>OX941085.1:62211250-63491875 GCA_954870635.1 Arctium minus
TCCACTAGTAATAGTCTAAGGCTTGTCATAATTACATTAGTGATAAAACTATAATCACACATATAGTTCTCATAACACATTTCCATGAAAGGCAAAACCTTTGTATAAATGTTACCATATGGAACCAAGTCCATAAGAAGGTGACCATGGACCATTACCATTTCCAAATATAAATCATTTCCCAAATGTATAATTTTCCAAAGTTATAGAAACTCTGCATTGCTCATTGTAAATACAAACATAAAACCCAAATATATCATCTTTCAAAATCCTTTTTTAACAAGTAAATCCCCAAAATAGTGTGAAATCCACATATAACCAAGATGGCTTCATTTCAAGTATTTTAACCATCAATACATAAGTTTTAACACATATTATGTCACAAACTATGAAGCTCTTTAACATATCTCAAAATGGTAAAAACCCCAAAATCTCCAAAAATACCCAAGTTAGGTCAAAATGTTTCAAATCAAGAAAATGTAGCAAAGGGGAGATCAAGAGTTCAAAATATAAGTTTTGATATGTATAAAGTTTAGAAAAGGTAGATTGAACTCACAAATTAGGTTTTATTTGAAAAAACTAGAAAACCCTATATGGAGGTTAAGGTTGAAGATGAAGATGGAGATGGTTAGTCCTTGATAGCTAGCTTCTTATCTTCAACTAGAGGGAGTAATGGCACTTCAAGACTTGAGAATTTGTGCAATCATTGCCCTAAAATCACCATAAATGAGTTTGGTTAGGTCTTGGGAGAGTTTGGAGAGAAAATAAGAAGAAATAAGAAGTGAGTAATGAGTTTAGGTTGAATTTTCGTATTTGACAGTAGTTGATACACCTGGTGCGACATTTCCAGGCGACTATGCCATGGCAATTTCGCCTGGCATTGTCGCCAAGTGTCCCTAGGCCACTGTTTCCTTGCTGCTACATTGCCAGGTGCGACTATCATTGTACTCGGGTATGTACCAAGCTCTGAAACTCGACTTTTTCGACACCCAGACCCCCGACACTCTTAGGGATCGCATGAAATGATTATTTAACATAAAACCCACTATTTATAAGATGCTACGAAGTACGGGTTAACTTTCATTTACCGAAAATTATGGGTGTTACATAATAAGTGCACAAAGGCCCTATGTTCATATGTAAATATAATTCATTAGTGAACAAAAACAGTTTGAGCCACTAAGAGAACAAAAACATTATGTTCAAAGACCATAAAAACAATATGTTCATAAGTAAATAAAAACTCTATTTTCATGTATGAATATGAGCCATTAGGTAACGTTTGGTACATAGACAGGACAGGACAAGACGGGACTAATTGACTATTTTGTGTTTGGTAAATTGTACAAGACGGAACAAACTGTTAAAATGACCAAATTACCCCTAACATGAGTTTTAATGTTTTTTTACTGTATAATAGTTATAAATGACTTAGATTAACAATATATTTAAATGATTTTAACATTGATAGTTTTTTTTTGGAAGGCATAGCAGCATCGAACCAACGAACAACTACCACGAACACACGCACACACGCACGCACACCTCCCCGGATTGATAATTTTATTAGCATAAAATTATTTACACATATTTACAACCCATTAAAAAAGATAATAAATCAATGAAACTCAAACCAGGTTCTTGTTCTTCTTCTTCCAGGTTCTTCGTTCTAGGTTCTTGTTCTTCTTCTTTCTAGGTTCTTCTTCTTCCAAGAATCGACAAACTCAAATCAAAAATTGAAATTGGTAACTTGAATCGATAGAAACTCAATAAGGATTGATAAGAACTGATTTCTAGAGATTAAGATTAAGAACTCAATTTCTGAAATTAGAAAACGAAATCGATTTGAGGACGAACTCTGATAAATCGATTTTTGGAGAAGATAACCCCGATTTCTAGGATAAAGAACTCGATTTCGGCAGAAGACGAAATTGATTTGGTATAAAGAACCTGATTTCTTTTATCATGTTCCTTCCCACCCAGTCTCCATACCAAATGCAGTGAATAAAACAACTATCTTCATAAGTGAATATGATTTGTTAACCAACCATAACTAAAATTATGTTCCTTACCCTTGAAGATATGGATTCAAAGATTTATCAATATGGCAACAAAATTGGTTTCCATAACCTTCCATGTAGATTTGGTAAGATTTTAGGGTTTTCTAACTATTTCCTAATCAGACCTATTATACCACGTTACCTAAATACCCTTTGTCCACTTACGAAATTTGTGAAGGTGGTGTGTTTGATTTATCTACATATTATATAATTGGCACTGAGGGGGTGTTTGGGATTGCTTATTTGAGGGGCTTTTTAGCTTATTGTGATTTGGCACCGGAGATAAGCACTTTTGAGTGTTTGGATGAGCAAAAATTAAAATAGTTTATAGCGGTGCCAAACCGCTGAAAAGCCCTTTTTGATAAGTCATTTGCTTTTAACTTATCAACTTTTTGAAAAGTGCTTATGACTTTTTTGGTTATTTAATATGTATAAGCAATCTCAAACACCTTCAAATAACAACTTATTAGCTTATTACGTTTTGGTACCACAATAAGTTAATCCAAACATTTTTTTAAAAACTCCGGTTTGACACCGCATAAGTTGATAAGCACTTTTTAAAATAAGCATAAGTTGTTTTAAATAAGCAATCCCAAACACTCCCTGAGTCAAATTCAACCGTTTATTAAAAGTTTTAATAATATCGGTTAACAAAGTTTTCATTAAATGTTTAGTTAATAAATGAAATAAACCATATATATATATATATATATATATATATATATATATATATATATATATATATATATCGTAAAATGAAAAACAAAATGATACTCTGGAGATAGTTAAACGTGGAAAGTATTTAAATGAAGGAAGGAGAGGGGGCAAACACCCTGTTTGAAATAATTGGCTTTGGCTGACTGACTGACACTATCACCATCTCCATCTCCATCATCACATTTACACCACCCTTTTCTTTCTTTCTTTCTTGTATATATATTGGAAGCCCATTATTCTGAACATAAGTGCGAAAATTATGGTTGAGAAGGAGGATTTGGGTCTGAGTCTTAGCTTGAAGTTTCCGGGGGCTGTAGGTGCCGTTGACTTGTCTAATTCTTCCTCACTTCACTTCAACTTACCTTTCAATAAGGTCCCTGATAATTGGACCAATTCCTTCACCACCACTTCTTCTTCAGGTACATACCTCAGGGACGGACCCAAAATTTTTTTCATACGGTGGCACCATATGATATAAGCAAAAGATAATTACAAAAAATACGGTTTTTATCGGCATGTCTTTATCTTTTTAAAGTTCAATATTTTATGATGTGTTTTTAGCCTCATTCCATCATTTCGAGGGATTTCTTAAAACTTTTTGTTTGATTTCGATGGATTTTTAGGGTTTTTTTTATCGATTCTCATGAATTTTTTCGATTTTTTTGGTTTATTTCAAGGGGTTTTTTTCTGTTTTTTGGTTGATTAACAGACGTTGGGCTAGAATAGAAGTGAAGAAGAGCTTTCAAATTAGGATTTGGTGCACCTTTGAAGTTTCGAAAATAAATACGGTAGCACACTCGAAAACGATACGGTTGCACCTTTCACGAACATAAAAATTTTACCCTTCGTCGGAGAAATGATACGGTGGCACGTGCCACCGTCACCACCCCTCTATGTCCGTCCATGACATACCTATATACCTCTTTTGATACATGCAGATCTACGATCACCTTAATTAATCTAGAGTATAATAAATTAATTTAGCCTTTTAATTAAATTACTGTTGGGCGATTTCTTTAGCTAGCTAGCTGTGGTTAGTTATATATGGTATGGATCTTAATTAAAAAATGGATATTAATTAACATCAGAAGCGTGGCATGCAAACTCCAACTACGGCGGCTTGAGATTCGAATTTGATACGAGGAAATCGTTCCTGAAGGGGATGGGAATGGCGGCAGCAGCAGCAGAGGGAATGGCGGTCTCATCGCCGAATAGCAGCAGCACAGTAGTATCAAGCATGAGCCACGAACAAGACTCCCGGAAGAAGCTCCGTCTGTCCAAAGAGCAATCGGCGCTTCTGGAAGAGAGCTTCAAAGACCACACCACCCTCAATCCCGTAAGTATATATATATATATATATATATATATATATATATATATATATATATTATTATAATATGGTTGCTTGGATATATAATTAATTGGATTGGTTGTACAAATGGCAATTAATGTAATGTAATGTAATTTTTTTTTTATATAGAAGCAAAAGCAGGCCCTGGCTAACAAACTTGGCTTGAGACCTCGCCAGGTGGAAGTTTGGTTTCAGAATAGGAGGGCAAGGTCAGTCAACTCATTTTCACAACCTTACTTTCGGTGTTTCTATTTCCCCCTTTCCTAACTGCCAATTTCGTAAATACATCCAATACATCCATATATAGAGAGGGGAAGATTAAAACGTTAACTATTTAAGAAAACAATAAAACAATAAAAACCAGCAAATTGTGTACAAAATTATATGTGATTTTGCACTAACCCAAAAAATCGGACGTGGGCGATGTCTAGTAGTCGCATGAATCATATAAGATTTTGTACGTGAATAATATATGATTTTGTATCTACCCGGCCGTTTTCGTATTTTTTTAAAAAGATGTTGTTCTCGTATGAACCCACCCTCTCTCTCTATATATATATATAAACGTTTGACGGCTATAAGTTAACATATTTTTAAAGCGGCCCTCTTTGATTTATCATGATCATTGGTTAGCTCTTTGAAAAGTTATTTCAAATAGTGTTTTAACAAGTTATTTTCTACTAACCACAAGGCTTGTGTTGTAGCGGTAATCATTTGGGGAGTTCATAGAGTTCAACCGGGTTCGATTCCCTGCATTCGCAATTTTGTGGCCACTGGATATAACATCAGGGCTGCATGCTTTAGCAGTCGGTTTCATTGTCAAGGAAGGACACCCTTTCAAAAAAAAGTTATTTTCTACTATTGACCTTATATTTTCTCAATATGTTATTTTAGATAATTTTATATTGTCGTGTAACTTATAAATTATTAATTCCGTCCCAAAATAAATAACCATAATAAAAAGTGCATAATATTTTAGAAATGTTTAATTATTACAATTTTTAATCGACCAAATGACAATTTTACCCTTTAAAACATGTAGAGTAATTTTTGTTCATCTTATAATCAAAATAAGAGTAGATTGAGAAAATAAATATTTATTTTTTAAAGTAAATATTTATTCTGGGGTAAACTAAAATATAAATATTGACACTTATTTTGAGACAACATGATTAATTTATCAGCCAACAACTAGTTTATCATTTAGTTTGTTAAACATAGTTTAATCCTTCACGATGATGTTGCTTGAATTACTTATAACACATGCAATGGAAGTTGTACTTGGATTTAAGAATTTTAGTGTTGGGTGTTATTCCAAAAATAGAATTATTAATGTATTCTAAACAGTTAAGGAACAACATTCCAATGGGTGTTGCAGCTAGGAAATTCCAATATTGACCCTGGAGGATGTGGTAATTAATAAATAGTATCATTAAATTATGTGTGGTTGTTGCAGGACAAAACTGAAGCAAACAGAGGTGGAATGTGAGTTGATGAAGAGATGCTGTGAGAATCTAACAGAAGAAAACAGAAGGCTAGAAAAGGAATTACAAGAATTAAAGGCATTCAAACTTTCTCCACAATTCCACATGCAGAGAACTCCCATGTGCCCATCATGTGACCATGTGGCACCCTCATCCACCACCAAATTACCATTCAATCCCTGGCCCTGAGTCAAGATATAATCTGATTTGCAGGTGGTGGTGGTGGTGGTTCTTTATTAGTATAATTAATTTACAACTAGATTTTACTAGTCTCCCAATTTTTATGGAGGAGCATTAATTAAATCTTGTGCGTGTTTCTTTTCTTTTGGTAATCATTGATTTTTAGTTTAGATTGTATATATCTCGATTAATCTCTAGAGGTTTTAAAGATAACAGTCAGAAAAAACTGCAGATTACTATATATATATATATATATGGATGTTTGCTTAAATTAAGGAATGGGGCTCCATGTTATTTGATTGTTTTGCCTTTGGATCAAGAAATCTTTGTGTAGATTCTCTTTTTTCCACAAGTTTTGGAATCATGTATTGTATACTACTACTATATGGTTTTCTTTTTCTTTTTTATTACTAGATCTTGATCTACAAGTTTTTATATAAAAATGTCAGTAAAAGTTTATTGTAAATTAATTAAAAATGAAAAATTAATGAAAGTTTTTATTGAAAAAGAAAATACAAAATTTCTCTCTTCTTCAACATTTATTGTATGTATAAACGAGTTTGTTCTTTAATTGATTTTATTGAAATCATATATGAAGGAGTGAAAAGTTGTACATATACAATACATATTTCTAACATTTTCTTTATAATTTGGTTAAGATAGATAATCAAAATTTAAAATCTCTAAACAAATTATATTTAACCCCTACATATATATTTTCAATTTTAGAGTTTTCATTTATTATAATATTAAGATATTCTATATTTAACATCCTGATACACTTTAATACAAAAAAGTTATATAAAATAATAATAATTCAATCTTATTGCTGAAAATGAATAAAAAAACATTTATCTTTCTTTACAACAAGTTCTCAAAAATTCTTAAACTTATAAGTTTTTTAGGTTTTCTTCTATTTTATAGAACAATATAGTGAATTTGTTTGAGTAAAATAAAATACAAAACCTCTAGTTTCTTTATTTTAAAGAATCTATTAAAAACATTCTAAAAAAACGTAACATTTAAATATTAACAAATTATATATTAGTAAACAGTAACATTTAATAGCTATTTTTACCAATGATTTATAGTATTATAGTATGGATAATATTTGCATTGTTTTAGAATATTGTATAATTTTTAAAAATTATCATTACAATTTCAATATTATCATTACAATTTCTAAAAGGAAAAACGATAAAAAAACAAAAACAAAAAGGTCACCGTCTCTAACCGACTAACCTCAATCAGTTGTATCTAATCATATGTTTAATTTCTTCTTTTCCCACGTTAGAATCAAAATTTTGAGTACTCAATTTCCTAATTTCAACCACAAGGATTGTGACATATTGGTTAATGCTTTCGAGATGTGGTGGAATATTCCATTTGTTCAGGGTTCGAATTCAAACATATATAATAATTATGGCCACTGAGGTTTAATTAGGGTTGATATCTTACGGATATAATTTACCAAGGGATTAATTTAGGCATAACCTAGGACACCCTTCCAAAAAAAAAATTCCTAATTTCCAATCATTTATAATCAAATTCAGATTCTTCGACTGTGACTTTGACTTTTATATTTGAATGAAAAACATTTGATGTTTAAAATAATATTTCTTTCCTTCCTAATTAAGTAACCACATTTCTATTAAAATTGTTTCAAAATAAGTGTCCGATTTCAAAAGTAAATTTTAACTTTCTCGTTTTACCGTTAATTAAGAGATAGAAAAAGTTTCTCTCTATATATATCAAGGGTAAAAGTGTTAATTTTTTTTTATTGATTTTGACTATTAATACTCTATTTTAGAAAAATTAAAACATAGCGGTTGGATATACTCTTACAATGTGTTCTCAAGTTTTTTTGCGAAAGAAAGGAAGGGAAAGGGAAGTAAAGTATGAGGAAAAGAAAAAATGTTGTGTTCTCGGGTTTTTTTAAGGAGGGAAAGGAAAGGGAGAGAAAAAAAGAAAATATTGTTAACTTTCCTCCCAAATATGGGAGGAAACGGAAGGAAAGGAAAGAAATTAATTTAAAAAGAATTAAAAATATTTATACAATTACGCATATTCCCATTAATTAGTGAGGGTATATTGATAAAAGTAACATCTTTCCTTATATTTTCCTCCTACTCGAGAACATACAAATTTATTTATTTTTCTTTCCTTTCCTTTCTTTTCCTTCAATCTCAATAACAAAAATACAAATATTTTTTTTCTTTTTCTTCCCTTTCTTTTCTTTTCTTTTCCTTCTCTTTCTTTTCTTTTTATTTCGTTCCAAAACTCGAGAAAACAACGATAGTTATTTAAAAACTGTAATAACTACACATTCTCAAAATTGTGTGTCATTTTTATTGTGGACATTTATTTTGAAACACAGGGAGTAGATCTTTGGTTATTACATAAATAAGAAAGACAAAAAAAAAAGAATGTAAGAATAATTTATTTATATATAAATTACTAGCTTCGATCTCATGTATTACACGGGGTAATTTAAAAAAATTAAATAATGCCAGAAAACTTATCTTACAGATATGAATAATCATCGAAAGTACGATGCTATTTTTCCAAGCTTTTTTTCCTTCAAAGTTGTTTTTTTACAGCTAGTCACAAAATATCCTTGTTTTAGGAAGTTTTCACAAAGAATGTTTTGCAAAAAATTAAAAAAATATATATGAATAAATATTAAGAATTTATAAAACAAAATTTATAATAGAACATAAATGAAATTATGAAAAACTACATAGTTAAAATATTAATAAAATAAGAACCATGTATCATAAATTACCAAATATTTCTTTATATACAACATTCTTTGTTTTATTGCTAATTATACCTTCATCGTCTATAATTAATATTTTTAAACACTGCCTACTTTTTACTCTAGATAAAGTAACATACAACTGACCATGGGTGAAAACTGGTTGTCTCAGAAACAAACCAACCTTTGATAATGACTGTCCCTGACTTTTATTTATGGTCATGGCAAAACATACAGCAATTGAAAAAAAAACATACAACAATTGAAAATTGTCTTTTTTGAAACTTGAATGGTATCCTTTTGTTTGTAGGTGTCAAAGACATTCTTGGAGTAAATGTTCGGCTTCCAATACTGCTTCCCTACATGATCTTTGCTTCTATAACCCGATTTCTAAAAGATAACATCTGTAGTCTAGTTCCATTACATAACCCAAATTTCTGATAAATATTCCTTAGTAACATAACTGGAGCATCGACTTTTAGTACTATCTTATGGTTTGACAAATCCGATAATATAAGACCATTTAAGACATCAGGTGAGTACAAAGTTTCATCAAACTGTTCGTTAAGATACTCTGATTCACACAGACTATCTGAATTTAGGTACTTCTTTTCGTCTCCTGAAAACAATGATAGCAAACGATCATTTATTTCTTGAACGACTTCATGCTTGGGTGCAAGTATTGCTCTTTCCTCAAAATAGGATGAATTCTTGACATTTACAAGAATAGAAAGATAGACAAATTCAATTAATTCAGATATAGGATCCGTTGAATCGGTAATCGATAAGGTCGGTATTTAATAATTCACAAATACATAAAAACGCTTGATTAAGGTGTCTTTTACCCGAACACTTACCCGTTAAATTATAGTCCATTTGTAAAAATAAATAAATATTTTCTATTTACCGTAAAACATCTCTTGCATCTTTAATAGTAGTTTTTATAAAATAACCTAATTTTTATGAGCTTCATTGATTTTTTCAATGTCAATAATCAATAATCTATACTTATATATAAGTAAAATATACTAAATATCATAATGTCAAGAAAATAAAATTAAAAATGTTATTTTATAAAACTTCATGATAAAAATCAAAATTCTTGAATAAAAATTTAAAGAGGATGAAGTTTTTATAAAAAAACTCTTAAAGTAAAAATTGATATGAAATAGCCAAAAGAAAAATTAAGACAGTTTAGTATTTATTTGTATCAAATTCTATACTAATTTCAATAAATCTCATACTAATTGTAACACCCCCAAATCCACCCTTGGGTAATGTCACATCTTTCATTCCAAATATTACCTTATGTCGTCGAATATGACATTATGATACAATCAAATCACCATCACAGCGGAAGTCTTAACTTAAAATAAATACAAGTCTCCAACATTAGTCTGTCCCATACCGGACCATGTTACATAAAATCCAAATTATATAATAAGTTTGACAACTAGCAAAGCATAAAAGTACATAACCATAATAAATCTATCTATGCCTTGCCCTTCCCTTTTGTCCAAACCTGAACAACCGGCTCCTGAGATGCATACTAATAGTTAGCTAAAAAGCTAAGTGAGTTTCATGGTTTACGTGCACATAAATACACACTCCATCAAACATAAAAACATTAAGCACCAATAAAATAGTATGCATATTGTTTTCAGAAAACATTTGGCACCAATGTGATACCCTAAACCTCCTCGTCCACTCTGTCACTGCATTCCCTGGGTCGCACAGCTCACACCCGTCCAACACCAATTACGGGGTCGTGCCAATCCTCCTTTGGGTAGGTCTGCTCTGTTACTGGCATTCCCTGGGTTGCACAACTCACACCCGTCTGGCACCCATTACGGGATCGTGCCACTCATCAACGTGACATATCGAGCCTGAACCCATACCCCATATCGGCACCAAAATGTGTCACATGAATCAACTCCCAAAAATACATATAGCATGCTAAAACAAAATGTTTATAAACCAATTAAACAATAACATGCAATCCCAACATAATGATTACATACATGGAAACGTTCACCCATAAACATGTACATAAAATATCTCCTCATGCATAACATACGTAACTCCAAATAAATAACATATCTATATACATGTAAACATGCTCCCGTAAACATGCATATAAAATATATCATCATGCTCCACATAACTCCACACAATTATCATGCCAACATAATTTTTATTTACGTATGTATGCATCCTAGAAAAGTCTCATGAAGACTTACCTGAAAGTGTATGCGTCCAAGCAATAAACTCCGCTTAGCGACCTACACGACATGCACCGAAAATATTCTATCAACGACCTATTTTGCCCAAAAGTCAACTATGGTCAACCTACGGTCAACCCCCGAGCACTCGGCTCATCGACGTCTTAAAACGTCCATTTACTCCTTATATAATTTTATAAACTCCATCTCCTATTTTAAAACGTCCCAATTATTTATTTGACTCCAAAACGACGCATTAAAATCGCATTATTATTATTAAATCATTAATTTAATTAAACGACTTACGTTCATTCTCCCTTTAGGAACGATTAATTAATAAATATTAATTAATGTCCTAATAAATCATTTACGTCACCATTCACAATTTAATAAATCCACTAAATGATTTATTAAAGTCATTCTAGGAATTTATAAATAAATTCCTAACCCCAAATAATTAGTCTCCTTCAAATTAATTAAATGGCCCAAATAATTTAGGTCAAATAATTAATAATCTAATAGACTTCAATTAACCAAGATCGCCCAAAATAATTAATTAATCCGTTGGGCCTTTAAATTACTTTGAGAAAAGCCCATAGAACAATTTTTTTAAATTTCGGGCCAGTTCATATCGGCCCAATCAGATTCACACGGGTCCGTGGGATCCGACCCTTGACCCGCCTGCGCCCGGATGTACCAGCCCGGCTCGCCTCGCCCGAACGCTTCAGACCCGAGTCCGAACCGCCCGACCTGGCCCGGTCGGCGTTGCCATGCGGTTTCACGCGGCAACCTCGGTTTTCGTCCCTTTGGGCTCGTTTCTCCACCTTTTTCCGCGATTCTTTTTGCATTAATTTACCGTAACATAAACTCTCATCTAACAATCCAAATATCTACGAAAACGGTGCATCGTGGCACCCGGAATTCGCGATTAAACGTCCCGATTTTTACCGAAAACTCTCTGAATCGCGTTTCCGACCAAAACGACGGTTTCCGGGTCGTTTTTACGACCCAAAACTTCCAGAAAACGTAAAGCAAGTATAACACCCCAAACGTAAACTTTTACTTGCGAAAACGAACGGAATAACTCACCGTAATCAGTCGCGACAACACCGAAACGTCACACTTTCGGCCACCGTTTTCTCCCAAACCGCTCGACCGTTTCGCTCCGCACCAATATCGAACTCGCTCGAATTTCAGAGACGAAGAAAACGATATCAAACTTGCAGTGTATCGACTCCAAATGAACTCGTTGTATACATTTAAAATTTCTACGTTGATTTGGAGGCGTAAACCGTTCCCCCTCCATGTTTCATGCATCAAATTCAAGGACTTGATATATTTAGTCCCTAAAGTTTACACTTTAATCCCTCAACCTTTTCTCCTTCTTTCACTTGCGTTTGAATTATTTTCTCCCCTCTACTTTTATTTCTAATTTATTTCGATTTCCGAGTGTTACAACTCTCCCCTCCTTTTAGGAACTTCCGTCCCCGGAATTCACACCACTTGAAAATAGTTGAGGATATTTCATCCTCATCTCCTGCTCGGGATCCCAGGTCATTTCTGACCCTTTATGAAATCTCCATTTGACTAGCACCAAAGGTATAATTTTGCTCGTTAATCGTTTCGTTTTCCGGTCCAACACCTGGACTGGCTCCTCAATATAGTCGAGCTTATCGTCAGGGCCGTTCTTTGGGGTGTGCGAAGCTGTCCTACCGCACAGGGCCTCCGATCGCCGGGGGGCCTCGGAATATTTTTTTAATTGTTTTACTTATAATAAAAATCAATATATAAACAATTTGTAGCAAAAAGTTAAAACAAAATCAGACCTAGTGCAATGGCATAAGGCACGTGCCTTGTGTATGCTATATTCCCCCTGGTGCTGGGTTCGAATCACCTGGTTCACAAACTTATTTTTTTCATTTAATCTTGTTTTTATTCCAAAAAAAAAATAGATTTGCCTTATCATAGATGTTTTGGTATACGTTTAACAATTTTGTAGAAAGACAATAGTTTTTATATCTCGCCCCCCACTTACATACCATGTTATTTCATATCTCCTACATCCTCACAAACCCATTACTGGAGGAGTTATGAAAGTTAAAAACTAAAATTAATTAAAATTTAAAGAATCAATTACAAATTTTAAATCCACACTAACATAATAACATTAAAAAATAAAACTTAGAGTCAAAATGGAATAAAAAATGGACAATTTGATCAAATTCAAAAATAAGTTATCAGTAGATTTACTATAAGACAAATATAATAAAAAATAATTTAATAAAAAATATGAAAAAAAAATTAAAAACACATTTAGTTTTTTGTACAAGGCCTCCAAAATATCAGGAACGGCCCTGCTTATCGTTTAGCCTAACTTCTCCTATATTCACCACAACTGAATCGTCAGCCAAACACTTCCTTAAATTTGACATGTGGAATGTGTCATGTATACCTTTGAGCTCTTCCGACAACTTTAACCGATAAGCCACCGCTCCTATCCGTGCAATAACCTCAAACGGTCCAACATATATTGGACTTAGCTTTCCCTTTTTTTCCTGAATCTTACGATTCCTTTTCATGGCGATATCTTTAACATCACCTTATCTCCTACTTGAAACTCCAAACGTCGATACCTCTTATCCGCATAACTTTTCTGCCTGTTACGCGCACTTTTCAACCTTTCACGTATTTGCACTATCTTATCTGAAGCCTGCTGGACTAACTCCGGTCCAACCACCTGCCTTTCTCCGACGTCAGCCCAACACACTGGTGTCCTACATTTACGGCCATATAAGGCCTCAAATGGCGTTGCCTTGATACTAGAGTGGTAGCTATTATTATAAGCAAACTCTACCAGTGGAATATGGTTATCTGAACTCCCTCCAAAATCGATAGTGCAAACTCTTAACATATCCTCCAGAGTTTGTATCGTCCTCTCACTTTGACCGTCCGCCTGAATATGATATGCAGTGCTCAAGTTCAGCCGAGTTCCCATCTCTTGTTGAAATTAGCCCAAAATCTCGACGTGAACCTTGTATCCCTATTCGAGACAATCGATAGTGGCACTCCATGCCTTGAGACTATCTCATTGACATACATGTGTTAGGTCTGATTTTATAGTAATCATTGTATTTATAGGTTTGGTCAAATACTGTGTTTAGAGTCTAATATTGTGTAGTATTTACCAAGGGTATTTAAGTCCCTTTGGTCCTTGTTTCTTGTAACACACTTAACGCATACATCAATACAACACTTACTTTGCGCCTTGAACTCTCTCTCTACTTTCTCTCTCTAGGATTTAGTGATCTTGGACTATCAATTGGTATCAGAGCCAATCTGAATCTTGAGAGAATTGCATTTCATTTCTGAATTTGTAGATTAATCGAAAACTTGATCGATTTTCTTGAATTTTTCAAGAAAATATCGTTTTCTTGATTTTTCATCAAATTCGGATGTGTTTTTGATTGAATTATTGTATAAATTGGTTTGTTGGATTCGTTTTTGATTGTAAAATCTTTTTGATTCACTTCGATTTGCAAGAAATTCACGTTTTGAAGTTTAATTTTGGGAAATTTCGTTTTTCTGAAAAACTCGATTTCACGTACTGTTACATTCACGAAAATTTGAAATTGTGGTTTTTAATCAAAAAGTTTCATAGAAAAGTGTTTGACTATTGTTTTCGATCATATCTGTGAAAGGAATTGTCATTATTGTCTTATCTGTAATCAATTTTTGGTGATTTTTGTGTTTTTCAGCAAGTTTGCGCTAGATCTTAACTTTGGGCGAGTTCATTTAGGTTTGCGCGAGTTCATAATAGTTTGCGCAAGTTCATATTGTTCTAATCTGTGTTAGTGTATTTCAGGTTTTCGTATCAAGAAGTAACTTTTCGCATTGGGTTATTAACGCAAAGAGAACTTTGCGTATCCCGTGTATCATGAGAAGCTACTTTGCGTCTCCTTCTGTTCACGAGAAGTGAACTTTGAGTCTCCAGTTCATCAAGCAAAGTTTATTTTGCGTATCCTTCAGCTCACGCAAAGCTACTTTGCGTACTTCACAGCTTACAAGAAGTCCTGTTTGCGTAACAAGCTTCTAACGCAAAGTTCAGTTTGCGTATTCTGTTACTCACGCAAAGCCCAGTTTGCGTAATCTGCTACTCACGCAAATTCAGTTTGCGTCTTCAACGACACATGCAAAGCTCAGTTTGCGTCTTACTCATCTCACGCAAAGTTCTGTTTGCGCGACCTTCTGCTAACGCAAAGTTTTGTTTGTGTATCACTTGGCTTACGCAAATCTCGTTTGCGTCTT
Organism: Arctium minus; assembly: GCA_954870635.1. Lineage (NCBI taxonomy): Eukaryota > Viridiplantae > Streptophyta > Magnoliopsida > Asterales > Asteraceae > Arctium > Arctium minus. The sequence continues at coordinate 62,226,328 of OX941085.1, forward strand.
CTCCTGCTCACGACAAGCTCAGTTTGCGTCTTCTACTTCTCACGCAAAGCTCAACTTTGCGCCATCTCAAGACTTAGCATTTTTTTCTGGATTTCTGAAATATGGATTCTGACAAGTTCACTTATCAAGCTCAGTTCTACAAAAGTGATCTTATGATGTCTTTGGGTACAGAAAATCGTCCACCAGTGCTGATTGATGAAAATGAGTTTACACAGTGGCAAGATCGGTTCCTGAACTTTATTGAGCGTCAAAAGAATGGAAATGACATGATGATCATTCTATCAGAAGGACCGTTTGAAAAACCCAAGTTGGCTTCTGGATTATATAAGCCTACTAAAGAATATTCAACTGATGAGTTGTCGGCATATCAAGCTGATCGTGATATTAAGGCAAATCTGATGCTAACATTGCCAAACTCCATATACAACAGGATTGATTGTTTCAAAACTCATCCTAATCTTATGTGGCAACAACTTGAGAAGATTATGCTTGGTTCTTCAATTGCGACTCAACTCCGACATACTCGTTATATGAATAACTTTGAAGAATTCAAAGCCAAAGACGGGGAGCCACTGAAGACTGTGTATGACAAATTTTGTGCCATTATCAATGATCTGAGGAAGATTAAAGTAGAAAAGACTGAACTTGAGACAAATCTGAAATTCCTGAATGCACTTCAACCAGAGTGGAATAAATCCTGCCACAAACTGAGGAATGATGTCAGAATCTCTACAATGCAGATCCAAGAGATGTTTGAGATCTTACTTACTGATGAGTGCATTGCTTCTGAGAAGAAAGCCAAACTGGAGAAGAAGAACAAGAAATCAGTAGACCCGGTTGCTCTTCTCACGAAACACCTGACAGAACAAGCATTGTCTGATAATGCTTACAACGGGTCAACTGAAGATGATGGTGAGGCGTTGCAGAAAGCAATGATCCTTCTCTCACAACATTACCAGAAAAAGTTGCAACCAAGATCGGGTTCCAACTCTTCTCACTTCACTTCTGGGTCTAAAGCCAAAGTACCCGAGCCAAAGACTGTTGCTTGCTACAATTGTGGAAAGTCGGGGCATATTTCAAAGGAGTGTCGAGCAAATAAGGTTAGGGACTCAGCCTACTATCGAAACAAATTGGAGCTGGCCGAGAAAAGAGAGAACGAAACTGCCTTACTTGCCGAAGAGGAATTCTGGCTAGATCATTCCGACGATGAAGCTGAAAATGTCGAGATCGCTCAGATGTGCTTGGTTGGAAATGATCAGTCAGATGATTCTGAAACTGATGAAGATGAGGTATATTCAGTTTTTTATCACAATTTCATTACCTCTCAGATGAATGTTATAATTACTGCTTTACATGATTTACGCTTAAAGTTATTATCTGAAAAGAATTTAAATTCTAAAAAGTCAGATTTGATTGAAAATTTGAAAATTTCTTTGAAAGATGAAAAATCTATTTTGGAAAATACTAAAGAAATCTTTCAAAAGAAATTGGATGATTTGGAAAAATCAAATAAGAATTATCTTGATTCTTTGACGGCTATGACTACTTTAAAAGATGAATTTTCAGATAAAATCAATAATTTAGAAGAAAAATTATATCAAAGAAACCAATCTGAACAAACAATCTTTATGAACAAACCAAGGAGTGAGGAAGCGTTAAAAGAAAAATGGGGACTCGGTTTTAAAAATCCACATTGTTTAAACAATGCGATTGAAAAATCCCCTACTTTATATAAATACGATTATCTAACTCTTGCTAAGTATGCTCCTCAATTTAAAATTGATTGGATGAATGAGAAGCAAGTGTTAGAAATCGAAAATGAGAAAAGAACGAATAATAAGAAGAAGGAAATTCCTTTTGTTTATACGAGCGAAAATGCAAAATATTTTCCTGACAAATCGAGAAGAGGCAGAATAGTTTTAAATGATATATCTCATGTTAAATCTTCAATGTTTGATGATTTTGTTGATCCTTATGCTTCTAATTCTGATAAGGAAAATATTTCTCCAATCATTTATGATTCTAAGAAATATACTCCTCCGTTAGTATTAGAAAGCAAAATCATCGATCTTGAAGATAAGATAGAAGATCAAAATATTTTAAAGGAAATTGAATCTGATATTATTCTTTCTTTCATGACTTCTAGTTTTGAAGAAAATTTATTTTCTCAAAAACAAGATTCATTTTCTATTTCTGGCCTTTCTTCTGATTGTAAGGAAAACAAAAAGGAAGTTCCCAATTTTAAAATCTTTTCTCTAAATAATTCTGACTCTGAGGTAACTTCAAATTTATTAGTTGATCAAATTGGTTGCTTAGGTAAAATTATTTCTTCTGATTTAAATATTAATTCGGAAATTCTTGATGATTCTTTTACGCTAAATGATCAGTATTATAAACCAAAGCGTAAAAGAAGACGGTCAAAGAAGTCGAAGAAACAAGATAAAGTTCTTTCTGACAGTTCTAATTCTTCCAATTCAATTCTTTCAGATAGGACTTTGAGCAAGTCAAAGAAGCAGATCTGGAGAGCAAAGCGGACATCTACTGATTCTATGACTGATGAGGATAAATGTGTAGACAGACTTTATAAAAGTGATTCATTTGCTACGTGTAATAAAACTTCAAAATATTCAATAAAGCAAATGATTCGAATTTCAAAACATGTCTCATGTTCTTCCTCTAATTCTAGTTCAGATGATTATGCTTTGTATTCATCTGATGATTGTGATTATTATTCTGATGATATTTCTCGTGCTTTAATTGTTAAATCTAACAAATTTTTCCCTATAAAAACTGCAACTAACTTTCACAGGCCAAAATTCAAGTGGGTACCAAAATCTCAATCTGATTCAAAGTTGCAGGCATCACACGTCAAGGGGGAGTAAGAGAAACATGGCTTTTGAACACAACAGTTCAAAACCCGGACTTCAATGTCAAGACTATGGCTCTTGAGTAACTCAGCTCAAGACCCGAACATCAATGTCAAAATGGTTTTTGAACACAGCAGTTCAAGACCCGGACTTCATTGTCAACATTTTGGCTTCTGAGTAATTCAGCTCAGAACCCGTGCTTCAAAGACTATGACTTCTAGACATGTTAGTCTAGGACTCATTCTTCAATGCTTTAAGCTTCTGACTAATGAGAAACTGTGAGTGCATCTACTTAATTTCCGCTGCATTTATCTCTGATTATGATGTTGTTTCAGTTTTCTCATATGTTTTTCAAGAATCTGAGCAAATTTATTTCTACTTGATTTTGTTCACCCAAAATTTTTACTAATGAGACACAAATTTCATTTTTTACATTGTGTGTAAGATAATATTATTGAATTATATTTTGTTTCAACTGAATATAAACTTGCCGATCAAATATTTCTATTTTTAAAATCTCGGCATGTTGTTTTAAAAGTTTAAATCTTTAAAAATTTTATTCTATAAAGTAAAAGTTTTACAATTTTTCTTTCTTTTGAATACAATGTTTGTCTAGGATAAATTTTCAAGTTGCTTTGTTTATATTAAAGTTTCTATATGTTCAATTTTCATCTCTAACAAAAGTTGTTGATCCAAACTCTCTCAGTGATTTGATAACGACCCTCTTCTATACTTAGTGAAAATTACGTTTTAATATGTATTAGTGTTTCACCATCAGCGATCAGACTGAGTCTGTTCAGTTGTCGCTGATGACCTTTCTTGTAAACATTTCATATGTATTAGTGTTTCACTATCAGCGATCAAACTGAGTCTGTTCAGTTATCGCTGGTAGTTTCTGATGTAAACAGTTAACTTAATCCCTGAAGACAAGTTTCGCGTCAACAAGATGTTCATAGCTGAATCAAAGACGAAGCCACTGAACAAAGACAAGTCTACTAGTGACCTGATGCGGATATCAGTGAAGCAAAGACGACTCTACTTATACGCGAAGGAACATGAGGAAAAGCTTCAGCGATAGCTGAACTTTATATCTCTGAAGGAAGAGATATTCAGCGATCAAAAGATCACGTAGCTTATGCCTCAAGTCTCCTTTTGTCTTACCTTGCACAACCAGTACGATGTGTCAGAACGGACACGTCTCTTCCACAAATCGTACAACAACTCTGTCAACTACACTGTTCATGATACGGCCGAAAGCATGTCTCCCAAAGTCAGACTCCCAAAGCCAATCATTGAACGCCACGTGTAAAGTGCCCTGCCATGCATTTAATGCATAGGGTATAAATAGAAAGATTACCTCTCCATCTGAGAGTGTGCTCAATCCTTGAACTCCATATAGAAACCCTTGTTTTCTATCTCTCTCTTAATCCCCCATTCTCTGAATTTCTTGTGCAATCATCATAGTGTTTCTTAAGTTTGTTTAGATTAAGTCTGTCTTAATCTTATTCCGTAACAAACTTGTAAATTGTATTTGATTTATCAATAAACAATTTATTAAACTTTAATTTCTGTGTTTGTATTCAACCCCCCCCCCCTTCTACAAACTTGTTAAGCACCTTCGGGACCAACAAAAGTCGAAAAGTCAGCAACATGTTTGTAGCTTTTGATTTTGCTTTAAAGTTGTGTGATTCGGAATATTTATAGTTTACAATGCTTAGAAAACCTAAAAAGTCGGAATTTTGGATCGTAATGAAAATATGGGCTAAACACTTAGACGTAAAACCTTGTTTGAGATGATTTTTAAATTCTTATAAATCAGAAATCTCTAAGTTTAAAAGTTTGTACCTATGACCTTTCTGGTTTGGGAAAGTAAGTTCTGTGGGATGCTTGTCATCTGGTTCCCTAAGGTCATTTGATCTGGGAGTGATCGAACCCAAATCCTTCTATAGAATCAGATCGAAAGTTATGTTCTACTGGTATGAATGGGTTTAGGATGTGTCGATGTAGCCTTTCTGATCTGGGAAAGTAAGTTCCAAGGGGTGCTTGACACCTAGTCCCCTAAGGCCAACTGGTCTGGGAGCGACTGACCCAAATCCTGCAATAGGGTCAGATAGAAAATTACGTTTACGGCATGTTCTTTACTTAATAAACTTATTGATTAAAAAGATGCCAAAAGTGCACAAGCTTAAAAGATGCCAAAGAGCACACTCATGTGAAGATGCCATAGAGCACAATGCTAAAAGATGCCAATGAGCACACATCTCATGATACTTGGTGATATGTTTGAGTTGTAATAAACCTGTAAATTTGTAAAAGTCTGAATTTTTGATGGATTAGTGTGATTACATGCAAAGTTCTCTATTATATTTTTAGAATTGCATTTTCTTGAAGCTAATCGGAGTTCACATGCCAGCACACTGAATAGATTGATGAAAGTTTTTGAAACTGAACATGTCTTAACTTGATATGCAATAAAACTTGTTTCTGTATCCAAACACATACATTTGATTTCATCTGATGGATTTTATTGTGATATTTTACTAAGTAGAATTTTATTTGTTTTTGTTTAAATTTTTATATATTTATTCGTTTCAAAATACATATTCAGTATATTTTTCTTTCTACATTGATGTTTCAATTCTTGTGTTCTCATATTCTTTTTAAATGAGTTTGAGCATTATTCAAGGGGGAGTGAAAAAGGAGAATTTTTCTTAATGATCATATCTGTTTTTGAGGGGGAGTATCTGATTCTCTATATGAATGCTAACTTGAATTGTCAAATTTAGTGCATTTGTGTAGGGGGAGTCATAGAGCTAATCAGGTAAAATTTTTCAGACTCCAAGTCAGATTTGCATCACCAGTTGGTAGAGCAAAGCTTAATTTGCGCCAACAGCTTCTAGCGCAAAGCATGTTTTGTGTTTCCAGCATGTTGCGCAAACCTCACTTTGCGCTTCCTTCTGTTAGCGCAAACCTAACTTTGCGCCACCAAATTGTAGCGCAAACCTTCCTGTTTTCTCCGTTTCTTTGATTTTGCAGATCTTAAGTTGTCTCGTCTCCAACATATGCATGACCAAGTTGATCCAGATCATCAAGGTCATGAGGGGGAGAAGTTAAAAGAAGTTAAGGAGATGATAAAGAGACAAAGAGTTCAATTGTTAATCTGCTGATCAAGATTCTGCTGCTCAAGATTCTATTTTTCTCAGTTATAATACATCTTTTGCTGTTCCTGCTCCGACCACCACAGTTCATTCAAGGTCATTTAAAAGAGGTGTGTCGTCTAGAGCACAAGCTGATGAATCAACTGTTCGTTCAAGTTCATTCCAATTTGGTCCAGTCTTGTCAAGGCAACAAAGATAAATCAAACTAAAAGATGCTGAGAAGATTTTTTTTTTTTCAAAAAGTCAGAAAGCTTTACAAAGTCGCTTAGATGGTCCATGCTGGTTTAGAAGATGGTTTTTGAAGACCAAAGCGCCGATGATTACTAAGGGGGAGATTGTTAGGTCTGATTTTATAGTAATCATTGTATTTATAGGTTTGGTCAAATATTGTGTTTAGAGTCTAATACTGTGTAGTATTGACCAAGGGTATTTAAGTCCCTTTGGTCCTTGTTTCTTGTAACACACCTCACGCATACATCAATACAACACTTACTTTGCGCCTTGAACTCTCTCTCTATACTTTCTCTCTCTAGGATTTAGTGATCTTGGACTATCAACATGTCAACCTTTCTAGGGAATACTCTTCGTTGATCGGTAGGAAGTGAGCAGACTTCACGAGTCGGTCAAAAATTACCCATATAGCATTATGCCCTTTCACCGTTTTAGGCAATATAGTTACAAAATCCATCATGATCACCTCTCCTTTCCATACTGGAATCTCCATTTATTGTAACATACCCGACGGTTGGGATGTTCCGTCTTCACCTGTAGGCATGTCAAACATTTCTCCACATATTTTTCTACCACCTGCTTCATTCCAGGCCACCAGTAGCTCTCCTTTAAACTTTTATACCTCTTATCGCTGCATGGGTGCATAGTATATTTGGATTTGTGCGCTTCACCTAATACTATGTCCCTTAGATCTCCTTTGCAAGGAATCTAAACCCGATTCCCACACCTATATACACCATCTGACCCGACAGTCAGCAGTTTGACCTGCCCGACCATCCTCTCCTTCTTAATGTTGTCTTCCAATAGGGCCTCCTTTTGAGTTCCTCGTATTTGGTCAATCAGATCTACCTGAATATTCATCCACATGGCACGAACCTTAATCGGTTTGATCCTCTCCTTTCTACTTAGGGCGTCGACGACCACGTTTGCTTTACCCGAGTGGTAATGAATCTCACAATCGTAATCTTTTAACAACACCATCCACCTTCTCTGCCTCATGTTTAGCTCCTTCTGATCGAAGAGATACTTAAAGCTCTTATGATCCGTGTAAATCAAGCATTTCGTGCCATACAGGTAGTGCCTCCAGATTTTCAGTGCAAAAACCACTACATCTAACTCCATATCGTGTGTCAGATACTTCTTTTCATGCTCCTTTAGTTGATGTGATGCATAGGCAATAACCTTGCCTCTTTGCATCAATACACACCCTAGTCCCATTTTTTAAGCATCACTGTACACAACAAAGTCCTCCGTTCCCTTTGGTAAGGACAATACTGATGCACTAATCAACCATCTCTTAAGCGTTTGGAATGATTCTTCTTGTTTCTGACCCCAACCAAACTTGACTACCTTTATCTTCAGAAATCCTAGATGAATCTCCTATAATATCCTGTTAAGCCCAAAAAAAAACTTCGGACTTTTGACGCCGACTTAGGAGACTCCCAATCCATAACTACCTAGATCTTGGTTGGATCTACCTTGATCCCCTCTACGTTAACAACATTAAACAGAAATTTCACCTATCGCAGCCAAAATTCATATTTCGAGAATTTGACATATAACCTCTCCTTAGCCAACAGTTCAAGAATCGCTCTCAAATGTTGCGCATGCTCCTCTTAGTTCTTTGAATAGATAAAAAATGTCGTCAATAAAGACTATGACAAACTTATCTAGGTAGGATCCACAAACCATGTTCACCAGATCCATGAATGCAGTTGGTGCATTCGTCAACCCAAAAGGCTTTACCAGAAACTCATAGCGCCCATAACGAGTTCTGAAAGCTATTTTTGGTATATCCTTCTCTCGAACCTTCAACTGGTGGTAACCAGATCTCAAGTCAATCTTCGAGAAATAATTGGTTCCCTGAAGCTGATCAAACAAGCCATCGATCCTTGGTAACGAGTATTTATTCTTCATCGTGATCTTATTTATCTTCCGATAGTCGATGCACATCCTCATCGTTCCATATTTCTTCTTTACAAACAATATCAATGCTCTTCAGGATGACGAACTCGATCGTACAAACCTCTTATCCGACAACTCCTGAAGCTGTTTTATTAGCTCCTGAATCTCCGTCGAAGCCAACCGATATGGTGTCTTTGTAATTGGTGTTGCGCCCGACACCAAGTTAATTCGGAATTCCACCTAACGTTCTGGTGGCATCCCTTGTAACTCCTCCTGGAAACACTTTTGGGTATTCCCTTACTATCGGTACATTTGATACTGTCTCCTCCTCCAGCTGGGCGTTTATAGGATCGACTAAGTAAGATATGCACCCCTTTTGAAGGAACTTTATTGCCTTCAAGGTCGTGATCACTTTAGTGTTGTTTTTCTTTCGATCTCCATAGATGTGAACTGTCTCTCCTTCTGAGGTCTGAGTCTTGATCATCTTCTTATTGCATACGATCTGGCATGATTTCCAGATAACCAATCCATGTATAGAACCACCTAAAAACCTCCTTAACACATCGACATGAGTCTAACAGACTCAATTATCTCCTCTACCTTAATCTAAACTATGTCAGTTGTCTCCATAGTGTAGTTTTTCTTTAATTTACATGCATCTTTGTTCAAGTAGTGGCGGAACATACCTGATACGATGTCAGGAGTCACCCTAGCCTCCTAAAATGTCTTGTTGTACGCTCGACCGTCTCCTTAGGGCACCTCCTTCCTTTTATCAGAACTCCTTCCTTTTATCTAAACCTTAGAGCACTCAAACCGTAGATGTTCTGTTTCACCACATCCGTAACAAGTGTTCCTTTTTGGGCATTTTCACATCGTATGACCCAAATTTCCACACCTGTAGCTGGAAAAGCTCCCAGCCAGACACTCACCCTTGTGCCTTCATCCACATTTGCTACACTGAGGAACCATGATTCCTCCTCTCTTTATCTTCATTGTTGAAGAACTCACCTTTGCCTTCTTGACTATATTACTCAGACCTTCCCACTTCTCTTACTATCTCTCCTTTCACATATTGCCTCAATATTGTTCTCCTTGGCAATTGTCACCATCTCCACTCCTTGAACGAACGTCTTTAGTGCGATCATGTTAACATATTGCTCTATCTCTATCCGGAGACCGTCCATAAAATGATCTATTTTCCTCTGTTTTGATGCCACCTGGTGGCTTACAAACTTGACATTTTCCATGAAGTCATTAACATACTCTTGGACTGAAAAGGTCCCTTGCTCTAGCCTTAAGAATTTAGACTCCAATTTCTTCACCTCTGACTGGGTGCAATATTTCTCCATCATGAGATCCTTCATCTGTCCCCAAGTCACAATGATCATCTCCTTGTCTCCTTTAATCTCGCACTCCGTTTACCACCAATGACGTGCAAAATATACAAAGGTAGTGGCCGCATATGTCACCTTCTGGTTCTCATAGCACTTGCAGATTCTGAAACAACTCTCCATCTTCCTTATCCAGTTCATTAGAGTCATCACACCCTCAATCCCTTTAAACTCTATTGGACATGTGTTACTGAAGTCCTTGTAACCGCATTCTTTCTCCTAAGTGGATGGAACCACTAACTTGTCCTCTCCGTTGTTACTCACCTTAGTCTTCTCCATGTTTTTTGCCTCAGTATCCTCCTGGTCTCCTATCTCAGTATTTTATTTTCAGTCTCCTCTTCTTCTACCTGTTTCCTTAGCTTGATCTCTAACATCACCTCTATCATACCAGGTAGGGTATTCTGGAGGATTTGTGTCATCTTATCGACCATTGTCTCCTCAGTCATAGGGTTTCCACCTCTCTCCTTGTGTCCTCCCACGTCCTCGTCCTGTCCCTGTGGCTATACTAGCATGTACAGACGGGGTGGCACTCAACCTAGCCGTATGACCATCACTGCGACCTCGTCCACGACCTCGACCTCATCCCACCGGTGGTACCGCATTGTTGGCACATTCCCCGCTGAGTTCAATCCACCTTGATCCTCTAGACACAATACTGATACAATAAGGCATTGTTAAGTTCCCATATTTTCTCCTAGTCCATAGTCTTAATAGACATCATAACACAAAGGCACATACTAAGAGAAACAATATTTCCAATCTTCCAATGGACTCCTAGTCCTCTGATACAAGATAAAAACACCATAATCATATACATTTTGAGAAGAAGTCATGTATATATCCTATTATGTACGTCTATCCACCACGACGTAATGATATAGCCAAGTACGTCCAAAACACCTCCACTAACAAAACCACCATATTAACCATACCATACCAGGTCAGCTATAAATGCTCGACCTAAACTCCTAAAATATGAAAATACATCATAATGTACAACCATATATACGTTTCTCGTAGAAATATGCTAACAACTCCTTATTATCTCGATAGGTGATAAAATCTCCTTACGAGTCTACATACAATTACAAGGGTGTAAAATCCCGAATAGATTTCTTGAGGTCCAAAACCATACCTCTCTCCTTTAGTAACAATGCTCCTCTTACCTGACCATAGTACTACGAGATTGCACCTCGGTAGAACTATTATTGGTCTTTAACTTTCACCCTCCAATATCTCTAGTTAAGCGTGAATCTTGCTCACAAAACTAGCATATCATAGCCTCATAAAGGCATTTGCCTTTCAACCTTAACCTTACATTTTAACACCTTAAATCAAATCAATATTAACTTATCTCCTTCCTTAAACTCCTCTCCAATATTGATCATAAGCAGATCATATACTCCTACTCATTTCCTGATCTCAACTTCTATTATACCGTTCAGTTTAAGCTTAGGCTATAAACACAACCTAATTCTCTTAAACTACGGCTTTGATACCAACCTGTAACACCCCCAAATCCACCCTTGGGTAATGTCACATCTTTCATTCCAAATATTACCTTATGTCGTCGAATACGACATTATGATACAATCAAATCACCATCACAGCGGAAGTCTTAACTTAAAATAAATACAAGTCTCCAACATTAGTCCGTCCCATACCGGACCATGTTACATAAAACCCAATTACATAATAAGTTTGACAACTAGCAAAGCATAAAAGTACATAACCATAAAAAATCTATCTACGCCTTGCCCTTCCCTTTTGTCCAAACTTGAACAACCGGCTCCTGAGATGCATACTAATAGTTAGCTAAAAAGCTAAGTGAGTTCATGGTTTACGTGCACATAAATACACACTCCATCAAGCATAAAAACATTAAGCACCAATAAAATAGTATGCATATTGTTTTCAGAAAACATTTGGCACCAATGTGATACCCTAAACCTCCTCGTCCACTCTGTCACTGGCATTCCCTGGGTCGCACGGCTCACACCCGTCCGGCACCCATTACGGGGTCGTGCCAATCCTCTTTTGGGTAGGTCTGCTCTGTCACTGGCATTCCCTGGGTTGCACAGCTCACACCCGTCTGGCACCCATTACGGTATCCTGCCACTCATCAACGTGACATATCGAGCCCGAACCCATACCCCATATCGGCACCAAAATGTGTCACATGAATCAACTCCCAAAAATACATATAGCATGCTAAAACAAAATGTTTATAAACCAATTAAACAATAGCATGCAATCCCAACATAATGATTACATACATGGAAACGTTCACCCATAAACATGTACACAAAATATCTCCTCATGCATAACATACGTAACTCCAAATAAATAACTCCAAATAAATAACATATCTATATACATGTAAACATGCTCCCGTAAACATGCATATAAAATATATCATCATGCTCCACATAACTTCACATAATTATCATGCCAACATAATTTTTATTTACGTATGTATGCATCCCAGAAAAGTCTCATGAAGACTCACCTGAAAGTGTATGCGTCCAAGCAATAAACTCCGCTTAGCGACCTACATGACATGCACCAAAAATATTCTATCAACGACCTAGTTTGCCCAAAAGTCAACTATGGTCAACCTACGGTCAACCCCCGAGCACTCAGCTCATCGACGTCTTAAAACGTCCATTTACTCCTATAATTTTATAAACTCCATCTCCTATTTTAAAACGTCCCAATTATTTATTTGACTCCAAAACGACGCTTTAAAATCGTATTATTAAATCATTAATTTAATTAAACGATTTACATTCATTCTCCCTTTAGGAACGATTAATTAATAAATCATTTACGTCACCATTCACAATTTAATAAATCCACTAAATGATTTATTAAAGTCATTCTAGGAATTTATAAATAAATTCCTAACCTCAATAATTAGTCTCCTTCAAATTAATTAAATGGCCAAAATAATTTAGGTCAAATAATTAATAATCTAATGGGCTTCAATTAACCAAGATCGCCCAAAATAATTAATTAATCCGTTGGGCCTTTAAATTACTTTGAGAAAAGGCCATAGAACAATTTTTTTAAATTTCGGGTCAGTTCATATCGGCCCAATCAGATTCACACGGGTCCGTGGGATCCGACCCTTGAACCGCCTGCGCCCGGATGTACCAGCCCGGCTCGCCTCGCCCGAACGCTTCAGACCCGAGTCCGAACCGCCCGACCTGGCCCGATCGGTGTTGCCATGCGGTTTCACGCGCCAACCTCGGTTTTCGTCCCTTTGGGCTCGTTTCTCCACCTTTTTCCGCGATTCTTTTTGCATTAATTCACCGTAACATAAAGTCTCATCTAACAATCCAAATATCTACGAAAACGGTGCATCGTAGCACCCGGAATTCGCGATTAAACGTCCCGATTTTTACCGAAAACTCTCCGAATCGCGTTTTCGACCAAAACGACGGTTTCCGGGTCGTTTTTACGACCCAAAACTTCCAGAAAACGTAAAGCAAGTATAACACCCCAAACGTAAACTTTTACTTGCGAAAACGAACGGAATAACTCACCGTAATCAATCGCGACAACACCGAAATGTCACACTTTCGACCACCGTTTTCTCCCAAACCGCTCGACCGTTTCGCTCCGCACCAATATCGAACTCGCTCGAATTTCAGAGATGAAGAAAACGATATCAAACTTGCAGTGTATCGACTCCAAATGAACTCGTTGTATACATTTAAAATTTCTACGTTGATTTGGATGCAAAACCGTTCCCCCTCCATGTTTCATGCATCAAATTCAAGGACTTGACATATTTAGTCCCTGAAGTTTACACTTTAATCCCTCAACCTTTTCTCCTTCTTTCACTTTTCACCTTTCACTTACGTTTGAATTTTTTTCTCCCCTCTACTTTTATTTCTAATTTATTTCGATTTCCGAGTGTTACACTAATCACGACACATTAATTCATATATATTTATGATATTTAATAATATAATTAAATCTGAAAATATTCAATGTTTGACTCATTTCGAAGGTATTGGCGAAGCGATTACAATGGTATAATTTATAAAAAATAAAAATGTTTTTTTAATACATTTTGGTTCATATATCACTTTTTAGCAAATGGGAATACTCGAAAAGTCTCCATGGTTACCAGTCGGATGGGTGGTGTTTGGATAAGCTCACAATGTGGATAACAAACGAAATAGGCTAAAGCTCAAATTGGTATGCAAGTGGGAAATATCATAAAGAAAATGTAGGCTTAAGGCTAAAATGGCTAACATAAACCAGAAAGACGGTCTTTATCACTTTCATAAGCATGCCCAAATCAATGCAATCTTAAGAAGAGTTAGTTTAAGTTCTAGAAGTAAAGAATTAGAGGAGACATATTCACATGAGAAATGAAAGTGAGACTGATTATAGATGTCCAGTCAAAAGGCTCAAAATCTCACGGTGTATAAATTGTTCAAGAGAATAACAAGAGTCAAAATAACCGAAACACTTCAACTAATCTACTCCATGCTATCATTAAATTTAATTACGCTATATATGCATCAACACTCATCATCTACAAATCAAGTTTTTTCTTAAAAAGCATGCTAATCGCTTTAACAAGGACATATAATGGTCCACAATTAAGCACAAAATTACCCTAAAATGCTGAGAATTAAAACCTCACCCCACACTCAGTTCATACATTGTCCTTAATGTATGCCATATGTAAAGGACACTAAAAAACATTAAAAAGCAAAAGGTAACAGTCAACTCCCCTGATTTGGCGAGTGATCCTCTAATGTATGAATCAACGAGATGGGTGCATCCATTTGAGCTCCAAACTCGGGGTGGATATCCTGAAAAATAGATAAGAGCTTAAGCGACAATAAGGGAAACTACAAAAGAAAATAAGAAAACAAAAACAAGCACAAAAATATATATTAAAACCCATGGGTTGCCTCCCATGCAGGGCCTTTCTTTTACATGTTTGGCTAGACGCCTTCCACATTCTATCTGATGTTTAATAAGTCTATTCCCCATATATGCTTCTTCTCTATGTGTTGGGGTGCCTTGAAATCCATCCAAATTTCAAGTATGGCTCCTTTGCACTCTAAGGATATTTCTCTTGGTAGCTCGACAAAGGTATCATCTCCTTGTTCTACCTTCTTATCTTCAACCATTGTTTTTTCAAGCTTTGTGAAGGTCTCCCAGGTATCCACACATTCCTCCTCTTCCTTGATGATATCAACTATTGGTGTAATAAAAGGAGGAGGTACCACTACTAGGTTCTGTTTTATAACATCATCTCCTTTGTTACCCGACTGAGAATCAAATGTGATTGTTTCTTCATCCTCTTATTCTATGGAGGTATCTATCTTTCACTCATCAACCAATCCTAACTTTTCATCTTGAGCTTCCCACCGACTTTGGGAAGATATGTATTCACTAATCTAGTTCTTCAAGCTCTGAATTTGAGCCACTGTCTCCTACTGAAACTTGAATGTTTTCTGCTGAAATGAAAACAAAGTCGTATTAAGGGATATTAGTTGGATCATCTCTTTAAGAGACATACCTGAGTTCTCAGAATAGTGTTGTGTTGTTGGTGGTGCCTGTTCATATCTAGGGAATGAATGATCTTGCCATCCATACTCGTAGTCGTTTGGAGTTGGATGGTTTTGCCATGTCGGATAGTAAGTGCTTGAGTATGGCTCAAAGGCACTTTGGCACGAGCTTGAAAATCCTCTATAATTGTAGGTTGGCTCGGTGTTATAGTGGAAAGTTGGGAGTTGGTCAATTAAATAAGCATGTTGAGCATATGACCCGAACATTCCCAATGGTGGTGCCTTTGTATAAGCTATCTGCTTCACAATATCAGTTAAATCCGAAATCTTCGACTCAAGGAAGGAGAGACGTACCTCGATTATATCGCATCCCATGGTGGTGTATCGTGACTCGCAAGAATATGGATAATACGCCATGAAAAATATGAAAAACACTCAAAAGTAATTGGCATGAGGTTCATGCTTAGCTTATGATATAAAATAAACTATAAGACAAAAAAAGGAAAATAAACAAGAAAATAAAGTACAAAAGATAACAACAATCACCGATGCTAATCCCCGGCAATGACGCAAAAAATTTGACGGGTGTCGAGCCCCTGACAAATAATAATTTCCTATTACGTCAAATTACAACCTAAATTGTAATAGCGGTAAGCAGGGTCGAATCCGCAGGGATTGACCGTGAAAAATTATTGACTTCTACGCTTTTGTAAAATGTGGGGGGGGTGGATTGAGATAGGTTACACTAAGCATACAAATAATTAAATACGATAAATAATAAAAATAAATCTTCCAAGAATGAGTTATAATCCAATTAAAGTTCAGACTTATGTATCATTGACTTCCCAAATACATTCCTTCGATCAATTCCAGATTGGTCATAAGTGTCGATACGCATCGTACACACTGTTTATCCTTATGATTAGACTATCATGAGAAGCTCAATGACAAGTCCCTAATCAATTAAAATAACTCTAGTTACGAGCATAGACGTTGAGCTACTAATTGCATTAATAGCGAGATAAACATCAATTCTAACTAATGATGAGACGCTTAATCGTTTAATCTTAGATTATGAAAACCTATAACACATTCCAAATAATTTGATGGTCACTAGAAGAGTTAATTTCTACTTTATCAAAACTAAGAACAATTACGGATCCTCAATTTTGATTAGAACTTCAAAGTTAGATTACACAAATCAATGGGCCCTATCAATTTGGACAACCAAACAATGATGAAGATGTTCAATCAAGGTTAACAGTAATGGAACATGAAGGAAATATATTTAGATTGGAAGTTTCAACACAAATCCAATCTTCAAATGTTGCTTGAATGGAAATAAAACACTAACTAGGAATGCAAAAATTAAACCTAAAATCTATGTTACCTAATTAACGGAAAGAAATTGAAGCCTCCAAAATCGTCTCAATTGCTCCTCCCGTTGTTCTATGACAAATTATGATGGATCTGCCCAAGAAAAATATGGCTTATAAACCTTTAAAAGCCCTAAAAACCGTCAAGCCCACTAAATGATTCATCCTTTGAAAAGTAGGCCCAAGCCATCGATCATTTGAGAAATATGCTTGCTTGAGTTGTTATTTGAGAAAATATGCCCAGTTCTGGAAATATTTGAAAAATATGCTCCACAGTGACTAATGTGACTTTGGTGCGACTAAAGTCGCCCAAAAAGTGGCATTAGCACTTTTTGCCCCTTTTCGCTCCTATTAACCAATAAACATAATATGAGACTTAGCTAGCTCATAAAATGTATAAAAAACAACATTAAAGAGGGTATTTTGACGATAAATATGGGTTCAAAAATGTATTTATCAACTTCTTAAAATCACCAAGTTAAGTCAAAATCCATCAATGGTAAGATATACTTAGGAGAAGTTTAAGAGATCAAAATATAAAGTTTTGACATGTATAAAGTTTATAAAAGGTAAAATGAACTCACCTCACTAGATTTTGATGAAAACCTAGGAAGTCACCAAAATCTCTTTGAAGATGGAGAAGAAGGTTGGACCTCTTGATCCTAGACTTTAGTTCCTAGCTTGTAGATGTCGATACCCCTAGAAACCTTGAAGATGAGCCTTAAATGGTCTTCAAATATCAGTAGGTGAAGAAGGAGAGGAAGAATTTAATGCAGAGATGAGGAAATGAGAGTAACAAAGTGAATTTCAACATTTAATCCAAAAACCTCGACTTGGACCACTCCCACGACTTCCCACGCGACTTCAAGTCGTGGGGAAGGTCGCGTGCTATGCTGATCAAGACCACAACGAGTTGAACGACTTCCCACGCAACTTGAGGTTGCGGGGAAGGTCGCGCAAGCTACTGTTGTCTGCTCCCTTGCGATTTTGCTGATTTCTCACGTGATACTTTTACCAAGACTTAACCCAACGATCCTTACCTATTTGCATTACTTCTAAGGTTAAACGTAACTGAATACAAATGGAAGAATCTAGGGTGTTACACTAGACTTTTTGGCCTAACACTTGTTTGGTGTCAACATGTATCTTGGGATCTAGCGGCGTGGTCTCTAAGAAGGTCTAGCCGGGGTAGAGCGAGCTCGGGGAAACTAACTTTTGAGACACCAATCCAATAGAAGAACAATATTTTTGGATAATTGGATGACACCCAATTTGTAATCTTATTTTCTAGAGAAATAAGATTAATAGGTTGTTATTTCAATTACTTTGATTACAAATTTATAATTAACAAATGTTTATTATTTCCCCTTTTTGGGAGGTTCATGCTTTGACATTTTATATATACTAATTTTCCGTTTTATGGAAAAAAAATTTGTTTGTCCTAATTTTTTGGGTGTTACAGTTAAGGACCGAAGATTGGTTAAAAAAGGCCCCACCAAAGGACTGGTTATAAGACAAAACCCGTTTTGATCCTAAATTTTAAACCTGAGATCTATTCTTTTTTTTTTTTGGGAAGGGTGTCCTAGGCTATGCCTAGACTAATCCCTTGGCAAATTATGACTGTAAGACATCATCCCTGATTAAACCTTAGTGGCCACAATTGTTGTGTACGCCTGGATTCGAATCCTGGGCAGATGGGATATTCCACCACATCCTTAATTAGTTAAAGAAACCTGGATAAAGCCCAAAACAACCCTTGGTTAACCGAAAACCGATTTGGTTAAGGCCCAATTAAAGCCTTAAAAAGGCAGGTCAAATCTTGAAAAAATTTGTAACACCCCGAAATCTCTGGCCGAAGAGAAGGCGAAAAATGCCAACAATGCCCCGCGCGACCCTCCGTGCGAGTTGAGCCGTTCCAGGAACCGCGCGAGGCTCTGTTTGCTCACGATTCTAGAGGCCCGTGCGAGTCAATCCGCGCCAGCGCTCACGCAGAGCCACTGTGCGTATTTATAAGGCTAAAACCGGCCTCCCTCCCCATTTTCACCAAAACCCTCAAATCCCTTCCCATTTTCTCTCCCAAAATGACCCCTCACCCTCTCATATGAACCCTAGTTCATTTTTGGGGGGGTTTCTCCTAAAATCCAAGTGTTTCTTCATCATCTAGCAAGGTAGGGAAGTTAGAGCTAAGATATCTTCATCCTCTCCATCTTCTTCATCGATTTCTAGGGTTTTCACCTAACCATTTTCATCATTTTGGAAGTTTGGGAGTTTATGGCTCAACTTGGTGACCTAGAAGTATTTTGGTTGGTGGATTGAAGTTATAGATAAGGTAACATCCTCTTTTCTTCATCTATGGAAATTAGGGTTTTGACATAAGTTGAAATCTTCATGTATAATGTTTGGGGAACGATTCTTTGTGATTGAATATTATTATTTATGGTTGGAAATTTATGGAACTCAAGTTTCTTCAAAGGAACTCAAGTTAGGGTAAAATCTTGTCAGGATCGAATTCTTAACAAGAATTAATACTCAGAAACTAATATCAAAGAAGTTGCGGAAAAACACTTTGATATTTGATCAAACAGTAATCAAACACAGTATATAATTATCAAACAGTAAACTTGTATTGAATGCTTAAAGTTACAAGATTACACACTCAACCTCAATATTGATGAACAGGCTCACCAATACGAATTCTACTTCTCTAGAATTAGGATCTATGCCTTGAGGTTAATTTTTTCTCTTGAGAAACGATTATCAAAAGTTATTTCTATCTATTCTAAACATTCTATACATATACTGATAAAAAGATAATTACAAAGAATAAACAAATCTTCAGTATATCTTCCATGTATATCTTCTAAGTATATCTTCAGTATATCCAGCTGTAGTACTTTCCATCCGGATCTCTTTAGCAGCACTAATAATGCTCAGCAGCATTAACTTCAACTAGCAGCATTAACTTCAAGCAGTACTAACTACTAGCAGTACTAACTAGCTAAGCAGTACTAACTTTGTTCAAGCAGTACTAACTTTAACTAGCAGTAGTAATTCTACTAGCAGTAGTAACACTTAGCAGTATTAATCTTCAACTTGTTCTGGCAGTAGTAACTACACTTGTACTAGCAGTAGTAACTACACTTAGTAGAATCTTCAGTTCCCAACAATCTCCCCCTAACTTGACTTTTAGAAGAGAAGTCAAGTTCTTCAGATATTCTTCCAGATGCTCTTTTTGATGCTCCCAAAACTTCCAAGATCATGCTCCTAAGTCTGGATTCAGTCCCAAACTCTGATTGATTATCCTCTGAATTAGATACTTGGCCATTTCTGAATTTGGTGCACAACCCAACTTCTTCTTTAGCATGGCATGAACCTTCAGTCTGGTGTGATTATATACTCTATCCACTAGGAAGTATTCTGTGTGATTTCTATCCAAAGTCACTGCATATACTCCACTAGTTTCATATAGAGTCCAACTTGTGACTTCTTTAAACACACTCTTGATGACCTGGTCCACTCCTTCAGGTTTGAACATCATGCATAGATACTCCATCACCAGTTTTGTAAGAGAAATTCCTGGAGTATTCAGATGATCTGCATACAGCTTAATTCCTATGTCAAACATCTCTTCTATATCAGATCTAGAGCATGTTCTGACAATCTTGACCCAAGTGTTGAATACTTCATATTTATCACCCTTCCTCTTGAGTCTGATGTAATCTTTCCCATCCATTGTCAGTACATCCCAGTGAATGATCTCAGGTGGCTTAACTCCAACAGGTTCTGCAGAAATTGGTTCAGGCACTTTGTCCATCACTACCATATATAAGCTTACATCATCTTTGATTGATGACCCTTGCTGGCTTGATGACTCAGGTGCCACTTCTTCTTCAGCAACATTTTGTTCTTCTTCTACTCTAGGCTTCTTATCTTTCTTTCTTTTGGCCATCATCTTGGTTCTTTTCAAAGTCTTTTGAACCTGTGCTATAGTAACTTCCTTCTTCTTTTCTTCCTTTTCCCTTGCCATCTCTTTGATAGGAGTTCCCTCCTCACTTTCAGGGAATGGTTGATTCATATTTATATCATTACTCTCCTTGGCCTTCTTTTCAAACTCTACTCTTTTCTTTTCATTGCTCTTCAGATTCCCCATTTCTTTTTCATAGAGCTCTCTGATTTGATCAAAACTCATCTTCACAAACATTTCTTTCTTTACCCCAATTGCACTCCTCAAGAAAGTTACCATTTTGTTTCTTTCCTGAGTGGCAAGGTAAGTTTGTGAAGGTCTTCTTTTCTTTGCACTTGTATTAGCCATCATAGCCTTTCTCAGACTTATAGCCCTTTGTTTAGCCTTTTCAGTTTCAAGCCCCTTTTGATAGGCTTTATTTAGCTCAGCAGCTAAAGCCTTTGCCATTTCCCTGTCCTTCTCCACCTGAGCTCTTTCTTCTTTTTCCATCTCCTTCTGCATTTTCCTTGCTAAAGCTTCATCTGATTCAACCAACCTTTGCTTCTTGATTGGTTGATCAGATTCCACTAACTTTGCCTTACCTTTATCTTTACCCATCTCCTTCTCAATGCTAGAGTTCTTTGCTGCATCACCTCTTTCTTTTATGACAACTCCTTTGGCCTTTGAGATGACCTTGGGAGTATCATGTTTTGCTTTGATGAGTGTTTCTGCAACCTCAAGCTCTGTAAGGACCTCTTTTACTTGTTCTGCTGCTTCTTTCAGCTCAGCAGTATTAACCATTTCTGCTGCTTTACTTGAACTGGCAGTATTAATGGTTTCTACTGCTGGCTCTGTTTCTGCTGCTTGCTCATTTTCCCCCTCAACAATATGTTTTTCCTCTTGCTCCCCCTTAGCTTTGGCATCAGCTTCTGACTCCCCCTTTTTGGGAGCATCAGTCACTGGTTCCCTCCTTCTAAGCACAAATTGTTTCTTCTTCTTTTGTAGAATCAGCTTCCTTACCATTTGCTTCAACTTGATGATTTGTTCTTGTTGTGACAGTACAATGAGTTTTAGCTCTTCAATATCTTTGCCTTGTTTGAGTACATCCATGTTGATGTTGCCCATTGTCTCCATCAATTCATCATAGTTATATCTGTCCTCACCTTCTCCAGGAGTGTTACCCCCTATTGAAGGATCATTGGATCTTTTAGTAGTGGAAGTCTTCTGCCTAGCAGAAGCACTATCCACCCCTGTGGTTTCTTGGCACCAGGGACCTTCAAATGATTGCTCATTCAAAGTTGCCATGGGGGAGGTCTTATTGATGTTACCACTTTCCTCCTCTGTGCTAGTAGGAGTAGTGGCAGCCTCATCACCCATATGCTCTACCTCCTCCTCAGAGAGCACCTCCTTTGGGTTGGGAGACACCCTAGTGGATTCCCTTTGGATATTCTCTATTGGAGAATGCTCCAATAGAGGGCTTTGAGGCTCTTGGTTAATAGTAGGTACAACAAGGGAAGGAGCCTTGTGTACCTTTCTCTTGACATAGGTTTTGGATATTATGGGAGTGGGTTTAGCAGCAAAGGACTGAGGGAAAATTTGAGAGATGGAAGGTTGGGATTGGCTAGCAGTGGGTTGGTCTAATGAGGGCCTTGACCCTGCTACCATACCTTCATTGGTTTGGGACACCACCATCATTGTAGAGAACAATGGGGTGTCAACTCCTTCAGAGTCCCCAGCAGATCTTCTCATATTTGAGAAAACCTTGCCTTTGGGGGGTTTAGGTACATATACCCCAACAGGTTGAGGTATATCCGTCAATTGATGAGTAATAACTTCTTGAACAAACCTGGGATACATAAAGAAACTCTTTTTGTTTCCCATATTTGATACAAGATCACTGAAAATCATCTTTGAGAAATTGTACCTTCTGGATGTAGCCAAGCATACCAAAGCATATGCAATTGGACTGCTGAACTCACTCCATCCAGTGGTCTTTTTGGAGATGCAATGCATCAGGGTATGAACAAGAAAACGCCATTGGGGTGAAAACTTTGCTTTTGAGAATTTGAAAACACCCAATGGGCCTCCATACCCCATTCTAGTAAGATTAGAAAACAGTTCATCATTAGAGATAGACGTTATACCAGAGGCATCGTCTAGACGTAGACTGATGCGTATAACCTCTTCAGTAACTGTTAGTGGTTGATCACAGATTCTTGTCTTGATCATTTGCACACCATTTTCCACAACAATGGTTGCATTGGCCCAGAACTGCCTTTGGTGCTCAATGTAGATTGTAGGTGAGACAGTAAGAGCATGAGCAATGTGGCTTGACTTGAGGAAATCCACAATCTGATGAAAGCCTTCTGCTTGTTTTGGCTTTTGGAGCATTGCGATTTCATTGTGCTCGTCAATGAACGCCATTGATGCCATTGACCTTGAAGATTTTTGCCTGAAAACTTTGAACTTTGAGAGAGAAAGGGTTTAGTGCGCAAGGGAACAGTATGCAAAGAGTCGTTATGAACTTTTAGGCGGGCAAAGAGTATTTATAGTATTCGGAATATAAGCAGTATTAACCTAGAGCAGTATTAACCACTAGCAGTATTAACTACTAGCAGTAGTAACGGCTAGCAGTATTAACTAACTAGCAGTATTAACTGAAAGCAGTATTAACCACTAGCAGTATTAACTACTAGCAGTATTAACTGAAAGCAGTATTAACTACTAGCAGTATTAACTACTAGCAGTATTAACCACTAGCAGTATTAACTACTAGCAGTAGTAACGGCTAGCAGTATTAACTAACTAGCAGTATTAACTGAAAGCAGTATTAACCACTAGCAGTATTAACTACTAGCAGTATTAACTGAAAGCAGTATTAACTACTAGCAGTATTAACTACTAGCAGTATTAACCACTAGCAGTATTAACTACTAGCAGTATTAACTACTAGCAGTATTAACTACTAGCAGTATTAACTTTACTTACTCCTTTTAAACTTGCTAACACTGAGTACTGCTATGTATATCCTGAAAAAGAAGATTAGTAACACCAAGAAGAATAAAAATATACAGGTATAAAATCACTTTTTGAGAAGAAAATTATTCAGAGTTTATCAATCCCACACTTGTTACCAAGAAAGTGAATCTACCCACATCAAAAGCTTTAGTGAATAGATCAGCAAACTGATTATCAGTGTGAACTTTGACAACTTGAATAAGTTTCTTTTCATTACAATCTCTTATAAAGTGATACCTGATTTCAATGTGCTTTGTCTTTGAGTGCTTGACTGGATTATTTACAATGCTAATAGCACTGCTGTTGTCAATAAAGATTGGAGTGTGTAGAAAGGTTACCCCATAATCCAGCATTTGATTCTGAATCCATAAGACTTGAGAACAGCAACTTGCAACTGCTATGTACTCTGCCTCTGTTGTAGATGTGGATACTGTGGTTTG
Source organism: Arctium minus (assembly GCA_954870635.1). Classification (NCBI taxonomy): domain Eukaryota; kingdom Viridiplantae; phylum Streptophyta; class Magnoliopsida; order Asterales; family Asteraceae; genus Arctium; species Arctium minus. The sequence goes on from OX941085.1 coordinate 62,250,197, forward strand.
TTTCTTGCACTGCCATGAGACTAGTCTAGCACCCAAAAACTGACATCCTCCAGAAGTAGATTTTCTGTCCAAGTTTGCCCCACCTAGATCACTGTCTGAGTATGCTATTAGGTCAAAAGGGGAGTTATGAGGATACCAAAGTCCCAATCTGGGTTGCCCTTTGAGATATCTGAATATCCTCTTAACAGCTTGAAAGTGAGATTGCTTTGGCCTAACTTGAAATCTTGCACAGACACAGACTGGAAACATTATATCTGGCCTAGATGCTGTGAGATACATGAGAGAGCCAATCATGGATCTATAATAATGCACATCCATGTCCTCCCCCTCAAGATCTGCTGTGATCTGCTTGTGTGTTTCCATAGGTGTGCTGGCAGGTTTTGATTCTGAGAAACCAAACTTGGTTAGAATATCCTGCACATACTTGGATTGACATATGAAAATGCCATCTGACTTCTGTTGAACTTGGAGTCCAAGGAAGAAAGTAAGTTCTCCCATGGAGCTCATTTTGAACCTTTGATGCATTAAATCCTCAAACTCCTTGCACATGTTGTTTCTTGTAGAACCAAAAATAATGTCATCAACATATATTTGGACCAGCAAGATATCCTTCTTCTTCCTTTTGATAAATAGAGTCTTATCTATGACTCCTCTTTCAAAGTCATTTTCCAAGAGATATGATGACAGAGTGTCATACCATGCTCTTGGGGCTTGATGTAGTCCATAAAGTGCTTTCTTTAATTTGTATACCCTGTCTGGATAGCTTGGGTTTTCAAACCCTGGTGGTTGACAGACATATACTTCTTCTTCAATTGATCCATAGAGAAAAGCACTTTTTACATCCATTTGATAGACTTTGAAGTTCATGTAAGAAGCATAGGCTAGGAATAGTCTGATTGCTTCTATCCTAGCCACAGGTGCAAAAACTTCTTCATAATCTATACCCTCTTCTTGAGTATAGCCTTGAGCCACTAGCCTTGCTTTGTTCCTTATGACAATACCTCTTTCATCTCTCTTGTTTCTGAAAATCCACTTTGTGCCAATTGCTCTGTGACCTTTAGGAAGGTCTACTAGATCCCATACATCTTGTAGCTTGAACTGTAACAGTTCTTCTTGCATTGCTTCTATCCAGCTAGATTCTTTCATAGCATCATGTGCCTTTTTAGGCTCAAGCTGGGATAGAAAACATGAGAGCACTGTATGCTGTTGATCTTGCATTTCTTGAAGCCTGCTTTGATGTCTAGTCATCATAGGAGAAGAGATATCTCCTATTACCAGCTGTGGAGGATGATTCTTTTGAACTCTGGTGTTATGACTAGGTTCTTCATTCAGTCCAGCCTCTAGATTAGAGTCATGCAACTCCACTGAAGTGTCTTCAGATGTCACTTCTGATTCTTGAGTCTCCTCATCTCTAGTGTCTTCTTCACTCTGACTTGGTTCAGTAAATGATTCCTTTTCACAGTCTTCATTTACTGTGGGTATGGGAAAAATCACAGATTTAGATATACTTTCTTGAACTTGTGTGATCTCTGATTCTCCACCATCTGTTCCTGTATACTCATTACTGAAACCAAAAGAGTTAGTTAGTGAATCAATGTCAAATAGCCATTGAGGTCCAGACCCAACAGGATTTGGTGTGTTCTCATTGCTTTTGACATTGTCACTTTCTTCAATTATTCTAGAAGAAGAGTTAAAAACTCTGTAGGCCCTACTTTGAGATGAATATCCAACAAGAAATCCATCATCTGCTTTGCTATCAAACTTACCTAAGTGAGATTTGGTATTTAGAATTGTACAAGGACACCCAAAAGGTTTGAAGAAACCAATAAAAGGTTTTCTTTGATTTAAAAGCTCATATGGGGTCTTGTTCTTTTGCTTGACCACTAGAACTCTGTTTTGGACATAACAAGCAGTATTAACTGCTTCAGCCCAGAATGTAATTGGCAATTTTGAATCAGCCAACAGAGATCTAGCAGCCTCTATTAGTGTCCTATTTCTCCTTTCAGCAACACCATTCTGTTGAGGAGTCCTAGGAGCACTATATTGTCTCTCAATACCTTTTCCTTCACAAAAAGTGTTTAAATCATGATTTTTAAATTCAGTTCCATTATCTGATCTAATGACTTTTACTCTTTGATTAGTTTGGTTTTCAATTCTTAGAATAAAGGATTTGATAAGACCACTTGTTTCATCCTTAGTCCTTAGAAAATATACCCAAGTGAATCTGGAGTAATCATCAACAATAACCAAGCAGTAAGATTTCTTGCCTATACTCATAACATTTGTAGGACCAAACAGATCCATATGCAATAACTGGAGACAAGAAGAAACATAATTTAACTCTTTGGTCTTATGAGAAGTTTTGTGTTGTTTGCCTTTAAGACAAGCAACACAATGATCATCACATGAGAAGACTTTTGAAGGTAAACCTCTTACAAGGTTATTTTTAACAAGATTGTTCATAGTCTTGAAATTCATGTGACACATCCTTCTGTGCCAAAGGGAGGATTCATCTATAGAAGCTTTTGAAACAAGACAATTTAAAGATGAATCACTATTGACATTGTCCAAATCAAGACAGTAAACATTGTCTTTTCTTGGAGTTCTAAGTAGTATCATGCTTTCATCAACTACCTTGAACCCTGGAGCAAGAATCATACACTCAGTGTTAGTAAATAATATACTATGTTGTTTGTCACAAACCTGTGATACACTTAACAGGTTGTACTTTAATTGATCAACATAGTAGACATCCTCAAATGTCATCTTACCTTTGGTGACATTACCTTTTCCACTTATCTTACCACCAGTAAGATTGTCTCCAAATGCAACATGTCCTCCATTAATTTGCTTGAAATCCTGAAGGCATGACATGTTGCCAGTCATGTGCCTAGAGCAACCACTATCAACATGCCATATGCTCTTTCCCTTGAGCTGTTGGTTGCCCTGCACATTAAATAAATCAATTAGTATGATTGGGGACCCAAGCCAAAGTGATCTTGGGTCTTCCTTTCTCATCAAAGTATTTACATTCCTTTTTAATGAGGTTTTTAAACTCAGAGCACTCTTTATTAGAGTACTTTGTCAATATGATTGGCTTAGCAGAATCAACACTGGAAGCAGTACTAACCTTAGAAGTACTAACAGAGTTAGCAGTACTAACAGGTGTAGCAGTACTAACAGGTTTAGCAGTACTAACCTTGTTAGCAGCATTAACATTGTTAGCAGTAGTATTACTTCTAGCAGCACTATCATTGTCAGCAGCACTACTTGTGATAGCAGTACTAACAGTTTTAGTGCTTTTAGGAATCCACATATTGACACTTTCTTTAACAGAATACTTTTTCTTCATGTGGCTTTTAGTTTTAACAGTTTTCTTAGCCACATGATTCTTTTCAATTTTCTTATAACCAAAGGGTTTTTGCATGGATCTTTGGAAATTCATTCTTTGGTTCATAGGATTGAAATAACAGAATTTTGCAAGATGATTCAATTTGCCACAGATAAAACAAGGTTTTGGTCTATTGATTTTACTCAGATCAACCCCTTGTTTATGTGCCCATTGATTATTCCAGTTTCTTTGATTTCCCCTCTTTTTGTCCTGTTTTTGGGGCTTATTCTTCTTACAAGCACACTGTTTGCAAGGACCTGGATTCACAACTGTGGTCTGTTTATAATGGACCTTACCAGACTTTTCCTCTGTCTTCTCTATGTTCTTGGATTTGATCCAAGCCCTTCCACAATCCTCATTGGTGATAATGTTGTTTTCTATAGAAATCTCACCACTCACCTTGTTCTCCTTACTCTTGCCAACCTCTTTCTCAGTCTTATCCTCAACAATTACCTCATCTAAGGGATCTATTTCAGTGGCTCCCTCAGGCAAGTCCTTCCTATCTTTGGTGTCTAACAGGTCTGAAGTAGGAGGAATGTAATTGTTGTTATATGGTGGAGGTGTGGCATTATACCCAATTCCTCTTCTTAATTTATCATGAATCTGATTTTGCAGTAAGGAGTCCATTGCTTTAGAAGCATTGGAAAACTTTTCTACATCAAGCTTAACTTTGGTTAACTCCTCTTTCAGTTTTTCACTCTCCTCTTTAGATTTGGTCAGTTTAAGTTCTAAATCCTTTTTCTCCCACTGCCAGTAATTAGTGTCATATGAGTGTTGTAGTTCATTGGCTTGAAAACCTTTGATTTGATCTTCAAATCTCTCTACTATCCTCACATAGTCTTTTATATCCTTTTCTAGTCTCTTCAGGTCATCACTCATCTTCTGATTGTGATCCCTGTACCTTTTAACAGTGTCTATGCAAGTTTTAGAGCAGAGATTAGAACTTACCTCAGATGGGAGATCAGATACTTTAGCCATAAGAGCTTGATTCTGAATAGCTTCTTCTGCTTGATCACTCCAATCAAACCCCATTCCTTGTTGAGAAACAAGGGCTTGAGCAGAGTTTCTGTTGTTATTGAAGCTTCCAGATTGAGCTTGTTGATGGTTGTTGTTGTGAGACATTCCACTTCTGCATTCTCTAGCAAAATGTCCCTTCAGATGGCATTTGTAGCATTCTACCTTTGATTTATCAAATCCTGCTCCATCTTCTCTTCTTTGTGAGAAGTTGTTTCTTCCAGTCCTCTTTATAAACTTTTTAACCCTCATGGAGAGCATGGCCATCTGCCATTTAATATCCATCTCTTCCAGATCATCAGGATGAAGTTGTTCTAAGTCATCATTGATCAAAGAAGAATTTCCATGATTAGAAAGAAGAGCTTCAAATACATAATCAGTGCCTTTATCTAAATTTGATCCATTAGCAGCATTAACTGATTCAGGGTTAGCAGTAGAATCAATTGATGCTGATAGGAGTGCAGCATTATGAACATATCCAGAAGGCTTCTTCTTTGCCTCCACCTCAGCTTCAAATACTCTAAGATCATTGTACAGATCATCAAGTTCTTTGTCTTCCAACTGATCATTCTGTCTGAATGACACAGTGTACATGGTCCATTCATCTCCAAGGGACCTTAAGAACTTTCTGTTCACATCATCTTGATCAATCTGTACTCCCATAGTAGCTAGTTCACCAATTAGTTTATTAAACCTGTCAAAAGTTTGAGTCATGGACTCATTCTTAGTTGAGATGAAGTTTTCATACTGTTGTTTTAAGATTGCCTTTTGATTTCTCTTGGTACTTTTAGTACCTGAGAATCTCTTCTCTAGAGCATTCCAGAGCATCTGTGCATCAGTACAATTGCAGAATTGGTGTTGATACTCATTTGGAATGGCCAAGAGCAGTGTGCTCAAAGCTTTCATCTCTGTCTGTCTTGATTTCCTGTCTGTATCTGTCTTTGGAGGAGTTCTTTTGCCATCTTCACCAATCTTTCCTCCATCAGATGGACCATTCTCAATGATGTCCCACATAGAGTAATCTGTGAGGAGAATATATTGCTTGATTCTGATTTTCCACATGTCAAATTCATTGGATCTGAGCATTGGAACTTTTGAGACCAAAGTACTGCTTGATTCTGTAAGATTTTCCATGATGAATAACTGTTTCTGAGAGAATTTGGCTCTGATACCACTTGTCAGGATCGAATTCTTAACAAGAATTAATACTCAGAAACTAATATCAAAGAAGTTGCGGAAAAACACTTTGATATTTGATCAAACAGTAATCAAACACAGTATATAATTATCAAACAGTAAACTTGTATTGAATGCTTAAAGTTACAAGATTACACACTCAACCTCAATATTGATGAACAGGCTCACCAATACGAATTCTACTTCTCTAGAATTAGGATCTATGCCTTGAGGTTAATTTTTTCTCTTGAGAAACGATTATCAAAAGTTATTTCTATCTATTCTAAACATTCTATACATATACTGATAAAAAGATAATTACAAAGAATAAACAAATCTTCAGTATATCTTCCATGTATATCTTCTAAGTATATCTTCAGTATATCCAGCTGTAGTACTTTCCATCCGGATCTCTTTAGCAGCACTAATAATGCTCAGCAGCATTAACTTCAACTAGCAGCATTAACTTCAAGCAGTACTAACTACTAGCAGTACTAACTAGCTAAGCAGTACTAACTTTGTTCAAGCAGTACTAACTTTAACTAGCAGTAGTAATTCTACTAGCAGTAGTAACACTTAGCAGTATTAATCTTCAACTTGTTCTGGCAGTAGTAACTACACTTGTACTAGCAGTAGTAACTACACTTAGTAGAATCTTCAGTTCCCAACAAATCTAGATTTATCCTAAATATAGCAAGGTGAGTTCAAGTTGATTTGTGAAAATGGTGTACATGCCAAAATGTCAATTTTAAAGTGTTTATGTGTTTTACTGTTGGTCCCGGAGGTGCTTAACAAGTTTGTAGAAGGGGGGGGGGGGGGGGTTGAATACAAACACATAAATTAAAGTTTAATAAATTGTTTATTGATAAATCAAGCAAAACGAAATAAGGATTTGGCCGAAAAAGAAGCAACGCTATGGATACCATGACCGATCACCATCGATAAAGAAGAATCTTTCTAAATCACTTCGGGTCAGCGGGGTTTGGGAAAAGCATTTAACCTGAATTAGTATATAGATTCCCAGATACGGATGATGAGAAGTTTGACTTTTCTCAACCCCTATTCCTGACTTGAACAGAAGCTTCAGCTACTTGAAGAGTGCCCAGCTAAAGGAAGATCACGAGTAGGCTGGTACCAATCGGCAATAGCTAAGCATTGTGGCCATCACAGTTCCAGCTACGTATGGCTGGACTTCCAGGCGGTTTTTCTTTTGGGCAGCTGTTGTCCATTTGACCCCTTGAATCATGGTACCACTCAGGGTCGACATATAAGCCAACGGTCATAGTTACCAGCAGTCGGTTATTTTAAAAAGAAAAGGCGCTATTTAGCCCTACTAGAAGTAAGCGGCTGAGTTAGCCTAGCCAATTTACAAGTCTGTTGTGGAATAAGATTAAGTAGAACTCAATCTAAACAAACTTAAGAAAACACTAAGAGAGTTGCACAAGAATATAGAGAATGGGGATTGGAGAAGTATAGAAATCAAGGGTTTCTATAAGATAGAAAGATGAAGGCTAGAGGTGAGCACACTCTCAGATGGAGAGGTGATCTTTCTATTTATACCCTATGCATTAAATGCAAGACAGGACACTTTACACGTGTCCTTCATTGATTGGCTGAGAGAGTCTGACTTTGGGAGACATGCTTTCGGCCGTATCATGAACAGTGTAGTTGACAGAGTTGTTGTACGAATTATGGCAGAGGTATGTCCGTTCTGACACATCGTACTGGTTGTGCAAGGTAAGACAAAAGGAGACTTGAGGCATAAGCTACGTGATCGTTTGATCGCTGAATATCTCTTCCTTCAGAGATACAAAGAAGTTCAGCTATCGCTGAAGCTTTTCCTCATGTTCTTTCGCGTATAAGTAGAGTCGTCTTTGCTTCACTGATATTCGCATCAGGTCACTAGTAGACTTGTCTATGTTCAGTGGCTTCGTCTTCGATTCAGCTATGAACATCTGTTGATGTGAGACTTGTCTTCAGGGATTACGTTAACTGTTTATATCAGAGAGTATCAGCGATAACTGAACAGACTCAGTCTGATTGCTGATAGTGAAACACTAATACATATGAAATGCTTACAAGAAAGGTCATCAGCGATAACTGAACAGACTCAGTCTAATCGCTGATGGTGAAACACTAATACATATTAAAACTTAATTTTCATTAAGTATAGAAGAGGGTCGTTATCAAATCACTGAGAGAGTTTGGATCAACAATCTCCCCCTATTTTGTAATGACAAAGTAACTGAAGAAAAATTACTTTATAGTTCAAAATAATGGAATAATCAGGACTCATAACATACATGTCCCAATTACTATTTTGAGGGATCTTTTACAGTACTAATAGATTTAAGTACTTCACTGAAATTTTCATTATTTCGGAGATAGAATTACAAGTACAAGTGAGGAACTAACTACTGTAAGTTTTACTAATAGATTACAAGAAATAGGAAACTAATCTATCAGCTATCTAAAGAAGACTTTGGAGGATTGATCATATACTCAGGTATTTCTTCTCCTTTTTGCCTTCGTTAAGAGGATTCTTGACTGATGATTGCTTTGATTGGCTCGGCAGAAGGAGAGAAGTCACACCATAAGCACAAGAGATCCTTGAGATGACTGAGGGGACAGATAGGAATTTCAGATACTCTTTGGAATCTGAGCTCTTCCTCATCATCTCTGAAGAAGATTCCAAAAGGTTCTTTAAGAACTTGTCCTGCAACATATGGTCCACCAGGGAGCAGAGATAGATCGAGAACTGAAAGATCAGGAGGAGGACCAAACACAGCTTCTCTTGAGAATTTGATGGAGGGTTCATTTCTTATCACAGCGACATTTTCAGACGAGGAGGAGACATGCTTTCTTTTGATTTGCTTTGGCTTAGAAGAAAGAGCAGAAGGCACCTTTAGGATTTCAGTGACTCTGTTGATGAGAGCATCATTTATCCATTCAACATAGCTTCTGTAGATTGACTTCGATTTCTTCAGCGCATCTTTGAACTCAATCCATTCCATGTAGCCGAAGCTTTCCAGCTTTGAAACTAACATAGCCTTGTAGTTTCCATCCTCTCTGGTAATCTCCATAGTAACAGAAACTTTGTCCTTCTTCTTTCTCCCTTAGATAACAACTACTACGATCTTCATTGGGTCAGAGCGATAGTCGATTTTATGCTTGCACCAATCAACTGAGTTATCGCTGACCGCTAGTTCTTTTGAGTGCTCATCTTCAATATCTTTCAATAGAGCATCCTGGACTTCCACTGGTTTGTTTTTCAGCTTCTTGTCTTTGACTTGAGAGGACTGAATTTTGAGAGCAAGAGAGGCATCTCTTTGACAATCAGCTATCAGCTTCTCAGCCCTGACAGATTCTTCGATTTCAGCTTCAGTCAGGAACTCTAGATCTGTTGATTGAGTAGGGACCTTCAGTCGTTGTTTCTCTAGATGAGAGATCAACTTTGTTCTTTTCTTCATCTCTTCCTCTGACCAGTGAGATGGTCTTGAGGGCCTTCCTGGATGTTGCAGGGACTCTTCTTCTTCATCTTCTTCATCAATCTCATTTACAGAGATTGGGATTATTTCTTCATCATCTATGGGAGCTGGGATTATTTGTAGTTCTTTACCCTTAAGCAGGGGAGAGAACTGTCTGGTCAGAAAATAGAAAGAAACAAAGTTAGTGTTTATTTTGGGAAGAATGAAGATAAAGTCTAGAAGGAAACAGGGGTAGGGAATTTATAGTAGGATATGGGAACAAGTGAAAGGCATACCTGAGAGGGATTCTCCTCAGATAGTGAAACCGTCTTCAGGTTTCCCTCAGCAACTGCACCCTTGGATTTGCTTTGGGAAGGGGTTCCTGAGGATGTTTCATGACTCCCCCCTGCTGTGACAACTTCTTTCGAAGTTATCACTGAAGATGTGATGGCTGCAGAACACCATAAGGACTGATCTTCTTCTTCTTCTTCATCATCATCATCATCATCATCTTCTTGATGATGTTGCTCTTCCTCTTGATCTTGAAGATCAAGATCTTCTTCTTCTTCATCCTCCTCCTCTTCTTCTTCATCGACTAAGTCTTTGAAAGAAGGAGGGGCTTTGTCAGCAACCTTCTCCCCCTCAACATGAGAGGGAGGATCTTCCTGTTGAACCTTAGCAACAACTTCAGCTGTTTTTTCCCCCTCTTTATTTTCTTCAGCTGCTTTCTCCCCCTCTTTGTCATTATCATCGAGAGAGAGAGATCTTTGGTTGGAGAGGAAGGTTTTGCAGAGGCCAACTTTCGGACTTCAGCCTCCAGACTATCCAGGCGTCTTTCAATCACAGGGAGATCTGAAGTAGCCTGATGAATGAATTCAACAGCTATGTTCAGTTGGGTGCGATCGTCCAATGTGAAGGAAGGGGAATGAGTCAGAGCTGGTGCATTCAGCTTGTCAAGGACTTGCTGAAGAAGAGCTATGCAGGAATCTAATTTTGTGGATAGAGCATCCATCTGTCGGTGAGTATCCTCCTTTACTTTGACAATATCTGCTTGAAGAGTGGAGATTTGAGAGGCTTCAGCTTTGGTGGAGCAGGTAGCTGTCAAAGTCATCAGCTCTTCACCAGCGGTATTGACCGCGTTGGTGGTTCCGTTGATAGCGATGGTGAGAGAAACCACATTTTCACTCAAACTGTTGACATTCGCGTCAACAGTTGCCAAACTAGGACCTGATAGAAAAGTTAGTTTTTGAGTAACAGGCTTAGATGGGGAGAAGGAAGGTGTATTGGCGGGTTTAGGTATACCTGATTGTTCAAACAGGTTGAAAAATTGCATGTCTCTTTCAAACGTTTGAGCATCAGGTCCTAAAAATGCAACATGAGGTTGCTCAGTAGATTGAAGAACTGAGATTTCAGGTTGAGTCACTGTTGTTGTGACAGCGACCGAGATCGCTGGCACGGTTGATGTGATCACAGCTGGGGATGTGGAGGAGAGACCCACAAAATCATCTAAGGAAGTTTGTCGAGAAACCTTCTCAGGCCTTGAACTAGTGGCGCTTTTCTCCTTAGTTACTTTGGCCTTCTTTGAAGGACCAAAGGAACTAGCTGATGGTCGTTTGGAACCAGTGGTAGCGGCAGGGCTAGCAGAAGAATGAACCTCCTGCATGGCCGTTGAAGTAGAAGAAGGGTGGAGAGAGAGACGAGAGCGTAGGGTAGAGATACTTACCTCGTTGTCCAGCGGTTTGACCAGGGAACGCTGATCCACTTTGGCGAAGGAGCCATCAGGAGTAGTGGGGTAAGAGTTGGCGTAGAGAAACTTCAGATATGCATAGATGAACCGTACATATGGGATCTTGGGATCCCTCTCCGTCTTCTCTATCTTTGACCTTATATCGTCAAAGATAGCGGTGGCAAAGTCAAAGTTTTTGCCAGCAATCACTGAGTAGGCCATCTGGAGCTGTACCTTGTTGCCTGATCAAGGGAACCACTTTTCCCACTCATGCACTGAATAAAGTGAGAAAAGATAAAGTTCAGTTGGGAAGGCATGTTTGCCTTCTTGATGAGAGTCAGCTTCTTGTTGGGGATTGTGGAGCGGGTCTTGTTGTCCTAACAGTACTCCATATCATCCAGAAATTGGATGAGTTCAGCGTCAGTAGGCAGAGTTTCAAACCCACTCTTGGGTTTGTCAGGAAACCTAAGAGCCTTCCTCAAGCTGAAAGCGGTCATCATTCCTGATCCTAAATCAGTGCAGAAGGAGATGGCAGGAACTTGTCACCTTTCTTGTTGGTGATTGGGGATTCTTCAGCTGTGAACCAAAACTGTTGGAGTAGAGTTTTGGAGGGTTTGGGATCCACAGTTAGAGCGTAAACAATGCAGGATTGCTTCAGGAATTTAGCAGCATCCACAAGATGTGGGTATTTGATTCCATCGAAGTCTAATCGTCCAAGATGGTTGTTCTTGGGGACTTCAGAGTCAGTGATGGCGAACTTGACGTTCTTAGAAGCAACAAGAGCGGATTGAGCCATTTCTGAATATGGAAATAAAGAAGAGTAGAAGAAAAGTTTAGTCTAAAAATAAAAAAGGTTTTACCAGTTTCTATTTGAGGAAATAAACATAGAAAAAACCAACATATTTGAAGATTAAAATCGTGAGAAAATCAAAGGTTTTGAAAGAATAAAATAAAAAAAATGATTTTATAGGATAGAAAATCTTATAGAAAAACCATAATGATGGAACATACGTGGAGTTTATTAACAAGATTGAAATAAGAAGATGATCAAAGTAACCTGGTGATCTTGAATGAGGATGATGCAGATGCTTGAAATTTCTTGAGAGAGAATTTCTTGAGAGAGAATGCTTGAGAGAGAATTTCTTGCTCAAGAGGATTTCCAGAAAGCATAAAATGATAAGAATGGAAGAACATTCTTTTTATACGTTTGAGAGTAGGAGAGAGAGAGAGAGGCGGGAAAACAAATGTTCATCATGACATGGACACGTCCCACGAAGTTGATTGGATAGAAGAGCAACAGACGAACGTGTCAGAAAAAAAGCATGTCGTGGATTGTTGGTTCAAATGACGTCATAGGAGAGAGAAAAACGTTTCATTTGTCCTTTTTGAAATTATCTCTGAAGAAAAGTCAGAGATAGGTTTTCCTTTGAAAGAATCCCTGATAAAAATTCAGAGATTGAATTTTATTTTAGAAGGATCACTAAATAGAAAAGTCAGTGATAGATTTTGTTTCTCAAAAAGCTTTTAATCATTTGAAGAAAACTTCAGTGATCAAAGTTTTATTTTTTTTAAAACGTCTTACTGACTGAAGATTCAGTGATTGGGAGTAAGAAAACATACATGAGAGTCAGAGTTTTAATCAGAGATTGAATGATAAAGGGGAACTTATAATCACTGACATAATGCATGAACGCTGAAGATTTACTCTTCGAGATTCAGCATTCCAAGCTCACTGATGAGAAAGTTGAACCTTGTCTCATCAAGAGGTTTGGTGAATAAATCGGCTAGCTGATAGTCAGTGGGGATAAAGTGAAGTTCAATATCACCATTCATCACATGATCTCTGATAAAATGATATCTGATCTCTATGTGTTTCGTCTTTGAATGTAGCACTGGATTATTTGCTATGGCGATAGCACTATTGCTGTCGCAATAGATTGGAATCTTTGATAGAAAGGTCATAGTATAATAGTTGATTTTTCATTCATAAGATCTGAGCACAACAACTGCCAGCGGTTACGTATTCAGCTTCAGCTGTGGAAGTGGACACTGAATTTTGCTTTTTGCTCGTCCAGCTTACCAGTTTTCCACCTAGGAGTTGACATCCACCGGTGGTGCTCTTTCTATCGAGTTTACAACCTGAAAAATCACTATCGGAATATCCAGTTAGATCGAACCCTGAGTCTTTGGGATACCAAAGACTGAGGTTAGGAGTCCCTTTCAGATATCTGAAAATTTGCTTAACAGCGATCAGATGGGATTCATTGGGTTCAGATTGATAGTGTGCACATAAACAAGTAGAGTACATAATGTCAGGTCGACTCGCTGTAAGATACAAAAGTGAGCCTATCATTCCTCTATAGGCAGTGACATTAACAGGTTTTCCAGATGGATCTTTGTTAAGTATCAGAGGAGGTGCCATAGGAGTCTTCATAGCTGAAGTTTGTGTAAGATCAAACTTCTTCAGCATATCTTTAACATACTTACCTTGGCTGATAAATGTACCTTTGTCAGATTGTTTGATCTGAAGGCCAAGAAAATATGTCAGCTCACCCATCATACTCATTTTGTATTATTTCTTCATTCTTTCAGTGAAGCGAGTACACAGAGATGGGTTAGTAGAACCAAATATGACGTCATCGACATATATTTGTACAAGAATAATATGACCTTTTATCTTTCTGAAAAATAATGTATTATCAATTTTTCCACATTCAAAATTTTCAGAGATAAGAAAAGATGAGAGAGTGTCATACCAAGCACGAGGGGCTTGTTTTAGACCATAGAGAGCCTTATCCAGTTTATAAACATAATTTGGATACTTAGGGTCATAAAACCCTGGAGGTTGTTCTACATAGACTTCTTCATTCAGCTTTCCATTTAGGAACGCTGATTTTACATCCATTTGATAAACAATGAAGTCTTTATAAACTGCATAGGCTAAGAATAGTCGAATTGCTTCGAGCCTAGCCATAGGGGCAAAGGTTTCATCATAGTCTATGTCTTCCTCTTGTCTGTATCCCTGAGCAACAAGTCGAGCCTTGTTGCGGGTTACAGTTCCATGTTCATCTAACTTGTTTCTAAACACCCATTTGGTACCTATAACACTTTTGTCAGATGGTCTAGGAACGAGATTCCAAACTTTGTTGCGTGAAAACTCAGTCAGCTCTTCTTGCATAGCGTTGACCCAGTTTGGATCTCTGAGGGCATCATCAACCTTCTTTGGCTCTATTAAAGAAATAAAGTTAACAAAGAGACAAATATTACCTGAACTTCGTCGTGTCTGAATACCTGCATCGGGATCACCAATAATTTGATCTATGGGGTGATCTCTGGTCCATCGCTGAGCAGGAGCATGATCGCTCATTTCAGAGGTTGGATCAACAATGGGAATGTTCACTGATGAGGAAGCTTGAGGCTCATCAGCTATTAACTCTTGAGTGTCAGACAAACCATTATTTTCTGAGAGGTGTTCAGACGAAGATGGATCTGATGGAACTAAGGTGTTTAGAGGCTCTGCTAAGATCCATGAGTTGGATTCAGCATTAGGAGGTATGATGTTTGGATCATCATCAACAGCTGGAGGATTTGAATGCTGATGGTTTGAGAAGAAAGGTTCTGTTTCTCTGTAATGTGAAAACATCCAAGCATTTAACTCTTCATTGTCAGCGATTGGTTTAGAGTTCGCTAAGCGAGTTTCATCAAAAGTGACATGAATTGTTTCTTCCACAGATTTTCTTCTCTCGTTGAAAACTCTGTAGGCTTTGGAGATGGAGGAATATCCTAGAAATATTCCATCATCAGCTTTTGGGTCGAACTTTCCAATCTGATCTTTGTTGTTTCAAATAAAGCACTAACAACCAAAGATATGAAGAAAGCTGATAGAAGGCTTTCTTCCATGAAAAAGTTCATAAGTTGTCTTTCCAAGTCGCTTTACTATCAGCGATCTGTTTTGAGTAAAACATGCAGTGTTTACATCTTCAGCCCAAAATTGAGTAGGGAGGTGAGAATCGCTGAGCATTGATCTAGCAGCTTCAATGATCGTTCTGTTTCTTCTTTCAGCGACTCCGTTTTGCTGAGGTGTTCTCACTGAAGAGAAGTTATGAGAGATTCCCTTGTTCTCAAAGAAAATGTTCAGAGAACTGTTTTTGAATTCAGTTCCATGATCACTTCTTATTGAATGAACAGTGAGATTATTCAGCACTTCCATCTTTTTAACAAAAGATATTAGTTCTTCTGGAGTATCACTCTTGCAGCGAAGAAAGATAACCCAGGTGTAGCGAGAGTATTCATCTACAATGACAAGCGTATATTTCTTTCCAGCTATTGATTGGATGTTGACAGGGCCAAACAGATCCATATGTAAGAGCTGAAGAGGACTTGTCACTGAGGAAACTTGTTTAGACTTGAAACTAGCTTTTGTCTGTTTTTCTTTTTCACATGCTGAGCAAAGAGATTCTTTAGCATATGAGTGATGAGGAAGACCAGAAACCAGTTCCTTAGAAGAGAGAGAATTCAGGGTTTTGAAATTTAGATGAGAGAGCCTTTTGTGCCATAGCCAGTTGACATCAGAAGAGGCTTTAGAGAGAAAACATACGTTTTCAGTGATAGTAGAGTCCATATATATTACATAGACATTTTCTCTGCGATAACCACTTAGAGCAAGTTTTCCTTTCTCATTTACCACTGTACATGCTTTCTTGAAAAAGCGAACTTCATAGTCTTTATCACATAGTTGACTGATGCTCAGAAGATTGTGCTTCAGTCCATCTACATAAGCGACTCTTCTGAAGGTAGTTGTCCCATTGCTAAGGACACCAAAGGTCATAGAGGGACCTTTATCTTCCTTGTATTCAGTGAGCAGGTCTTTTTGTCCAGTCATATGACGAGAACATCCACTATCGAGATACCAGATGCCCTTTGATACCTGCACACATAAGGAAGATTAAGCTTTGTTTGGTACCCACTTTTCAATGGGTCATTTGGGGTTAGTGGAGATGGAAGGTTCAGCAATCTTCACAGCAGATGAAGATTCAGCTTCATTGGTAATCTTCACTTTGGTTAATTTCTTAACCTTAGTGGTATTCTTCACCTTGGTAGATTTTTCAGCTTTGATGACCTTCTCAGCCTTGGAGTCATTCATCTTCATTTTAGCTGATTTATCGGCTTTAGTGGCAGTTGGACATTTGTTTGCAATATGGTCAGTAAATCCACAGTGATAGCATTTTCTATATTTGAATGTGGTTTTTGGACCAGAAGTAGAAGGTTTTGAGAATTTAAGATGAGCGGGTCCAGCTCCAAGAATACTTTTCTCATGAGATATGGGAGGAATTTTTATCTCTTCAGATCTCTTAGGCTTAAGATCAATCTTTAGCTTTGGAGGACAGAGATCAAAGATTTCCATCACGGAGCTAGACGATTGATTCGCTGAAGGTTTAGAGGGAACTTTCAGCTTTGCTTTCTTGGAAGCCTTCTGAGGATGAAGAATGGATTTTCCTTTATCCGCAGACTTAGAGCCTTTGGATTTTTCCTCAGGGATAGAATTAGAAGAAGAAGGATAAAACTGATTATAAGAAGTGTCAGAGATAGAAGTGACAAAAGTTTCAAACTTAAGCATGGAACAGTCTTCTTTAGGCTCATCCTGTGGTTTCCAAAAAACAAGACCGGTTTTATCACCCCCAGGAGTTTGAGCGTTTATTATCTCAGTGATCTTTGTTGAAGAATTACACCATTTTTCAACAGTAGCCTTTTCTGCTTTTAGAGCAGCGATGGCTTGTTCGCGTTCTATGCTAATGATTTTATTTACAACAACTTGATCTTTCAAACTTTCCTTTAAAAGAGTCAGTTCTCTGATCTTTTCATGGCATTTTTCCAGCTGTTCAGTTAAATCATTGTTTTTGCTCTCAGCTAGAGTTTTGCCGTTTAGAGCATTGTATAGATCAATCGTCAGCACATCAACAGCACGACTTCTCTATTCTTCAGCTAGAGAGGGGTTAGTAGAGATAGATACCTGAGATGATATATAGCTCATAGAAGTTTCAGTAGGTTCTTCCACTTCTTCTTTAATCTCAGCCATGAGGCAAAGATTAGCGACTTCTTCTTCATCAGAACTTGATTCTTCTGATTCTGCCCAGTCGTGTTCTTCAGCAATGAGACCTTTACCTTTTTGCTTGTAGCTTTTCAGCTTTTGATATTTCTCTTTCAGCTTTAGGTACTTGTCATCACTGGATCTTCTAGAGGTAGAAGGTTTGAAGACTTTCTTTGACCTACACTCACTTGCAAAGTGTCCAATCTTTTCACAGTTATAGCAAGTAGCAGAAGCCTTATCAACAGGGGTTGATTTTGGCTTATCAGTGAGAGAGAGAGGCTTATTTCTTTTGAAATTTCTCTTTCTTGCAAATCTCTTGAAAAAGTTTGTCAAGAGTGCTAAGGATTCATCAAACTCTGAAAGATCAGTGTCTGATATATCCTCAGATTCAGAATCTAACTCAGTGATAGTAAGAGTAGATCGCTGAGATGGAATTATCTCTGAAGAGATTAAAGCAACATGAGTGCTTTTGGAGTCTTTAGAATCTTTTAAAAGATTCTTCTTCAAAAGGTTTGATTGCTCATAGTTGAGAAATATTCCATACAAGGTGCTGAGAGAAAGAGAATTTAAGTCTTTTGTCAGCTTGAGACATATTGAGTAACTGTCCCAGCATTCAGGAAGACATTCTAAGAATTTTGTTAGGACCTCAGAATTAGAATAGGTCCTACCAACGGTTCTTAGATCAATGATTAAGCAGTTAAACCGCTGATGAACATCAGAGAGAGATTCACTCTTACCAGCGATAAAACTTTCATACTGTCTTACCAAGTTAATCTTTCGAGTCTCTTGGATTTCAGTGGTGCCTTCATATTGAACACATATAGTTTCCCACATTTCTTTGGAGGTTTTAAGATGCATGATGGAATGGAAAGCTTCATCAGGCAGAGGCATAGAGATAATGGTTTTTGCCCTTGCATCTATACCAACTTTCTTTTTGTCTTCATTACTCCATTGTCTCATTTCCTTAACAACATAGTGTTCAGGGACAAAAGGAGTGGTGGCAGTAGATGGAACGACATCTATGATTTGGATGGGTTCATAGGGTCCATTTGCTATATATTCAGGTATAGTGGGATTTGCACCTTCAAGAAATAGCATCATTCGATTCTTCCACAGAGAGAAGTTATCTCTGCTAAATCGAGGAGGTTTAGAAAGTGAACCATTATCATAGTAGTTTGTGTTTGTGTTAAGTGCCATTTTAGAATAGTGAGGAAGAGAATAAAGCAAGATCTTATTTATCAGTTCTGATACCACTTGTTGGTCCCGGAGGTGCTTAACAAGTTTGTAAAAGGGGGGGTTGAATACAAACACAGAAATTAAAGTTTAATAAATTGTTTATTGATAAATCAAACACAATTTACAAGTCTGTTGCGGAATAAGATTAAGTAGAACTCAATCTAAACAAACTTAAGAAAACACTAAGAGAGTTGCATAAGAATATAGAGAATGGGGATTGGAGAAATATAGAAAACAAGGGTTTCTATAAGATAGAAAGATGAAGGCTAGAGGTGAGCACACTCTCAGATGGAGAGGTGATCTTTCTATTTATACCCTATGAATTAAATGCATGGCAGGGCACTTTACACGTGTCCTTCATTGATTGGCTGAGAGAGTCTGACTTTGGGAGACATGCTTTCGGCCGTATCATGAACAGTGTAGTTGACAGAGTTGTTGTACGAATTATGGCAGAGGTATGTCCGTTCTGACACATCGTACTGGTTGTGCAAGGTAATACAAAAGGAGACTTGAGGCATAAGCTACGTGATCGTTTGATCGCTGAATATCTCTTCCTTCAGAGATACAAAGAAGTTCAGTTATCGCTGAAGCTTTTCCTCATGTTCCTTCGCGTATAAGTAGAGTCGTCTTTGCTTCACTGATATCCGCATCAGGTCACTAGTAGACTTGTCTTTGTTCAGTGGCTTCGTCTTCGATTCAGCTATGAACATCTGTTGACGCGAGACTTGTCTTCAGGGATTACGTTAACTGTTTATATCAGAGAGTATCAGCGATAACTGAACATACTCAGTCTGATCGCTAATAGTGAAACACTAATACATATGAAATGTTTACAAGAAAGGTCATCAGCGATAACTGAACAGACTCAGTTTGATCGCTGATGGTGAAACACTAATACATATTAAAACGTAATTTTCACTAAGTATAGAAGAGGGTCGTTATCAAATCACTGAGAGAGTTTGGATCAACATTTACATGAAATTATCAACTGTTGAGTTAATTGGTGAGTCTTGATTATTTGAAGTGTTTAATTTTATAAACTTTGTAAAACACCCACATTTGGGATTTTGGACATTTTGATAAAAGAATCATACATATTTGTATTTTAGTGATTTATTTTATAGAAGTAGATTTTTGGGTATAAATGTATTTATTGTGTGTTTTGGAGATATGCTTGATTTTGTGTTATGGGACGTTTTGAAAGGATAAATGGTATAAACTCCATTGGAAAATGTTTTGTCCCAATCTAAACTACGTTTGAGTTATTTATATATTTTGGAGCATGGGTTTGCATAAATGCAGGTTGTTTACGTTTGATTTCATTTTATGATTTTCTTACAATTGGTCTTTCGATTGTTGAGCCTATGGCTCGGCTTGGACCTCGTTGGGTCTTGGGGATAATTGCCCGGGTTTTGATAGCTCAATGTAGATCGTTTGGTCATGAATTGCGTTTACTGCATCTTATTTGAGAATTACATGTTTTGAATGCGTTAGTTCATTTGTTTGGAGTCATGTAATGTTCTTTACTAGTGCAATGGATCCATAGGCACGGTGTTCTTATGTCCCGTTTTGAACAAGTTCACCACTTTGAGCTCACTAGGCGTTAACCTAACATTTTTATTTGTCGGCATGTGCATCAGGTTCCGGTTGGGGAATGGTTCTAGCAATGCTATGAAGAGATGAGCACTAGTTTTACACGAGGGTAAGTAGTTTGGTGAAATCTTCCGCATTTTGGAGATAGTGATGGCTATTGGGTTTTTAGTAACATCCGTCCCTATTATAGACCGTGTATAAAGTTTGAATTGTGTTTATTGAAGTTAAACTTTAAATTGTTGTTGTAGATGAATCAGTTATCGATATATTTAGAGAATTTTAAATTTGTTGTTATTTCCATATTTGAGGGTGTTACAAAATTTGTCAAGACCCGAAAAAGCCCGGTCAAAGCCCGAAAAAAACTCTAGTCAAGACTCCTTGCTTTTATCCCAATTATTTATTACGATTAAAAATTTAAAAAATATCAAAACAATAATTTGTGGTCAATAGTGAAATTAATGCAAGAATTTTATAAAATATTATAGAGATGTGTCTTCGATTTTCATGTGACTCGACTTTAAACCCATGCAACTCAAATGCACTTGAGGATTTATTAGAAGAAATATTGGATGCTTTCTTTAAACACAATTAATCACTTAATGAATGTTAAAACCGATGATAAATTATTACAAACAACATTTTAAAATGAAAATGCGAAAAATATTTAAAAAGAAAAAAAACTAAAAAGAATTAATTAGTTTATAATGTTATAATTTAACTAATTTTAATATTTTAATTAGTTTACAATTAAATGAAAAGGTCGAGGTATTTTAAAATAATTATCCACTTATTCTTTTATTCTTTTATATATGTAATTGTTTTTCTTTCTTTAATTCTTTTAAAAACCCAAAAGGATCGATTAGGACCATTGGTCCGGATTTAGTCTTAATTTTTTTCCAAGGAGCAATTAAGGCACGACTCGGGTTTTTCTTTTCGCTAGAAAAGGATGGTCTTTTTAGGACTAGTTAAGATCGAGTCCTTGTGCACCTCTAACTAGATAAGCGCTTACCGGGTAAAAATTACCAACCTCACTTAAGATTTTCAGCCATTAAAATGATATAATAAGATTGTTAGTGTCTCTTACTCGGTAAGTGCTAACTAGGTAAAAGTCATTGCCCTCACTTACCAAGTAAGAATCTCGGTCATTGTCATATACTTCTTACCAAATAAAATTATCCCTCGCCATGTTCATTTGGTAAGTGACCCGGTAATTAAGCAACTGTCTGGTTAGCGTTTGATAAACGACCACTAAGAGCCTAATAAGCCAACCATTGCAATTTATCGATTGTCATTTTGAGTAATTTACGACCGAAGAAAAATATTGGTTTTTTAATATAGTATAAATAGTTTCCTATAGAGGTAGCAGTATATCATTCAGAACTTATTATTGAACATGTACATAGACACATTATTTTTATGAGTGAATTTTTCGATAAGATGATGAAAGCAAAAAAATTCGGACGTAATATTAACATTTGGGCCGTTATTAAAAAAATCATATTAGGTAATAAAATAAAAATTACATAAATAATATGATTTTATTAATTAAGCATTATAAGTAATTAAGGACCACCTATATCACCAATCCGTTGTAGTCTAGTTGGTTAGGATACTCGGCTCTCACCCGAGAGACCCGGGTTCAAGTCTCGGCAACGGAATTTTTTTTTTTTTTCACATTTTGTTTTTTTGATCCTCTTTGTTGAAATTTCTAACAAGTTAACCGATAACATGAACCGAAATCAAGGTGAACCATGAGTTGAACAAACAACCATTTTCTGAATTCATCCCGAGTTGGCTCGAACCAGGGTTTCGTCGGATATGAAGCTTGATTCCGAACGTATGCCGAAAAACAACTCAATGATCCAAATTCTGTAAGAAACTTTAATGACCATTTTCCGATCTAATGCATTTTTCTATCAGGTTTTCTTCTTTATAACCGGAACCGGATCTCTATGGATACTCTTTCTAAGAATGTATTACTGGAATAAATCAAACTAACACAATATGTCCTACCCGGAGGTGGGGTCTGTGTGGTAAGATGTACACAGATTTGGCCTCTATCCTAAGGAGTAGCGTAGCTGATTCAGTGAAGATCCCCAGTTTGTGAAAAGTGTGAACGACGAGATTATAAGAAACCAATTACAAATGTAAGCAAATCGTTGAACCACCTTTTCACGGAACTTGCATTCGTAAATGATTACATAACTCTCACACAAAGAACATTCTTTAGCAGCAAAATAATAGTACAAGTGGTCTGATGATAGACTTGTAAAAGAAAAAGAAGTTTTTATTAGTGATTTGGTGCATCCGAGCCTGATCAGATTCGAGCAGAAGAATTAGAGTAACTGCCATGAAGTTAAATTTGCGGCCTGATCATTAATCAGACAGTGTAATGTGGGTTGACATCGATATCTAATCCTCTTAGCTTTGCAAAAGACTCTACTTTGCCCTTTAGAGTATGAATTTCCCTTAATCTGTAGAAAAAAATTGAGAATGTTAGAGATCTAGTTGGTTTCATATGCACAATTTTCTTTAGACATATGCCCTTGACACAAAAGCAATATGTTTAGGGTTTAGGGTTTAAGGAACTATTAAAGGCGGTTTATTTGATATGAATAATGTCAAAGGAAAAAAGAAAAATATGGACCTTGCAATCTCTGCACGACGCTTTGCTTCTTCCGCCATCATGTTTATGTCTCTGAATGTGTAGTTTTCAGCAAAAATCTTGGCTTCAGATGTAAGGCCATGAAGTGTTCGTTGTTCGGTTGCCCATGCTGCCTCACGTGCTTCCCTACCAAAGTCCTTTTGCGTGGTGAAGGCCGTCTGACAATGTAGAAAGAGATGAGCACATTAAATTAAAAAAAGGGTATTTATCACCCTCTAGCACCATCGGTCCCACGGTTATCCCTAAACCCTAAATCGCTTATGCATCCCACTGGTAGAGGGGCGGTAGCTGTGCTTGAACCTAGGTGCTCACACATATGGATTATATTAATAGCTCTATCGCTATAACAGATCATCGAGGACATGGACGGATCCACTATGGTGGCTACGGTGGCACGTGCCACTGTATTATTTCGCCGACGAAGGGTAAATTTTTTAGGTTCGTATAAGGTGCAACCGTATCGTTTTGGAAGGTGCTACCGTATTATTTTGAAAACTTCAAGAAGGTGCAACCGTACCTCATAATCAACCAAAAACCAAAAGAAACTATCGAAATCAACCAAAAGAAACTATCGAAATCAACCGAAAAAATCTCTCGAAATCGATAAAACTAACTTAAAAATCTCTCGAAATCAAGCAAACAGCTTTAAAAATCGCTCGAAATTGTGGAATTAGGCTAAAAACACATCGAACAATATTGAACGTCGGTAAAAAGACGAAGACACGTCGATAAAAACCGTGCTTTTTGCAAAAAAAATTGTCGGTATTATATGGTGCCACCGTATGAAAAAATTTCTGGATCCGTCCCTGAACGAGGATCAAAAGGGTACATTACAATAGTAAAAAGATATGAAATTTGGATTGATTCAACAAAATTTAGTAATTGTTCTGTGAAATGTTTCTATTTTAGGGTTTGGGGTTTATGATTTAGGATATGAATTTTTCTCTGACCCTACTCTTGGGGTAGAGGAAAGGTATTGCATACATCCTACTGTTGTCTTACCTTACGGTTGATAACATGGCCCCATGCTCTCCCGCTAAGTGCATATCTGACTGCGAATTTGATAGGGTCAAGCAGCAAGTAGCTTAAGATGTTATACAACCATACAATGCCGGTCCAACCCCAACCAATCTCGCCAATCTTAGCAAAATTCCATGTCAACTTTGCAGACATAATGGTGGCGAACTGAAAACGATATTGCAACCATATTTTCAAAAGTAAGCATAAGAACTATAAGTGAATCGAAGGGGAACCATATTGAGTTCTTGAAAGAAATAGGCTGCTTACTAGTTGAGCTAGAATGAATGCAGCAAGCAACAGAAGACCTGGCCGTTCCATGAAAGACCAACCCCTTGACCGTGTGACAAATATTAAGGCCTGGCTGATCGTGCTGACCTGAAGGTATACAGCTGATGCTAGCTTTGCGTTCAAAACGGCTTCGGTGAAACGGCCTTCGTGTATATTGAAGTCATCCACATGAAAGGTATTCTGAGGAGAAATAGAGTAAAAGAAAGTTAAAAATAGAGCTTACCTTAAAATTTATACTCCCTGTCCCAATCCCAAACAAAGTGCCAATATTTCTATTTTAGTTTGTCCCATGGTAAGTTTCCACTTTCACAAGTGAAATTTTCTACCCTAAATAATTATGAGATGGAGAAATTTATTACTCCCACTATTATGAATAGTGTAAAACTGTCAGATAATTAAAAAGTGTAAAATTACACATTTCTAAAACTGTGTGCCTTTTTCATTTTGGGACGGAGGACTACTGTTGAAACATGGAGAATTGAAGCATTACCGCAAAAAAGCTGGTTCGACTAGCCAAATGGAAGAATATGACGGTCATTAGAGCAAGGTAAGTGCCTATAACGACTCCAGTTGCGAAAATTTCACTGAGCTTCCAGCTATCTGGGCTGGGAGATGGCTTGACTCTATCTTTAGAAATAGTCATGATAGTACCTGCACACATCTTGGGTTAACAACTGATTTGGAAGATGAATAACAGATTTGAAAATAGTTGCATCTTAATCAATCATACCATCATTCAGAATAGCTATGACAAGAACAAGAAGAGGAGGGAAATTGAATCTGTAAAAGGCAGTCAGCAACATAAACCCCAACTGCAACAAAACCAGGTTACCGATTAAAATGATGACTGTGACATATATTTCAAACGACGATAGGGGCAAACGCAATAACATATCACAACCTTCCACCTCATCTAATCTTATAGTTGTAATAAGTTGCCAAAATTAAGTTAGCAATGGCATCAATATAATTTGCCAAAATTGAGTTAACAAGTACCTATTAAACTTACCACGATACGAATAGTGATTGAAACAGCGTATATCTGGAGAAAAGAAGGGAAAGTTTTTCATATGAATCCATGAAAGCGATAGTGAATAACCAAACGAACACTAAAGGTTAGGAGAGGAAGGACTACTTACAGTGTAGTTTTTCATCCTCTGGAAGATGGCACGGCTTGTTAACACTGCACTGATGATGACACTTAGGCCGGGTTCAGTCAGAACTATGTCAGAAGCGCTTCGAGCTGCGTCAGTGGCATCGTCTACAGCAATTCCAATGTCGGCGATCTTTAATGCAGGTGCATCATTCACACCATCACCAGTCATTCCACAAATGTGCTTTTTACTTTGCAGAATCTTCACAATCTCATACTTGTGCTCTATAGAGGAATCATGGAGTTAGAAACAGCTTAGATTGGAATATTGGTACATTTCATACTCTATAGCTGGCTTATTTTGTTATTTTCAAAATTTCTAGCTAAACATGGTTAATTACCTGGGAAAACACCAGCAAAACCATCCGCTTTTTCAATGAGTTCATCAACTGGTAGAGCTGCAACTAGCTGATCCTTATGACCACCAAGCAAGGATGATGAAGGGTACATATTAACTCCCATTCCTAGCCGTCTCCCGGTCTCCTTAGCAATGGCCAATTGGTCACCTAAAAGTTTTGCGTGACAAAGTTATACCGAGTCTGTAAGATGGCTTCTCTCCCACCTCACCCACCCCACAACTCATCGATAATACACAAGAAACCTAGACGGGCATAGATTGTCCCAGGGCGTTGAGAGGGGGCTAGACAAGTGAGGGGTTAGACGAGTACAGACTGCCCCAGAGTGTCATAACCCTAGAGTGGTAGACATGGCTCTGATACCATGTGAGAGCATGTGGAGTCCATTAGATCACTCTTCAAAACATTACTTGAGGAGAGAAGGGAGGTTCGAACATTTGTTGAGGAGAAATGGTTCAAGTCTAGCTGATGTGGGACTCTACTCTAACAAATAAGATACACATGCAGGGTTTATAAACATACCTGTGATCATCTTAACACTCACTCCAAGGTCTAAAGCTCTTCTAATTGTCTCAGCACTGTCATGACGAGGTGGGTCGAAAAGAGGAAGAAGACCTACAAATTCCCAGGGACCCCCAGGACTATCTTTGCTATTTGCAGGTACTTCCTGTATGGAGAAGAAAAACATTCAACCAAGAAGTCATCATCAAATAAAGAGAATAAAAACAAAAAGAGCTTATGTTTCTAAAAGCGGTTAATTGTTACCTGGCGAGCTACTCCAAGAGATCGAAGTCCACGCTCAGCAAATTTATCAATAATTGAGTGTACCCTATTTTCAATCTCAGATTTGTTCTTTGCCAGATTTAAAATCTAATAGTTCACAGGAAATGACAAAAGAGTTAGAATTTGCAGTGGACTACTTGGATACATTAATCATTGCCCCATATTACTGCCCAATATATAGTACAGTTAGCTCTATATTTTGGGTTTCTACGAGTTTCAGGATTAGAGAAGTGCATGCTAACCTGCTCTGGTGCACCTTTGCTCACTCTATGCATCTTTCCGGCACCATCAATGTATGTCAGAGCTGTCCTCTTATCATTCGGATTAAAGGGAAGGAAATGCACTTCTGTAATTCCGTATCGTGCCTTACAAAAGCCAAAAACATAGATTTGCAATATTGAGGAGTTGCAACTTGTAACTAGTATTGAAAAGTTGTATGATTCATAAAATGGTCTTGTTATGACGTAGAAGTTATTCAAGCTCTAAGATTAAATGAAAGCCATTGTTCAAATTGTGGATGACAGTAGTAAGAAAGGGAGGAGTCGAATCACCCTTCATCTTCTTTTAATTGTTTTCACCTAATCAAATAAAAAGAGATAATACCTCCTTCGGATCAGCCAGCATTGACACTATAGCAGTATCAATGGCATCCTGGTTTTCCAATCTTGACGCTCTAGCAGCCATTAAAACAACCGTGTCTTTGTCAACACCAGTGGCAAATACCTGCATGAATTGATCATGAATATGTATAGAGCATAATCCTTGTGTTATTTTATTTTTTTATTTTTTTGTAACCACAATCTTACGTGCAACCTGACTAATTCCCACAAATGTTAAAATTTAGAAAAATGCATGGTTAAGTGAAGATTTGTTAACTTAAGACAAAACCATACCTCGATCAAATTTTTGTCCACCGAAAGTTTGTTGAGAGTTAAGGTGCCAGTTTTATCACTACACAACACATCCATTCCTGCCATTTCTTCAATGGCTGTCATTCTCTTTGTTATGGCACCCTGCATCAGATGTCGTGATGTGTTAGTACTAATCACTAGAATAGCAACAGCACCCAATCCTGCTATGAAGAATGATAATATAACATTACAGGCTCACAAACCTGTTGAGATAACCGATGGGAACCAATTGCCATTGTGACAGATAGAACAGTCGGCATTGCAATTGGGATACCGCCAATAAGTATCACGAGAAGGTTATCAATGCCTTCACGATAGTCCCTATGTTGAATAGCATATATGACGATCAACTCAATAAACATGCCTATGGCGATTGAGCAAATGCAGAAGTTCCCAATTGCAGTCAAAACCTGTGTCCATTAAAAACATTAAAATGAAACCAGTAGTAGTGGAAAATCATTATATCCCATTTATTTTCTCAAAATGTAGATGGCTCTTAATAAGTTTAGTTGGATGCATCATTGTGATAAATATCACAGGTTAACCTGCCCTTGAATTCTATAGTTCATCTGGTTCAGAACTGACGTATGAGCATCAAGTCTGCATCATAACTGGAGTATAAACAAACCTGCTGAAAGTGCCCAACATGTGTAGTATTGTCCACAAGATGAGCTGCCTTCCCAAAAAAGGTATGGACTCCCGTAGCAATGACAACTGCCTCAATTTCACCTTGTTTACATGTCGAGCCTGAGTATACCCCATCACCTGGATTCTTGGATACTGGGAGGGATTCACCTGTAAGAGCCGACTGAAAAAGTAGACCAGTGATTTATGCTCCAAAGGCTATTAAAGCAAATATTTTCCTAGTATGCAGGTACCAAGATGGGCTTATATGCAATTTTTAGACACAAAAATTCATGGATATTATCAATGCTAGACATGGCTTGGAAATGAAGAGTGAATAACTGATTTAACATTTACATATATTATGTTTAACTTTAAATCAGTTACTCATAAAAGTAGCAGCTCTGGTTTAATAATATTGTAATCAGCATTGTAATGTTATTAACCATCAAGAAGTTACTGCAAGAGTTTTCAAGTTGTAATTCGATACTTGTTATTTGGAATACTTGTTCAAAAATAAATAACTTAATGTTCTTACTTGATCAATCTTTAAAGGATCTCCTTGAAGCAGACGTGCATCAGCAGGAATAATGTCTCCTAGCTTAATACTGATGATGTCTCCAGGTACCAGCACACATGCATCCTCTTCGTTCCATTTCCCATCACGTAAAACCTAGTGAGGTCAATTACATTTGGTCAAAATAACATTACCTGATTGCCAATTAGGTGACAGACATAGAAGTTGATGTTATATAGATAGAACCGATCACTTTCATTTGGGTTTCTCTTCTTTTTCTTTTTGTTCACGTTATAGAAGGCATACCTTAGCTTTTGGAGCCAAACGAGCCATGAGGGCTGAAGCTGCATTTCCAGCATTATTCTCCTCTACGAAACTTATGGTTGAGTTAATAAGCAGAAGTACCAATATGCCACCAAAATCGTGGTAGTCAGCAGGCTGACCCTGAAGCAAGAGATTCGGAGTGCAAGAATCAGAAAAAATTATAGTTTTGTATGCTAGCACATGTTCGTCATACATGCATATGCTTTAAATAAGATACAACATATGGACTAACCCCTCCTCTTGCCATAGCGATAGCCATGATTGCTGCTGCTTCCATCACCCAAGAAAGAGGATTCCACATAAAGCCCAAAAACTTGAGTATTTTATTTTCCTGTGAATTGCACGACAAAATTTCATAGTCAAATTGTTGATAAACAAAAGATTACAAATATGCGTATGTTATAGGATGAAAACAAGAATATGGTGAACCAAATTATGACCATACCTTTTTCTCTTCCAACTTATTGTAGCCAAACATATTCAAACGCTTTTGAACCTCATCAGAACTAAGCCCTTCTTTTGTGCATTTTAACTTTTCGAAAACTTCTTCCACTGATATGTTTTCCTGCCAAAAAGGAACTTCTTTGTCAGACAAACTAGGATATACCAAACAATGATCCAATCTAGCTGAAAGATGGCCAAACATTATCTAAAACCAGTTTACTTTTTGGTTCAATAGAATTATGTGTGTGTGTGTGTTGTGTTCCATATATATGAAATACATAATTCTATAGAACCAAAAGGTAAGTTACCATCAAGATAAACAAGTTCTTTAATTAGTCTGTGAATGCTTAATAGTTATTTTGTTACTGTTCCCTTAAAAAATTTCCAAGATCGTTTCCATAATACGTCAATATCATTCTTTCTAAATATACCTCTGTTGATTTCTTTCTTGATTTACAAATAAGCATTATCTAAAACCCGTTTATATAGTATAATATCAGGCATTAGAACTTGTCAGTTGCTACAATGAGGTAGTTATAAGGACTCAATAGGAATAAGAAACTATACCAAGTCAACAGCTTCTTTGTTGATTGCCTCAAGAGCAACTGCCTTGTCCTCTTCCATGGTAGCCCTTTTTATGCTTCAATCACGATCCTTAATTGCGTATAGCGTCTGTATATCAGAAGTAGGATACAAAATTACTTTATGCCATTTATTGGCTGTTACCCAAATTCTATGTCTGGCACAGCTATTTCATTGTGTGTTTAAGCCACATATTTTTATAGTACTTAATACTGGCAGTAGCAAAGCCAAACAACCTGTAAAAGAGGGGGAAGGGAGAAATATACTAATAGTTCATAATTTACAGTTTTGGGGGATATAAATTCTTTAGTTTATGACTAGGAACATCGGACCAAAGAGACACAATAGGACCAAAAACCACTGGACTCAGATCTTTCAAGCAAGGTTTATTTTCAGGAAATTGAGGGATACAAGATACACATATCACAACCTATAAATGGAAACATAAGGGGGTAAATTGTATCCTTTTCACCATTTTCACACGCATATGGCCCAACTTTGATAGCATCTTCACTAATTCTCACACAAGAGGCGGGTGCAAGGAATAATTATTTGTCCACTGTGCTCGTTATTTATAGGTTGTTGGAACTAATGACCGTATCATGGAACCAAAATTATACTACTTGAATGGCAAATTTGGTGGTGATCTACAGAGAAGCAGGGATTGGTTGGGGGGGGGGGGGGGGGGGGTGGTAAATCTTTCATAGGTGGTAAGGATGGTGCCTAGGTCTTAATAGAAAGGGGTTAAATAGTCCCGTTTGCTAGGATTTTCCGAACTTACCTTTGCCTTTCTATTTCTTAGTTGGGGATAACCATGTTTTTTCAGAGAAATTAAAGATAAATGCATCCAAAATAAGGAAAAAAAAACATAACTAGGACCCTTATAAGTAGATGAATATTATTTGTATTTCATATACAAATATACCATCACTTGGCCTCAAATCATAGCAAACACAATCTTAAAGATTGAAGCCATCAATGAATCTGAAACGTTTCTGACTGAGACAAAACATCAAACAAGTGGTGTTCACCTGTTCCTGAAGCTTAAGGCAGGTTAAGACAACAACAAAAAGGAAACAAAGCCTCGTATTTTCTCCCCCTGATCCTAGCGAAGAGCAAAGGAACCCAATCGGAGATAAACGAGTAACTTAGTGGAGGGATTACAATCTGAGAATTTTGAAAGATATATAGGAGTTGGGAGAAGACAGATAGAGTCATTGTACCGATCACAACAATTGGAGAACACAATGAGACAGAAGAGAGAGGGAATCCAAAGAGGAGAAATTGAGGAAATTGGGATTTGTTCTTGAAGGATCCGCCACCAGATGCAACTAAAGAACACATATAGATGGCTTTCCTTTGTTCTCCAACTGAAATTTGCAGGATTCTTTTTGGCGCCACTTCTTAAAAGAGAATATTCACTGGCCTTTGCACATCCCACCCATATCAATATAATTAGGGGTAAAATTGTCAATTTTTTAATTAAAAGTGTAACGGTTAAACATTTTTAAAACTGTAACTATTTTTCATTGTAGATATTTATTTTGAAATGGAAGGACATAAAATTTCTTATATTATTTCATCCAAAGTATTTACATGATATAAATAATTTTACCATACATTTTATTTTTGACATGTTACACATAATAAATCTGAGGGGGTGTTTGGTTCATGGATTTTGAACGAATTGAAATGGATAATTTGTTTGACCAAATTCTAAATCTTACTAGTGTTCGACACCGCGCGTTGCGCGGTGATAATAAATTTTTTTGAAAATATTGAAGTTAAATGGGCGATAATCTTATATCAGATATTAAACTAATATGAATCGATATTAAATTTGATATGAAATTGTTTCATCATCCTCGATTGTGTCTTTTGATATATATAATTAATTAATAAGTCCTGCATCATCAAGCTTCGTAATTAGCTTAAAATGATAAAAAGAAATGTGTGAGACTAATGATTATAATCATGAGGTGTATTATGAGAATTGTTTTGTCATAACTCATAATATATCGATTTATATTCTTACATATATTCTCATAAAATATTTGATTTACCATGCAAATGTGATGTTGTTACCTAGTTTTGCATAATTGCGATAAATTTTGATAATTTTCTTACATTTGTTGTAATGTACTTGTTTGCAACTCATGCAAATGTGATGTTGTTACCTAGTTTTGCATAATTGCAAGAAATTTTGATAATTTCCTTACATTTGTTGTAATGTTCTTGTTTGCAACTTTGACCAAAAACCCTTCTCGAAATCCTTCCTTCCCAAACTTACGGTTGCACGAAGAGTAACAATACTCGTTAGTATTGTCACCACTTCGACTCTAGGCAAGTCTGATTGAGTTGTTAATTTTTCATTTCATTTGTTCGAGTTTTTTCGATCTACATAAGACTGTTTCTTCATAGTTTGTTTTCTCAATATATATAGTTTGATTTCAATTTAAATTAAAAAAAACTAAACCAAAATAGTTTATATATTATAATTGTAATAAGCTATTATTTCTAATTTTATATATTTGGTTATTCTAAATTAATCTTTATATAACATTTTTTCGTTTTTTTTACATATTGATTCTAATAAATTTTAGTTCTGATTATAATTTTTATTATATATATAAATTCTAGATTTTTTATTTTATTTTATGTATTGAAAGACTTGCTCCTTTCATAACATGATTTGCTACAAAAAAAAGACTTTCTTCTTTCATATACACAATTCCATCTTTCAAAATTCTTCTATATCACCAATATGTGATAAGTAAACTTAACTACATTTTCAAGATTTAAAGAAACCATTTTGTAAGATTAGAGTGCTTACTTATTTGAGTCAACAACATAATTTGCTACAAAATGATGTCTTCCTCCT
Organism: Arctium minus; assembly: GCA_954870635.1. Classification (NCBI taxonomy): domain Eukaryota; kingdom Viridiplantae; phylum Streptophyta; class Magnoliopsida; order Asterales; family Asteraceae; genus Arctium; species Arctium minus. The sequence continues at coordinate 62,282,436 of OX941085.1, forward strand.
TTCATATATACACTTTCAACTTTCATTTTTTCTTCTTCCCACCAATGTGGGATAAACAAAGTTAACCACATTTTAATATTTGTAAAATACTCAACTCTCATGATGCCAAGTCATCTTCTATGGTTTTTTTTAATATATATAAGATTGTAGAATACTTAACTCTCATTATACCAAGTCATCTTCTTTGGTTTTTTCAGATTTTTTATTTTATTTTATGTATTGAAATACTTCCTCCTTTCATAACATGATTTGCTACAAAATAAAAAAAATACTTTCTTCTTTCATATACATATTTCCAACTTTCAAATTTCTTCTATCTCACCAATGTGGGATAAGTAAACTTAACCACATTTCAAGATTTAAAGAAAACATTTTGTAAGATTAGAGTGTTTACTCATTTGAGCTAACAACATGATTTGCTACAAAATGATGTCTTCCTCCTTTCATATACACATTTTAAACTTTCATTTTTCCTTATTCCCACCAATGTGGGATAAACAAAGTTAACCACATTTCAATATTTGTAGGATACTCAACTCTCACGATGTCAAGTCATCTTTGGTTTTTCTTTTAATATATATAAGATATAAGATATTTGGTTCTCATGATGAAAATGATGGAATCCATTGAATTCCACAAATTAAGGAATTCATCATTCTTTGGCTTAAGGGAAAGAATTGAATTTCATCTAATTCCTATCAACTAAACGCGTGGTTAATTCCATCAAATTCCATTCCAATTCATTTAAAATCAAATTCCTTCAATGGATTCCAATTCTATCAAATTTCATTATGCGAACCAAACGCTCCATAAGTGTTAACAGACTCTTTTATAAAAAAAGGTTGAAAATAAGCACAACTTAAAATGATCATAACTTTTGATCTGCTGTGAGTTACGAGGTACTCTTATATGAAAACAAGTTGAAAATAAGCACAACTAAAACGCTCATAACTTTGATCCATTGGGAGTTACGAGGTCCACAAGATATGTACAGAAAGCTTTCAACAGGTTGGATGTAATGACAATCGGCCTAAGGTTTTTTGGCTCAAAATCTTTCATTTGGATTCCCAAAATCGACTTTGAAGATTTTTCTTAGTGCTTCTCGGTTTTTAATCATTTCAATTATTATAATATGATCACGTGAAATTAACAATTAGGTTTATTTGCACTTTTTTTTTAATTTCGTGATTATTGTATACCTACCAAAAATAGATCCAACAATAAAGAGCCGAACTTTATAATTTGAAAGTATTGAAGATAACCAAAATTTTCTCATAATGTGTAAACAATGCGTTTATGAAATCTTGCTTTAGATCCATATCAGATCAACTAAATTTAGACGTAATCATAGATGGAAAAATATTTTATTGGTGTGACCATAAAGTTGGGAACTTATTCATGTCATATTAATAAAGACAATTTGTGTACTTGACGACTTTTAGAATCGTACCTGGTGCTTAGGTGGTAGTACTATGTGGTCGTTGTCATCATAGGTTTGGTCGATTTGGTTATTTCTATGCATAGAAAACATTGTATTGGTTGTCAAAAAGGCCAAACCACATTAAGCCGCATCACATGTTTTATAGTTTGACGTTTGTTATATGTATATATTTGTGTTTAAGAGAAGAATTACAAAAGAGGCAAGACTTTTAACTTTTCTATAAACAATTTAGAGTAAAATATGGTTTTGGTCCCTATGGTTTGTTGAAAATTATGGATTTGTTCTTTAAACTTTATTTATTACAGAAACCCCTTCAAGATTTGCATTTTCGGTCAATAACTCTAATGCTTGTCATCTTTTTCTGTTAACAACCATTAAATAAGGGATATTTTAGACATTTGTCTTTTAATTACGACATGGCATGTGGAAAAAAAACTAACTCTTTCTCCCCTACTTTTTGATAGGTTTTCAAAGAATCTTCGATGGAGTTTCAAGCCCTAGCTCCATCTCATGTGGGCTTTTAAGCCCCACCTTTACCCACCACCCACCATTCTTTCTCTCTACCATCTCTCACCACTCACTCTACCCATGTCACCATTGAGCCCTTATTGCACCACTCTGCCGTTGGTTTCAAATTGATCCCCTATCACTACACTTCATCAGTGATTTGACTATAACTATTTAGATGCAAAGATATCCCTTACCCCTCTTATCCTTTCTACAGTAGGCTTTCACCATGCTTTCATGGTGCCGCAACCGTAGGTTTTCGAGATCCCATGTCATGGGTTTTGTACTTGCTTCTTCCACTAGTAAGAACTCGGAGTTTAGGATCTTTTGAAACATTAGTAGAAGCATTACCATCTGGCTGCATTTGCGACATATGTGGCTAAGTCACCATCTTTGTGTATCTTAAACAACGTCCTATGACCTTGGTTTTCATGATTAATGGGTTTTTGAGTGACGATACATGGGGGTTTGGAAGGGGGGGGGGGGGTCTTCGTCAGAGATGTAAGACTGTTGGTTCAATGACCAAGCAACACTCTTAAGGGGGAGGGGAACGACTATCATCAATCTCAAAGGGGGGGGGGGGGGTAACCCTGGAAAATGTAAATAAAAACGAAAAATGACAATTACATGAATTAAAGAGTTTTTTTTTTTTTTGTGCGTGGAAAAATGTCAAAATGTAAAGTAACCATTTTGCTCTGCTAGTTAACATCTATAATAAACGGAAGTTAAGGTTAGGGATTAATTTCAAAACAAAATGCAAACCTTGAGGATTTTTCAGTAATAAATGAAGTGTAGGGACCATTTAATAATAAATCCCATACCTCATGGAACGAATCCATAATTTAATCTACCATTTAATAAGAAATTTCTTATAAAACTAAAATAGATTATCTCATTCTTTCTTAAATTGAAAATAAAAATGAGTATTCCTTTCAATGTTCTTGAGTGGGTATTTAAAGTTCATATGTCTATACACTCACATATGGTTATGTTGTATTCAAATGTGAATACCAAATATAATAATATGTGTTGGTCTTAATCAATTGATTTGATGATTACATTAATACATTCAATGAAACATTTAGATTTTTTTAGGATTTTGTCTAAAATCCGATTTACAAACCAAGGAGTCGTTTTTAAATGCTTACTTAGCGGATCGCTTTACCTAGGGTCGTGCCTGGGGGAGGACGGGTCGGGCGCACGCCCAGGGCCCACAAAAAATAGGGGCCCAAATTTTTTTGTATATACTATATACTATATATAGTACTATAGTAGTAGTTAAAAAAATTAGTAAATAAAAGAGACATAATTTTTTTGAAGTATCTAATAAGTCATCAAAAAGAATTTAACATTATATTAAGGGTCCAAACATGTATTAGTTAATTAAATTGAAGAATAAAATATGTAAAAGTTCATTGATCGTTCATTTTATAGTATTGTTTATTTGCTTATTGTTTCTCTAAGTTTTTTTATTCAATATTAATATATAAAACTACTTTGTCCAACAAACGTTGATATATTTTCCATCATTCATCTTTTACTAACTCTTTTAAGGTAGTGAAGGCACCTTTAAGATAGATTAAAGGTCTGCAAAATCGTTTGATATGTCTTTAGCCTAATTCCACGATTTCGAGCGATTTTTTAAAGTTTTTTGGTTGATTTCAAGGGACTTTTTTGTATTTTTTTTATCGATTTCGATGTACTTTTTCGGTTGATTTCAAGGGATTTTTTAGTATTTTTTGTCGATTTCGAGGGACTTTTTCGGTTGATTTCAAGAGAATATTTTGGTTGGTGGGGGCACAGACGAAAAATTACTGGGAGGAACTATAATAGGAAGTTAAAAAAATGATTTTTAACCTAGGTAAAAATATTTTTTTAATGGGGGCTCATCCCCCACCTTTTACATGCTACATCCGCCTTTGCATTTGCATGAATTATATTTTTGTATTAGAATATAGTAGATTTCTTAAATGAGATGATCTAACTTATATCTATATTTAAGATTTCAAAACTACCCTTGTTTATATTTAAGATTTCAAAACTACCCTTGTTTTTCATACAATATTGACTCATATCTCTAAAACAAGAATAAGATCTCAAACTATTACCAACATGAACTTTATATTCTAAGATTGATGGTTAATAAAAAGTTTGTTTTAACCCTAAATTAAATTTTAATTGGTGAATGGTGATGAAAACATTAACATGAGGTGACATGGAAAACCAATTGATTTACATTGATTAACATAAAGTGTAACTCTGAATAGTCAAAACTCTGACCCAAAATGATGTCAATCTATATATTAAAGGTATATTATATGATGTGTTCGATGGTAGAACAAATTTACAGTGCTATGTAAAAATGATATGATAAATAATATTAATCTACAAATAATTTTTGATTACGTCTAGGAATACTTGGAAAACGGTTTTATATGAAATAATAGTATTTTCTAAATTCGTTATTAATCTAATGATAAAAACAACATATTGAAATTTTTATCGTACTTATCGAGGGCCCACTCTCACATGTCCCAGGGCCTATAGAATGTCAGGAACGGGTCTGGCTTTACCTTATCGGATGAACATGAAAATGATTGAGAATCTTACCCGATAAGAGCAATGACAAGATTCGAGAGTCTTATAACCTGATAAACGAGAGTGGGGACTCTTACATGGTAAGCGCCTAACGGATAAAAATGTTACATACAATATCGTTTTAATAGATTAAAATCTCACCCAATAAATGAAGTGAAAGTGTTAAATCTTAGTGGTAAGCGCTTACCGAGTAACAGTTGGGTAAACAACCCCTAGGGCTCATAATTTATGAATTTGGTAGGGTTTTTTTTTCGAAATTGATATCGTTTTCTTCATCCTTTCTGTTCATCGAGTGCAACAACCTGGTTTTTTTTCCCCTTATCAATAGAAGGCAACGGGTTGGTAGATCAGGGTCGGTCCTGAGATTTCGGATGCCCATGGCGAAGGGCAAAAAAATTGCCCTTTATTACGAGAACGAAAAACAATTTGAAGGGGTTTGGAACCTAGTCAAGCTAGTCGGCTCATCCCCACGCCGAATCTTTATTAAATAAAACAAAAACGATACAACCGGGGGGGGGGGGGACATAAACCAAAACCCCGTAAAATAAAACTTAAAATACATTACCTAAAACGATGCATTCGTGCGTTTTTTGAAGCAAAAATGTCAATAACTTTATCATATTTAATATCGGCTAAAAACTTACTCTCAATACTCAAAATTGCTAACTCGTTCAATCTTTTTTGGCTCATGGTAGACCGTAGATATGACTTCAACAACTTTAACTTCGAAAAGCTTCTTTCCGCGGATGCAACGGTGACGGGTACGGTCAGCAAAATCCTGTAAGCAACCAAGACATGTGGAAACATGTCCATCTCTTTTTGCAAACTCCAAAATTTGTATGGATGTCCAAGGATTTCCACTCTTGGATGCCTCTTCCGGTAACATTCTCTGCAAAACATGTAACTCCATATACAAATATTCCCCATCGATATCATAATCATCACCATTTGTTAAAGCAAGTTCAAGATTCATACAAGATTTTTTCAACTCGTCATCATGTAAGGTTACTAACTTTCGTCCGTCCAGTGGCGGAACACGACCATCATAGTCTTGGGGGCCGAAAAATGATATTAACAAAATTCGGAAACCCACAATATAACAATATAAATTCATTGGGTGTTTTTAATATGTTTTTTTACTATGATCTACTAATAAATTTTATAAAAATAAAAACAGGAAAATTTAGCTCATTTGATACTCTAATAACAACAGAATACGATATAAAATCATTTTGTCATTATTTTTTTCTAACTATGATATACTAATAAATTTTAGTACAAATAAAAAAAGATTTGTTAATATAAAATAATAAAGCCTAGTACCATAATACCCTTGTGAGAGTATATCAATGGTTTATATATTTTTTGATTATAATATATTAAACAAATTTTATAAAACATAAAAAATGAAATAGAGATTGCCTAAGATGTAAGACTAAAATCTAAATATTTGACATGATTTATATATAATTCAAACCAATTTATACATTTTTATACAATTTATAGAAGTTATAAAAGTTATATGTAATAAATATGTGTCGGAAATATGAGAAGAAAAGATTTTTAGTAATGAAAGAAAAAAAAAAAGAAATGAGTACTATAAGACTTGAACCCAAGATCTCTTATAGGTGGCCAAGAAATGATAACCACCTCAACTAAACATTAGATGCAAATTTTATTGCTAATATTAGTATTTGTTCCAAAAACCGCAGGGGCCATGGCCCCCTTTGGCCCTCACTATGTTCCGCCCCTGCGTCCGTCAAACAAGAAACCAAAAATAGATTCAAATTCCTGCATTTGTTCAAATCTAACCCGTAACTGAGAAAAAGTCATATCAACTAAAACAAGAAAGTAATCAGTTCTAAAACACTCTTGAGCAGATTGTTGTTCTCTCTCGATATTTGGAATTTCATCAAAATGTTTTTTCCGAAAGAAAGAACGTTTTACAGTAAATTCAGGCTCAACTCCAATATTATTTGCAATTTCTTTAGCTTCACTAATAGCACATGCAAAACCATTTTCTCTATATTTTTCAAAATAGACAACTAATCCCTTGAGATTTTCAATGGCAACATCAAGAATCATATCTTTAGATTGTAATTTCTTACTAACTAAATTAATTCTATACAAAACTTCATGCCAAATCACCAAACTTACAATAAAATCAAAACTTGAAAGCTCACCGTTAACCAAAGAATCGACATCCCTACACACTTTTCCATCCTCACTTACCTGAGCCAATTGTATTAAAGCATCTTTGATTTCACCAACTTAAGTTTTGATAGCTTTAACACTTTCAATATGGCTTTCCCACCGAGTAGTAGATAAGGATTTCAAAGTCAAATCATCAATATGTTCTAATAACACAGTCCATCTTTTTGTAGAATTAGTAAACACATTGTATATCGTTTAGCAAGTACCAAAAAAAGTCTTGGCTTTGAAACAAGAACTTGCCATGTCACATAAAACCAAATTAAGACTATGACAACCGCATGGCATGTAAAAGTCTCTACGATTTATATCAAGTAATCTTTTTTTCACGCCTTGATGTTTTCCTTTCATATTAGCTCTATTGTCATATCCTTGACCCCACACATAATTAATATCCAAATCAAGTGATTTCAGAACATCTTGTAATGCATTAAAAAGTCCTAAACCAGATGTATCTTCTACAACTAAAAACTCATGAAAGAACTCTTTTACTTGAATAGGAGAATAAGACATATCAACACATCTAATAATCAAAGTCATTTGCTCTTTGTGGCTTGCATCTGGAGTACAATCAAGAATAACTGAAAAATATTTTGTCTCTTTGATCTTTCTAATAATTGTACTCTTTACATCGGATGCCAACATTTCAATCAATTCATTTTGAATTTTATGGCTAAGATAATGATAATGAGTTTTTTGTCTTCAATAAGCCGAAAATGTTGTTTCATAACAGGATCAAACTTAGAAATCATTTGAATTATGCCCAAAAAGTTACCATTAGACTCTTGAAAAAGTTTCTCATTGCTTTATTTGCTCCCACGAAAAGGTATATTATACTTCTCTAGACATTTAACAGTAGCAATAATTCTAATCAAAACATCTTTCCAATGGTCAGTATCTTTTTTTTATCATCTCTTGCAACTCTCTATCAAGTATCTGATTTTTAACCAACCTCGGTCGCAACTCAGACCAAATTCTGAAATTAGTCAAATGTTCTGGACAATTTTCATGAATGTTTAATCTTTGACCAAGTTGTTTCCAACAATTTAAACCTTCACTTGCTAATTGACTTTTTGATCGACCATCTTTGAAAAGCTTACAACAAAAACAAAAGACTTTATCCAACTCTTTAGAATAAACCAACCACTTTCTATCATAACAATCACCGTTTCTTATCTTACGAACATAATATTCAGAAGAGAAATGTCTACCTACTTTATCTTTTAGAAATGTGATGTTAGTTTCTCTAATAGGCCCTTTTTCAATAAGTAAGTCCTTCATTTTTGAATTTAACCCATCCCAAACTCTTGGATCAAATATATTCACACCAATATCATCAACAATAGGAACTTTATAATCACGAACATTTTCATTGTTTTCATCCTCACAAACCTTATCAATGTTATCATCATCACAATTATTGTCAATGTTTTCATCACAAAGAAAATCAACATTTTCACTATCATGAATATCATCACTAGGCCCTTTTTCAACGTTTTCACAATTATTGTCAATGTTTTCATCGCAAGGATTTTCAACCGGATTTTCAGAAACATTTGATAGTCTAACAAGAAATTTGTTCATTGAGCCATGCATAGATTGAATAATTTCTTCTTGTCTTTTTTTTTTCTTTTTTCTATTTTAGGCACCGGATGGTTGTGATCTAGGCAACATGTCTAAACAATTCAAACAGACAAACACAATGTAAACAAATATATTTTTCAACAAAGTAACTTAGAAGATATAAACTAGAAAGAATACACCTGTGGTTTGTGGCTGTCGATTTAGGGCAGATTGAACAAGTACAGCAGAAAACGACTCACTCCAGTAGCGATTTGGGGCAGATTCCATGAGATCATGACACAAGACCACGACTCCAGTAGCGAATTAAGGCAGATTCCACGAGACCACACGACTCCAGTAGCAATTTAGGGCAGATTCTACGAGAGTCGAGACCACTATTTATGGCAACAAATTAACCACGAGAGTTGATTTAGGGCAACAACAGTCGTTCGTTGACGTTGAGTAGTCCAGATTCGAGAGATTGAGAGGCGATGGTCGATAGTCGATAGACTGAGAGGTGAGAGGGAGAAGCGTGAGTCCGGAGTCGAGAGAAAGAGTCGTACGCAAGGAAACGAACAAACGGTAATATACTAATATGTTTAATTTTTATTTGGTCCCCCCAAGGTAAAACTCAGCCTACTAATACTAAAGCCTTGAAAGTTTTTTGATGCCCTCTTGGGCCCTGCTACCCATGGCTGAAGCCACATTTTCCATGGGCCAGGGCCGGCCTTGGTAGATACAAATTCAAAGGGAGATGTGGTGGATAAGGATGTTGATGTTTGCGAAATGACTTTAATCCGAAGTCGATCTGTAGGGTACTATGATGCTTGTAATACTTGGGGTGAAGACGATGAAGAAGGCAACGATGAATTAAAATTGTTTTTATTCATCTTTGTTTGTTTGTTTGAACTTGTGTTCATGTGTTTTTATTCATCCATGAATTCTCATCATAAGATTTTGCATTAAAAGACTTTCATGAATCTCGATTGTATGTGGAATGTCGATATCTCAGTGGGATTTTCATGGATGAGATATTACATGGGCAGTATCTACAATGAATGGATGTTGGTGTTGAGGATGCTATGATACCTGCAGATTTAGTGTAACCATTTGTTGTAGATATACAAAGTGCATGGGTGTAAATATGAGAGTAAAAAATTGCTTTCAATGTTCGTAGAATATGCATTCATAATACCCAATTCATGTGTTTGGATCTTCTCAACTAAGCAAATATGCTTCCAAATGCAGGAATAATGTTTCATGAATGTTGTTGTAATGAATTGTAAATGAATACTAATCAGAAACTGAATAAGGGTGGAGAAGGATTTTCCAGGATTTGATCGTGATGAAAATACGTTATGATTAGAATGAAGTCTTATTTTTTTCATTCTACCTATTTTACCCTTGAGTGCTTCAAAATTTCATCATAAATTAATTTTTTTAATTTAATTAATAATCTAAAAGTGTTATAATGATCATCACCGTAGGATTGAAAATCTAAGGCTGAAAAGTAGGTTGCAAGAGTTACTACCTTTTGTAGGGTTGCAAATTAAGGGACTCCTATATATATATATATATATATATATAGGGAGAGGTTCATTTGAGAAATGGTAAATATATGAGAAATAGAGAAGTAATCTTAGCCATTCATCTGGTCAACATTTGCGGCTTTGACCGCGAAGCACCGGATAATTTCTTGTGTGGTCTATAGAAGGTAGGGGGTAATTTCGTAAAATACACGGGATGGGTTCATATATGAATCTGTATGAATCACAAAGATTCATATATGAATCTGTTAATTAGTTCAACTGATTCATATATGAATCTTTGTGATTCACAAAGGTTCATATATGAATCTTTGTGATTCACAAAGGTTCATATATGAATCACAAAGGTTCATATATGAATTTGTTAGTTAGTTTAACTGATTCATATATGAATCAGTTAAAAGAGTTCAGTTGTGAATTGCACTGGTTCATATATGAACATATAGTTCATATGTGAATTATACATGTTCATATATGAACACAGCCCGTGTGTTTTGTAAAATTTACGAAATTGTCCTTCTATTTTTGGGATAGCCGCAACTTTTGACCAGTCAAAGCCGCAACTTTTGGCCGGTCAAAGCCGCAATATTTGACTAGTCAAATCCGATCTTGACCATATGAATGACTAGGATTACTTCTCTATTTCTCATATATATACCATTTCTCAAATGAACCAAACACTATATATATACATATATATATAGACTTAAGTTCGCGTGAGACCAAACAGTTTCCGTGAGACCGGTGAGACCAAGCTTTAAAGTATGAAACTTCACACCAAAAAACTGTGAATGTAAAAAAAATCGAACTTTTCATAGGGAAAACACCGTAAATGTTACGTTCACGGTGTTTTTCGCTGTGAGTGTTCGTTTTTTTTACCTTCACAGCGTCTTCACTGGATATACCTTCACAGTCTTTTAGCTGTGAAGGTTTGATTTTTTTTAACTTGGTTTAGGTTTTTTTACCTTCATAGTGTGATTACATTATGAAGGTTCGAATGTTTTTTACCTTCACAGTGTTTCGGTGTGAAGTTTCATGTTTTAAGGCTTGGTCTCACACGGTCTCACGGAAACAACTTGGTCTCACGTGAACCTGACCCTATATATATATATATATATATATATATATATATATATATATATAGGGTTGAGTTCTTTTGTTAACCTTGATATTCTTGTTAACTTTGTGAACTCATCCAAGCCATTCATCTTGATATTGGATGGTTGAGATTAATAGTCAATTTTTATTAAAAAAATGTCTCATTTATTGTTAATTAAGGTGAACATGACTGGTAAGGGTATTATGGGTAAAAAAAACCCAAATGAAACGCCTAATTCATCATTAATTGCATTCAATAGAAGCGGATGATACCCTGATTGTGAAATTAATTGCATTCAATAGAAACGGATGATACCCTAATTCATCATTAATTGCATTCAATTAACATAATGTTCATGTTATGCATATAAGTTCACATCTGTTCACCTTTTAGTAGTTGATGATTGTTCACCTTTATGTGAAATTAAAATATGTTTTAACAACAACGTTCATGTGCAAATATGTTAACATATTTGTTCATGATATGCATATATGTTCATATCTTTTAACACCAAGCATATAAGTTCACCTCTGTTCACCTTTTCGAGAAGAATGACTATACGATATGCGGTTTTATCTAATCATGAACCAAAACTATTATAATAATATTGAAATGATTCAAAAAAGTAATATGAAAAAGGATGATCTTCAAAAATCGTAACCTACAAAGTAATTTTGGAATCTTCATTTTTTGTAACTTCCATGAAATTAATGACAAAAGATTACTACTGTTATGACGTTTATGCCCTTTTGGATTAAATAAATAAATTAATTAAACATCAAATAACCTTGCATTCCTATTGGTTGAGCAAGGTTCACATAGTTAACAAGAAATACTTGGTTAACAAATGATCCTTACTCTATATATATATATATATATATATATATCACGTGAGACCAACTTGTTTTCGTGAGACCCGTGAGACCACAATTTTACACTTGAAACTTCACAACAAAATGTTGTGAAGGTAAAAAAATCTGAACCTTCACAATTTTTTGTTGCACAGTGTTTTGCTGTGAAGTTTCAAGTGTAAAAACGTGGTCTCATAGGTCTCACGAAAACAGGTTGGTCTCGCGTGATCCCAAATCTATATATATATATATATATATATATATATCAGTATCCGGAATGCTCTGGAATCCGAAATACATACCGGGATCCAAAATACTTATCGGATCCAAAACTTATGGGATCTGAGAAAGAGTGGGATTTGAATTGTTTTATAGATCTGGTTCATCTTAAGGATCAAAAACACTCTTTTGGATCCAAAGTCTTTCAAGGATCTGATTGTAACACCCCGATTTTTAGGAAGATATAATTTTAAGTTAATACAAATGGGTATTTTAAGGGAAAAAGAAGAAATAGGATTTTTGGACTTGAATCCTATATTTTATAGCCTTGTTGGATGAAGGGTTCAATTACGAGTCCAACGGTTCTTTCTGGAGCAAAATCGGAGTTAAAACGAAGAAGTTATGACCAAAACAGTGTTTGGGCAAGAAAAATGAAGAAAATCGGGCGGCAGTGCTCCACGCGGATTGATCAGCGCCATCATCAGTGCGGGACTCTGTCCCAGTGCTTCGCGCGGATCTCCACGCGGATCGATACCGCCATCTGCACGTAGCCGCTACACGCACAAAAAGGGGGAAAATCGGCCTAGAACCCTATTTTCTCACCCACAACTCAAATCTCTTCCCCTTTCTCTCCCAAACCGACCCCCAAACCCCAAAATCGAACCCTAATTCATTTTTGGGAGTCTTCCTTTTAAAATCAATGATTCTTCTTCACCTAGCAAGTTTTGGAAGCTAGAGCTATAAACCTTTCATCTTCATCTTCTTCACCAAAGTTTCTAGGGTTTCATCCAACCCTTTTCACCATCTTGAAGATTAGAAGTTTGTGGTTTATTTTGGAGATCTAGAAGAGTATTGTTGATGAGTTCAAACTTTGGTAAAGGTAATCTTCTCTTCTCTTCAACTATGGAAATTAGGGTTTTGGTATAAATTGAGATCTTCATTTATAATGTTTGGGGAATGACCCTATATGGTTGAATATGGGTATTTATGGTTGGAAATGTATAGATCTAGGTTTTTGGAAGTTATTGGCTTGAGGATCCAAGTGTTCTTCAAAGGATCTCAAGTTAGGATAAAATCTAGAATTAATCTAAATCTAGCAAGATGAGTTCAAGTTGATTTGTGAAAACGTTGTACATGCCAAAATGTCTATTTTTAAAGTGTTTATGTGTTTACATGAAATTATCACTTATTGAGTTATTTGGTGGGTTTAATTATTTATGGTGTTTGCCATTATAAATCTTGTAAAAACCCCATATTTGGGACTTTTGGGCATTTTGATAAATGAGTAATAAATGGAAATTTATTTTTAATAATGTATAGCATAAATGGAGATTTCTTGGTAAAAGTGCATTTTTGTGTTTGTTGGAAAATATGCATAGCTCGTGTATTGAGACGTTTGAAAATGGGTCAATGGTATAACCTTGTTTGGAAAATGATCTACCTTATTTTGAGTTGTGTTGGAGTTTAGCCATGTACTTGGAATACGTGTTTGCTTAAACATTTGTCGAGTATGTTTTATTGCATTCTATTGCTTTTGACAATGAGTCATTTGTTTGTTTGAGCCTGTGGCTCGGTATTTGATTATGATGGGTTTTTTGGGGACACTTATTCAGTTTTGATAGCTCAACGTAGAGCTTTGGTCATTGTGTATGATTGTTGATGATTTCATATTTTGAGTGTGTGTCATTCAATTGGAGCCATGTTGTGTTTCAGTCCTGTCTGCTATGGATCCATGAGCACTTTTATCACTTTGTCCGATGATGGAACGACTTGGATTCCACATCGCGACACATTAGGCATCGGACTGGGATGTAAGTCCTTCGTGCAAGTATCTATGGGTGTATGTTGAAAGATGTTGAGCTCGATACTTTAATTATTTTGTCCGGTGGTGGAACGCTAGTTTTTTCCATTACGGCACGGTTAGGCATCTCCGGTATGGTGTAAGTCCTCCGTGCAAGTATCTATGGGTGTATGCTAAAAGATGTTGAGCTCGATACTAAGACCAATATAACATAATATGTGGCTTACTTTGTGTCTGTCACATTATATGGAATCGGGTCTCCTCCGTCACTGAAAGGTGTTGTCTTCGGGCTGGATCTTTTATACTTATGTTTTCGGTGATGTATTTTATGGGTGGATTATTGTCCCTAATTTTGTGTGTGGAGTATTGGGTCCCACTCGTGTTTTGGGTGTTTTCGGAATATGAAATATTATTCATGTTTTCATAAATTGGAAGTCGATTCTACTCTTGTTTGAGTGAGTTTTGGGATGCATCATTTTATAAAGATTATTTTGTATTGAGGTGTCCATCTTTGAAAATGCATATTATTGGAAAACGAGTCGTTTCCATACTTAAAGTGAATCATTTTGAAAAACTATGATTTAAGTTGTATTCTCCCTTTTTAAAACAAATGTAATTATCCATATGGTAAAACTCTTGAACTCACTAGGCATTAGCCTAACCTTTTTATTTGTCGGTATGTGCAACAGGTTCCGGTTGGGAATAATTCTAGTAACACAGTGAAGAGAGAGATACTAGTTGTGCACCCAAGGAGTGAAAATCTTGATGAAGTCTTCCGCATTAGGTTGAAGAGAGCAACTGTATTTGGGGTTGAGTAAAACCCGACTTCAATGTAGTCCTTATATAGAGTTTGTAATTGTTGAGGTTATTTATCGAATCATGTTTTGAGGCATATTAAATTTGGATATTGTAGGAATATGTGTTGTCTTTATTGGATGTTATATCGAAATTTTTATTAGTTGCTCTTAACAAATTTGAGGGTGTTACAAGTTGGTATCAGAGCTTAAGTTTGAGAGAATTAGATGTTGATTTGGAATTCCTAGACTCAAGCTAGTGTTCTTTTAAGTGATTGAGAGAGATAATTTCACCAATAGGCACTTTAAGATAAGATGTTTTGAGACTAATGGAGCCACTAGGAATGGGAATCGCGTCGAGAGTAGCAAGGATGATCATGTACAGTACGTTCATAATTGCACCTGGCCAGTGTTATGGTGAACCTACGAGTTACATGCGTATACTTGAACTACTGGGATGTGACGACCGTTGGGATAGTGAAGAAGTTTCTAAGTGGGTAACCGTTGGCAGAAGTTGATGACTTTGACATTCGTCACTTGGGGTGACAGTAAGCATGAGAATTGTATTAAGTGAACCATTTTGAGTCGAGATGATTGGTCGGATTAGAACCATAGGCTTGTGGAACCGACATTATTCAAAGAGAAGTTGTAAGGTGAACCTATGAAATCCTTGATTTTTCCTTAAGATGTTTGAGCATCGGGATGACGATAGTGTGACAAAGAAGTTAAGGAGCGTGATTTCGAGATGTTGAGTGTCGATCAACTTCATGCATAACCTATTTCTAAAATAAATTGCATCAATTATTTCTCATGTTTTCAAATCGCCATGTGGATTAAATTACAAATCTTGGAGCAATGTTTTAGCAAACCATGATTTCGAGCATGCACAAAATTGTTTTATGGCATGAGGTTGCAAACTTTGTTGAATATTTTCTTTATTCTCATTGTTGTCCAACGCTATTTCGAATTCTGCGATGTGCGTATTTTGATGTTGTTTAGGGTCTTGGACAAGTAACTGCGGTTTATGACTTTAACATTGGATCTCCTCCACATATGTTAAGGTTTTGGATGAAGAGTTATCTTCCATTATTTAGGTGTTTGAGTTTTATTGAGAATTTTACTCCGTGTGATTTTGTGAATTTAATGGGGTGATTTTAATGGAGTCCCGTTGTATTGTTTTCCCTTGAGTTTGGGTGCGGGCAGTTGGTTGCATATAGTATGCATACATGTTTTATTTGGAATCTTGTCATATGGGTCTTAGCAAACATTTTAGAACTATGAAGCATATTGTTATATTGTCTTTAAGCTTGAAACCAATGTAGATTGTTTTGTATTTTAACCGAGGTACATGCATATACCGAGTTACTAGTTTTATGAAATAAACTGTCGCATGCAAGTTTTGTCGTAGGATCTTATTCCGTGTCATGTGGCTAAAAGAGAGAAAACTTTGAGAGTTTGATATCATGAAAATTATGTTTTGGGTTTTGCAAGCATTTTATCTGTACGACCTAAATGTCTGGAATCAAACTAAATTATTCTTACGTTTGATCAAATCGCATGCATCTGTCTTTTACTAAGTTTTGGGGAATAAACTGATGTATGTGAGTCACGTTGGGAAATTTTATCACATGACATTATATGGCTAATGCGAAAATTTCTGGAATTTGATTTCATGAATTTCCCCTCCTGTAGTTTTGTACAAACGTCTTATTATACACTATTTTAGTACGTAAAACTATTTCTCATTCATGGCGTAAATTTATGCATGTTAGGACCATAGTGGTCCATTCGAAAAACTTGTTGTATATCCTTGTTCATCATCATTATTAGCTTGAATAATAACCAGATAGTTTTCGAAATGATTTTATACGTGTGACATTGGTGACCACTTTGTACACCTACCGAGTAAACGGTAGTAGATTTTATTCGTATGACTAATGGTATAAAGCTTTTACATTTAGAGGTTTTATAAAAGTTCAAATTGGCATAGTAGTTTGAAAAACCTTGAACTCATTAGGGCTATAAATGCAAACCCTCTGATAAGGACTAGAGGAGTCCTTGGGAATTGAAGTGTCGAAGGGCCTGACTTGTGGTTAGTTCGAATTTTGGATTTCAGTTTCATAAACCGGTGCGCATGAATAATTGATGTATTAGACTTAAGCATTCTTCCAGTTACTTAAGTAGTGACCTTTCTTTTTTGGTAAAATTGCGGGTTAAACATTGGGTGGTTGCTTTATTTTGGTGGGTCACGAACTGATGGATTGATGGATTTCCAATATCATACACGGGTCAGATATGTACCATTCGGGTGAATCTTCAAGAAATAAGAAATTATGGCGGTCCGATTGTCTGAACCTTATTACCATGACAGGTGTCAACTTTAATTCGTCAGTGCAAAATCTGGAAGGAAACATATGGAGGTATTCCACGGTTGCGGTGTAGACATTTTGAGGATAGGTGTCGATGTTCGAATTTGAAGGACAGTGACCGTTGGGGTGCCTAAGTGCACTTTCGTTGATTTTGATGGGACTGCAAGTTAAATGGTAACCTTAAGGATATTAGACACTGGCAGTTAGGGATCGATCATTAGTAATTCTGTAATCAGCAAGGTTCTCGCTGATTTGACAATCGATGCTTGAATGCATTATGGGAGTTGTGTAACCGTGGGGTTGAGTTAACCCGCTATCTGTAGATGTTGTGCATGTAACAACTTGAGGAACAAATTTATTGTGGATTGGACCAGACTAAACTAGTGTTAGGAACTTCGTCAGGGACAGGACGATAAATCTTTGGTGGTGTGGTTTATTGGAGAAACTTGGTGAGAATGTCGAGGTAGACTTTAAGTACAAACTGATTATTGGGGAGACCTTGATGTGTCGGAATTAGAAGTATCTAAGGGAAAAGTTCTCTTTGGGGTATTCTTGGTGGAAATGGCTAGTTAAGATCGTAAGATACTCTTGAGGTGATATGCACAACCTAAGGTTGGTAGACAGCTGAGATCTAAATGATAGGAAATGATTTGATAAGGACTCGATGTCCATTCCGTCATCTGTAAAGTATATCGAAAGTAGAGATCGGGTGTGTGGCGGCCTGTTATGAGAAATACAGTGACAACCTTAACCGGGATGTAATCGGTTTCGTATATGAGGCAAGGTATTGTGAAAGTATCCCTTTTTGGATAGAGATCCAATTGATCTCACTAAATGCGACGTTGGGTGTTTGGTCGGGATTATATTTCTAGGATGAAATTTCTTTTAAGGTTGGGAGGATTGTAACACCCTGATTTTTAGGAAAATATAATTTTAAGTTAATACAAATGGGTATTTTAAAGGAAAGATAAGAAATAGTATTTTTGGACTTGAATCCTATATTTTATAGCCTTGTTGGATGAAGGGTTCAATTAAGAGTCCAACGGTTCTTTCCGGAGCAAAATCGGAGTTAAAACGAATAAGTTATGACGAAAACAGTGTTTGGGCAAGAAAAATGAAGAAAATCGGGCCCCAGTGCTCCACGCGGATCTCCGCGCGGATGGATCGGCGCCACAATCAGTGCGGGCCTCTGTCCCAGTGCTCCGCGCAGATCGATCAGCACCGCCATCCGCGCGGAGCCGCTGCATGCACAAAAAGGGCAAAAATCGGCCTAGAACCCCATTTTCTCACCCACAACTCAAATTTCTTCCCTTTTCTCACCCAAACCGACCCCCAAACCCCAAAATTGAACCCTAACTCATTTTTGGGAGTCTTCCTTATAAAATCAATGATTCTTCTTCACCTAGCAAGTTTTGGAAGCTAGAGCTATAAATCTTTCATCTTCATCTTCTTCACAAAGTTTCTAGGGTTTCATCCAACCCTTTTCACCATCTTGAAGAGTAGAAGTTTGTGGTTTATTTTGGAGATCTAGAAGAGTATTGTTGATGGGTTCAAGTTTTGGTAAAGGTAATCTTCTCTTCTCTTCAACTATGGAAATTAGGGTTTTGGTATAAATTGAGATCTTCATGTATAATGTTTGGGGAATGACCCTATATGGTTGCATATGGGTATTTATGGTTGGAAATGTATGGATTTAGTTTTTTGGAAGTTTTTGGCTTGAGGATCTAAGTGTTCTTCAAAGGAGCTCAAGTTAGGGTAAAATCTAGATTTAACCTAAATATAGCAAGGTGAGTTCAAGTTGATTTGTGAAAACGTTGTACATGCCAAAATGTCTATTTTTAAAGTGTTTATGTGTTTACATGAAATTATCACTTATTGAGTTATTTGGTGGGTTTAATTATTTATGGTGTTTGCCTTTATAAATCTTGTAAAACCCCCACATTTGGGACTTTTGGGCATTTTTAAAAATGCGTAATAAATGGACATTTGTTTTTAATAATGTATTGCATAAATGGAGATTTCTTGGTAAAAGTGCATTTTTGTGTTTGTTGGAAAATATGTATAGCTCGTGTTTTGAGACGTTTGGAAAGGGGTCAATGGTATAACCTTGTTTGGAAAATGATCTGCCTTATTTTGAGTTGTGTTGGAGTTTAGCCGTGTACTTCGAATACGTGTTTGCATAAACATTGGTCGAGTGCGTTTTATTGCATTCTATTACTTTTGACAATGAGTCCTTTGGTTGTTTGAGCCTGTGGCTCGTTATTTGATTATGATGGGGTTTTGGGGGACACTTGTCTAGTTATGATAGCTCAGCGTAGAGCTTTGGTCATTGTGTATGATTGTTGATGATTTCATATTTTGAGTGCGTGTGTCATTCAATTGGAGTCATGCTGTATTTTAGCCCTGTCTGCTATGGATCCATGAGCACTCTTATCACTTTGTCCAATGATGGAACGACTTGGTTTCCATATCGCGACACGTTAGGCATCGGATTGGGATGTAAGTCCTTCGTGCAAATATCTATGGGTGTATGTTGAAAGATGCTAAGCTCGATACTTTAATTATTTTGTCAGATGGTGGAACGCTAGTTTTACCCATTGCGGCGCGGTTAGGCATCTCCGGTATGGTATAAGTCATCCTTGCAAGTATCTATGGGTGTATGCTAAAAGATGTTGAGCTCGATACTAATACCAATATAACATAATATGTGGCTTACTTTGTGTCTGTCACATTATATGGAATCGGGTCTCCCCCGTCACCGAAAGGTGTTGTCTTCTGGCTGGGTCTTTTATACTTTTGTTTTCGGTGATGTATTTTATGGGTGGATTATTGTCCATAATTTTGTGAATGAAGTATTGTGTCCCACTCGTGTTTTGGGTGTTTTCGGAATATGAAATATTATTCATGTTTTCATAAATTGGAAGTCGATTCTACTCTTGTTTGAGTGAGTTTTGGGATGCATCATTTTATAAAGAATATTTTGTATCGAGGTGTCCATCTTTGAAAATGCATATTATTGAAAAATAAGTCGTTTCCCTACTTAAAGTGAATCATTTTGAAAAACTATGATTTAAGTTGTATTCTCTCCTTTTAAAAAATGTAATTATCCATATGGTAAAACTCTTGAACTCACTAGGCGTTAGCCTAACTTTTTCATTTGTCGGCATGTGCAACAGGTTCCGGTTGGGAATAGTTCTAGTAACACAGTGAAGAGAGAGGTACTAGTTGTGCACCCGAGGAGTGAAAATCTTGATGAAGTCTTCCGCATTAGGTTGAAGAGAGCTACTGTATTTGGGGTTGAGTAACACCCGACTTCAATGTAGTCCTTATAAAGAGTTTGTAATTGTTGAGGTTATTTATCGAATCATGTTTTTAAGCGTATTGAATTTGGATATTGTAGGAATATGTGTTGTCTTTATTGGATGTTATATCGGAATTTTTATTAGTTGCTCTTACCAAATTTGAGGGTGTTACACTGATGTAACGTAATCTTGCTGGATCTGAAATATATCTTATGTTTCGGATAAAATAGAATATGATTTTGTTACACCCTCAAATTTGGAAAGGGCAACTAGTTAAAATTTTCGATATCACAACAACTAAAGGGTAAAATTCTCTTTCTACAAATTCATACTTGGAAATACCTCAAATTTAATCTTACATTTAATCCCAACAATGATTGACTCAAGGCTTATACCAAGACTAAATAAATTTGGGTGTTACTAAATCCAATCCATGTTGCTATTCCCAAAGTGCAGAAGACTTAACTCAAGCTACTCTCTTGTGCATATAACTAGCACTCATCTCTTCATAGTATCACTAGCACCAATCCTCAACCGGAACCTGATGCACATACCGACAAATAAAAAGGTTAGGCTAACGCCTAGTGAGTTCAAGAGTTTTCCACATGATTAAATATATCGTAAGAAAGAAAGAATGCAACTTAAATCATAATCTTTCAAAATGATCTACTTTGATATAAAAACGACCCATTTTCCTTTAATATACATTTTTGGCGAAGGAAACACCAATAGAAACGTTTTCCAATCGACGTAATTTTAAAGACGAATATCCCAATATAAAACATTCTTTCGTAAAGTAAATTCAACCCAAAACTCACTCAAAACGAGAATGGAAATCGACTCCCACTTTATGAAACGCGGATAAAACCTTATATCTCGAAACACCCAAAACATGGGTGGGGCGTAATACTCAACCCATAAATAATGGATAAAATCCATATGTATAAAATGTTACCGAAAACATTGACACTAAAATTTAATACCCAAGATAACACCTTCCGGTGACAGGAAAGACCTGGTTCCATATAATGTGACGAAACACAAAGTAAGCCACATACTATGTTAGTAAAACCCATCGCACGGTCATATACATCTTAGATTTCAAGCTCGGTTTCTTTCAGCGTACACTCATGGAATGTCGAGCTCGACTTCTTTCAGCATACATTCATGGAATGTTGAGCTCGGCTTCTTTCAACGTACACTCATGGAATGTCGAGCTCGGCTTCTTTCAGCGTACACTCATGGGATGTCGAGCTCGACTTCTTTCAGCGTACACTCATGGAATGTCAACTTCAACCCCTCTAGGTCTCTACATTGAATTATCCATATCTAAGAAAACATACTAGCACGTAGAACTTACACCATACCGTCGATGCCTAAACCGTGCCTCAATGTGGAAAAACTAGTGTTCCCTCATCGGAAATAATGATTCTAGTGCTTATGGATCCATAGCAATAAGATTTAAAACATTACATGACTCCAAACAAATGAACTAGCGCATTCAAAACATGTAATTCTCAAATAAATAAAAATCATGACCAAAGATCTATGTTGAGCTATCAAACTGGACAAATGTCCCCCAAACCCAACACAATCAAATACCGAGCCACAAGCTCAACTAATCAAAAGACCATTTGTTAAAAGTCATAAAGTGCAATAAAACGTAAATACCCAACGTTTATGTGAAACGTGCCCCATAACATAAATAATTCCACACAACTCTAGGTTAATACAAATCATTTTCTAAATCACCCATCAAGGTGCATTTATACCAAAAGATTTACACTCATAAGATGATCGTTAAAATATCAATACCTAAGATTTACTCATCAAAATACTCAAAGTACATCTTTTCCCCAAAGCCAAAAGGTTTACAATTTCCAAAATGTTCGCAAGGTTGGGAATGACCAAAATCCAATGACCCACACATTAGTATTTTCAAAACATCCCATAACACAAACTATTCATATTTTCAACAAACACTAAAATGCATTTTTACCAAATAACCTCCATTTATAAAATAAATCATCAAAACACTTTCATTTATGACTTATTTATCAAATCGTCCAAAAATCCCCAAATGTGGGTGTTTTACAAGGTTCATAAAGTTAAACACTTTCAAATAATCAAAACTTGTCAAATAGCTCAATAATTGATAATTTCACGTGAAACACATAAACACTTTAAAATAGACATTTTTGGCATGTACAACATTTTCACAAATCAACTTGAACTCACCTTGCTAGATTTAGGCTAAATCTAGATTTTTCCCCAACTTGAGCTCTTTTGAAGAAATTTGAATCTTCAAGCCAAAACTTCCAAAAATCTAGATCCACAAGTTTCCAACCATTAATATTCATATCCAATCACTTAGAATCGTTCCCCAAACATTTTACATGAGGATCTTAACTTATACCAAAACCCTAATTTCCATAGGTGAAGAAAAGAGAAGATTACCTTGACCATAACTTGAATCCACCAACCAAAATACCTCTAGGGTCACCAAAATGAACCACAAACTCCCAATCTTCAAAATGGAGAAATGGGGTTGGGTGAAACCCTAGAAACTTGAGGAAGAAGATGAAGTGAAATGGGTTCTAGAAAGGTTAAGGTTTATATAAATGGTGTGGGGTTTGATTTGGGAGAGAAAGATGGGGAGAAGAGAAAGGATTTGGGGTTTTTGGATGAGAAAATCGAAATGAAGGAGAGGGAGATCAGATCTATATATGGGGGTAAAAGTAGGAGAGAGAGGAGGGAAAAGTTGAAGGTGAAAAATGGTGAAAATTTCGTCAGACTTAATGCGGACGTCCACTTGCACTATGCGGATGCCACTTAATGCGGACGTCTACTTCCACCATGAGGACATACACTTCGAGATTTCTTGAAAACCTCTTAACTCTTTGTTGCTTCCGCAGAAACATGCAGAAGTCCACTTAATGCAGACGTCCACTTGACATAGGTCGCCCGGTTAATCGTCCGATCACTGTTTTGGTCATAATTTCTTCGTTTTAGCTCTATTTTCGCTCTGGAAAGAATAGTTGGATTCGTATTTGAATTTCTCATCTAGCAAGATTATAAAATCTAGGATTCAATCCAAAATCCTATTTCTTCTCTTTCTCTTGAAAGATCGATTTCTACGTTGACTTGAAATTATACTTATCTGAAAATTACGGGTGTTACATATTTTTATTGAAAAAGTCTTATCATTGTATTCAATATTGGTCCAAAGAAAAAGGCCTTCATCGAAATTAAGACTAGTTGAAGTAAAGCCAAAATCGACATCTAAGCGGATTGAATTGTCATTTAGCCGATTGAAGACCATTGCCCGACAAGTCAGAACAATTTGACAAATACTCTTTTAGCAATCTGCTTTTAGAGTGCACAACAAGTTTGGCTCACCAACTCCTACCAACTCATATCCTGGTATGGGACATGCGAAACATGTCGGCCAGAGTAAGTTATAAATTACTATTTTAATAGTACCATACTTCCTTTATTGTTCTCTATACATACAAAAGGGAAACTCTACATCATGTTTAAGATATTCAAAGGCTGAAATGAAGAGTACAAACATGCACTAATCAACAAAAAGACACGTGTTAAAGTTGGCAAACAACATTTAATGCATTGGTGGCTATAAAAGGCACCTTTGACAATTTTTCAACTCACCCGTTTGATATAAATTATGAGTGATAGTTTCTTCGGCAAACCGGTGTCAACATTTGAAGACTATCTCAGTTCTTCAGAGCTGAAAGTGTACCTTCTTCTGTTATTTCAATATCTCATCTATGAGCAAGTTTTGTTCCAGCACCAAATTGTTTAGAATAAGGTCTTACCTTCCTAGTTTTCGAAGAAAATCTGTTGTGTTTGTAATTAACTCCTCCTTCTATAAACACTTTATGTTTAGTCATTACCCTATCAGGACCAACAATATGGACGTTAATTTAAAGAGAACATGATGTTTGTAATATCGTACTCTGGCAACTTTACATAAGGCAGAATTTGGTTTATTTGGGGTGATAGTGGAAAAAAAGTTTTGTATTCTTATTAATTGTTTCCGATTCACCAGATCTTACATTGCAGAAAATTCCCTACTGCTGCCTCCCGTAGGAGTCTGGGTCACGTCTCAGTCAGACACATACGAAGACTTTTCTCACCTCTAGTCATTGGGATATGGCTCGTCAAGATTGGGTAGGGGTGGGATGATGGTGGGAGTCATTAATGACCAATGAAAGAGTTTTTTTATTAAGGGGGTGTTTGGTTCGTTTCGAGGAATGGAAATGAAAATGGTAATGGAAATAAAGTAGAATGGGAATGATTAATTTTATTCCTTTCCATTATATTATTGGTTATTTCCTTCCATTATTGCTAAAAAAAGAAAAAAAAACTTCATCTCCAAGAAGAAAATGGGTGCAGAGCCTCTGCACTTCTATTATATCTCCATCTTCAGGTGAATCATCTCTAATTCCATCACAGAGAACATCTCCTGATTTCATCTCCCGATTTAATCTCCACCACCATCTTCCCCATTTCATCTCTAACCCACAAGATTGGATTTCTAGGGTTATTGTGAAAGCAAAACCTATTGACTACCCAAAATCGAAGACGAGGAACAAACCCAGACGATGATAAACAAGATCGATACATGTGAATAAAACCCAAATTTCGATTCCTTCCTAAAACCCAATCTAGGGTTTCATAAAAAAAATCGAACAAACCTACAACACACTGTAGAAGACGAGAAACAAACCCACATGCCGGTGTAGAAGATGAGAAGATGAGAGAGAAGGAAGATGTCTTGCTTGCTATTGAAGAGTACAACGCCATTGATGACATAGAAGAAAGCTTATTAGAGAAAACTGATCTGAATCGAACGTTAGAGAGAAATTTGGTTCATTCAACCCAATTTGGAGTGGAATGGTTTTTAGGCATTTCTATTATAATGATTGATTGCATTACTTGCAACCAAACATCATCAATCATTCTATTTTCATTCCCTTTTTTAACCAAACAAATACAATTGATATCATTCCCATTGATTACCTTCTAATACCCGCAACCAAACACCCCCTAAATAAAATTAGGAAAAAATAAAAAAGAATAAAAAGACCAAAATGTCCTCAACTTAACCAGAGTGCACTAAAGGTCATTAGAACCAGGGACCAAAACCGCAACAAATTGTAAACCATAGTGACTACTATTGTAATAATGAAGTTTAGAGGGGGAAAATGATGGTAGAAACATACCATATGGACCAAAAGTGTAATCTACATTAAAGGTTACAATATATAACTTCATATATAATTTAAAATTCAAGGAAAATGCAACATATTTTATTGAGTAAATTACATTTATGGTCTTGTATTTTTTCAATTTTTTTTTCCATAGAAGCATAGGAAAGTTATATTAAAATGTTAACATATGTCAAACTATTTAACAAAAGTTAACATAAAAATATTAATATAAGTTAAAAATACATTGGCGAAACTTATAATGATATGTTAACAAACGTATGTGAACATGTTAACTTATGCGAATATATACATAAACATATAAAATATATATTTTCAATCACATTAAAAATAGAGAGAAATAAGAAAAGACTAAAATGCTTCTCACTTAACAGCTAAAAGTTAACAATCGTTAAAGGGATATACGATTCCAAGCATTTTTGCAAACCACGATGACTAAGGCAATTTATCAAACGCTTACTCGGGTAAGCGCTTACCAAGTCACATTATCTTACGAGATGAATATGACAAGGACAAAGAATCTTACCTGGTAAAGCTAAGGCAATGACCGAGAATCTTACTCGATAAGTGATGCCGAAGACTCTTACCATGGTTAGCGGCTTAGCGCTTATCGGAAAAGTTGTTGCATACGATACCATTTTGGTAGACTAAAATCCTACCTGATAAGTAAGTGATAATATTGAGTTTTTTCGGTAAGCACTTATCTGGGTAAGCGTTTGTTAAACGGCTCCTAAGTTATATTTTCAAATTGTAGGAATGAAAACTGGGAAAAATGAAATAGCACGGGAACCACTAATGTAATTTACTCTATATATTATATTAATCTTTTATATATATATATATATATATATATATATATATATATATATAGGGGTGAGTTCAAATGACAACTCATCTTTTATTGTGCACATGAGAACAAATCTTAACCATTGATCAAAACTTAGAAAACTAATCAATGGTTAATACATAATAAGGTTAATTGAGAAGTGATTAAGGACAAAATTGAAAATTTGAATCAACGCCTACCTTGTTTGACTTTTTATTTTATTTTTTAATTTGAATCAATGCATAATAAGGTTAATTGAGAAGGTGATATCGATTACATACTTACGATGTCGAGGTGTTGTACAGACTTGAACGTACATAAATATTCATAATGAATATAACACATATATAACTTTTCACGTAAAAAAACGGTTAAAACAACAAAAAAACTATATCGAGATGGATGTCATATCGAAAAGCACGAAATTCTCGTTTTTTGATGTAATTTGTTTGATTAAAATATTAGTAATTTTTGAGATAATTTATAAACTTTAAGTGGGTAAAAGTTTTTAATTAAAAAAGAAAATAAAAAGTCAAATATGGTAGGCATGAGTTGAAATTATCTTCCATTTTTACCCCTAATCATCTTAAAATTAAAAACTATATTTAATATGAGTTGTTGGATCAATAGAGATGGAGTGACCCAGATTCGTCCTCACGTTCACAATGAAAATTGAGTTTTCATTTGAACTTTCCTCTCTCTCTCTCTCTCTCTCTCTCTCTCTCTCTCTATATATATATATATATATATATATATATATATATATATATAAGCATAATACAAAACTCATTATGTGGAATGTTGGTGAATTTTTTTCGATAAAGTGAGTTCCTCTCTTCTAGGGTTCCTTTTTATGATGTGAAGAAATATCTTGGCTTTAAGTTGTCTTCAATGTCAATATTATTGGGTACATGAGAGTTATTCATGATCTCTAGTAGCATCAATAAGCATCTTGAGAAAGATAAAGTTCTTGATAATAATTGTATTTTAATCTTATGTGTTGTTGGTTCAAGGTAATGAGAGTTTACAGGTCAAAGGAGAAGTTGTTGGTGATGTTGAAGTCAATGAGGTTACAGGTATTTGTGTATCATTTCTTTGAGTTTAATGGCATATGCATATTGCTACATTTGCACATTGACGGAATTGGGAGGGCACCTATTTATTGTGTAGGTTTTGAAGGTTTTTCATGGTTAGTGGATGAAAAATCATTAAAAGAAGCATTCTCTTCATTTCATGAGGTATCTTAAGGTAAATACTTTATGGTAATTTAACTAAAAGTAATTGAAATTATTTAGATCTAGAATTTGTATTTGCATTGTCCACTAGGTGTTTGATGAAATTCTTCAACCAAAATATGATGTGCTTATAAAAAGAAGTGATCCACATGCAAATTTGAATAAATAATAGTAGGAATGATTAGTTAGATGAGTAACCTCAAAAAGTTCAAATTAATATTCCTTTGTTTGAAAGTGATAATTTTTTTGTTATCACAATAGACCCTTTCTTTACCTTTGTTATCCTGTTGGTCTATCATATTTGGTATGTGATCTTGTGTGTATTAACTAAGGGTCGGTGATGAAGAAAAGCCATAGCTCCAATAGAGTAATGCATTTGATAATTGATATAGGTTGATGGCTAATGTTTGTTTCTTGAATATATGTACTGGTCATCATTCTTCTTTATATTTATATATGTCTATAAGTTTTCAGTTTTCACATATAAAAAGATGAAGTTTCTTGGTGGTGTAACTTCTTTGGCATATTGTTTATAGTAATGATCATGTACGATAACAGGTCAAGAGGTTTTGGGTTTGGTGAATAATTCAAGGGAAGACAAAACCAGTCTAGCTAAAAATGCCATGGATGAGAAGGTTAACAAATACGCTTTTGCACATGCTTCAACATTCTAAATTGAGTACCATATCATCACCCATACTGTTATTTATGTTACATGCCTTCTTAGGATGACCATTGAGGGCCAGCTTTGCACTGATCAAGGTCTATAAAGAACATGTAACCTCATGTCGATAGAACTGTGGAACCACCTTCATTAGGAGTCGCTAATACAACATTGTTTGTCATTCATGATCATCAACATGCCAGTCGTATGCATGGTCTTTATCACGTAGCTTTCAATTTTTTACTGTCTTGATTAATATTGTTTTAGCTAATTTTGTAATGAACTAAAAACTATGTTTCATTATGAGTGGGTTTTTTAAATTATTTATCTATATATTGATGTGGTTAAATTAGTGTAGTAATTTATTTTGTTTAGTTGAGTTATGATTATCCAAGATTAAGATTGTAACATATTCTAGTGGTTCTCTTGCAACTATAGATGAACATTTTTCTCATGAAAGAATTTGTTTCATTGTGGTTAAAGAAGGTGTCTCCTCAAGTGCAAAGGAACTTCTGAAACACCATTTTATTAGGAATGCTAGGAAGAAGCCAAGACTTCTATAGAGAATCGGGTGATTTTCTATAGTGTCATTAACCCATCATTGTTTACATATACAAAATCCAGGGGTTACTTACATACATTTGGTGTATTGGTGACATCATTTTCATTCTTTCACTTTCGGTTTCTTATTTTTTTTCTTTCCATAAAGGAATTTGTGATATTTGACATCCCTCCACTTTGACAAGATTGTTCTATCTTGATAGAGAACGACTGAGTTCGAAATTATGGAAGATGGGGATGCACCTAGAAATGGTACACAAGCTTTTGTTGGTTGATCAATACTTAAGGAATGATGAACGGGATTTTAGCGTAGGTGAGTCTAGGAGTACATGGATTGTTAGAAGTGCTATAAGACCACCTCATATTAGAGACAGGAAAACATACATTCTTTCGAGTCAAGTAACCATATATTTTAGTATCACATCATATAATTCGTAAGAAATTTCCACTAGAAGAGTTGTTGGGCTTTTTCATTTAGTGACTTTAGCAGTGACAAAAGTAGAAATATGTAGAACCACATTAATGAGGAGGGCATTATTCTGGTTTGTTGATCTATATTCTCTTTAAACTTTTGCTATCAATGTTTTCTGGTTTTTTGTTTTTTGTTTTCTCCCTTCGTGAAATTATTTTGCAGGTTTACTTTTAAATGAGTGTTTTGGTCGTATTTGTAACACCCGGAAATTCGATACGTAATTGACCACCTTTCTTTCCTCAATCGAGTTTTAGTTGCACCTTAATGGTGGTATGATGAGTTGTTTCAAGTGCCAAGCTAATCGAAAGAGAGAAAATTCGGATCTTTGGGGTTCGGGGGCAC
Source organism: Arctium minus (assembly GCA_954870635.1). Classification (NCBI taxonomy): domain Eukaryota; kingdom Viridiplantae; phylum Streptophyta; class Magnoliopsida; order Asterales; family Asteraceae; genus Arctium; species Arctium minus. Next base: position 62,312,090 of record OX941085.1, read on the forward strand.
CTGGGTGAATATGCCAGCAAGAGTGCCAGAGGGCACAATCGCTTGGCATTATTGCCGAAGCATGTGGACACATGGTACAATCTTGGCGATTGTACTGGCACAATCGCTTGGCACTCTGGCCGAGTGGTACCAGGGGGTTAAAAGATACGATTTTCAGCCTTTATTCCATTTCTCATTTCCCACTCTCTTCCCTTTCTCTCCCAAAACATTTCCCCAACACCCCATACGAACCCTAGATAATTTTTGGGCTTTTTCATGGAAATCAAAGTGCTCTTTCATCATCAAAGCTTGAGATTTCAACTCTTGTGCTATATCCAAGTGTTCATCTTCATTTCTTGAAGATTTCTAAGTTTTGGGGGTTTTGCTCAAAAACCTAAGTGTAAGTCCATTCCCTCCTTTTCTAAGCTTCTTTATAAGTCATAATCACTCCATGGATGATTTCCTACTATTATATTTCTCCAATTTCGGTTTGGATGACTTTGGGAATAGTTAGGTCAAAATTAGGGTTTTAGCCAAATTGGGGATTTTGATATAAGATATTTGGGGATCGATTTTAAATGATTGTTTATGTATATTTATGGTTGGAAACTTGTGGATCTAGGTTTTGAAGATCCGGTTGGTGGATTCAGATTTCTTCAAGGAAGCTCATTTAGGGTAAAATCTAGATTTAGCCTAAATCTAGCAAGGTGAGTTCAAGTTGATTTGTGAAAACGGTGTACATGCCAAAATGTTTATTTTAAAGCGTTTATATATTTTACACGAAATTATTAACTGTTGAATTATTTGGCGAATCTTGATTATTTGGAGTGTTTGGTTTTATAAACTTTGTAAAACATCCACGTTTGGGATTTTGGGCATTTTGACGAATAAATCATACGCATTGGTATTTTAATGGTTTATTTCATGAAGTAGAGTTTGGGTATAAATGCATTTTATTGTGTATCTTGGATAAGTGTTTGATTTTGTGTCATGGATCGTTTTGAAGGAATAAACGATAGAAACTCACTTGGAAAATGATTTGTCCCAAACTAAACAACGTTGGAGTCATTTATATAATTTGGAGTAAGGGTTTACATAAATGCGGATTGTTTACTTTGGTTTCATTCTACGATTTTCAACGTTGGGTGTTTGGATTTGTTGAGTTTATTGTCCGGTTTGGATTTTGTTAGGTTTTGAGGACACTTGTCCGATTTTAATAGCTCAATGTAGGGCATTTGGTGATGACTGGCATTTATTGCATCTTATTTGAGAGTTACTTGTTTTCAATGCGTTAGTTCATTCGTTTTGAGTCATGTAATATTTTAGTTAGTGCAATGGATCCATAGGCAGGATGTTCTTTTGTCCCGTTTTGGACAAGTTCACCACTTTGGCACGGAATAGACATCAGGTCACCATGGTAAGTAAGGTCCTGTTCGGTTCATTTTTCAATAAGGTCTGTATGGATATAGTTGTATGTGTAGATATAGTTGTCTATGTGATATAAGATAAATTGTTGTTCGGTTGTGTGCTGAATAAACAGTCAAAATGATAAAAATGACTATTTTACCCTCAACCTAGATTAAGAGCACCTATGAGAATAATTTATAACAAAGTAGATATTCTAATTCATAAGTTGAACCACCAAATTATAATAATTGTATTAGCCTGGATTACAAATACCATTTGTTTTTCTTTGGGAATTTTGTTGAAACCTGTGACAAGTCTTTGGTGTTCCTTCTTCGTGATTTTGCAATTTGCCTCGTAATAATAGCAAGGACCAGATGTGTATATCGGCTCCTTACAAGTCAAACTCTCATAAATCGAGACAACAATGTACTCTCACCTCCAATTGACAATTGTTGTTCTCTCGATCTCCTCTGCTGTTTGTGTTGAAAGAGTTGATGTTCATCCAAATCAAAAGTCTTGAAACCAATGACCTAAGTTTTCCAAGTGCTATCTAGAACCAAATTGAAAGTCTTTGACCTACGATTTTGAAAGTGTTGATGGAGACCCAGATTGAAATACTTGAAACCAATGACCCACCAGAACTAGATGCTACAGAGGTGGAGGGGGTTTCGAAAACCCACCAGGATTGAACCGCGACAGGATGTGCAGATTGTACCATCCAGATTTTGTAGCAGATGGTTGAACGGCGAGAAGAAGCATCAGAGGAGAGGCGGTAAAGAGGAGGGAGGAGGAGAGCCAGAAGACTTACGAGAGGAGGAAGACTTACGGGAGGAGGAAGGACGAGAGCCTGAAGATTGTTGAAGGAGGAGAGAAGAAGCATCAGAGGAGAGGAGGGAGGAGGAAGGACGAGTGCGAGAAGCGTGTTTTTAGAGAAGGGCATATGGGTAAAAATATGGGCTGAGTCTAAACAACATCTCTTTTCTGGCTGACCAAATAAGCCATTGGTTGACAGCCATTTCCGAACAGGTAGATATAGTTGATCGAATAAGCTATATAGCTTATACAACCCATTAAGCCACAACCGAACAACCCCTAAGGTGTGGACCTATACGTTCGGGCAGCGTCCCATGGGCAGTAAGGTGTAATTCCATTATGTGCATAAGTTCCCGTTTTGGAACTGGGTTCCCCTGTTTTGGAACTCTCAAGAATAGACTCAGAGGAGTTGACTTGATGTTTTCGAGCAATAGACTCAGAGGAGTTGAGCTCGGTATGTTTTATGAGTATAATTCATACGTTTTGGTTTTCTACTTAGTTATGTGACCTACTTTTGTGTTTCGTCATGTACAATGTAATCAGGTCTCCCTTGTCACCGAAAGGTGTTGTTTTAGTTATGGAGTTTTATAATCCATGTTTTTGGTGACGTTTTGAGTATGAGTAGTTATCCATGTTTTAAGGTTTCGAATATTGAATCTTATCCGAGTTATTAGGATGTTTTGGAAGTTGGAGTTATCTACGTTTTCAGTGTTTGATTATTAAAATGTCAGTTATGTTTTACGTGAGTTTTGGGTTTTGGCTTCATATTAAAGAGGCGTTTTGTTTTATGATTTTAATCACGAAAGGGTGAAGGGTGAAAAAGAATTTGTTTTCAGATTTAATGTATTTCATTCTGGTGCTTTCAAATTAAATGTATTTCAATTTGGGAATCACGTTTTAAATAGCATTCTTAAAGTTATTGCTTTATCTATATCTAAGGAAAACTCTTGAGCTCACTAGGTGTTAAGCCTAACCTTTTTATTTGTCAGCAATTCGGCATGTGCATCAGGTTCCAGTTGGGAAAGTGGTTCTAGTGGTACTACGAAGAGATGAGCCTTAGATTTGCACAAGGGTAAGTAATTGGTGGAGTCTTCCGCAGACTTGGAGATAGTGACTGTTATTGGGTTATAGTAGTACCCGTCCCTATTATAGACTGTATACATAGAATGATATGTGTGTTTTGAAGTCAAACCTTAAATTGTGGTTGTAGATGAATCAATTATCGATGTATATAGAATATTTTAAATTAGTTGCTATTTCCAGATTTGAGGGTGTAACAAGTTGGTATCAGAGCTTAAGTTTGAGAGAATTAGGTATTGATTTTGGATGCCTAAACTCAAACTAGCGTTATTTCAAGTGATTGGGAGAGGAATTACACCAATAGGCACTTTAAGATTGGATGTTTTGAGGTCGTTGGAACTTCTAGGAACGGGAATCACGTTGAGGGTAGCAAGGATGATCATGTACGGTACGTTCATAACTGCACCTGGCCAGTGTTATGGTGAACCTACATGCTGCATGTATATGCTTGGACCGCCCTGGTATGATAACCGTTGGAGTAGTGAAAAAGTTTTAAATGGGTAATCGTTAGAAGGAGTTGATGATTTTTGTATTCGTCACTTGGAGTGACAGTAAGCATGGTGATTGCATTAAGTGGGCCGATTCGGCTCAGAATGATCGGTTGGGTTTGAACCATAGACTTTATGAATCGACACTATTCGAGGAGAAATTGTAAGGTGAACCGATGAAACCTTCGATGACTGCCTTAAGATGTTTGACCAACTGGATGACAATAGTATGTCGGGAAAATAAGGAACGGGATTTAGGGATGATGAACGTCGATCAAATTCATGCACGAAAATTTATTTCTAAAATAAATTGCACCAATTACTTCTCATGTTCCCAAATTAGCATGTGGATGACATTACGAAGTATTGGGAATACGTTTAGCACACACAAGATTTTAAACCATGATTTTAAACATGTATGAAATTGTTTTATTGCTCATGGTTGCAAACTTGGTAGAGATTTTCTTTATCCCTGTTTTATCGAACACTATTTTCGGATATTATGATGTCCATATTTTGATGTTGATTATGGACTTGGACAGGTAACTGTGACCTATGCCTTTCACATTGGATCTCCTCCACATATGTTAAGGTTTTGGGACGAAGAGTTATTCCAATGTTTTGGTGTTCGAGTTTTATTGGAAACTTTATTCCGTGTGAGTTTTATCACATTTTATGAAGTATTATTTTACGAGGTTTTGCTACGCATGAGTGTGTTTTGAAATGCGTAGGCTTTAATTTTGATGCATGTGAATTTATGAGTATTATCGAAGCCTTATATCTTATACGAGTTTTGTTAAAAAGTGTCGTTTTATAGCATAAATGCGATAAAAGATAAAATTTTGGAATTATGACATTTTAGTCATAACTTTGTTTCATGCTATTGGATTTTGGGAATGGAGATTTTGGCACCATTCGATTTTGAGTGTCGTCGGGTTTCATTGAGTTTTATGGAAATGTTGTTGGTCTTATGGAATTCTATTTTACGACATTTTGCGTCGTGCAGTTGAACTTTGAGAGGTGTATACTTGCACTATTGTGTACGTTAATGTATGAGTTTTCGTTTAATATTTTTGTCTCATGCGAGTTTTGCACCGGTATTTTCGCAACCGTAAGGGACGTCTTAAAAGTCTTGCTAGTAGATGTTATCCCATATGTTATTTTGGGAAGTTTCAATATCATGTGGTTTCCCTTTTGAATTTTATACAAGTGTTATTCGTGGTATGCTACTCAGTATTTGAATTAATTTATACGGTTGGTGTGAGTAAACATACGAAAGAGTTATGTTGTCTCGTGTTGAACTTTTGCTTTGAACATGCTTCAGTCGTTGATTTTATTATTATATTTTTTCTCACAATGCATTAGATAAGTTATCAGTATACATGTCATTGTAGTTACCATTTTGGACAAGTGCATTTTATTTGCGCGACCCAAGGTTTGAACTTGATTTAAAATTTATTTGCGTTTGACCAAATCACACACCCCTGTTGTTTTACTAAGTTGGGGAATAAATCGATGTATATGAGCATTGTTGAGGATTTTATTCCACGACGTTTTGTGGTTTAAAGGAAAGAATTTTGAAGTGAAATTGTGAAGGTCTCTTTTGGAGTTGTACAAATATTTGTTGCATACGTTTTCGTACAAAAAAAATTATTTTCGCGTACATAGTGCAAATTGATGCATGCTAGGACCATGGTAGTCCATTTGAAAATTTTGTTGTGCATCTTTTGTTATTGTCATTATTAACATGAGTATTTGTAACACCCTCGAAAATGAACAGAGCAACTAATTTAAAACTTCCAATTTATACAACAAAAAGGATATAATCTATTTTACAATCATCACATGGGACACCTCAAAAGAATATTGGATTTAACTTTAACAACTAAAAGGTCAAGTCTCGCAGAAAGACTAATCAAAGTCGGGTGTTACTAAAATCCCAAAATATCAGTTGCTCTTATCAACGACTAACGCGGAAGACTTCATCAAGCTACTCACCCTTGCACAAACTCTTAGCACTCAACACTTCACCAAAAACGCTAGAACCTCTTCCCCCATCCGGAACCTGATGCACATGCCGACAAATAAAAAGGGTTAGGCTAACGCCTAGTGAGATCAAGAGTTTACAACATGAAATAAATATATTTGTTAAAAGGAAAGAAAGTAATTTAAATCACAGACCTTCTGAAAGATTTACTTTAAATATCAAACGACACCATTTGCCAAAAGTACATCTTTAGAATAAGGAACCCAACATGAACCTTCTTTCGTAAAAACCACTTTAATCCCAAACTCAACCAAAACGTGAATAGTAAGCAAAGCTCTCAATTTATAAGAATATGCAATAAAACTTTACTTCTCGAAATCCTTCAAACGTGGACGGGGCATAAACACAACCCATAAATCTTGAGTAAACAATTCCCCATAAATAAAACGCCACCGAAAACATGGATAATAAAAAGACACAATTAAATACCCAATTAACACCTTTCGGTGACGGGGGATACCCGATTCCATTGTACGTAGCGGAACACAAAGTTAAGCCACATAACTATGTTGTCGAACTACACCTCAGATCGTGACCGTATTGCCTGCTCTGCCGAGCTACACCTCCAGTCATGACTATATTTCAAGTCTCCACCACACCGTATCCCTTATTGCCTGCTCTGCCGAGCTACACCTCAAGGATACGCGATCTTATTGCCTGTTCGGTCTCTAGGGAGTTTCATCCTTAGGGTGCCCACTTGACCCTTAGTGCCTACTCCCTATCAGTCAAGATAGGAGCCTCAACTCCTTATTTGATAACACTCGATGTCTAACCCTCGTGCACAAGAATTAGAACATCAAACTCCAAACCCAAGGTCCCGGAGTACAACCCATAAAGGTTCCTCTCCGCAAAACAACCGGGACAACACCAATGCCAACACGACATTATTTCCCAAGGTGAGAATCCCAAGAGTCCTCACCGATACATACAATTGACTTACGTGCCTATGGATCCAATGCAACAATGTCTAAAATACATGACTCCAAATGAATGACTCACGCACCCAAAACATGTATTCTCCAAAATAAAATGCAATAAATGCAACTCACACCCCAAAGCTCCACTTAGGTTATTAAACCGGACAAAAGTCCCAAAGACTTGACAAAGTCGAAATCCGACATAAAGGCCCAACAATTACGTAAATCTCCAATGGGCGCCAATATAAACATCAAAACACGCTTGACTAACATTTATAAACAAACTACGACTCAAGAGTAAATAACCCAAAACTCCTCGTTGGTTGAAACAAACGTTTTCCAAATGAACTTATTCTCTTCGCGATACCCAAAATGACTCATAGTACCATGATATGCATTTTCCAACGGTTTATAAAATCGTATGCACCAAATGGACAATTATATAAAATGACCTCCATTTATCTCTTACATCATCAAAGAAACATGTTAACATGATTTATTTATCAAAACGCCCAAAAACCTCAAAGATGCACATTACATAAGTTTATAAAGTTAAATATACCCAAATAACCAAAACTTATCAGATGATTAGCAGTTAACAATTTTCATATAAAACATGTAAACACTTTAAAATAGACATTTTGTCATGTACACCGTTTTCACAAATCAACTCGAACTCACCTTGCTAGATTTAGGCTAAATCTAGATTTTACTCCGCTTTAAGCTTCCTTGAAGAATTTCGAGTCCACAAGCAAAGTCCTTCCAAAACCTAGATCCATAAATTTTCAACTGTAAATAACCACATTCAACCATATAGAAGCATTCCCCAAACATTACACATCAAAATCTCCATTTTGGTCCAAACCCAAATTTCAACCTAGATTTCTCCAAAACCAACAAACCCGAAATTGATAAACCAAACACTAGGATAATCATCAATGGAGCATTTATAACTTATGTTAAGGTTTAGAAATGGAAGGGATACACTTACCACTTAGGTTTTGATGAAAACCTAGAAAACCCAAAAATAAGCTTGAGGTTGAAGATGAAGATGGAGATGGTGAATCCTTGACCATAGCTTTCAATCCTACCACTTGATGATGTTTCACCTCCACAAAATCCAAGGATTTGAGCCAAAGTAAGTTAGGGTTTAAAGGGGAAAGAAGGAAATCGGTTTGGGAGAGAGTAGAAGAAGTTTGGATGAAGAGAAATGAGAAAATAGTCTGAAATCCCGAACTTAACAACCTCTGGACATTTTGGGCGACATTAATGTCGCTGGTCATAGTCGCAGGTTCTCCCAGTTTTCTTCTTGTTCACTGTTTTGGCCGTAACTTCTTCGTTATAGCTCCGTTTTCGCTCCGGAAAGAACCGTTGGACTCGTAATTGAATCCTTCATATATCTAGACTATAAAATCCAGGATTCAAGTCCAAAATCTTTTATCTTATTTTTCCCTAATATATCGGTTTCTGTATTAACTTGAAATGATACCTTTCGAAAATCGGGGTGTTACAGTATTTGTTGGTCCCTAAGGTGCTTAACAAGTTTGTAGAAGGGGGGTTGAATAGAAACACATAATTTAAAGTTTAATAAATTGTTTATTGATAAATCAAACACAATTTACAAGTCTGTTGCGGAATAAGATTAAGTAAAACTCAATCTAAACAAACTTAAGAAAACACTAAGATGGTTACACAAGATTATAGAGAATGGGAGATTTGAGAAGTATAGAAAGCAAGGGTTTCTATATTTGAGAAAGATGAAGGCTTGAGGGGAGCATACTCTCCAGATGGAGAGGTAATCTTTCTATTTATACCCTATGCATTAAATGCATGGTAGGGCACTTTACACGTGTCTTTCTTTGATTGGCAGAGAGAGTGTGACTTTGGGAGACATGCTTTCGGCCGCATCATGAACAGTTTAGTTGACAGAGTTGTTGTATGAATTTTGGCAGAGGTATGTCCGTTCTGACATATCGTACTGGGTGTGCAGGGAAAGACAAAATAGACTTGAGGCATAAGCTAAGTGATCATTGATCACTGAATATCTCTTCCTTCAGAGATACAAAGAAGTTCAGCTATCGCTGAAGCTTTTCCTCAGGTTTCTTCACGTATGAGTAGAGTCGTCTTTGCTTCACTGATATCCGCATCAGGTCACTAGTAGACTTGTCTTTGTTCAGCAGCTTCGTCTTCGATTCAGCTATGAACATCTTGTTGACGCGAAACTTGTCTTCAGGGATTACGTTAACTGTTTACATCAGAAACCATCAGCGATAACTGAACAGACTCAGTCTGATCGCTGATAGTGAAACACTAATACATATGAATGATTAAAGAAAGATCATCAGGGATAACTGAACAGACTCAGTCTGATCGCTGATGATGAAACACTAATACATATTAATAAACATAATTTTCACTAAGTATAAAAGAGGGTCGTTATCAAATCACTGAGAGACTTTGGATCAACAGTATTGATCAAATGAATCTTTGAAATAGTATCATATATGTGGCATTGGTGATCACTTTGCACACATACCGAATAAACGGTAGTAGATTTTTACACGTATGTTTATTTGTTGTAGAGCTTTTGCAATTGAGAATTTCATGAAATTTCAAATTGGCATGTTAGTTGAAAACCTTGAACTCATTAGGGCTATAGATTTAAAACCCTGTCTTGAAAAGAGTTGTGATTAGGGGCTAGAGGAGTCCTTGGGAATTGAAGCGTCGGATGCTCCGACTTGTGGTCAGTCTTGAATTTTGGGTTTCAGTTTTTGAATCTGTGCACACATGAACAATGGAGGTATTAGATTTATGTCTTCCCAGTTAATTAAGGGGTGATCTATATGTTTCGGTAAACCTGCGGGATAAGGTCTTGTGTGGTTATCTGTGCCTGGTTGGGTTCGATTTAATGGGTTGCTTGTCTGTGTGACATCATGATGTATGCTGACGGTGTACCTTCTTAATGGATTTTCGTGAACAAGGGAATTATTGTGGTCCGTTTGTTAGGGATGCAAGATTGGGAATATTAGTCCTCTGTGAGGTGTCAACCTTAATACGACAATGCATCTGGGATGAATTATTGGGCGGGATATCATCATTTTGGTTTTAGGCGTCAACTTGTTCTCTTGAAGTCAATGAATCGTTGGAATGTTCGGAAGTAAGCCCGTTGAGTCATGATAAGTGTTAGCCTTGCGATGGTGGAGCTTAAAAGGGGATTAGATGTGAGTAATTAAGTATTCATGTGTACGATTGTCTGGATGAAGTAAGAATCTCATTGACGGAATATTCGAGGTTGAGTATAAATTAAGCAACTTCCCAGAGAGCGTATTGGTACGCCCTTGGAAGGACGACCATATCAATATCAGGAATGGATCATTAAGAATTTTGAGAATCTTTTGGGGTTCGGTGTCGATCCTTGGTTTTCAGTTCAGAAACATGTTGATCTGAGATGAATTGATAAACGAGAAGTTGAGGTCACAAACCACCCTTGAGGTAGTACGCGTCACCCAAGGTTGGGAGACAACCGTAGTCTCATGATGGGAAGCTACTTTGGTAAGTAAAGCGTTCGCTCGGATATAAGAGTAATGTGTCAAAGGGGACAATTGTCATGAGTAGGGGCATAAGAATTATCATAGGTGATCTGGCAAGTGGATTAGAAACCACATATACTGCGGGCATCGTTAAGTGGGAAACTAGATTTCGAGGACGAAATTATCATAAGGTTGGGAGGATTGTAACACCCGGAAATTCGATACGTAATTGACCACCTTTATTTCCTCAATCGAGTTTTAGTTGCACCTTAATGGTGGTATGATGAGTTGTTTCAAGTGCCAAGCTAATTGAAAGAGAGAAAAGTCGAATTTTTGGGGTTCGGGGGCACCTGGGCGACTATGCCAGCGAGAGTGCCAGAGGGCACAATCGCTTGGCATTATCGCCGAAGCATGTGGAATCATGATACAGTCTTGGAGATTGTGCCGACGATGGGTGCCACTGGCACAATCGCTTGGCACTCTCGCTGAGTGGTACCAGGGGGTTAAAAGATACGATTTTCAGCCTTAATTCCATTTCTCATTTCCCACTATCTTCCCTTTCTCTCCCAAAACATTTCCCCAACACCCCATACGAACCCTAGATGATTTTTGGGCTTTTTCATGGAAATCAAAGTGCTCTTTCATCATCAAAGCTCGAGATTTCAACTCTTGTGCTATATCCAAGTGTTCATCTCCATTTCTTGAAGATTTCTAAGTTTTGGGGTTTTGCTCAAAAACCTAATTGTAAGTTCATTCCCTCCATTTCTAAGCTTTCTTTATGAGTCATAATCACTCCATGGATGATTTCCTAGTATCATATTTCTCCAAGTTTAGTTTGGATGACTTTGGGAAAGTTAGGACAAAATTAGGGTTTTGGCCAAATTGAGGATTTTGATATAAGATATTTGGGGATCGATTTTAAATGATTGGTTATGTATATTTATGGTTGGAAACTTGTGGATCTAGGTTTTGAAGATTCGGTTGGTGGATTCAGATTTCTTCATGGAAGCTCATTTGGGGTAAAATCTAGATTTAGCCTAAATCTAGCAAGGTGAGTTCAAGTTGATTTGTGAAAATGGTGTACATGCCAAAATGTTTATTTTAATGCGTTTATATATTTTACACGAAATTATTAACTGTTGAATTATTTAGCGAATCTTGATTATTTGGAGTGTTTGGTTTTATAAACTTTGTAAAACACCTACGTTTGGGATTTTGAGCATTTTGACGAATAAATCATACATATTGGTATTTTAATGATTTATTTCATGAAGTAGAGTTTGGATATAAATGCATTTTATTGTGTATCTTGGATAAGGGTTTGATTTTGTGTCATGTGACGTTTTGAAGGAATAAACGATAGAAACTCACTTGGAAAATGATTTGTCCCAAACTAAACTACGTTGGAGTCATTTATATAATTTGGAGTAAGGGTTTACATAAATGCAGATTGTTTACTTTTGGTTTCATTCTATGATTTTCAACATTGGGTCTTTGGATTTGTTGAGCTTATCGCCCAGTTTGGATTTTGTTGGGTTTTGAGGACACTTGTCCGATTTTAATAGCTCAATGTAGGACGTTTGGTGATGACTGGCATTTACTACATCTTATTTGAGAGTTACATGTTTTGAATGCGTTAGTTCATTCGTTTTGAGGCATGTAATGTTTTAGTTAATGCAATGGATCCATAGACACGGTGTTCTTTTGTCCCGTTTTGGACAAGTTCACCACTTTGGCACGGAATAGGCATCGAGTCACCATGGTAAGTAAGGTGTGGACCTATATGGTCGGGCAGCGTTCCATGGGCAGTAAGATGTAATTCCATTATGTGCATAAGTTCCCATTTTGGAACTGGGTTCCCCTGTTTTGGAACTCTCAAGAATAAACTCAGAGGAGTTGACTTGATGTTTTCGAGCAATAGACTCAGAGGAGTTGAGCTCGGTATGTTTTATGAGTATAATTCATACGTTTTGGTTTTCTACATAGTTATGTGACCTACTTTTGTGTTCTGTCACGTACAATGAAATCGGGTCTCCCCCGTCACCGAAAGGTGTTGTTTTAGTTATGGAGTTTTATAATCCATGTTTTCGGTGACGTTTTGAGTATGGGTAGTTATCCATGTTTTAAGGTTTCGAATATTGAATCTTATCCGAGTTATTGAGATGTTATGGAAGTTGAAGTTATCTACGTTTTCAGTGTTTGGTTATTAAAAGGCCAGTTATGTTTTACGCGAGTTTTGGGTTTTGGATTCATATTAAAGAGGCGTTTTGTTTTATGATTTTAATCACGAAAAGGGTGAAGGGTGAAAAAGAATTTTTTTTCAGATTTAATGTATTTCTTTCTGATGCTTTCAAATTAAATGTATTTCAATTTGGAATCACGTTTTAAATAGCATTCTTAAAGTTATTGCTTTATCTATATCTAAGGAAAACTCTTGAGCTCACTAGGCGTTAAGTCTAACATTTTTATTTGTCGGCATGTGCATCAAGTTCCATTTATGAAAGTGGTTCTAGTGGTACTACGAAAAGATGAGCCTTAGATTTGCACAAGGCTAAGTAATTGGTGGAGTCTTCCGCAGATTTGGAAATAGTGACTGTTATTGGGTTATAGTAGTATTCGTCCCTATTATAGACTGTATACATAGAATGATATGTGTGTATTGAAGTCAAACCTTAAATTGTGGTTGTAGATGAATCAATTATCGATGTATATAAAAAATTTTAAATTAGTTTTTATTTCCAGATTTGAGGGTGTTACAGTATTTTTGTGGAATTTTGAATTCAAAGAATAAATTAATGAATTTGATCAGAAAAGGTATAAAAAATTGATTCTTTAACTTTAGGTATCTTAAATTTTGTTGGCTCTAGGGTTTTAAATTTGAGAATTCTTTCAATTTGGGGGAATGTTGAGTTGCTTTATGCAAATTTGGAACTTTTCATTATTTGATGGGATGGGTATCAAATATTTTAGGGCTTTGAGCTAAATTAGGTTGCAAAAGAAGCTTCATAAGCTAAATTGGCAAGAATATTTTGCATACTTCTATCATAATGTTTAATATCATGGATACACTTTTCTTAACCATTTTTGTACAGGTTTCATTAACTTCAACATTTGAAGATTTTTTTTTAACCAAGTGAGTACAAAAATAATTTGCATCTAAAATATCCCCATTACATTCATTGTAGTTACATATTTTCTAAAAAACTTCGTTGTCAATTCACGAATTATATTTCATCTTAATGTAGTTACATATTTTCTAAGAATAAATGTTTGTCACCGTAACGTACAGTACCACACACACATAAATAAAATAAAAGCACCCTCAACTAAACCCTTTTTCCCCACTTTGCCTAAAATCTAACCCACCCTGCCATCACCACCATTGAAACATTTTTTTTTGTACGGCAACTTGGGCTATGCCCACACACACACGCATCCGCGGTATCCGGGCATCCAATTGGGCAGCACCGACTAATCCGCGGCGACCCGGCCCAGCCCAAATCGACTGGACCCGCCCAGGTACGACTAAGTCCGGTCAAGACCGAACCCGCATACCCATAGACTGGTATGCCCGTAAACCTGGACCAGAACCGACCCGAAGGCCGACCCAAGGTCTGGGTATCGCCGAAGTGCATCCCCCAGGATTCGAACGCTGGTGGATAGGCATACCACGCACTATCCCCCCAGACCTTACCACCATTGAAACATTGAATATGAATATCATGAATCCTAAATCAAAACCTAAAAATTTATATCAAACCCTATAATGAATACCTAAAAGCCTAAATCAAGAGAGATGTCGAAAGAATGGGAGGTTTGATTTACAAAGAGAGATCGATGGGAGAAGGATCTCGACAAAGATGTATTGGACGACGAAGATGTTCGATTTACTGAAATATTGGAAGAAGGATCACAGGGAGGTCCAAGTCAAGGGGGACTGGCGGAAAAGTGGTATGTGTTTGCGTTGTGTTTATGTATGTGTGTGTGTTTGTTTATATTACCTCACATAACGGTTTTTTAATGGTATTAGAAGGTACTGATTCCGAGAGATTTGTAAACCACAATGGCTAAGTCGTAGTTTCTAAACTATAGGAATCAAAACCAATGAAAACAAAAATGTAGAGAAAACAAAAATGTAACTTACTCTTTTTTATTTTTAATTGCTAAAAAAATTGCATTCTACTCTAGGTAATGTTGGGACTGCGTTTTCTTCAGTGTCGTGCCTAGTCACATTTACCAAACACAACCTCAGTGTTGTTGTTCTTTTCCGATCTCTATGCATTTCACCACTTCAACGGAAATTCATTTTGCACCTATCGTGCTCTAAATTTGGTAGTTTTGACCGCTTGTTTAGGGTTGAGTTATGGGATTCGATGACAAACTTAGGAGGCTCAGTAACATTTGTTTTCTTTGTAAATTCACCTTTTTAGTTATTTGCGTTCGAATGCTAAAAGAAACCATCCATTCTTGATTTAAAAACTATAAAATAAATATTAACCAAAGCGAATGCATTAAGGGTGATCCAGGGACGGACCTAACATAGGGCATACGGTGAGACGTGCCATCATATTATTTCTCCGCCGAAAGGTTAAAACTTTAACGTTTATGAAAGGTGCAACCTTATCGTTTTAAAATGTGCCACCGAAATCGATAAAAAAATTTAAAAATCTTTCGAAATCAAGCAAAAAACTATAAAAATCGTTGAACTGTCGAATTAGGCTAAAAACACATCGGACGATATTGAACGTCGGTAACACGTCAATAAAAACCGTATTTATTGTAATTATTTTTTATTTATATTATATAGTGTCACTGTAACGAAAAAAATATATATGAATCCTTCCCTTAGTCAAAATTAAAATGATCT
This sequence comes from Arctium minus, assembly GCA_954870635.1. Lineage (NCBI taxonomy): Eukaryota > Viridiplantae > Streptophyta > Magnoliopsida > Asterales > Asteraceae > Arctium > Arctium minus. The sequence goes on from OX941085.1 coordinate 62,327,218, forward strand.
TAAATAAGTTTTTTTTATTAAATTCACGGTCCATTGTTATATTAAAGAAAAAATGTCGTTATACTCACTCAGAAAGATCAGGATTTACATTTAATTAAGAAAAAGTTATATACCAAAAAAAATCTCATAATTAAGAGATGATGATGATTGAGGATTGAGGTTTATGTACAGATGGAATGGAACCAATTTGTGTTCTCAAATCACCATTAATTGAGACATCGGTGACGATGGATGGGCACAACGCCAATCCTCATCCCAAACCGCCATCCAACTTGATGGCAGATCAACCTTCTCCGTTGTTTTTCTCTCTTTCTTTACCATCACCACCGTCTCATCCACATCTCTCCTCCTTTTCCGGCAGCCATTGGCAATTTCACTTCTCGTTGTTGCGGAATTTGACTCCGTCCCAATCTCCAGAGGGAAATTCAGAATCGCTTTGCTCCCTCGCATTTCAAATGCCGCTCTGTCGTACGCCTTTGCAGCTTCGATAGCAACATCAAACGTCCCCAACCAAACCCTAGCGCCGTTACGCTTTGGATCTCGGATCTCCGCCGCGTACTTTCCCCACGGCCTCCGTCGTACTCCTCTGTAGTGCACCTTCACCTCCTCCACACAATCTGTTTCCTTCAAATCGACCTCCAATTCCTCCGGCACGGTGAAATGAATTGAGAAATCTGATGTTGTTTCTTCCTCGGAGTCGAGATAATCAGAAATTGATAGATCAGATCCAGAAATTGACGTCTGAGAAGCCAAATCAACGCAATTAGGGGTTTCGTTTTCGTCGAGCAGGTGGCGTCTGATAAAATCAAGAGCTGAAAGTTCATCAAAAGCGGCCATGGAAGTCAAATGAAGAAGACTAATTAAAGAGGAACTAAAGAGATGGAGAGATGAGAGTGGAAGAAAGAGTGAAGGGTTTATATATAATATTATAGATGGCGCACCTGAACTTCTTGTGAGCTTCGTGGAGCCCAAAAGGAAGGTGCGTATATTATTTGTTAACAAAATATTTATTAATATATATATATATATATATCTAATTATCTATTCTTATTTAGACACGTTCAGAAATGCAATATATATAAATCAATAGATTGGTATTCGGTTTGTTAGTTGTCGATTTAAATGTTGGTTTTTTAACAAGATTTTAAATATAGATCTTCGGTTCAATTGAGAAAATGTCATAAAAAGCATAAGAAAGTTGTGAAGGTATGGATTGAATTTACGTTATACTTTTCTTAAGATGGTGAAAGTTGCATAATTTAAATGTATATCTTTATCATTTGTGTACGTGGTCATACAATATAAATGTATCTTTACATATATTATGCAAAAGTTGCTTTATATGTGTGAAGGATTCATTTCATATATCTCACCAAGAATGGTATTTGTCACATGAACCCAACCCTTTAAATATAGACAAATGATCGTATGAAAATTAGAGTTAATGTGAGAAGTATAAGAAGAAATATGGACTTTTGATCAATTTTAATCTCAAAACAATCCATAAATTACGCTTTAAAAGGGAATTGATTTGGTGTGTCTTATTCTAATGTGCATCTTATCTCAATGCATCTCATTCTTATGTGCATCAATTTTTCATCTAACGACTGACAACCACTTCTCACGTTTCTCACGAGAACCCAACCCTACACACAAGGCCGACCCTGGCCCATGGCAAATGTGGCTTAGGCCATGGGCAGCAGGCCCATAAGGGCATCAAAATTTTAAAAAAAATTTAGGGTAGTAGGCTCAGTTTTGGAGGCGGCCCAAATAAATACGTTCAGCTCTCTCTCGCCTCTCAAATCTCAATCAATGACTTATGTCTCAGACTTGCAACCCTCTCTCGACTCTCAATTTCTCGACTCTACAATCGAACGACTCTTGCCTCTTGTTATTATCTCTCAAATTCTCCATCGATTGTTTGGCGGTTTCCCTAAATCGACTACTGGTGTGGATTTGTCGTTGTGGAATCTGCTCCAAATTGTAACACCCTTAAAACGGGCTAACAAAATTTCCGAAAAACCGGAAATGTGGTATATAAATGCCATAGCATGAGATATCCAAAAATGGGGAAATAAGAATACATGTTTAATTACAGTTGTAATTATAAGGGAAAATAAAACAACAACCGCCTAATCTAATTTCTTAACGGAAACAAGATTACAAAAATGGTGTCGTCTATAGTCCAATGACGGTCTTCACAAAAATGATCCTTTGATCTCCCAAGCTCACACGGTCCTAACTAAACCTTCTTGGAAACAGCGGGGCTAGAACATGAGATACACATATACATCAAGCAAGTGTTAGGCCAAAAAGCCTAGTGAGTAATATGGCAATTAATATATGCATGTGAATTATTCCAACAATTATATGCCAAAGATGGGTTCCACAATTGGAATCAATTGGGGAGACCCATAACACCAAACAAATTACACCCAAGAGACGAGATACCCTAGTGTCAAACTCCACGAGCGACACCTTAAGGCCCGTCACATTCGGGGGTACAACGAAGGCATTGCCCCAAATGGCGGAGGTCTAGGCAAATACCAACACGGTGGCACCCAAGACTATGTCCTCCTAGTGACCATCTGACTTGGTTCATCCATACCTCTCATGTATGTCCAAAGAGTATCTTAACTCTTACAATGTGTATTCAACACCAATGTAAATCATTGCCCCAAATATTTACCTCACAATAATTAAATGCACGAAAATATGATATCATTTCTACCTTGCTCAAACATATATATTTAATCATGAAGATAAATGCACACATGGTGAGAAATATTTCCCAACACATAAATAGCCATATCATAAGATTGTGTCAATAAAATATCCTTCTTTACTTGCTCATATTACCAACATCTACACATTTTTATCATTCAAGTTCCCATTTCATATTCCAAATTTTATTGGGTCAAATAAACAAAATATAAAGAAACCCTAGCTTTCATTTGATGGAGATATTAACAAATATGAAAGTAAATATATGTATCTCATTTGTAAAGGTTTAGAATACTCACAACCTAGGTTTTAGATAAAAACCCTAGAAAATAGATGAAGTGAGAAGGAAGTTAAGTCTTGAGATTCCAAGCTTGAAAGTTAGCCCTTAAATGAACCCTAGAAGAGGTTTGTTGAAGCTTTAATGATTCCCAACAACCTCTAATGCATTTAATGGAAGAAAAGGTGTAGAGGAGAGTGAAAATCACCCCCAAGTAGCTCCCAATCGAACCCTAGATCTGATTTTGTGTTTATGAAATGAGAAGGAGGCTGAAAATGGGTTTTTAATCGGACAGACCCCGTGGGCGATTATGCCCCGTGAGATTGCCACTGGCACTATCGCCAGGGCATAGTCACCGACCTCCTACCACATTCGGTACAATCTCGGCGATCGTGACCGGCGAGAGTGCCCAAAGGCACAATCGCAGTCACTCTCGCGTGAGACGTACCGCGGCTCACTAGCCCACCGCGATAATGTCGTGCGACTTTGACACATGTCACTGTCGTCGGCAAGGTCGCTGAAAGCCTACTCGATTTTCGTTCGAAAGTTCGCTAACTGCTTAAAGAATGTAACAGGATTAATTCTATGTGTGAAAAGGCAACTTCAATATGCAATTGAGGTCCATTAGAGTGACACAAGTACAAAAAGGCTCCTAACTTATTTAGATAAAATTTACGGGTGTTACACAAATCAACTATTAAGTCATGGTTGTGGTTTTGTGTGTCGTGGATTCTGCCCTAAATCGACTACTGGAGTCGTATTTGTGGACTCGTGGTCTTGTAGATTATGCCCTAAATCGACTACCAGGAGTGTCAAGTATGGATTCTTGGTTGCTCTCTTATTGACTTACTGGATTCTTGGTTGCTCTCAAGTCTTTGTTATGCTGCTCTCTCGATTTATTCTTCGGGTATATTTCTAAGTTATAATGTTTACGTTTTTTGTAGTTTTGTAGATTAAGTTTGTTTCTAAATTAGATTTATGTTTTATTTGTTTATTGTTTAGATTAGGTTTATTTGTTTCTAAATTTCTAAGTTAGATTAGGTTTATTTGTTTTATTTTATTGTTTAGACTTTATACTAGGTTTGTTTTTTATTTGTTCATTGTTTATTTTTTATACTTTTAGATTAGATTGTTGTCATGTTTTAGTTTCTATCAAAGGTGGAAAATGGCTCACAAATCTTGCTAAATCAGGTATTAATCATTCATTATCTTATATATCTATGTAAAGTTGAGGACTCCGTTATCACATTTTCAGATTTTGAAGTTATCATTCATCACAATTTGTGTTTATTTTTACCATGACTGTGTTTATGATTTATCATTATTCAAATTTTCATATAATCCCTTTGAGAAAATTATTTTATATTAGTTTGTAAACAGACTAAATAAGGCACAATAGATATTACTCTATAAATTCAATGATATGAAATGCTTGTTGGTATGGTCTCTGTGAGTTATTCTGCTAGTTCTAAAACTTGTTGATATGTCTTAGTATGAATAACAAAAAAGGGCCTTCTACAAATTGAGTATTTTGAATTGAGTTTTACAGACAAGAAGGAGCGGACATGTTCTTAGTTGTTGGTATCAAGAACACTCTGACCATATGGTTGTGGGATTATTTTACAAGTGATGATAAAAGAAGTTGTTATTATGAAGCTACAAACTTAGCAGACAAGTTGAAAACAACTGGAAGAAAAATGTAAGTTCCTATTGTTACATTTCATGCTTTTTTGATGTATTTAATTGAATAGTACTTCTGCTTCTTCAGTTCTTTCTATTGCCTCTTCATATGGAAATAATATTGTTTTATATTGATGTTTTTCATGCTTGATTTACTTTGCATCCCGCCGCATTGTGCGAGTATAGATTTGTTTTTCAATTGAAATAATTTCGTAGGTATATATTAGGGGCAAATTTTTTGACGTTCGTCATGGGCATCCGAAATCTCAGGACCGGCCCTGCCTACACATTAAATGGTATTTTTTTTATTAATATTTATAATTTTAAGTAACAAATTACACGAATGCTATAAATACAGTATTGATGAAGGATCATGTAAAAATAGAAGTTAGGGGTAGTTTGACAGTTGCTGAATGATTTAGTATAGAATGATTAATAGACTTTTATGATATAGTGTAAAATGAAACATGGTTGTTTGCTAATTGTTCGTAATGAAATCAAGGCGCTTAATGGTTAGGGGAGGGACATGATATAAAATCATTCAAAGGATTTTGGAACCATTAAGAGGCATACATTTTTTTGCCAAACAAGATTTACCTCTTAACGATTCAGAGGTTGCCTCTTAATGTAAAAAGTGTAAGAAGAGATTTTTGGACCTTTGATCACTTTTAATCTCATATTTACCATAAATTGAGCTATCAAAAGAAATTGATCTTGTGCATCTCGCACGTGTTCATCTAGTGTTTCTCTACAATTATGATTGACCCAATGGTGGAGATCATTTATTATCCTTTTTCATCATAACTTTCCTTCTCATCGGAACCCAACCGATATTGTATTTTGGCCATTTGTCAACATTTCATTCCAACTATGTTCAACAAACCAACAGATATATTCCAATTCACTAAACAGATTAAGTTTTATTTCGTACCAACTACAACTTGATCAAACCTGATTAAAGAGAGATCCGAAGCCGACCAACTTATAATCAAAATCGTAAATTCCCTCCCCAATTAAAAGTTGAGCTCAAAGATATAATCCATCCATAACCTTTTTTGAAAAACTTTTGGTTATTTATTTGTTTATCAGTAATCATTAAAGGTACACAAGAACCGAGTCTTGACCGATCTTTTTTAGTCAAAAAACCAGGTCAAGCCTTCGATTAGAATTTTATTGATATTCATTGTCTTATATTTTTCATACTTCATCGTCTTTAATCCTTTTCAAGTGATCAAATTGACTCCTGATATTCTTTTTAATAAACGATCGACTCCATTTGTATTACATATTGGTTTAATATATTTTATAATTTCTTATGCATTACTTTTCCTGTTGGTTACCACAATTTTTGTTTGACAATGTTTAATTTTTTAGTGGTAAAAGTAGTTGAGATAAAAGTAACTAGCATGCCCTGACTAGTTTTTGGGGCTTATCTAAGGTTCTTTTTATTGAATAAGGATCGATTCTCAGTTATTACCGGTCTAAAATCAGTTAACCAAATTGAGTTCATCCAATAAAAATAATAATTTAATTAGATGTATTTTAAGTATATTACTTAAAACAAAGAAATATATTCCTCCCTTCCATCCAAAAAATAAATAAATGAAAAATGCAGAAATCAATCTCTATTGTTTAATCTCAAATCACCATTAACTGAGACATGGGTGACAATGGATGGGCACCACACCAATCCTCACCCCAAACCGCCATCCAACTTGACGGCAGATCCGTTATCCTCTCTTTCTTTACCCTCACCACCATCTCATCCACATCTCTCCTCCTTTTCCGGCAGCCATTGGCAACTTCACTTCCGGTTGTTGTGGTTGAATTCCCAATCTCCAGAGGGAAATTCAGAATCGCTTTGCTCCCACGCATTTCAAATGCCGCCTTATCATAAGCCTTTGCAGCTCCAATAGCCGTATCAAACGTCCCCAACCAAACCCTGGCACCGTTGCGCTTCGGATCTCGGATCTCCGCCGCGTACTTTCCCCACGGCCTCCGTCGTACTCCTCTGTAGTGCACAGTCACCTCCTCCACACAATCCGTTTCCTTCAATTCCACATCCGAATACGGTTTTCCAGATCTACTGTCGATCAATTCCGGCACTGTGAAACGAATTGTGAAATCAGATGTGGTTTTACTTGCTTCCTCAGCGTCAAAGTAATCAGAGACTGATAGATCAGATCCAGAAACTGATGTCTGAGAAGAAGTCAAAACAGGGGCTTCATAATCGTCTAGCAGGTGGTGTCTGATGAAATCAAGAGCTGAAACTTCATCAAAAGTAGCCATTGTTTATGGAATTCGATTCAAAGAGGATGAGTGAAGAGTGAAGATGATATGAAAGATGAGAGTTGAATTGAGAAAGAGGGAAGACTTTATACATAGTTGGTACGGGTGTTGCTGAATTCTTGTGACCTTCGTATCTGTCTTCCTGGAAGCTGTGTATTTTTAATTAGTTTTTAGTTTCAAATTAATGTTTGACTTGATATTAATAGGGGTGCTCAAATTTACGACCAACCCGGTCAATCCAACCTGAAAAAACGCAAAAAATCTCAAACCGAGGTAACTCGATACATAATCGATACAAGTTTTGTCTAAACCGCATATATTAGGTTGGAAACGGGTTGAGCTCAAAGTAACCCGTCAACCCGACCAAAACTTGTACGTTTTTACTATTTTTAATGGTTTTAGACTTTTAACGACTCTTTTTTCTATCAATTCTCAAATCTTTCTATCTTAGTCGTAGTTTAGATCTGTCTACGAGACCACACCAATTAAAATCGTGGGAATTTAACCTTCAAGTCTTCAAAAATCTTCAATATCAATAGAATCAAAAGGCAAAAAATACTTTTCTATTCTCATATTAGTCTTAATTTTATATTTCCATTTTGATTTTAGTTTTTTTTAAACGGAATCACTTAATTAGATTGTAAAATGATGTATTAAAGTTTCAACCCGACTAACCCAACCCAACCCGCACGGTTTGGGTTTGGTTGCATTTTTGATTGGGTTGGGTTGGGTAGAAAATTTTCAAACCGCAAACATTGGGTTGGGTTGTTCGAGTGCCTTCAACTCGGCCAACCCAACCGGTGAGCACCCCTGCTTGATAACATTTAAAAAAAAAAAAAGTTGCCACAAACTACCAACTACCGTCCCTCTTTTAAACTAATTATAGTTTTGATCATTATGGTTGGAGTAAACTCTAATTTTGGTCCTCGAGGTTTAGTGAAAAGTCTGAAAGTGGGACCTGGACTTTGTTAAGTCTAGAAATCATCCCTTTGGTTTTCATTTTGCTCTAAAAGTGATCCTTCATCACTAACTCTGTTAATAATTGTCCGTTAAAAAAGGGTATTTTTGTCCTTTTTCTTATTTTCCTATTTATTTTGTAAAAAAAATCAAATTATATTATTATATTATTTATTATCTATTAATTAAATTATCTATCACTATCACCGTCACCACAAACCCCATTGTGAAAACACAGTTTGCAAGACCGAATTGTTGACCGGTTTCGTTAACTCGAGGCTAACCTAAACCGTTTGCCATCGATTGAAGTTGTTTAGTTGCTGACCAAGAATTAGATACACTCCAAGAAAGGGATTTCGAGTGTCCTTTTTTACGTTCTTTTCCCTTATTTTGATGCCCAAAATATCGGTTTCTATGCGAAAAAACAGATCCAGAATCCTTTTGATCATTGAGCATAACGATAGCTAAATCCGTCAACGCTTTTCTCGCCCTCTTAAACTGTCTTTCACCCATTACATTCCTCTGTTTCGAATCAAAAGAACTCGAAACAATCTCTAAATGTTTATGCCAAACGTGAATCTTTTCGATCCCGTCACGAACAGTGTTACAGCTATCGAGAGCTTTGATACTTCTATCGAAGAACTCAATTAGTAGCCTATCTAAAGGAGGTTTCCAAAAAACTTGTGGATTCTTTAAGAGAACTAGTTTGAAATCTTCTTGGCAAGCAAGAAATGCATCCAGTAGCTTCAACATCCAATCAATGGAAAGAAATTCATCAGCAGAAGATGATAATGATGTAAGTGTCTGAAATTGATTAAACACTTGATTTTGAAAACCTTCAAGCTCACGATCCAGAAGAGATTTAGGCTTATTGTTCAGTTCTTCAGAATGAATTTGATTATGATCACTTCCAAATCCTAAAATTGATCGACGAATCGCCCCGTCACTGCTAATCTCTCCTTGGCTAGTAGCCATTTTGTTAGGTGTCTCCATCTATGCTTCTTCATCCGCCACAGACTTCTTCAAATATGCATATAAAACAAGGCTGTTTTTGTTGCGTTTTTTCCATTGTGTATTTGTGGGCCTTTTTATATAAAGATTAAGTAGATGAGGAAGGGGGTAATGGGAAGGCAGGGAGACGAAGACGATCACAGTGTTTTCGTTCTATGTATTGCATATATGTATTAAATATATAATATATAAACAATATAATACAAGTTTCTATTTAATTTTTTAAAAATAAATTAAGGAAATAGAAGAAAATACAAAAATACCCTTAATGTAACGGAATTCTTTTAACAGAGTTATTTATCAGGGACCACTTTCAGAGCAAAATGAGAACCACAAGGACGATTTCTAGACTTATCAAAGTTCAGGTCCCACTTTCAAACTTTTCAGTAAACCTAAAGGACCAAAATTAGAGTTTACTTTTATGGTTGTCATTTTGCTTCAATTTTGATTCTTGAAACTAATTTATGTTAAATAGGTCCGTTAACTCATGAAATATTTGTCATTTTTGGTATATTTTTTACTTTTTTTTGTGTGGTCATATGTTGTCTTTTTCCTTTTTCAAAATAATTTAAAGAGTAAATTACAAATTTGGTTCCCGTGGTTTCTTGTTTGTAACATTTTGGTCCCTACAGTTTAAAAATTACAGTTTCGCCATTGCAGTATGTAAAAACGACCGGATTTGGCCTCTGCCTTTAATGGCCGTTAAGAAAACCAGTCAAGTCTGGGGTATTTTAGTCTTTTCCAAATTTTTCATATTTTTTCTTTAGAAAATAAACTCGGGGACCAAATTTGTAGCTTACTTAAAAAGGTAACTTACTTTTATATGTAAACTACAAGGACCAAAAAAGCAACTTACTTATATATATATATATATATACAGGGTCAGGTTCAAGGAAAAACCTCAAAAAAACGAAAAACTGAGGAACACCCTAGTAGCCCTTTATTTAGACGGTATGCACTTGTGTTTACAAGTAATTTGTAACATGCACACGTGTATATGCACAAACGCATAATGTACTTGTGCATAAAAACCAAAAAACAACATAATTTACCTGTATGCACAAGTGCATACCGTCCGGATGAAAGACTATCAGAGTGTTCTTCAGTTTTCCGTTTTTTGAGATTTTCCCCTGAACCTCCGTCTATATATATACATATACATACATATACATATACATATATATATATATATATACACATATACATATACATATATAGTCTTAGGTTCATTTGAGAAATGGTAAATATATGAGAAATAGAGAAGTAATCCTAGCCATTCACACGGTCAAGATCGGATTTGACTGGTCAAAAGTTGCGGCTTTGACTGGTCAAAAGTTGCGGCTCTTCCAAAAATAGAAGGACACTTTCGTAATTTTTACAAAATACACTTGTTGTGTTCATATATGAACCTGTATAATTCACATATGAACTATATGTTCATATATGAACTATATGTTCATATATGAACCAGTGCAATTCACATCTGAACTCTTTTAACTGATTCATATATTAACCTTTGTGATTCATATATAAATCAGGTGAACTAACTAACAGATTCATTCAACTGATTCATATATGAACCAATTAACTGATTCACATATGAACTAATTAATTGTAGGTTCATATATGAATCAGTTGAACTAATTAATAGATTCATATATGAATCTTTGTGATTCATACATATATGAACTCATCCCGTGTATTTTACGAAATTACCCCTCTACCTTCTATAGACCACGCAAGGAATTATCCGGTGCTTCGCGGTCAAAGCCGCAAATGTTGACCAGATGAATGGCTAAGATTACTTCTCTATTTCTCAGATATTTACCATTTCTCAAATGAACCTCTCCCTACATATATATATACACACATATACATATAGGGCGATAATCAAATGAAAACCAAAAATATGTTACAAACCCTTGAGAACCGATATAAAAATATTTTTTACATGATTTTTTTCATCAAAACCTATGATTTAAGATATTGTTTCACCTATATTTTTGTTCACCTTGTGAAAAGATTGCACGTGAAATTTGATTTTTAATTCACCTAGTGAAATGAATGAAAAATACAGGTAAAAAATATTCATGTGGTGAAACAAATACATGTGAAACAATCATATTATGAAACAAATATATATGAAGCAATATCTTAAATTCAAACATTTGGTGAAAATGTATCATGTGAAAAAATCTTTTTATATCGGTTTTCACATGTTTGTAACATATTTTTGGTTTTCATTTGATCTAACCCCTACACACACACACACACACACACACACACACATATATATATATATATATATATATATATATATATATATATATAGGACGGTAATCCAATGAGAACCAAAAAAAGATTGTAAACCATGAAAACCGATCTAAACTGTTTATTGATTTTAATCTATGGACATTAAACATAATAGCATTTTTGTGATTTCTTTTAAATATGAAACCATTTATTTAATATGTGCCAAATTGAAAGGACATTCAAGTCCTTTTTCCACTTTTTTCAGATCTCACACATTTTTCCAGATCCCCATTGTCTTGGTCACCCTCATTCTCATCTTCACCCTAAAGATTGTTCCACCTAAGCCTTTCATCCAATTATTAATCCATCAAAACATCTACCAAATCCTCTATATGGACTCAAAACAAGAATCCAAAACGAGATCTTCGAGATCAAAATGGAAAAGGCCAACACAATTTTCAAGTAACGAAGGCTTCAGAAAATCACGACTTTCTTCATATTCATGGAGGTGTTTGCTTTTCTAGTTATGATTTATAGGTTTTCATATCAACTACCGTTTGCCGTTAAAATTCCGATGATTACTTCAGCGGAATCACTTTCACGGTTTTGAGCCCTAAGTTCGTGTTCGTGATAGAAAACGTGATAATTTTGATTATGTTCATAAAATCTCGAGTTGCTGAAACGATGACGACGAAAATCACTAATGTCGTTACTACTACTATTTCTATCGTCACAGTTCCGCAAAAGGAAGATTTGCAGAGGTCGATCGGAGAATCCTATAAGAGAATAATGCAAAGAGAACAAAACTCACCGGGAATAGAGGCGGTCGGTGACGGAGATAAGTAGATCGAAGAGCTTAGGTCATGGTGGCGGCGATAAGGCGGCGATGGAGAAGAGGTGAGTGAAGGAGGAATTGAGCAGCGAAGATTTCCGGCGACCGGTGGAGGCTTTTAGCAAGGCAACATGGACGGAGCATAAATTTCCATCCCGTATGCTTTTCATATCCAAATTTAAGCACTTCATATATGAATCGGTGGTTATAAACATAAATTTTATTTGATTTCATTAGGTGAAAATAGATTACAGATAGAATTTTTGTTTGATTTCATGTGGTGAATTAAGAAATACATGCACTTATGTTTGGATTTCATTAGATGAAATAACATATTTATGAAGATTGTGATTTATTTCATGTGGTGAAACAAGATTAGTTTGAGTTTCATTTGGTGAATCCGTGTGTTTCATATGATGAATGAACTTGTATGTTTCATCTGATGAATTTTGTTACTAAAATGATAATTATACCCTTTTCATGTGGTGAAACAATTTTTAATTAAAACCATTGGATCAAAATCAAATTACGGCTTAGATCAGTTCTCACGGTTCTCAATCTTTTTTTGGTTCTCACATGATTTAACCCCTATATATATATCCTTAGGTTCATTTGAGAAATGGTAAATATATGAGAAATAGACAAGTAATCTTAGCCATTCATATGGTCAAGATCGGATATGACTGGTCAAATATTGCGGCTTTGACTGGTCAAAAGCTGCGGCTATTCCAAAAATAAAAGGACACTTTCGTAATTTTTACAAAATACACGTGTTGTGTTCATATATGAACATGTATAATTCACATATGAACTATATGTTCATATATGAATCAGTGTAATTCACATCTGAACTCTTTTAACTGATTCATATATGAACCTTTGTGATTCATATATGAACTAATTAACTGATTCACATATGAACTAATTAACTGTAAGTTCATATATGAATCAGTTGAACTAATTAACAGATTCATATATGAACTTTTGTGATTCATATATGAATTAATTAACTGATTCTCATATGAACTAATTAACTGATTCATATATGAACGTATAGTTTATATGTGAATTATATAGGTTCATATATGAACTCATCCCGCGTATTTTACGAAACTACCCATCTACCTTTTATAGACCATGCAAGGAATTATCCGGTGCTTCGCGGTCAAAGACGTAAATGTTGACCAGATGAATGGCTAAGATTACTTCTCTATTTCTCATACATTTACCATTTCTCAAATGAACCTCTCCCTATATATATAAATATATATATATATATATATATAGGGTCCCCTTCTTTTGTTAACCAAGGATTTTGTGTTAACTTTGTTAACTATTTTAGACCAATAAGATTTCAAGGATTTTTTAGGTTTAGTATATGTAACCGTTTTTTAGCAAAGGTAAATTAGCAATTTTAAATTTAATTAATATTATATTATATCATAATTACATTATGAGATATTTATAGGATTTGAGATAATTATGGAATTGATTTGTTTTTTTAATTGCTAATCCTAATCTTTTTTTTTAATTTTCATTCATGCGTGTTCAATAATCATCTAATATATATGCAATCACCAAGTGTATTTATGCACATTAATAGACATCTAGTCTTGTTGGGTCATCTGAAGATTTGAAGATGACCTTCCGATCTTCCATTTTATATCATCATACTTAAAATATTTTGAGGTTCTTTTAGCAGCTTGGTTTCTATACAAATGTTCGGTGAAGTCGAAGATCAGCCGAAGAAGACAAAGAAGGAGAATATCTCTCAAAGCGGATTGAAGATAGACTCCTCAGCCTAAAGCCAAGTATGCCTACTTGATCAACACCATTGACCAGGATGTTACCGATCTCAAGTCTTCAGGAGCCGAAGACCTCTCAGTCTTCAGGAGCCGAAGACCTCTAAGTCTTTCAGGAGCCGAAGACCTCTTCGTAAGTCGAAGATTTCTTAATCTTCGGAAGCCGAAGACTTCTCAATCTTCAGGAGCCGAAGACTTCTTAATCTTCAAGGCCTGAAGATTTCTCTCTTCACATTGTACTTTTCTGACAAAGTATATTTGTGATATCTTGCATTGACGTGGACCTCATCTGAAGATCAGATAAAGTAAGCTTTGTCTTCTACACCATTTTAAGGAAAGGTCTACACCATCCTGCAGGTCAACACTTCAAGCCAAAACACCTCAAGACAAAAGGTACATCATGTACCTTGCTGAAGACCTGTGTCCATTCCTTGCTCAACAGGTGTCCCATGCATTTAATGCATGAGGCACTATAAATATGGAGGATGGTTCAACATGCAAGACAACCAGTTCTACAACCTTCAAGTTCTCTAAGTGCCTGGCAACTTTCTCTCTACGAAGTTCAATTGTTTTCTAAGTGTTTTACAATTGTTCTTCATTCTCTTTGTGTAAGATTGTTTGAATAGATTTAATCTATTCTCTTCCGCAACAATCAAAAGTTTTCTATGTGTAATTCTTGATTTCAAATCAATAAGAATTAAAGTAAGTGAAAAACTGTGTGTATTGTATTCAACCCCCCTTCTACAATACTTTGCTTGTTTATTTACTGCTATTTGGGACCAACAAGTCTTCATATATGCACACCAATAATCGTGCATACATGCACATAGCAAATTACGTATGCAGCTCCTTATTTTTCTTATATTCAAATTCTAAACAGTAGACAAAAATATTCTGTTTCTTATATGAACAATAAACCCTAACCCGCCCTTCGAAAACACTCACATATATGAACAATAAACCCACCCTTCACTAAGTGCATTTATGCACATTAATGGACATCTAGTCTTCATATATGCACACCAATAATAGTGCATATATGCACATACCAAATTACATATCCAACTCCTTATTTTTCTTATATTCAAATTCTAAATAGTAGACAAAAATCTTTTGTTTCTTATATGAACAATAAACCCTAACCCACCCTTCAAAAACATTCACATATATGAAAAATAAACCCACCCTTCACAAAGTGTGTTTATGCACATTAATGGACATCCAATCTTCATATATGCACACCAATAATCGTGCATATATGCACATATATGAACAATAAACCCACCGTCGTCATTGCCACTTTCTCCGCCGATCACAGTACTTCGTTTCAGACACAGAAAGAAATTCCTTGAACCTAACTGTTGATCCCGAAGGTGCTTAACAAGTTTGTAGAAGGGGGGGGGGGTTGAATACAAACACAAAAATTAAAGTTTAATAAATTGTTTATTGATAAATCAAACACAATTTACAAGTTTGTTGCGGAAAAAGATTAAGACAGACTCAATCTAAACAAACTTAAGAAACACTAAGATGGTTGCACAAGAATATAGAGAATGGGGGATTAGAGAGTATAGAAAACAAGAGTTTCTATGAAATAGAAAGATGAAGGCTAGAGGTGAGCACACCCTCAAATGGAGAGGTAATCTTTCTATTTATACTCTATGCATTAAATGCATGGTAGGGCACTTTACACGTGTCCTTCATTGATTGGCTGAGAGAGTCTGACTTTGGGAGACATGCTTTCGGCCGTATCATGAACAGTGTAGTTGACAGAGTTGTTGTACGAATTATGGCAGAGGTATGTCCGTTCTGACACATCGTACTGTTTGTGCAAGGTAAGACAAAAGGAGACTTGAGGCATAAGCTTTGTGATCGTTTGATCGCTGAATATCTCTTCCTTCAGAGATATAAATAGGTTCAGCTATCGCTGAAGCTTTTCCTCATGTTCCTTCGCGTATAAGTAGATTCGTCTTTGATTCACTGATATCCGCATCAGTTCATTAGTAGACTTGTCTTTGTTCAGCAGCTTTGTCTTCGATTCAGCTATGAACATCTGTTGACGCGAGACTTGTCTTCAGGGATTACGTTACTGTTTACATCAGAAACTATCAGCGATAATTGAACAGACTCAGTCTGATCCCTGATAGTGAAACACTAATACATATAAATGTTTGTAAGAAAGACTATCAACGATAACTGAATAGACTCAGTCTGATCGTTGATGGTGAAACACTAATACATATTAAACGTAATTTTCACTAAGTATAAAAGAGGGTCGTTATCAAATCACTGAGAGAGTTTGGATCAACAATCTCCCCCTATTTGATAATGACAAAGTAACTGAAGAAAATTACTTTATGGTTCAAAATAAGGAATAATCAGGACTCATAACATACATGTCCCAATTACTATTTTGAGGGATCTTTTACAGTACTGATAGAGTTAAGTACTTCACTGAAATTTTCACTAATTCAAAGATAGAATTACAAGGTATGAAAATTACAAGTACAAGTGAGGAACTAACTACTGTAACTTTTACTAATAGATTACAAGAAATAGGAAGCTAATCTATCAGCTATCAAAAGAAGATTTTGGAGGATTGATCATATAGTCAGGTATTTCTTCTCCTTTTTGCCTTCGATCTGAAGATTCTTGAGAGATGATTGCCTTGATCGGTTCAGCAGAAGGAGAGAAGTCACACCATAAGCACAAGAGATCCTTCAAATGACTGAGGGGACAGATAGGAATTTCAGATACTCTTTGAAATCTGAGCTCTTCCTCATCATCTCTGAAGAAGATTCCAAAAGGTTCTTTGAGTACTTGTCCTGCAACATATGGTCCACCAGGGGGCAAAGATAGATTGAGAACAGAGAGATCAGGAGGGGGACCGAACAGAGCTTCTCTTGAGAACTTGATGGAGGTTTCATTTCTGATCACCGCAACATTTTCAGACGAGGAGGAGATAGGATTTCTTTTGAATTGCTTTGACTTAGAAGGAAGAGCAGATGGCACTTTTAGGACTGCAGCGACTCTGTTGATGAGAGCATCATTTATCCCTTCAACATAGCCTCTGTAGATTGACTTTGATTTCTTCAGCGCATCATTGAACTCAAGCCATTCCATGTAGCCGAAGCTTTCTAGCTTTGAAACGTACATAGCCTTGCAGCTTCCATCCTCTCTGGTAATCTCCATAGTGACAGAAACTTTGTCCTTCTTCTTTCTCCCAGAGATGACAACTGCTACGATCTTCATTGGGTCAGAACGATAATCGATTTTATGCTTGCACCAGTCGACTGTGTTATCGCTGACCGCTAGTTCTTTTGAGCGCTCCTCTTCAATCTCTTTCAAGAGAGTAGCCTGGACTTCAACTGGTTTCTTCTTCAGTTTCTTGTCTTTGACTTGAGAGGACTGAATCTTGAGAGCAATAGAGGCATCTCTTTGACAATCAGCTATCAGTTTCTCAGCCCTGACAGATTCTTTGATTTCAGCATCAGTCAGGAACTCTAGATCTGTTGATTGAGTAGGGACCTTCAGTCGTTGATTCTCTAGATGAGAGATCATCTATGTTCTTTTCTTCATTTCTTCCTCTGACCAGTGAGATGGTCTAGAGGGCCTTTCTGGATGTTGCAGGGACTCTTCTTCCTCATCTTCTTCATCAATCTCTCTTACAGAGATTGGGATTATTTGTTCATCAGCTACAGCGGCTGGGATTATTTGAAGTTCTTTACCCTTAAGCAGGGGAGAGAACTGTCTGGACAGAAAATAGAAAGAAAGGAGTTAGTGTATGTTTTGGGAAGAGAGAAGATAAAGGCTAGAAAGAGATAGAGGGTTTGTAGAAAGAAACAGGGACAAGTGAGAGGCATACCTGAGAAGGATTCTCCTAAGATAGTGAAATTGTCTTCAGGTTTCCCTCAGCAACCGCACCTTTGGATTTGCTTTGGGAAGGGGTTCCTGAGGATGTTCCAAGACTCCCCCTGCTGTGACACCCTCTTTCGAGGCTATCACTGATGATGTGGTAGCTGTAGAAAACCATAGAGATTGATCTTCTTCATCGTCATCATCATCATCTGGGTGTTGCTCTTCATCTTGATCGGAGAGATCAAGATCTTCTTCTTCCTCTTCCTCTTCTTCTTCTTCTTCTTCTTCTTCTTCTTCTTCTTCTTCTTCTTCTTCTTCTTCTTCTTCTTCTTCTTCGATTAAGACTTCGAACGAAGGAGGGGCTTTGTCAGCAACCTTCTCCCCCTCAACATGAGAGGGAGGTTCTTCCTGTTGAACCTCAACAAAAACTTCTTTTTCATTATTTTCTTCAGCTTCTTTCTCCCCCTCTTTGTCATTATCAGCGAGGGAGAGATCGTTGGTTTGAGAGGAAGGCTGTGCAGCGGCCAACTTTCGGACTTCAGCCTACAGACTCTCCAGACGTCCTTCAATGACAGGGATATCTAAAGTAGCTTGATGAATAAATTCAACAGCTACGTTCAGAGATGTGCGGTCGTCCGATGTGAAGGAAGGGGAAGGAGTCGGAGCTGGTGCATTCAGCTTATCGAGGACTTGCTGAAGAAGAGCTGTGCAGGAATCCATTTTGGTGGATAGAGCATCCATCTGTCGCTGAGTATCCTCCTTCACTCTGACAATCTCTTCATGAAGAGTGGAGAATTGAGAGGCTTCAACTTTGGTGGAGCAGGCAACTGTCAAAGTCTTCAGTTCTTCACTAGCGTTATTGAGTGCGCTGGTGGTTTCGTTGACAAAAGCGGTGAGAGAAACCATCTTTTCACCCAAACTGTTGACATTCGCGTCAACAGTTGCCAAACTAGGACCTGAAAGAAAAGTTAGCGTCTGAGTAACAAGCTTAGATGGAGAGATGGGAGAGGTATAGGTGGGTTTAGGTATACCTGATGATTCAAACATTTTGTAAAACTGCATGTCTCTTTCAAAGGTTTGAGCATCAGGTCCTAAAAATGCAACATGAAGTTGCTGCATGAGAGGAGGGTCAGAGACCAAAGAAATATAGGGATTAGAGATGGGGATAGAAGAAGTTTGGGGTTGAAAAGGTACCTCAGTTGATTGAAGAACTGAGATTTCAGGTTGAGTCACTGTTGTTGTGGCAGCTACCGAGGTCGCTGGCATGGTTGATGTTATCACAACAGCAGATGTGGAGGAGAGGACCACGAAATCATCCAAGGAAGTTTGTCTAGAAACTTCCTCAGGCCTTGAACTAGAGGCGCTTGTCTCCTTAGTCACTTTGGCCTTTTTCGACAGGGCAAAGGAACTAACTGATGGGCGTTTGGAACCAGTGGTAGCAGCAGGGTTAGCAGAAGAATGAACCTCCTGCATGGCCGCTGAAGTAGAAGAATGGAGAGAGAGGCGAGAGTGTAGGGTAGAAATACTTACCTCATTGTCCAGAGGTTTGACTTCTAGAGAACGCTGACCCACTTTGGCGAAGGAGCCATCAGAAGTAGTGGGATAAGCTGTAACACCCCGATTTCGAAATGTATCATTTCAGGTTAATTCGGAAATCGGTAATCTTAAGGGGAAAATAAGATATAAGAGTTTGGACTTGAATCCTAGATTTCATAGTCTTGATGGATAGGGGATTCAATTACGAGTCCAATGGTTCTTTCCGGAGCAAAAACGGAGCTATAACGAAGAAGTTACGGCTAAAACAGTGAGCGAGAAGAAAACCGGACGAACAGTGGACTACGCGAGTTGTGCCACGACTTAGGGAAAATCTCGCGACTTGATAAGACACGGGCGACTTATGCCGCGACTTAAGGTCGCGGCATAACCCGCGACACTCACTGTCAGGTCTAAATCGTGATTTTCAGCTATCAAACCTCATTTTCCTCTCAACCAAACCCTAACACTCTCCCCTCTTCTCTCCCAAACTGAACCCCAAACCCCAAAGTCGAACCTTAACCAATATTGAGGGTTTTCCTTCTTAAACCACATGAATCTGCATCATCTATCTAGTTGGGATCATGAACCACCTTCATCTTCATCTCCTTCACCAAGTTCTTGGGGGTTTCATCTAGACCTTTAACCATTTGAAGATTGGAAGCTTATGGTTCGTTTTGGAGACCTACAAGTGTTTTGGTTGGTGATTCAAGCTATTGGTTGAGGTAATCTTCTCTTTCTTCAAGTATGGAAAATTAGGGTTTTTGGTATAAGATGAAAAGTTCATGTAAATGTTTGGGGAACATTTCTAAAAGGGTTGAATACGATTATTTATGGTTGGAAATGTGTGGATCTAGGTTTTGGAAGAATCGTGCTTGTGGATTCAAGTTTCTTCAAGGAAAGCTCTAAGTGGGGTAAAATATAGATTTAGCCTAAATCTAGCAAGGTGAGTTCAAGTTGATTTGTGAAAACGTTGTACATGCCAAAATGTTTATTTTAAAGCATTTATGTGTTTTACATGAAATTATCAACTGTTGAGTTATTTGGTAACTTTTGGTCATTTGGTAACTTTTGGTCATTTGAAGTATTTGGCTTATTAAATCTTGTAAAACACCACATTTGGGATTTTTGGGATATGTTGATAAATGTGTCACAAAAGAACATGTTTTGGTGATTTATTGCATAAATGGGTATTTCGTCAAAAATGCACTTTTAAGTGTTT
This sequence comes from Arctium minus, assembly GCA_954870635.1. Classification (NCBI taxonomy): domain Eukaryota; kingdom Viridiplantae; phylum Streptophyta; class Magnoliopsida; order Asterales; family Asteraceae; genus Arctium; species Arctium minus. Next base: position 62,347,656 of record OX941085.1, read on the forward strand.
TCCGGATTTTATGCATCATTCATGAAATGAGATATTTTGAAAAGTACGAAGGTGTGAGTCCTTTGTTTTGGGTCATTTCCAACTTTGGAGAACATGTTAGAAGTTGATAATCCTTTTTGGGTTTTGGACCGAAGGCCAATGGTGATTTGAGAAATAAAGATTTTGGGAAAAGATTTAATTTGGTTTATATAACCATATTGGCTCTCGTATTTTAGCCAAACGTTCATTATGCCTTTTGGGGCTTGGTTTACACTCAAATGAGTCTTTGGACCATTTGTTTAGTTTTGGTAGCTCGTTAAGGAGCCTTGGACGTATGGTGTATTTAGTTGCATCTTATTTGAGAGTTACATGTTTTGAATGCGTTAATTCATTCTTTTGAGTCATGTAACATTTTAAACTGTAATGCATTGGATCTATAGGCATATGAGTCAGTTGGTTAGTGGGGACCTTATCCCCGTTTTGGGACTGGATGTTGTTATGGCTAGCGGAAGGACTCGAGGTAGATATCGTGGGTGGTTGAAATCGACGACCGCGTAACCTTTATTGGGGGCTCGAGGTAGATATCGCGGGTGGTTGAACTCGATGCCCGTTTGTAATCCAGTCTGGTTACTCATCGTGGAATTTAGTGTTCGCATTTGAATTCTAGTGAGTGGTCCCCAAGTCATGTTGATTATGTAAGCTTGCGGTGGTAGCTCTGCAGAGCCGGATACGGAGCTAAGTCTTACGGTGGGAGCCCAGAGTGAGCCGGATACGGGGACTTGTGGCTTTGGTTGTGACACTCATTAGAGGTCGAGTAGACACTAGGATCAGTGGTGTCTTGCGGTGGTAGCTCAGAGGAGCCGTATACGGGGAACCATGGTCTTATGTGAAGTTCGAGAACATCGATACGTGGCTTAACTTTGTGTGCTCGCCACATTCGATAGAATTCGGGTATCCCCCGTCACCGAAAGGTGTTGTATTTGGGTATTGAGTTTTATTATCCAAGTTTTCGGTGGCGTTGTGTATATTTGATTTTTATCCAGGATTTATGGGTTGAGTATTATGCCCCACCCGTGTTTTGGGTGTTTCGGGATACATTGTTTTAACCGCATTTTCATAAACGGAGAGTTTGATTTCTATTCACGTTTTGAGTAAGTGATGGGTTGCATTACTTCATGAAATAACGTTTGGCATTGAGGCGTCCATTTATAAATTGCATAATATTGGAAACAGGTCGTTCTCACATTTAAAGCAAGTCATTTTAAAGGATCATGATTTAAGTTGCATTATTTCCGTTTAATGGTTTTATAATCATGATGAAAACTCTTGAACTCACTAGGCATTAGCCTAACCTTTTTATTTGTCGGCATGTGCAACAGGTTCCGGTTGGGAATAATTCTAGTGACACTGTGTATAGAGGAGTGCTAGTTGTGTGCTCAAGAGGTGGATATCTAGTGAAGTATTCCGCACTTGGTTCGGGAAGAGCAGCTTATAGTGGAGATTAAGTAACACCGACTTTGGTCTAGTCCTTGTATAAGACTGGGGTTTATTTCTGTTGAAGTTAATTAGAAAGTTTTATTTTGAAGATTTATCTCTTAGTTGATGTAATATCAAAAATTTAAATTAGTTGCTCTTACCAAATTTGAGGGTGTTACAAGTTGGTATCAGAGCTTAAGTTTGAGAGAATTAGGTGTTGATTTTTGGATACCTAGACTCAAACTAGCGTAATTTTAAGTGATTGAATGTGAGATTTCACAATTAGGCACTTTAAGATTTGATGATTTGAAGTGGTTGGAGTCACTAGGAACGGGAGTCACGCCGAAAATAACAAGGATGATCATGTACAATACGTTCATAATAGCACCTGGCCAGTGTTTTGGTGAACCTATGAGTTACGTGTCTATGCTTGAATTGCCTTGGTATGATAACCGTTGGGGTAGTGAAGTAATTTCTATATGGGTAGCCATTAGAAGGAACTGATGGTTTTAATATTCTTTACTTGGAGTAACGATAAGCATGGTGATTGCATTAAGTGGACAGTTCCGAGTCGGATTGATTGGTTGGATTAGAACCATAGACTTTTGGAAACTAATGATATTTCGAGGAGAAATTATGAGGTAAACCCATGAAACCTTTGACCTTCGCTTTAAGATGTTGAGCATCTGGATGACGATAGTGTAACTAAGAAATCGAGGAGCGTGGTTTCAAAGTGTTGAGTGCCGATCGAATTCATGCATAAAATGTATTTCTGGAATAAATTACACTGATCATTTCTCATGTTTCTAAATCGTCTTGTGGGTTAAATTGCAATCTTGAAGCAATGTTTTAGCAACGTTTTAGCACACACAAGGTTTTGAACCATGATTTCGTGCATGTACAAAATTGTTTTATGACATGAGGTTTCAAAATGTTGTTGAAAGATTTTCTGTATTCATATTGTTGTCCAACGTTATTTCAGGTTTTGCGATATGCATATTTTGTTGTTGTTTGGGGACTTGGATAAGTAATTGCGGTTTACGAATTTAACATTGGATCTCCTCCACGTATGTTAAGGTTTTGGACGAAAGTTATCTCCCATTATTTTGGTGTTTGAAGTTTATTGAGAATTTTAATTCATACGATTTTGTGGATTTACTGAGATAGCTTTAACGGCGTCAAGTGGTATCGTTTTCCTTAAGCTTTGTGTGAGTTGCATATAGCATACATACATGTTCATTTGAAATTTCAGTCATAGTGTTTTAGCTAACACTTTAGCCCGAGGAGAGCATATTATCATTTGGCTTTGAACTGGAAACCGACATAAACTATTTTATGATTTAAACAAAGTGCATGCACATGTCACCTTACTCGTTTTGCAGAATAGCTGCCACATGCAAGTTTTGTTGCAGAATCTTTGGGAGTTTGATATCATGAAATGTTGTTTTGGGTTTTGCAAGCATTTTATTTGTACGGCCTAAAGTTTGGAATCAAGCTAGACTACTCTTACGTTGATCAAATTGCATGCATATGTCTTCACTAAGTTTTGGGAAATTTTATTTTATGACATTGCATGGTTAAATGTGAATTATTGGGATTAGATTTAGTAAATATCCCCGTATGCAGTTTTGCACAAGCGTTTTGTTATACACTGTCTCAGTACATAAAACTACTTTTCATACGTGACACAACTTTATACATGATTGAGAACACAACGGTTCCTTTGAAAATATTTTTAAAATATCTTTCGTTGGTGTCAGTAGCACCTTGATTATTGATCAATTATTTTCTGAAATGGTTTTACGCGTGTGGCGGTTGTGGCCACTTTGTACACCTACCGAGTAAAATGTAGCATATTTATGGAATGATTAAAATTTGTAAAGCTTTTACATGTAGAAGTTTTATAAAAGTTAAATTGGCATGGTAGTCTAAAAACCTTGAACTCATTAGAGCTATAGATGTAAGCCCCTTGCTAGAGGTTGTGCTTAAGGACTGAAGAAGTCCTCGGGGTTTGAAGCTTCAGATGACCTGACTTATGGTTAATTTTGAATCTTTGGGCTTCAACTCATGAACTAGTTCACGCAGAAGTATATGAGGCGTTAGATTTATACTCTCTTCCAGTTAATTAAGTGATGATTTTTATGCTTCGATAAACCTTTGGGTTAAAACCGTGTACGGTTGTTTGGGTATGGTTGGTTTTGAAATCGTGGGCCATTGGTACGATGGTATGCTATGTGTCGGTGGTGTATTATCTTGATGAGGTTATGGCTGGCTAGTGAAGCTGTTTGATTTGAGGTTTTATTTCCAAGAGTAGGTGTCAACCTTGAATCGACATTGCTAATCGGGAATGGAATATTTTGTAGTAAACCCACGTGGCAGTATAGTCATTCCAAGGATAGGTGTCGACACTCTATTTTGAGGACAATAATTGTTGGTGTGCTTCAGTGTACTTCCGTTAGATCTGGTGTGTCTGCAGGACAAGCGGTAACCTTAAGGAAATTAGATATTTTTAATTAAGAATCAATCATCAGTGTTTCGATAATTGTCAAGACTTTCGCTGATTTGGCAATCGATGCTTGTGTGTATGGCGGAAGTTGTGTAACCTTGGAGTTTGGGATAAGCGAATATCTGTAGAGGGCATTGGTACGTTTCTGGGGCATCAGGCCAATGCTGGGATCTATGAAAGTTTGGGAGCCCTTGCAGACGTCGTGTATGTGCCAGCTTTGAAGATTGGGTTTAAGGTTGTGTTGGATCAGACCAACTAGTCATTTGGAAATTTCGATAAAGGAAGATATCTCTTGGGTGGTAATGACTATTGGAGACATTTGGTGAGAATGTCGAGGTAGACTTTAAGTACAAATCGATTATTGAGAAGACCTTGATGCGTCGTAATCAGAAGTATCTGAGGGAATAGTTTGCTTTGGGTATTCTTGGTGGAAATGACTAAATAAGGTCGTAAGCTACTCTTGAGGCATTATGAGCAACATAAGGTTGGGAGGCAACCAAGATTTAATACTAAGAAAGCGATTAGGCAAGGACTCAACGTTCGCCCCGGTATGGGTTAGTTATATCGAATGTTGAGGTTGAGTTTGCGATGGCTTGTTATGAGAAACGCGGCGACAACTTTAACCGGAATGTATTTGGGTTCGTATGTGAGGTAAGGTTCGTAAAGAAATTCCTTTTGGATAGGGAATCAATTGATCTCGCCAAGGGCGATGTTGGGTGATGGGTTGGTGCTAGATTTCGAGGACGAAATCTCTTTTAAGGTTGGGAGGATTGTAACACCCCGATTTCGAAATGTATCGTTTCAGGTTAATTCGGAAATCGGTAATCTTAAGGGGAAAATAAGATATAAGAGTTTGGGCTTGAATCCTAGATTTCATAGTCTTGATGGACGGGGGATTCAATTACGAGTCCAATGGTTCTTTCCGGAGCAAAAACGGAGCTATAACGAAGAAGTTACGGCCAAAACAGTGAGCGAGAAGAAAACCGGACGAACAGTGGACTACGCGAGTTGTGCCGCGACTTAGGGCAAATCTCGCGACTTGATAAGACACGGGCGACTTATGCCGCGACTTAAGGTCGCGGCATAACCCGCGACACTCACTGTCAAGTCTAAATCGCGATTTTCAGCTATCAAACCTCATTTTCCTCTCAACCAAACCCTAACACTCTCCCCTCTTCTCTCCCAAACCGAACCCCAAACCCCAAAGTCGAACCTTAACCAATATTGAGGGTTTTCCTCCTTAAACCACACGAATCTGCATCATCTATCTAGTTGGGATCATGAACCACCTTCATCTTCATCTCCTTCACCAAGTTCTTGGGGCGTTTCATCTAGACCTTTAACCATTTGAAGATTGGAAGCTTATGGTTCGTTTTGGAGACCTACAAGTGTTTTGGTTGGTGATTCAAGCTATTGGTTGAGGTAATCTTCTCCTTCTTCAAGTATGGAAAATTAGGGTTTTTGGTATAAGATGAAAAGTTCATGTAAATGTTTGGGGAACATTTCTAAAAGGGTTGAATACGATTATTTATGGTTGGAAATGTATGGATCTAGGTTTTGAGAGTTACATGTTTTGAATGCGTTAGTTCATTCTTTTGAGTCATGTAACATTTTAGACTGTAATGCATTGGATCCATAGGCATATGAGTCAGTTGGTTAGTGGGGACCTTATCCCCATTTTGGGACTGGATGTTGTTATGGCTAGCGGAAGGACTCGAGGTAGATATCGTGGGTGGTTGAACTCGACGATCGCGTAACCTTTATTGGGGGCTCGAGGTAGATATCGTGGGTGGTTGAACTCGATGCCCGTTTGTAATCCAGTCTGGTTACGCATCGTGGAATTTAGTGTCCGCGTTTGAATTCTAGTGAGTGGTCCCTAAGTAGGCCATCTGGAGTGAGAAAAGATATAGTTCAGCTGAGAAGGCATGTTCAACTTCTTGATGAGAGTCAACTTCTTGTTGGGGATAGTGGAGCGGGGCTTGTTGTCCCAGCAGTACTCCATATCATCCAGAAATAGGACGAGTTCAGCGTCAGTAGGCAGAGCTTCAAAGCCACTCTTAGGTTTGTCAGGAAACCTGAGAGCCTTTCTTAAGCTGAAAGCGGTCATCATTCCTTTGCCGAGGTCAGTGCAGAAAGAAATGGCAGGGACCTGATCACCTTTCTTGTTGGTGATGGTCGATTCTTCAGTTGTGAACCAAAACTGTTGAAGTAGAGTTTTGGATCAACAGTGAGAGCGTAAGCAATGCAAGATTGCTTCAGGAATTTAGCAGCATCCACTAGGTGTGGGTATTTGATTCCATCGAACTCTAGGCATCCAAGATGGTTGTTCTTGGGGACTTCAGAGTCAGTGATGGCGAACTTGACGTTCTTGGAGGAAACAAGTGTTGACTGTGCCATTGCTGAATAAGGAAAGAAATAAAGAATAGAAGGGAAGGATTAAAGTCTAAAAATAAAGAGGTTTTTACCAGTTTAAGATAAAAACAAAAAATATTTGAAGATTAAGGCATTGTTCTTAGTTTAAGAAGGAAGAACAATGAAAAAACCAAAGGTTTTGAAAGAATAAAATCAAAAAGAATGATTTTAGTGAGTAGAAATCTTATAAAAATCCATAATGATAGAACATAAATGGATTTTAATAAAAAGATTGAAATGGAAACAAGATTAAAGATTAAAATAACCTGGTAATCTTGAATGAAGATGATGCAGAAACTTGAGAGAGAATTTCTTGCTCAAAAAAGTTTTTCAGAAAGCGTAAAAGATAAGAATGAAAAGAAACATTCCTTTTATACGTAGAGAGTAGGAGAGAGAAAGATGCGGGAATACAAATGTTCATCATGACATGGACACGTCCCACGAAGTTGATTGGATAGAAGGGCAACGGACGAACGTGTCAGAAAAAAATACATGTCGTGGATTGTCGGTTCAAATGACGTCATAGGAGAGAGAAAAACGTTTCATTTGTTCTTTTTGAAATTATCTCTGAAGAAAAGTCAGAGATAGGTTTTCTGTTGAAAGAATCCCTGATAAAAATTCAGAGATTGATTTTTATTTTAGAAGGATCACTGAAGAGAAAACTCAGTGATAGATTTTGTTTTTCAAAAAGCTTTTAATCATTTGAAGAAAAAACTTCAGTGATCAAAGTTTTATTTAAAACATCTTACTAACTGAAGATTCAGTGATTGAAAGTAAGAGAACATACCTGAGAGTCAGATTTTTAATCAGAGATTGAATGATAATGGGGAACTTATAATCACTGACTTAATGCATGAACGCTGAAGATTTACTCTTCGAGATTCAGCATTCTAAGCTCACTGATGAGAAAGTTGAACCTTGTCTCATCAAGAGGTTTGGTGAATAAATCAGCAAGCTGATAGTCAGTAGGGATGAAATGAAGTTCAATATCACCATTCATCACATGATCTCTGATAAAATGATATATGATCTCTATGTGTTTAGTCTTTGAATGTAGCACTGGATTGTTTGCTATAGCGATAGCACTAGTGTTGTCGCAATAGATTGGAATCTTTGATAGCTGAAGGTCATAGTCTAATAGTTGATTTCTCATCCATAAGACCTGAGCACAACAACTTCCAGCGGCTACGTATTCAGCTTCAGCTGTGGAAGTGGACACTGAATTTTGCTTTTTGCTTGTCCAGCTTACTAGTTTTCCTCCTAGGAGTTGACATCCACCCGTGGTGCTCTTTCTATCGAGTTTACAACCTGCAAAATCACTATCAGAATATCCAGTTAGATTGAACCCTGAGCCTTTGGGATACCAAAGACCGAGATTACGAGTCCCTTTCAGATATCTGAAAATTCGCTTAACAGCGATCAGATGAGATTTCTTGGGTTCAGATTGATAGCATGCACATAAACAAGTCGAGTACATGATGTCAGGTCGGCTCGCTGTAAAGTACAGCAGGGATCCTATCATTCCTCTATAGGCAGTGACATTAACAAGTTTTCCAGACGGATCTTTGTTAAGTGTCAGGGGAGGTGCCATAGGAGTTTTCATAGATGAAGTTTGTGTAAGATCAAACTTCTTCAGCATGTCTTTAACATACTTACCTTGGCTGATAAAAGTACCTTTGTCAGATTGTTTGATCTGAAGACCAAGAAAATATGTCAGCTCACCCATCATACTCATTTTGTATTCTTTCTTCATTCTTTCAGCGAATCGAGTACACAGCGATGGGTTAGTAGAACCAAATATGATGTCATCGACATATATTTGTACAAGAATAATATGACCTTTTATCTTTCTGAAAAATAAAGTATTCTCAATTTTGCCACGTTCAAAATTTTCAGAGATAAGAAAGGATGAGAGAGTGTCATACCAAGCACGAGGGGCTTGTTTGAGACCATAGAGAGCCTTATCCAATTTATAAACATAATTTGGATACTTAGGGTCATAAAACCCTGAAGGTTGTTCTACATAGACTTCTTCATTCAGCTTTCCATTTAGGAACACTGATTTTACATCCATTTGATACACAATGAAGTCTTTATAGACTGCATAAGCTAAGAATAGTCGAATTGCTTCGAGCCTAGCCACAGGGGCAAAGGTTTCATCATAGTTTATGCCTTCCTCTTGTCTATATCCCTGAGCAACAAGTCGAGCCTTGTTGCGGGTTACAGTTCCATGTTCATCTAACTTGTTTCTAAACACCCATTTGGTTCCTATAACATTTTTGTCTGATGGTCTAGGAACGAGATTCCAAACTTTGTTACGAGTAAACTCAGTCAGCTCTTCTTGCATAGCGCTGACCCAGTTTGGATCTCTGAGGACATCATCAGCCTTCTTTGGTTCTATTAAAGAAATAAAGTTAACAAAGAGACATATATTATCTGAACTTCGTCGTGTCTGAATACCTGCATCGGGATCACCAAGGATTTGATCAATGGGGTGATCTCTGGTCCAACGCTGAGCAGGGGCATGATCACTTACTTCAGAGATTGGATCAATAATAGGAATGTTCACTGATGAAGAAGCTTGAGGCTCATCAGCGATCAACTGTTGAGTTTCAGACATGCCATTGTTTTCTGAGAGATGTTCATAGAAAGATGGTTCTGATGGTAGAAGTGTGTTTAAAGGCTCTGCTGAGATCCATGAGCTGGATTCAGCGTTAGGAGGTATGATGTTTGGATTATCATCAGCAATTGGAGGATTTGAATGCTGATGGTTTGAGAAGTAGGGTTTTGAGAGTCCAAGATCACTGATTCTTTAGAGAGAGAAAGTAGAGAGAGAAAATATTGAAGCGCAAAGATTTCAGATGTATTGAAAGTGAGTGCCAAAATTACAAAACAAAGGCTCTAAGGGAACTTAAATACCCCTAGCCTTTACAAAACAGAAATGAACAATAAGCACAGTAAAAGCTAGAAAATAAATACAATGATTACTATAAAAACAGATCTAACAATCTCCCCCTTAGTAATCATTGGCGCCGTGGTCTTCAAAAACAATCTTCAAACACAGCATAGACCAACCAGGCGACTTTGAAGAATCACTGACGCTCTTCTCTTTGACGAAGTCGATTCAGACCAACTAAAACTTCAAGTCGTCTTAGAGTTGAGCGGAGATTCAATCTTTCTTGAATTGAATCTAAAGTCTTTTTGATAAGACGAATTTCATCATTATCAACCAGGAATGCATTTTCTCTTGCTTCCATAAATCTTCTTTTGGCTTCCTTCAGACGTTGCTCTAACTGTAGCTTGATCACTTTTAAGGTTCCATCGGAGTAGTAAGCAATTTCTTCAATTCTGAGAAAGCATTTTTCATTAGAGCCATTCTTGTACACCACTCCATATGGATCTTCAACAATAGAGAGAAAAGGATAAGACTCTAAGTTCGGTAAGCTTTGGTTGGGCCTGAGAAGATTAACAACCAGTTGGAAGCTTTCTACAACCATCTGGAAATCAAAAACTCGGAAGAATCTGATTTGTCGTCGTATGAATCTTTTAATGACGAACAAAGCTTGAGAAATATCCTGTGTTCTATGATACAGATTCCTGAAGTTATCAAATAAGAATTCAATATCATCTATAGAAAGATCAGTGAAGTCTGCCTCTGAAAATTTATACCGCTTGCTGTCTCTTCTTTCAACTTCAAAATCGGGATACCAGATGTTCACAAACTTGTTGATTGTGACACTGATCACTCGAACAATCAAGTGTTGAGAAGAAACGGTATTATTCCTTTTGCGCTGACACTTGATGAACATCAAGTACTCATATTGATAGGCATCTAACTCTTTCTCCACTCCAAGGATTGCATAGATGTTAATCGCCCTTCTTCTAGAGACAAAGATGTTTCTTTGAGTGTCTTCTAGAAAGGCTGATCTTTGTCTTGATGCCAAATATCTACGTTGCAAATTCCTTTGTCTTTGACGTCTTGATAAAGCTGGTCCTTCTTCTAGAATGGATGGTGGAATTACAGGATCAGAAGGTGGAACATCAGCTTCTGCTCTTGATGACTGACCAACTTCAAATGATCTTGAAGGAATAGTGGTAGTCGGAGCTGAACTAGCAATAGGAGTAAATGTGACATTAGCTGATTCAGGAATCTCATCATGAGCAGGAAGATCACTATATAACAAATCAGCTTCTTCTTCATCTTTCGCATCCATGAACACTGAGTCATCTTCTGTATCTGATATGATAATGATGTCATCACAGTCTTCTTCTTTGACTTGACATATCTTTTCCAACCTGACATCTTCATCATCATCAGAATTAATCTCGATGAAGTTAGCAAAGAATGACCTTATGTCATTTGCAGCTTCAGATTCTTCAACTTCATGAATACATGCAGAAACATCTGGATCCATGTAAACAACAATTTGCATATTATTGTTAATATTACTCTCAGAAATGTTCAGTTCATTATGCAAAGAAGACAGATCAACATTCTCAATCATCATATTCATTAAATTCTGAATGTTGCAGTCTTCAACAGATTCTCCACTCTTTCCTCTGTCACCAGCCGGAGCAGTCTCACAGTTACCAAATTTCACACGACCGCAACATTTATCTTTAAAATTAGACAGAAGTGATTTGTTGCCAGTCATATGTTTTGAACATCCCGAATCCAGATACCATAATTGACTAAGCTGCATACACAGAAACTACACCTTTTTAGGTACCCATATGCTTATGGGTCCCTTGTTAGATTTATATCTCTTATTTCTCACAGATTTATTTTTCATGAAAGAATGAAAGCAATTACCAATAGAAGATAAAACACAATTATCAGAATCAGAACTAGAAGAAGCATATAAGATATTCTTTGATATATCAAACATTTGCTTAAAAGAGTATTTTGGGTTTTTATTACAAGAAGCAAATGTATCAGTATCACAAAGATTGTCTACACAGTTTACTCCTAACAGTTCAGATTCTAATCTTTGCTGTTTCATCCTCCAAATCTGCCTTGGTGACTTCCTCATAGTCCGATCTGAAGAAGAAAAATCAGAAACATTAGAATTTTCAGATAAGACAGTATCATGTATCTTTGACTTCTTTGATCTTCTTCTTTTACGCTTCTTTTTATAAAATTGAGCATTTAGCAGTAAAGAAGTATCAATAATTGAATCAGAAGAAGAAACTTTATCAAAGAAATCAGTCTTAGCATTTGACATTGAAGAACTAGCCTTGGAATGAAACTTTTCAAAATTGCACAAGTCTGGAGGAGGTTTGCGCTTCCCATTGGAGGCGCAAACTGAGCTTTGCGTTTCTAACTGCATGCGCAAACCTTCAGTTAGCGTTTCCAATGTGGAACGCAAATGGCCATTGTTTTTCAAAACTTTAGAATTTTCCTTAGAGTCTTTTGACAATCCAGAAGAAATTTTATTTTCAAAACTTGTTTTCATTATAAAAAGAAATAAATCGTTTTCTAAACAAGTTTGAAGATTTTGTTCTTCTAATCGATCTTCAAGATCAACAATTTTTTCTTCTAACACTAATGGAGGAATGTATTTCTTAGTATCATAAGACATCGGAGATACATTTTCCTTATCAGTGTTAGCAAAAATATCCACAAAATCTGTTGAAAATGAAGATTTATTGGAAGATTTGACATTTAAAAGATTTTGAAATTTTATGGATTTCTTAGATTGATCAGGAAAATACTTTGCATTTTCAGAAGTGTAAACAAATGACATTTCCATCCTCTTGTTTTTCATTCTCTTTAGAGAGAGAAAGTAGAGAGAGAAAATATTGAAGCGCAAAGTTTTCAGATGTATTGAAAGTGAGTGCCAAACTACAAAACAAAGGCTCTAAGGGGACTTAAATACCCCTAGCCTTTACAAAACAGAAATGAACAATAAGCACAGTAAAAACTAGAAAATAAATACAATGATTACTATAAAAACAGATCTAACAGGTTCTATTTCTCTGTAGTGAGAAAACATCCAAGCATTTAGTTCTTCATTGTCAGCGATTGGTTTAGAGTTCGCTGAGCGAGTTTCATCAAAAGTGACATGAATTGTTTCTTCCACAGATTGTCTTCTCTTGTTGAAAACTCTGTAGGCTTTGGAGATGGAGGAATATCCTAGAAATATTCCATCATCAGCTTTTGGGTCGAACTTTCCAAGCTGATCTTTGTTGTTTAGAATAAAGCACTGACAACCAAAGATATGAAGAAAGCTGATAGATGGCTTTCTTCCATGAAAAAGTTCATAAGCTGTCTTTCCAAATCGATTTACGATCAGCGATCTGTTTTGAGTAAAACATGCAGTGTTTACAACTTCAGCCCAAAATTGAGTAGGGAGATGAGAATCGCTGAGCATTGACCTAGCAGCTTCAATTATCGTTCTGTTTCTTCTTTCAACGACTCCGTTTTGCTGAGGTGTTCTTACTGAAGAGAAGTTGTGAGAAATTCCCTTGTTCTCAAAGAAATTGCTTAGAGAACTGTTTTTGAATTCAGTTCCATGATCACTTCTTATTGAACGAACAGTAAGGTTATTCAGCACTTCCATCTTCTTAACGAAGGATATTAGTTCTTCTGGAGTATCACTCTTGCAGCGAAGAAAGATAACCCAGGTGTAGCGAGAGTATTCATCTACAATAACAAGCGTATATTTCTTTCCAGCTATTGATTGGATGTTGACAGGGCCAAACAGATCCATATGTAAGAGCTGAAGAGGACTTGTCACTGAGGAAACTTGTTTAGACTTGAAACTATCTTTTGTCTGTTTTCCTTTTTCATATGCTGAACAGAGAGATTCTTTAGCATATGAGTGCTGAGGGAGACCAGAAACCAATTCTTTAGAAGAGAGAGAATTCAGGGTTTTGAAGTTCAGATGAGAGAGCTTTTTGTGCCATAGCCAGTTGACATCAGAAGAGGCTTTAGATAGAAAACACACATTCTTAGTGGTAGTAGAGTCCATATCTATTGCATAGACATTTTCTTTACGAAAACCACTTAGAGCCAGTTTTCCTTTCTCATTCACCACTGAACATGCTTTCTTAGAAAAGCGAACTTCATAGTCTTTGTCACATAGCTGGCTGATGCTTAGAAGATTATGCTTCAGTCCATCTACATACTCGACTCTTCTAAAGGTAGTTGTCCCATTGCTAAGGACACCAAACCCTCGGGTATATCCTTTTCCATTTCCACCAAAGGTCACAGAGGGACCTTTCTCTTCCTTGTATTCAGTGAGCAGGTCTTTTTGTCCAGTCATATGACGAGAACATCCACTATCGAGATACCAGATGCCCTTTGATCCCTGCACACATAAGGAAGATTAAGCTTTGTTTGGTACCCACTTTTCAATAGGTCCTTTGGGGTTAGTGGAGATGGAAGGTTCAGTAATCTTCACAGCAGATGAAGATTCAGTTTCAGTGGTAATCTTCACTTTGGTTAATTTCTTAACCTTAGTGGTATTCTTCACCTTGGTCATTTTTTCAGCTTTGATGACCTTCTCGGCCTTGGAGGCATTCATCTTCACTTTGGCTATTTTATCAGCTTTAGTGGAAGTTGGACATTTGCTTGCAATATGGTCAGTAAATCCACAGTGATAGCATTTTCTATATTTGAATGTGGTTTTAGGACCAGTAGTGAAAGGTTTTAAGAATTTAAGATGAGCAGGGCCAGGTCCAAGAATGCTTTTAGCATGAGATCTGGGAGGAATTTTGATTTCTTCAGATCTCTTAGGCTTGAGATCAATCTTTAGCTTTGGAGGACAGAGATTAAAGATTTCTATCACAGAGCTAGAGGATTGATTCACTGAAGGTTTAGAGGGAACTTTCAGCCTTGCTTTCTTGGAAGCCTTCTGAGGACGAAGAATGGATTTTCCTTTATCCTCAGACTTGGAGCCTTTGGATTTTTCTTCAGGGATAGAATTAGAAGAAGAAGGATAAAACTGATTATAAGAAGTGTCAGAGATAGAAGTGACAAATGTTTCAAACTTAAGCATGGAACAGTCTTCTTTAGGCTCATCCTGTGGTTTCCAAAAACCAATACCGGTTTTATCACCACCAGTAGTTTGAGCGTTTATTATCTCAGTTATCTTTGTTGAAGAATTGCACCATTTTTCAACAGTAGCCTTTTCTGCTTTTAGAGCAACGATGGCTTGTTCGCTATCTATGCTGATGATTTTATTTACAACAACTTGATCTTTCAAACTTTCCTCTAAAAGAGTCAGTTCTCTGATCTTTTCATGGCATTTTTCCAGCTGTTCAGTTAAGTCATTGTTTTTGCTTTCTGCTAGAGATTTGCCGTTTAAAGCATTGTAAAGATCAATCATCAGCACATCAACTGCGCGACTTCTCTCTGATTCAGGAAGAGAGGGATTAGTAGATATAGATACCTGAGATGATATATAGCTCATAGAAGTTTCAGCTGGTTCTTCCACTTCTTCTTTAATCTCAGCCATGAGGCAAATATTAGCGACTTTTTCTTCATCAGAACTTGATTCTTCTGATTCAGCCCAGTCATGTTCTTCAGCAATGAGACCTTTACCTTTTCGCTTGTAGCTTTTCAGCTTTTGATATTTGTCTTTCAGCTTTAGGTATTTGTCATCGCTGGATCTTCTTGAGGTAGAGGGTTTGAAGACTTTCTTTGACCTGCACTCACTTGCAAAGTGTCCAATCTTTTCGCAGTTAAAACAAGTAGCAGTAGCCTTATCAATAGGGGTTGATTTTGGCTTGTTAGTGAGGGATAGAGGCTTATTTCTTCTGAAAATGCTCTTTCTTGCAAATCTCTTAAAAGAGTTTGTCAAGAAGTCTAAGGACTCATCAAACTCTGAAAGATCAGTGTCTGATAGATCCTCAGATTCAGAATCTAACTAAGTGATGGTGAGAGTAGATCGCTGAGATGGAATTATCTCTAAAGAGACTAAAGCAACAGGAGTTCTTTTGGAGTGTTTAGAATCTTTTATAAGATTCTTCTTCAACAGGTTTGATTGTTCATAGTTAAGCAATATTCCATACAAGGTGCTGAGAGAAAGAGAGTTTAAGTCTTTTGTCAGCTTGAGACATATTGAATAACTGTCCCAACATTCAGGAAGACATTCCAAGAATTTTGTTAGGACCTCAGAATTAGAATAGGTTCTACCAACGGTTCTTAGATCAATGATTAAGCAGTTAAACCACTGATGAACATCAGAGAGAGATTCACTCTTACCAGCGATAAAACTTTCATACTGTTTTACCAAGTTAATCTTTCGAGTCTCTTGGATTTCAGTGGTGCCTTCATATTGAACACATATGGTTTCCCACATTTCTTTAGAAGTTTTAAGATGCATGATGGAATGGAAAACTTCATCAGGAAGAGCCATAGAGATAATGGTCTTTGCCCTTGCATCAATACCAACCTTCTTTTTGTCCTCATCACTCAATTGTCTGATTTCCTTAGCAATATAACGTTTAGGAATAAATGGAGTGGTAGAAGTAGCTGGAACGGTAGCTATGATTTGGACAGGTTCATATGGTCCGTTTGCTACGTACTCAGGTATAGTGGGATCTGCACCTTCAAGAAATAGCATCATTCGATTCTTCCACAGAGAGAAGTTGTCTCTGCTAAATCGAGGAGGTTTGGAAAGTGAACCATTATCATAGTAGTTTGTGTTTGTGATAAGTGCCATGTTAGAATATCAAGGAAGAGAATAAAGCAAAATCTTGTTTATCAGATTAAACAGTCTGCTCTGATACCATTTGTTGGTCCCGGAGGTGCTTAACAAGTTTGTAGAAGGGGGGGTTGAATACAAACACAGAAATTAAAGTTTAATAAATTGTTTATTGATAAATCAAACACAATTTACAAGTTTGTTGCGGAAAAAGATTAAGACAGACTCAATCTAAACAAACTTAAGAAACACTAAGATGGTTGCACAAGAATATAAAGAATGGGGGATTAGAGAGTATAGAAAACAAGAGTTTCTATGAAATAGAAAGATGAAGGCTAGAGGTGAGCGCACCCTCAAATGGAGAGGTAATCTTTCTATTTATACCTTATGCATTAAATGCATGGTAGGTCACTTTACACGTGTCCTTCATTGATTGGCTGAGAGGGTATGACTTTGGGAGACATGCTTTCGGTCGTATCATGAACAGTGTAGTTGACAGAGTTGTTGTACGAATTGTGGCAGAGGTATGTCCTTTCTGACACATCGTACTGTTTGTGCAAGGTAAGACAAAAGGAGACTTGAGTCATAAGCTTCGTGATCGTTTGATCGCTGAATATCTATTCCTTCAGAGATATAAAGAGGTTCAGCTATCGCTGAAGCTTTTCCTCATGTTCCTTCGCGTATAAGTAGATTCGTCTTTGCTTCACTGATATCCGCATCAGTTCATTAGTAGACTTGTCTTTGTTCAGCAGCTTTGTCTTCGATTTAGCTATGAACATCTGTTGACGCGAGACTTGTCTTCAGGGATTACGTTACTGTTTACATCAGAAACTATCAGCGATAACTGAACAGACTCAGTATGATCACTGATAGTGAAACACTAATACATATAAATGTTTGTAAGAAAGACTATCAGCGATAATTGAACAAACTCAGTCTGATCGTTGATGGTGAAACACTAATACATATTAAACGTAATTTTCACTAAGTATAAAAGAGGGTCGTTATCAAATCACTGAGAGAGTTTGGATCAACACTAACTCTATCAGCTTTTCATCTGGATCTGTTATTCCCAATATTCAAGTTCTAATTGATACAAACAATCAAGATGAGAATCTAAATCACATGTCATTGATGAAATTCAAATTACAAACTTTCTCACTTTCTCTCACTACATTCACTCTCTCTCTCTAGAATGATATTCTAATCTCCTCTTCTCTGATTCGTGTACATCTACCTTCTGATTACTTACAAGGGAAACGAGGTATTTATACCTCCAACAATATACAAGGAAACAAATTACAATTACATTGACTTTGACTTTATTAATAAAATGACTTTGACTTTAAGTGAGTGTTGACTTTTTCAGCTTTGACTTCTTGATCTTTTGTCTTCAATCTTAATGATCTTGAATCCAACAAATATGTGCTCTAACAATCTCCCCGTTTGGATCAAGATCATTACAAAAAGATTTAGCAATGTGATCTTCTCTCTTTAAGCTCGATTTGATTAAGCTCCCCCTTTGATCAACCTTTATCTTCTCTTGTAATCTCCCCTTTTATACAAATATGATTTACAAACTCCCCCTTAACATAATGAAATTCTTCTTTTATAAGCTTTGTTCTTCAAAAACATTCAACAATCTTCCAAACGTCTGATCTTCAAAAATAGTAACAA
Source organism: Arctium minus (assembly GCA_954870635.1). Classification (NCBI taxonomy): domain Eukaryota; kingdom Viridiplantae; phylum Streptophyta; class Magnoliopsida; order Asterales; family Asteraceae; genus Arctium; species Arctium minus. Next base: position 62,365,359 of record OX941085.1, read on the forward strand.
TCTCCCCCAAGGTTGTACACAAACCTCTTTCAGACTTGAAAAGAAATTATCTTCAGATTTAGCACACTTTGTTTCAGCAAAATTATCTTCAACAATTTTGTTGCTTCCATCTTACCACAATCTTGAGAAATTCATCTTTCAATCAATCTTGAATATTTTCTCTCAGGTTTAACTCAAACTCTTAATTCGGACATTTCTTTAACTCTTCTCCCCCTTTTTGATGATTAGAGCATCAATATCATCAAAATTTTTCTTCCAAGAAATGTCTTTGACCATTCTGATCTATCAAGAGCCTCTGATTCACCGTCAATCCTCCAAGATATTCATCTAGATATTTTCAAATCCAGACAAATTAGAATATGTAACACCTGAATCAACAAATGAATCAGTTAAAAATGCCTGTCAGTAACACGAAGTCACTGTGTGTAACGAATACACATTGGAAAGGAGCTTTTTGATGTTCACTCCCCCAGGGCTTCCATCCAATCATCGAAACACCACAAAGGCAATTTCTATGAACGTTATGACAAGAAAAACAAATTTCCTTGTGTGTTCGTGCATGTGTAGAAAGAATTAAGCACGAATAATTGCTTTTAATACGGCTCAACATTGTGTAAACCACTGAGACAACAGTAGATAAACACAGACTCAATGTGCATGATTGAAGTGCGAAGATGGGGCAGACTTCCTTCTTTTTCAATATCCAGATTTTCCAAATGAAAATCAGATAGATTATGTGCTGCGTCCCCAGAAAATATGAAACATTTTCTTTTTGAGAAGAAAATGAGTAGATGGTGGGGTTTTATCAAGAGTTGGCATGGGCTAGTTGCCTGTTTCAATAACGTTCACCAAAGAGTTGTGAAACGCTAGTAATATGGCTGCCCAGCTCAGAAAGTAGTTGGTGCAGAGTTTAATATTCTTTTACTCTGTTCTCACACCCTCTTTCTTTTGATCAATAAGCTCACTACTAACCAATCTCTCCTTTACATTTTACCTCATCACACCCACACTCATTTCTTTTAGACTCCTCACACTCAATCTATATGGATTAACTTCTTGGGTAGAAATCACTGGTTAACGTGATTTCATAGAAGTTCAGTTAATTCCTAGCACAAAGAACCCATGAAATTCTCGAAAGCATGTGTTGCTCAGATAATTTAACTGTATCAGTTAAAGCTCATATACAAATGTCAGATGAATGTATGCTCATAAAATATAATCATGAATATTTGAGCATTTTTAAACATTGAAGTATTTTCAAACAAGTATATTGAATGAATGAATATAAATACAAAAAACTTGTTTGAAAATCTGACATTGTATGAAAATGATCAGAAATGAATGATATAACAATCAAGGCTTATGGTCAAGAACAACGGATATTGTCCATACGAAACAAAATATAGACATTCTTGAAATGACGTTTCGAAATGAAATATCGATCAAAAATGTTTAAAGTACAAGCGGGGTGTCTTACCATCGAAATTATGTTTTAATATGAGACATGGTAAGAACAAATTGACCAAAAAATAAACCGGTGTGTGTGAATACTTGAAATTATATAGAAAAAACAATACACAAGTATTTATCTTTGGAAACACACGGTTTATAATCTTTGAAGCACAAATTAAAATGAAAACATTTAAAAATCACACTTCCAATTTATGAAATCTGTTTAAGAATCGGAAAGTGGTTTGAACATTTTAAGAACATGTTTTCTATGATTGAAAGTTGTCCTTCTTTCAATCATATATGAGATTAAGATAAGAAATTTACCTTTTCGCGCAATCTTAATTTTCATAAAGTCAGCTGTAGTCATTAAGATATGATCGTGTCAGCTTCTCTCATCCTGCAAAAGTCTCAAAGTCTAGTCAAAGCAAATTTATTGACAAATTTATTCGAAAAGTAAAAAACAAACATAAAAGCAATAAAACTTTTAAAATACGAGTTCTGATATGAAATAATCAGAAATCATAATCCTTTTACTTCCCCTGAAATTATGCATCTAAAATATGTCAGTTATAAAGCACATGATAAAAATCTACAACTCCTTTTGGAATGTAGTTCGTCATATATATCGGATGCAAAAATTTCAGAAAAAAATATGTACTCCCCCTTGAAGGTTGATATCCTCGTTGGATTCTCGGAGTACAATCCTCATATCAGCTCGGGAGTATCTATTCTTTTTTTTTTTATCGTTGAAGTACGAGTCCTAAACTGTTATGTTTAGAAGTCAAACTCCGTTGAAGTACGGGTCCTGAACTGATTTATTCAGAAGCCTTGGTTCTCTTACTCCCCCTTGACAATAGGTGCCTGCAACACAAAATCAGCTTTCGGCTTTGGTACCCACTGGTATTTGGGTCCATGTGTGTTAGTTGCAGTTCTTATGGGAGTAATAGAATAAGAACCATACCAGTAATGATCACTAGCTTTATGAACAAAATCATATGTATGACAGTAAGAACAATACCTCTTTTTAGATAACCTGATCAATTGATCTCTCGAATAAGCAAGATCGGGTTTACCTTTCAGCACTTTGTTCTTCTTTGCATTTGAGGCAGATACAAATGATTTGTTACCTGCCTTCTCTTCCTTCTTTCCTTTCTTTTCTTCCTTCTTCTCATCATTCTTCTCATCTTTAACTGGTTTTATCTTCCAAATCAACTTCTCTTTTTCATATCTTTTTCTTCTCCTTCTATGTGTATCCGAACCATCTATTTTCCAATCATAGAAAATGTTAGTTGTACGAATCTTATCAAAAGATTTAACTGACCTGTTTGTAGAAACAGTTTGCTGATGTGAGCTTGATGCTGGCTTGTTAGAACCAACTGAACTATTTCTAGGTGAGTGGATTTTTGACTCTGGAGTCGTTTGCTCAGTCACCACCACCTTTGAAACAATCTTTTCAAGCTCTTTTATCTTTAAAGATAAATTGTCTCTTTCTTCAATGAGTAGGTCAATCTTCTTCTTGAATTCAGACTTCGTTATCTGCTTTTTCAGTGCATTTGTAGATAGCTCAGATAGCTTTGCAGTTAATTTTCTTATCTCCTCCTCAAAAATACTTCTTTCATCTTCAAAACCCTTCTCAGCATCCTTTCTTCCATCTGATATCTCCTTAAAGAATCCAACATTCTTTTGCTCAATGGTTTTCTTCTCTTTATCAAATTTCTCTCTTTCCAGAATAATTACTTTCTCAAACTCAGAAATCTGTTGAGAAAGCTTTAAACATTTCAGTTCAACTGTCTTCTTTTCTTCAGCACATTTTCTGGAAAACTCGGAGAATTTCTTAGCAAACTCTTTCTTTTCTTTCTCAAAAACTGATCTTTCTTCAACAATTTGCAATTCTAATTCAAAGATCTTCTTTTCATTAGCACACCCTGTTTGCTGAAATTTGACAATGTGATCTTCTAATTCTGAGATCTTGTTCTTTAACTCAGTGTTTTCAGCTTCCAAAAACAAGACCTTTTCTTCATTAAGCCCAGAAGTCTGTTTCAGAAGATCTTCATTAATAGTCTTTAAAGCACTAACTTCTTCTCTCAGTATCTTCCTTTCATCATTGTATCTCTTTGATCTCTTTGAGTAGTAGTCAACTGAGGAAGCAAGATTTTTGTTTTCTAATTTGAGCTTTTCAATCTTCTTTTCATCATCATCAGAAGAATATCCCATCTTGAATATCTGTTAACAAAAAGAACTTGACAAAAATGATCGTTAATCCAAATAAAATCACAAAGATATAGAAATCTTGATATAAGAATTCAGAAATTATGATCACAATCAGAACTATGTCCCCCTCCACAGACTTAGCACGGGGGTCCCGCTACCCGGTTAGCGGGTGGGGTCAAGGGTATATTACAGTTTTGAAAAATTTGACTAAGTGACAAAACTCGCAAGTAACTATAGAACTCACAATTCACTATATCTGAAAAACTCGCAGACTAAGGCTTGCGCGTTTGTGAAACTCGCACGCTAAAGCTTGCGTGTTCTGATAAACTCGCAGATAGCTAAAACTCGCTTGATGCTGAAACTCGCAAGTGACTATTCCTTTTGAACTCGCTAACGTCTAAACACGCAGACCACTATTCACAATGAAACGCGCTAAATGAGACGTGCGCGTTTCCAAAACTCGCTAGTCAATACTTGCGCGTTTGAACAAACTCGCTAACCAAGCTTGCGCGTTCCAACACTTAGAAACTTTTCTTGAAATTCCAAACTCGCACGATGAAAGAACTCGCAGATCACTGTTCCTTCTCAAACTCGCACCCTTCGATTAGCGCATTTGTAGAACTCGCTAATCGTTACTTGCGCGTTTTGACCAAAATCTTCCACTTGCGCGTTCTAACGAAGAACTTGCGCGTTCTTCAGAAAGTCAACCAAGTACCAACTTTTCTCACCGATTTCGATCCAAACCTTGTCCAATTGACTTGAACTTTGTATGGATGCTCGATTACAATATTAGAACTGATTACAACACAAGATTTTCAAAAACAAACATTCACAATACAAAATGATTGATGATACAGTACGTATGAACTCGTGAACAAAAATTTCAACAAAAATTCGAAATTATCTATCAATTACAGTGCAAATGACAAATTTGACTATACAGACTCGATCAAATACACTCTGCTATCATAACCTGACCAAATTCAACATCTAGTTTGCACTAAAACTCAGACTTGATCTGAACAATGAAGAACACAGTGACGATGAACATTATCTCGATTTCTTGATCTGATTTCGATTTGGATTTGCTTTGATACCAATTGTTATTCCTAATATTCAAGTTCTAATTGATACAAACAATCAAGATGAGAATCTAAATCACATGTCATTGATGAAATTCAAATTACAAACTTTCTCACTTTCTCTCACTACATTCACTCTCTCTCTCTCTAGAATGATATTCTAATATCCTCTTATCTGATTCGTGTACATCTACCTTTTGATTACTTACAAGGGAAACGAGGTATTTATACCTCCAACAATATACAAGGAAACAAATTACAATTACATTGACTTTGACTTTATTAACAAAATGACTTTGACTTTAAGTAAGAGTTGACCTTTTCAGCTTTGACTTCTTGATCTTTTGTCTTCAATATTAATGATCATGAATCCAACAAATATGTGCTCTAACAGGATCCAAACCTGTCAATCGATTATCAAATTTGTAAGAAATCAATTAATTCTATAATCATTGACCTGTTTAAGTAACAATCAATCAACTATATATACATGATTGATCAAGAACTAACTTGGCTTACTTTCTAAACTGAATTGCGAGTAATGTAGTCCAAAACCAGAAGGATCGAGTGACAAAAGGATCGGTCGTCTGTTTTCCTTAGAATACTGGCGTAAAGTTGTGGCAAGAAGGTCACAAACAGTCGACTCCAATGAAATCAATACCTGCACTGGACCTACGCTTCTTTGTACCGTCACGTTAAGCAACAATTTCGTCAGCTTCGGACGCACAATTTCCGTTGACGAAGCAACCCTACCGGTACTGGAAATCAAATCCAGTAGGGTTTGTTTGTAATCTGAAATCAAGCTTTTGTAATTCATCACATACCTTGTTAATGAATGCATCGTTGATTGAGGTAGAAGACGTGATCCCGAGTATTTTGGGATTTGATACCTTTCCTTGATTATTCAACAAATACAATTTACCTTTTTACCCTTGTTCATACAGGAACATCAAATTTGAACCATTTTTTTCTCTTTTTTTTTAATTTAAAAAAAATGTTTTAATCACAACCATTAATTTTCAAGATTAAGGGTCCAGATTAGTTAACAAGGTTAACACTAAATCCTTGGTTAACAAAAGAATGGCCCTATATATATATATATATATATATATATATATATATATATAGACGGAGGTTCAAGGGAAAACTTTAAAAAAACGGAAAACTGAAGAACACTCTCGTAACCCTTCATCTGAACAGTATGCACTTGTGCATACAGATAAATTATGTTGTTTTTTGGTTTTAATGCACAAGTGCATAATGCACAAGTGCATAATGCACTTGTGTATATGCACAAATGCATGTTACAAATTACCTGTATGCACAAGTGCATACCGTCCAGATGAAGGACTACCAATGTGTTCCTCAGTTTTTCGTTTTTTTGAGGTTTTCCCCTGAACCTGAACCTGACCCTATATATATATATATACATATATATGATGATAATCAAATGAGAACCACAAAAATTTTGAGAACCAATCTCAACCATTTAATAAGTCCAATCTAACAACCTTAATTATTGTTCCATTTATAATTAAGGAAGGACTTGATGGTAATTTTTATCTTGATTATTTTCTACCTTTTTTTTTTATAGATATCAAAATTTAGAATCAATTATTATTTTATTTTTATTCAATCTTATGCGATGAAAGTTATATGTAATAATAAGATATTTTAATTTTCATTAATTGATAATAATCTTCTATATTTTATTAGTTGATTGTATTATTAGTTTAATTTTTACTCACTTACTTTCTCACATATATATTATTTAATGGCAATCTAAAGAAAAACATATGTCTTTATAAAATATATTTGACTATTTTAAATAATAAAAACATCACATGGGAAAAGAAATATAGTAAATATAAAGATATTGTAATTAAAACACCACCTGCAATTCTGAAAAAACCAAAGTTTATTTCACACAATGAATGATATAATGTCGCTAAAGTTAAATAAATTTAGTGTTGTTTGAGATTGTGAAAACAAAACATAGTTGATGTAAAATGTGATGTGAAAGTGAAACACTAAAGTGTTCTTTCACATTGTGAAAAAATATAATATCGCTAAAATAAAACAATAAAATGTTGTGTTGTTCCACAATTTTGAAAACAAAAGTTGACGTTAAATGTGATGTGAAATAATGAAGTGTTGTTTCATATTGTGAAACAACACAATGTTGCTAATGTGAAACAATGTAGTGCAGTTTCACATGGTGAAACAATATAATGTTATTTCATATAGTGAAATAATATAATGTCGCTAAAGTAAAATAATAAATTGTTGTTTCACAAGGTGAAACAATGTAATGTTGTTTCACAATTTGAAAACAAAAACAAAAACAAAAGTTGACGTGAAACACTAAAGTGTTGTTTCATATTGTGAAACAACATAATGTTGTTAATGTAAAACAATGTAGTGTTGTTTCACATGGTGAAACAATGTACTGCAGTTTCACATGGTGAAACAATTTTCAAAATGTGAAAAGAAATCAAAATGACATGAATTGTGACGTGGAATATTAAAATGTTGTTTCATGAGGTGAAACAACTTACGAATTAAATCATTTTTATTGTTTCATGTAAAAATTACAATTATTAAAGAAGATGTAAAAAAAATATAATCATACTCGTGTCAAATTAAAGTAAATAAAATGTTCGTTTTTTATATAAATTTTTTGATTTAAAATTCTATTGTAATTATTATAATTTTGATTTAAAAAGAAGGTGGTGTTTAATTTAAATTATATAATTTCAATAAGAGATAGAAAGTGAAGAGAATTACTTTTTTGCCATTTTTTAAGAGTTATGTTTGTATGTTAATGACTCCATATATGTAAAATGTTACCTCCCAATTCTCACCATTGATTAATCTTGATTGTGGTTGAGATTGGTTCTTATAGTTCACAACCTTTTTGTGGTTCTCATTTGATTTAACCCATATATATATATAAATATATATATACATACATATACATATACATGTATAGGAAGAGGTTCATTTGAGAAATAGTAAATATAAGAAAAATAGAGAAATAATAATAGTCTTTCATTCGGTCAATATCGGATTTGATTGGTCAAATATTGCGTCTTTGACTAGTCAACAATTGCGGCTTTGACTGGTCAAAAGTTGCGACTATTCCAAAAATAGAAGGACAGTTTCGTAATTTTTTTACAAATACACGGGACAAGTTAATATATGAACCTGTATGATTCACATATGAATTATATGTTCATATATGAATTAGTGTAATTCACATATGAACCTTTGTGATTCATATATTAACTAATTAACTGTAAGTTCATATGTGAATCGGTTGAACTAATTAACAGATTCGCATATGAACTAATTAACTGATTCATATATGAACGTATAATTCATATATGAACGTATAATTCATATATGAATCAGTTAAAAGAGTTTTTATGTGAATTACACTAGTTCATATATGAACATATAATTCATATGTGAATCATACAGGTTCATATATGAACTCGTCCTGAGTATTTTACAAAGCTACCCATTTATCTTCTATAGACCACACAAGGAATTATCCGGTGCTTCACAGTCAAAGCCGCAAATGTTGACCAGATAAAGGGCTAGGATCATTTCTTTATTTCTTATATTTTTACCATTTCTCAAATGAACCTAATCCTACATGTATATATACACATACAGTTACAAACATCATAAATGTCAAACCTACCCCACCCCAACATCATCGCCGATATACATCTCGACGAACAGTTCTCCGCTGGCCAACGTCACCCTCCCCCGACACCTCCAACGACCTAGGTTTCATCTGCATCCTCGATTTGCCGGCCACCGCCTCTCCATTGAGGCACCATTGAAGAAAATCCATCGGGGAAACCACTAAAGAAACCCCTAAACTAGTGCGCCCCCTTTCCGTCACTGACAAACCCCCTTCTTTCGGTCAAAGCTTCTGTTGTTGTCTTCGATCACCACCACTGTTTGTGTCTTTAATCAGACCAACCTTCACCTCCCCCCCCCCCCCCAATTCGACTACCTTGTCTTGCTTCAACCACCAACCTCTTCCTATCTTTTGTCCCGTTTTACGATGTGTACTTGCTGTATGCAAGTAATCAATAGTCATTTAGCTTTTGGTTTTAGATTAGGGTTTGAAACAATTCCAATTTGGATATGGGTTTTATTTTGATTTAGTTAGGTTTTGATTTTTTGGAGGTTCAGTTATGATTTGAATGTTTATAGGTTTGCAACTGATTTTGAGATTTGGATTTGGATTTGAATTTTATTGCATGTGTTTTGGCCGGAAAAAGGGTTGACTTTCGATCGGGGGAGGGGGATGTTCATCTTCTTCAACCTACATCTTCAATATATATATATATATATATATATATATATATATATATATATATATATATTATACTATATAATTAATCATATTTTTTGACTAAACCCCAAATTTGGTCCTTGAGTTTTTTTTCTAAAGAAAAAATATGAGAAAATTGGAAAGGACTAAAACACCCCTGACTTAATTGGTTTTTTTAACGGCCGTTAAAGGCAGGGACAAATCTAGTCGTTTTTGCATACTACAACGGCCAAACTGTAATTTTTAAACTGTAGGGACCAAAAGTGTTACAAATAAGAAACCACAGGGACCAAATTTGTAATTTGCTCTAATTTAAATTTACATATGCTTAAAGCATGTATAACCTGTTGAGGCACCTCAACCCATATCCTTAGAGTTTGGCGACCAACACCCCTCCCCTTTAAGCGAATGTTCGGTCCAATCTCAAACGCTCCGGTCATCTTCTCCAGTAACCCCAAATCAGAAGCAAAATTGTAAAACAAATCTAGATGCAGAATAAAAAATAAACTATGATTCCAAAAAACTTTCGGATTATAAAACAACACTAATCCAAAATCAAAACCAAACGAAAAACTAAATCCAACCTTAAATCAAAAATTTAACCAAAGATGAGATGTTCGAATCGATGAAGATGAAACTGATACGAGAGACGAAAGTGAGAAGTTCGAATAGAACGAAACCCAAAATCAAAAACCCTAAAAAAACTAAATCAACAAGCAAATCGGTCTAGGTTTGTCTTTCGGATTATGATTCAAACCACCATATACAAACAATCAAATTCATTAAAAAATTGTGATATAATCCTTAATTCAAATCCTAAAATCAACCTAAAACCAACCCTAAAATAAAAAAAAAAACTAAAACAAGTTCGTTCTTACCGATCTGTGTAGAGGTGCAGATCCAGATCCAAGATGTTGAATGAACATTAAAAAATCAAAAAACTAAAACAACCCAAAACAAACCTTAAAATGTTGAACGAACGAATAATCTAAATCTATCACAGGTTGAATCGATCTGTGACCTTTGAACCACCACACGGGTCGGAATCGAATAGTGTATGTACTGAGAATAGGGAGTGGTGGCTTGCGTTCGACAATTCATGTTGTGGTGAGGATGAGATTTATATCGAAATCGAAGGAGAGAAAGGTGTGAAGACAGTGTGGTTGTTGTCGGAGTTCTGTCGGAGAGGGAGATGGATGTCAGAGAAGGGGGAGGGGTGAAGGAGTCGTCAGGGAGAGGGGGAGTCATTGGGAGAGGGAGAGGAGTACCGAGAAAAGGGGAGTCACCAGAGCTTTTTGGTTAAGAATGGAAATCACCGGAACTTTCAATGGAATGGGGGGTGGGGGGGTGGGTGGGGGAGTCTTCTGTATAATAAAAAATTCTTAATTTTACTTAAAAAATGTAACCAAAAATACGAAAATACCCCCTGAGTTGATGGACCTATCTAACTCAAGTTAGTTTCAAGGACCAAAAGTGAAGCAAAATGGCAACCACAATGACCAAAACTGAAATTAGTCCAAAAGATGGACGAGAGTTGATAGTTTGTGGCAACCATAGGGACTAAAAATATAAATTACTCTTTAGAAAGAGTGCTTTACATTATTAGTCTATGTGGTTTATATGAAATAACACTTTATATCCCTAAGGTAAAATAAATATGGATTAAACTCCTATGGTATGTATTTTATAACATCTTTGATCCCTTGTCCTAAATGAATTAAACAAATTTTGTTAACTCATTTTACTTAGAAGGGTGTTTTAGTCATTCTTCTTATTTTCTATTTTCTATTAAATATTATTTTTAGAACCCAATTAGATGAGGCCACGGGGCTTGTTATTTTGACTCATTCCCTCCTGCATCGTCTTTTATGACATCTAACCAACACCATCCTTTCCGACCATATGGAACTTTCTCTCTCTCTCTCTCAAACACACACACACACATACACACATAGATCTCTATGATGGCACACAATCCATGTAAACCCTAATTGCAAAATCAATTTAGTTTAAAGCCCAATTAAAAAAATCCCAATCCATTGAAGGTGTTGTAAATCTGGAGGAGGCACGTAAATCTTCAGAAGGCATGAAAATCTTGAGCAAAACAAAAAATGTATAAACACTTTTTTTTATAAACACTAAATCAATTATAAAAAACAAGCCAACAACAATAAATCTAAATCTAACAAACAAAACCGTCTTCTTCATATGTTGATCTTTGTAGAACATAAACTTAAAATAACACAAATAAAAGAAATGTTAAATAACCATGAAAACGGTCGGGGAACGACCAGGAAAACGCTCGAGGAACGTCTAGGATAACGGTCGAAAAACTCGCGGTACGGACCAGACTATAGTTCCCGGCGATTGTGCCAGTGGCACTATGGCATATCATGGTCGCTAAGGGGTAAAAATGACTTTAGGTACACTCTGGGTGACCTTGCCATGCGATTGTGACATGTCACAATCGCATGTCACAATCGCGGTCGGGGTGCAGTGCATAAAGTCGATTTTGAGCCTCTTTCTTCATTTGGTCATATCTTCCTCATTTTAACACCGATATTGATGATTCTTTTTGCTATGGTTTCATTTTTGAGAGATTTTCAACGATAAATTGTTAGTTTTGGGATGATCTGTTGGATCAATAATTGTATTCAAGATTAAATTGTTAAAGTGGTCTAGATTGTAATTGTGTTTAATACTCTAGAAGGTATTTTAGTTAATAGTTCATACTGATTAGGTCATGTTGACCTAGGTATAAAAGGTTTTATTTTCTAGGTTTATTAAGTGTGGATCGCAGAAGGTGTAGATCAAAGGGAGCCGTATACTCTGTATTCTACACGAGGTATCTGCATACACCAAGAACACACACACATTTTTATTTGATTAATCAAGAGATCTATGGTATGTTATTTTGATTTATTTATCTCTTGTTATTATTGTATGGTGATTATTAATCAACTATAATCTGGGTTCAACATGATCCAAGAGTATTTGGTGGAGGAGTGGAAGTAAAGATCAAGAGCTCATCATCAACACCTCCATCTTCAAGAAATTTACGGTTTTCTAGGTTTTCACCAAAATGTAAGTGGTGAGTTCATCCTCCTAGTTTCTAAACTATATTATGGGTTATAAATTATCCATTGATGACTTCCTAGTGTTTATATTTCTCAAATTTCTGTTTGGAGGATTTTGGGGAAGTTAGGTCAAAACTAATGTTTTGTCAAAATGTAGATTTTGATATAAGATGTTTGGGAAATGATTCTAAGTATTCGGATATGTATACTTATGTTTGGAAAACTTGTGAATCTATGGTTTGGAGGAATTTCTTGTGGATTCAAGTTTCTTGAAGGAGCTCATATTGGGGTAAAATGTAGATTTAGCCTAAATCTTGCAAGATGAGTTCAAGTTAATTTGTGAAAACGTTGTACATGCCAAAAATGTCAATTTTAGAGTATTTATGTGTTTTACATGATTATTATCAAATGTTGAAATCTTTGATAAATTTTGCTATTTGAACTAATAAGATTTTATAAATCTTGTTAAACACCATATTTGGGATTTTTGGGCATTTTGACAAATAAATCATAAATGAATATGTTTTGATGATCTATCTTATATACAGAGAGTAATTGGTAGAAGTGAACTTTTAACGTATATTTTGGAAATATGCATAGATTATGTTATGGGACGTTTTGAAAGTGTAAATGGTGTGAGTTCCTTTGGAAAAAATGTTTTGTCCCAACCCAATGTTGTGTTTTTGGTTATTCATGAGTTTAAAGTATGTGTTTGCACAAACGTAAATTGTTTACGTTTTATCACATACTATGGATTTTAATATATGGTCATTTGATTGGTTGAGCTTAAGGCTCGGTTTTTGTCTTTATTGGGTCTTGGGAACATTTGTCCGGTTTTAATAGCTTAATGTGGAGCTTTGGGTGTGAGTTGCATTTATTGCACCTTATTTGGAGAATATATGTTTTGAGTGCGTGCGTCATTCATTTGGAGTCATGTATTTTAGACTGTAATGCATTGGATTTATAGGCATGTAAGTTAGTCATATTTAATAGTGAGGAATCTTGATATTCTCACTTTGGGAGATATGTCATTTTGGCATTGTTGTTGCCTAGGTTTTTGTGGAGACGAACCTTTATGGGTTGTACTCCGGGACCATGGGTTTTGTGGTTTAGATGCTCTAACTCTTGTGCACGAGGGTTAAACATCTTGGGTTCATCAAGTAAGGAGTTTGAGACTCCTATCTTGAATGCTAGTAAGTATGCACTAAAGGTCTATTGGGAACCTTGAGGTTGTAACTTACTAGAAAATGAACAGGCAATAAGATCGTGTATCCTTGAGGTATAGCTTGGCAAAGCAGGCAATAAAGGATACAACGTCATTGGGGACTTGAGTATAGCTTAACTAGCAGGCAATAAAGTCCGACTTGAGGTGTAGCTTATTAAAGCAGACAATAAAGTCACGATCTGAGGTGTAGTTCGATAACATAGATATGTGGCTTAACTTTATGTTCTGCCACGTACAATGGAATCGGGTCTCTCCCATCATCGAAAGGTGTTGTTTGGGTATTTAATTTTATTATCCATGTTTTCGGTGATGTTATATATATATATATATATATATATATATATATAGATTATTATCAATGATATATGGGTTGAGTACTATGCCCCATCCGTGTTTGGATGTTTTGGGATATAAAGTTTTGTCCACGTTGTCATAAATTGATAATTCATTTACTATTCACGTTTTGGGTGAGTTTTGTGTTGAGTTTACTTTACGAATAAATATTTTATATTGGGGTTTTCGTCTTTAAAATTGTGTGTGTTGGAAAATGTTTATATTGGTGTTTTCATCACCAAAAATGCACGTTATTGGAAAATGGGTCGTTTTCCTATTTAAAGTAAATTATTTTGGAAATCATGATTTAAGTTGCACTCGTTCCTTTTAACGATTTATATAATCATGATGAAAACTCTTGGACTCATTAGGCGTTAGCCTAATTTTTTTTATTTGTCGGCATATGCATCAGGTTCCGGTTGGGGAATGGTATTAGCGACACTGTGAAGATGAGTGCGAGTTATATGCACGAGAAGAGAGTAGCTATTTGTCAGGATCGAATTCTCAACAAGAATTAATTCTCAGAAACAATATCAAAGAAGTTTGCGGAATAACACTTTGATATTTAATCAAACAGAAAATCAAAACAGACTATAATCAACAAACTGTAAACTTGTATTGAATGCTTTGAAGTTACAAGATTACACACTCAACCTCAATATTGATGAACAGACTCACCAATACGAATTCTACTTCTCTAGAATTAGGATCTATGTCTTGAGGTTGATTTTTTTTCTAAAAAGAATGAAAAAACAAAAGTTCTCTCTCTCTATCTATTCTATACATTCTATACATATACTAGTCAAAAGATAATTACAATAATTAAACAAATCTTTAGTATATCTTCCATGTATATCTCAAAGCTTCCATAATTTTCAGATTATCCAGCTGTCATTCTTTCCATCCAAATCTCTTTAGCAGCACTAACCATGATCAGCAACATTAACTTCTTCTAGCAGCATTAACTACTAAGCAGCACTAACTACTAGCAGTACTAACTAACTAAGCAGTACTAACTTTGTTCAAGCAGCACTAACTTTGACTAGCAGTATTAATAGTACTAGCAGTAGTAATACTCAGCAGTATTAACCTTAAAGTCTTCTAGCAGTAGTAACTTTGAACCAGCAGCATTAACCATACTTGAGTTTTTCTTCAGTTCCCAACAATCTCCCCCTAACTTGACTTTTAGGAAAAGAAGTCAAGTTCTTCAGATTTAATCTTCAAGATGCTTTCAACACCTCTGATTCAATTTCCCAAATTTGGATCTAAACCCAAGCTTTGATTTACAGTTCTTCTCACCACAATCTTGGCCATCTCTGAATCCTTTGTACAAACCAGTGTAGCTTTAAGCATCCCTTCTAACTTCTCCTTGCTATGCTCATAGATTTTGTCCACCAGGTAGTATTCATGATAACAATTGTCAATAGTAATCATGTATACTCCACAGTTTTCAAACAGTATCCATTTGTCAATCTTCTTGAATATGAACTCATGCATATGATCTTTAATCCTATGGTGCACTCTTTCAGGATCAAACATCATGCACAAGTATTCCAATGTCACTTTGAGAAAACTCTCTTCAGTACCTTTCAACACAGGTTCATAAAGTTTCATCCCAACTTTATATAGTTCTTCCACATCAGCTCTTGAACAACTTCTGATGACTTTCCCCCATGTTGAATAAGCTTCAAATGAACCATCAACTCTCTTGATTCTGAAGAAATTCTTTCCATTGTCTCTCAAAATATCCCAGAAGATGATCTCTGGAGCTTGCATAGAGATTGGAACAGCTTTCAAAGGTTCCACTATTGTCATGTACGGATCCATACTTTCATCTGTTTGCTTGATGACCTGCTCTGGACTCTGTACTGACTCTGTTGGGGATGTGACTGAAGGTTCTGCTTCCTTTTCAGTTTCTTCCACTCTAGGCCTTTTCAACTGCCTTTTTGGAGCAATTGATTTCACTCTTTTTCCAGACTTGGCTTTTATACCAACATTTCCAGGTTCTTCCTTCTTCTCTTCTGCTTCTTCTTTGGAAGGTGTGGTTTCCTCAGGGAATGGTTGTTGGATGTTGAGATCATGTCTCTCTTTCATCCTTCTCTCAGCCTCCTCCCTTTGTGCTGAATCCCCTTGAAGCTTGGCCATTTCCTTGTTATACAACTCTTCAATCTGAGAGAATGCCATGTGGGTAAACATCTCCCCCTTAACACCAATTGCACCTTTCAGGAAGTTTATCATTTTTCTTCTTTCCTGATTGGCCAAAAATGTCTTGGAGGGTTGTCTTTTCTGCTTTTGTTTCTGAATTTTCATCTTCTTAACTTGGAGTTTCTTGGCCTGAGTTGCTGTCTGAGCTGCTTCTTTCAAACTCTTTTGGTATTCTGCATTTAACTTCTTGGCCATTATCCTTGCAAGCTCTCTATCAGTTTCTGTTTGAAATTGCTCCTCTTTTTCCATTTGCTCTTGAAGCTGCTTTGCCATCTCCTCATCCATTTCAATCTGACTCCTCTTCTTTGAAGGTTGTTCAGGTTCAATCATCTTTCCTTTTCCTTTTATATCCTCCTTCATTTTCTTCTTTTGAGGTTCTCCTTCATTGATGACCACTCCTTTGGCCTTTTGAGTAGCCTTAGGAGTGTCATTCTTTGCTTTTACTAAAGTCTCTGCTATCTCCATTTCTTCCACAGAGAGCCCTATTTCTGCTGCTTCAGTTTCTGCTGCTACTTTTACTTCAGCAGCAGTAACTGTTTCTGTTTCCATCTCTTCCTCTGTCTCCCCCTCAACTTCAGCTTTCTTTTCAACAGTTTCCCCTTCATGCTTCTCCCCCTTGTTGAAAGAATCTTGAACTTTGTCCCTCTTTTTGAGTACAAACTGTTTCCTTCTTTTCTTTTGAACCAGCCTAGTCACCATCTTCTTCAATTTTTCAATCTGGACTTGTTGTGACAGGATCACCAGCTTCATCTCCTCTATTTCTTTTCCTTGTTTCAGAACATCTAGGTTGATGTTACCCATTGCCTCCATCAATTCATCATAGGTATATCTGTCCTCACCTTCTCCAGGAGTGTTACCCCCTATTGAAGGATCATGGGATCTTTTATTAGTGGAAGTCTTCTGCCTAGCAGAAGCACTATCCACCCCTGTGGTTTCTTGGCACCAGGGACCTTCAAATGATTGCTCATTCAAAGTTGCCATGGGGGAGGTCTTATTGATGTTACCACTTTCCTCCTCTGTGCTAGCGGGAGTAGTGGCAGCCTCATCACCCATATGCTCTACCTCCTCCTTAGAGAGCACCTCCTTTGGGTTGGGAGACACCCTTGTGGTTTCCCTTTGAATATTCTCTAGGGGAGAATTCTCCCTTAGAGGGCTTAAAGGCTGAGAGGGTAATGGTACAAGAAGGGAAGGAGCCTTCTTTACCTGTTTTCTCTTGTAAGTTTGGGTGATAGGAGAGGTTGGTTTTTCAAGAAGGGACTGGGGAATTGATTTTGAGAGGGAAGGTTGGGCTTGGCTAGCAGTGGGTTGGTCTAATGGGGGCCTTGACCCTGCTGCCATACCTTCATGGGTTTGGGACACCACCATCATTGTAGAGAACAATGGGGTGTCAACTCCTTCAGAGTCCCCAGCAGATCTTCTCATATTTGAGAAAACCTTGCCTTTGGGGGGTTTAGGTACATATACCCCAACAGGTTGAGGTATATCCGTCAATTCATGAGTAATGACTTCTTGAACAAACCTGGGATACATAAAGAAGCTCTTTTTGTTTCCCATGTTTGAGACAAGATCACTGAAAATCATTTTAGAAAAATTATACTTTCTGGCAGTGGCCAAGCACACCAAAGCATAAGCAATAGTGCTGCTGAACTCACTCCATCCAGTAGTCTTTTTGGAGATACAATGCATAAGAGTATGGACAAAGAAACGCCATTGGGGTGAGAATTTTGCTTTAGAAAATTTGAAAACTCCCAATGGGCCTCCATACCCCATTCTTGTAAGATTTGAAAACAGTTCATCATTTGGGATAGAGGTTATACCAGAGGCATCGTCTAGACGTAGACTGATGCGAATAACCTCTTCAGTAACCGTGAGTGATTGATCACAGATTCTTGTCTTGATCATCTGCACACCATTTTCAACAACAATGGTTGCATTGGCCCAGAACTGCCTTTGATGCTCGATATAGATTGTAGGGGATACAATAAGAGCATGAGCAATGTGGCTTGACTTGAGGAAATCCACAATCTGATGAAATCCTGCAGCTTGCTTTGGTTTTTGTAGCATCGCAATTTCATTGTGCTCGTCAATGAAAGTCATTGATGCCATTGATCTTAGTGAAAAGCTTGCCTGAAGACTTCGAACTTGAGAGAGAAAAGGTTTTGAGCGCAAGAGAACAGTATGCAAAGAGTCGTTATGAACTTTTAGGCGGGCAAAGAGTATTTATAGTATTCGGAACATAAGCAGTATTAACCTAGAGCAGTATTAACTGAAAGCAGTATTAACTACGAGCAGTATTAACTGAAAGCAGTATTAACCACTAGTAGTATTAACTGAAAGCAGTATTAACCACTAGCAGTATTAACTGAAAGCAGTATTAACCACTAGCAGTATTAACTGAAAGCAGTATTAACCACTAGCAGTATTAACTGAAAGCAGTATTAACTACTAGCAGTATTAACTGAAAGCAGTATTAACTACGAGCAGTATTAACTGAAAGCAGTATTAACCACTAGCAGTATTAACTGAAAGCAGTATTAACCACTAGCAGTATTAACTAACTTACTCCTTTTAAACTTGCTAAACACTGAGTACTGCTATGCATATCCTGAAACAGAAGATTAGTAACTCCAAGAATAATATACAGATATAAAACCACTTTTTGAGAAGGGGATTATTCAGAGTTGATCATTCCCACACTTGTTACCAAGAAAGTGAATCTACCCACATCAAAAGCTTTAGTGAATAGATCAGCAAACTGATTATCAGTGTGAACTTTGACAACTTGAATAAGTTTCTTTTCATTACAATCTCTTATAAAGTGATACCTGATCTCAATGTGCTTTGTTTTTGAGTGCTTGACTGGATTATTCACAATGCTAATAGCACTGCTGTTGTCAATAAAGATTGGAGTGTGTAGAAAGGTTACCCCATAATCCAACATTTGATTCTGAATCCATAAGACTTGAGAACAGCAACTTGCAGCTGCTATGTACTCTACCTCTGTTGTAGATGTGGATACTGTGGTTTGTTTCTTGCACTGCCATGAGACTAGTCTAGCACCCAAAAACTGACATCCTCCAGAAGTAGATTTTCTGTCCAAGTTTGCCCCACCTAGATCACTGTCTGAGTATGCTATTAGGTCAAAAGGTGAGTTATGAGGATACCATAGTCCCAATCTGGGTTGCCTTTTGAGATATCTGAATATCCTCTTAACAGCTTGAAAGTGAGATTGCTTTGGCCTAACTTGGAATCTAGCACACACACAGACTGGAAACATTATATCTGACCTTGATGCTGTGAGATACATGAGAGAACCAATCATGGATCGATAATGATGCACATCCATATCCTCTCCCTCAAGATCTGCTGTGATCTGCTTGTGTGTTTCCATAGGTGTGCTGGCAGGTTTTGATTCTGAGAAACCAAACTTGGTTAGAATATCCTGCACATACTTGGATTGACATATGAAAATGCCATCTGACTTCTGTTGAACTTGGAGTCCAAGGAAGAAAGTAAGTTCCCCCATGGAACTCATTTTGAACCTTTGATGCATTAAATCCTCAAACTCCTTGCACATGTTGTTTCTGGTAGATCCAAAGATAATGTCATCAACATAAATTTGGACCAGCAAGATATCCTTCTTCTTTCTCTTGATAAATAGAGTCTTATCAATGACTCCTCTTTCAAAGTCATTTTCCAAGAGATAGGATGACAGAGTGTCATACCATGCTCTTGGAGCTTGATGTAGTCCATAAAGTGCTTTCTTTAATTTGTATACCCTGTCTGGATAGCTTGGGTTTTCAAACCCTGGTGGTTGACAGACATATACTTCTTCTTCAATTGACCCATAGAGAAAGGCACTTTTTACATCCATTTGATAGACTTTGAAGTTCATGTAAGAAGCATAGGCTAGGAATAGTCTGATTGCTTCTATTCTAGCCACGGGTGCAAACACTTCTTCATAATCTATACCCTCTTCTTGAGTATATCTCTGAGCCACCAGCCTTGCTTTGTTCCTTATGACAATCCCTCTTTCATCTCTCTTGTTTCTGAAAATCCACTTTGTGCCAATTGCTCTGTGACCTTTAGGAAGGTCTACTAGATCCCATACATCTTGTAGCTTGAACTGTAACAGTTCCTCTTGCATTGCTTCTATCCAGCTAGATTCTTTCATAGCATCATGTGCCTTTTTAGGCTCAAGCTGTGATAGAAAACAAGAAAGCACTGTATGCTGTTGATCTTGCATTTCCTGAAGCCTGCTTTGATGTCTAGTCATCATAGGAGAAGAGATATCTCCTATTACCAGCTGTGGAGGATGATTCTTTTGAATTCTGGTGTTATGACTAGGTTCTTCATTCAGTCCAGCCTCAAGATTAGATTCATGCAACTCAACTGAAGTGTTTTCAGATGCCACTTCATTATTTTCTTGAGTCTCCTCATCTCTAGTTTCTTCTTCACTCTGACTTGGTCCAGTAAATGATTCCTTTTCACAGTCTTCAACAGAATTTACTGTGGGTATGGGAAAAATCACAGATTTAGATATACTTTCTTGACCTTGTGTGATCCCTGATCCTCCACTTCCTGTTCCTGTATACTCATTACTGAAACCAAAAGAGTTAGTTAGTGAATCAATGTCAAATAGCCACTGAGGTCCAGACCCAACAGGATTTGGTGTGTTCTCATTGCATTTGACATTGTCACTTTCTTCAATTATTCTAGAAGAAGAGTTAAAAACTCTGTAAGCCTTACTCTGAGATGAATATCCAACAAGAAATCCATCATCTGCTTTGCTATCAAACTTTCCTAAGTGAGATTTGGTATTGAGAATTGTACAAGGACACCCAAAAGGTTTGAAGAAACCAATGAAGGGTTTTCTTTGATTTAAAAGCTCATATGGGGTCTTGTTCTTTTGCTTAACCACTAGAACTCTGTTTTGGACATAACAAGCAGTATTAACTGCTTCAGCCCAGAAGGTAATTGGCAATTTTGAATCAGCCAACAGAGATCTAGCAGCCTCTATTAGTGTTCTATTTCTCCTTTCAGCAACACCATTCTGTTGAGGAGTCCTAGGAGCACTATATTGCCTCTCAATACCTTTTTCTTCACAAAAGGTGTTTAGATCATGATTTTTAAACTCAGTTCCATTATCTGATCTAATGACTTTTACTCTTTGATTAGTTTGGTTTTCAATTCTTAGAATAAAGGATTTGATAAGACCACTTGTTTCATCCTTAGTCCTTAGAAAATATACCCAAGTAAATCTGGAGTAATCATCAACAATAACCAAGCAGTAAGATTTCTTGCCTATACTCATAACATTTGTAGGACCAAACAGATCCATATGCAGTAACTGGAGACATGAAGAAACATAATTTAACTCTTTGGTCTTATGAGAAGTTTTGTGTTGTTTGCCTTTAAGACAAGCAACACAATGATCATCACATGAAAAGACTTTTGAAGGTAAACCTCTTACAAGGTTGTTTTTAACAAGATTGTTCATAGTCTTGAAATTCATGTGACACATCCTTCTGTGCCATAGAGAGGATTCATCTACAGAAGCTTTTGAAACAAGACAATTCAGAGATGAATCACTATCAACATTGTCCATATCAAGACAGTAAACATTGTCCTTTCTTGGAGTTCTAAGTAGTATCATGCTTTCATCAACTACCTTGAACCCTGGAGCAAGGATCATACACTCAGTGTTAGTAAATAATATACTATGTTGTTTGTCACAAACCTGTGATACACTTAACAGGTTGTACTTTAATTGATCAACATAGTAGACATCCTCAAATGTCATCTTACCTTTGGTGACATTACCTTTTCCACTTATCTTACCACCAGTAAGATTATCTCCAAATGCAACATGTCCTCCATTGATATGCTTGAAATCCTGAAGGCATGACATGTTGCCTGTCATGTGCCTAGAGCAACCACTATCAACATGCCAAATGCTCTTTCCCTTGAGCTGTTGGTTGCCCTGCACATTAAATAAATCAATTAGTATGAATTAGGAACCCAAGCCAAAGTGGTCTTGGGTACCCCTTTCTCATCAAAATACTTGCATTCTTTCTTGACAAGATTTTTGAACTTTAATTCCTCATTCTTGGAGTACTTTGTTACAATAATAGGCTTGGAAATGTTTTTGCTAGAATCAGTACTTGTTTTAGAAGTACTAACTGCCTTGGCAGCACTTGCATGCTTAGCAGTACTAACCTTGTTAGCAGTAGTAACTGTGTTAGCAGCAGTAACTGTGTTGGCAGTATTAACCTTTGAAGAGGTATTAACAGTATTAGCAGCATTAATATTTTCAGCAGTACTAACACTGTTAGCAGTAGTAACTGTGTTAGCAGTACTAATATTGTTAGCAGTACTAACACTGTTAGTACTTCTAGGCACCCACATTTTGACACTTTCTTTTAAAATCTTTTTCTTTAAAGTGCCTTTACTTTCAATATATTTCTTTATCACATGTATCTTTCCAGCCTTCCTATAACCAACAGATTTTTGCACAAATCTTTGAAAGTTCATTTGTTGGTTAATAGGGTTAAAGTAACAATACTTAGCCAAATGATTCAACTTGCCACATATAAAACAAGGTTTTGGTCTATTGATTTTATTCAGATCAACTCCTTGTTTCTGAGCCCATTGATTATTCCAGTTTCTTTGATTTCCTCTTTTTAAACCAGAATTTAGGCTCTTGGCTTTATTGCAATCACACTGTTTACAAGATCCAGGATTCACAACTGTGGTTTGTTTGTAATGGACCTTGTTATCATTTCCTATAGTCTTCTCTATCTCCTTGGACTTGACCCAGATTTTCCCACATCCCTCATTGGTGATAATATTGTTTTCTAATGGTATCTTTTTACTCACATTATTATCCCTGTTCTCACTGGCTCCTTTCTCAGTCAAATCCTTAACTACTACCTCATCCAAAGGATCTATCTTAAAAGCTTCTTCAGACAAGTCCTTTTTCTCCTTAGTTTCTAACAAGTCTGATGTAGGAGAAATATAGTTGTTATTGTAAGGAGGGGGTGTATTGTTGTATCCAATACCAGGCTTCATCTTATCATGTATCTGAGCCTTTAGAAGAGAGTCCATTGCTTTTGAAGCATAAGAAAACTTGTCTATGTCAAGCTTAACTTTTGATAGTTCCTCTTTCAGTCTATCATTCTCTTCTAAGGACTTAGACAGTTTGGTTTCTAACTCATTCTTTTCCCACTTCCAATAGTTTGTGTCATAAGAGTGTTGAAGTTCATTAGCTTGAAAGCCTTTGATTTGCTCTTCAAATCTCTCTACTATCAACACATAATCTCTTCTGTCCTTTTCTAATCTTTTGAGGTCATCACACATACTTTGATTGTGATCCCTGTATCTTGTAACAGTGTCAATGCAAGATTTAGTGCAAAGATTAGAACTTACCTCAGTGGGGAGATCAGACACTTCTGCCATAAGAGCTTGGTTCTGAATGGCTTCCTCAGCTTGATCACTCCAGTCAAATCCCATTCCTTGTTGAGAAACAAGGGCTTGAGCAGGATTCTTGTTCAGATTGTATCCTCCATTCTGAGCTTGTTGATGGTTGTTGTTTGGAACAGCACTCCTGCATTCTCTAGCAAAGTGACCTTTCTTGTGACACTTATAACATTCCACCTTGGTTTTGTCAAAACCAGCTCCATCTTCTCTTCTTTGAGAGAAGTTATTTCTTCCAGTTCTTTTAATGAACTTTTTCACCCTCATGGATAACATGGCCATCTGCCATTTAATATCCATCTCCTCCAGATCATCAGGGTGAATTTGATCAAGATCATCATTAATCAGAGAATTGCTGCTATGACTGGACAAAAAGGCTTCAAAGATAGTTTCAGTGCCTTTTTCTGAACTTACTCCACTGGCAGTACTAACTGCTTCAGGGTTGGCAGTAGTATCAGTGGATGCTGAAAGAAGTGCAGCATTGTGAATATAACCAGAGGGCTTCTTCTTGGTTTCTACCTCAGTTTCAAAAACTCTTAGATCATTGTATAGATCATCAAGTTCTTTCTCTTCCAGATTGTCACTCTGTCTATATGAGACAGTGTACATAGTCCATTCATCCCCAAGAGATCTGAGGAACTTTCTGTTGATATCATCTTGTTCCATCTTCACCCCTACAGTAGCCAGTTCACCTATGAGTTTATTGAACCTATCAAAAGTTTGAGTCATAGATTCATTCTTTGTGGAAGTGAAGTTCTCATACTGCTGCTTTAGAACATCTCTTTGATTTCTTTTGATGCTCTTAGTTCCAGCAAATCTTTTCTCTAGAGCATTCCAGAGAATCTGAGCATCAGTGCAGTTGCAAAATTGATGCTGATATTCATTGGGAATAGCCAAGAGCAGAGTGCTCAAGGCCTTCACCTCTGTCTGTCTGATCTTCCTCTCACCATCTGTCTTTGGTGGAGGTCTTTTCCCATCTGGTCCTATCCTTCCAGCTTCAGAAGGACCATTCTCAATGATATCCCACATTGAGTAGTCAGTGAGAAGAATATATTGTATGATTCTGATCTTCCACATGTCAAACTCACTTGGTTTGAGCATTGGAACCTTAGAAACCAAAGTACTGCTTGATTCTGTAAGATTTTCCATGATGAATAACTGTTTCTGAGAGGGTTAGGCTCTGATACCACTTGTCAGGATCGAATTCTCAACAAGAATTAATTCTCAGAAACAATATCAAAGAAGTTTGCGGAATAACACTTTGATATTTAATCAAACAGAAAATCAAAACAGACTATAATCAACAAACTGTAAACTTGTATTGAATGCTTTGAAGTTACAAGATTACACACTCAACCTCAATATTGATGAACAGACTCACCAATACGAATTCTACTTCTCTAGAATTAGGATCTATGTCTTGAGGTTGATTTTTTTTCTAAAAAGAATGAAAAAACAAAAGTTCTCTCTCTCTATCTATTCTATACATTCTATACATATACTAGTCAAAAGATAATTACAATAATTAAACAAATCTTCAGTATATCTTCCATGTATATCTCAAAGCTTCCATAATTTTCAGATTATCCAGCTGTCATTCTTTCCATCCAAATCTCTTTAGCAGCACTAACCATGATCAACAGCATTAACTTCTTCTTGCAGCATTAACTACTAAGCAGCACTAACTACTAGCAGTACTAACTAACTAAGCAGTACTAACTTTGTTCAAGCAGCACTAACTTTGACTAGCAGTATTAATAGTACTAGCAGTAGTAATACTCAGCAGTATTAACCTTAAAGTCTTCTAGCAGTAGTAACTTTGAACCAGCAACATTAACCATACTTGAGTTTTTCTTCAGTTCCCAACACTATTAGATGAAGCCTTCCGCACTTTGGGAATAGCAACTGGTATTGTGTTTAGTAACACCTGACCTATTTATTTGGTCTTTGTATAAGACTTAAAGTTAGTAATTATTGAGGTTAAATATATGATTTATCTTGAGGTATTTTCAGATATTGATTTGTAGAGAGGGATTTTATCATTTATTTGATGTAATAACGAAATTTTAAATTAGTTTCCAAATTTGAGGGTGTTACATTAAGAGCCATTGAAGCCCATAAAAACCCAATAAGATTCTACACAAATATTATATGTATGTACATTACATACATACATATTCACTTAATTAAACACATACATACATATATACTTAAATAATAATTAAAGATTAGTTAAAATTTTAATAAAGTAAATACTAAAATGTATTACCCAAATAATATATAATTATGTAAACGTTATTATTTTTATTTAAAGTTTAATTAAAATTAAATATTAAATTAATAATTAAAATTTTACCAAAATTCAAATTCCCTTAAGATTTTATGAATATCCAAAAAATTAAAGCTTAAGAAAAACGATGCCAAATTCAAAAAATTGAAAATTTTCAAAAAGTAGAAGACTTTATTTTTTAATTACTTCCCAAACAACTTGCCCGAGTGTCCACCTACTCTTTCTTCGTCTCTCTTGATCACATCCATCACTCGGCCCATCACCGACCTATATCGATTTCTTTCACCGACGCTATCAATCTACTGTTTTGCTCACAAACGCATAAACAATCGTGCTTTATGTATCAATATTGAGGATGGTAACAACAAACAAACCAACAACATTGTTCCCATTCCTCCTGCAACAGTGATGATGAAGAAATAGAAAGTTCATCGGACTTCCACTACGTTAGGTTTGAACTACATTTCCCCCTTTCCACCATGGATGATTTCTATAATGGACACAATAATTTGGCAATTTCTTACAACCACATAGTTCCGTCTAGTCTCAACCATTTGTAAAGTTGTAGGAGAATTTAGTAATCAAAAGCGAGAGGGGGGGGGGGGGGGGGGGAGTTTGTGGTTAATCATAGTTAAATATCTCAAAAACCTCACAAAACACAAAACCCCCAAATTTATCAAGTCTAATTTGAGCAAAGATTCATCATAGATGAGGTTTATATCTGTTTTTTTAATGTTGCAAACAGTCGTTGCTATTCTACTTGGTACTTGGTTGAGATTTTGATCAACGGGAAGTGTAGAATAGGCAATGCGTCTTATCCTATGGCATCGAATAAAAGAATGTGCAGACATCATTTTATGCTTTGTAAGTAACAAAGCAACCTTGTTGTACACGTGTGATCGTATTTGATTTGCTTTTCCCTAAAGTTTCCTATTTCATGTTTTTATATCCGAATCTGTTGAATTGAGAGTTAGAGTTGACATGTTATTACTTGAATGTAATCTCTTTTGGCTTATTCGTCTCATAGACAAATGGTATTGTTAGTGCAAGATTTGTTGTATTCAAGATCATGATTGGAGAAGTCCAAGTCAAAGCTTAATGAAGAAAAGTCAAGTCAATGTCTTTGTATTAGTTGTAAAAGTCAATTTCTTTAGTTTCCTTGTTTGTGAGTTGTAGATATAAATAGTCTTAGTTCTTTGTAATTCAAGGGAGAACTTAATTATAGATAATATCGTAAGAACTTAATTGAGAGAACTTGTAGAGAGAGATAGAGCTTTAGAGAGAGAAATTTTGTAATCTTGATTCAAGATCAATAACATTCTAAGATTTGTAGAATTACATTGTGATTACACTTGCATTTGGGACACACAATTGGTATCAGAGCAAGCAAGATTCAGAAAATTTGATCAAAATTATTGATTTGTTGTCCATATATGGAAAGTCGTAGAAAAGC
The DNA here is from genome assembly GCA_954870635.1 of Arctium minus. NCBI lineage: Eukaryota > Viridiplantae > Streptophyta > Magnoliopsida > Asterales > Asteraceae > Arctium > Arctium minus. The sequence goes on from OX941085.1 coordinate 62,392,517, forward strand.
CACTGTTTGAGAATCGAAATTTGTTGATTTGAGATGTTTTTGCTTAGATTTTGATTTCATTATAATCGATTTTTGTATTAGAACGATTCTTGTTTGTATTGAATTGTCCAATTCACAAGAATTTGTGTGAATTTTGGATTTTTGTGTCAGTTTTGTTCGAAAACTTGTATTAGACCGTGTTTGGATCAAATTCGATTTGCAGTGATTTTTAGTTGAAATCATCAACTAGAATTTTGTTCATATCATAATCGAGGAGGAATCTGCAAAGTTTCAGCATCTAATTCGGTGTATTGATCAAGATATGGCCAAAATTGTGAGTTAGACTCGACTTCTCGTTAGATCTGAACTTGACGCAAGTTCATCTAACTTGACGCAATATTCAAGAGGTTGTCGCAAGGTTCAAGTTTTGAGTATTTTGGGTGAAATTTTGGCGAAGTCTGGAACTCGCAAGGGAAGTTGACACAAGAAGTGACCTACGACAAGTTAACTACTCGCGAAACTCGACATACATCAAGTGAAGTTGACGTAGATCGAGTGATACGTCTTGCTTACTTGACGCAAAGGGAAGGATACGACAAATGTATTTCTCGATTCACGTTGTATACGTCAAGTTACTGTTTAAAAGCTTCTCGGTTCAAGGCACATACGACAAGTACACTTGAGGCAAGCCAAGTGTTGCGTCAACCTTCTATACATTCACTTCTCGGTTCAAGTTAGTTGCGGCAAGTCCAGTTGACGCAAGCAACTACTTGCGTCAATCTTGGTTCTCGGGTGAGGTTATCTGCGTCAAGTGGAACTTCTCAGGTCCAAGCGCCTGCGTCAAGCTACTTCTCGGGTCTAGAGGGTTGCGACAAGTGGTTACTGTAGTCTGCGACAAGTTCAAGTTTGATCAAAGATTTTCTGATTTTTTTAAGCGTTCACTGCAAGTGTTATCAATATGACTTCCAAGGATGCTCTCGCTATTTGTACTGATGATAAGCCATCTGTTCTCTTTAAAGGTGAATACGAGCAATGGAAATACAAATTTCTGGATTTCATTGACAGACACGAGAATGGTGAGTACATAAAGCAATCTTTGGATGAGGGTGTGATGAAGCCTATCACTGTGGAAGTACCAGATGTTAATTCTTCGGACAGTGAAGATGGTGATGAAGATGTTGAGCCTAAAATGAAAACAATTGATCTTGATATTTCAAACTATTTAGTTGAACAAAAGAAAAGACACAAAGTTGATAAGCAAGACAAATCCCTACTGCTCCAGAGTATCCCAAATGATATATACATCAAGATAGACAGTTACAAGGCGATTGGAAAGAAGATGTGGGATCAGTTAGAGAAAATCATGATGGGATCCAAGATTGGGAATCATATGAAGGTTGCTTATTGCATCACCAACTACGAGGAGTTCAAGGCTAAGGAAGGAGAGAATCTAGAGACAACATATGACAGATTTGTTTCCTTATTAAATGAGCTGACCAAGAACAAAGTGAAGAAGATACAGATTAAGAGTAATGTGAAATTTCTTAGTATGCTGCAACCTGAGTGGAAGAAGTTTACCAGGCAGATGAAGAAGCTAAAGGATCTGAATGAGATTCCTCTACATGAGGTATGTGAGACTTTGTGGCAGAATGAATAAGAGGTTGAAGATATTAGGGTTGAGAAGAAGAAACTTTAGAAACCAGTACTTGATCTGGTTGCTTTGGTAGTTGAAAGAAAAGAGAAAAAGTATGTCAGTTTGAAGAAGAAAAAGAAAGTGGTTATTTCTGAGTCTGATGAAGTTGACAGTGTTGTTTCTGATTCGGATGATAGGGAGAGTCTGAAGCAAGTAATGATTCTACTGACTCGGGAATTTCAAAAGAAGTTTTACAAGAAACCTGGGTCTAACAGTCAAAGATACTCATCCGGGTCAAGGAACTATGAGCACAAGGAAAGAATAGAAGGAAAGAAGAGATATGAACATAAGCAAGATAATGATCGGAGGTATGAGAAGAAGTATGTCAACATATATGAAAAGAAGAAGCCAGAGGAACCAGTTAAATGTTATAACTGTGGTAAGATTGGTCACTATGCAAAGGATTGCAGAAAGCCAAAAGTGTGCAACTCAGATTACTACAAGAACAAGATGATGCTTGCAAAGCAGAAGAAGTTTGGGAAGACACTGATGGCTGAGGATGACCGCTGGATTGATCAGATAAACTCGGAAAGTGAGAAAGATGAGGTTGCCCATATATGTCTGATGGGAAAGAAAGTGACTTATGATGAATCTGATGAAGATACATCCGATGAGGTAAATGACTTAACTGAAACTACTTTTTAAAGCAAATGGAATCCATGATGGTTGAGCTTCAAGATCTTTAGTCTAAGCTGAAAAGAGAAAAAGGCGTTGTTGAGAAAAATGACCAAACAATATTTAAGCTCAAGAAGGATAATGTTGAGAAGACAATATTGATTGAATCTTTGAAGAACGACGTCAGTACATTTAAAAAACAAAAAACTGATTTAAACCATCAAATATCTGAAGCAACTTCCAAGTTTAACTTGTGTGAACATGAGAAGAATGAGGTTGTTTGAAAATATAACTATTTGAAATCGGTATATAAATATTTGATTGCAAAGATTGGTGGTTTGGAAGAGAATTTTTATGCTAGAGGGAAAACTGACCAAACCATTCATCTAAACAAGCCAAACGAATTTAAATACTTCAACGCTTATTGGGGTATTGGGTATGATAACCCACATTATTTGAATAAAAGAATATCAAAATGGCATGTTCTTTATGATTTTGATTTTCTACAGTTGGCCGACAAACATCCCAAGTTGAAAGTCAGAAGGACTAAGTCTTCTGAATATGTCGAAGCACAGTAAGATCTTATAAGGAAAAACACAGTTAAAATGCAATTACCAGTCTGTTATGACAAATTGAATGATAGTTACATTTTTTTTATCAACCAACGTTTCTTTCTAATGATTATTTTAAAAGCTATTCGAATGAACAAATGGAGGGAAAGATTTATGTTCCTCCTCTCGTCTTAGAAAGCAAAATTTCTCAGCTTAAGAATGCTTTAGAAGAAGAAAGGGTTTTCGTTGAATTAGAAAAGACTGTATTTTCAACTGTTTTGTTGAACATTGATTCAAAATCTGAGATTATAACAGAAGATAAATCAGAGTTAGACAGAGTTTGTGAGAACAACTATACTGATTCAGGTGCATCTTCTTACAAAGCATTTATTGGTGATATCTTTTGTAAATGTAACACCATCAGATTTTGAACAAACGCCTTACCAAAAACAATGTTCAAAAGAATTTAATGATTTTATGTTTCCAAAATGTTCTAGTGTATCACAATCTTTGGATGATGAAGATCTGTTTAATGAAGTTGATTTTCTTAATTCTGAGGAATGTTCCGATGAATGTATGGATAAGTTTGATTTCAATGAAAAACTTCCACATCATTATAACTTTGTTGTTAAATCTGAAGAATTACCTAGTGTTTTTGAAGTTGGTGAATCATCAACTAAGGTTGATGAACCAGTTTCTGTTACTGTTTACTATGCTAAAGGTAAGAAAAAAAAGCACTCACAGAAACGGAAAAACACTGGTAAGTCTAAAAAGAAACAAACTCTAAAATCTCATAGTTCTAACAAGTATAAATCTTCTATTTCAGATATGAGATATAAAAGATCTGAAATAAATTTGAATGGAGGAAGAAGAAATCCACTGAAGATGTGGAGTCGGCAAAATCATTTTCTGCTTCTGATTGTAATAGGACAACTGATACATGTTCTGATGTAATTGATCAATTAGCTTCCAATAAACAAAACATTTGTAGTTCCATGCAAGATTTACACAATAAAGCAATTGATTCAATTATCTCATGCTACAATTCGTTGTTCTACTTGTGGCCGAAATGATTTTGTTGATCGTCGATTTTCTAATAATTGGTTTGGTTCTTATTATATATATCATTCTGAGAGGTCAAATATTTTTAGAAGGAAAAGAGGACCCAAATCTCAATGGGTGCCAAAATCAGATACTAACCAAAAGGACCCATTTACTAGTGGGTACCTAAACCAGTTGTTGATTGATTTCTCTTGTGCAGACCCGTCATATGTGGTACCTGGATTCAAGGTGTTCTAAGCATCTGACTGGGAGGAAAGATATTTTGTCTAATTATACAGAGAAATTCTGCAGAAATGTGCGTTTTGGAAATGATCATTTTCACCAATTCTTGGATATGGAGATGTTGTTCAAGAGAATGTAACGATAAAAAATGTGAGCTATGTTGAAGGCCTAGGACACAACTTATTTAGCATCAGACAGTTTTGTGACAAAGATTTGGAGGTTAATTTTAAAGCCAAGAGGTGATGCGTTAGAACAGAAGATGGCAAAGAACTCTTACTCGAAAGTCTAACCTCTACACAATAAACTTGTCCAATGTGAATCCAGAAAGTGCAGTGTGTCTATTATTAAAAGCATCTATGCAGCAAAACTGGTTATGGCATAGACGGCTTTCTCATTTGAATTTCAGATACATTAACAAGCTCGTGAAAGGTAATTTGATTAAAGGATTACCAGAGTTGAAGTATGAGAAGGAACATCTCTGTGATGCCTGTGAGAAAGGTAAGATGAAAAGAGCTTCTCATAAGCCGAAGCCTGAACAGAATACAGATAATCCTTTCGAATTGTTGCACATGGATCTTTGTGGTCCTATGCAAACTCAAAGCATAAATGGCAAACGATATGTAATGGTGATTGTGGATGATTTTTCGAGATATACTTGGGTGAAGTTTCTACGATCAAAAAATGAGACTCTTGACATAATCATCTCGTTCCTCAAAAGCATCCAAGTTAATCTGCAGAGAACATTGAAGTGTATCAGATCAGATAACGACACATAGTTTAAGAACAAGATAGTTGAAGATTATCTTGAATCTATCGGGATAACACATCAATACTCTGCTGCTAGAACGCCCGAACATAATGGGGTTGTCGAAAGACGTAACAAAACTCTTGTTGAGGCTGCTAGAATAATGTTGAGCCAATCAGAGTTACCTCTTTTTCTATGGGCAAAAGTTGTTTCTACTGCATGCTACACTCAGAATCGATCAATCATCATCGTCGTTTTAGTAAAACGCCATATGTTGTTATAAATAGTAGAACACCAAGCATTAAACATTTTTCATATTTTTGGATGCAAGTGTTACATGCTAAATGACAAGGAGAATCTGAACAAGTTCAGTCCCAAAGCGAAAGAATGCATTTTCATTGGATATTCTCAAACATCGGCGTCATACAGAGTGTACTTGAAGACTTCAAAAGTAGTAGTTGAAAGTGTCAACGTTACATTTGATGAGACCATGGAGTTGACTTCTGAACAAAGCATTTCAGAACCTGTGATTACTGGAGTATTAGTTTCTGGACTAATTAGTCCAGAACCTGGTTCAAATGTTTCTAATTTTGATAAAGCTTCAACTTATACTTCACATTTAATTGGTTTAAATATGTTATTTGAACATTTTTATGATGAGTTTCTAGGATCTAAAATTTTTAAACCTGTTGTGATTGACAGTTTGGATGATTCAAGAGAAAATCAACCAATCACTTCAGATGTATCTACTAAACCTGTTCCCCCAGTTCAGACATAAACTCAATCAATTGAAGATACACCGATTGTTGAACAATCAGAAGATGTACAACCAGTTGCTAGTACGGAATTGCCTATTCCAAAAATGCAAGTGTTCAACCAGTTGAAACTTCTGCAATCGTAACTTAAACTGAACCCCAACAAGATGGATTTATTGATGATCAGAAAGATCAAACTACTTATATCCCACTCCCTCACACAAATAAGTAGACCAAAGAGCATCTAGTGCACCAAATTACTAAAGATCCATCTAAACCGGTGCAAACTAGGTCTGCTACTACAAACGAGTTCTTATATGATTCCTTCTTGAGCAAGATCGAACCTACTGGAGTATCTGAGGCTCTTGAAGATCCAATATGGATAGTTGTGATGCAAAAAGAGTTAAATCAGTTCGAAGCACTGGAAGTATGGAGACTCGTGCCTAGACTTGAAGGTAAGACTATTATCGGCACAAAATGGGTATTCAAAAACAAAAAGGATGAAGATGTGTAACACCCTCAAATTTAGTAAGAGCAACTAACAAAAATTTCGATATAACCTCCAATAGAGACAACACATATACAATATCTAAACTCAATACACCTCAAAACATGATTCGATAAATGACCTCAACAATTACAAACTCTATATAAGGACTACATTTAATTCGGGTGTTACGTAACCCCAAATACAGTTGCTCTCTTCAACCTAATGCGGAAGACTTCATCAAGATTTTCACTCCTCAGGTGCACAACTAGTAATTCTCTCTTCACTGTGTTACTAGAACTATTCCCAACCGAAACCTGTTGCACATGCCGACAAATGAAAAAAGGTTAGGCTAACGCCTAGTGAGTTCAAGAGTTTTACCATATAGATAATTACATTTTTAAAAGGGGAGAATACAGAAGTTTTTCACAATGATTCACTTAAGTATGGAAACGACTCATTTTTCAATAATATGCATTTTCAAAGATGAACACCTCAATACAAAAAATACTATTTATAAAATGATACATCCCAAAACTCACTCAAACATGAGTAGAATCAACTTCCAATTTATGAAAATATGAATAATATTTCATATTCCGAAAAACACCCAAAACACGAATGGGACCCAATACTCTACACACAAAACTATGGACAATAATCCACCCATAAAATATATCACCGAAAACATAAATATAGACCCAGCCCGAAGACAACACCTTTCGGTGACGGAGGAGACCCGAGTCCATATAATGTGATGGACACAAAGTTAGCCACACATTATGTGATATTGGTATTAAGTATCGAGCTCAACATCTTTTAGCATACACCCATAGATACTTGCACAAAGGACTTACACCATACCGGGGATGCCTAACCGCGACACGATGGGGAAAACTAGCGTTCCACCATCGGATAAAATAATTAAAGTATCGAGCTCAGCATCTTTCAGCATACATCCATAGATACTTGCACGAAAGACTTACACCATACCCGATGCCTAACGTGCCACGATGTGGAAAACTAGCCATTCCATCATCGGACAAAGTGATAAAAGTGCTCATGGATCCATAGCAGACAGGGCTGAAACACAACATGACTCCAATTGAATGACACGCACACTCAAAATATGAAATCATCAACAATCATACACAATGACCAAAGCTCTACGCTGAGCTATCAAAACTGGACAAGTGTCCCCAAAAACCCCATCATAATCAAATACTGAGCCACAGGCTCAAACAACCAAATGACTCATTGTCAAAAGCAATAGAATGCAATAAAATGCACTCGACCAATGTTTATGCAGACACGTATTCCAAAGTACACGGCTAAACTCCAACACAACTCAAAATAAGGTTGATCATTTTCCAAACAAGGTTATACCATTGACCCCTTTCAAAACGTCTCAAAACACGAGCTATGCATATTTTCCAACAAACACAAAAATGAACCTTTACCAAGAAATCTCCATTTATGCAATACATTAATAAAAACAAATGTCTATTTATTACTCATTTTCAAAATGGCCAAAAGTCCCAAGTGTGGGGGTTTTACAAGGTTTATAAAGGCAAACACCTTAAATAATGAAACCCACCAAATAACTCAACAAGTGATAATTTCACGTAAACACATAAACACTTTAAAAATAGACATCTTGGCATGTACAACGTTTTCGCATATCAACTTGAACTCACCTTGTTAGATTTAGGCTAAATCTAGATTTTACCCCAGACTTGAGCTTCCTTGAATAATTCCGAATCCACAAGAAAAAATCCTTACAAAACCTAGATACACAATTTCCACTCATAAATAATCAAATTCAACCATTTAGAATCGATCCCCAAATACTTTACATCAAAATTTCCATTTTGGCCAAAACCCTAATTTTGACCTAAATTTCCCCAAAATCTTCCAAACCGAAAATTGGAGGAATAAAACACCAGGATATCATCAATGAAGCATTTATATCTTAAAATTAGGTTTAGAAGGGGAGAACATAAACTAACCACTTAGGTTTTGGTGAAAACCTAGAAAACCCTAAAATGGAGCTTGAGGTTGAAGATGAAGAGGGAGCCTCTTGATCCTAGCTCCCAATCCTTGTTGGATGGTGGAGAAACACTTGGGACACGTTAGATTTGGTGTCTTGGATGCATAAAATCCGAAGTTAGGGTTTGAGGGTCGATTTTAGAGAGAAGAGGGTGAAATGGGTTGTAAGAATGAGAATAGGCTGCTCAAAATCGGGTTTTAAAGTGACCAGGGGGCCGACGACGATTGTGCCCTACGATTGTGCCCAGGGAACTCTCGCTTGGAGTGTACCACGGGTGGCACCACCCCCGCGACCTTGACATGGCGACAATGACAATTGTCACTGTCGCGGGCACTATCACCCCGCCTCCCCCCGAGCTCCGAAATACAACCTTTTTCAACACCAAGACCCTCTACACTCTTGGGGACTTTAAATAATGTTTTCCCAACATAAATCCAACCATTTACAAGTTGCAGAAATGTCCGGGTGACCTTTACTTACCGAAAATTACGGGTGTTATAAGATGGGGTAGTTGTCAGAAATAAAGCCCGACTTGTTGCGAAAGGATACCGGCAAGAAGAGATAATTGATTATGATGAGACATATGATTTTTTTGCTTGCATCAAAGCAATCAAAATGTTTCTACCTTATGCGGGGCACAAGAATTTCACTGTCTTTCAGATAGATGTGAAAACGACTTTTCTGAATGACATACTTAAAGAGGAGGTATATGTATCTCAACCAGAATGGTTTGTCAGTTCTGATAAGCCAGATCATGTCTATATCTTAGACAAACCTCTTTACAGTTTGAAACAAGCACCCCAAGCCTGGTACGACGTACTTTCAAAATTCCTAGTCAAGTCAGGGTTTTCCAAAGGTAAGATTGACACTACCCTCTTTATTAAGAAAGAAAAAGGCGATATCATTCTCATTCAAATTTATGTGGATGACATAATTTTTGGGTCAACAAATCCTAAGTACTACAAAAGTTTTTCTGCCTTGATGGTGTCCAGATTTCAGATGAGTATGATGGGAGAGATGAATTTTCTTTCTTGGATTACAAGTCAGACAATTTTCCACAGGGATTTTTATAAAGGAAGCTAAGTACATTTGTGACATTTTAATGAAATTTAAAATGGAGAACTGTACACCAATTAGCACCCCGATGGCACCGGGTACTAAGATTGGAGCAGAACCCTAACGGGAAAGTTGTTGATCTTAAGATCTACCGAGGTATGATAGGCTCTTTAATGTACTTAAATGCGAGTCGATCTGATATTATGTTTTCGACATGTTTGTGTGTGAGATATCAGACCAAGCCCAAGGAGTCCCATCTCTCGGCTGTGAAAAGAATTTTTAGATATTTGAAGGGTACCGCAGATCTTGGTTTGTGCTATCCTAAAGATACAGGGTTTGAACTGACTGCTTATTCAGATGCAAATCACGCTGGATGTATGTTGGACAAGAAGAGTACATCGGGTCATATACAGTTTTTGGGAGATAAGCTCATTAGTTGGGCTTCAAAGAAATAGCTATGTGTATCCACATCAACAACTTAAGCGGAATATCTAGATGATGCTAGTTGTTGTTCCCAGATGTTGTGGATGAGAACACAACTACGAGATTATGGATTCCAGTTTAACAAGATTCCGATATATTGTGACTCAAAAAGTGCAATTGAAATATCAGCAAATCCTGTTCATCACACTAAGACAAAGCACATAGAAGTCATATATCATTTTATAAAGACCATGTTGAGAAAGGTACAATAGAATTGTACTTCGTGAATACGGATTATCAGCTTGCAGATCTTTTCACTAAAGCATTAGATGAAAAACGTTTTAATTTTCTAATTTCAAAGTTAGGCATGTTGAATCTTAAAACTTAATCTTTACATAATTTGTATTTGTGTTTGTTAGGTCATTATATTGTATCCAAGATTTAATGTGTTAAGTCAAAGGTGTAAAGTCAACTAAGTGTTGTTAGCTTGTAAGTCTTTGTGTTTAGTTAGTGGGTATAAATACCTTTTGCCTTGTAATATTTGGACGTACGCTTTCAATGTTAGATATATGACTTGAATGACTTTCTCTCTCTACTCTCTCTCTCTCTAGTTCTTGATACTGTTATATCTTGTTTGAGATTGAATAGCTTGATTTGATTGGGAAATTTTACATTAACAATTGGTATCAGAGCAAGACCAAACAAATTCAGAAAGATTTTCACAACAAATTTAGATCGATTTCTTGAAATTTGGATCTAAAAGTTGGATTTTCTTGAAAATTTAAAGAACACAGATTCATCTCTGTTAAATCAAATTTTCTGTGATTTGTTGTTGATTGTTTGTGAAAATGATTTCATTGTGTTCGAATTCTATGTTAGAATGATTCTTGTTTCAATTAGATCACAGATTAATCACTTGTTCGATTTCAATTTTTGAAATTTTTGGATTTTTGAGTTCATGCAAATTTACGCAGATTATTTTTCTGAAAAACAGAATTGTGATTAAATTCATATGAGATTGGTGTTTTTTTGATTGATAGATTCATGTTGTTGTGATCGATTAGAATAATTGATCATATTGTTGTAATTTTGAGAATCAATTTTGCAGATATTTGAATCTTCTCGGATCGATTGGTGAATCAGATAGGACGAACACACAAACAGCCCGTGATTTCATGAAGAACACACAAGGCTCTGGATTGCGAGTTTGATGATCCATTTGGTTTCAATTTTGCGCCAACAACATTATCACTTGCGCCATTTTCATCAAGTTTACGCTAGATTCATCAAGATTGCGCCTGACGTTTAATTTGCGCGATTCTAAACAAGGACCCCGGTCGAGTTGCACAGACACCGGTCCTCTCCACACCGGTCAACACAAGACACCGGTCACTTCATGACCCCGGTCCTCTCATGACCCCGGTCCCTGAGCTCAAGTGACTTGCGAAATTAATTGATTTGTGCCAATCGTTCTAGTCCCAATTAATTGTTTTGCGCCAAAATCATGTTTTGTGATTTGCGCGACGAGTGAGGATTCATGTTCTTTTGCGCCATCTGGTTAATCTGATTTGCACTTTCCAGTTTTTCAATTTGGTTTGCGCCATTCAACCAATTTGTTTTGCGCCATCCAACCAATTAGATTTGCGTGTTCTAAATCAATTGATCTGCTTGTTCAGGAAAAGTGATTTGCGAGTTCTAATTTGTTCTATCTGCAGGTTTCGATTTCAATTTGCGCCATATTGATTTGTGCCATCTTGATTTGCACCATCTTGGTTTGCGCCATCTCAATTATTTGTTTTGCGTTATCTAAGTGTTTTTAAATCAAGTGGTCTGCAAGTTTAATGCTGAAACTTCAAGTTGTTTGCTAGTTCCAATTCACATTATCATTTGACTTGCGAGTTTATTTTGAATAACTCATTTGTATTGTGAGTTTCAGGTTATGCAGTTTGAAAGCTTTAATCTGTTTTAGCTCGAGTGATCTGTGAGTTTTAGTTACATTGTTGGGTTTACAAGTTTATTGTATAATTTGTGTGCTTTGAGAGTTTCAGGTGATCTGCGAGTTCAAGTTCAAGAAATTTGAGACAAGTTTCAGTGATTTGAGAGTTCCAGAGATTGGATTTTTCTAAGATTATTTTGTGGTGATATGAGTTTGACTTTTAGTCAAATTTTTCTGAATTGTTTGGGAACGATCATTCATATCAAGCTGATTTCTAATTCAAGATGGGATATTTTTCTGAGCTTGAAGAAAAGATTAAAAAGCTCGAATTAGAGAACATAAATCTTGCTTTAGCAGTTGATTTTTACACAAAGAAGACAAAACAATATTATGATGAAAGCAACACACTGAAAGAAGAATTTAGTGCATTAAAGACAATTAATGAAGATCTTCTGAAACATTCTTCTGGGCTGAATAATGAGAAAATACTGAGTTTGGAAGCTGAGAACACAGAGCTGACAAGAAAAATCTTTAACTTGGAATATCAGATTATCCAAATCCAGAAAGCTTCCGTTGAATGTTATGAAGAGAAGATATCTGCTCTGAAGAAGAAGAATGCTGATCTGAAAACAAGCCTTCAAGCAGATAAAGTTAAATCAGATCTGGAAAAATCTTTTACTCAAAAGATATCTAAACTTTCTAAGAAAGCTCTCCAAGAGAAAAAGGATTTGGAGCATAGATGCAGGAAACTTTCCAAACAAGTGTCGGAATTTGAGAAAATTCTGATTACTGAAAGAGACACTTTTGCGAATGAAAGACAAGTTCTTGAAAATAAAATTACTGAATTTCCCAAACAGATTTCAACTCTACAAGACTTACTGGAAAAAGAAAAACAAATTTTCAAAGAAAAGAAAAAGTCTTTTGAGTTTGAAAAGAAAAATGCCGAAAAGAGAAATACTGGGATTTTCAAAGATATTTCTGAGAAAACCAAGAACTTGGAAAAGGATTTTGAGCTTGAACGTTTACATTTTGAATCTGAAATATCTAATCTCACATTAAAAATAACTGCTCTATCATCAGATGTTCAAAAAGAAAAGAAGGACAAATCTGATTTGAAATTAAAGTTTGACACTCTAACTTCTGAAAGAAACATTTTATCTGAAAAGATAAATGACTTAGAAGCTGCAAACGTTAATTTGTCAGAAAAGATTACAGCTGATGTGATTAGTCAATCACCTGTTGATAATTCAACAGAATCAGTATGTTCTTTCAAAACAGCTTCAAGTTCTATTCATGAGAAAAATGTTTTGAAAAATAAAAGTGTCAAATCAGAAACTGTTACATCAAATCAGATTAGACCATCTAATCTATTATATGACAAATTTGTTGATGGTTCAGCGAGCTTCTATGTTAAATCTCTTGGAAAGAATTCTAAGAAAAATCAGATGGTCTGGAGTGTGAAGAGTTCTTCAGATGCTAAGAAGAAGAATGACAAAGCATCTGCATCCACATCCAATGCCAAAAAGAACAGTGTGCATAAAGGTAAATCTTTTGGTAATTCTGATTTGTTTTATTCTACTAATCATCTTATCAGGATTGCTCAGAAGAAAATATGTTGTTCTTACTATGGAGCACATGACTTTGTAAGTAACAATTTTGTCAACTACTGGTATGGATCTTATTATGCAACCCCCATAAGAACTGCAACTAACACATCAGGACCTAAATACCAGTAGGTACCAAAAGCTAAATCTGTGTTGCAGGCACCCAAAGTTTAAGGGGGAGCATAGAACTTAGGTTTTTGAACAAAACAGTTCAAAACTCGGACTTAAATGTCAAGACCAAGGCTTCTAAGTAAACCAGCTTAGAACCCGTACTTCAATGGAGTTTGACTTCTAAACACAACAGTTTAGGACTCGTACTTCAGTGATCAAAAGACCTTACTCCTATGCTGATAAGAGATTGTACACTAATACTTGAATGAGGAAATGAACCATCAAGGGGGAGTACATTCTTGTCTGACATATTTTGCATCCGATAGATATGACGATCTACAATTCACAAGGGAGTTGTATCTGATCTCTATCATGTGTTTTTTCATTAACAATATATTTGAAGGATATGACGATCTACAATTCAAAAGGGAGTTGTATTTGATCTTTATCTTGTTTTTTCACTGACATATTTCAGATGCATAATTTATAAGGGGGAGTAAAGGTGATGGCTTCTGATTACAACAGATCAGGACGCGTTCTTCAATGTTCAGATAAGGATATTTTGCAAATATCCAGGGGGAGCTTATCTGATCTATATCATTCTATCATGATTTGAGGGGGAGCCTATAAATATGTTCAAACCACTTCTGGTTCTCAAAGATCTCTGATTGTTTGAAAGAAGAACAACTATATCTCTGATTGTTCTAGATCTCTGATTGTTTGAAAGAAGAACAACTTTCAAGCGTGAAAAACGTTTTCTGAAATGTTCAAACCACTTCTGGTTCTCAAAAGATTTTATGAATTTAGAAGTGTGATTTTAAATGTTTTTCAATTTTGAGCTTTAATGTTTAACTGGCCGTGTGTTTCTAAAGATCAATACTTGCGTATTATCTTGTCTTTATAATCTAAAGTATTCATACACACCGGTTCAGTACTTCATTTGAATTTGTTATTACCATGTCTCATAACAAAACAATTTTTCGATGGTAATACCCTCGTTTGAAATTCAATGTTGTTGAGCTTCAATCATCATTTCTAAATTTGTGCTTTCATTGCTAAAATTGTTTATATTTGTTCATATAAACAAAATATCCAGTTCTTTGATACCCTACTCATTTTATTTGATCTGATTGATACATTGTCAGATTCTCAAAACAATTCTCTTGATTTCATTTCATTCATTCAATATCTTTGTTTTGAGAAGTATTCAAAGTTCAATTGCTCAAATCTCATGAGCATACATTTTGACAATGTTTTTGTACATTTTTGTGCTTAACTGTTCAAGTTAAACTGTTGAGCAACCATTCTTTTTAGGACTTACATGGGATTCGTGTGAGAGCTTAAACAGAACTTCTATGGATTCACGTAAACCTGTGTTTCATACCCAGGAAGTTATCCTTGAGTGATTGAGGGGTGAGGGGTCATAAATCAAAGAATGGGGGAGATAACTCATCCGGTTGAGTTTTTCTCATTGTGTGGAGCGGAAAAATGGAAAAGAGAGTTTGGTTAGAAGTGAGCTTATATGTTAAAAAGAAAGAGGGTGTGAGAACAGAGTTAAAAGAATATCAGAACTTTGCACCAACCACTTTCTGAGCCGGGTAGCCACATCTTATGATTGGTTGACATTTTTTGGTGACCATCATTGAAAAAGGCAGTGAGCCCATGCCAACTCTTGCATTTACCCCACCAACCACTCATTTCTTTCCCGAAAAAGAAATGTTTCATTTTCATTGGGGACGTAACACATCTGCTATCTGATCTTCACTCGGAAGATTTAGATATTGAAAAGGAAAGTTTCCCCACCTTCGCACCTCTTTCATGCACATTGAGTCCGTGTAATATATGTTGTTGTCTCAACAATTTACACAATTTGAGCCTGAAAAAGCTTGAGTAGCTTCAATCATTCTACAACACACAAGGAATACGTTTTCTTGTCATAACATTCATAGAAAATTCCTTTGTGGTTTTTCGATGATTGAATGGAAGCCCTGGGGGAGTGAACATCACCAAAGCTCATTTCCAATGTACATCCGTTGTACAAAGTGGCTCCGTGCTACTTACAGTCATATTAACTGTTTCATCTGTTGAATCAGGGTTATCACGTTCATTATGTCTGAATTTGAAAAGATTCGGATATATACATTTCATGAATTGACGGGTACTCGGATCAAAGGGTGGAGAATGTCAAATTATCATGAAGGGGAGATTGTTAGACATTACAAAGGGGGAAATCAAAGAAAGTGCCGAAATTGATGAAGTTTTAATGATCATGATGCTCACAATCATCAAAAAGGGGGAGAAATTTACAAAGTTCAATTTCAAAGCAGAGATGTCAAAATTGGGGAGAAATTTCTGAAAGATCAATTTCAAAGCCATCAAGAAGATATCAAAGTGAAGATAGACTTGGAAAGAAATTCTGAAAGTTCTTTCAAAGAATTTAAAAGATTCTGAAGATAGATGATTTGAGAGAGTTTGTTTTTCTGAAGACAGTCAAGAGATCAGAGTGATGAAGATACAGTTTTGAAAGATTTCTCAAAAGTTTTAAAGATTTCAAAGAAGTTTAAAGAGTTTCAAAGCTTTGTTGAAGACATGTTGACTTTCAAAAATGTTAATTGTGATAGACTTTTCAAGATTCTTCAAAGGTTGAAGGATTAAAGATTGTTAAAGCTTCAAAGATCAAAGCTATCAGAGACAAAAGCTGAAGAATCAAGAGTAGAAGACTAGTGTCAAATTTTTATTAAATCTTGAATACAAAGGGGGAGATTGTTAGTTCATTATATTGTATCCAAGATTTAATGTGTTAAGTCTAAGGTGTAAAGTCAACTAAGTGTGTTAGCTTGTAAGTCTTTGTGTTTAGTTAGTGGGTATAAATACCTTTTGCCTTGTAAGATTTGGACGTACGCTTTCAATGTTAGATATATGACTTGAATGACTTTCTCTCTCTACTCTCTCTCTCTCTAGTTCTTGATACTGTTATATCTTGTTTGAGATTGAATAACTTGATTTGATTGGGAAATTTTACATTAACAGTGTTGTATAGTTTGGTTTACATTTTTCTTCATGTCTTTATTTTTTTTAATTCTGAAAAATATCTGCACTGAAGGTTTGCTGATTATTTCAGGGGGAGCGAGTGACAAGATAAGATGATTAACATTCAAGGGGGAGTTCAATATATTTCATACTGACAATTTTTTCTGAATGCAAAGTTTCAGGGGGAGTAAATGACTTTTAAATATATCAGTCCAAAACACAATCTTTAAGGATTATGACTTCTGATCAATTCAGATTAGGACTCGTGTTTCAATGTTCTAGTTTGACTATGACTTTGATAGTTTGACGAATTTTTGACTTTTTCCAGATATTGAGGGGGAGCTTATCTGATTTTTAGTCAATAAATCAATATTTGAGGTAGAGTTATAAGATCAATACTCAATGTAAGTATATTTTCTGATTTTAATAACTAATTTTCAAACACTTTCAGATTGTTAAATTGTTTGAAAGAATGATGACTTTCAAGCATGAAAACATGTTTTTAAACGTTCAAACCACTTCTCGATTCTCAAAAAGATTTCATGAATTTAGAAGTGTGATTTTAAATGTTTTCACACATGAGCGTTAATGATTACCTGACCGTGTGTTTCCAAAAATCAATACTTGTGTATTATCTTTTCCATATACTGTCAAGTATTCATACACACCGATTCAATCTTTCTTATTGACTTTGTTATTACCATGTCTCAAATTGAAACAATTTTTCGATGGTAATACACCCGTTTGTGTTTCAATGTTGTTGAGCATCATATTCTTTCAAACATATGTGATTCTTTCATGATTGTTTATATTTGTTCATATAAACAAAATTCCAATTCTTTCATGACCTAAGCTTTTAATGTTTTAATGTTTATCATTCATATTTGATCTTTCTAATACATTGTCAGATTCTCAAACAAGTCTTTTGAATTCATTTCATTCATTCAATATCCTTATTGTGAGAAATCTTCAAAGTTCAAAATGCTCAAATAATCATGATATTTTTGCAGAGCATACCTTTACTGACAGTGTGTTCATATTCTGAGATTCTTAACTGTTCAAGTTAAACTATTGAGCATCATGTTTTTAGGACAAATTTCATGGGATCAGTGTGAGAGATTAAAAAACTTCTATGGATTCACGTTAACTAGTGTTTCCTACCCAAGAAGTTATCCTTTAGTGATTGAGGGGTAAAGGTCTATACCATAGAGTGGGGGAGATAACTCAAACGGTTGAGTTTTTCTCATTGAGCTGAGGTAAAATGTAAAAGATAGTTTAGTTAGAAGTTAGCTAAATGAAAACAGAAAGAGGGTGTAATAACAAAGTTAGAAGAATATGAGAACTCTGCACCAACTATTTCTCAGTCAGGCAGTCACATTACTGATCGGTTCACAACTCTTTGGTGACCATCATTGAAACAGGCAGTGAACCCATGCCAACTCTTGATTTTAACCCCCCTAGCCACTCGTTTCTTTCTCAACAAAGAAATCTATCAATTTTTCATGGGGATGTAGCACATATGCTATCTGATCTTCACTCGAAAGATTTGGATATTGAAAAAGAAGGAAGTCTGCCCCATCTTCGCACTTCAATCATGCACATTGAGTCCATGGAAAACTTGTTGTTGTCTCAACATTTTACACACTTTGAGCCTGATAAAGCACATTTTGCTTAAATTCTTTCATACACAAGCACGTACACACATAAAATATGTTTTTTTATCAGAACATTCATAGAATTATCTTGTGTTTTTCAATGATTGAATGGAAGCCCTGGGGAGTGAACATCAGTAAAACTCCTTATGTAGTACATCTGTTGTACTAAGTGGCTTCGTGCTACTTACAGGCATGATAAATGATTCATTTGTTGATTCAAGGTTACAACTCAGTTCTGAATTTGAAAAGATTAGTAATTATATTTTTGAATTGACGGATGGTTCGACTATTCATATAGAGAGATCAGATGCTTGTAAAGTTTTGATTATGTTAATGCTCACAATCATCAAAAACAGGGAGAAGTTATCAAGAAATGATGGATTGTGAAGGTTCAACTTTAAGGATATGGGAAGAAGTATCAAGAAATCAAGAAAGTACAAGGGGGATGATTTGAAGAAATTAATTCTGATAGAGAAATATAGAAGGAAAAAGCAATTTCTGAGAGACAAAGAGAGAAGAGATGATTTCTAAAGTTTCGTTCAAGATGTGTTGATTCAGAGTTTCTAAAAGTTTGTTGAAGATCACATAAATCTGAGTTTACAAAGAAAGTGAAAAAAGTTGGAGATAATTTATTTGGAAGATAATAAAGTTTGTTTTTGAGAAAGACTTTGGTGGAGAATGATAAAGGTTGAATTCATTTCGAAGGGGAGATTGTTTTTCAGAATTGTTTGACTTCAAGAGAGAAGACTTTTAAAGACGAATTTTGTTTGAAGATTCCTTTTCTAATAAAGATGATGTTTGATAGAGAAAGGGGGATAATGTCTTTGCGGAAATTTACCTAAAAGGGGGAGATTGTTATAAAGGGAGAGATTGTTCGTTAAAGCTGAAATTCATTTAAAGTATGATCTAGAATACAAGGGGGGGAGAATGTTAGTGCAAGATTTGTTGCATTCAAGATGATGATTGGAGAAGTCCAAGTCAAAGTTTAATGAAGAAAAGTCAAAGTCAAAGTATGTCTTTGTATTAGTTGTAAAAGTCAATTTCTTTAGTTTCCTTGTTTGTAAGTTGTAGGTATAAATAATCTTTGTTCTTTGTAATTTAAGGGATAACTTAATTGTAGATCATATTGTAAGAACTTACTTGAGAGAACTTGTAGAGAGAGAGAGAGAGAGAGAGCTTTAGAGAGAGAAACTTTGTAATCTTGATTCAAGATCAATAACATTATGAGATTTGTAGAATTACATTGTGATTACACTTGCATTTGGGACACACAGGTATATTACCCTCAAGTTTTTATCCTGCAAGTTTAAGATATAACCATTTGATCTCTCTTTTACATTGGTATAGTACCTAGGTACACATGAATTATAAAATATTGTTAGCTTTAAATTTTTGTAACCACTCTATGATAAATTGGTGCTTATAGGGTAGATTAATCATCTGTTAGTACTTACAATAAAAATATCAATGGGTTGTCCCTTGGAATATGATCATCTCAATTTTTCCTTTCTACTTTATACTTGGTGACTCACATATTTACATTTATATGAACACCAAAATTTTGCTTACTTATCCTTGTATCTACCTAAACATTTTTCTCATTTCTAAGTGTGGTATTGTTTAATGAGCTAATATATGTGTAGGTCGGCATTTGGGGGGGGGGGGGGTGAGATCAATCACATTTGATCCAAGTAATCAATGTTTATGTATTGGGTATGTGGATCGAACATGTTTGCTGTAAAAATGCAAGTCTTTTGACTCTTAAAAGCCTAAGATGAACTCTAAAATGATAATAAAGATTAAATAGATGTAACACCCTAAAAATTCGGGTAATTTTAAAAATTGAAAATTCGGCAATAAGACATTTATATTTGGAGCTAACCACCCAAAAAGGGTAAAAGTGTACGCGTTTACAAAACCTGTAAGATGCATGGGAAATCAACAACAAACTAATCTAAACCATTTCTATCTAGATTACATAGGTTGTCAACCCAATTCCAAAAATGAATAAATAGTTTTAAACGCCAAGACCCCAAATAATCTATCATCCAAAAATGCCCTCAAGAGACCACGCTCTTCACTCAACCCCTTGACGACCCACCGGTAAGGGAACCTTTTCTACACATCATTTGAGAAAAAAATGTTAGGCTTAAAGCCTAGTGAGAACATACAGTTTATATGAAAATTCGATAAGAAAGTAAAATTCAACATAGGTAAATCTGTTTTCCCCAAACGCCTTTGTAAATAATTTGATAAGCACATTTTGACCTTGCGGTTCAAAATACATCTTGCGATGACGGGAAGACCCGATTTTCCAAGGATTGTGGCGAAACACAAAGTAAGCCACTTTCCGAGTTATTGAGCTCACCATACTAGGATCAAGACCACGAACACTCCGACTCGTACTAAGATGTGGGGGAGGGCACCCAATGATCCCTAGTCATGCTCATTCGCTAGGATTTACATTTACGACCCACGGCTAGTATCCAGTCCCACATAACCGTACCAAGTTGCCACCCTAGGGCCCAATGTCTCAACTAGCTACAAACGGGAGTTATCCCCAAATAATTAAGTCGACTATATACCTATGGATCCACTAGTAATAGTCTATACTTATCACAAGTTCATTTGTGAACAACTATAATCAAACATATAGTTCATAACACCATTCAATTCCCAAATCATATTTAAATGGTTAACTGTTGATAAGAAAAACAAATCCCAAACATGAATCATAAGGCCATATTCTCATTTCCAAATATGTTTCCTTACCAAGTAAACATTTCAAGTGTAAAAACCATTTTTATGTAACATGGATTTACTCAAGACTAAACCCTTTATTTCCTTTTCACAAAATAACACTTTCAACCAAAATACCCATAATATGCTTAAAACATAAACTTGGCTAAAATGCCATAGGTTGAACATTTATTCATCAAAGTGTGGAAACACTCATATTGTAGTTTCTAAACATGGATTGTTTCATTATTTTGCAAAATGGTAAGAAACCCTAAAACTCTCCAAAATACCAAGTTAGGTCAAAATCTCATCAACAAGGAAAATGTAAACAAGGAGATAATTAGAAGTGAAAAATGCATTTTGATATGTATAAAGTTTAATAAAAGAGAGTATGAACTCACAATCTAGGGTTTGGTTGAAACCCTACAACCCCTGAAGTAAATGGGAGAACTAGGATACTATGAGTAGAGTAGAGCCCTTGATTCTTGACTTGAAACTTTAGATGAATGATGGAGGATCACTTGGAACTTCAAGATTTAATGCTTGAAAGATCTTGAAATGCCAATAAATGCTCAAAAATCGCCCAAAGTGAGAGTGTTTGAGGTAGGTGAAGAGTGAAATGAGAATTGAATGAGAAAAAGGGTATTTAACCCTCCTACAGCCCATCGGCGAGAATGACTCGACGACTATGCCCTTGTCATTCTCGTGGGGCATACTCGCTGCCCAGGTACCGTGGCCCCTCAAACCTTGGCGATAGTGACACGACGAGAATGCCCGTGTCATAATCGTCGGTCAATCTCGCAAAGGGTGTACCGAGGATGCTAAGTTCCCCACGATAGTGCCCTGCGACTTTGCCCTATGGCATTGTCGCCGGGCAATGTCGCCCAGTGGTACCGAAGCCGAAAAAATTCAACGAAACGCTCAAGACTCCTCACGAAACTAAACGGAGTTTAAGGTAACCCATTCTTACAGATTGCACAGATAATCTAGAACGAAAAAGACCGATAGAAACTAAACGTACTGAAAATTCATGACGTTACAATCCTCCCCAACTTGGAAATGATTTCATCCCCGAAATCCCAGCTATTTGAATAGGTGAGGATATCTTTACTTCATATCCTCCTAGGCTTCCCACGTCACATTGGCACCACGATGATGATTCCATTGCACTTTGACCATAGTGACTTCCTTGTGGCGAAGTTTCTTTGACTTTTTCTCTAGAATGGCTTCGCGTTCTTCAACACAACGGTTACCCTCGTCCACTCTAATCTCAGAAAGAGGGATAACGCTTTCCTTCTCCGCCAAACACTTCCGAAGGTAACATATATGGAACGTGTTGTGGATCCCGTTCATTTATGGAGGAAGTTCCAATTGGTAAGCTTGCAAACCCACACGCTTAAGCACTTTAAATGGTCCAAGGAAACGGGGACTCAACTTCCCGCGTTTTCCGAATCGGATAATGCCCAACCATGGCGACACCTTTAGCATCACATGGTCGCCCACTTGGAATTCTATCGGTCGTCGCTTCTTATCGGCATAGCTCATTTTCCGATCTTGAGTCTCTTTCAATCTTTCCCGAATGCCTTTGACCTTATCGGCCGTCTCTTGCACGATTTCAGGTCCGAAAAATTTCTTCTCTCCCGCTTCAAGCCAACATACGGGAGTCCTACACTTCCGCCCGTATAAGGCCTCAAACGGAGCCATTCCGATGCCCGAGTGATAGCTATTATTGTAAGTGAACTCCACCAAAGGTAGGTGAGAGTCCCAACTACCCTCGAAGTCGATAACACAAGACCTTAGCATGTCTTCAAGCGGTTTGGATCGTTCTCTCGCTTTGACCGTCGGTTTGAGGATGGTAAGCCGTATTCAACTTCACGCGCGTACCAAGCTCCGTCTACAAGCCATTCCAAAAGTTTGAAGTGAACCGAATGTCACGATCTGATACAATAGACAAAGGTACTCCATGCCTCGAAACTAGCTCATCGATGTAAAGCTTTGCTAACTTGTCCATCGGTAGTGTCTCACGCATGGCCAAGAAATGAGCGCTCTTGGTCAACCGATCAACTATCACCCATATGATATCGTGACCTCGAAGAGTCTTGGGCAACTTAGTCACGAAGTCCATGGTAATGTGCTCTCACTTCCACTCGGGGATCTTCAAGGATTGAAGACTCCCGTACGGTCGTTGATGCTCGACCTTTACCTGCAAGCACGTCACGCAACGCTCCACATATCGTACCACATCAAGCTTCATTACCGGCCACCAATAATGTAGCTTCAAATCCCGATACATCTTTGTACTCCCCGGATGGATGGAGTACTTGGACTTATGGGAATCTTTGAGAAGAAGCTCCCGACTGCCCCCAAACTTGGGTAGCCATACTCGACCGTTGAACAGTTTTACCCCACGTCTATCTTCCGTTAAGAGTAAACGTTGTTTTGACATAACCTCCTCCTTGAGATTTTCCTCGAATAATGCTTCCACTTAAGACGTCTTAATCTTCTCAATGAGACTCGACACGAGCTCGATTCTTGAGAGGGTAGCCCGAATGCTCTTGCTATAGTCCTTCCGACTCAAAGCATCGGCCACTACGTTTACCTTACCGGGATGGTAAAGCAACTCACAATCATAGTCTTTGAGTAACTCGAGCCACCACCTTTGCCTCATGTTCAACTCCTTTTGATCAAAGACGTATTTCAAACTCTTATGATCTGTGTAGAGGGTACATTTTGTGCCATAGAGGTAGTGTCGCCAAAGTTTCAAAGCGAACACCACCGCCGCCAATTCCAGATCATGGGTAGGGTAGTTCTTTTCGTGAATATTGAGTTGTCTCGATACGTAAGTGATTACCTTTCCTCTTTGCATCAACACACAACCCAACCCCATATTCGAAGCGTCGCTAAAAACCACGAAGTCTTCCGATCCTTCGGGTAACGATAAAATCGGGGCTTCACACAACTTCTTCTGTAAGGTCCGGAACGCCTTCTCTTGTGTTTTGGTCCAAATGAACTTTACATTCTTCCTAGTCAAAGCCGTCAAGGAAGAAGCGATCTTGGAGAAGTCTTGAATGAATCTCCGGTAATATTCTGCCAAACCCAAGATGCTTCGGATTTCGGACGGACTCTTAGGAGGCTCAAATTCATCATGGCTTCAATTTTGGAGGGGTACACTTTCACTCCGTCTCGAGTGACAACGTGACCCAAGAATTGAACATTTTCAAGCCAAAAGCCGCACTTGGAAAATTTGGCATACAACCTCTCTTTTCTCAACACTTCTAGAACTTCGCGTAGGTGTTGCTCGTGTTCTGACTCACTCTTGGAATACACGAGTATGTCATCAATGAATACAATGACCGACTTGTCGAGGTATGGCCAACACACTCTATTCATCAAGTCCATAAACACTGTCGGTGCGTTAGTTAGACCAAATGGCATCACGAGAAATTTGTAATGGCCGTAACGCGTTCTAAAAGTTGTCTTCGGTACGTATTCTTCTCTCACCTTCACTTGGTGGTATCCCGAGTGCAAATCGATCTTTGAGAAATAACCCGCTCCTTGGAGTTGATCGAATAATTCGTCAATCCTCGGGAGTGGATACTTATTCTTCACCGTAGCCTTATTCAGTTCTTGATAATCGATGCACATTCTCATTGTGTCATCCTTCTTCTTGACAAACAAGACCGGAGCTCCCCAAGGCGACGAGCTCCGTCTTATAAACCCCTTCTCTAGGAGTTCTTGGAGTTGAGCCATCATTTCTTGCATCTCCGATGGCGCCAACTGGTAAGGGGCTCTAGCAATAGGAGTCGCTCCCGGTACAAGGTCTATTCGAAATTCTACTTGACGATCGAGTGGTAAACCGGGCAAGTCATCCAGAAAAACGTCAGGAAACTCACACACCACCTTTACATCTTCAAGTTTCTTCTTCTCCATCTTGGCGTCGACTACGTATGCTAGGAAGGACGAACATCCCTTCACTAAGCACTTTCGTGCCTTAGCCATGGTGATAACCGCTACATCACCCTTCCTCCTTTCACCATAAACTACCACCATGTCACCATCCGATGTAGGGAGTTGGATTAGTTTCTTGGAGCATAGGATTTCGGCATGATTGTCCACCAACCAATCCATACCGACTACCACATCAAAGCCACCGATAACCATGGGCATCAGATTAACTGAGAATTTCTTCCCCTCGATGTCAATCGAGCAATCCTTCAAAACATCGCGGATCACTACTTGACTACCATTTGCTATTTCTACCACTAAAGAATCAACTAAGCTACTAGTGGTCATGGTAAGCTTTTGGCAAAAAGAATCTGACACGAAAGAGAAACTAGCGCCGAAATCAAATAACACACGAGTAGGTACGGAGTTTAGAAGAAACGTACCCGATACCACGTCGGTGGATACCTTCATTGCCTTGGCCTCATCGGCCGTCATCTAGAAACCTCGGCCAGGAACTCTGGGAGGGTTTTCTTTCTTCTCCGGGGCGCTCCCCGTCTTCCACTTCGGACAATCCTTTTGAAAATGTCCCGACATCTTGCACTCAAAACAGACAATCCCCTTGATCGGACAATCTTTGGTAAGATGATCAGTCTTACCACACTTGGCACAAGAGGTGAAATTGGGATTACAGTTTCCATGGTGCTTGCTTCGGCACCTATGGCACCACCGTGCCTCTTGACGGTTGTTGAAATTCTGATTCCCAACGAATGGTCGATTCTTCTTAGGAGGTCCAGAATTGCCTTCCCACTTCCTCTTGTCTGTTACTACCACGACTTTCTCTGGCTTGCCTCTTGCATAGACCTCTTCCATAAATTGAGCTTCCTCAATTGTCTCCCGGAGGTTAGAAGCTTTAGAGTTGCGGACCATCGACATCATGTCCGCCGGGAGGCCTTTGAGGTAAGCCTTAACGTTCTCTTTTTCTGTTGAGGCCACATGGCCCACCAAACCCATCTTTTCCGTGAATTGACGGGTGTACTCCCTCACCGTCAAGTTTCCCTTTTCAAGAGACCGGAACTCAGCTTCAATATGGTCCATGGCTCTCTCACTGCAGTACTCTTCCAATATTTTCACTTTGAATTCGCTCCAAGTTAGTTGGGCCAAAACAGTTGGAGAGAGGGTGGACTGGATGACATTCCACCATGTGAGTGTCGTATCTCTGAGCAGTTGTGTAGATCCTAGTTTCAGTGCAATCAACAGATATATGAACAATGATGAACAGATGATAGGCCACAGTAACTAGTCATATGATTGATATAACTTCAAAGGGCTAAGGTTTACAGAGAGAATTTCTGATAATAGTATGTAAACCTAACAACTAGTAGACTGAATAATGAATCTCTCTTTTCTAAACTGTTCAACCCTAATAATGAACTAGAAATGCCTTTATATACTTAGGCTTACAGGCCTAATGGGCTAATGGGCTTCGGCCCGTCTAATTAAAACAACTATTAAGTAATTACAATATGCACCCTTATAAATACTTTATTCCACTTTCAACACATAGGACTTTCAGTCCTAACAATCTCCCCCTAAAGTTGAATAAAGCATTTATCTTCTTGAAATCTTCAAACATTGATCTTCTTTCCCTCTTGAATCTTTGAAGAACTTTGGTGTTGCATGTCTTCATGACTTTTCAAGCTCCCCCTTGAATAAAGCTCTTGGTCTTCATAGTTTCAACTGTATAACCAGACTCAATGTACAGTAGCCTCGACTGAACGCACTATCAAGCAGCTTTTAACTGTTGAAACTCAATCACATCGGATCAGCACACAAGAAAGATCATGTGAGAGTTACTTGACATTCCAAGGTGCATCTTCAGTTTAAAACAAAGAATCTGTCTTTGAACCGCGAGTTGAATAGATTTGTTTTCTTCTCAAGAACTTGTTTCAATCAGCGCGTAGGAGGAATGATAAACAAATTTGTAGCAGACACCACATGATACAGGAAAGAATCAATACAAACTTTGAAATCTTCAATCTTTGAAATCTTCAATCTTTGAAATCTTCACTGTCTTCAGACAAACAAATTTAGCATTAAACTCATATATTCATCTCCTTGATCTCTAGACTGTCTTCAGAACTGACTTTCTTTCTTTAAAACTTTGAAATTGAACTTTGAAAAACATTTCTCCCCCTTTTTTGATGATTGTGAGCATCATGATCATCAAAACTCTTCAATTTCAACATATTCTTTGATCTCCCCTTTATGATAAGATGACATTCTCCCACCTGTGATCTGAGTATCCGTCAATTCATGAAATATATATATCCGAATCTTTTCAAATTCAGATATAATAGGAATTGAAAACCTGAATCAACAAATGAAACAGTTAGTATGCCTGTAAGTAGCACGGAGCCACTTTGTACAACGGATGTACTTTGGAAAGGAGTTTTTGTGATGTTCACTCCCCCAGGGCTTCCATTCAATCATCGAAAAACCACAAAGGAATTTTCTATGAATGTTATGACAAGAAAACTCATTCCTTGTGTGCTCGTGAAAGTGTATGAATGATTGAAGCTACTTAGTTATATCAGGCTCAAATTGTGTAAACTGTTGAGACAGCAACAGATATTACACGGACTCAATGTGAATGAAAGAGGTGCGAAGGTGGGGCAACTTTCCTTCTTTTTCAATATCTACATCTTCCGATTGAAGACTAGATAGCAGATATGCTGCGTCCCCAAAGAAAATGAAACATTTCTTTGTTAAGAAAGAAACGAGTGGCTGGTGGGGTTATAGCAAGAGTTGGCATGGGCTAGGTGCCTTTTTCAATGATGGTCACCAAAGAATGTAAACCAATCAGAATATGTGGTTGCCCGGCTCAGAAAGTGGTTGGTACAGAGTTCTGATATTCTTTTAACTCTGTTCTCACACCCTCTTTCTTTTTGTCATTAAAACTCACTTCTAACCAAACTCTCTTTTCAATTTTTCCGCTCCACACAATGAGAAAAACTCAACCCGATGAGTTATCTCCCCCACTCTTTGATTTATGACCCCTCACCCCTCAAATCACTCTAGGATAGCTTCCGGGGTAGGAAACACTGGTTTACGTGAATCCATGGAAGTTCTGTTTAAGCTCTCACACGATTCCCATGTGATTCCTAAAAAAAACGATTGCTCAACAGTTTAACTTGAACAGTTAAGCACAAAATGTATGATAGCGTTGTCAAAAAAAATATGCTCAGGAGATTTGAGCAATTGAACTTTGAAAATCCGACAATGTATCAATCAGATCAACTAAACTGGTTAGGGTATCAAAGAATTGGATATTTTGTTTATATGAACAAATATAAACAATTTAGCAATGAAAGCACAATATTAAAAATAATGATTTATGCTCAACGATATTGAATATCAAACGGGGGTATTACCATCGAAATATTGTTTCGTTATGAGACATGGTAATAACAAATACAAATGAAGTACTGAACAAGCAAAATTTGACAATAACAAATAAAATTTGACCCTTTTGTACTTTTTTTTTTTTTTTTTTTTTTTTTTTTTTAAAGCACCCGGTCGAAGGTAAGATCGGAGAAGCAGATATCCGGTCGAATGATACAACCGGGGATACACTTATCCGGTCGAATGATACGACCGGGGACACACGTATTCGGTCGAAGGACAAGACCGGGTAACACGTATCCGGTCGAAGGTTATTCGGTCGAAGGGACAAGACCGGGTAACACGTATCCGGTCGAAGGGCTCAGGTCGAAAGACAAATTAAACGATAAACACAAAAAAACAGATAAGGTCGAAGATACCAAATGACCGAAGAACACGAAGAAACCACCGAAGAACTCGATGAATTTCTGGGATTCAACCGAAGCCAACCCCAGAACCTTCGATCTTCGATCGAATAAAGCCCAGATAAACAACCAAAAGATTCAACCGGATGCGATATTATCAACAAGATCGATAAAAAACAATGGCTAACCCTAAGACCGATAGCAAACAAAGAAAAAAAAATTCCTCAGATTCGATCGAAGAAGAAAAATAAACTTTTCATATACCAGAATAGAATCGATCGAACATACACAAAAAAACTTTAACTTTGCAGAATCAGATTAATCAGATAAACATATAACGCAAATACTAACAATCAATTTAAGCAAATAAAGCAATTATCACAAGTAATTGATTTTAGGGTTTCAGTCAAACCTTTTTACTGGATCAAACCTTTTTGCCTATCAGCTCTGATACCAATTGTAGATCCCAGTTTCAGTGCAATCAACAGATATATGAACAATGATGAACAGATGATAGGCCACAGTAACTAGTCATATGATTGATATAACTTCAAAGGGCTAAGGTTTACAGAGAGAATTTCTGATAATAGTATGTAAACCTAACAACTAGTAGACTGAATAATGAATCTCTCTTTTCTAAACTGTTCAACCCTAATAATGAACTAGAAATGCCTTTATATACTTAGGCTTACAGGCCTAATGGGCTAATGGGCTTCGGCCCGTCTAATTAAAACAACTATTAAGTAATTACAATATGCACCCTTATAAATACTTTATTCCACTTTCAACACATAGGACTTTCAGTCCTAACAAGTTGAGTACCGAACCTCACCCTTTGGTCATCTCCGCACTCAGACGAACCGAAGGCTTGTTCGACCTCTTGGATCCATTTTACGCAAGTAACCGGGTCTTCGGAACCAGAGAACTCTGGTGGTCTACAACCTAGAAAAGACTATAAGAACAGTTCTTCCCACTTTTCTGAGCACCAGCAGTCCTGTGCTCTTCAGTTCTAATCCCGTTCCTGGTGCCACCAGAACCAACTAACACATTTTCTTTCACTGCCTCGTGTCTTCGGAGGCTCGCATCACGGTCCTCCAACATCTTCAGAAACCACTCTTGCTGCTTCTCCATAGCCGACGTCATCATTTGCATGACGCTAGCCATCAGGTCAGCTTGAGGGTTTACCTCTTGAACAACCGGGTTCGTGGATGCCAATTCCACTCTAGGCACTTGCTCCACCTCCCCAGTGAATAACGGCGGCATACCAAGAGGAACGACAGTCGGCGCCCTAACCACTGGGTTTCGTTCGGACGAATTATCATCACGAAGGTCTCCGTGACCTAACGGCCGACTACGAGTGTTCACCATAATAGAGTAATGGCTGCCACACAAGCACGAGAAAGAGTAAGAGGAAGGTTCACAAGATAAAGCACGATAGAAACGTATTATTATATTTACCAATAATCATAACAACCGTAAAACAAGTACACTCACGTAAAACATCCTCATAATAACGTTAGCTAAGTGAAATTATGAACATATAGTACGTAAGCATCCCCGTTACCGTCACTACAACTCTCGATTAGTATAATTTCCGTAGACTCTGAGACCAACCCATCTTAAAGTTGTACCTAAATCTCACAATCATTACTTACCAATCTCAGTCTAAGTCTAGACATCTTACATTCATGCCTAGTTCACTTAAACTAGAGCTCTAATACCAACTTGTAACACCCTAAAAATTCGGGTAATTTTAAAAATTGAAAATTTGGCAATAAGACATTTATATTTGGAGCTAACCACCCACAAAGGGTAAAAGTGTACGCGTTTACAAAACCTGTAAGATGCATGGGAAATCGACAACAAACTAATCTAAACCATTTCTATCTAGATTACATAGGTTGTCAACCCAATTCCAAAAATGAATAAATAGTTTTAAACGCCAAGACCCCAAATAATCTATCATCCAAAAATGCCCTCAAGAGACCACGCTCTTCCAAGGATTGTGGCGAAACACAAAGTAAGTCACTTTCCGAGTTATTGAGCTCACCATACTAGGATCAAGGCCACGAACACTCTGGCTCGTACTAAGATGTGGGGGAGGGCACCCAATGATCCCTAGTCATGCTCATTCGCTAGGATTTACATTTACGACCAACGACTAGTATCCGGTCCCATATAACCGTACCAAGTGCCACCCTAGGGCCCAATGTCTCAACTAGCTACAAACGGGAGTTATCCCCAAATAATTATGTCGACTCTATACCTATGGATCCACTAGTAATAGTCTAGACTTGTCACAAGTTCATTTGTGACCAACTATAATCAAACATATAGTTCATGATACCATTCATTTCCCAAATCATATTTAACTGGTTAACTGCTGATAAGAAAAACAAAGCCCAAACATGAATCATAAGGCCGTCTTCTCATTTCCAAATATGTTTCCTTACCAAGTAAACATTTCAAGTGTAAAAACCATTTTTATGTAACATGGATTTCCTTAAGATTAAACCCTTTATTTCCTTTTCACAAAATAACACTTTCAACCAAAATACCCATAATATGCTTAAAACATAAACTTGGCTAAAATGCCATAGGTTGAACATTTATTCATCAAAATGTGGAAACACGCATATTGTAGTTTCTAAACATGGATTGTTTCATTATTTTGAAAAATGGTAAGAAACCCTAAAAATCTCCAAAATACCAAGTTAGGTCAAAATCTCATCAACAAGGAATATGTAAACAAGTAGATACTTAGAAGTAAAAAATGCATTTTGATATGTATAAAGTTTAATAAAAGAGAGTATGAACTCACAATCTAGGGTTTGGTTGAAACCCTACAACCCTTGAAGTAAATGGGAGAACTAGGAGACTATGAGTAGAGTAGAGCCCTTGATTCTTGACTTGAAACTTTAGATGAATGATGGAGGATCACTTGGAACTTCAAGATTTAATGCTTGAAAGATCTTGAAATGCCAATAAATGCTCAAAAATCGCCCAAAGTGAGAGTGTTTGAGGTAGGTGAAGAGTGAAATGAGAATTGAATGAGAAAAAGGGTATTTAACTCTCCTGCAGCCCGTCGGCGAGAATGACTCGACGACTATGCCCTTGTCATTCTCGCGGGGCATACTCGCCGCCCAGGTACCGCGACCCCTCAAACCTTGGCGATAGTGACACGGCAAGAATGCCCGTGTCACAATCACCGGTCAATCTCGCAAAGGGTGTACCGAGGGTGCTAAGTCCCCCGCGACTGTGCCCTATGGCATTGTCGCCAGGCAATGTCGCCCAGTGGTACCGAAGCCGAAAAAATTCAACGAAACGCTCAAGACTCCTCACGACACTAACGGAGTTTAAGGTAACAAATTCTTACGGATTGCACAGATAATCTAGAACGAAAAAGACCAAGATAGAAACTAAACGTACCGAAAATCCGCGGCGTTACAATATATATGGTGGTGATCTTTTGCAAACCAACTTCATTTGTACAAACCATACAAACTTGTATCAATCAATGAAATAATTTCATTTTTTTCATTTTTTTTAAATTAAAAGGGGCATTAATGCAAATTGACTTTTAATTTATTAATTATAGTAATTTGTAATATTTGGTATAATATTTCAATCATTAATGATTTGATACAAACCATTTTCAGATTACAAACAATTGATCTGATTTTCAAAATATGAAATTCTTAACAATTTTATCTTTAAATTTGAAATTAAAAAACAATTCCATTTGACAACCGTGTTTCATTACACAACCGTGTTTCATTACACAAATGTGTTTCATTACATAATTATGTTTCATCAAACAACCATGTTTCACCAAAAAATGTGATCAATTGCAACAAATATGTTTCATCATCATTGCATCCTGAGTTTCATTCCACCAATGTCTTTGATCATATAATTAAGGAAATAATATCAAAGAATTCGAATCACCAGATTTCCTTATTTGAAAACTGATGTCAAAATACTAATATGCCCTTCCCTACCTTTTTTCTAATTTTTAAAATAAAATTAATTTCATTGTTAACATAATAAGATCAAATTAATTTTTACCATTAATTAATAAGATCCACGGTTTATATTGGTTTGTATGGTTTTTACAAATATGATGGTTTGCACTATAAGACGATAATCAAATGAGAACCATAAAAAGGTTAAGGACCGTGGAAACCAATCTAAGCCTTAAATCAATTTTGATCAAATGGTTGTAATTTAAAGGTGTTTTTAATTAAAAATGGGCATAATGGTCATTTGGTAATAAATATGATATTTTTATTTTTTCTAATTAAATAGTTTTATTTTTTTATGCAATACCTTTTATGCGATCAAGTGTTCAAGATTTTCAGGTTCAGATGATTGAGTTCCAATTTTTGAGTTCTAGGTTTTCGTATTCATCCCGATTGAAGTCTCTTCTACTATTCTTCTTATTACATTGATTGAATCAAGCAATTATCACTTTTCACCTTATGAATCAGATTCATCTTATGAAACATAAACACATTCTCCTTATGAAACATAAACATATTCACCTTATGAATCAGATTCACCTTATGAAACATAAAAAACTTCACCTTATGAAACATAAACAAATTCACCAAATTAAACATAATGATAGTTTTTCAAAGTCATAAACAGAATTCATTGTTTCAAAGTCACCTTAAGAAACAAAATGTCAGTGTTTCACCTTATGAAACTTCAACTCCTTGTTCAATAACTACTTTTCTTTGATCGGATTGTTTAAATCTGATAAACTGCAGATCAAGAAATCGATTTTAACTCCTATTAAAACCCTAAATTTTGAATGTTAAAGATTTTAGTAAAAAAAGTTACCTTTGATCCTTATCTTCGGCAGTGAAATATCTTTATCAGTTGCCATTGACGATTACAAATTATTAATCGAACTTCAAGTGAATGATCTTTATCATTAATGGAGATGAAATTGAAAGACAAACTTGAG
Organism: Arctium minus; assembly: GCA_954870635.1. Lineage (NCBI taxonomy): Eukaryota > Viridiplantae > Streptophyta > Magnoliopsida > Asterales > Asteraceae > Arctium > Arctium minus. The sequence continues at coordinate 62,425,953 of OX941085.1, forward strand.
TACTTGACGGAGACGGTGAACTTGGGAGGAAGTGAATGCGGTGAATAGAAATTAATGAATTATTAATTAGATTTGAAATCCGTGTGATAATTTATTTGAATTTAATAATATAATTTCAATTATATTCCTAAATATCATTACAAAATGTCAAAACTACCCTTATGTTATCCTTTTATTACAAATAATCTTTTTTCTTAATGACCCTTGATTTATTCTAATCAAGGGATTAGATTAGTCCTTAAGTTTGTAACATTTTTTTGGTCCTACTAGATTTAACCCCTTGCACTATAACCCATCCCTATATATATATATATATATATATATATATATATATATATATATATATATATCTTTACTACCTTATAATGCATATACACCTAAACTCTTAATTACAATACATCAAGCATGAGATACAACCATTTTATGCATAGAATTCAAAAATCTATGAATTACAAACTAGAAAACGTAATATACACCTTGTTGATGCACCACCTCCTAAACCACCAAAACTGAAATTGTGAGGCTTACTTTCTTAGTTCTACCTTTTTCTCCAACACTATTTCCAGCTTTCTTCCTCTTACTTGGTATGTTCAACCCACTCTTTTTACATTCAAACTCCCATGGATGCTAAATTGAGCACTCACCTGCAGTAAACAGATAAAGATGGTAAAACCAACACACAAACCAAACTACACATTATGCACTAAACTAAGAATACTTTCAAACTATCTTTCTTGAATAAAAGAGTCAATGTATAAAAACCTTCTTGTTTTGTGAATGATTTTACCTTATGATTTTACCCAAGAGTCTTTAACATTGTAGCCAAGAGTCTTTGGCTTCTGATGTAGTATATAAAAAGATCCTGTTGTAGTACATAAAAAGATCCCAAACACTCACCATTTTGCAACCAACAGCTCCAGCTCCATTTTGCTTTGTGCAGTAAGGTAAAAAAACCGAAACCCCTTTGCTTCATCTTGCTTTGTGCTCCATTTTGCTCCATTTTGCTTTGCTTATTTTCTTACAACTTATCAAATGGTTGCTTTAACAACATATCTTGTAGGTACGAAAGAAAACCTCAACATTGAAGCTCTTTAATTCAGCTCCACTTTGCTTCATCTCCATTTTTGCTCTTTAAGGTACGACATCCCCTTCACCCCTTCACCACATCCTGAGATAAGTAGTTCAAAAAGAGAAAGCATGGTATGCTAAAAGAATATGGCTTAGGTAAAAAAAGGCATGGGTTTGAAGTATGGTAGAACGGTTTAAAATTCTTGTTGTAAGTTATGCTTTATGAGATGCTTAAGAAATGGAGGAGTTAAAAAAGTATTTCAATTTGTACAGCTCTGACATGTTAGGTTTTGTTTAATGTAGAAGTTTTGGGTTAAACGGTTACAAACCGAATAACATGAGACCGGTTAGAATCAAACAGTATTTAAATCGTACAAACTTGGACTATAAAAAAATGGCAGAGTTCTCTATTTTTGTTTGTTTACCTATGACAATGAGATGAGAAATCGATAGTACCTCAACCCTTTTCCTCATCGAACTTTTAAACACCGACTTTCCTCAACCACCAACAACCCCCTGACTTGCCTGCAGATTACAGAAGAATATAAGAATCCCATACTGCAAGTGAACATACAAAACCAAACGGTAAAATGGATTCATAAGAACTAAAAAGCAAGCAAGGATTCAACAAAAACAGAAAACCCATCTCCAATAATAGTTTAATGTAACAACAAAGACAAATGCATAATACTCTAATTAAATACTATTTGTCGTTGGAGATGAGATTCTAAAAGAACACCGATCTCATACATATTACAAATGCATAATTAGATAATTACAAGAATCTCTATTAGTCAACAACATATGCTTTTGAGCATTAACCAAATGAAATTGTACCAATGAGTCTAAATATTAAATTCACTCAACATGAGTTTATTGGATATGGGGATAATTTTGGATTGAAAAGAAGTTTACCGCTTAAATATATCGGACAATACGCAACATGTTATTGTCTAGCTGTTTAAGAAGGAAAATAAAACGTTAATTAGCAGGACATGGAAGAAGAAAAAATGTTGTACAAAAAATAAATCACAACACTCGACAAATCGTTACCCATAATCAAAAACTAAAACAAGAAATCAAATATCAAATCAAGTCAAATGTTAGTGGACGCATAATGAACTCGGTTTTGTCTGATATCAACATCAAATAAAAAAACCCATCAAGGAAAAAAAAACCATCAAATTAATAAAACAAATATCTACAAATTCCATTCAGAACACATATCTGACCAAAAACAAAATAGATTTAAATCATGTAAACACAATAAAACCCATAAAACACAAATGGAGTTGATTTAATCAAAAAAGTTATTTACCTTCATAGGACTCAAGCGCTATGTCTTCATTGTATAACCAAAAAATTATCTAACGTCCTAACTCCTAAATATAAAAATACGAGATATCCATGAACCTTAAGCTGGTGGAGTTGATTTGTGTATACAAACGCAATACATATTTATTGCTCAATCAACTGTTCTTCACACAGAGCAGCTCCTGAAAATGGAAGATAGGCCCAAACAGTAAACAAGAGAAGATTCAATGTTACCTAATCCAAAAAACACCAATAACGGATCAAGAACTGTAGAATGTCAAAAAAGTTAGAGAAGTTATAGAGAATGGTTATCGAAAAAAAAAACAAAACAAAACCAAAATACGTTGGTTAAAGAAAACTCAGATGGAAAGTAAGGTTAAAGAAATACGTGAAAACATGGATTCTTTTATAACCTACCATTTTAAAAAGTCACTTGTAAAATGCAAGGATTTACGCCGGAGATGGTTAAATGTAAGGATTTACGCTATGTTCACAGCCTCTTAGAAAGCTCTGTTGGAGATGCTCATAAGTTTTTTTTTATGAAAACTCAAAATTTTAACAAACCACAGGAACGAAATAGGTAATTTACTTTAATAATAGTAACAAAATCAACAGAGAACAGCAAAGAAACAACTAATTTGTATCATTTTGTAAGGATTGTTGATTATTAGAGAAAATCATCGGCCACAAATTCAAGATATTTGACCATATAAAGACAAAATCAGACTTTGGTATCAACAGAGGGGGGTAAAATTCTTACAACCCATCATCTTTATCCCTCAAACATACCACAGGAACGACCCCATCAAATCCATATTAAGCAAAAAAATAAAAAAAATCAAACCCACACCAAAGTTTTACAAACAGATATAGTTTATACCTGGAGAACACACAAGTCATTTGCTTAATATAAATCGAAATCAAACGATATAGAACACACAAAATCAAGCAAAATATGGAATTTCATCTTCATTAGAATGTATAAATCCTAACATACCGGTGGTTATGAAACTGTGTGAAATCGACTGCGTGAAATCGAGTGGAGAGGCGAGAGGTGAGAGGGTCGACTGCGTGAAATCGAGTGGAGGGTCGACTGCGTGCGAGAGACGATTGGATTTTGAAATCTGATGTTAATCGATTAGGGTCTTATGAACATATATTTGGGATTTGGGTTTTAAATTGGGCTGCTATATGGGCTTCTAAAATATTAAAATGGCTAGCGTATTAGATTTAAGTATTAAACCATATAATTGATGCCTATATAATTAATTCATCATTTTACAAATATCATAACTAATCTATTATATTTACATGGACGTTTTTTTTTTAGCAGCAGAAAAATAACTTTTTTATTAAAAAAAAAACCAGTTCAGGAAAACACTTTGTTAGGATTCACCTAAATTGAACCTACCCTTAGTATATGGGCTTAAGAAGATGAAAATATTTCTTTTAGGGTTTAAGGTTTAGGAAAATATTTTGTTTTTCATATTTTTATGTAAATTAATGTAGTTTTCTATTTTATAAATACAATTAGTTAATTATAAATTTATAGTTTATAGGAAAAATACATTTTGTTTTTTATATTTTCATGTACATTAATGTAGTTTTTATGGTGTTAACAATATTATTAATGTTTATAAACTTGTAGTAAATGGATTCTCCGTATAATGTTGAAGTTTTTTCATCTCTACACTACGAATTTTTGAGAAGGTGGAACTTGAGAACTGTCCGTGTGGAGCTTGTTTTGGAAGATGTCAAAAAAGAATGCCTATATATTATTTTACTTGATCAAAATGTAAGTTAAAAATATGCATACTTTAAATGCATGGTAAAAGTTATCATTTTTAAATCTATTTAACAAATATTTCATTCTATTTTAGAGAGAAAAAATGGTAGCAATTGTTCGAGGCTATTTGATGCAATTATACAAACAAGGAAATTTGGTCGGAGGGGTTTTTTCTTTGGATCGTTTTCAAGTTGAAAATACTTATGATGATACCCCAAGGTATGAAGGCTATAGGTTGGTCTACAATGAAATGATAATCCTAATAAGTAAAGACACAAAGTTACAACCATTAACAACTGATGTCGAAAATGGATTTGCGTTCTATCCATTGGTGCCTTCGATAAGAACCCTTGCTGAAGATCGAACCACGAAAAAAATGATGATCGGTACATTTAAGTTATTCATTACATTTGTATTTTTTATATACTATTAAATATATATTTGACAATATAAATCTAATTTTAAAAATATAAATATCCTTGTTTTAGATGTTGTTGGAAAAATAATCATGGGAGGACGAAGAACGTATTTCAGAAATGAAAACGGATTCCAACTTGGTTATTGTGAACTGTTTCTGCAAGACATAACGTAAGTGTGTGTATTATTATAATTATTAACAAAATGTTATAATCAATAACATTCGTATTATGAATAGGGGAAGCATAATACAAATGCGATTGTATGATGTTCGACCAATGTTTCCAATGAGGATAGCTCGTGCAATAGCAAATCAATCCATAATATATGCATCCCACGTGAAACTTATCCATTTACCTACAAGTACGTTATAAGTTATTTCAAGAATCAACATTCTATTTTAGTATTACATATACATATTATTATATTATTGAAAATGTATATTTATTATTTTCAGTGAATGTTTTAAGTTCTACGGACTTAACAAATATCAAGTTCGAACCACAGATGCCGGAAGCCGACAACATTAGAATCTTGATGAGATAAAAATATGTAGTTGATCAAGCTTATTAGTGTTACCATGGGTTCTTGTAATTTTATGATGACATTGGAGCATTTATGAATCAATTATTGTTATTATGTTCTTTTTTTGTGTATTTTGGTGATGACATTGGAAACATATATATATCTTTTATATTTATAAAGTTTAAATTTTGCTATTTTGTTGTGTAATAATACTTTTGTTTCAATTGTCAATTGTATTTGTTTGCTAAATTATTAGTTCCACAAATAAAGAATGAGTGATGTGTTTGATCCAATAAAAAAAATACAATGACTATGTCCAAAACGACCAACGTAAAAAAAATCAAAGTTAACAAGTTAAGTTTTGTTCAATCTTGAAATTCGTTACATTGATTATTTCATTCCAACCCAATGCAATGGATGCAATCTTACAGTGTGCAATGAGGATTGGTGATGAAAAAATTGCAAACAGTGATGTATCCCCCGTCGATGTAGATATAGCAAAAGGTATGTGGAATATATGAATTCATACTTTTTGTATATTAGTTTATGATATACTTTCTATGTATATATAATGAAATAAAATTAATATTGTCGCAGAAAAACAAAATGAATATTGTAGAAGATATTATGCACGGCAAAAGGAGAAGAACAAAATGAGAAAAATAGCTATTGGTGAAGGAAGTAGTCGATCTACGACACGTATGGAGACAACGCAAGTGGATATCAATGAAACAACCCCTTCCAGTGCTTTAAGTATTGTTGAAAAGAGAAAAATTTATAACATAAATTATTATCTTCGAAATAAAGAAAATAACATGATTAAAACAAGTGTTAACACACAAGGAACAAGTGCTACAGGTAAAGAAAGAACGAATACAATATGTTCGGGGTTGACACATGAAAACTTCAACGGTAAAAACAATGCAATTATTATTATATTTGAATTTTACTAATGTCATAAATTAAGGTCTCAACATTATGTTGTTTTCTATTATAGGTGTTCGAAGTAACCGTCGCATACTCTTACCTCTCTTTCATGAAGTCGTTAATCAAGTACCGAGAGGTTAGTGTTTCATTTTGAATTTTATATTATTGTCAAGTAAATTCAATCAACTTTTTTTTTCATTCTCTTAATCTAATAATTATGATATAAAATTTTAAGAAACATTTTCTTCAAGCAAGGAAGAAAGTTTCATTTTGAATGTGTGTTATATGTAGGAGGTTGTACTAGAGGCAATGCCAATTCATCAACCCAAGATAACATCCTCGAGGTGGATCCGTACGATTTTGTTAACACACAAGGAACAAGTGTTACAGGTAAAGAAAGAACGGATACAATATGTTCGGGGTTGACACATGAAAACTTCAACGGTAAAAACAATGCAATTATTATTATATTTGAATTTTACTAATGTCATAAATTAAGGTCTCAACATTATGTTGTTTTCTATTATAGGTGTTCGAAGTAACCGTCGCATACTCTTACCTCTCTTTCATGAAGTCGTTAATCAAGTACCGAGAGGTTAGTGTTTCATTTTGAATTTTATATTATTGTCAAGTAAATTCAATCAACTTTTTTTTTCATTCTCTTAATCTAATAATTATGATATAAAATTTTAAGAAACATTTTCTTCAAGCAAGGAAGAAAGTTTCATTTTGAATGTGTGTTATATGTAGGAGGTTGTACTAGAGTCAATGCCAATTCATCAACCCAAGATAACATCCTCGAGGTGGATCCGTACGATTTTGTTTATGATGGTATCCCTAGACAACATCGTGTCTTGAAGGAACAGAATGCATGTGTACATTGTGGAGCAAAACGGTTAAAATTTGAATTTGCTACCTTTTGTTGTATGAGTGGGAAGACAAAGTTGGCATACTCACCCATTCCTGAAGAATTACACCATCTCTTCACATCACAATCCGAATTAGGTGAAATGTTTAGGCACAACATACGTGCATACAACACAAACTTTTCCTTCACGTCAATGGGTGTAAATTTAGATAGTACCACAAGCAATATGACATCCGGAGTATATACATTTCGTGCACACGGAGGAATATATCATAAAATCGACCAGTTAGTTCCTAGGGATGGACAACCTAGATACTTACAGTTGTATTTTTATGATTCTGAATCTGAGTTCTCACACAGACTCCAATGGCCAAATCTTGATAGAAACATCGTTGAAATTTTGACTCATGTTCTTGCTACGAACCCATACGTGAGAACATTCTGAAGCCTTGCTGAGCTAGGGCCACTCGATAATTATAGAGTCACTTTGAATGCTTCGGTGGAACTCGACCAGCGGGTGTACAACCGACCGACCACATCTGAGGTATACATGTTATTTAAAATAAAAGATATCATATACATATTTTATACACTAACTAATTCTATAATTATGGTAGGTTGCTGGTATTTGGGTTGAAGGCAATGACAACATATCTGCATACAAGAGAAGTATCGTTGTGTATGGGAGGTCTGACTATAATCAATATATTAAATCATACTTCAGTTGTTATGACCCATTGTCTTATCCTTTATTCTTCCCCAACGGTGAGCCTGGATGGCATTCTAATATACAAAGACATGGAGCTTGCATCAATCAAATTGTTAATGATGAAGAAAACATCGAGGAAGATTTAGAAGGTACCTCCACCATCACAATTTTTTACATTTTTAAACATAAATGTCATAAATTTATAATTGTTGTCTCGCAACATATACATTACATAGAAACTAACGTAAGAAGGGGGAGGAATGTTTCTATGCGAGAGTACTATTGTTACAAATTCCAGATTCGTTCGAATGACAATGTGATTCTATTGGGGGGAAGATTGTTACAACAGTTCGTGGTAGATGTCTACATAAAGATTGAGACTTCACGTTTGGAATTTTGTGAAAAAAACCAAGCCAAGATAAGAGCGGATTTATACCAAGGTGTTGTGGATTGTGTGAATGCCGGTGAGGTTCAACCAAGTAGAGTTGGACAACGAGTTGTATTGCCTGCAATCTTCATTGGAGGCCCGCGTGACATGCGACGACGATTTATGGATGCCATGACTTTGGTTCAAGATGACGGTAAGCCTGATATATTCCTTACAATGACGTGCAATCCAAAATGGCCTGAAATCCTTAGAGAGCTATTGTCGGGCCAGACTGCACAAGATCGACCAGACCTTGTTACAAGAGTTTTTCGTGCCAAATTAGAAGATATTAAAAAGCAACTCTTCCAGAAGCACATTCTCGGTGTTGTCGGGGCCTATGTTTATGTCATCGAGTTTCAGAAGCGTGGTTTGCCACATGCACATTTCCTTCTCATAATGAAACCTGGGCACAAGATGACCAATCCAGATCATTATGACAAGATCGTGTGCGCTGAAATTCCAGACCTCACAAAGTATCCCCAAATTCACCAGTTGGTCGTCCAACACATGATGCACGGTCCTTGCGGTCATTTACGACCATCCAATCCTTGTATGCAAGGTGAACCGAAAAAATGCCGTTTCAGATATCCTAGGCAATTCAACGACCAGACGGCGCATGCTGAAGACTCATATCCATTGTATCGACGAAGAAATAATGGAATAAATGTAAACATGCGAGGTCATACCCTTGATAATAGATGGGTGGTCCCGTATAACCCAAAGTTGCTGATGATGTTCAACTGTCATATCAATGTTGAGGCTTGTTCGAGTATAACATCTGTGAAATATGTGTTTAAATATGTTTATAAGGGTCATGACAAACAAGTTGTTCATGTTGATCCAGGGGAAACAGAGTTGGTTATTAACGAGATTAAGAAGTTTCAAGATGCGCGTTATGTCTCTCCTCCTGAGGCAATATGGCGTATTTTTAGCTTCGCTCTTTCTCAAATCCACCCTTATGTGATGGCTTTGCAACTCCATCTCCCCAATAAACAGATGGTCAGGTTCAGAGATGATGATATAATGAAGGATATTGTTGATAGAGAGAGAGATAAGCGAACGATGTTGACCGCCTTTTTTGAGAGAAATAAAGTAGACAGGAGTGCGAGACAATATTTGTACAAAGATTTTCCAAAAAACTACACGTGGAACCTAAGCTCGCGTCGTTGGAATCCTCGAAGACAAGGATCAATGAGAGGAAGATTGGTTTCTGCTAATCCAGCTGAAGGAGAGCGGTACTACCTACGTGTAATTTTATCACATATCAGTGGGCCTACTTGTTTTGAAGATCTATACACCGTCAATGGCTTATTACACCCGACATTTCGTAAAGCAGCTCTTGAGAGAGGGTTAATAGAGACTGACGATAACTTATCTCAATGTCTTGCTGAGGCCTCCTTATTTCAATTTCCTGGTGCTCTTAGAAGGCTGTTTGCAACGATATTAATTTATTGCGAGCCTGGAGATGTTCGTAAGTTATGGGATGACCACTATGACTCTTTTTCTGAAGATTATAGGCGACAAAGCGAAAGTGTTGACCAAGTCCGAAATATGGTCCTAACTGACATCATGATCTTTCTACAATCTATGGGTAAAACTCTTGTCGATTTCGATCTTCCAAAGATAAATGCAGATGCGAACTTACAATTTGGAGGCTTTCGTGAGGTACAAGAGGAGTACTCTGTAGTTGTGGAGGAAGAACACCTACTTGCCCGAGACTCTCTCAATTCCGACCAGAAATACGCATATAATGAAATCATGAGGCACGTGGATGATGATTGTCCTGGCGTGTTCTTCATAGATGGTCCCGGTGGAACTGGAAAGACATTTTTGTATAAATCTTTGCTTGCCAACGTGCGTTCCCGTGGTTTTATTGCTCTCGCTACCGCTTCGTCAGGTGTTGCTGCCAATAATATGCCCGGAGGGAGAACAGCTCATTCTCGATTCAAGATTCCCCTCAATCTTGATAACAACTCAATGTGCAACATAAAGAAACAAAGTGGGGCTGGTCAATTGCTTCGCAATGCAAAAATTATCATTTGGGATGAAGCATCAATGGCTAAAAGGCAGGCGGTGGAGGCGCTTGATCGAACAATGCAGGATATCATAGGTGTGGCACTCCCATTTGGTGGAAAGATAATGGTTATGGGAGGTGATTTTAGACAAGTCTTACCGGTTGTGAGACGTGGAACCCGAGCACAAATTGTAGATTCTAGCTTACGGATGTCACCACTATGGTCAACGATTAAAAAGATACGGTTAACTCTCAACATGAGAGCACTAACTGATCCATGGTTTTCAGGATTTCTATTACGAGTCGGTGATGGAAATGAAGAAGCGTTGGACGAAAAGTTTATTCGCATACCTGATGACATGACCATTCCTTATACCGATAATGTTGATCCAAAAGATGCTCTTATTGATGCAATCTTTCCATCTCTGCAAATCAACGGAGCTGATTCAGATTATATCATTTCCAGGGCGATATTATCAACTAAAAATGAGAACGTTGATGAGATAAACGATAAGTTGATCAACAAATTTTGCGGAGATGAAAAGGTATATTACAGTTTCGATGAAGCAGAAGATGATCGGAATAACTTTTATCCGGTGGAGTTCTTAAACTCACTAACTGTTAGTGGTTTGCCCCCTCATTACCTTCGGCTCAAAATTGGATGCCCAATTATTCTATTACGAAATATCGATCCTTCAAATGGCTTATGCAACGGCACTAGATTGATATGCAGAGGTTTTCAGCAAAACGTCATCGATGCAGAAATAGCCATTGGTCAACATGCTGGAAAGAGGGTATTTTTGCCGAGAATTCCTTTATGTCCATCTGAGGATAACATGTTCCCATTCAAATTGAAGCGAAAACAGTTTCCAGTTCGACTTAGCTTTTCTATGACAATCAATAAAGCTCAAGGGCAGACAATACCGAACGTAGGTGTTTATCTACCGGAATCTGTATTCTCGCATGGACAACTTTACGTGGCGTTGTCTAGAGGGATATCACGGGGAACTACAAAGGTATTAGTGAAGCCTGTGAAAAAATTCAATCGTGTTGGAGTCTACACATCTAACGTTGTGTATAAAGAAGTTTTACGTGATGAATAAGGTACAATCAACTAATTACTATTACACATATGTACAATATGTTTAGATTTAAAATAATTATGTTTTTTTTTTTGCAGAACATGCTTACGGATTGATGCTTCACATGTCCTAGCATATTATGAATCTACGGATGTGCATTTTCACATATGATTGTCATGTCACTTTTGATTAGTCATTATTTTCAAATTTTTAACGAGTTGTGAATATATGGATTTTGAAACTCGACACTTTTGCGATTATTTTCATATATATCTTGTAAATAAACATATTTTATGGTAGTAACCGTTTTGCAAATAAATCATACTAACCTATAAAAAAATTGAGAGAAAACGAGAATAATATGAACAAAAACCATCGGTGACAGAAAAGTTATTTGCTTTAGAAATTGTGATTCACCCGATTTGTCAACATATAACATATTGGTTGTCAAATTGATTGGTTGTCAAATGTATATGAAGTAACTACGGAATTTGGATTGGATTTGAATGAGAAATTGGTGTTTTTTGAAGAAAATATTTACGAATGAGTGCATCACAAAAACTAAACAACATTCTGGATTTACGGATGACATTATTTACAAATGATTGTATTTCTTTGTTCAGTCAAGAAATTTCAAGTTTTGTAATTAGTTCTGAGTAATGGATTTAGAAGCCCAATATGTGTGCAATTATTTTTCCATTCGATTTTGCTAATACAACATATTAACCTTCAACTTGATGTTTCGGAATTGTGATTTACCCGCGCTGCATCGCGCGGGTACACCACTAGTATATATATATATATATATATATATATATATATATATATATATATATATATATATATATATATATATAAAAGGTTAAGTTTTGAACCACTTTTATGCAATGGGTTAATGAGATGCAGTCTTAACATGTTGCGATAAAATATAATATGCATTATGTATGTAGGGTGGTTTCATTTGCAAACCACCCTAATTTTGCAAACCATGTAAACCGTCGATTTCATTGGTTAAGTTAATAAGATTGTTTCATAGAACTGTTTAATTTGATGAAATTGTTTCATATAATTTTTTTTGATGAAATTGTTTCATATATTTGTGTTTTTTTATGTAAAAATGAAATTATTTCATATATTTTTTTATTTTGATTAAACTTTTTTATTTTTACATAAAAACACAAATATATGAAACAATTTCATCAAATTAAACAATTTCATGAAATAATTTTATTAATTTAACCTTTGAAATCGATGGTTCGCACGGTTTGCAAAATTAGGATGGTTTGCATTTGATCTCTCCCCTATGTGGGTATGTATATATATAGAGTTGGATTCAAACGAGAATAATAATTATTTAAAAGAACACGAGAACTAACAAAATCATTAGTGATTTTACATTAACGCAATAAAAATTTAATTTTTTAAAATTATTTTAATTTAATTTTTTTTTAAATTACCAAAAACCAGCGATGGAAATCCATCACTAAAAGTTGGTGGGTCCATTGCTAATTCGTTGCTAAAAGATCCTTGGAAATCTGTCACTAATTTGGGCCCTCGCTAATCCATCGCTGATAGTATCCGTCACTGAATTAGTCTGTCACTAATCTGTTGTTGAAATCCGTAGCTGATAGCATCACCCACGACTCTTTAAACCACAAAACGTCGGATGATAAAATCCCCAACAAGGCCCATATACGTCAGTTTATTCCCCAAACTTAGCGAAACGATAGGAACGTAAGTAAATTTTAAATCGAGTTCAAACTTTGGGTCACACAGATAAAACACACTTGTCCAAAAATAGTAGTTACAACGACATGTATACTGATAACTCATTTAACGCGTTGCAAAAATTTTATAACAGTAAAATCAATAACTGAAATATGTTCCAAGAGAAGTCCAACACGAAACGACATAAATTTTACATATGCTTACTCACGCCAACGGTATAAATTATTTCAATTACTATATTGCATGCATCGAATAACACTTGCATAAAACCAAAAAGAGAAATCACATGACCTTTAAACTTCCAAAATAACATATGGGGTGATTCATACTAACAAAACTCACAAGACGTCTATTACGGTTGCGAAATACCGAAGCAAAACCCAAATGAGACAAAAATATTAAACAATACTCACAAGTTAACGCACACAATAATGCAAGTATACGCGTTCCAAAATTTTATCTCCGCGACTCAAAACGTCGCAAAACAATATTCCATAAAATTCAACACGACTCGTACAGACTAAAATTCCCAAGAAAATTCCGACTAAAAAACATGGGAAACAACTCTTCTTTTAAAACCTTAACATACGTGGAGGAGATCCAATGTCAAGGTTAAAAATTCCACAGTTACTTGCCCAATACCCCAAATAACATTAAACACGGATATTACAATGTCCGAAAAATAGTGTTAGACACGAAACGGGGATAAAGAGATTTTCAATAAAATATTTGCAACCACGTGCAACAATCATGCATGTTTAAGCTCCCGGTTTAAAATCTGATGAGTGCTAAATGCTTTACCAAGACTTAGTAACATAACTCACTTTATACTTTGAAAATACGAGAAAACAATTTATGCAAACTTATTTAGAAATAGATTTTGTGCATGAATTTGGTCGTCTCTCAATATCCTAGGACCACACTTCTCAAATTCCTAGACACACTATCGTCATCCGGATGCATCAAACATCTAAAAGTCATAATCACACCAATTTGATTAACTTACAATTTCTCCTTGAAGTAGAGTCAATTTAACGAGCCTATGATTCTAATTCAACCAATAACTCCGACCTAAAAGGGTCAACTTAGTGTATCCGACGTGCTTAACCATCGCCCCAATATGACAATGCTATAAACATCAATTATTCTATCGGTTACTCGCTTAGAAACTTCCTCACTACCCCAACGGTCATCATACCAAGACAGTTCAAGTATACATATGTATCATGTAGGTTCACCATAACACTGGTCAGGTGCCATTATGAACGTACCGTACATGATCATTCTTGCTATCCTCGACAAGTTTCCCGTTTCTAGTGACTCAATCAATCTCAAAATATCATATCTTAAGGTGCCTATTGGTGCAATTTCACTTCAATCACTTAAAAGTATGCTAGTTTGAGTCTAGGCATCTAAAATCAATACCTAATTCTCTCAAACTTAAGCTCTGATACCAACTTGTAACACCCTCAAATATGGAAATAACAACTAATTTAAAATTTTCTAAATACCTCGATAATTGATTCATCTACCATCACAATTTAAAGTTTAACCTCAATACACACATTTCATTCTAGGCATACAGTCTATAATAAGGACGGGTGCTACTAAAACCCAATAACAGTCACTATCTCCAAAACTGCGGAAGACTTCACCAACTACTTACCCTTGTGCAAATCTAAGGCTCATCTCTTCATAGCACTACTAGAACCAAACCCCCAACTGGAACCTGATGCACATGCCGACAAATAAAAAGGTTATGCTTAATGCCTAGTTAGCTCAAGAGTTTTCAATATTTATATTTGTATCGTTAAAAAGGAAGAATGCAAGGGAAATCATAATCTTTCAAGATGATATGCTTCAATTATGAAAACGAATCGTTTGCCAATAATATGCATTTTAAACCAAAAAGACATCATTGTAAACGTTATCCAAACCCAAACTGTTTTAAGGGCTAAGATCCCAATATAAAACATTCTTTCGTAAACTTGGATTCAACCCAAAACTCACTCAAAATGAGAATAGAAAGCGGACTCCCAATTTATAAAACGCGGGTAAAATTTTATATCCCGAAACACCCAAAGCACGGGTGGGATATGGCACTCAACCCATAAACCATAGATGACAACCCATATAAACAAGTGTCACCGTAAATACGGACATTAGCCCCAATACTCACACAACCATAAAATGGAAGGAACCCAAATACCAAAACGTGGAAATGACGTATTTTATTCAACCTTAGTATACGTGGGGGAACCCAATATTAAGGTCATCCTTTACTGTCTACCACACAAAACAACAAATATTAAGATACGACAATTAACATTTAAAATACTAATGTTCGACAACGGGGGAGACCCGTTTCCATCTTGGGTGACGAGAACACGTGAATGGGGCCACCCGCGATGTTATTGGATTTCACCACATATCCCGATCCTAGTTCTTATGTCATACTAGACATCACAATCCTCGGACCGTTTATGCCTCTAGCCATACTCCATCGAGTTCCACCTCAAGGGCTTACAGACATGGGTGCCTATCCAATCTAGTCGAGTTACAACTCGGAGGCTTGCGCCACCTATTGTCTACTCCCTAGCAAACTCAAGCGGTCAACGGTTATAACCAACCTTACCCGCTTTCCCAAAACAGACAGACGTACGTGCCTATGGATCCAATACAACGCTGTCTAACATTACATGACTCCAATTGAATGACCAAATAACCCAAAACATGTAACTCCCAAATGACACGAAATAAACGCCATCATACTCCAAAACTCCACAACGGTTTTTAGACCGGACAAATGTCCTCAATACTCCATTTAGTCAAAACTGAGGCAAAGGCCCAACAGTTTACGTAAATCTCTAACGAAGGTTATTGTAAACATTAAAACACGCTTGATTGACGGTTATGCAGACACGACAACCAAAAGTAAGATTAATTCAAACTCATCATTGGTTGAGGCAAACCAATTTCCAAATGAACTCATACCTTATATTTCTAAAATGCCTCATCACAGAATAATACGCATTTTCCAAATGGTTTATAAGATCAAATACACAAACGACGACACTTACACCAAATGAACTCCATTTATATATGCAAAATCGTGAAGAAAACATCTCAACGTGATTTATTTACCAAAATGTTCAAAAATCCAAAATTGGGTATTTCACCATGTTTAGAAAATTAAACCATTCAAATAACCAAGATTCACCAAAACTCAACAGTTAATAATTTCATGCAAAACATATAAACACTTTAAAATAAACATTTTGGCATGTACACCATTTTCACAAATCAACTTGAACTCACCTTACTAGATTTAGGCTAAATCTAGATTTTACCCCAAGTTGAGCTTCCTTGAAGAATTCCGAATCCCCAAGCAAAGATTCTTCCAAAACCTAAACACACAATTTCCACCCATAAACAATCACATCCAACCATTGAGAAACATTCCCCAAACACTTTGTATCAAAACTTCCAACTTGACCCAAACCCTAATTTCGACCTAATTTCTCTTACATCATCAAATCCAACATTTGACAGATATAACCACTAGGAGATCATCAAATGAACATTTATAACTTATATAAATGTTTAGAAAGAGAGGAGGATAAGCTCGCCAAATAGGTTTTGAGCAAAACCCCCAATCTTAGACATCTTCAAGAAATAATGGTGGTGAACACTTGAATCTAACTCTTGAGGTTGAAATCACAAGTATAGATGGTGAGAGCACTTGGTTTTAGGGGAGAAGCCCCCAAAAATTGATTAGGGTTCATATGAGAGGGTGGGGGTTCGGTTGGGAGAGTTTTTAGACGAGAGTGCATTAAGAAAATGAATGAGAAAAGTGAGAAAAATGGGTTTTATGAGGTCTGGACCCCGACGGCGAGTATGCCCAGCGATTGTGACACATGTCACTTTCGCTGGGCACTCTCGTTGAGAGTGTACTGCAGGCATAGAGGCCTCCGCGAGAGTGACACACGATTGTGCCATATGGCACTCTCGCTGTCACTTTCTCCAAGACACCCCGAAGCACGAATTTTGGCTTGATCTGATACGTTACGCTCTCGATACTCAAAAGGGGCTTTTGATAAAATCATCCCAACAGAATTACGTCGTTTACAAGTCACAAAAACATTCGGGTGGCCATGGCATCACGGGTGTTACAATCCTCCCAACCTTAGAATGATTTTGTCCACAAAATCTACTCCTCACCCAAGACATTCCATCATCGCCCTTAGCACTTATTGGGTTTCCTCTGTCCCGGAGGACACAACATATCACAGACCACAATGATGTCAAGTTTCCAAAACTACCGCTTCCCTTTACGAGGGGTTGTCTCTAATCAATTTCATCCTTGAGCTAAACCCATTAACTTCCAGACGAAACTGCCACACTGATTTCTGCAAAGGCACTCACACCACGTATCCACCTTCACACGACACACTCGTACTAGAGTGAATATCAAACCTTATTGAAGTGATTCCAAACCATGTGCTCTTGGTCGTCTCCCCAACCTTAGGCGTCACGTACTATCTCAAGGATATCTTGTGACCCCCAACTTTCTACTGACTAGATCGTTTCAATTCCACCCGATTCTGAAACCAAAAACCAACAACCGACATCAAACCTCAAAGAATTCTCAAAATTCTTATCGATCTGATCTTGATATTGATAAAGCCATCCTTCCGAGGGTGTACCGATATACTCTCCAGTTAGCTGGTTGATGCAGATCCGGCTATCACCCGACTCCGATCTACTCTCAAACCTCAAAGCATTCCATCAATAAGATCTTTATCACATCGGGAAAAACTTATACACATCGATACTTGATTACCAACATCTAACCTTTCTTTAAATTCCACCACCGAGAGGTCAACATTTCTCATGATCTAACCGGGTGCTACTAAAACCCAATAACAGTCACTATCTCCAAAACTGCGGAAGACTTCACCAACTACTTACCCTTGTGAAAATCTAAGGCTCATCTCTTCATAGCACAACTAGAACCAAACCCCCAACTGGAACCTGATGCACATGCCGACAAATAAAAAGGTTATGCTTAATGCCTAGTTAGCTCAAGAGTTTTCAATATTTATATTTGTATCGTTAAAAAGGAAGAATGCAAAGGAAATCATAATCTTTCAAGATGATATGCTTCAATTATGAAAACGAATCGTTTGCCAATAATATGCATTTTAAACCAAAAAGACACCATTGTAAACGTTATCCAAAACCAAACTATTTTAAGGGCTAAGATCCCAATATAAAACTTTCTTTCGTAAATTTGGATTCAACCCAAAACTCACTCAAAATGAGAATAGAAAGCGGACTCCCAATTTATAAAACGCGGGTAAAATTTTATATCCCGAAACACCCAAAGCACAGGTGGGACATGGCACTCAACCCATAAACCATAGATGACAACCCATATAAACAAGTGTCATCGTAAATACGGACATTAGCCCCAATACTCACACAACCATAAAATGGAAGGAACCCAAATACCAAAACGTGGAAATGACGTATTTTATTCAACCTTAGTATACGTGGGGGAACCCAATATTAAGGTCATCCTTTACTGTCTACCACACAAAACAACAAATATTAAGATACGACAATTAACATTTAAAATACTAATGGTCGACGACGGGGGAGACCCGTTTCCATCTTGGGTGACGAGAACATGTGAATGGGGCCACCCGCGATGTTATTGGATTTCACCACATATCCCGGTCCTAGTTCCCATGTCATACTAGACATCACAATCCTCGGACCGTTTATGCCTCTAGCCATACTCCGTCGAGTTCCACTTCAAGGGCTTACAGACATGGGTGTCTATCCAATCTAGACGAGTTACAACTCGGAGGCTTGTGCCACCTATTGCCTACTCCCTAGCGAACCCAAGCCGTCAACGGTTATAACCAACCTTACCCGTTTTCCCAAAACAGACAGACGTACGTGCCTATGGATCCAATACAACGCTGTCTAACATTACATTACTCCAATTAAATGACCAAATCACCCAAAACATGTAACTCCTAAATGACAAGAAATAAATGCCATCATACTCCAAAACTCCACAACGGTTTTTAGATCGGACAAATGTCCTCAAGACTCCATTTAGTCAAAACCGAGCCAAAGGCCCAACCGTTTACGTAAATCTCTAGGGAAGGCTATTGTAAACATTAAAACACGCTTGACCGACGGTTATGCAGACACGACGACCAAAAGTATGATTAATTCAAACTCATCATTGGTTGAGCCAAACCATTTTCCAAATGAACCCATATCCTTATATTTCCAAAATGCCTCGTTACACAATAATACGCATTTTCCAAATGGTTTATAAGATCAAATACACAAAAGAAGACACTTACACCAATTGAACTCCATTTATATATGCAAAATCGTCAAGGAAACATCTTAACATGATTTATTTACCAAAATGTTCAAAAATCCCAAAATGGGTATTTCACCATGTTTATAAAATTAAACCATTCAAATAACCAAGATTCACAAAAACTCAACAGTTAATAATTTCATGCAAAACATATAAACACTTTAAAATAAACATTTTGGCATGTACACCATTTTCACAAATCAACTTGAACTCACCTTGCTAGATTTAGGCTAAATCTAGATTTTACCCCAAGTTGAGCTTCCTTGAAGAATTCTCAATCCGTAAGCAAAGATTCTTCCAAAACCTAAACACACAATTTCCACCCATAAACAATCACATCCAACCATTGAGAAACATTCCCCAAACATTTTGTATCAAAACCGCCAACTTGACCCAAACCCTAATTCTGACCTAATTTCTCCAACATCACCAAATCCAACATTTGAGAGATATAACCACTAGGAGATCATCAAATGAACATTTATAACTTATATAAATGTTTAGAAAGAGAGGAGGATATACTCACCAAATAGGTTTTGAGCAAAACCCCCAATCTTAGAAATCTTCAAGAAATAATGGTCGTGAACACTTGAATCTAGCTCATGAGGTTGAAATCACAAGTATAGATGATGAGAGCACTTGGTTTTAGGGGAGAAACCCCCAAAAATGGATTAGGGTTCATATGAGAGGGTGGGGGTTCGGTTGGGAGAGTTTTTAGACGAGAGTGCGTTAAGAAAATGAATGAGAAAAGTGAGAAAAATGGGTTTTATGAGGTCTGGACCCCGACGGCGAGTATGCCCAGCGATTGTGACACATGTCACTTTCGCCGGGCACTCTCGCTGAGAGTGTACCGCGGGCATAGAGGCCTCTGCGAGAGTGACACGCAATTGTGCCATATGGCACTCTCGCTGTCACTTTCACCCAGACACCCCGAAGCTCGAATTTTGGCTTGATCTGATACGTTACGCTCTCGATACTCAAAAGGGGTTTTTGATAGAATCATCCCAACAGAATTATGCGTTTACAAGTCACAAAAACATCCGGGTGGCCTGGGCTTACTGAAAATCACGGGTGTTACAGTGGGCTTATCCCACCAAATCGGGAGCCAATTTCAGTTAGTTGGAGACTTAGTCTCCAACTTGTTTAACACGTTTTTTATAAATTTAAAACTTCGAATTTTAAATTTAAACTGATAAAAATTGTAATTATCCACAACTACCTCTCATTTATCTACAATTCTCTGCAAAAAAAAAAATGCCTGTGTGGTCAGGGCGAGGCTTCTCAGCTCCGATGCGAAGTGCAAAGTGCGCCTCCTCGTGCCACTCTGCGAAATCCGCACCTGCACCCTCGGCCAAAGCCAAGGCCACGAGCGTGCGCGCGTATGCGTTGTACTTCTTTGTAACCTCCACCATAGGCCCATCATCACATTCGTAGTCCAATCTTGAGTAAGAACTTATAAAGTTCTCTCAAGTTTCTACTTCCACCTATGTGGGATGGAAGAACAACTTATAACCTCCACAAATTTTCCAACAATCCCCCACCAGGTTGGAAAGTTTTTTTGACATTCATAAAAGATAGTGTTACATGTCACTAAGATTAAACCATGTTTGATGTAAGTATGCAAGAATAGATCAATTCAGTTGTATCCTTAGGATTTAAACCTTGAATCTTGAGATCACTTCGACTTACTTACACCTACCATCTCGTAATTTTACTTTCTCCCTGAGCGCGTATATGGCCATGTGCTAAATCCTGTTTCATGACTTTCTAGAAGAGAAACGACAACTCTTCATTTGAGGTGGCTCCACCTCTTAGTCACATAGGCAAATTTATATAACATCTCCATTGCTAAGCTGCCTCTAAACTTTGTTAAGAGATTAATCTCATCCTCATTCTCGGCAACAAGGTGTTATCTTATACCTTACACAGATCTATCATTTGATAGTACCTTCTATCGATTAAGTGACTTGTTATTACCCATTAAACTTGAGAGATAGGATCACTAAATCCAAGTTGGGTTCCCATCACTAACCGATTATGCATGGTTTCAGACTCATGCCTCTGGTAGTTGATCCTACTAAGTATCTCGTCAGAGGCTTAGTCACGGATCTGCCAAGTTTCCACACGACTTGACATACACAATACTAATGGTACCATTTTGATCAGTTTCGAAGACCTATATGTTGCGACTTCCCATTATAAATAACATTGTAAACTTTTGACAATGTGGCCTCATTGTCACAATACATGGGAATCGAGGGAGTTGGTCGAGGCCACAAATGGATAGTTGTCAATATATCTTTAATCCATTCAGCCTATTTGCCTGCAGCTCGGTCCATAGTCGAATGGGTGATACAAGGTTGTTGCTTGCATGCCCAGAAAACTGCTCCCCCCCCCCAACTAGAGTATAAATCAACCCACTTGTAGACTTATAATCACCTGAGTGGTCTATCCAACTGGCATCAGAATATCCCTCCAATATTCCTGGATGTGTCGAGTATGTCAATTCTAGATTACTAGTTCTTTTTAAGTAACCTAATACTCTACTGATTGCCTTCCAGTGATCTGGACCCAGATTGCTAGTATGTCGACTTCGTTTACTCACAACAAAAGCAATATCTGGTCTACTACAATGCATTGCATACATCATGCATCCTATTGCACTGGCATACTCTAGTTGAGCCACTGCTCTTCCAAAGTTTTTATTAAGTTTCACACTTGAATCAAACGGTGTGTTAAACTCCTTTACATTCAAATGTTGAAACTTTGTCAGTATCTTCTCTATATAGTGTGATTGACTTAGAGATATTTGTGATCCTGACTTCTTTATTTTTATTCCAAGAATAGTGTCTACTTCTCCAAGATCTTTCATCTTAAAGATCGAGGATAGGTAGTTCTTTGTTTCAAGGATACCCTCAAGGTTAGTCCCGATGATCAACATATCATCTACATAAAGACATATTACTACAGTAGAGTCTTTTGTGCATTTTGAGTAAATGCACCAACCAACCCTGTTATGCCTAAACTCGAAAGAAGTGATAGTCGTATCAAATCTTTCATGCCACTGTTTAGGCACTTGTTTCAACCCATACAGAGATTTAACAAGTCTACATACTTTATTTTCTTGTCCGGGTATCACAAACCCTTCAGGTTGCTCCATATAAACTTCTTCATTTAGATGACCATTCAAAAAGGTTGTCTTCACATCCATTTGATGAATGTACAGTCCTTTTATGGCTGAGATTTCTCTAAGAGTTCAAATAGAACTAATTCTAGCAACCGGAGCATAGGTGTCGAAGTAATCGACTCCCTCTTTCTCCCTATATCCTTTAGCCACTAATCTTGCCTTAAATGTTGATATTAATCCATCTGTATGTAGCTTCCTTTTGAATACCCATTTAGAACCTGGGTTTCACTCCCTTTGGTAAATCAGCCAATTCCCAAGTTCCATTTCCTATAATAGAGTTCATTTCATCATTTATTGCCTCCTTCCACAATGGAGCGTCCCTTGAAGACATGGCCTCTTCAAAAGTCTTAGGATCATCTTCGATGTTAATCGATAAAATGACTTCTCTAGTCACTTTCTTTTGTGTTCCTTCTACTAGGTATATGAAGAAATCATCTCCTATAATTTCCTCTTTTCTTACTCTAGTACTTCTACATGGTTCGTCAAGTTTATTTGAGGTTTTTGAACTATCATGAGATGTACCGGGAAGATTAGAGGTCAATGTTCTTTCCAAGTTTTCAGCATCTTCTGAAAACTTGTCTTCAAAGAATTCCACATCCCTGGATTCTACTATTACTCCTGATTCTTTATCCAGTAACCTATAAGCCTTGATATTTCTAGAATATCCCACAAATATTCTTTTAATAGCACGAGCTCCCAATTTAGATCTTTTCAGATCAGGAGTTCGATAGTAGGCAACAAAACCCCATACTCCAAAATAGTTCAGGTTGGGTTTCCTACCTTTCCATAGCTCGTATGGGTTAGTTGGGATCACACGACTAGTGATCTGATTGTAAATATGGAAAACAGTCAGTAATGATTCTCCCCACAGATTGTTTGGTAGACCCGATTGGTTTAACATATAATTGACCATTTCAACAAAGGTTAGGTGCTTACGTTCCGCCAAACCATTCTGTTGAGGAGTAAAAGGTGAGATGCGTTCATGTTTGATACCATTATCTTCACAAAATGTATCGAATTCTCTATTGAAGTATTCACCTCCTCTATCTGAGCATAGGATTTTAATTCGTTTCCCAAGTTGATTCTCTACTTCAGCTTTATAAATTTTACAAGCGTCAAAAGCTTTATCTTTGAATGTAATAAGAAAACATGTAAAAATCGACTGAAGTCATCACAAAAAGTAATGAAATATATTTTACCTCCAAAGGTAAGTATTCCATTTAGTTCACAAATATCAGAGTGTATCAACTCTAAAATGTATGTGTCCCTTTTAATGGAAGGAAAATGTTTCTTTGTAAATTTGGATTTTACACAAGTCTCATATTTTTCAAAATTTTTGTTATTAATATTGATTAAACCTTTGTTTTGCATTTTTTCAATATTCTTTATATTTGTATGAGCTAAACGTTTGTGCCATAAAGAATTAGAACATGCAAGATCCTGAAAATCGATTTTTTTAACTGAAATTGGGATTACATCAATTGCGAAAACAGAAAAACCTACAGAATCCTCAGATAAAGCTAACACATTACTAGCTACAGACTCGCTAGTGCTGGCACCAGAGTTGGAATCATCTTCAATCTTCAATCAAATTCAGGCGATACATACCCAGTTGACGGTATGTTTTGCTTATGAAGTGCTACCTTTTGTGAAACACGATCTTCCCAGCCTCAAGAGCAATTCCAATTCCACTCTCATCGAGTTTTCTTAGAGAAACAAAGCACTTGCTTATTGAAGGCACGTGCAGCACATTCTTCAAAGTTCAAGTCTTGCCTGAAGAAAAGTTTAACGACACAGTTCCATTCCCAACAATGTCAGCTCTACCGTTGTTAGCTGTCACCACTTGTTTTCCGACTCTTACCGAACCATACTCAACAAACTTGGATCTGGAGTCACAAACATGAACCGTGGCTCCAAAATCCAGAAACCAGCCTCCTCTGCATGCCATCACCCTGGTTGAAGCATCAGTAATCATATCGATCTCATCCATATGCAGATTAGACACAATATTTTCAATGCCATCAACTGCATTTGTAGCTGGTGGGCCAGATTTCCTCAGTTTGCATTCTCGGGCATAATGTCCTGTCTCTCTGTAAACATGACATTTCCCGACTCTCTTGAAGTGCTGCCCTGGATTTGATTGTTGTCCAGATCTCTTAAAACTCTTCTTTTGTGGACCCAAATTCCACTTCTTCTTAGAGCCTCCAGCCTTTCCCTTGCCTTTAATGTTACCAGTATGCACGTTGTTTGCACTCAACATAGATTTGCCTTTTTTATCCCGATTACGAGTCTCTTCTTCGATCCTTATGTGTTTGAGCAGGTCATCCAAAAGAGTAGTCTTCAAATTTGTGCATCATTCTTTTAGAAAAATCCTTCCAAGATGGGTGCAATTTAACAATCACCGCCCCCACTTGGAAGATTTCAAGAAGAGTTATGGAAAGCCTTTAGTTTGTTTGCAATAACCTGGAGCTCATGAATCTGCATTAGAATTGGTTTTTCTTCAATCATTTGAAAACGAAGATATTAAGACGCAAGATATTTGTTGGTGCCTTCTTCTTGTGTCTTATACTTAAATTCAAGTGCTTTCCATACCTCCCTCGGGTCGGTAATCGGGGAGTACAAGTCATAGAGTCTATCAGATAGGGAATTTTTAATGTGTTTGCAGGCCAAGGATTCCTCCTCCTTGCGGATTAGCCTTAGCTTCTCCAATTCGGCTATTTTTGCCCTATATGGCTCTTTCCCTTCTTTAGGGATCGGACTGGCAGGGATAGGCTGTAGGTTCGGGTCCATCACGTGATAGAGTTTTATTACCATCAGCATGAACTTGACCTTTTCAGCCCAACGGGTGTAATTGCACCCATCAAACTGGTCACGTTTCACGATTTCTTGATTCATGACACGAATGTTGGAAGAGCTTCCGAAATCCATTTATAAACCTTAAAGATTGTTGAATTTTGTTATTAGTAAAATTCAATAAAAGAAAAATTAACAAACTTTATTAATAAATACCACACTTTATTTATAAAGATTGCAACTTTATTTATAAAGGAAAAGACTTATCATCAAAAACTGTTTAGAACAATTAAATGTCGAATTACCGAATGTAAACAGAAGCAATGGAACCTAAAAACGATTCTATCATTCGTGATAGAGTCGTTAGAAGAAAGGAGTAGAAATAGACTGTTCACTCTAGTGAACGAAAAGGAAATACAATGCACTTGAAAATTAAAGAACCAACCTGATTTTCAAATGATCGAGAACATAACGTACTGCATGGTAAAAATCTTTCCTTTAAGGTTTATGCGACACTCCTATGTAGAGTCTCAAGTCGCAAACCCCAGGATTTGATGCAACGTATTTTCGTGAACCAACAGCAAGGAACACGTAAACAAAGCAAAATCGATGCAGAAGGTGTGGAGACAGCAGAATACAGAGAAGAAAAGAGAGGACAGGTTGCAGTTTTCTATGTGTTTTTTATAACACGTTTTTTTATAAATTTAAAACTTCGAACTCTAAATTTAAACTCATAAAGAATCGTAATTATCCACAACTACCTCTCATTTATCTGCAAAAAAAATGCTCGGGTGCAGGCTCCTCAGCTCCGATGCGAAGTGCAAAGTGCGCCTCCTCGCGCCACTCCCCAAATCCGCGCCCTCTGCCACGGCTACGCGCGTACGTTGCCCTTCTTTGTAACCCCACCCCATCATCACATTCAAAGCCCAATCTTGAGTAAGAACTTATAAAGTTGTCTCAAGTTTCTACTTCCACCTATGTGGATGGAAGAACAACTTCCAACCTCCACAAATTTTCCAACAGAGTTGCCATCCAATATGGGAAGCTTAAATCCAACAATATTCATTGTATTTTTTTTCTAGGAAATGTTCTCTCTATTATATTTATATATTTAATATTTATTATTAATTATTAGTTATTAATTATAATTATAATTATTATTTAGTTGTTAAGTTATTATTAGTAAACGAACGTAAACGAACATAAGTAAACGAACGTTCACGAACATAAATGAATGAACGGAACCTTTGTTCATGTTCGTTCGTTTATTAAATAAACGAACATAAACGAACTTCCCGCCGAACGTTCGGTTCGTTTACAACCCTAACCGGGATTGTTAAAACACCTAAAACAAGCTCTAAAGACCACAAAATTAAATTAGAAACTTTTCTAATTTGATGAAAAAATATATAAAAATTGATTTCATACTTCAACATCCATTTCATTCTCAAAACTCAATAATTATACAAATTGTTTGTGGGATTTGATTCTCAAAATTATATTTATTTATGAAGTTGTTCGATTAGTATTTATATAACAACCTTTTGACGTTGGCATAAACGATCACGAGTTCACGACCATTCATCAAATGAAGTCAACAACATGGGTCCAAAACTTCACAACAAGGGTCCAAAACTTCACCTGCCATCATCATGCACACATTTTATTCTTTAATATTTAACAAAGAAATTAGTTGCATTTGTTAATTTTAATATTATATTTTAAACTCATCGTTAAATATTATTTCATAATAATTTGGATATATGGTGTGTAATTTACCGACGGATTCGTCCGTCGATGATAAGCCTCTGTTTTATAGTGAATAATCCATATGACTTTACATGTGATATGAACTGACTCAACTAGAACAAAATGACGTCCAAAGGCAACATCCATGTTGCATACCAATTGTTGGCAATGAACCGAAGGCTTTGTCGCAAAAAGGTTAATTGTCATGAATTAAATTTTAAATTTTAGTTATCATAAATTCAATCATATACTTTTTTATGCCTATAAATAAAGTATAAGGGTTTGAAAGGATTTCAAATTCTTGACTACATTTGATCTATTATCGATTCCTTTGTTAACTAAAATCTTACAATAGAAAGAAGACACAATTTGAGGTTCTCTTAGTTAATTCGATTGTGCTGTTGAAATTAACTGCCATTTTAATTGCTTGGGAGATAAATGTTTGAATATCTCTAGTATGGAAGAGAGTAAAGGAAGCTATATTTGCCACAAGCCTCAACATTTTCTTATATCTCATTGGAAATTAACTAACATATTCTTGTTAACTTCGATGTCTATATTTGATTATGGAAATTTGTTAGTAAATGTGGTAATAGAAGGAGAAAAACGTGCAGTAAATCAATGATTAGGACGTTAATAATCAATGTTTTAAGATAATATTAGCCCACCCACTATCAATGTTGTTTGGGTTTATGCTAATACATCCCTAGGATTCCCTAATCAAGATAGATATGTTCAAAAACTAAACATATCTCCTATGAACATTTTCTGCAGAATTTTCATAAAAAGAAAGAGAGAAGAATAAGCAAAATCAAATAATGAAATAATTACACACATATATATATATATAGGTTTGTGTATGTAACTGATTATGGATAAGAATAACTAACATTTAACCTTATCCAAATCTAAAAAACACAAACTCGCCAAACAGTGACTTAGGTGAGTTTTCTAGCGGGTTAAGTTGCCCATAAACTTATGGTAGTCATTGTTCAGAAACACAAATCTGGTTTTTTGGACCACTGCTATCTTTTAACCGTTTAATATATGTGTAAAAATACACATAATAAAGCCAAATTTCCCTTAGCTCACTTGATTTTTTAAACAACTCTATAAGTTTAAAGATTATAAACTAATGAAGAGTTTATCACTCTTCCAATGTGGGGTACAAGTGGTATGTCTAAAGTTCTTCTATATATAGCTCACCAATGCAAGCAAAATTCAATTGATCTTTCTATGTGGGACAAAGCTTACCTTGAATCTTGCTATAAAGAATACATATACAACAAAAATCACCTAAATGGCCATATTACATAAACAATTAACAAAATAACTACTTTTTCTATGTATTTGCGAAAATGACCGGTACTTTCGCTAAATCATTTAGCCAATTTGACGAATTTCTGATTTTGTAAGGGTCTCATCTGTTATAAAAAGTTAAAAACATTCTATTTATTTAGCCAAAAAAAAAAAAAAAAATCACCAATTTCAAATGCTTTTGGTTAATATCGAGAAGTGGCTCCCATCGACATGTCTTGAAATAAGTCTTTCTGACTTTTTAAATTGGTAATTCGCCAAAACCAAATATGGGTTTTCTTGGTTAAATGCATGATTATTTTTTCAACTATTTATGACATGTGGGACTCATTTATGATAAAATCATAAATTTGCCAAATTGACTAAATACATTAGCAAAAATTTACTCATTTTGGTAAAATATGATTATTTTGTTAATTGTTTTATCTACTTATGGCCATTTTAATGATTCCCCTTTAATTCACTACTAAATAAAAGATTTTTTCCGACGGATTTTTTCACCGAAAATTTTCGGCGGATTTCCGACGGAAGTCAAACGGGTCAAACCACTTTGACTTTCGCCGGAAATCCGCTGGAAAATTATTTTTATTTTATTTTTTTTAAAAAATCAATTATTTCCAGCGGATTTCCGACGGAAAATAATTTTTTTTTAATTTTTTTCTTATTGATTATAATTAATTATTAATTTTCGACGGATTTTAATTAATTAAATTAATTAATTAAAATCCGTCGGAAATAATTAATTATTTATTTTTTTAAAATATTAAAAAATAAATAAAATAAAAATCCGTCGGAAATCCGTCGAAAATAATTAATCATTTATTTTTTTAAAGGTTTTAAAAAAATAAAAATAAAAATCCGTCGGAAATCCGCCGAAAATAATTAATCATTTATTATCTAGGCATATTAAAGTGCCATTGAGTATGAGGTTTCATGAGTTTGCCTTTTTGCTTCATTGTACTTGTTATGTTTATTATCTACCAAATTCTTGAGCATTAGGACGGCCATTTACATGTCGTCTGTAGATGCCTTAGGTGCAATAGAAATGAATTGCTGTAAGTGGTGGGTGATATATGGTACCCACGTATATAGAGTAAACTCGAACCTAACCATCTTAGTACATTTCACCAATGGCTAAAAAGGTTTAAGTTGTATATTAGGAGTTTTATTAAAGATTTGATGGTTAGTATATATATACTACTAAACAAACAGTTTTTACTGATGGTCAATTTTAAAAAAGAGGACAAAATTTTTCTTGGTAAAACCTATACAAAAAAGCATTTAATTTTAATTTTTTTTTAATTACCAAAATTTCCGACGGATTTTCGGCGGAAAATAAATAAATAAATATTTAAATAAATAAAAAATATTATTTCTTTTTTATTAAATAAAAAAAGAGCGACGAAAATCTAACCTTTTTATTAAATAAATTTATTTTGATGGAAAACTTTTCGGCGGATTATTCCGTCGAAAATCCGCCGCAAACTATTAAAATTTATTTTCTTAATTAATCAAATCATTAAGATTTTTAAAAAAATCGGGTCGGTTTTCGGCGGATTTATCCGCCGAAAATGCCGCCGAAAAAAATGATTTGCGGCGCCCCTGTTTTCGGCCGACCAAATCCGCCGAAAACGCCGATTTCCGGCGGATTTGACCGTCGGAAAAAGTCGAAAATTTTGTAGTGATTATTATGTTATTTTCATCTCTTATACGAAATATTTTCTAGCATTCTTTTTTGTATCTGCAACTTGCAAAATAAGTTGCAAAGTTGGTGCAAAAGTCATATTCAACCCCTAATTCTTGTATCATAAAATTCGAACACCCTCCTTTTGTAGTCCTTGATTTAGGGTTTTTGTGAAAGAGGTAACGAAAGTTGATGATTAGTGCCTTTTTTTAAAGAAACAAAAGAATAAGGAAACAAAACAAACACTTTCCACGACTAGCGGAAAGATACACAAAAACAAGGCTCACTCAGTCCAATAGAGACCTAAAATAAATTAAACATGTTATTACATCTCACGTCGCATTTGACTTCCAACTTCATTAAATTTTCCAACCAAGTTATTTTTATATTTACAAAAGTTTATCATAAACCCTTAAATTAATTTTAACATTTCAAAATATGTTGTGCAAAATAAAAACTAAAATAAAATATGTTGTTTATATAGTTTGCAATTAATAAGTTTTATTGTTTAATTGGCTATTATAATAATAAAATATAAAACATATTTATTAACAAATATTTTTGGTTGAATATTCTATATGAAAATTTAATTTAAATATATGTGTTTAAATACTATAAATATGTAATATAAAATAGTTTTTCGTTATAAAAATAATAGTTTTTATATATAGTGATCCATCCAAATGACATAGAAAAGTAGTTATTAGGTGTGATTAGAATGATAGGCTAAATAATGTGAACTAATTTGGTTATATTAGTTAAATAAATACATGAACTTGTTTTAGCCGTCATTGGCATTTTCCATCAACATGGAATCTTTATATCACAATTCTTAACATGTCTAACCAGTCATACATGCCTGCCTAACAACGTATTACACATTTTCACTACTAAATAAAAAACTTTTTCTGGCGGATTTTTATGACGAAAATTTTCGACGGATTTTCGACGGAAGTCAAACGGGTCAACCCACTTTGACTTTCGACGGAAATCCGCTGGAAACTTATTTTTATTTTATTTTTTTAAAAAAATTAATTATTTTCGACGAATTTCCGAGGGAATATAATTTTTTTCATTTTTTTCTTATTAATTATAATTAATTATTTATTTTCAACGGATTTTAATTAATTAAATTAATTAATTAAAATCTGCCGGAAATCCATCGAAAATAATTAATTATTTATTTTTTTTTAAAGAATAAAAAAAATAAAAAATAAAAATCCGTCGGAAATCCGCCGAAAAAATTATAAAACTTCCGGCGGATTTTCGGCGGATATTTTGTATTTTTAAAAAAAATAAAAACAAAAGATCTGCCGAAAATCCGCCGAAAACACAAAAAAATTAAATACTTATTTTTTTCTTAGAAAAATTAAAACAAAATAAAAAAAATTATTTCCGCCGAAAATAATAAAAAAAATTAAATATTTATTTTTTCTTAAAAAAATTTAATTCCGCCGAAAACATTAAAAAGATTAAATATTTATTCTTTTCTTAGAAAAAAAATAAATTCCGCCAAAAACACTAAAAAAAATAAATATTTTTTTTAGAAAAATTTTAAAAAAAATTTAATTCCGCCGAAAATCCGCCGAAAATACAAAAAAATTAAATATTTATTCTTTTCTTAGAAAAATTAAAAAAAATAATTCCGCCGAAAACACTAAAAAAATTAAATATTTATTCGTTGGGCTGTAACGGATCTAGATGGGTTTTAACGTACCTAGTTGGGCTTTACCGTACCCCGTTGGGCTTTAACGTACATAGTTGGGCTTTAACGGATCCAATCGGGCTTTAATGGATCTAGTTGGGCTTTAACGTACCCAGTGGAGCTTTAATGGGTACAATTGAGCTTTAATGGATACGGTTGGGCTTTAACGTACACAGTTGGGCTTTAACGTACCCGGTTGGGCTTTAATGGATCCAGTTGGGCTTTAACGTATCCAGTTGGCTTTAACGGATCTATATGGGCTTTAACGTACCTAGTTGGGCTTTACCGTACCCAGTTGGTCTTTAATGGATCCGGTTGGGCTTTAACGTACCTAGTGGGGCATTAATGGATACAATTGAGCTTTAAGGGATCTAGTTGGGCTTTAATGTACCCAGTGGGGCTTTAATGGGTACAATTGATCTTTAATGGATATGGTTGGGCTTTAACGTACACAGTTGGGCTTTAACTTACCCGGTTCGACTTTAATGGATACGATTGGGCTAAACGTACATAGTTGGGCTTTAACGGATCCAATCGGGCTTTAATGGATCCGTTAGGCTTTAACGTACACAGTTGGGCTTTAATGGATCCAGTTGGGATTTAACGTACACAGTTGGGCTTTAATGGACCCGGCTAGCCTTAATGGATCCAGTTGGGCTTTAATGGATGTTGTTGGCTTTAACGGATTCAGTTGGGCTTTAATGGATCTAGTTGGCCTTTAACGTACCAAGTTGGGCTTTAATGGATCCGTTTGGGCTCTAACGGATCCGGTTGGGCTTTAACGTTCCCAGTTGGGCTTTAAAGGATCCGACTAGCCTTAATGGATCCAGTTGTGCTTTAATGGATGTTGTTGTCTTTAATGGATCCAATTGGCTTTAATGGATCCAGTTGGGCTTTAACGTACCTAATTGGGCTTTAATAGATCCGCTTGGGCTTTAACGTTCCCAGTTGGGCTTCAATGGATCTAGTTGGGCTTCAATGGATCCAGTTGGGCTTTGATGTACCCAGTTGAGCTTTAACGTACCCAGTTGGTCTTTACCGTACCCAGTTGGTCTTTAATGGATCCGGTTGGGCTTTAGCGTACCCAGTGGGGCTTTAATGGGTATAGTTGAGCTTTAATGGATCCGGTTGGGCTTTAATGGATCCGGTTGGGCTTTAACGTACCCAGTTGGGCTTTAACGGATCCAGTTGGGCTTTAATTGATCCAGTTGTGCTTTAACGTACCCAGTTGGGCTTTAATGGATCCGGTTGGGCTTTAAGGTACACACTTGGGCTTTAACTTACCTAGTTGGGCTTTAATGGATCCAGTTGGGTTTTAACGGATCCAATTGATCTTTAATAGATCCGGTTGGGCTTTAATGCATCCAGTTGGACTTTAATGTACCCGGTTTGGCTTTAACGTACCCGGTTGGGCTTTAACGGATCCAGTTGGGTTTTAACGGATCCAGATGGGCTTTAATGGATCCGGTGAGGCTTTAATGGATGCAATTGGGCTTTAACGGATCCTGTTGGGGCGTTAATGTACCCGGTTGGGCTTTAACGTACACAGTTGGACTTTAACGGATCCAGTTGGTCTTTAATGTACACACTTGGGCTTTAACATACCTAGTTGGGCTTTAATGGATCCAGTTGGTCTTTAACGTACACACTTGGGCTTTAACGTACCTAGTTGGGTTTTAATGGATTCAGTTGGGCTTTAATGGGTACAATTGAGCTTTAATGGATACGGTTGGGCTTTAACGTACACACTTGGGCTTTAACGTACCCGGTTGGACTTTAATGGATCCAGTTGGGCTTTAACATATCCAGTTGGCTTTAACGGATCTATATGGGCTCTAACGTACCTAGTTGGGCTTTACCGTACCGAGTTGGTCTTTAATGGATCTGGTTGGGCTTTAACGTACCTAGTGGGGCTTTAATGGATACAATTGAGCTTTAAGAGATCTAGTTGGGTTTTAACGTACCCAGTGGGGCTTTAATGGATACAATTGATCTTTAATGGATACGGTTGGGCTTTAACGTACACAGTTGGGCTTTAACTTACCCGGTTCGACTTTAATGGATACGGTTGGGCTTTAACGTACACAGTTGGGCTTTAACGGATCCAATCGGGCTTTAATGGATCCAATTAGGCTTTAACGTACCTAGTCGGCTTTAATGGATCAAGTTGAGTTTTTAACGTACACAGTTGGACTTTAACGGATCTAGGTGGGCTTTAACGTACCCAGTTGGGTTTTAACGGATCAAGTTGGGTTTTAACGTACCCGTCGAAAATTTATTTTTATTTTATTTTTTTTAAAAATCAGTTATTCTTATTTTTTTATTAATTAAAACCCGTCGGAAATAATTAATTATTTATTTTTTTGAAAGAATAAAAAAAATAAAAATCCGTCGGAAATCCGCCGAAAAAACTATAAACCTTCCGGCGGATTTTCGGCGTATATTTTGTCTTTAAAAAAAATAAAAAAATAAAAAGATCCGCCGAAAATCCGCCGAAAACCAGGTTTAAAAATTTTCAGTTTTCTTTTAAAAAAGGCGGAATTTTTAAAAAATTTTGTTTCCGGCGGATTTTTCCGCCGAAAATCCGCCGAAAACTTAGTAAAACCCTACATTTAGAACCGAAGTCCTCTCGTCCTCCATAAACGACCAAACACATCGTATCTCTCTCTCGTCTTCTCCATAAGAAATCGATTTTCAAACATTAACAGGTAACTCTCTCTCGATTTCTCCATTTCGATTTATGTATTTCGATTTCTGAAAATCGATTTGGTATACTGTTTAATGTGTTTAACTGATTTCTGAAAATCGAAATAGTCGATTTCTGAAAGATTTATTTCAATTTATGTGTTTAACTGATTTCTGAGTTGGTAGTCGATTTCTGAAAGATACCCTTCACACCAAATAGTCGATTTCGGCATTTCGATTTGAAAATCGATTTCTCAAAATCGATTTGGTATACTGGTTAATGTGTTTAACTGATTTCTGAAAATCGATTTTGAGAAATCGATTTGGTTAGTCGATTTACTTCAATGTGTTTGATTGTAAAATGTACATGGACGTTAATAATCTATGGTTTCAAAAGAAAGAAATTTTCCAGATGAAAAATGTGTTGGTACGAGTGTGGACTTTATGAACAAAAATTTCAACACTGCACGTTAATTTTTTTCGTCTATCCAATGGCTCTCTCTTTGGACAAATGACTACTTTCAAAATCCGGATGTTTACATTGTTCATGTAGGATGGATCAGACATAATTATCTTCAGGGTATAAAAAGATATTTAAACCTTATTTTTTCATATCAGAACATCGTTACTTGTTAGCTCCACTCACATGTATAGAAGTATTGAAAAATAGGCTAAGCATGGGAATCGTAGAAGTCTGTCGCTGAACACTCAAGTACACCACAGAAGGAACCAAAGCTCATAGGTTACTTAGCAGA
Organism: Arctium minus; assembly: GCA_954870635.1. Taxonomy (NCBI): domain Eukaryota; kingdom Viridiplantae; phylum Streptophyta; class Magnoliopsida; order Asterales; family Asteraceae; genus Arctium; species Arctium minus. Next base: position 62,461,102 of record OX941085.1, read on the forward strand.
AGATCTACCAGAAGACAAACCTGATACTCAGATCACAGAGCCTCTGTGATCACTCACAGAGCCTCTGTGAAGGTTAACCTCTGGAGATCAATGTTGAAGCTTTTCTAAGAGTTCAAGACAAGACCACGTGCCAAGCACGTGAGACCTGCTATACGAAGATCCTCAAGATCAAAGTAATGGGCGTCCCACGATGTTTACTTTACAGGTGGCATTCAATTTATGGAATGTCAGTTTCTGTCTTGTACTAAGGGGTGCATCCTTCTGTTATATTAAGGAGCACCACCTTAGAGCACATTACACGAGAGCACACACAATATAGTAGTCTGTATAATCCTTAAGCATTTTTGCACACACCAGTACGTGTTCTTGGTGTTCTTGAGTAATCAATGAAACAGTTCTTTGAGTAACTTTCTTGCATGTTCAATCTTTTCTACACGTATTAAACGCTTCCGCACTCTATTTATTTAATCTGTGTGTAGTAAAAGGTTAAATCAAGTTAAAGAACATCACAACTGGGATCAACAATTGGTATCAGAGCAAACTTTGATTTTCAACATCAAAGGATCCTGTTCTATACTTGTTTCCAGTACTCAAGGTAGTAGTTTGAGTCTGTTCTTCGTTCCAAACTCCATTCACAGTCACACTCTGTTTTTCTGAAGCTATATCAACCTGTTTGGTATAGTAACAGGTACAAGTGTGTTCTTCATTCAAAGACAGATTCAGAGCTAGTTGGTTGATCATCTGCTCTTACTAATTCATATTCTCATCATTTCAAAAACCTTTACTGTTATACTCTTTCTGATTCGTGCCATACCTTGTTCTCCTCTCTAAAACTAAAATGGCAAATACTGTCAACTACTTCAGTGCTGGATCTCAGTCCAAACCTCCCACTCTTCTAAGGGATGAATATCCTCAGTGGAAGATCAGGATGGTACACTTCCTTGAAGGTGTGGATCCTGGTCTGGTTGAATTTCTTCACAATCCTCCTTTCATCCCAATGACAACTGTTCCTCGTGTTCCTGCCACTGCTAATACTCCTGAAATTCCTGAATATCAACACCCCAAACCTGTCCTTGAATGGAGTGAAGAAGAAAAGGCACAACATGAGCTTGCAAAGAAAGCCAAAAGACTAATCATAATGGCTATCCCAAATGATATCTTTCAATCTCTTGACTCATGTGAAACTTCAAAGGACCTATGGTTAGAACTAGAGAAACAACTTGAGGGTGGTGCCAAAACCCTCAAGAACAACAGAGCCTTATGCATAAATGAGTATTTTGCATTCAAAGCTCTGCCGGGTGAATCCATTCAAAGCACTTACAACAGATACAACTCTTTGATAAACAAGTGTAAGAGGTATGGCATCCACAGAACCTCTGAAGAAAACAATGTCAGATTTCTACAGAGCCTGAATGATGAATGGCTTCATCTAACCATGTCCATGCAAGCCACATTGGATCTTGATGTTTGGTCCATATCTGATCTCTTTGGAACACTGATTAGCCAAGAGAACAGAATTTCCAAACTATCAACCTCTGTCGGAGGTCCTCTGGCTCTTGTGGGAAGTGCATCAGAAGGCAAAGATAAGGGAAAGAAGGATAAGGCAGCTGAGGAGGCACAGAAGAAGAAGAAGGTACTTGTGGCACAGAGTGAAAGTGAAGAAGATTCTGAGGAGGAAATTGACATGGCTGCTCTGGCCAAAACACTTGCACTAATGACCCGACAGTTCAATCGTGGTCTCAAGAAGAAGCCGGAGTACAGAGAGAGAGAAGAAAGAGATGACAGAAGCAGAGGATATGGTGAGACAAAAAGAAAGGAGTGGTCTGAAGAACCAAGGCAAGAAGAAAGGAGTGGACAGAAGTCAGACGGCAGAGCTGGTGACAAATTCCCGAAGCAAACTGAAGGCTGCTTCAAATGCGGGAAACCAGGCCACTATGCAGCAGAGTGCATGTCCTCTGCCAACACAGGGAAACCCACAAGGGACGCTGCCTTCTATAAAAAGAAAGCAGAGTACTACACTCAGAAATCCCTAATGGAAGAACAAGAGAACCTTGTAACCGATGAATCATCTGATGAAGAAAACAACGCACTCTTCTGTGGAATGGCAGAAGTCCACTCTTCTGACAACGAGAGTGAGGTATCCACTTCTAACTCTTGCAACTCAGACCTTGAAAACAAACTTCTTGAAATACAAAATGATCTTCTAGCTTATAAAAACACATGCTCAGATCTTGAGAAAAAGCTTGCCTTCTTTGAAAGAGAAACTAGGCTTCTCACAGAAGAGAAGGATAAGCTTTACCTTGAAAACAAAACTCTTACCTCTGAGCATATTTCAACAAAAAGGGGTTTCAAGGATAAAATCACAAATCTCGACAAAGCCTTGAAAGAAAAGGTCAAAGAGCTAAAGAAATGTGAGAGTGATTGTTTAAATGCCATTTCTTTGAAAAACTTTTTTCAAAAAGAAAGAGAAGTTCTTCATCAAGATCTGTTTGACAGAGATCTCCAAATTAAGAGGTATCAGGATGCTCAAAAAGTTCATGAAAAGGTTAACACCCAGATAGGCAGAAGAGGATTAGGGTTCGAGGATATTGACCCTTACACAGGAAACAAAAGAAACAGATCTTTATCAAACATCTTCTGCCCTGGACAATTTTTAAAACCAAGCTTTCCAAACCTCTTATCCACATTTAAGAGACGCAGAATCTCTGAAGGACCACATCTGAGGAAACCTCTGCAGATGGCAAATGTATGGTATGAAAACAATGATTTACCATCTGCACCTTCATCAAAAGGAAAATCTATACCAAAGAAATATCTGTCTCAAAAACAGATAGGGGTCTTCAGATTTGGCCACCCAGAAACGCAAACTCAAATGAATTTTGTGTGCATGATGATTCCTGAAAAGGAACTATCCTCTGAAGCACCAGAGTTTGTACCTGCCTCTGTGGAAGAAAAACTGTTTAAAAGGTTTTTAGAAAATGACTTCAAGAAAACTTATGAAAATCATTTTCTCAACCATCCTGATTTAACCTTTGAAATAAGAGAAATCTTTGAACAAGATCTACAAAACTGTCTTAATGTCCCTATGGTCATTCCGTGTATTTCAAAAAGTCTAAATACTTCAGAGGACACCAATGGACAAAGCAAGGCACTTACAGAAGGTCAGGATCTCATTCACAGAGACTTTCTCGATTCAGACTCTGAGTCAGAATCAGAGTCTTCTGTCGACAATGGGACAAGTTCTGTGGAACTTGAGATAACCCCCTGTGGTCCAGGGAAGAGTAAACTTACCTCTGGCATTCTTAATAGAACAGTTCTTCCCAAAGAAAAACCACAGATGTACCTATCTGTCCTGATTTCCTGGACATGTGCTTGCAAGCAAAGACTTCTCTTGAGCTTGAAAAATCTAAAAAGAACAAGATCCCTCATGCTTCAAGAGATCCAAGACCATTAAAATCTTTTCAAGAAAAATTCACTTGGCAACAGAAGAATAAATGGCCTAAAATTGATAAACTTGATGCTTCTGTTGCAGTGAAAGCAAGGAAAGAAGATCAAGGGAGAGTACAACCAAAGAGCCACTCAAGAAGAGTTTTTGAAAAAAACTCAACCTAGATTAGACAAAGCTTTCTGTAAAAAGAAACCCAGATCTAAAATGGGTTGTAGTAAAATTTGCTCTGTACCCTCCTTTGACAAATTTAATGAAACTTTCAAGAAGTTTCTCCTTTGACAAATTTAATGAAACTTTCAAGAAGTTTGCCTCAAATGTTCCTTATTGTAAATGCTTTGATCTTATGCATTCTTTGAATCAACATTTCTCGAGGCCCTCCTGTCTTATATATCACCCCAAGTCCAAGAATGCAAAATTCAAGGGTGAGAAGAGACAATCTGGTACCTCTGCAAATGAGGATAAATCCAAAACCAAAGATGTTAAGGCATCTTCAAAGTCTCCTAACAAAAATGGACCTATTTAGAAATGGGTACCTAAATCTCTCTAATCTGTTCACAGGAGAAACAACATGTGCCTATCTGGTACCTAGACTCCGGGTGCTCAATACACATGACTGGCGACAGAGGGTTGCTTTCCTCCTACAAAGAAAAACATGGAGGAGGATCTGTGACTTTTGGAGATAACAAAAAGGGACAAATAAAAGGCTATGGAGTCATTGCCAAAGGAGACATCGATGTCAACAGAGTTGCCTAAGTGGATGGCCTAAAGCACAACCTTCTGAGTGTAAGTCAACTCTGTGACAATGGACTCGATGTAATGTTCAAAAGACAGTACTGTTCTCGGTTGAAGGAAGATACAACCACAGAGCTTCTGCGAGCCAAAAGACGAGGTGATTTATACCTCATGGACTTTAAATCAACTAACAGAGAAGAAAAGCCCTGCTTAGTCTCAAGTAAGAATGAAGAAGCTTGGCTCTGGCACAACAGGTTCTGTCATCTAAACTTTCACACACTTGACAAACTTGTGAAACTAGAACTTGTAAGTGGTCTACCAAGTATTAGATTTGAGAAGGATCATCTATGCTCAGCTTGTGAGATGGGCAAACTCAAAAGGGTTGCCCACAAAACCAAGTCCGGCATATCTTGCACCAGACCTCTGCAGATGCTTCATGTTGACCTCTGTGGTCCTATTTATGTGCAGAGTCTTGGTGGCAAGAAGTACATCCTTGTACTCATAGATGAATTCTCTAGATATACTTGGGTTGAATTTGTTCGAAAGAAATCAGATGTTCCTGAAGTACTAATCAATCTTATCAAGAGAATACAAGTTCTTTATGACTACAGGGTACAGAGAATCCGAAGTGACAATGGGACAGAGTTTAAGAATTCAACCATTGAAGCCTACCTTTCGACAGAAGGCATATCACAGAACTTCTCTACTGCAAGGAATCCACAACAAAACGGTGTTGTTGAACGAAAGAACAGAACACTAGTGGAAGCCGCAAGAACTATGCTCACTGCTTCAGGGCTCTCTATTTCTTTCTGGGCAGAAGCCATTTCAACCGCATGCTTCACCCAAAATCGATCCTTGATCGTGAAGAGACATGCAAAGACACCATATCACTTACTACACCAGAGGAAGCCAAACATTAAGTACTTCCATGTCTTTGGCTGCAGATGCTTTGTACTGAACGACAGAGATCAGATAGGGAAATTTAGTCCCAAAGCCGATGAAGCCAAATTTATTGGCTATTCATCAAACTCCAAGGCATATAGAATCTATGTACTCAAGTCCAAGCATATACTCGAAAGTATTAATGTTTCATTTGATGATTCTTTTCAGGTGACTTCTGAGCAAATCAGCTCAGGACTCAAACTTCAAGATGAAAATTCTGGTGGATCATCAAGAACAAATGATCTTCATCATCTGTTTGAAGAGATGTTCAATGATGATGGACCCTCTGAAGGTGAGCACAGAGCCTCTGAAGCCGAACCCTCTGAGGACCAAACAGGTACTTCTCTAACTGGTCCTAGCAATGCTTCACCCTCTTCCAGTAATGCTGCAGGTGCAACCATCGAGGGGGAGCACTCAGAGGACAATGCGAATCAAGGCCCCAAGCTCAGTCAAAATCATGGTCATCTTCAAAATCTTTCTGAAGGGTCAACACCAGATCAAGAATCCGCAGAGGTCTCTACCTCAATTCATGATGAACAACCAAGTCCTGTGGCAAGTACGAATGATCAATTCCTCTCAACAGAGAATGATCTAAATCAAGGTGAACATGCTCCTGAGCTAACCACAGAAGTTTCAAATGATCACCTGCCTAGAATGATCAAATGGACCAGAAGTCACCCACAGAGCCAAATTATTGGTGACGCTTCTGACAAGGTCCAAACTCGATCGAGTACTGCAAATTTTTGTTACTATACAAATTTTGTGAGTATCATCGAACCCAAAAAGATATCTGAAGCTCTTGAAGAACCAAACTGGGTAGAAGCTATGCAAGATGAGCTTCTGCAGTTTGAAAGAAACGAAGTATGGACCCTAGTGCCTCTGCCGAAAGGCAAAACCGCAATAGGGACCAAATGGGTCTTCAGGAACAAAAAGGATGAAGACGGTGTGGTGATCAGAAACAAAGCAAGACTGGTGGCCAAAGGATACTGTCAAGAGGAAGGCATTGACTATGAAGAAACCTTTGCCCCTGTGGCACGACTCGAAGCAATAAGAATCTTTCTTGCCTTCGCAGCCCACAGAGGTTTCAAAGTATATCAAATGGATGTCAAGTCAGCCTTTCTGAATGGGCAGATTCAAGAAGAAGTATATGTCCAACAACCACCAGGGTTTGAGAACTCTAAGTACCCAAATCACGTCTACTTTCTGGACAAGGCTCTGTATGGACTAAAACAAGCCCCCAGAGCATGGTACGATAGACTTTCAAACTTCCTCCTTGCAAACGGTTTCGAAAGAGGTACTACTGATACGACTTTATTCTATAAGAAGAGAAAAGGTGAGATTCTGCTTGTACAAATTTATGTTGATGACATTATTTTTGGGTCTACAAATGATTTATATTGCAAAAAGTTCGAATCATTGATGAAAAGTGAGTTTGAGATGAGCATGATGGGAGAACTCACATTCTTTTTAGGATTGCAAGTCAAACAAACCACAGAGGGTATTTTCATAAATCAATCAAAATATGTCTCTGACATACTTGAAAAATACAAGCTCTCGGACTCTTCACCAATGAAAACTCCTATGGTCACTGGATCCAAGCTCCATGCAGATCCAGAGGGCAAATCGGTGGAGTATAAACTCTACAGAGGAATGATAGGATCTCTGCTGTACTTAACCGCGAGTAGACCTGATATAATGTTTGCCACATGTCTATGTGCAAGATTTCAAGCTAACCCCAAATAATCTCATCTTCATGCTGTCAAGAGGATCTTCAGATACCTAAAAGGGACCAAAAATCTTGGTCTCTGGTATCCGGAGAACTCTGGCTTTGATCTCATGGCTTATACAGACTCAGATTACGGAGGATGCAAGCTCGACAGGAAGAGTACCTCTAGGAGTTGCCAATTCCTAGGAGGGAAACTGGTAAGTTGGACTTCCAAGAAACAGAACTGTGTTTCGACCTCTACGGCAGAAGCAGAATATGTTGCTGCTGCAAGTTGCTGTTCACAAGTTCTGTGGATGAGGACCCAACTTAGAGACTATGGATTTGATATCGAAAAAATCCCCATCCTCTGTGACTCCAAAAGTGCCATTGCGATCTCTGCCAATCCTGTGCAGCACTCTAAGACGACAGAGGAGCCCACAGAGGAAGAGATACTAGAGTTTCTGAGGTTCATTGGCTACGCAGTTCCAATCTCCAAAAGAACAAACTTTAGACGACAGAATCTACCCCCTCTGTGGAGCGTACTTTTCTCTATTCTGAACCGTTGCCTAACATCGAAGGTTGGAAGCCCGGATCAATCAAGCCATACAATTTTGGCTATAATGTATGGGATTTACTACGATCTCCTACTGGACTACGCTGGACTAATTTTCAGGGAGATCCAAAATGCTGTGATTTCCAAACAGCAGGACCAAGACAGAGGGACAGAACCAAAGAACATTGTCTTTGGACGTTTCCTAGGACTGCTTCTAGGCGATGACTTGATAGGAGAAGGAAAGCTACCAGCAGAGGATAAGACAATCAAACTCTATGAGATGAAGTCTCATAAACCCACCACCATCAAAACAGGATATCCAGAAGCCATACCTCTGTCAACAAAGATGTTGACTTATTTGGGTAGTAAAGAAGGTGTTAGGGAATACATACGAGGGAACAGGACACCAGAACCACGTCCTGTAACCCCCCCTCGCGTAGGATTCAAAGTAGGAGACATTGTAGTTTACTTGAGAGACGAGGGAGTACGAACAGAAGTTGAAGCCGCTGAGGCTAAAGTGAATGAGAAAGAGAACCCATTAGTTAGAGGGAAGGGGAGTGAGAGAAAGACGAAAAAGAAAAACAAGAAAAAGAGAGTCGCAGAGGTAGAGACTCCGAAATCCTTGGCAGTTGAAGAGAAAGCCACAGAAGAAACTGCAGAGATCAGAGTCTCTGAGAAAAAGAAAAGAAAATTGAGGACACTTGCCGAAAAAGAACAAATATTGGAAGCCCTCAAACAGAAAAGGACAGATCTGGATGAATACCTTGCTGCAAGAACCGAACCTGCAGAGGGTCAGACAAAGCCCCTGCAGAAGGCAAGAAGAGTCTTAGTCCTTGAAGATTCCCCTAAGGATAAACCTCAAAGCCCAATCCAAGTAGCCTCTGCAATAGCACGAGAGGTCTCTCTCCAATACTCTGGCGGATTAGGGGAAACCATGGAAATGGAAATCGATGATGTGACAGGAAGGTCACAGAGCGAAGATGAAGATGAAGAAGAAGAACCAAGTAAAAAATCGTTGGAGGAAAGGGAAACAAAAGATGCCTTTGGCACACCACCAAAACCAACTCCCAGTACAACCCACACTTCTACCCCTGCAGTTCTAGCGCAGAGGGGTATTGAAACAGGACCGCACAATCCGAACCCTACCCAAGCCACCCGGACAGAGGATATTCCTTCATCTTCTGTGCTACCATTCGGGGAAACCAAAACCACCTCACCCTATCAAAAGGGTGAGAGTGTTGCTCTGCGTGTCCATTCGCCCCAGGACACATCTCTTCCACACACAGAGGTATTCGTTACCTCTGTCACACACAAGAGTGACACCCAAACCACCTACGAGTTGGTGGTGAAAGCACACGATGATTCTGTGGCTCTAGAACAACCACAGGATCCATTCAACATCGATCTTAAGGGAGTCTCTGAACCCTCCCCCAAAGAACATGTTGACAGAACTTCCATAGATGCTTCCTCTGTGGAACATCGAGGATTGGAAGGAAATCCTCCAGAGCTCAACATAAAAACAGGCTCTGAAGGTGCCAAAGACTCGTTGGCTAAATCTGGCACATTTGTTGTTCCAGAGGTTACCCCGGACATCTATGTCACAAAGGGAGAGTTTAAAGCCTTTGCTGACATGGTGCTCCAAAAACTTAACGAGTTGCAAAGATCTATCTCCAGAGAGTCCCAAGCCAACTCTCAAACCCTTGTAGCGGCCCTAAAAGCCAATACTAAAGCTCTGCAAGCCCTCAACACAAAGTGCGCGACCAGAGCTGACCTTCAAGCCTGCGGTCAAACCATCATCGCACACTCCAATCAGATACAAATTCTAGGGGATCTTTGCACAGAAGAGTTCCCAAAATATGCTACGCAAGGAGTTCAGACTAGAGTGAACGAAATGACCAGGCTCAGAGAGGAAATAAAGGACATAACTCGCAGTGTTATGGTCTCCTTTCACACACAGGCATCAACCTCTGCACCAGACTCTGCGTTTGCAACGAAAGCTGATTTGGAAGCCATGGGAAATCAGTTTCTGCAAAACCAAAACCTCCTTCGATCCGACTTCATCGACCAAGGAAAGAAGGTAGCAACAGACTTGAAGAAAACCGTAGCCACATTTCGGTTCAAGTCTGATGTGGAAATCAACGCCCTATCATTGGCTGCAGAGGACGCCCTACAGAAGATCAACAAACATGCTGATGACCACCTCTGCAAGAGGAAGAAGAGAAAGGCCCCTGCCTCTTGCCAAGCGAAGGCCTCACAGAAAAGGGCTCACCATGATGATCAGGACCCAGATACCTCTGGCCCTGGCCATCATGAGGGGGAGAAGGCATTAACACCAAAAGCACCTGTCATCTCAGCTACTCCTCTTCAAGCCCTACCCTTACAAAGAACATCTTCAGAGGCACACAAAACACAGAATCTCAGGCCCTGTGCCTCTGAGGACCCAATACCGATTTCAATTGTCCAAGGAACAACCTCTGCAGGATCTCAGAAAGGGAAGGTCAGTGTGGACTCTGAACAGATCGCAGAAGGACTCGCAAAGTTTGTAGAACCATCAAGTCCTGAACTTATGCCCACTGCACCCACACCCATCGTACAGTTTCAAAGCCTTGATCCAGTAAACGCTGCAGATACTTCAGAGACCTCTCCACGAAAGAAACAGTCCTCAGAGCAGAACTCAGAGCAGAAACGTCAAGAGGACAGAGTAAAAGAGATAGTTCAATCGATGGACGCCATGAGAGTTCCAATCCCAAGGCCTCCACCTAAAGAACTTAAGGTTCAAGAGAACATTCATACCTATCTTTACAGCGCAGAGCCCGAAGTTGTCTTCTTAGCACCAAATCTGCATCCTTTAATCAAAGAAGACATCAGAAGACGCTTCGAGCAAACTGCACTAGAAAGGGATGAAGTGTTTTCCACAGAAGATATCAAAACCGTGATGAGGATCTCTCTGCACTCCTTCGCCAACAAGTCAATCATGTATGCAAAATACTTAGTTGAGAGAAAAGATGGGAAGCAATACACGTTCACAAATGCAGACTTGAAGAACCTCTGTGCCTACGATCTTCCTCAACTACATGGCTTCACAGAGCAAAGACTTGAAAAGCGTAAGGAGTACATGATAGTGAATGGCAGGATCAAGGAAGTGATGCGCGAACATGTAAAATATCACAGCAAAATGGACTTCGAGGTAGCTCTACAACTCGGAGTCGAGAAGCTGTCGATCACCAAACCTCATGACCAATTCCCCAGAATCGAGAACGTTTCTTCCAACTCCTTAATCACGGAGCCTGAATTCGGATTCATCTACAGAGACGATGATGGGCTTAAAAGGATGTATCGGCCAAATAAAAGTCACAAATATTCAAACAATACTCTACAGAAGATAAAGAATACGATTTGAGGAAGAAAGGCTCTGAGTTTGTGCAAGCGGGACCTGCAGAGACAATGATCGGACAGATTGATGCACAACTGAAGTACAGGGAACTCATTCTATCGATTAGAAAAACTCTAGCTGAAAGCTTTACCAACCCGATAAATGATTTTCCTCAATGACTTCTGTAATCTTTTGTTGTTCATTCATGTATTTCGATGCTTAATGTAATTGCCTTTTGGCATTTTTCTTTTACGAATGAATATCACTTTTCAGAGGTTGAGTTCCTTTCACCTCTTTTTCTTCTAGCTTAGCCATCGTTCTAAATTCCAAATTTTTATTTCTCAATACTTAGAGGGAGATTGTTAGCTCCACTCACATGTATAGAAGTATTGAAAAATAGGCTAAGCATGGGAATCGCAGAAGTCTGCCGCTGAACACTCAAGTACACCACAGAAGGAACCAAAGCTCATAGGTTACTCATCAGAAGATCTACCAGAAGACAAACCTGATACTCAGATCATAGAGCCTCTGTGATCACTCACAGAGCCTCTGTGATCACTCACAGAGCCTCTGTGATCACTCACAGAGCCTCTGTGAAGGTTAACCTCTGGAGATCAATGTTGAAGCTTTTCTAAGAGTTCAAGACAAGACCACGTGCCAAGCACGTGAGACCTGCTGTACGAAGATCCTCAAGATCAAAGTAATGGGCGTCCCACGATGTTTACTTTACAGGTGGCATTCAATTTATGGAATGTCAGTTTCTGTCTTGTACTAAGGGGTGCATCCTTCTGTTATATTAAGGAGCACCACCTTAGAGCACATTACACGAGAGCACACACAATATAGTAGTCTGTATAATCCTTGAGCATTTTTGCACACACCAGTGCGTGTTCTTGGTGTTCTTGAGTAATCAATGAAACAGTTCTTTGAGTAACTTTCTTGCGATACTTTACTTCCTATTCATTAATTACTTGTGTGTTTACTACCTTGCATGTTCAATCTTTTCTACACGTATTAAACGCTTCCGCACTCTATTTATTTAATCCGTGTGTAGTAAAAGGTTAAATCAAGTTAAAGAACATCACAACTGGGATCAACATTACTCTTTTCAAACGATGTTATTAAATACATATGAGAGTATTGTAGGAGGAAAACCATTTGTTTTTATATAACTTATAGGGGTAATTAACCTAGTTTCAACGGTCAAGAATTGAGTATTTCTTATGCATTGTTAGCTTCATTCCTCATATACCACATCTTACCTAAAATTGTGTCTTGTTTGGGTTACCAGATCTGTAAGTTTTGGAGCATTTATCTGCATCAAGTGTTCAGGAGCACATAGAAGCCTTGGTGTTCATATATCAAAAGTATGGTAATCCTTTCTTGTCTCAACAGTTTATACATTGAATAATCATGTGTTTCTGAAAATCGATTTCTGAATATCAATTTGGTAGTCCATTTACTTCAGAAAATCGATTCCTGTTGGTAGTGGATTTATTCATTTCGTTTATGAGATTCCTGTTTAATGTTTGATTGTGAATGTGTTTACTATGATAGTGTTTTCTCAAAATCTCTATTTGGTATACCGGTTAATGTGTTTGATTGTAAATGTATTATGTATATAGGGATGAGATTAAAAGTGATCAACGGTTCAGATCCACTTCTCACATTAACCTCAACTTCTCACACGATATGCACTTGTGCATATAAGTAAATTTAGTTATTTTTTGGTTTTTATGCACTTGTACATATAAGTAAATTTAGTTATTTTTTTGTTTGTATGCACAAGTACATACTGTATGCACAATTCTTATGTCATCTACACTTGTAATTGTTTTTGTGGAAGTTGTTGGTTTACCGAAAGCACCAAGGTTATTGCTTTTAATTAAACATAGTAAAAAAAGAAAGGATGTCATGGGTTTGTTAATAAGTGGATATTTTAGTTTGTTAAGAATTGGACTTTAATGTGTTATTGATTTGTCCAAACAGTCAAACTAGTGCACTTAGAGCTTTCATGCGCACAAACCCAACCCGGGTTTCTTCTATATGCATGGTTTGACTTCCAAAGAGTCAAACTAGTGCACTTAGAGCTTTTATGCGCACAAAACGAACCTTGTTTGTTCTATATGCATGGTTTGGGTTTCAAATAGCCTAATAGGCGCACTTTGAGCTTTCAAGCGTACAAACCCAATCCAGGTTTCTTCTATATGCATGGTTTGACTTCCAAATAGTCAAACTAGTGCACTTAGAGCTTTTATGCACACAAATCCAACCTTGTTTGTTCTATATGCATGGTTTGACTTCCAAACAGTCAAACTAGTGCACTCAGAGCTTTCATGCGCACAAATCCAACCTTGTTTGTTCTATATGCATGGTTTGACTTCCAAACAGTCAAACTAGTGCACTTAGAGCTTTCATGCGCACAAACTCAACTCGGGTTTCTTCTATAATCATGGTTTGACTTCCAAAGAGTCAAACTAGTGCACTTAGAGCTTTAAATTAATTTTCTTAACTAACACCGCAAACTATTAAAATTAATTTTCTTAATTAATCAAATCATTTAAATTTTAAAAAAATTCGGACCTATTTTCGGCGGATTTATACGCCGAAAATCTCAATCAGCCGAAAATGCCGCCGAAAAAAATGATTTGCGGTGCCCCTGTTTCCGGCCGACCAAATCCGCCGAAAACGCCGATTTCCGGCGGATTTGGCCGTCGGAAAGGTCGAAAATTTTGTAGTGTTTGTTTATTGCAATTTTTTGTCATTAGGGTTTTCAATTTTAATACGGATTTTGTCCTTACTAAACGGTGTCAACTTTTATTAATTAAGTGAGGACTTGTATGTTACTGAAAAAACATGATAACTGCTCGATGTGAGTAGTACTGGAAAAGAAAACACAATAAATCATTGTTGCTTGCTAGATAAATTGTTATATTTTTTTCAGCATGCGGGAATCGAAGAAATAGGCGACTTAATTATATTCATATCGATCAAAATCCAATTATTTCACATGATATAAGGACCAAAAACGTAGTTAACTATTAATAGGACGTTTGCATACTTAATTCTAATTGCAAGTATGCGGTGTTGCATATAATTACACATAGTAAATGCGAGTATCGTATGCAATGAAATAAGAGATCTAGTTTCACAAAAACTACGACTACTAACTGAACGGTCGAGATGTGAACTGGTGGTTGTCTAATTAACTAATGTAACGAAAACTCAAGAAAAAATCAGGAAGTTAAAGTAATTAAATGGATTAAATTCATGTTAGAAAGGTAGTTGGAAGTTAGACTTCAATTGGTTTATGTTTAGAGTACATTTCAATTCCGCAAATTATCAGCTAAGGCGTTGATTGAAAACAACAAACTCAATTGTACTTACTACTCTCTCAAGTTATAAAAACGTTATTTCTCAATTACACATGTTATGATTTCTCGGCTAACACACACAATCAAAAATTCATTAAGCAGAGGAATGTCCAACACAACTAGGGTTTACTTGGTATATCTCTATCCAATTTCTCACCAGTAATTTATGAATCCCTAATCTAATTGCAAATGCTCTTTTCTCAAAGAAATTTATAACCATAACATCATTGCAAGGTGATCAATCAAACAAAGCTTTAAGCATAGGATTTTTTTCTAATACAATCAATCAATAAACTTTTAACCAATAAGTGTATATACTTCAAGTATACAATACATCAATCTAAAGCTTGTATGACTCCTAACATTCAAATGTTCAACTCATGTTGAGTTGTTAGTAAATATAGTAGAATTCAAAGGAAAACAAGAATTAAGCTTGGTTTCTCAACATAAATATTATCCAAAGTAAATATCCATTTTCGACATTAAAGTCTCACAAATTAATCTTGAGCTTGCCTCCAAAACTCAGGCACAATCATTTCGCCAACACTTTGTATTGCTATGTTTTGTCAAAATCGCCCCTCAGCCTCTGAAATTATCTCTTATGAAAATTGTTTTGTTCCAAGGACTATAATGGCTAAAAGTTACGACTATGGCCAAATGCTATTTACATGTGACCAATAGTTCGTGCTACCCCTTGTGTTTCTCATATGCGAGTTGCATACCACCTGGAAGTGGCACGTAAGTTGCATATGTATCAGTACATGGGATGCGACTTGTATGCCACTTGGAGAGGTGGCATGTAAGTGGCATATGTTGATCAATTGACTTTGACTTGCTTTTTTGGATCCAATAACCTTGATACATCGGACTGTGCTAATAGGTGTTAATGAGAACAGTTTCCCTCCATTGTCCACTTCCCGTCTGTGTGCATGATATTAAATGATTAGAACCGACACTAACTAATGTTATACCTGTCAGTTGGTCGGGTACACGACATGACTTTAATCTAGATTCAGTTATTTGAGTGGTCAGTCTTTAACTAATACAGTTATTTGAGTGGTCAGACTTCAGACATCTTTGAGCACACAAAAAGTCAATTATGACTTCCAAAGACAAAATGAATTCTGAAACCAATCTAAACTCTATGACCGATAAAAAGCACCAATCTGGACGGTATAGCTGCAGATGATTAAATAACAAGACATTAACATATCTTGTTGGGCATTCAAACCACCAATAAATTGACAGAAACTAAGATGAAAACAGTAACCAATAATATTTCCAGCATAACTTGACCAAAATGAGAGAAAAAATGACAGTAAGCATTCGGCCAAATAGAAGTTGTAGTCTGTCCAAAATCCATAATTCTTTGAGCACACAGAATGCCAATTCTGACCACCAAAACCACATCCCAAACTGATTAGACACCATATAGTTGCAAGAAAGTAACATCCAAATGAATGTAAACAATAATACACAATACAAATTGTCTTAAACATACGAAAAACTATCAAATTTTATTCATTGAAGTCCATAAAAAAATTGATCCACGCCTTGTAGTTGTCCCCTAGATTATATGTTAACATTTTTGGGGCATCTGCGAATGCTTGGATCCCTGAGAGAAAACATGGTCCAAATTGCATATAGAGAAAAAAAAAAGTACCATAAAAAATTGCATTGGTGCAATTGGGTTAACATTTTTTTATAAAGCTCACTAAACAAGTCTTTGGTTCCACCAATCAAGAGGTGAGAAGACTGTTCCAAATCATTGCTTATGCTAGACTGGGGATACTTGAGCAATAAATTAGTGTTTGAAAACATTTAATGGTTTTAGTTACAAATATAGAGGGATTCCTTTTACATAGAGTACCGATCTCGCATAACATACTTTTCGTTCTTCAAGACCAACAACACTATTGTCTATTGCTCTGCAAATAATAGCTCTAACGCCATTGGTTACCAATTGTTGGTTCAAAACAATAATTTCAGATACCGAATGGTGAATTGGAAATTTACATTTTGCAAATAAGGATACACAAGATCCATTCCTACAAGATACACAACATAGAACTTCACAAACATATAATTTGAAATGTAAACAGTAACGATACAAAATTTGTATAGGACACATTCGTACTGGTACCCCTTAAATTTTCAATGTAACTGTTTAAGTTGTTTTATAAAATAGTATAATTATGTTATGTAGCCACACATTGCAACGGGATGTGAACTTTTAATAGAGAATAAAAAACTAATACGATTTCTTAAAAGAATTTTAATAAGTATTTAGAATGTTAAAGAATTGTTTGGTGTCATTGTCTCATGCATTCCCATCAACTCAATACTTGATAAAAACTTTGTATTATACAAAATATGAGAAGTTCTCTTAAAGAAATTATTTTCAAGCTTTTGGAATTATAATTGATTTGGATGGTAAAATAAAATGCTTTGTCCATAATATAATACCCAAGTCTTAATTGAGCAATTTCACATCAGGGAAGAAGTTGATGGAAAACCATACAACTTTGGCAAAGACACAAAAGCATGCCTATGTAACATAAGTAAAAAAGAGTTATGTAACTTCAGCTCAAAATGGAGAAGGAACGGAACTTTGAATCAAACTTCCTCTCTTTACACTTGTCATTAAACAACACATCCACCTACCCGTTTGTAAACTCTAAACCTTCATACTCTAGCTACCATACATATTTTTGATTGTTTATTGGAGAAACAGATGAACCCTTGCAATGAGTTTCATAACCAAAAGGGCAAGAAATGTTTTACTTATGCATACAAAGCCAAAGGGGACTGTTTCAGTGACCCCAAAATTTAACCTACTGAAGTACATGTACAGGAAAAAAAAGAATTTTTCCAAAACAATGCATACAACAAGTTAACCACCCTAATTGCTCAAAACTGCCATTTTCCACTATTTATGTAGAGTTAAAAAAAAAAGGAAATTGATATACGGTTTACAATAGTGTTGCAGAATAGTTCTTCAAAGGATATCAATGAAATATGAAGATAGTAGCTTATCATTCCAAAACCAAGCACATAGGTAAAAATATTTTACATGAAGAGGGAGTTCTCATAGCATTTCATGCGCACATACATTACCTTCATAGTGTTGTTAGACCAAGTCCATGTAATTGTATTTATTTAGAAGAAAAATGCATGTGATTGTCAAATTTGGTCTACATAACACTACCTAGCATGCACTTTACCAAACGATTACCGGTAATAGTCACTACCCTCTCTTATCTTATTGGGTAACATTATTTGCCATCAAAATGTATTGTTGGTAAGTGTCTTTTACCCAGTAAGCGCATATCAGGTAAAAGTTTTTTTTACTCACTTACCGGGTAAGATTATCGGTCATCGCTATGCCTCTTACCGAGTAAGATTCTCGGTCCTTTCTATGCGCACCCGCTAAGGGAAATGACACTCGGTAAGCACTTACCCGGCGTTTAGTAAACGACCTCTTAGAGCATCTCCAAAATGCAAAAATCAAAACTCAAATTAGATCACCAAAAAAATTACATTAAACTCCAAGTCTCCAACATATTCTCTATTTGGAGATTACAACATTAATTATATTATTAAAACATTTTATACATGTAATAAATTATTATTTCTCTCTCATAAACATTTAACATCAAGGTTTCCTATTGGTAGGAATATAAAAGAAAAAATGTTTATCTCTCATTTTTTGGGTGTTTTCCAAATTTGTAGAATTTCACTCTCATTCTTCCTCCATTTTAGAGAAAGTTTTGGATGCTCTGTTGGGGCAAAAAATTACCTAAAATCTCCATTTTAGAGAATTTGTTGCGATGTTATTAGTGTCTAACAAATAATGGCATCATATAATCATATCATCCACAAACATTATTTCACTACCTGAACAATGTCACCAGTCACACTTAGAATTTTCTGAATAACAGCAGCATCTCCACACAAGTGAAGCTCATTATATAACACTCAGATTTTTAGGTAAGTTGTAACATCCTAAAATTTAGAGTGAAATAAAATTCGAAATTTCGGTAACATAACGTCTATAAATGAAGAAAACATGTCCACCCTAAAATAGGGGATCAATTAACCTTAATAAATGGGACATGACAAATCAAACTCAAGTGTATCATCCCAAAATGGAGAATAAGGTATGGCATATACAACCCAAATATAATGAAGAATAAAACCGACAACCTAATAATCTAAATTTGACAACAAGATTATAGTCGGGTGTCGCTATCCTTTCAAAACGTATATCTTCAAAATCAAGTATGTTGGTCACTATATATCCAAAAAGACCACTCACGACCCAAGGTTGTCCACTCAGTCCCGACGAGTCCCACCGCTAGAATGACATGCCACATACGACAACCAAAGAACAAGCGTTAGGCTAAAGCCTAGTGAGTACAATTTAATTGAAATAGAAATAATAAACCCATTTGAAGTCGTACAACGAATCTAGCCGTGAGCTAAATCAAAACAACCAAATAAACCATTAGTGACTATAACATGGAATAAATACACACCAATCACATAGTTAGCTCAACTCCTCTAAGTCTATTGCTCGAAAACATCAAGTCAACCCCTCTAGGTCTATTCTTGAGAGTTCCAAAACGGGAACTCATGCATAATAGAATTACACCTTATTGCCCATGGGACACTGCCCGACCATATAGTTCAACACCTTACTTACCATGGTGACCCGATGCCTATTCCGTGCCAAAGTGGTGAACCTAATGCCCAAAATAGGACATAGGAACACCGTGCCTATGGATCCATTGCACTAAGACCAAATAAAAAGCATTTAACACATTCCTCATTGATCGAATACATAAATGTTAAAACGAATTTATATGCATAAGTTTACCACATGAAGTCTTGACCCCCCATTCTTAAGGAGGCCTTAACAATACAAACCCATCAACAATATCATCACTAATCCCATTTCAAATGTCGAGTTTATCACTAACTAATCCAATGCTTGGATCTCACTAAAACCCTAATTTACACTTTGGGTTTACCAAAATCCCATATAATAGGGGTGAATTCCAAAACTTGTAGAGAATCATAAAATACCATTATTTATAGGCTAACCACATTTTCCAAACAATATTGATGTTCAAGATCCAAAACCCTAACATTCCCAAATCACACGATTAGGTCAAAATACCCCAAAACCCGATGTCTAGTTAGGAGACTTAGATGAGTGTTGTAACACATAAACCCAAGTGAATATCTATAAGAACAAAGGGTAGAAAACTCACCTTGTGGAGTTTATAGGAAACCCTAGTTGAAGATATTTGAGAGGGAAAGTTGGAATGGAACTTGGACTTCAAGCACAAGACTCTTAATGACAATCACCAACCTAAATCAAACCCATAAATGCTCATAAGGTAACCATTTGGTAGCATTTAATGAAGAAAGAGTGAAACCCTACCTTTGCCTCTTCCAAAAACCGCAGTCAAAAGTCTCCACAATTGGGAAATGAGATAAAAATCGGTTTTGAGGAGTATTTAAGGGATGGAGGCCCGACCACGATATTGCCCGGCGAGAGTGACAAGTGTCACAATCGCCGACATAATCGCCAGCGTTGAGGAGGCTTCAGTACCTCTCCCGCGAGAGTGCCAGGCGAGAGTGACTGAGTGTCACAATCGCCAGCACTTCCGCCCAAACTGTACCGTAAGAGGTACAAGGGTCTCGATAGTGCTCCGCGGCTATGCCCCTTGGCATTCTCGCCGGGCATAGTCGCCGAAAGGGTACCGAGCCTAAATTGGAGGTTCTTCTAGGCTGGAGATCCGGGGTCGATTCAAGTTCAAAATAATTGTCTCCTCAAATAAATTTTTTCCATTTCAATAACTACCAAAAAGAAACGGTGGGTAGAAACAAGTTCCAAATGTCCAGGTGTTATATAAGTATAATTTCAAGTTAATACAGAAATCGATCTTTTAAGAGAAATAGAATAAATCAAAATTTTGGCTTAAATTATAGATTTTATGGTCTTTTTGGATAAAAAACTGAAAAACGATTCCACCGGTTTTTTCCGGAGCAAAATCAGAGCTAAAACGAAGAAGTTATAGCCAAAACAGTGATCGGACGACTTTCATGTGAGTTTCTGAGCCCCAAAGTAGCATCAAACTCGCGTTGGGGACAGCCTTGATGCAAACCCAAAAGTCTCACGGGCGAGTTTCATGCTAGGTGAACTAGCGTGGGCGGCTGGAACTAAACATACGAAATTTTCTTAGGTTTTCTTCATTTTCTCATAACTTATTCATCTCAACTCCAATTTGGGTGACTCTTTACGCTATGATCTCTTTTTTAAGAGCTCTTCAATATTAGAACAAGATAATGGAAGCCTATTGGAGTACCCAAGAGTATTTTGTGGTGGTAAGCTCCTCATCTCTTTTATTGTTAAGCTAGGGTTTAATTTTTCATCCTTTTCCCATTCATCCTTCATCTTGGGTATGATTTTGATGACTTGTGTGGTAAAGGAAACCTTGTGGATGTGTTGGATCTAAGATCTTGGAAGATTGATTGGAGATTTCAAGTCTCCATCAAAGGAGATTCAAGTTTTGGGGGTAAAACCTAGATTTAGTTTAAATCTAGGAAGGTGAGTTCAAGTTGATTTGTGAATACTATGTACATGCCATAAATGTCCATTTTCAAATGTTTATGTGTTTTACTTGATAATTATCAAATGTTGAAATATTTTATGAGTTTTACTTATTTGGGATATTTGATTTTATAAATCTTGTGAAACACCCACATTTGAGGATTTTTGGGCATTTGATAAATAAATCATAAATATAGGTATTTTAATAATTTATCTTATGGACGGAGATCTTTTGGTATAAATGCACTTTTAGTGTGTGTTTTGGAGAAATGCTTGATTATGGGACGTTTTGAAAGAATAAATGGTATAAACTCATTCGGAAAATGATTTGTCGCAATCTAAAGTTGTGTTGGAGTTATTCATGTATTTGGAGCATGTGTTTGCGTAAACATGGGTTATTTATGTTTTTATTGCATTTTATTACTTTTGACAAATGGTCAATTGATTTGTTAAGCCTATGGCTTGGTTTTGACTCTGTTGGATTTTGGGGACATTTGTCCAGTTATAATATCTCAATGTAGAGTTTTGGTTATGATTTGCATTTATTGCATCTTATTTTAGAATTACATGTTTTGAGTGTGTTAGTCATTCATTTGGAGTCATGTAATGTTTTAGATTGTAATGCATTGGCTCCATAGGCATATGAGTCAGTTTGAGTGGAATAAATATCCCTACAATGTAACTTGAAATAGGCATAGGGTCTTATGGGAGTAAGATGTGGGCTATTTGAGTCGAGCATCGACCATTGAATTGTAATATCTTATGAAGGAGCTTAACTAGGATTTTTGGAAATTCCAAGGTACAGACCTAGCGTGGTTGAACTTGATGACTATCCGAGCAATAGACATGGAGTTGTTAAGTTTGTTGACTCGTTAACTATAGACTCGGAAAGGTTAATGTTAATAAATGTGTAATCCTAAGTGACGCTCATGTAACATAGATATGTGACCTACTTTTGTGTTTCGTCACGTTCAATGGAATTGGGTCTCCCCCCATCACCGAATGGTGAATTTTGGATATATTCTTTAGAGACGAAGATTATCCACGATTTGATGCTTTCGATGTGTTGTTTATAATGGTTGTTTTGGGATATCGAGTATTATCCATGTTTTCGGTGACGTTTTGTGTATGGATTTCTATCCATGATTTGGGGTTTGAGTATTATATCTTATTCATGTTTTTGGATGTTGTTGGTCCCAAAAAGTAATGGCAAAGGTAAACAAGTATTGTAGAGGGGGAGGGGGGTGAATACAATACACAAATTTTTTTTCACTTAATTTAATTCTTTATTGATATAAAATCAAGAATTACACATAGAAAACTTTTATGATTGTTGCGGAAAAAACAAGTAAAACTATTTTAACAATATTTCACAAAGAAAACAAGAACACAACTTAAAACACAAAGATTAAAGTTATGGAAATGAGAGAGCAGGTTTGCCAACTTTTTGCTTGAGTACACTAAGATCTCTTTTTCAAAGCGTAACCTTGCATGGGAGGAGTCTTCACCTTTATATACCACCATGTGCATTAAATGAAAACTCTTGAACTCACTAGGCGTTAGCCTAATCTTTTTATTTGTTGGCATGTGCATCAGGTCTTTGTTGAGGAATGGTACTAGCAACATCGTGCAGAGTTGAGTGCTAGTTAGACGCATTTAATTTCTTCTTGTAGGGTGGTACATTGTAATACTTGGAAACTTTTGTTCCTATTTTCTCAACTATTTTGGTTTTTCAAAATGTTGAATATGTTAAATCCACATAGATAAATTATATTATCATTAAAAGTATGTGCTTTTTAGTAATTTTACATACTTATTGCAATTTATTTTTATTAACTATTTGTTTTACCTTCTTTATGTTATTAACCATTGTTTTCCCTTTTTATTTTAATTAATTAATCTTCCGTTTTTTTATTATTTAAATACTAGTGTTCGACATTGCGCATTGATCGATGATCAAAACACATGTCAAGTAAGATATAAAAAAGTTATGATGTTACATCAACTCAAAACTTGAGAATACTAAATTATGATTGTACATTTGTCAATACTCTTCGAATACTAGAAGACATCTCTTTTTCATATACTCAATTGTCTATTCCAATATTTCATTTCAGTTTATCATTGATGTGGGATAAACAAAGCTCAACTACAATTAATTATTTGAAAAAAAAACTGAATTCTCATTGTGTCATGTCAATACCTTCTGGCTAACACTTATTTCATATTGATTTTTATTGTATTTATATTTATATTCATGATTGTATCATGCTTCACCGCTTGTGCATGCCTTGTCAATTCCTTTGAGTTTCGGTCTTACGACCATACTCCCCAAGCGGAGTGTTTTACGCGTTAGTTGGCCCTGATCCGCGTAGACCAAGGGCGAACACTCATCGTTTAGGGCATGGACTACCAGCGTATCTAATCATGTCCGCTCCCCATTCTTTCGCACCCCAGCGTCGGTAGGGACCAGAGAGCTTCCTTCGCTTTTGGCGTTCCTTCGTATATTTACGGATTTCAGCCCTACACGCGAAATTCCACTCTCCTCTGTCTCACTCAATTGAATTGGTTTCGAGAGCATTCAACCACTTTTTTGTGACTTTCACTTTCAAATGATTTGATTCTAATGAACATTTTATTTTTAATGAAAGTGAAAGGTGTTATTTTTTTATAAAAATATTTTTATCACATTACTTCAAAATTACAATTCAATATAAAAATTGGATGGCAAGTGTCGCATTTTTAGCCAACGAATTTTGTTAATTTTCAAGGCATTCCCCCTCCTTTCGTATATCTAATTACCTCTTTCCAATATTTGTATCATTTGATGATGTCATGTGAATCGCTGGAAATACGTGAAGTGTATGGGTAACCCAATAACGGAAGTTTCGTAGGATTCGTTTATATAGTTATATTGATATCGATTTTCAAGCCATCCCCCTCCCCCCCTTCGTTTTATATATTCAACTATATTTTCCAATATTTTTCCTTCTCATCTATATAGGATAACCAAATTCAACCACAATTTGGGAATACTAAATCCTCATTTGTCATGTTGATACCTTATAGCATTCATTTATAGATATATATTTCTCTTATTAATGTGAGATAACCCAAACTCAACGACAATTCATGATTTGAGATTGCTAAATTCTCATTGTGGCATTTTAATATCTCATAGCTTCCTTTATATATTTATATTGATATTGATTTTCAAGCAATCATCCTCCTTTCATATACACAACTATATTTTCTAATATTTCTCCTTCTCATCAACGTTGGATAACCCAAACTCAACCACAATTCATAATATGAGCATACTAAGTTTTCATTTTGTCATGTTAATACCTTATAGTCTTTATTCATATATTCATGTTGGACAGTAGACAAAATTTATTGTTAGAAAATCCGTACTAAGTTAAGATAAAATGCAATTTGATAATTGACAACCAATTAGATGTACATAATATATGATAATAAAATTATTGGGGTTGTTTCGATGTAAATTATATATTTTCATTGACATTGTTTTTGTAACAAAGAGAATGTCATACACTTTTTAAATTTTTCGTTGCAAAATAATGTTTTGACATTAAAGTTAAAAAATGTATAAAAATGGTTAGTTGCAAGCCTATGTTCAATATTAATTGTTACGATGAATGTACCCAAATTAGGTGGCGTTTGTTTTTTAAGAGGTATGACGTCTGAAGTCTTATTTCACTTCTGATTAATAAGAGGTGGTGTTGAAGTTTGAAATCTGAAACAATAAGACTGTTTGTTTTTCTAACGTTTGGAGACGTCTTGAGAGAAAAGAAGAGCATATGAACTGAGGCGGCGATAAGAGGTTTTAAGAAGTTAGGTCACCACTTCTTATTTCAGATGTATTTAAGAACTAAGAGGTTCTGAAAACTGGAAAAAAGTCAAACAGTCTGAATGTAAAAAAGTCTGACTGATTCAGACTTAAGAGTCATTAAGAGGTTTTTTTGAAAAAACAAACAGGCCCTTAGTCTTTCCAATTTAGCTTATAAGAGCATCTCCGCTTCCCCAAAATTTCTCCAAAATGGAGAACCAAAAGTCAAAATCTCCAAAAAAAAAATTACATCCATCTCCAACAGATTCTCCATTTTGGAGAATCAAACATTAATTATAATATTAAAATATTACATTGATATATTAAAATATTATTTCTCTCTCCTAAATATATATCTATTTTCCAAGTTTTCTATTGGTGCTCCTAACTAGTAATCATTTTTGGGGTTATCTCCATATTTGGAGAAAAACTCCTTCTCACTCCTATTTTTTCCATTTTGAGGATAGTTATGAAGAAGCTGTTGGAGCAAAAATATAGCTTAAAATCTCCATTTTCTCTATTTTCTCCATTTTGGAGAAGTTGTTGGAGATGCTCTAATGCTTGCTTTGCAACTTAATTATAAACGTATTCTGAAATAGGTTGCACATTAAAATTACAACTAACAACCATATAAATGTACTTATATGAAGAGAAAAAAACGATTCCATACATAAAAAAACAATATATTTTAAGAATTTTTATTTATAAATTCATGTCAACCAAATGATGAAATCCGCACTTAAAATGATAAATGTTATACAATTTCATCACTATACGAGATAATACATCAAACTTTGTTGGTGGGATAAAGTAGGAAAAAAAATCGTAGGACATATCCAACTTAGAAAATTTTGCTATCATTTTGGAGTGAAAGAATTACCATGCTTATTGTTGTATTACTTACTTTAGAGATATTACTAAATGAAGAGATGAATAGAGTAAAATAAATGTCTATAAAGCGTTGGATAGTTTGGAGGTTAAAAATAGAGTGAATTGTGGATTTGGTCCTTGTGGTTTTGTGTTTTCTTTGACCATGGTCCTCATTCTATGTTTATTGTGGATATAGTCCATGTGGTATGCAATATATTGTGGCTAGGGTCCCTGAACACTAACACCGTTAACTTTGGAAGGTTAAAGTCATCATGTGCCTTGCACACTACGGGTATAATTGTAAATTTACTTTTCCTTTTCAATTTAACCCATACACCTTTAAAACAAAGAATACTAAATTGTGAATTTGGTCCCTATGTATCACTCATTATTTTTAAAACTCATCTACATTTCTCTTAATTTTTTTCATCCATTCTTCATTGTCAAAGTACAAGAAAACTAATTTGTTAAATTGCAAAAAAAAAAGTTACTTGCATTTAAAAATAACAATTGTTTGAAACCAACACTATATCCCAAAAAAAAAAAACCCATCAAAATAACAATATTTTTTCGGGATGTTATGTTGATATCAAACAATTGTTATTTTGATGGGTTGTTTTTTCCGGGATGTTATGTTGATATCAAACAATTGTTATTTTGATGGGTTGCCTTTTTCGGGATGTAATGTTGATATCAAACAATTGTCATTTTAATAGGTTGTCTTTTTTGGAATGTAATGTTGGTTTCAAACAATCGTAATTTTGATGGGTTCTCTTTTTTGGATGTAGTAGTGTTGGTTTCAAACCATTGTTATTTTTAAATGCAAGTAACTTTTTTTTGCACTTTAACAAAATAGTTTTTCTTGTATTTTGACAATGAAGAATGGATGGAAAAAATTAAGAGAAATGATAGATGAGTTTTAAAAATAATGAGTGATGCATAGGGACCAAATCCACAATTTAATATTCTTTGTTTTAAAGGTGTATAGGTTAAATTGAAAAAGAAAAGTAAATTGACAATTATACCCATAGTGTGCAAGGCACATGATGGTTTTAACATTTCAAAGTTAGCGGTGTTAGTGTTTAGGGACCCTAGCCACAATATATTGCATACCACAGAGACTATATTCACAATAAACATATAATGAGGATCATGGTCAAAGAAAACACAAAACCACAAGACCAAATCCACAATTCACACTTAAAAATAATTAAATTGGATGTTAATTACCAAAAAATCCTTCTTATAATGAAATACATATTTTTTATTAGAGGTAAAAAAGTCTTTAACTTATTTGATATTTTAAAAAAATCAAAATAATGAGAAAATTTCTTTAGAAAAATCTTACTCTAACAATGTGTCACATCATCCTTTCTAAGCTTTCCTTTTATATATATGGGTGTTGTTATCCCTACCCCTCCCACTCACATACCCCCCATATATCACTCACATACCCCCTCTTACCTCACTCACATACCCCCTATAGGAGAGGGTATGGATTTAATTCACCTATATATAGGGTCTCATTCTTTTGCTAACCAACCTATTGGTGTTAACCATGCTAACCAATTATTAGTCAATCAAATTTAAGTATTCTTTTTGGTAGATGTACATGTCTCATAATGAATAAAAGGGTAAAATTGGTATTTTATATTAATATCCATATTTCTATTTTCTTTCCTTATTTCTCTCATATTTAATCATGAAATATTCATTATTTTATTTCCTTATTTTCTCTTATTTATTCATGGTAGTTATTTAATTCTTTTTATTGACAATAATTTTTTTAAATTTTGAAGAAGATACACGATTTTTGTCTATAATTTACTGCATAATGTGTAGAAGTGCACATAAACCGTGCACAAGTGCATAAGTGCAGAATGCACATAAACTATGCATAAGTGCACAAAGTGCAGAAGTGCATACTGTGCAGAAGTTCATAATGTTGATAAGTATAGAAAATCAAAAGTGCATTATTTTAACTGTGCAGAAGTGCATACCGTGCAGAGTGTGCATATGTGCAGAAGTGCAAAACTATGATTGTGCAGAAGTGCACACGGTGAATAATTGCAGAAAGTGCACAAGTGCAAATATTAATTATTACATTTAGAGGCTTATGTGCACTTATGCACATTGTTTCGTTTTGTTCAAACTCTGATAGATTTAAAAAACAATGGTTTCAAAATCGAACTTTAGATTTGTTCAACCCCAAATCGAACTTCGGTAGAGAACACCAGGGGGTCGAAGAGAGAGGGGGAGGGAGAGAGAGAGAGATCTGAAACCCCAAAATTGAACTTCGGTAGTGAACATGCTTCCGTATCTTGCTACCCGTGTGTCGATAAACAGTTCGGGTTATCGGTTTTGTAAGTGGATATCAGTTGTAGCGTCTCTCCGATCAACTGTAACCCCACGTTTTCCGATGGCAGACGATTTTCCGACGACTAGCGGTGGTGGTTGTTAGGAAGAGAAGGAAGGTGATGGTGGAGAGAGAGAGCAAATAGAAGAGAGAGAAAGATGTAGCAGTCCATTGATTTTACTCTCAATCAATTTTAGGGGTAATCCCTAATTTCTCTCCTTGTTTTTTTGGTAACACGTGGTGTTTCCTTATACATGAATATTTTTTTTTTACTTTTTTACCCTTGTGCTCATATGCAAAAAAAATTCCAAACCATCTAAATTTTAATAATTAAATTGAAAATCCGATTTATCGTGGACCATAGATGTTAACAATCAACGGATGAGATCGGTTAGCACGGTTAACATCAATGTCGTGGTTAGCAAATGAATAGGCCTATATATATATATATATATAGACAATGCTAATGACACCCTTATTAATGTCAAAATCAGGTCAATTCATGTATTGTAAATGTAAAAAGCAGGTTTTTGATGTTGATGTGTGTGAGGAGAAAATTGTTTATAAGAGTGTCATTAACAAAGTATAGGGTGTCATTAGTCTTCCCTGTATATATATAGATTACTATCCTCAAATTTTCTGTCTCTACTATGTCCTACCGGGTTACTGAAAACCATGTTATTATTTTGTTTCATATAAATCTATTTAATTTATATTTTTATTCTTTCTTCTAAATAAATGTACGTCTGAAAAGTTGTATTTCACTTCCACAGCCAACCACCCTTCTTTAACTTCATTCTAAACCACCCTAATTTCTTTTCCCCACTTCAATCCATGGACAGATACTAGGGTATGGTGGCACGTGGCACTATATTATTTCTCCGGCGAAGATTAAAAAAATTTAGGTTCGTGAAAGCTGCAACCATATTATTTTGGAAGGTGCTACTGTATTATGTTGGAAGTTTCAAGAAGGTGCAACCGTACTTCATAATCAAGCAAAAAAACAATTTTTTTTTAAATCAACTAAATAACTGAAGAAAACTCTTGAAATCAACCAAAAAACCGAAAAAATCTCTCGAAATCGATTAAAAAAAACCGTCGAAATCAAGCAAAAACCTTTAAAAATCTCTCGAAATGGTGGAATTAGGCTAAAATACATCAGACAATATTGAACGTCGGTAAAAATATGAAGACACGTCGATAAAAACCGTATTTTTTGCAATTATTTTTTTATCTATATTATATGATGCCATCTTATGAAAAAATTCTTGGGTCCGTCCCTGCTTCAATCGTCTTTTCGGTGGATGACACAAGTTGTCCTATTATTCGCTTAATCCTTCAACGCCCTCTGATGATATTCAAATGCTCCTTCAAATTTGTTTTGCGGCGATTTTCGATAATGGGTTTTTGAACTACTTTTACAAAGATTAGCAGAGGCACAGCATAGACGTCACAAGCCCAACAAAAGAATTTCAAATACCTTAAACCCAGTGGCCACAAAGTTGCGAATGTAGGGAATCGAACCCGGGTTGAATGCTATGAACTCCCCAGGTGATTACCGCTACACCACAAGCCTTGTAGTTCAGGACCCCTAACTTGATGATAAAAGCCCTTTTTTTTAATACGTCCAATAAAAAATACCAACATTTCCTATTTCCATTTGTAAAGCTGACACCTCTCATCTTTGACTCCCAAACAAACGACTTCATTAACCCTTTGTCATTTAATTTCTTTCTAACTGAATATAATTTTCTTGGTCTCTTGCTCTTTTATTCTTGCTACTGAGTATTAAATTATATGTTTATTAATTATTATGCATCGTGATTAATTTTTCACTAGGTTTGTTACAAATTGGTTTAATTTGTTCTTCAAGACATCTGGTTCATTATAAATCAATCAAATTTTATATTAATGTGTAATGTGTTCATATGCTTTAAGTTTAAACGAAATAGATAAATATATAAACAATAGTACAATGTCCCCGTTTAACCAAAATGGTAAAACGTTAAGCGAAAACGAAACTAAGGGGTTGTTTGTTTTTTTTAAAAAACCTCTTAATGGCTCTTAAGTCTGAATCGTTCAGACCTTTTTACACACCACCTCTTATTAATCATAACTAAAATAAGACTTCAGACTTTAGACATCTTAAAAAACAAACGACACCTAAGTAAGTTATCTTTATTCGGTTAATCGAGCCATTTAAGCAGAAAACGAATAACCCAAAACTGTTTTTGTTCGGTTTTGGAAGTTTTTCAACACCCCAAAGTGTGACCTAAGCCAAAAAAGTTTATGTATCCGCCACTAAAGATCAGCGACAAGGAGATGTTTTTTGTTGCTTGAACAAGACCCACTGTGAACCCATATCTTGTATTTTGTCATTTCTTTGGTTTCAGATTTTAAATTACATTGTGATTGCAAAGTTACAGAGTTGTTAATTAATCAATTATCTAGTAAAGCTAGAGGCATGAGGATTGATTGTCAACATTATCTCTTCAATTTAAAGTTGTTTGTTTGATCATCAACTTGAACCACGACCAACACCAGTTTCAGGTTTGAATTGATTTTATGTTAAAGGATGCCTCATATACAACATAAAGCGTGCTTTTTAAATATGATGTTATGAGTTTTAGAGAAGCTTTTGTTTTGTATCTAATTGTCTAAAAAGTTTTTGTAAAGATTTTAGAGAAGATACCCATTTCGTCAAAAAATTGTCTTGTGTAAGACGACACTAAGGTTGTGCCTTAATGAGCTTATTGACAAAATGGCTTTTATTCGCACAGACGCTTGAGGGTGTTTACTTGTGGCTTAATGGCTTATTCGCGCTGACAAAAATAACTTATTCACTAAGTAGGTAAATGGTGTGTTGTCCCCATTAAGACAAAAAATTTACCATTCTACCCTTAGAAAAAAAAACAAACGGAGAGCAGATGAATCAATTAGGTTTTCAAACTCATATTCATTCAATCATAACTCGAGCAGA
The DNA here is from genome assembly GCA_954870635.1 of Arctium minus. Classification (NCBI taxonomy): domain Eukaryota; kingdom Viridiplantae; phylum Streptophyta; class Magnoliopsida; order Asterales; family Asteraceae; genus Arctium; species Arctium minus. The sequence goes on from OX941085.1 coordinate 62,491,907, forward strand.
TGAAGCAATTAGCTTTTCAAATGCATCAAATTATCTTCTCTCTGCACATGGATTCAAGCAATTAGGTTTTAATCGTGCATCAAATTTTGATCGGTGTTGGATTTTACATCTTTTTTCTCCTCCAATCGAACTGCACGATTTTAAGTTCTCTCCCCCAAATCGATTTCTTCACACTCGATTTCTCCAACGGTACCGATTTCCTTCACGATTTCTCCTCCAAATCACGATTTCTAGACATTGTTGTCGATTTCTGCTGTTTGTTTACGATTTCTGCTCGATTTCTGCAGTTTTTGCTGTTTGTTTTTTGTCGATTTCTTCTCGATTTCTTCTGCAGTTTTTTGATTTATTTCTTTGTTATATAATGGTCGTTCAAAACTCTCCGGCAAAATCTCGGCGTGTTTACCAGATCTGAGAAGCTTCTGGACCGGAGTGTTACCGTCGACGGATCCATTAACAATGCTTTGTGCTGCTTTGAATCAATTACAGTCTTACAAACACCTAAACAATTCAAATAATGAAATCAGTTCGACACATAAAACCTAATTAACTAACCGAAGAAAAACAGTAATTCAACTGAAAATTGAGAAGCAGAGGGTCGTTTATGATTTCTGCAGTTTTTGTTGTTTATTTTTTGTTGATTTCTTCCCGATTTCTTAAAAACCAGTGAGATGGGGTAAATCATATTCAGGGGTAAATTGGTCATTTATGTTATTCAGACTGTTAATTCAGATAAAAAAGTAAACAACAACATCAATTTATCTAGACAGACAAATTTATCCAGACAGACACATTTATCCATACAGGACTTAATGGAAAATTTGGTAAACAGCCCCTAAATGTTTTAGCCTTTTAGGTACAATTAATGTGCATTTATGTTAACTTTTACACACTTATTTTTGGTAGGCATGAGAATGGGGCGGGACCTCAATCCCCATTTCCATCCCCAATCCCTCATCTTCATCCCCGTCCCCATCCTCATCCCCGTCGGGGAATATGATCACATCCTCATCCCCGTCTCCAACGGGGAACAGGGATCCCCAACGGGAAAACGGGGATTTTTCCGTTTATGTAAGCTATTTAAATCAAATACGCGATATCCAGATCATGGGCCCGTGTTCCCTTAATTGGGCCGGCCCATGGTCGCCGGGGATTAGTCGGGTGGCACCCTTAAGTGGGAGCCCGGATACCCCAGGAACGTGTGTGTGTTGATGCCGTTCAAAAAAAAATACATGAGACACCCCACATGTTTAAATATCACATATTTACAATAAACCTAAAATCGAAAAAAGTTAATTTAGTACAAAAAAAATCACAACTTCATATAATTAATAACCTAAAACCAAAATAAATTCAACCTAATCCCGAAAAAAAAAATATTTAACGTCACACGTACCAAAAGATATCGTGTAATATCCAAAACCATATCGAGTAATTGTATTTTAATTGACATCCAAAATACATACTAACATCCAAAAAATAACAATTTTATATTATAAACCTAATTAGAAAATAGGAAATTATGAATTACCTATTTAGTTTAAATAAATAATAATATTTAACTATTAATTAAAATATATAACGGGGACAGGGCGGGGAGTGTGATACCTGTCCTCGTCCCCATCCCCAGTTTGAGACAAAAGGGGATTCCCGTCCCCGTCCACATCCTCGACTAGGGCGGGTGAACTGGGTTCCCCTACGGGTCGAGGCCCATTCTTATGCCTAATTTTTGGATTTAGATACGCTTTTAAAGCTTTTTCAAAGCTTCCCCTTCTTCTTTTCAAATATCAATGACGATTTACAAAAAATCATTAAAGACGTGTTTGTTAACAGCTTAATGGTTTTAATGGGATTAACAACTTATTCATTCAGCTACTATATATGGTTGTTTGATAGTAACTCAATTATATAGAAAGTGACTTATTTAGTAAGCTAGCTTTTAAAAATGTTTTATGCATAAAGTCAAGTTTTTTTTTTCAAACATGTTTATCCCTAATTAACAAAACACGTTCCCTCCAGCTATTAAATAAAACTGTTACAATTAAATGATTAATACAAATAGATTGTTCCACAAAGTCGGCTTCATCTATACATGAAGTAACAAAAAAACCAACCAAACATACCACCCAAAGATGCTATCAAATAAGGTTTTGAAAAAGTTTTTATTTATTTATTTATTTATTTATTTTTCTAAAAAGATATATGTTTTACTTGTGCTTTTCATAAGCCATTATATGAAAATATCTTGTATGCAAAGATTCTCTAAAAAGCTTATCTTTAGAGTTTAGATACAGATATCCACAACCAACGAGAAGCACATCCACAGCAGGAAGATATTATTAATTAACAAGATGAATGACAAACAAATTAAATACTACAACCAAAGGCTTGTGTAAAATATAGCATTCTAGATGATAATTGTCTAGTTTTTTTTTAAAAGTAATAAAACATTCAGTTTTCACCCAAAATAACCAGTGAGATGAGGTAGACTAAAATCAAACGATACGATAAACATCTTCCTAAAGAGGGACCGACTATTGTGGAAAATGTGCAAAAAGAAAAATGTTGGCAAGAATGAGCAATTTTCGGGTGAGTGGTGGAAATGTAAAATGCAAAAAAGAAAAAAAAAAAACACCATAGTCCTTGAGCCTTCATCGACTTCCACCGGCCTACTGCCCAATCGCCACCATAGTCCGTCATCGGCGGTGACCATCGTCCTCATCCAGACATAGTGTTCTACTTCTTTTTCTGCCCTATGTCATGTGGCTATGTTATCTTATTATCTCTTTGAAATTTTTGGTTCAATAGAACTGTATGCAATGCAGAGGTACATATGTACTTTTATTTATATGATACAAATTGTGTTCTAAATTTGTACTTGATCAATCTTGTAAAAACTATATAGAAATAAATGGCCAAAAGGATTAGCTCAATCATGGTTGACAATGTTAACAAGGTATGGTGCAAGAAGGAATCACTAGTAGGAAGCCATCAAACAGAAAACCTAAAATTTGGGAAGTAACTAGAAATTACAACCCAATGTAACTCTACTGGTAAATGCCAAAGTCTGAGCAATGGAATTCATTTATGATAAACACATCTGCATGTTTGCTTACAAATTTAATCAACTTCTACTAAATGAATCAGGTCAAAACACACTGACAGAAAGTTAGTTTAGTTTAGATTTAAACAAAAAAAAAACAAAAAACGGAGAAGAAAACTAGGCAGAAAACAAGGCTGAGACGGGGCAGAAAACGGGGCTGGACCGAGGTCAGGGATCGGGGATAGGCCCGTTAAGCATCAAGGACAGAATTTCATTCCCTGCACCCGCCGGGGATTGTATAACCCGCCCGTTGCCATGCCTAGTGAGAAACTAATCATCAGGAAATATAAAACCAAAGAAAATCAAGAACCTCAACATTTACTGAAGTTACCTTCTGTAGTTGCACAAGTGCTCTTTGTAAATCTTGAAAACGTGGGTCATAACTAACGGATGCATATCATGGCTAAGGCTTTGAGAAGAGGAGACAATCTATGCTTGATTCCTTAACTTCCAGAAAAACTGACCAAATGTTGTTGGTTCTGCTCAATTCCAATCGAATGCAACAGACGTATTAAACCTAAATATGCTTTCTGTACCAAGTGCATTCAACCAAAAAGTAACAAATAAAATGGAGAAGCAGATTAGGCACAAATAAATCAAACCAGATTAGGGAAGAAACCGAAAATTTTCAATAAATGCATGGGTTCATAACAGATATCTTATTATATATGTTAGAGAATGATTTGGGAGCAAACAACAGCATCATTTAGAGAATGATTTGGCCCCACCCAAGTTCATGGTCATTTTTCAGATTTTTGGAATACATATGTATGTGCCCCAAGTAAGATGCCTGAAGAATCAGAGGTGCTTCAATCATATGCATGGGGATTTAAGTATGTTTAAAAATGTAGGGCTATACAACAAAATTAACTACTACTTTTCATTGGGAATTCTTGCGTGCACCAGTATCAGTTTGGTTTCTTTCTCCAAACTTCCCCATTCATAATTTTCCAAAAGAGTAAATAATATTCAAAATGACTCAATTGGGTGCAAGATTGCATAAACATCCAAATTTGATTACAAACTAAAGTAACGACTCGATCTAACTAGGAGGGGGAGGGTACTTACGCATCAACTCGGTGAAAGCTTTAACCTGTTCTTGCATATCGCGCCTAACAGCTTCCAACTCAAGCCTCTGTTTCTCCAGCTCCCTTTCCCGTGCTGCTTCTCGCACTTCGCGCTCTAGTTTTTCTGATTCTTGCATTTGTTTCATGCTCTCAATCATTTCTTTAAGTTGTTTTGCCTGCAAAGATTAAATTAATACACATAATTAGTAAAAGAAACTTCATATAAGGTTGTACTGGATTATAATATGAGAATAAACATACCTCATTACTAGGTACCCCCGGAGTATAGGAATTGAAGGTACTTGAAGATCCTCGTGAAGCAGCCCTCAACAACTTGGGATCCCGAGTCACACCATAGTCGTACATCTCGTTTTTTGTCTTTTGTCCCACACATCGGTCCCACAGCTCTTGATCAAAATTTGGTCCATCTCTCTTAATCTCAATTTGCCGATACATCTCCTATCATATATGTAATTCACAAAATATGGTAACTGGTTTTTTTTTTAATTTTTCAACAACATAAGGACTATAAATTGAACAGATTGAAAACCTGCTTTTATAAATATTATGATAAACCTATAACAGCAGTCACAATGTCAACCACATAACTATTTTGAGCATATAATGGCAACCAAAATGCCAACCACAAACCTATTTTAAACAAATAATGACAGTTATAATGCCAACCATGATATTGTTCTAGACATATAATAGCAACCACAATGCCAATTGCAGTACTATTTTTATGCAAATAATAATGGTAGTAACAAACTAATTAAAAAGGCTTACCAATGCTAAAGCCTCCTCCGGGGTATATGACTCCCCTGTCTCGCTCCCCGACGCCCCGTCAGATAGAATAAATTCATCATTATTATCCTCATCTAAATCACCACTTGTATCTTCAAACTTTTCTTCCTCATCACTAACCTCTATATTTGTATTGTCACCGGCATCGATGAATTGTCCCGGTGTGACAAGACAGACAAGACAAACAGGTTCAATTTCCTCATTTGTACCAATGGATGTTGTGAAGTGCAACATTTCACTCTCTTGTAAGAAATGTTCTGCATCCACATTATCTTCATCAGCTACTTCAGGAGCACCTTCTGCTACTTCATAAATCGCCCTTGGCTTCATGTTGACAACAGCCCACCAATCGTTTAAGTCATTTGTCATCGAAGGATAAGGTGCATAATACACTTGTGTAGCTTGTGATGCCAGAATAAACGGGCAATCTTTTTCCGGTTTTAGCCTCGACTTGTATTGGACATCGATCAAGTTATGTTTATGGTCGACTCGTACACCTTGAAGAGCATCAAACCAAGTGCATTTAAACAAAACAACGACACAATGTTTTATGCTAGGATATTCAACCTCTATAACCTCATCCAACAATCCATAGTAGTCGGGCTCAGAATCGTTGTAAATGGACCCTTTCACGCATACCCCGTTGCTATGTCTGACTCGTCCATCACCATGTTTTAGCGTGGGAAACTTGTAACCATTAACAAAATATCCTTGATGTGACCAAACATGACGTGACGGTCCTTGTGCTAGTACTTCCAAGTGTTTGGTACTCTTGTCTGACCGTTGCACAACCTACAAGTGACAAAGAAAAACATGTCATTTGAACAACGATACCATACTATTAGGTAAAATAAATATTATTAACTTACGCGTTTCTTGAACCACTCGGCAAACTCTTGCTCCCGATGTTTATCAAGTGCTTCATCTTCAATACTAGGGTATTTCTCTCTGATCCAATCATCAAACTCCTCGGCAAGGGAGTAAGCTTCTTTACAATTAAGCAAGACATAAATGTGAGCCTTTTGCAATTCATCATCAGTGAGGGATCTACGTTTTCCACCTTTATCAAATAATCTTCGACATGGAACTTTGAATATGCTTAATCGAGAGTCAATCCTCAAAGAACTAGGAACATCCAAGGCAAAATTATGAGACTCACGACTTAGCTCAAAATATAAGGAGCAATAGGTAGCAAGTTCATTTACGAGATAAGACTTGACAACAGAACCATCTACCCTTGCATTATTTCTGACCGTTCTTTTCAATATGCCCAACTTCCTTTCATAGGAATACATCCATCGATATTGCACTGGACCACCAAGAATAGCTTCTCGCGTCAAATGTATTAGGAGGTGTCCCCAAAAAATCTGGGTGGAAAAACCTTTTCCAACTTTCAAATGGTTTCAATGATACGTTCCTGCAAAGGGATCAAGTCATCTATGCGTAACACCTGTGAGCATAATATACGAAAAACCGTACACAACTCTGTAATCACATCCCATATCTGATTTGGTAACATCCCTTTTAACGCAATCGGTAGCAATCTTTGCATAAACACATGACAATCTTGATTCTTGAAGCTACAAAAATTGTCATCTTCGAGGTTTACACATTCCCCTATGTTCGAAATTTCCAGCTTCTTCAACCATTCACATACTTTTCGCACTTGCAATTTGGTTAAGGTATATGATGCTTTTGGTTTCATAACTCTATTGCCTACCTTTAAGATATGCAACTCCGGTCGATCGCAATAAGTCTCTACATCTTGCCTTGCCTTCATATTGTCTTTCGTTTTCGGCATATCCATGACAGTGTTAAAGAGATTCTCAAAAACATTCTTCTCAATGTGCATTACATCGAGATTGTGTCGGATTAACAAAGTGTGCCAATACGGCAACTCCCAAAAGATGCTTCTCTTTACCCAATTATGGCTTATCCCAAATCCATCAATTTCACTATTCGTTGGTCTGAATGGAACGCCTTCATAAACTGTTGGAAAGTGACGTATTTGCTCCCAGATTTGATCACCGGTCAACTCCGGTGGTAGATGCGATGCTACTACAGTTCGAGCCCAAAATCCCGTCATATCACGTCGAAATGGATGTTTTCTAGGCAAATGTTTTCGATGACAGTCAAACCAACATATTTTCCCTCCATTTTGTAATTGAAATGATCCCGCCTTGTCCATGCAGTATGGGCAAGCTAACTTGCCATGCATGCTCCAACCAGACAAAATTGCATAAGAAGAGAAGTCGCTAACTGTCCACAAAACTATAGCTTTCATTGTGAAATTATCTCTACGATAAGCGTCATAAGTAACAACACCCTCCTCATATAACATTTTCAACTCATCCACTAAGGGCTTAAGAAATACATCCAAGTTTTGACCGGGACTTTTTCTCCCAGGAATAACCAATGCAAGTTTAACATTTGATTCTTTCAAGGCTATCGAATGAGGTAAATTGTAAATTGTAAGAAAGACAGACCATGATGAATATGAATTTGAGTTTGAGCTATCTGGACTGAAACCTTCGGTGCATAGCCCAAGACGAACATTTCGGATCTCTTCCGCAAAACTAGGATGATTCGAGTCAAAATGCTTCCAAGCCTCACCATCCCTTGGATGTACCATCATGCCCGGTTCTTTTTCATGGTAATGGTGCCAAGTCATCTCTTTGGCCATATTTTTTGACATATACAACCTTTGAAGCCGGGGAGTAATTGGCATGTATGTCAACACCAAATTAGGGACCTTGATCCGTTCATTGTTCTTGTAACGATATTCTCCGCATACTCGGCAGTTAGTCAAGCAAGAATCATCCTTATAGAATAGCATGCAATGATTTTTGCATGCATCAATCTTTTCTTTTGGAAGAGCAAATTTTTTCAAAATCTTTTTCGTCTCATAGAAATTCCCAACTAACTTTTCACCATCGGGTAACATATCTTTACAGATGGAAAGTACTTGATTATAAGCAGAATCAGGTACATTACATTCTAACTTCCAATTCAACAGTCTTGTAGCGGTTTCCAACTTCGAATAACTTTGACACCCTCCCCACAAAGGCCCGTCGGCATCTTGTAACAAATCGTAAAATCCTTTGGCAGATGGATTTGGGACTTGTTCACCATGTGCCCACCAAATTGTATAATCACGCATGAACCCATATTTTAACAAGTGCAGCCTCACGACATCTCTTTTTGCATAATGAGTAGTTTTGCATCTACAACAAGGACACTTGATACGAAGTACTGTCTCCTCATCCATTGCATATCTTTCAACATACTCTTCATTAGAAAACGCAAAGTCCAAAAAACCATTTAGTTTATCGCAGTAATCGTCCTTGAGATAACCATCACTATCCCACCTTTTCAACATCCATCTTCTATCCGTGAGAATTGACTTCATCAATAACTACGATCATAAAACAAATTCAGTAGAGCTAATCAAAGCAAGTACATATTTCAATTGTTAAGTTGGGATGCTTAGTTTACCCTAGTTTATCTATTCTACTTGTGATCTTCATAAAACAATATTAATTAAGTATCCTCATGATGGATGATCAACACTAAATGTGATATAAAAATGAAACCTAAGAAGATAATTTATGAGATCACAAATGATTGTTTGTACATAATATGCTTTATCATTCATATATATACTTCAAAGACATCACAATCTGAAACTTAAACTTAAAAAGCTACAAAAAACATCGCAATCCTTGGAAACAAATCTCATAAAATCGTGGGGTTGCTTTGATCTCCTTTAAACTTCTTAACTCTGTTATTTTTAATTATTCTTGAAGTTCCTACAAACACCAATGATTATATCTTTACCGGGGAATTTTGCATTTTGATCAAGATTCCAGTGAAGTATTCAATTGTTAAATTTTGAATTTTGCAACTTCACTTCACTTCAAACATTTTTTTACTCGTATTTGTCTACATTGCATCTGGACTGGTCGTTTTGGCTGCATACCAGTTATAAATAATTACCAACATTCAGCTCTTAATTGCCCATAAACTATGGAAAACAGGGTTGTTAAGAGGTAAGTTTCTGGTACAGAAAGGTCGATGAAATCAACAATCAAGAGAATGGCAAACACACACACACACATCGTGACATAATTTCTAACATAGAACAAAGACCCAAATCAACCCTAAAAGGAATTTGAGCACTTGACATCCCAAGAAACAAGTGAGAAGCACATAATATTCCTTCTTTTTACTCTTGAAACACAAGTTTAAGCATGAAAGATGTAAATGGGTACCTCAATAAACAGATAAAAGTTGAATCGTGGAAGATGAATTTTTTGGTGGCTACTGAGTAGTTGCCCTTGATACTGAACCAAGATTGAGCACAATGGTTATGAGCGATGAGAGACGGCGGCGAGCAGCGGAGCAAGCCGGCCGATTTTGATTTCGATTTCGCGGGAGGCTTTTGGGACGGGGAGCTGAGGGAAATAGATTCAGGGCTCATCGCACAAATAGAATTTTAAATCCGTCGGTAACTTACTTTCAAAATCCGTCGCAAAATATGATATAAAAATATTCCCTTCATTGATATTGATTTTTTTTTCTTTTTTTTGAAAAGGCAACATATATTACAACCCACAAAGTAAGACGGATATAAATTGGATAGATGAATATAAATAAAATGTAATGTAATCTATACTATATTATAAAGATGACATAAAAAACTTTTAATTACAACTCACTAAGCTTTATGTACTATCATTTAAAGCTATCTACTTAAAATCTCTTAAAATTAACTACTAAAGCCTAATGTAATACCTGTAAAGCTTTTAACCCTAATTAATATATTTCATCCTTATCCCCCAAAATCCTTATCTCTAATTCTCAAACCTTAAAATTATGAAATTTGAATTCTGATAAACATAATCAAAACAGGATAAACATCTCAATTTAAATATAAAAATTTTAAATATATAAGATAATTAATGAATTTTAACAAACTACTTTATTTTTTTATATAAAAAACATTATATTGTTAAGCCTAAATTAAACAAATTTATATATAAAAAACCATTATCACTCAATAAAAATCATCCAAAATCGTACTGTAAATCAATAAAAAACAAAAAATAAAAATAAACATTAAAATCGTGATGTACTAAGCATTATGTACTATTATTTAATGTTAATCTACTTAAAATCTCTTAAAAAACAATTAATGAAACAATATGTACTACTTTTAAATGTTTTTAACCCTAATTAATAAATTTCATCCTTATCCCCCAAAATCCTTATCTCTAATTCCCAAATCCTAAAATTATGAAATTTGAATTCTGATAAACATAATCAAAACAGGATAAACATCTCAATTTAAATATAAAAAATTTAAAATATATAAGATAATTAATGAATTTTAACAAACCACTTAATTTTTTTATATAAAAAACATTATATTGTTAAACCTAAATTAAACAAATTTATATATAAAAAAACCATTATCACTCAATAAAAACCATCCAAAATCGTACTGTAAATCAATAAAAAACAAAAAATAAAAATAAACATTAAAATCGTGATGTATCTCGCTGCATTATAAAACACGGATAAAAAACTCTTAAATACAAGTTATTAAGCACAAGGTACCATCATTTTATACAAGATTTTAAAAATCTCTTAATTTACAAATATCAAAACACAATATACATATTACTACTGCAGACTTCTAACACCCATCAATTTGGCATGTGCATGACCTTCCTTTTATGCAGACATTTCCATGTATCACTATTAGTTAATATATTATATTACTATAAATTTGTTTTAATTATATTATCAAATATGTAATTGATTATTTTTTTCTATATGTCATTAAAATATATAAGATAAACATAGAATTCTAACAAAATACTTTTTTTTATATAAAAAACATTATATTATTAAGTCTAAATTAAACAAATTTATAAAAAAAAAACATTATCACTTTCTCAAAACTATCCAAAATCGAACTGTAAATCGACAAAAAAACAAAAAATAAAATGAAACATTAAAATCGTGATATATCTCGCTGCATTGCACGAGTACGCTTCTAGTTTTTATATAATACATATATATAGCATTGGATTTCGGTGAGAAGTTGAGTTAAAGTGAAAAGTGGTTATCAACCGTTAGATGCAATTCGATGCACCCATATAAGATGCATCGAGATGTCCTGGATCAATTCCCTTATGAAGCGCGATTCATGAGTGGGTTTGAGATTATAAGTGATCAAGTGTTCAGATCCACTTTTCATGCTTCTCACATTAACTCAATTTCTCACACGATCATTCGTGTATATATACATGGCATCATCAAATAAGAATTTCATATACTCTGAAAATTGTGAGAATTTTTACCTTAGAGTATCATTTCACAATATTTTTTTAATCTAAGATTTACATTTAATGTATTGATGAACATATATTTGTTTCATAATATGTTTGTTTAATATGTATCCGGATGTCGACCTTCAATGAAACTTTTTTACGTGTAACTTTTGTTTCACAGACAAGTTAAAGAGATTCACATTGTTAAATAACACATTATAAAACAAATATATGTTAATCAAGAATATCCTAGTCTTAGATGGAAAAAAAATCTCATATGAAATAGCACATGATGTAGAAATGGCAACGGGTCATGTTCGGGTTGGATATTGGTATTCCTGTCCCCGAAACCGATAACAAAAACCGTCCCGTAACCACCTCGATCCCCGTCGGGGATCTTACCGGGGATCCCCATCGGGGCCCTACCGTTTCCCCGATCCCCGTTGGAACCTGTTAAGAGTAAAAATTTATGTTCACCGTTGGTTATACCCGAAACCAAAACCGGCCTAAAAAAATTACAATATGTTAATTTTAACAACTAAAAGAAAATTACAACTTCTTTTAAACATGGAAGTCTAAATGTCTCAAACATAATTAAATAAATTACGAAAAATCTCTTAGATTACAATATGAAAGTAAATAAAAGTTCAAAATCATCCAACTAACATCACAATTTCAAGATTAGACAAATAAACTAGATTCTTTTGGCTTATATGGTGTTGAGGTAAAATGGATAAAAACCTTCTAAGTTTTAATGATATTATATATATATATATATATATATATATATATGTATATATATATATGTATATATAGAAGGAGGATCATGCGAGAAGGTAAACAATTTGCGAGAATGCGAGAAGAAATATGAACCACATACCATATTAAACCATTAATTTAAATAAATTTCTCTAAAATTAAATTAAAAAGGGTATCAGTGTCATTTTAAAATAGATTCTTCTTAGTTATTTCTAACCGTCATTAAATTTCAAATAAATTGAAATTTTGTTTTGATCTTTAAACCAATTTAAATTTTGAAATCTTATCAATAAGTATGGATCACCATTAAATCTATAGACTTCCCAAAATTGTGCCACGTGACTCTCAAATTCCAACTTAACCAATTACAAATTATTTTTTATTTAATTTTTTTATCTATCATCAACATTCAAGGGGTGTTTGGTTGAGGGTATTAGAAGGTAAGGAATGAAAATGATAATAATTGATGATGTTTGGTTCAAAACAATGAAAATGGAATGAAAAATGGTGTTTGGTTTAGAAAATGTAATCAATGATTATAATAGATTTGGGTAAATTCATTCCTCCCCAAATTGAGGGGAATAAGAAACAATCAACGAAATATTTTACATATGTTTTATTTCATGTCTGGTTCTTGTGGTTCTTCACATGGTTCTTCATTTGTTCGATTTGTTAGGGTTTAGGAAATTGTTCTTCATTTGTTTGATCTGTTCTTGGTCTTGTTCATCATCTCTTTCTTGCACGTTTCATGTCTGAAAAGGAGAAAAGCATATTTGTGTGCTCGATGTCACCAAAAAAGGAGAAAAACTCATGAATCTCTCTCTCCCTGGTTAGATCTGAAAGTTTCCCTAGCAAAGTTCTTGTCTAAAACAAATGATAGAAAAAAGAGATGGATTCCAGATGTTGTTCATCTTTTTCTTTTTCTATATGGAGATAAAATGAAAAAAAAAGAAGTAGAAATGAGATGGAGAAGACAAAGATGGAGTTGTAGATGCCTGTTGTTTTCTTGGAGATGCTTAGGTGTGAGGGAGGTCCTTTATGATGTGGAAAATGATTGCCATTGAGTACCGTCTTCTCATTTTCTTTTCTTTTTTTTTTCTTTTTTTACATTAATAATAAAGGAATCAAAAGTAATATAATATAATGGATTGAAAATAAGGATTCCCATTCCACTTTATTTTCATTATCAAACCCATTTTCATTCCTTAAAACGAACCAAACGCCCCCTCAATTTAATTCAAAACAAAAGTATCATACAAATAAATCATGATGAACCAATATCAAAAACACCAACAAGACCATGTTATTCACAATCGTCGCCAAAATTACAATTGGAAGACCGCTTTTGCTTGGATGGATTTCAGTTTTTTAACAACCATGATTCATTTTGTAGTTAATGTTGGTGTAAACCATGTGTAATTACATATTATGTTGATATTGTCACATACGATTATTAATAGTATCACATATGATATTTGATATTATGACATGTGATCATTGATACTATTACATATGATATATGATAATATCATATGTGATCTTTGGTATTGGATCACTACTGGAAAATTGCTTATTTCCGACCATATTTACCGACGGATTTAATCCGTCGGTAATTACCGACAGATCACCGACGGTAAAGAAAATTTTGCGACGGATAGACTATCCGTCGGTAATTCGTCGGTAAATGTACAAATTACCGACGGATTACCGACGAATATTAAATTTTTTTATTTTATTTTTTTTATTTTTAAATCCGTCGGTAATTTATATAATTTAATAAATATTTATTTTTTTTGACGTCCGTCGGTAAACCGTCGGTAATTACAGACGGATTACCGACGGCCTTTAAGAATCCGTCGGTAATCCGTCGGTAAGTTTAATAATTTAATAAATATTTATTTTTTCTGTGATCATGTATGTATATATATATATATATGTTTGTTTGTATGTATGTGATCATGTATGTATATACACAAGTACGTATGTGATCATGAATGTATGTACACCATGTATATATAAAGTATGTATGTACATCATGTATATGTATAGTATGTATGTACATCATGTATATGTATAGTACGTATGTGATCATGTATGTATATACAAGTACGTATGTGATCATGTATATACAAATACGTATGTGATCATGTATAGTATGTATGTTAAAGCCCAACTGTGTATGTTAAAGCCCAATTGGATACGTTAAAGCCCAGCTGGGAACGTTAAAGCGCCACTGAATCCATTAAAGCCCAACTGGATCTGTTAAAGCCCAACTGGTAACGTTAAAGCCCAACTAAATCCATTAAAGCCCAAATGGATCTGTTAAAACCCAACTGGTAAAGTTAAAGCCCAACTAAATCCATTAAAGCTCAACTAGGTACGTTAAAAGCCTAACTGGATCCATTAAAAGCATCTGGATATATTAAAGCCCAATCGGGTCCATTAAAGCCCAACTAGATTCATTAAAGCCCAACTGTGTACGTTAAAGCCCAATTGGATACGTTAAAGCCCAGTTGGGAACGTTAAAGCCCCACTGAATCCATTAAAGCCCAACTGGATCTGCTAAAGCCCAACTGGATTCATTAAAGCCCAAATGTGTACGTTAAAGCCCAATTGGATACGTTAAAGCCCAGCTGGGAACGTTAAAGCCCCACTGAATCCATTAAAGCCCAACTGGATCTGTTAAAGCCCAACCGGGTCCATTAAAGCCCAACTGGATTCATTAAAGCCCAACTGGGTACGTTAAAGCCCAATTGGATACGTTAAAGCCCAGCTGGGAACGTTAAAGCCCCACTGAATCCATTAAAGCCCAACTGGATCTGTTAAAGCCCAAGTGGTAACTTTAAAGCCCAACTAAATCCATTAAAGCCCAAATGGATCTGTTAAAACCCAACTGGTAACGTTAAAGCCCAACTAGGTACGTTAAAGCCTAACTAGGTACGTTAAAAGCAACTGGATATATTAAAGCCCAACCGGGTCCATTAAAGCCCAACTAGATTCATTAAAGCCCAACTGTGTACGTTAAAGCCCAATTGGATACGTTAAAGCCCAGTTGGGAACGTTAAAGCCCCACTGAATCCATTAAAGCCCAACTGGATCTGTTAAAGCCCAACTGGATTCATTAAAGCCCAAATGTGTACGTTAAAGCCCAATTGGATACGTTAAAGCCCAGCTGGGAACGTTAAAGCCCCACTGAATCCATTAAAAGCCCAGCTGGATCTGTTAAAGCCCAACTGGTAACGTTAAAGCCCAACTAAATCCATTAAAGCCCAACTGGGTACATTAAAGCCCAACCAGATTCGTTTAAAGCCCAACTGGGTACGTTAAAGCCTAACTGATCACATACTGTCCCTGATCTAACCGGATTCGTTTAAAGCCCAGTTCCTTCAGGGGTATTTTAGTCAATTTAAATACAATTTGATAAATTAATTAATAATTTTAAATATAATTTGATAAATTAATTAATAATTTATTTATTAATTTAAATATTAAATAATATATTAATTAATAATTTATTTAATAATTATAATTTTAAATATAATTTTAATTTAAAAGATTTTATTTAATAAAAAACAATTATCCGTTAGAAATCCGTCGGTAATCACCGACGGATATTATCCGTCGGTAATTACCGACGGACTTTCCGTCGGTGAATTTCCGAAATAATACGCGGGCTTAAAGCCCTAACTCAGTCTCTCCCTCTCAATCTCTCGATTCACCTCTCTCCCTCTAAATCCCTGCGATCTCTCGACTCTCTCCCTCACAATCTCTCGATTCACCGGCGACGACCTCACCACCACCGGCGACGACCTCACCTCCACAGCCGTCGGTGATTTCCCTCTCGTCTCTCGTCTCTCTCGACCTCCATCTCTCTCTCGACTCTCTCCCTCACAATCTCTCGATTCACCGGCGACGACCTCACCACCACCGGCGACGACCTTACCTCCACAGCCGCCGGCGATTTCCCTCTCGTCTCTCTCGACCTCTATCTCTCTCTCGGCGACCTCTCACTCTCCACAGTGCCCTCTCTCTCGGCGGCCTCTCACTCTCCACAGTGCCCTCTCTCTCTCGGCGACCTCTCTCTCTCTCGGCGACCTATCTCTGTTGGGAACTGAAGAATTTACCAAGTATGGTTAATGCTGCCAGTACAAGATTACTACTGCCAGAGGACTTCAATAGTTAATACTGGTGAGTATTACTACTGCTAGTAGAATTAATACTGCTAGTCAAAGTTAGTGCTGCTTGAACAAAGTTAGTACCGCTTAGCTAGTTAGTGCTGCTAGTGGTTAGTGTTGCTTAGTAGTTAATACTGCCAAGCCGATTAGTGCTGCTTATAAGATGAAGATTTGAATTAGAAGAATGACAGCTGGATATTCTGAAGATATTCATGGAAGATATACTGAAGATATTCTATTTATTGTAATTATCTTTTTGTTCAGTATATATATAGTTTTGACAGAATAGTTTTAACATAGATTTAAAAATATATGTTTATGTTCTAGAGAGAATCAACCTCAAGGTATAGATCCTAATTCTAGAGAAGTAGAATTCGTCTTGAAAGAGTTTGTTCTTCAAGATTGAGGTTGAGTGTGTAATCTTGTGATTTGATCATTGAATACAAGTTTACAAGTTGTTAATCATATACTGTTTGTTTACTGTTATATTGAATATCAAAGTGTTATTCCGCAACTTCTTTGATATTGTTTCTGAGACTTTATTCTTGTTAAGAATTCGATCCTGACAAGTGGTATCAGAGCAAGCTCCAGAGATCATATTCCCACTGAGGTAACATTTCCTCCATGAATATTCAGATCATGCCTTTCCTTCATTCTTCTCTCAGCCTCTTCCCTTTGAACTGAATCCCCTTGAAGCTTAGACCTCTCTTTCTGGTACAACTCTTCAACCTGAGTGTATGCCATATTGGTGAACATCTCCCCCTTAACACCAATTGCACCTTTCAGGAAATTTATCATCTTTCTTCTTTCCTGATTGGCCAAAAATGTTTTGGAAGGTTGTCTTTTCTGTTTTTGAATTGGCATCTTTTTGACTTGAAGTTTCTTGGCTTGAGCTGCTTCTTTTATGCTTTTCTGATATTCTGCATTCAACTTTCTGGCCATGATCTTTGCCAGTTCTCTATCTGTTTCTGTTTGAATCTGCTCCTCCTTTTCCAATTGATCTTGAAGCTGCTTTGCTATTGCCTCATCTATTTCAATCTGAGTCTTCTTCTTTGCAGGCAGTTCAGCTTCTTCAACCATCTTTTCCTTTCCTTTTCCCTTTATATTCTTCAAGACTTCCTTCTCTTTTTCCTTCTTTGAGATCCCTTCTTCATTGATGACTACTCCCTTGGCCTTTTGAGTAGCCTTAGGAGTATCATTTTTGGCTTTAACCAAAGCTTCTGCTATCTCCATTTCCTCTAAAGAGATCCCTGTTTCTTCTGCTTCTGTTTCTGCTGCTTCTTGTATTTTAGCAGCATTAACTGTTTCTTCTGTTGTAGCAGCATTAACAGTTTCTGCTGTTGTTCCATGTTCTGTCTCCCCCTCAACTTCAACTTCCTTTACAACTGAGCTTTCTTTCTCTGTTTCTCCCTCTGGCTTCTCCCCCTTGATGAAAGTATCTTGAACATTTGCCCTCTTCTTCAGCATAAATTGCTTCTTTTTCTTTTTAAGTACCAACCTCTTCACCAGCTTCTTGAGTTTGGTAATTTGCACTTGTTGGGACAAAATTACCAGCTTCATTTCTTCTATTTCTTTCCCTTGTTTAAGAACATCTTGGTTGATGTTGCCCATTGTTTCCATCAATTCATAGTAGTTATATCTGTCCTCACCTTCTCCAGAAGTGTTACCCTCTTTTGAAGGATCATGGGATCTTTTAGTAGTGGAAGTCTTCTGCCTAGCAGAAGCACTATCCACCCCCTTGGTTTCTTAGCACCTGGGACCTTTGAATGATTGCTCATTCAAAGTTGCCATGGGGGAGGTCTTATTTATGTTACCACTGTCCTTCTCTGTGCTAGCAGAAGTAGTGGCAGCCTGCTCACCCATATGCTCATCCTCCTCCTCAGAGAGCACCTCCTTGGGGTTGGGAGACACCCCTGTGGTTTCCCTGAAGATATTCTCTAAGGGAGAATCCTCCCTTAGAGGGATTAAAGGCTTAGAGGGTGAAGGTACAAGAAGGGAAGGAGCCTTCTTTACCTGTTTTCTTTGATAAGTTTGGGTGATTGGTGAAGTTGGTTTATCAAGAAGAGACTGGGGAATGGATTTAGAGTGGGAAGGTTGGGATTGGCTAGCAGTGGGATGGTCTAATGGGGGCCTTGACCCTGCTGCCATACCTTCATCAGTGTGGGACACCACCATCATTGTAGAGAACAATGGGATGTCAACTCCTTCCGAGTCCCTAGCAGATCTTCTCATGTTTGAGAAAACCTTGCCTTTAGGGGGTTTAGGTACATATACCCCATCAAAATGAGGTATGTCCGTCAATTCATTAGTAATAACTGCCTGAACAAACCTGAAACACTTACAGACACAAGGTTAGTAGTACCATATACCATAAAATTTTCAAAAGTTACTTTATCTTTTGAAACTATACCTTTTTCACTTTTCTTACCTTCTGCTGGATCAAAAGTAACATGTCCTCCATCAAATCTTTTAAAGAATTTGAAGGCAGTCCATGTTCCTTGTTATGTGCCAAGAGCAACCATTATCTTCATTCCAAATGCTCTTCCTCTTGAGCTTTTGGTTGCCCTGCACACTTGATAAATCAGTTAGTCTTTGATGGAACCCAAGCCAAAGTGGTCTTGGGTTGACCTTTCTCATTAATATAATCTGTCAGTTTGGTCTGAATGAGTTGTTTAGGAATCTCATGACTGGAGTACTTTGTCAAGATTATAGGCTTGGCTGCATTACTACTAGAAGCAGCACTAGCCTTGTTAGCAGTACTAACTTGGTTAGCAGTACTAATCAAGTTAGCAACACTATTCTTGTTAGCAGTACTATCTGGGATAGCAGTACTAACAGGTTTCTTTGCAATTGGAACCCAAACTTGAGCAAAGTTGTTTGCTTTCTTTGTCTTTAAGTTACTCCTTTGTTTATTTGAAGTATTTTTCTTAGTTTTAGCAAACTTGTTTTGAACATGAGACTTTTTAGGTGCTCTGTTCTCAGCCATTTGATTCCTTCCTTGCTTCCTATAACCAAAGGAGTTTTGAGTTTGTCTTTGAAAATTAACTCTTTGGTTGATAGGATTGAAATAACAGTATTTGGCAACATTATTAAGCTTTCCACAGATAAAACAAGGTTTTGGTCTATTGATTTTACTCAGATCAACCCCTTGTTTTTGTGCCCACTGATTATTCCAATTTCTCTGATTTCCCCTTGGTTTATCATGTTTTTGGGGCTCAGACTTATTGCAAGCACACTGTTGACAAGGAGCAGGATTCACAACTGTGGTCTGTTTGTAGTGGACTTTGTTAGACTTTCCCTCAGTCTTCTCAATGTTCTTAGATTTGACCCAAGTCTTTCCACATCCCTCATTGGTGATAATGTGATTCTCTAGAGGAATCTCACCACTCACAGTGTTCTCCTTATTTTTTTCACTAGAGTTCTCTTCTTCAGAGTCTGTTTCAACCACCACTTTTTCTAATGGATCTACCTTAGTGGCTCCATCTGATAATTCCTTCCTATCCTTGGTCTCTAGCAAGTCTGATATAGGAGGGATGTAGTTGTTGTTGTATGGTGGTGGGGTGGTGTTATAGCCTATTCCTCTTCTAAGTTTGTCATGGATTTGAGTTTGGAGCAAAGAGTCCATTGCTTTTGAAGCATTGGAAAATTTCTCAATATCCAGCTTGGCTTTCTCAAACGCACTCTTTATCTTCCCATTCTCCTCTTTAGTCTTTTTCAGCTGAAGTTCTAGGTCATTCTTTTCCCACTTCCAGTAATTTGTATCATAAGAATGTTGAAGTTCATTGGCTTGGAAAACTTTAATCTGTTCCTCAAAGCTCTCAACGATTCTTACATAGTCTTTTATATCTCTCTCTAATCTTTTAAGATCATCACACATACCCTGATTGTGATCCCTGTATCTTTGAACAATTTCAATACAGGATTTAGAGCAAAGATTAGATGTTACCTCAGTGGGAATGTTCCAATCTCTATGCAAGCTCCAGAGATCATTTTCTGGGACATTCTAAGAGATAGTGGAAAGAATTTCTTCAGAATCAAGAGAGCTGATGGTTCATTTGAAGCATATTCAACATGGGGGAGAGTTATCAGAAGTTGTTCAAGAGCTGATATAGAAGAATTGTACAAAGTGGGGATGAAACTCTATGAGCCTGTGTTGAAAGGTACTGAAGAAAATCTTCTCAAGGTAACAATGGAATACTTGTGTATGATGTTTGATCCAGAAAGAGTGGCTTATAGGATTAAAGATCATAATCATGAGTTTATATTCAAGAAGATTGATAAATGGATACTATTTGAAAACTGTGGAGTATACATGATTACTATTGACAACTGTTATCATGAATACTACCTGGTGGACAAAATCTATGAGCATAGCAAGGAGAAGCTAGAAGGGATGCTTAAAGCTACACTGGTATGCACAAAGGATTCAGAGATGGCTAAAATTGTGGTAAGAAGAACTGTAAATCAAAGTCTGGGGCTAGATCCAAATTTGGGAAACTGAACCTGAGGTGTTGAAAGCATCTTGAAGATCAGATCTGAAGAACTTGACTTCTCTTCCTAAAAGTCAAGTTAGGGGGAGATTGTTGGGAACTGAAGAATTTACCAAGTATGGTTAATGCTGCCAGTACAAGATTACTACTGCCAGAGGACTTCAATAGTTAATACTGCTGAGTATTACTACTGCTAGTAGAATTAATACTGCTAGTCAAAGTTAGTGCTGCTTGAACAAAGTTAGTACTTGTTGGTCCCGAAGGTGCTTAACAAGTTTGTAGAAGGGGGGGGGGTTGAATACAAACACAGAAATTAAAGTTTAATAAATTGTTTATTGATAAATCAAAATACAATTTACAAGTTTGTTGCGGAATAAGATTAAGACAGACTCAATCTAAACAAACTTAAGAAACACTAAGATGGTTGCACAAGAAATTCAGAGAATGGGGGATTTTTAGAGAGATAGAAAACAAGGGTTTCTATTTTGGAGTTCAAGGATTGAGCACACCTTCAGATGAAGGAGTGAGCTTCCTATTTATACCCTATGCATTAAATGCATGGCAGGGTACTTTACACGTGGCATTCATAGATTGGCTTTGGTAGTCTCACTTTTGGAGACATGCTTTTGGCCACTTTATGAACAGTGTAGTTGACAGAGTTGGTGTACGATTTGTGGCAGAGACTTGTCCGTTCTGACACATCGTACTGGTTGTGCAAGGTAAGACAAAAGAAAACTTGAGGCATAAGCTTTGTGATCGTTGATCGCTGAGTATCTCTTCTTCCAGAGATAAAGTTCAGCTATCGCTGAAGCTTTTCCTCAGGCTTCTTCGCGTAAGTAGATTTGTCTGGTCTTCGCTGATATCCGCATCAGGTCACTAGTAGACTTATCTATTGTTCAGTGGCTTCGTCTTCGATTCAGCTATGAACTATGTTGACGCGAGACTTGTCTTCAGGGATTACGTTAACTGTGTTACATAGGAAACGATCAGTGATGACTGAACAGACTCAGTTTGATCGCTGAAAGTGAAACACTAATACATATTAAATGTTTACAGAAAGGTCATCAGCGATAACTGAACAGACTCAGTCTGATCGCTGATGATGAAACACTAATACATATAATAACGTAATTTTCACTAAGTATAAAAGAGGGTCGTTATCAAATCACTGAGAGAGTTTGGATCAACAATCTCCCCCTATTTGATAATGACAAAGTAACAAAAGAAAATTACTTTTTAATTCAAAATATAGGAATAAAAAGGACTCATAGAATGCATGTCCCAATTACTATTTTGAGGGATCTTTTACAGTACTGATAGGGTTAAGTACATCACTGCAATTTTCATTTAATTCAGGGATAGAATTACAAGATATGAAAATCATAAGTACAAGTGACTAACTAACTACTGTAAGTATAACTAACAGATTGCAGATAAGAAAAATAAATCTATCAGCTATAAGAAGATTTGGGAGGATTGATCATATACTCAGGTATTTCTTCTCCTTTCTGTCTTCGTTCCAAAGATTCTTGACTGATAATTTCTTTAATTTTTTCAGCAGCAGGGAAGAAGTCACACCATAAGCATAAGAGATCCTTGAGATGATTCAGAGGACAGATAGGAATCTCAGAGATTCTTTGAAATCTGAGTTCCTCATCATCATCTCTGAAGAATATTCCATAAGGCTTGTCGATTACTTGACCAGCTTGGAAGGGACCACCAGGAGGCAGAGATAAGTCCAGAACTGAAAGATCAGGAGGAGGACCAAACAGTGCATCTCTTGAAAATTTGATAGAAGTTTCATTCCTGATGATGGCGACATCTTCAGAGGAGGAGGACCCAATTTTTCTCTTGAGTTTCAAAGATTTGGGAGGAAGAGGAGATGGCAGCTTTAGTACAGAAACGACTCTATTTATGAGGGCTTCAAGGAGTCCTTCAACGTAGCCTCTGTATGTAGATTTGGATTTCTTCAGCGCATCCCAGAACTCTAACCATTCCGTAAATCCGAAGCTTTCAAGTTTTGATACGTACATTGCTTTTTGGGTTCCATCCTCTCTGGTAATCTCCATGGTCACTGAGAGTTGATCTTTCTTCTTGCGACCAGAGATAGTCACGGCTGATATTGGAAGAAGATCAGAACGATAATCCATCTTTTGTTTGCACCATTCGATAGACTTATCGTTGATCTCTTGTTCTTTGAAGCGTTCCTCTTCAATTTCTTTCAGTAGTGCTGCTTGAACTTCCACAGGTTTGCTTTTTAGCTTTTTGTCCCTAACTTGAGAGGATTGAATCTTTAAAGCGAGTTGGGCATCTCGTTTGCATTCAGCGATCAGCTTCTCAGCTTTGGCAGATTCTTCTCTTTCAGCTTCAGTAAGGAAGTCGAGCTCTGTGGATATTTGAAGAGGGATTTTCAGCCGTTGACTTTCTAGTTGAGCGATCATTTCAACTCTTTTCTTCACCACTTCCTCTGACCAATGAGATGGTCGAGAGGGCCTTCCTGGATGGACCAGGGAATCTTCTTCTTCTTCTTCATCAATCTCAGCGATAGAGATTGGGATTATTTCTTCAGCGATAGTCGCTGGTATTATTTGTAGTTCAGAACCCTTAAGCAGGGGTGAGAACTGTCTGGTTAGAAAAAGAAGGAAAGAAGGGATAAGTGTATTTTTAGAACGAGAGAGATAAAGGCTAGAAAGACATAGGGGTTTGGAAAGAGTAGAAAAGTGGTACAATTGAAAGACATACCTGAGAAGGATGCTCCCCCTCAGATTGTGATCCAGTCCTCAAGCATTCTTCAGCGATCGGTTGCTTGTCTTTGCTTTGCGAAGGAACACTTGAAGATGTATCACCTCTCACCCCTGTTTTGACAACCTCTTGCGAAGTTGTCCCTGATACGACGTTCGGCTTAGAGAACCACATAGATTGGTCTTCATCGTCGTCGTCGTCATCGGAGGGCTGATCCTTTTCTTGATCATCAAGATCTAGATCATCTTCCTCTTCATCGTCTTCTTCCTCATCCTCTTCAAAGAGAATGGAGTGAATCGATGAGGATTCTTTTGCCTTCTCCCCCTCAGATTGAGAGGGAGGTTCCTTAGCTTCCCCAGCAGCAATAGAGGTTTCTTCAGTTTTCTCCCCCACTTTGTCATTATCAGCGGTAGGGGATTGTTCAGCTGCTGGAGTAGCTGTTGAAGCTTTTAGCACTTGAACGTCAGCCTCCAGACGCTTAACTCGGTCTTCAACCGTAGGTATGTCGCATGTGGCATCATGAATGAATTCCACAGCGATGTTGAGGTTGGTACGATCATCTTCAGTGAAGGAGGGAGGCAGCGCTGGAGCTGGTTCATTCACTTTCTGTAGAACTTGCTGAAGAAGGGACGTGCAGAGGTCAACCTTGGAAGAGAGATCCTGAACTTCAGCTGTAAGAGACTCAAATCGTCCTTGAAAGAGTCGAGAGGACTCTCTGAGTTGGACGACTTGTTCTTCAAGAGCTGAAAGTTGAGAGTTCTCAGCTTTAGATGAGCAAGTGGCGGTCAACTTCTTCAGCTCCTCACCAGCCTGATTTACGGCGTTGGTGGTTTCATTGATGGTGTTGGTGAGAGCATCCACCTTTTCTCCTAGACTGTTGACATGCGTGTCAACAGTCGCCAAGCTAGGACCTGAAAATAATGTTAGTTCAGATATGGGCTTATTTGGAGAGGGGGGGAGAGAAGTGTTTAGGAGTATAGGTGTACCTGACGTATCAAACATTTTGTAGAACTGCATAGATTCCTCAAAAGTTTGATGCTCAGGTCCTATAGGGAAAGAAGAGGTGGCAGGTTCAGAGACCAAATGAGGAGAGAAGGGAAGAGTTTTGGGGATAGAAGTAGGGATGGGGTTAATCTCAGGGAATGAGATAGTAGGTGGGGTTACTGATGATGTGACAGCGAGTGAGATCGCTTACACGGCAGTATGAGTGACTGCTGAAGTTGTGGAGGAAAGACCCACAAAAGCATCTAAGGTAGCTTGTTGAGAAGCTCCCTCAGGTATAGTACTAGAAGGTGTACTTTCCTTAGTCTTTTTGGCCTTTTTGGAAGGACCAATTGGACTAGCTGATGGTCTTTTAGAAGTAGTGGTAGCGACAGGGATAGCAGACGAAGGAACCGTCTGCGTGGTCGCTGAAGATGAAGAAGAATGGAGAGAGAGACGAGAGCGAAGGAGAGAGATACTTACCTCGTCGGCGAGTGGCTTGACCTCCAGTGATCGTTGACCAACCCTGGCAAAGGTGCCATCATCTTTGGTGGGATAGGTGTTGGGATAGAGGAACTTGATGTACGTACATATGAAACGTACGTACGAGATCTTGGGATCTCGTTCAGGCTTCTCTAATCTCGACCTCAGATCTTCAAAGATGGCTGTGGCGTAGTCAAAGTTTTGACCAGCGATAACGGAGTATGCCATCTGCAGTTGTGTTTTGCTGGCTTGATCCAGCGAACCACTCTTCCCACTCATGCACTGAATTATGTGCGAGAAGATAAAGTTCAGTTGTGATGGCATCTGAGCTTTAAGAATCTTGGTGAGCCTCTTGTTAGGAATAGACGATCTTGGTTTGTTTTCCCAACAATAGCCCATTGCGTCCAGGAAGAATATCAGCTCATCATCAGTGGGGAGTGCGTCGAATCCACTCTTTGGTTTGTCAGGGAATCTTAAAGATTTCCTGAGGCTAAGAGCGGTCATGCTCCCTGGCCCTAATTCCGTGCTGAACGAGATAGCAGGGACTCGTTCGCCTTTCCTGTTGGTAAGTTCAGTTGCATCAGCAGTGAACCAGAACTGCTGAAGTAGAGTCTTGGAGGGCTTAGGATCCACAGTGATCGCGTAAGCTATGCATGACTGCTTGAGGAAATTAGCAGCTTCCACCAGATGTGGGTATTTGTCAGCTTTGAAGTCGAGTCTGGCCAAATGATTACATTTAGTAATCTCAACTTCAGTGAGAGCGAATCGTACATGCTTGGAAGCAACGATTGAAGACTGTGTCATTTCTGTTATGGAAAGAGGCATAATAGAAGAAATGATTTAGATTAAAAATAATATGATTACCAGTTTCCATAGAAGAAGGGAAACTGGAAAATTATCAAGTTATTTTTAAGAGAAAAAAAATAGTGTTCTGGGTAGAAAGAATGAAGAACACTTTAAAACCAAAAGGTTTTTATTTAAAAACATAAAATCAGAAGGAATGATCTTTAGTTTTAAAAAACGTTTTATAAAATCCATAGAAAGCGAGTAGGATTTTAAAAGAATAAAAAGCATATGAACAAAGCATATAAACATGAAATAAACCTGTGTATCTTGAAGAAAAAGAGTTGCAGATTCAATATTCTGGGTTTACTTGCTTGAGTGTTCTTGAGAGAATGTTTCTTGCTTTGAAAGTTTTGAAAGCGTAAACCGTATAAAGGAGAGAAGAATTCCTTTTATACGAAGAGAGAGAAGAGAGATAAGAGAGAGAATGAAGCGGGAAAAGAAATCATCATGACATTGACACGTTCCACGAAGTTGATTGGATAGGAGAGCAACGGACGAACGTGTCAGAAAAGGCATGTCGTGGATTGTCGGTTCAAATGACGTCATAGAGGAGAGAGACTGTTCATTTGTCCGTTCAAATGATCACTGAAGAAAAGTCAGTGATAGATTTTCCTTTTTAAAAGTATCCCTGATTGTAAAGATAGGGATAGATTTTCCTTTTAAAAGATCACTGATTGGAAATATCAGTGATTAATGTATTTTTCAAAAAAAAGCTTTTAATCATTTGAAGAAAGTTCAGTGATTAAAGTTTATATTTTGAAGAAAAACATCTTTGAGGGAGAGAGAACATACCTGAGAGTCAGAATGTTTATCAGAGAGAATGATGAGGGGAACTTTTGATTACTGACACAATACATGAACGCTGAAGAATTATTCTTCGAGGTTCAGCATTCCAAGCTCACTGATGAGAAAGTTGAACCTTGTCTCATCAAGAGGTTTGGTGAAAATATCAGCAAGCTGAAAGTCAGTAGGGATAAAGTGAAGTTCAATATCACCATTCATCACATGATCTCTGATAAAATGATATCTGATCTCTATGTGTTTTGTCTTTGAATGTAGCACTGGATTATTTGCTATAGCGATAGCACTAGTGCTGTCGCAATAGATAGGAATCTTTGACAGCTGAATGTCATAATCTAATAGTTGATTTCTCATCCATAGGATTTGTGAACAACAGCTTCCAGCGGCTACGTATTCAGCTTCAGCTGTTGAAGTGGACACAGAATTTTGCTTCTTGCTTGTCCAGCTTACTAGCTTTCCTCCCAAGAGTTGACATCCACCAGTGGTACTTTTTCTGTCAAGTTTACAGCCTGCAAAATCACTATCAGAATAACCAGTTAGATCGAACCCTGAGTCTTTGGGATACCAAAGACCGAGGTTAGGAGTTCCTTTCAGATATCTGAAAATTCGCTTTACAGCGATCAGATGGGATTCCTTGGGTTCAGATTGATAGCGTGCACATAAACAAGTGGAGTACATGATGTCAGGTCGGCTTGCTGTAAGATACAACAATGAGCCTATCATTCCTCTATAGGCAGTGACATTAACAGGTTTTCCAGATGGATCCTTGTTAAGTGTCAGTGGTGGTGCCATAGGAGTTTTCATCGCTGAAGTTTGTGTTAAATCAAACTTCTTCAGCATGTCTTTAACATACTTACCTTGGCAGATAAAAGTACCTTTGTCAGATTGTTTAATCTGAAGACCAAGAAAATATGTCAGCTCACCCATCATACTCATTTTATATTCTTTCTTCATTCTTTCAGCGAAGCGAGTACATAGAGATGGGTTAGTAGAACCAAATATTATGTCATCGACATATATTTGTACAAGAATTATATGACCTTTTATCTTCCTGAAAAATAACGTATTATCAATCTTGCCACGTTCAAAATTTTCAGAGATAAGAAAAGATGAGAGAGTGTCATACCAAGCACGAGGGGCCTGTTTTAAACCATAGAGAGCCTTATCCAATTTATAAACATAATTTGGATGCTTAGGGTCATAGAACCCTGGTGGTTGTTCTACATAAACTTCTTCATTCAGTTTTCCATTCAGAAAAGCTGATTTTACGTCCATTTGATAAACGATGAAGTCTTTATAGACTGCATAAGCTAAGAATAGTCGAATTGCTTCGAGCCTGGCCACAGGGGCAAAGGTTTCATCATAGTCTATGCCTTCCTCTTGTCTGTATCCCTGAGCAACAAGTCGAGCCTTGTTGCGGGTTACAATTCCATGTTCATCTAACTTGTTTCTAAACACCCATTTGGTGCCTATTACAGTTTTATCAGATGGTCTAGGAACGAGATTCCAAACTTTGTTTCGAGAGAATTCAGTCAGCTCTTCTTGCATAGCGCTGACCCAGTTTGGATCTCTGAGGGCATCATCAGTCTTCTTTGGTTCAATTAAGGAGAGAAAGTTTACAAAGAGACAGATATTACCTGAGCTTCGTCGTGTCTGAATACCTGCATCTGGATTACCAAGAATTTGATCTATGGGGTGATCTCTGGTCCATCGCTGAGCAGGAGCAAGATTGCTTATTTCAGCGATAGGATCAACAATAGGAGCAGTCACTGATGAAGATGCTTGAGGTTCATCAGCTAGTAATTGTTGAACATTAGATACACCAATACTTTCAGAAGGGTTTTCAGACGTAGATGGATTTGATGGTAGAAGTGTGTTTAGAGGTTCAGCTGAAATCCATGAGTTGGATTCAGCGGTGGGAGGTATGATACTTGGTTCTTCATCAGCAGCTGGAGTTTCAGTGTGCTGTTGGTTTGAGAAGAAAGGTTCAGTTCCTTTATAGTGAGAGATCATCCAAGTATTCAGTTCTTCATTGTCAGCGATTGGTTTAGAGTTCGCTGAGCGCGTTTCATCAAACGTGACATGAATGGTTTCTTCTACGGTTTGTCTTCTTTTGTTGAAAACTCTGTAGGCTTTTGAGATGGAGGAATATCCTAAAAATATTCCATCATCGGCTTTTGGGTCGAACTTTCCAAGTTGATCTTTGTTGTTTAAGATAAAGCACTGACAACCAAAGATATGAAGAAAACTGATAGAAGGCTTCCTTCCAAGAAAGAGTTCATAAGCTGTCTTCCCAAATCGCTTTATTATCAGCGATCTGTTTTGAGTAAAACATGCAGTGTTTACAGCTTCTGCCCAAAATTGAGTAGGGAGGTGAGAATCGCTGAGCATTGATCTAGCAGCTTCTATGATCGTTCTGTTTCTTCTTTCAGCGACTCCATTTTGCTGAGGTGTTCTTACTGAAGAGAAGTTGTGAGAGATTCCCTTGTTCTCAAAGAAATTGTTCAGGGAACTATTTTTGAATTCAGTTCCATGATCACTCCTTATTGATCGAACAGTAAGATTATTCAGCACTTCCATCTTTTTGACAAAAGATATTAGTTCTTCTGGAGTATCATTCTTGCAGCGAAGAAAAATAACCCAGGTGTAGCGAGAATATTCATCTACAATGACAAGCGTATATTTCTTTCCAGCTATTGATTGGATATTGACAGGGCCAAATAGATCCATATGCAAGAGCTGAAGAGGACTTGTTACTGAGGAAACTTGTTTCGACTTGAAACTAGCTCTTGTTTGTTTTCCTTTTTCACATGCTGAGCAGAGAGATTCTTTAGCATATGAGTGCTGAGGAAGACCAGAAACCAGTTCCTTAGATGAGAGAGAATTCAGGGTTTTGAAGTTTAGATGAGAGAGCCTTTTATGCCATAGCCAGTTGACATCAGAAGAGGCCTTAGAGAGAAAACATAGGTTATCAGTGATAGTAGAGTCCATATCTATTACATAGACATTTTCTCTTCTATAACCACTGAGAGCAAGTTTTCCTTTTTCATCTACCACTGAACATGCTTTCTTAGAAAAGCGAACTTCGTAGTCTTTGTCACATAGCTGACTGATGCTTAGAAGATTGTGCTTCAGTCCATCTACATAAGCGACTCTTCGAAAGGTAGTTGTCCCATTACTGAGGACACCAAACCCACGGGTAAATCCTCTTCCATTTCCACCAAAGGTTACAGAGGGACCTTTCTCTTCCTTGTATTCAGTGAGCAGGTCTTTTTGTCCAGTCATATGACGAGAACATCCGCTATCGAGATACCAGATGCCCTTTGATCCCTGCATACATAAGGAAGATTAAGCTTTGTTTGGTACCCACTTTTCAATGGGTCCTTCAGAGTTAGTGGATAAGGAAGATTCAGCTTCAGTGGTAATCTTCACTTTGGTTAATTTCTTAACCTTAGTGGTATTTTTCTTCACTTTGGCTGTTTTATCAGCTTCGGTGGTATTTGGACACTTGCTCGCAATATGGTCAGTGAATCCACAGTGATAACATTTTCTATATCTGACGGTGGATTTATAACCAAAAGGTTTTGAAAACTTAAGATGAGCAGGTCCAGCTCCAAGAATACCTTTAGCACGAGATCTGGGAGGAATTTTTATTTCTTCAGATTTCACGGGCTTTAGATCAACCTTCAGCTTTGGAGGACAGATATCAAAGATTTCTGTCACTGAGCTAAAAGGTTTATCCACTGAAGGTTTGGAAGGAACTTTCAGTTTGGTTTTCTTGGAAGCCTTCTGAGGAGGGAGAATAGACTTTCCTTTATCTGCAGGCTTAGATTTTGCAGATATCTCCTCAGGGATGGGATTAGAAGAAGAACAGGGATAGAATTGATTATAAGAAGTGTCAAAGAAAGATGTGACAAAAGTTCCAAACTTAAGCGAGGAACTTTCTTCTTTAGGATCATCCTGTGGTGTCCAAAAACCAAGACCAGTTTTATCACTTTCAGGAGTTTGAGCATTTATTATCTCAGAGATCTTTGTTGATGATTTGCACCATTTTTCAACATGAGCCTTTTCTGCTTTTAGAGCAGCGATGGCTTGTTCGCGTTCAATGCTGATGATTTCATTTATAATGACTTGATCTTTTAGCTTTTCTTCTAAAAGATTTAGTTCACTGATCTTTTCATGACATTTCTCTAGCTCTTGTGTTAAATAAACATTTTTATTTTCAGCTTGAGTTTTGTCGTTTAGAGCATTATAAAGGTCAATCGTCAGCACATCAACAGCGCGACTTCTCTCAGCTTCAGGTAGAGAGGGATTTGTAGAGATGGATACCTGAGATGATATGTAGCTCATAGAAGGTTCAGATGGTTCTTCTACTTCTTCTTTAATCTCAGCCATGAGGCAAAGATTAGCGACTTCTTCTTCATCAGAAGATGATTCTTCTGATTCAGCCCAGTCATGTTCTTCAGCGATGAGACCTTTACCTTTTTGCTGATAGCTTTTCAGCTTTTGATATTTGTTTTTCAGCTTATGGTATTTGTCATCACTGGATCTTCTTGAGGTAGAAGGTTTGAAGACCTTTTTAGACCTGCACTCACTAGCAAAATGTCCAATTTT
Organism: Arctium minus; assembly: GCA_954870635.1. Lineage (NCBI taxonomy): Eukaryota > Viridiplantae > Streptophyta > Magnoliopsida > Asterales > Asteraceae > Arctium > Arctium minus. The sequence continues at coordinate 62,523,110 of OX941085.1, forward strand.
TTCGCAGTTATAGCAAGTGGCTGTAGCCTTATCAACCGGAGTTGATTTTGGCTTTTCAGTAAGAGAGAGAGGTTTACTTCTTCGGAAGTTACTCTTTCTTGCAAATCTCTTAAAAGAGTTTGTCAAGAGTGCTAAGGACTCATTAAACTCTGAAAGATCAGGGTCTGATAAATCCTCAGATTCAGAATCTAACTCAGTGATGGTGAGAGTAGATCGCTGGGATGGAATTATCTCTGATGAGACTAAAGCAACAGCAGTGCTTTTGGAGTCTTTAGAATCTTTTACAAGATTCTTCTTCAGGAGATTAGATTGCTCATAGTTGAGCAATATTCCATACAGAGTGCTTAGAGAGAGAGTATGTAAGTCCTTTGTCAGCTTAAGACATATTGAATAACTGTCCCAGCTTTCAGGAAGACTTTCCAAGAATTTTGTTAGGACCTCAGAATTAGAATAGGTCCTTCCAACAGTTCTTAGGTCAATGATCAGGCAGTTAAACCGCTGATGAATGTCAGAAAGAGATTCATTCTTACCAGCGATAAAACTTTCATACTGTCTTACCAAGTTAATCTTTCGGGTCTCTTGGATTTCAGTGGTGCCCTCATATTGAACACATATGGTTTCCCACATTTCTTTAGAAGTTTTTAGATGCATGATGGAATGGAAAACTTCATCAGGCAGAGCCATTGATATAATGGTCTTTGCTCTTGCATCTATGCCTACCTTCTTTTTATCTTCATCACTCCACTGTCTTATTTCCTTAACGACATATCGTTCAGGGACAGCTTCAGTGGTGGCAGTAGCAGGAACCGTAGCTATAATTCTAACAGGTTCATAGGGTCCGTTTTCTATATATTCAGGTATAGTAGGATCCGCACCTTCAAGAAATAGCATCATTCGATTTTTCCATAGAGAAAAGTTATCTCTGCTAAATCGAGGAGGTTTAGAAAGTGAACCATTATCATAGTAGTTTGTGTTTGTGTTTAGTGCCATTTTAGAATAGCAAGGAAGAGTATACAGCAAGATCTTGTTTATTAGATTAAACAAACCGCTCTGATACCACTTGTTGGTCCCGAAGGTGCTTAACAAGTTTGTAGAAGGGGGGGGGGGTTGAATACAAACACAGAAATTAAAGTTTAATAAATTGTTTATTGATAAATCAAAATACAATTTACAAGTTTGTTGCGGAATAAGATTAAGACAGACTCAATCTAAACAAACTTAAGAAACACTAAGATGGTTGCACAAGAAATTCAGAGAATGGGGGATTTTTAGAGAGATAGAAAACAAGGGTTTCTATTTTGGAGTTCAAGGATTGAGCACACCTTCAGATGAAGGAGTGAGCTTCCTATTTATACCCTATGCATTAAATGCATGGCAGGGTACTTTACACGTGGCATTCATAGATTGGCTTTGGTAGTCTCACTTTTGGAGACATGCTTTTGGCCACTTTATGAACAGTGTAGTTGACAGAGTTGGTGTACGATTTGTGGCAGAGACTTGTCCGTTCTGACACATCGTACTGGTTGTGCAAGGTAAGACAAAAGAAAACTTGAGGCATAAGCTTTGTGATCGTTGATCGCTGAGTATCTCTTCTTCCAGAGATAAAGTTCAGCTATCGCTGAAGCTTTTCCTCAGGCTTCTTCGCGTAAGTAGATTTGTCTGGTCTTCGCTGATATCCGCATCAGGTCACTAGTAGACTTATCTATTGTTCAGTGGCTTCGTCTTCGATTCAGCTATGAACTATGTTGACGCGAGACTTGTCTTCAGGGATTACGTTAACTGTGTTACATAGGAAACGATCAGTGATGACTGAACAGACTCAGTTTGATCGCTGAAAGTGAAACACTAATACATATTAAATGTTTACAGAAAGGTCATCAGCGATAACTGAACAGACTCAGTCTGATCGCTGATGATGAAACACTAATACATATAATAACGTAATTTTCACTAAGTATAAAAGAGGGTCGTTATCAAATCACTGAGAGAGTTTGGATCAACAGTACTGCTTAGCTAGTTAGTGCTGCTAGTGGTTAGTGCTGCTTAGTAGTTAATACTGCCAAGCCGATTAGTGCTACTTATAAGATGAAGATTTGAATTAGAAGAATGACAGCTGGATATTCTGAAGATATTCATGGAAGATATACTGAAGATATTCTATTTATTGTAATTATCTTTTTGTTCAGTATATATATAGTTTTGACAGAATAGTTTTAACATAGATTTAAAAATATATGTTTATGTTCTAGAGAGAATCAACCTCAAGGTATAGATCCTAATTCTAGAGAAGTAGAATTCGTCTTGAAAGAGTCTGTTCTTCAAGATTGAGGTTGAGTGTGTAATCTTGTGATTTGATCATTGAATATAAGTTTACAAGTTGTTAATCATATACTGTTTGTTTACTGTTATATTGAATATCAAAGTGTTATTCCGCAACTTCTTTGATATTGTTTCTGAGACTTTATTCTTGTTAAGAATTCGATCCTGACACTCTCCCTCTCTCGACCTCCATCTCACTCTCGCTCTCGATCTCACCACAGCGGCGATTTACAGGTATCCCTGGTTTTGTATGTGTGCAATGAAATAAATGTATATGTGTATGTGTATGTGAATAAATAAATGAATCTTTCCATATTTGATCCATATTTGATGTATGTGTGCAAATGGTTTATTGATAAGTTTATGGATAAGTTTATAAATATGTATCTGTGCAAATGGTTTATTGCTATGACTACACGTCAAAATGAACAAAGTGTATGTATGTATGTATGTATGTATGTATGTATGTATGTATGTATGTAAGTATGTATGTATGTATGTATGTATGTATGTATGTATGTATGTATGTATGTATGTATGTATGTATGTATGTATGTATGTATGTATGTATGTATGTATGTATGTATGTATATATTGTAGATTGAAATTGATATGAGCATATTGTATATTCAAATTGATATGAGTTGTTTTAGCTTATGAAAACGCCATTTTTGGTTTGATAAACTTGTGATATTAATTAGTTGGGTTGTCGTTTTTTGGACAAACATTAGGTTGATAAATGGAGACATTTGGTATGATTTAGGATTTGATTATACTTGATTTTATTTATTTATTTTAGTTGGGTTGCCAATTGTTGGGCAAACATTAGGTTGATATATGGAAATATTCATTTTATAGCCGTTATGCCGCCGAAATTTTAAAAAACATATGTTTGACTTTCCAATAATCAAACAATTACATTTAGAGTTTTAGAGTCATCCAAAACTCCTCTAAACCTATGGTTTGACTTTCAAGGAGACAAACCATTACATGTAGTGTTCAATAGACTTTTAACTTCGTTGACACCTACAGTTTGACTTTTAAATAGTCAAATCATTACACGTAGGGTTTTTAAACTTTCCAAAACACCTTTCTGTGATTGTAACCTACGGTTTGACTTTCCAATAGTCAAACCATTACACTTAGAGTTTTAGAGTCATCCAAAACTCCTCTAAACCTATGGTTTGACTTTCAAGAAGGCAAACCATTACATGTAGTGTTCATTAGACTTCTAACTTAATTGACACCTACGGTTTGACTTTTAAATAGTCAAACCATTACACGTAGGGTTTTTAAACTTTCCAAAACACCTTTCTGTTATTGTAACCTACGGTTTGACTTTCCAATAGTCAAACCATTACACGTAGGGTTTTAAAGTCATCCACAACTCATCTAAACCTACGGTGTGACTTTTCAATAGTCAAACCATTACACCACCTCTATCTTGATTATGTCGATTAACTACTTATTTCTTCGTTGTAGTGGTTGAATATGTCGACAGATAGAGGATAGATGTATAGAAAGAACGACAGTCGGGGGTTTCTTAGCGTCGACTATATTGTTGCAATGGACAGTTTTTTGGACTATGCCTATGCCGATGAAAGGACTGTTGAAAGGAAACCTACATGTGATGGGATAGTGCTTCGTATTAGATGCCCTTGTAAGAAGTGTCAAAACTTACGCTATAAATAAAGGACTGACGTGAGGCTGCATTTGATGAAGCACGGTTTCATGCCTGATTATACCACATGGTGGGCACATGGTGAAACTTATTACCATAATGAAGGGCATCAAGACGTGGGTCAATCTTCTACTCCGGTAGTAGATCATAATGAAGGTTATGTTGAAATGGTGAACGATCACATGATACATGATGGGATGACATGGGAAGAAGAAACCCCTAATCCTTCTGCCCAAGGATTTTATGACATGTTACAAGCTGCTGACGAGCCACTATGGGACGGGTGTCCAAATTACTCGAAATTAGGAGCTGCAACGAGATTGTTGAATTGGAAGGTAGAATGTAATGTACCCGAGACGACTTATAACCGCAATGTTGCTATAATTAAAGAGATGTTACCCGAGGGTGATAAACTACCCGGTAACTTCTATGAGACGAAAAAGAGTTTGAAAAAGCTTGCTCAGCCAAAACAAAAGATCGACGCTTGCAAAAACCATTGCATGTTATTTTATAAGGATGATTCTGAGTTGACCCACTGCCGAGTGTGCAATAAATATCGTTTCAAGACAAGTGGTCGAAGCAAGGTCCCTAACTTGGTGATGACGTACTTGCTGATTGTTCCTAGGCTTCAAAGATTGTATATGTCAAAGAAGACGTCTAAAGAGATGGCTTGGCACAAGGATCATCAGACAGAACCAGGTGTGATGGTACATCCAAGTGATGGTGCGACTTGGAAGCATTTCGACATGGTACATCCTGACTTCGCTTCTGAGGTCCGGAATGTGCGTCTTGGCTTATGCACCGACGGTTTCAACCCGAATAATTCAAATTCGAATCCGTATTCACTTTGGCCAGTTTTTCTTACCATCTACAATTTACCTCATTGGTTGAGTTTGAAAGATTCATACGTGAAACTTGCATTGGTCATTCCAGGTAGAAAGAGCCCCGGTCAGAATTTGGATGTCTTTCTTAGGCCGCTAATAGATGATCTCAAGATGTTGTATACAGTGGGCGCTCTTACATATGATGCTTATCGTAAGAATAATTTTGAGATGAGGGTTATACTTCTATGGACCGTCAGCGACTTCCCTGCCTACGCAATGTTGTCGGGTTGGAGCACGCATGGCAAGCTAGCTTGCCCGTACTGCATGGGTACAGTCGATTCGTTTCAGTTAAGAAATGGAGGTAAATCTGGTTGGTTTGACTGTCATCGGAGATGGTTATCTAGTGCACACCCCTTCCGACGTGATCGAACAGGGTTTCTGGATGGATCTAGGGTGTTAGCCGGTCCACCACCCGAGTTAACCGGTGAAGAAATATGGGAACATGTCCGTCATCTTCCAACTGTTTACGATGGCTCCCCGTTTCGACGGACCAATAGAAAAATTACCGGTTTCGGAATCACTCATAATTGGGTGAAGAGAAGCATCTTTTGGGAGTTGCCATATTGGAAGACGTTGTTAATCCGACACAACCTGGATGTCATGCACATTGAGAAGAACATCTTTGAGAATCTCTTTAACACTATCATGGACACATCAAAAGGGAAAGACAATATAAAAGCAAGGAGGGATGTAGAGATGTATTACAACCGACCGCAGTTGCACATTGCCACGTCAGGCAATAAAGTAGTGAAGCCTAAGTCGTCGTACACTTTGACAAAACAACAAGTAAAACAAGTATGTGAATGGTTGAAGAGACTGAAGTTTCCAGATGGGTAAGCTTCGAATATTGGGGGTTGTGTAAACATGGCAAATTACAGCTTTTATATCTTCAAGAGTCATGATTGTCATGTGTTTATGCAACGATTGCTTCCTATTGCGTTACGAGGGATGATACCGACTCCCATATAGGATGCGATAACGGAGTTATGCACATTCTTTCGTGTAATCTGCTCAAGGGTGTTACACTTAGAAGACTTGATTCCATTGCAAACAAGTATCGTTCAAATAATTTGTAAGTTGGAAAAAGTCTTCCCGCCCGGATTCTTTGATTCTATGGAACACTTAGTGATACATTTGACACGAGAAGCCATAAATGGTGGGCCGGTCCAATATAGGTGGATGTATCTTTATGAGAGGTAAATGAACTTTGCCATTCAAATATTTTTCATTCAAATACTTACCCATTTATTTTCTAACACGTATTTCAATCGTTGTTTAGGAAACTTGGGTCGTTGAAGAGGATTGTTAGAAACAAAGCAAGGGTGGAGGGGTCTATCGTTGAGTGGATACGACAAAGAGACCCTCATCTTGATGCAGTTGCACGAGATAAAGCTCGGGATGAAAGGTTTTCTACTTGGTTCGAACAACACGTGAGTACAAACATATGAAATTTACGTATGTAATGTTACACATATGTAATTTATTTCTTATTTGCGGTTTTATAGGTCATGCTCGGATCAGGCGATTTCTCCGACCATTTGAAATCCCTAGCACGTAGACCAGGCCGATATGTTTGGTCGCATAAGGGATATTTTGTCAATGGTTACAAGTTTCATACGGTAACACATGCTGCTGGGCGTGTCACACATAATAGTGGCGTATGTGTGAGAGGATCTTGTTATGACGACTCCGAGTTTGACTATTACGGATTGTTGGACGACGTGTTAGAGGTGGAGTACTACGGTGTGGGCTATTGTGCTGTAGTTTTGTTCAAGTGTACATGGTTTGATAGTCCATATGGAGTTAGAGTCGACCCTAAACATGGGTTGGTTGATATCAAATACAAGTCTAGACTCAGAGGTGAGGACTATGTAGATCCCAGTGCAGTGCAATCACAAGTAAATATGAACAATGATTAACAGATTATAGGCCACAGCAACTAGTCATATGATTGATATAACTTCAAAGGGTTAAGGTTTACAGAGAGAATTTCTGATTAGGATATGTAAACCTAATGACTAGTAAACTAAATAATGAATTTCTAACCTTACAAATGAAATAGAAAATAACTTTAAATACTTAGGCACGCAGGCCTGACGGGCTTATGGGTTTTTAGGCCCAACAAGCTTACAACTTTGAATAATTACATTACGAACCCTTATAAATACTTTATTCCACTTTCAACACACAGGACTTTCAGTCCTAACATTCTCCCCCTAAAGTTGAATAAAGCATTTATCTTCTTGAAATCTTCAAACATTGATCTTCTTTCCCTCTTGAATCTTTGAAGAACTTTGATGTTGCTTGACTTCATGCCTTTCCACGCTCCCCCTTGAATAAAGCTCTTGTTCTTCATAGTATCAACTTTGTAACCAGATTCAATGTACAGTAGCCTCGACTGAGCGCACTATCAAGCAGCTTTCAGCTGTAAAAACTCAATCACATCGGATCAACACACAATAAAGATAATGTGAGAGTTACTTGACATTCCACGATGCATCTTCAGTTTAAAACAAAGAATCTGTCTTTGAACCGCGAGTTGAATAGGCTTTCAGCTTAAGAACTTGTTTCAATCAGCTCGTAGGAGGAATAATGAAGAAACTTGTAGCAGACACCACATGATACGGGAAAGAATCAATACAAACTTTGAAAACTTCACTGTCTTCAGACAAACAAATTTAGCATTAAACTCATATCTTCATCTCTTTGATCTTTAGACCGTCTTCAGAAAAACAAACTTTCTTTCTTCAAAACTTTGAAATTGAACTTTGAAAACTTCTCCCCCTTTTTGATGATTGTGAGCATCATGATCATCAAAACTTCTTCAATTTCAACGCATTCTTTGATCTCCCCTTTATGATAATATGATATTCTTCGTCCTTTGATCTGAGTATCCGTCAATTCATGAAATGTATATATCCGAATCTTTTCAAATTCAGACATAATGGACAATGTAACCCTGATTCAACAGATGAAACAGTTAGTATGCCTGTAAGTAGCACAGAGCCACTTTGTACAACGGATGTACATTGGAAAGGAGTTTTTGTGATGTTCACTCCCCCAGGGATTCCATTCAATCATCGAAAAACCACAAAGGAATTTTCTATGAATGTTATGACAAGAAAACTCATTCCTTGTGTGCTCGTGAAAGTGTAGAAATGATTGAAGCTACTTAGCTTGATCAGGCTCAAATTGTGTAAACTGTTGAGACAGCAACAGATATTACACGGACTCAATGTGTATGAAAGAGGTGCGAAGGTGGGGCAACTTTCCTTCTTTTTCAATATCTAAATCTTCCAAATGAAGACTAGATAGCAGATATGCTGCGTCCCCAAAGAAAATGAAACATTTCTTTGTTAAGAAAGAAACGAGTGGCTGGTGGGGTTATAGCAAGAGTTGGCATGGGCTCACTGCATGTTTCAATGATGGTCACCAAGGAATGTGAACCAATCAGAATATTTGCCTGCCCGGCTCAGAAAGTGGTTGGTACAGAGTTCTGATATTCTTTTAACTCTGTTCTCACACCCTCTTTCTTTTTAACATTAAAGCTCACTTCTAACCAAAATCTCTTTTTCATTTTTCCGCTCAGCACAATGAGAAAAACTCAACCCGATGAGTTATCTCCCCCACTCTTTGATTTATGACCCCTCACCCCTCAAATCACTCTAGGATAACTTCCGAGGTAGGAAACACTGGTTTACGTGAATCCATGGAAGTTCTGTTTAAGCTCACTCACAAATCCCATGTAATTCCTATAAAGAATGTATGCTCAACAGTTTAACTTGACCAGTTAAGCACATATAAGATAACACTGTCAAAATGTATGCTCATTTAAAAATATGAATGAATTTTGAGCATTTGAACTTTGAAGATTTCTCAAAACAAGAATATCGAATGAATGAAATGAAATCACGAGATTTGTTTTGAGAATCTGACAATGTAACAATCAGATCAAATAAATTGGTTAGGGTAACAAAGATTTGGATATTTTGTTTATATGAACGAATATAAACAATTTTGCAATGAAAGCACAAGATTAGAACTTATGATTGATGCTCAACAACATTGAATTTCAAACGGGGGTATTACCATCGAAAAAATTGGTTCGTTATGAGACATGGTAATAACAAGTACAAATGAAGTACTGAACCTGTGTGTGTAAATACGTTTCAGTATAAAGACAAGATAATACGCAAGTATTGACCTTTAGAAACACACATTCAGTTAAACATTAATCTAAAAAAAATGAAAAACATTTAAAATCACACTTCTAGATTCATGAAACCTTTTGAAAATCAGAAGTGGTTTGAACATTTCAGAAACTGTTTTTCATGCTGGAAAGTTGTTCGTCTTCCAAACAATCAGAGATCTAGAGTTAGAAGATACTTACTTTTAAGCTCCCCCTCAGATCATGATATAATGATTTAGGTCTTTTAAGCTTCCCCTGGATAGTTGCAAAATATCCAGGTCTGAACGTTGAAGAACGGGTCCTGATCTGTCATGTGATCAGAAGCCAAAATTCGTTGAAGTCCGGGTTCTAAGTTGATTTACTTAGAAGCCATTGTTCTTCTACTCCCCCTTGACAGTAGATGCCTGCAACAAAGAATCAGTTTTCGGCTTGCTGAGAGTAGCCGATAAACACTCCTTCATCCGCCTTGGGACTGAATTTTCCAAGATCATCCTTATCATTTAAGACAAAGCAGGTGCATCCGAAAGCATGAAAGTAGTTGATGTTCGGGACGCGCTTGTTGATGATCTCGTACGGTGTTTTGTTGAACCGCTTGTTGATTATAGACCGATTTTGAGTGTAGCAAGCGGTAGCAACGGCTTCTGCCCAGAGAAATAGAGGTAGCTTGTAATGAGATAACATCGTGCGCGCTGCTTCAACAAGAGTTCTGTTCCGACGCTCTACCACCCCATTTTGCTGAGGAGTACGAGCAGCTGAGAAAGTATGCGAGATCCCCACTGAAGTGAGATAACCGGTGAGTATTTGATTCTTGAACTCAGTGCCGTTGTCCGTCCTGATGGTCTGAACTACTTGGTTGAGACTGAATTGAATGCTCTTCAGTAGTGATATAATCAACTCGGAAGTTTCGTCCTTTGAACGGAGAAAACGGACCCAAGTGTAACGAGATAAATCGTCAACCATCACCAGGACATACTTCTTGTGATTTATGCTTTGAACGCGCATCGGTCCACATAAGTCCATGTGGATTAGCTCAAGGGACCGAGAAGTACTAGGAACGGCTTTAGGCTTGTGGGACGCCTTCTTCATTTTGCCCTTTTCGCAGGCAGCGCACAGATGCTCTTTTGCAAACTTTAGATCTGGCATACCCTTGACATGGCCACCGAGCACCAACTTGTTGATATTCTTGAAGTTCAAGTGCGAGAGACGACGGTGCCATAGACAGCTTTGTTCAGCAGATGCTTTGGACAACAAACAGACTTCCTTGTCGGCTTTCAAGGATGAGAGGTCAATCGTATAGAGGTTGGTGCGTCGCGTTCCAGCAAGTATTTCTTTACCATCCTCAGTTCGAACGCTGCACCTTTTAGCCTTGAAAGTAACCTCGAGATTCTTGTCGCAGAATTGACCGATACTGAAGAGATTGTGGTCGAGACCTTCGACATAGGAGACTTTCTTTATAGTGATGTTATCTTTGACAATATCCCCGTAACCCCTGATAGGAGAGTAGTGATCATTTCCGAAACGCACATTCCCACAAAACCTCTCGGTGAAGTTTGTGAGAAGCTCCCTCCTTCCGGTCATGTGCTTGGAGCAACCTGAATCTAGATACCACACATGACCGTCCTGCAAAACAGGTTATTTCTTTTTAGGTACCCATTCGTAAATGGGTCCTTTGGGGTTAGATTTAACACCCGACTTAGAGACCCGTTTAGATTTGGGTCTTTGTCTATCACGGGAAACATCACAATGAGAATGATTATGAGCAATATGATATGAGCCAAACCAATCAGATGCATAACGACTATCAACAAAATCATTTGATCCACAATAAGAGCAACACAGACAATCATGAGACAGTTGAAGTAATTGCGGAATTGAATAAACTTTTAAAGGAAGAATTCCATTACATTCAACTAGAGGTTTAGAAATAAAAACATCATGATTGTTATTGTTCTTTCTAGACTTTAAGACATGATCAACTAATTCTGATGTTGCCGAGCTCTCTTTTGACTTCTTAGCTACCCAAGCATATTTCACTTCTTTCCGCCGACCATACGTATCTGAAATGCCGTTAAACCCATAGTCAGAGGATTTGAAAATTGAAGATTGTGACCTTTGAGAGCTACCGGTCTTTTTCTTCTTCTGTGAACGCTTTTTAGATTTAGACTTGGAAGATTTTGAAGAATTGTTCACAGAAGGTTTTTGCGGGGCAGATGTGGAACATTCACCCTTATAAAATTTAACCGGAGGCTCACATGACTCATTTAAAAAATCAACATGACTAGGTAGAGAAGGATTAAAATCAAATTGGCTCAAATTGCTATCTAAACACACCTCAGAATTCAAGAATGCGGAAAATTCTAGTTCCTCATCAGAAAGGACCTTATCGCTTGAGGAGTTCAGGACAACGGAAGAGTTTGTTAAGAATGGATCATTTGCGGAAGCATTTTTACAATCAGAACACTGATCCGTTTCAAAAACATGAGGTTCTTTTCCTTTATTTGAAATGATTGGTGACGAGTCACCCATAAAAGCTTTGCAGGAAGATGTATCGGAGGCAGGATAAGAATTTTCAAACAGATGAGTATTCTCACTCTGGAGATTTGAAGGCTTAGCTTGAGGTTCAGCCTCGTTAAATTGCTCTTTCAGGCGATCTGCTGCCAAGGCAGCCAGTTGTGAATTTAACTTCTTTATTTCTGTCTGAAAGTATTCTTTCTCCTTAACTGACACATTTTCCTCTTTAGTGGAATAGAGGCACTCAATTTGGGATAAAAGTTCTTGTTTTTCCTTTTGAAATCTGTCTCTTTCTTGTTCAAACGACTCTTCTAGCTGAACAATTTTTCTTTCTAAAATCAGAGGTGGAACATAGACTTTATGGTCTGGTTGTTCCTCCTCATTTTGAACGGTTTTAGTATCAAGTTCAGCTTGAGTATAGCTTCGAAAGTAGTCATTTGACAAAAAAACAGGTTTTTCCTCGTTGTAAGAAGCATTTAAGGAATCATAAACAAAAGGAAGTTTCATTTTTGTGGAGGTCTCCCTTCTTAACTCATCCTCTTCCCAATCCTCATCCTCAATTGGTTTGGTCCAATTGATTTTGTATTCTGGATAGGTCTTATCTAATCCAAGAAACTCGGATGCGTACATCGTCGGAACTTGGGATAAGGCCTTTTTCAAATAATATGGGTTATCGTAACCGATACCCCTATTCGCATGCTTGGGTTCTTTTGGTGTAATTAGATGTAACGTTTGTTGAGATTGCCCAAGTCTATAAAGTTTCTTTTCCATCTCCTTTAACTGATTAGATAACCTTATGTTCTCATTTTTGTAAGCCACATTTTGATTTAACAAATCAATTTTCTCGGTCTCAGACGTACGAAGCTTAACGGTCAGGTCATCTACTTTGGTCATTAGTTTTTGTGACTCTGTTGAACAACTCACATTCTCTTCTCTTAAATTAGAAATCGTGCACAGGTAGCTAGAAATTTCTAAGCTTTGTTTTTCCATAAAGTCAGACTGTTTAGTGACGCGGTTTTCTAAAGATGAGAGAAGTTGTTCTTTTTCTTTTAAAAGTAGCTTGTAAGAATCAAGTTTGTGCAATGAGAGTTGCATTTGATCAAGTAAAGCTTCATGAAAAGGGGCACATACCTGGCAAGGAGCATTGCGATCTTCTTCATCAGTATCGGATGGTGATGAATGGTTGCCCATGAAACACAAATGAGCTTTAGCATCCTCAGGTTCTTCATCCGACACTTGTAACCAGTAATCGTCTTCAGCCATTAGAGCTTTACCGGCTTCCTTTTCTTTGGCAAGAAGCAGCTTGGCTCGGTAGTAGTCGGCGTTGCGCACAATTGGCTTGCGACAATCTTTGGCGAAATGACCTAACCGACCACAGTTGTAGCATTTGATCGGCTCGTCTTTCGGCTTTTCTTCATTCCTCTTGTCAGACTTCTTACCAGCTTCAAAGCGACTATTACCTTCAGACTTTTCTCGATGATCACGTCGAGTAGAGACTCTTTGCTTGTTGGAGGACTTGTTAAAAAACTTCCTCTTTTGAAATGCTTGGGTGAGAAACACCATTGCTTCTTTCATCTTGGCAAGTTCTGGATCTGAGTCGCTATCGGGATCTTCAGGTTCAGAATCACCCAGCACGGCCTCTTTTCCAGATGATCGGCTGACGGACTTGCCTCTTCTCTCAGATACGAGTGCTATTTGATCAGCTGCTGGCTTTTTCTCTGCTTTCCCAATAAGCTCCATCACTTCCTCTTCGTCCTGGAGCAGCATTTCATAGAGTTCGTGAAGGTACAGCTTCTCCAGGGTCTGAGTGTGGCGTATATGGGAGACGAACGGTTTCCACTCAGGCTGTAATTTGTTCATAAACTTTATGTTGTTTTCCGTGTTCGTCTTTGTGATCTTATTTTTCTGAAGATCATTCAGAAGCATATTAAACCTCTCGTAGGTTTCCGTCAGCGTTTCACCTTTTCTTGCTTTAAACCCATCATATCTGGTGATACAGTTGGTCACCTTTAGCTGGTTATTGATGTGGCTTCCCATCATCATCTTCTCTATTTGGTCCCACATCTTTTTTGATGAATCCTTGAAGCTATCTATACAAGCATAGATGTCATTCGGTAGACTTTGAAGAAGGTACGATTTTGCTAGCTTTTCTGGCTCGTACATTTCCTTTTCCTTCGTAGTAAAATCAACAATAGATTTCCGAATCTGTCGCTCTGGCCATCCTTCAGCTGGGTTTGCCGGTACCACTTTCATTGGCCAATCTTGTGGACCCTCAGTCAGGCATTTGTAGATATCTTCATAGTTGGATTTTGATTCTATGAAGTTCATAAATCGGTCATGCCACTGAGGATACTCTCCCCGAAAGAGCACCGGGGGCTTTTGGTCAGAACCGATGGCTAGAGCATCCCTTGAGTTCATCTTTACTTCTTAACTTAAGAGCACTGCAATGATCGTTAGGCAAGCAGGATGATCCAACTATAATAAAATAGAAGAAACACATAAACACTTGGTCTAACAGAATATCAGGTCAAACGAAAGACCGGAGTATGCAAGATACCGGTCGAAGGAAAGACCGGAGTAAGCAGGTATCCGGTCGAATGACAAGACCGGGGATACACGTATCCGGTCGAAGTACAAGACCGGGGATACACGTATCCGGTCGAAGGTGTTTGACCGGAGGTTACAACCACCCGGTCGAAGGCAAGACCGGAGTACAAGTGTCCGGTCAAATGGGTAAGACCGGGGAATACTCTTATTCGGTCGAAGGTGTAAGACCGGAGTACAAGTGTCCGGTCAAATGCTCAGGTCGAAAGACTTTAATTACGATAAACACAAAAATACCAGATAAGACAGAAGAACACGAATATTTCGACCGAAGAACCCGAAGAATTTCTGGGATTCGACCGAAACCAAAACCCAGATCCTTCTCCTTCGATCGAAAGAAACAAAAAAAATCAACCAAAAATCGATTCAACCGATTAACAATCAACAGTAACAAATAATCGACCGAACAGAAATTAACCCTAATAATAATCGACCGAACAAAAGATTTCCAGAAAATTAATCGACCGAACAAAAATCTTACTGTTTTTCCCAAAAAAAATCGATCGAACAGATTAAATCTTACTGTTTTTTCCAAAAAAAATCGATCGAATAAAACCAGAAGCAAACAGATATCGATCAAACAGATAACACAGAATGTAACCACTAACAATCAATTAATGCAAGTAAAGCAATTAACACAAGTAATTGATCTTAGGATTTCAGACAAACCTTTTTACTGGATCAAACCTTTTTGCCTATCCGCTCTGATACCAATTGTAGATCCCAGTGCAGTGCAATCACAAGTAAATATGAACAATGATTAACAGATTATAGGCCACAGCAACTAGTCATATGATTGATATAACTTCAAAGGGTTAAGGTTTATAGAGAGAATTTCTGATTAGGATATGTAAACCTAATGACTAGTAAACTAAATAATGAATTTCTAACCTTACAAATGAAATAGAAAATAACTTTAAATACTTAGGCACGCAGGCCTGACGGGATTATGGGCTTTTAGGCCCAACAAGCTTACAACTTTGAATAATTACATTACGAACCCTTATAAATACTTTATTCCACTTTCAACACACAGGACTTTCAGTCCTAACAGACTATTACGTCCTAGCATCACAAGCGGAACAAGTGTATTACACACCCTATCCTTCAGGAAGTAAGGATTTAAAGGACTGGTGGGCAGTTGTGAAGACCAAAGCCCGTGGAATATATGAAGTTGCAGAAAGGGCTATCGATGTGTTGGATGATGATAACGTGGATGGAGAACCGTTCTTTCAAACCAACGAACGGGTAACTCATCATACAAACAACTGGGTAAATGAGGACCTCGATTCCGTCCCTCTTGTCACTGGGGAGCTCAACGTAGTCGCCAAAAATGACGAAGCTAGCGAGGAAGCTGCATCAGATCACGAAGCTAGCGACGAGGAAGAAGAATTTGAAGATATGGATGATGATGAAGATAACGAAGATGAACTTATGTTATCTGATCACTCGTCTGATAACTAGTGTGTCTTTCATATGTAGACATTTTCGTGTTAAACATTCTCTATTTTGCCGTTCTTATGTAGACATTTTTGGGTCTTATGATTTATGTACACTTATATCATTTTGTGCTAACCATTCTCTATTTTTAGATGTCTGGACACCCTTTTAGGGGTAGTAGGGGTAGTAGGAGTGGTAGGGGTAGGGGCAGTAGCAGCTCCGCTGGGTGTGGTGACCCCCAGGCCGATGAGTTCACCGGCGACGACCTAGATCAGATCCAGTCTGATGACAGAGCAGCGAGCTCGAGGGTTATAGCCCCAAATGTGGCATCACAGACGCCCCAACCTAGTCAGCGACCACCACTTTTGTTGTCTGATGCGGGCGGGTAAGTAGATGTGATCTATTATTTATTCTAGTACATAATAAACCGATCCTAATGTTTTTTATGTTGTATATTTTACAATTGTGAAGGTTTAAGGACAAGTCGGCAGTCCGGAGGGCCATTGCCGTCTTTAAGTCCATGTTTGATGGTCCTTGGGCTCATTTTAGGGATGTCCCTAATGAGCACTATCCACGGTTGCTGGATCGATTTCGGGTAGGTATTTTACTCTATTTAACTTATTGAGTGGATTTATTTTTACTTAATCCAAACAATGTGTTTGCAATTGTATTATAGTTGGTCTCCTGAGATGGACGCCGATGTATTAGTTGCATATTGGCGTCACCTAAATAATAGGTACGCCGACATGATGAGAGATGCATGTGTCTTCGCCGAGGAAAGGTCTTTAGACATTGATGGTGTCCAGTTCGACGGACGTGACTACAGGATTCTTGCGCCACACCCTCCAGAGTGGATCCGGAGTGAGTTTTGGGTCCAGATGATTGAGCAGACTTGTTTTGTTTTGAATACTTGTATCTGGTTGTACTAGGATTTATATTGATTTATGTCTTCTTTTTAATAGGTATGGAATACCGACACGTTCCGGCGTGTAGTTTCGGCCAATACAGCCAATCGGGCCACCGAGTATGAGGGGATGACATCCAGACACTGTACTGGATCTATTAGTATCCCTATGCATCGGGACCGCTTGGTAATTTATCATACACTAGACTAAATGTATATAATTGATGAATATATGTACTATATACATGATTTTATTACCTACTAACAATTTAAGTTGTGTATTGTAGAGAGATGCATGGGGCCGTGAGCCTACCAGCGACGAGGTTTGGGAGGCTACACACTGCACCAACAGGAAGCTTGTTCCGGGTGCGACTGGTCCGACCACGGATCCTCCGATCTACGTTTATCCAAAGGCGGCTCATATGATGGTAAGTTCAATTATGCATGACTAGATATTTGTTTGTTTTATAAGATAGATAGAAGTTATAGCAAACTTAGTTTGGGCTGCCAATTGTTGGGCAGACGATAGGATTGTTTTGATAAAAGCAGGTCATGGATATATGTTCAAATCACAGTTGAAATGCTGCCGAATTTTCTATAGGTTAGTTGACTTGACAATGTCTAATTTGGTAAACTGTAGGATGCCTACCATCGGAATAGGGAGGAGGAGTACCCGGACTTACCTCCCGGCACTGTACCTCCCAATGACGCCGAGTTGTGGGAGCGTAGTGTCGGAGGACGGCGTAAGGGTCGTCTTTTTGGATGGGGGACCAGTCAGGATCCCTATTATGCTATGACCGGTGATTCAGGTGCCAGTTCGAGCGGAAGCACGCGCGGCCGTCGCGATGAGGAGGTATGCTTGTCAAATGTTGTTTAACATTGTTAATCATATGTTTGTTAAATGTTGTCTGACATTGTTCTATATATGTTTGTCAAATGTTGAATTTCAGTTGGAGGAGCTGAGGCAGAGGTTAGAGAGAGAGGAAACAGAGAGGATCCAGTTGCAGGAGCGACTACAGAGAGAAGAAGCAGAGAGGATCGGGATTCAGGAGCGAATGGATAGAGATGAAGTAGAGAAGAGACAGATGCGGGAACGAATGGCTCAGTTTGACGCGTTCATGATCAAGTTTAACAGTCAACACCCCTTTCCCCCTCCGTAGGATTATGTTTATGTATTTATAGATATTTTGTACACTTTAAGAATTATTAATATTTAAAAATTGGTAGGTTTTGTATGGGATAAAAAACTGGAAAATTTTAATTTTTAATTATTTTAAAAAAAAAATTACCGACGGATTATCCGTCGGTAATCCGTCGGAAAGTATTTTTTAATTTAATTTTTATTTAATAAATATCCGTCGGAAATCCGTCGCTAAATTCGTCGGAAAGAATCTGTCGGAAATAATCCGTCGGTAATCCGTCGCTAAAGGAAGACCGTCGGTGATCCGTCGGAAATAATCTCGCCGTCGGTAACCGTCGGAGATCCGTCGGAAAACATAACCGTCGGTGATCCGTCGGTAATATCCGTCGGTAATTTAAACGCCGACCACCTCTTTACCGACGGCTATTTACCGACGGATCACCGACGGATTCATCCGTCGGTGATAAGCCTCTGTTTTGTAGTGGATTCATATATGATACCATTATTTTATTACATGTAATCATATATGATGTTGATATTATCACATATGATTATTGATAGAATCCATATAATATTTGATATTATAACAAGTGATTATTGATACTTTCACATATGATATTTGATATTATCATATGTGATCCTTTGTATTGGGTTCATATATGATACCATTATTTTATTACATGTAATTACACATGATATTTCATATTATCATATATGATTATTGATAGTATCTATATAATATTTGATATTATCACATGTGATTATTGACAAAATCACATGATAATAATCTGTGATCTTTGGTATTAGATTCATATATGGTACCATTATTTTTTTTACATGTAATCATATATGATGTTGATATTATCACATATGATTATTGATAAAATCCATATAATATTTGTTATTATCACATGTGATTATTGATAATTTCACATATGATATTTGATATTATTATATGTGATTCTTTGTATTGAGTTCATATATGATACCCATTATTTTATTACATGTAATCACATATGATATTTCATGTTATCACATATGATTATTAATAATATCACATGATAATCAAACTTTAAGTTGATCATTCTAAATTATTTAATTTTTTGAGCATGAATAATAATATTAAAATATTTAATCTATAATATAAAATTATTCAATTTTTTTTTGTTGTGATAGGAACAAAAAAATCACGCTTTTTAGGGTGGTGAAATAGATGAGGCTAATATTTCGCCTTTTGGTTTGAATATATTAATTGAATAATATGCTATGAATTAATGAGATTTTCAAATGGTTTGAAATACTTTTTTGTTCCAATTCTACCCTTAAAAGATTTTTTTTTATTTTATTAATAATGATAATTATCTTAATTTCTAAAAATATTTTTATTTTTTATTTATATTATTTTCTAACGAGTTATGTGGTCTAAATTGCTTTTCGTCTTCTTGCAAATTGATTGTCTTCTCGTTTGAACCTGCCCCTATATATATATATATACATATATATATATATATATATATATATATATATATATATATATATCTTATATAGAGAGAGAGGGGGGGGGGAGGTTCAAACGAACGTTAACTATTTAAGAAAACAATAAATTGTGTGGAAAATCATATATGCTTCGGCATTAATGGCCAAGAAAATGGATGCGGGCAACTTTGCCCACGACTTAAGTCGAGGCAAAGTCGCGTGAATCATATATGATTTTGTACGTGAATCATATATGATGTTGTATGTACTCGATCGTTCTCGTGTTTTCTTATATAGATATTGTATGTATGTATGAACCCACCTCTATATATATACACACACATATCGGGGTGGCCGGTGATCACCGTCCCCGTCCTTGATAAAATCATCGAATATGTCTCTGATCCCCTCCCCGTTCTCGATAAGAAGTTCCTGAACCCGACCTGAAATTTTCGGTTTTCGTTTTTCACCATCGGTTCCAGTTTTTTTTTTTTTTTTGCCATCCCTAACATAATGTACTAGTTCTCATTATTATCACAATTTTATGAGTTCTCAAAA
The DNA here is from genome assembly GCA_954870635.1 of Arctium minus. NCBI lineage: Eukaryota > Viridiplantae > Streptophyta > Magnoliopsida > Asterales > Asteraceae > Arctium > Arctium minus. The sequence goes on from OX941085.1 coordinate 62,542,817, forward strand.
GAACATCCCCTTATACACGTATTACATAAGCAAGTATAAATGTATGTATATAGTATCTATATACATCATGTATACATGTTGATACATACATATATACGTGATTAACAACAATACATAGATGTATTGAACTCCATACATACAAACATATATGTACACAAGTTATACACGTATAGACTATTTTTTCATATATATATATATATATAATTATATGGGGTCGTTTTAAACAACAATGTTTTTTTTTTGATACAGAGGGGGGCGGCTCCTCCGATCAAGAATTAAACAACAATGTTAAATATCATGAGAAAGTAAGAAAACAAAGATTTCTATGTGATTCATTTAAAAAATACATTTAAAGATGCATATGTGAACTTATGTATGAATAATTTGTAACGTCAGTTCATAAAAATAAGAAAAATAAAATAAGAGTGAATTGTGGATTTGGTCCCTGTGGTTTTATGATTTCTTTGACCATGGTCCTCATTCTATGTTTATTGTGGATATAGTCCATGTGGTATGCAATATATTGTGGCTAGGTCCCTAAACACTAACATCATTAACTTTAAAGGGTTAAAGGCATCATGTACCTTGCACACTATGGGTATAATAGTCATTTTACTTTTCCCTTTCAATTTATTTTATACACCTTTAAAATAAACAATACTAAATTGTGGATTTGGTCCCTATACATCACTCATCATCTTTAAAACACATTTATCATCTCTCTTAATTTTTTTGTTTCATCCAATCTCCATTGTCAAAGTACAAGAAAAACTAACTTATTAAAGTGCAAAAAAAAAATTTACATACATTTAAAAATAACAATTGTTTGAACCCAACACTACATCCTAAAAAAGACAACTTATCAAAATAACAATTGTTTGAAACCAATATTACATCCCCAAAAGACAACACATCAAAATATAATTGTTTATATCAATATTTATGTAGTAATTGTTGGCAACGGTTTTGTTTATTTTCTTGACGACATCTAAGTGACTTGAGTAGGAAGTACATTAATCTTTTTCATAAAATGCATAGACCATTTGGAAACCATGATGTGGGAAAAGGCTTATATGCATGTCAGTTGACATCTGTAAACACAAATATATTATGACATAGGAGGTTGAAGGGAAGACAATAGTGTCATAAGAGCATCTCCAATCGGCCGTTAAATCGCCTATCAAAATTTATTTATACCAAAATTAACATTTTAACATTAATAATTTGTTTTTAAAATTAACATATTTATATTAAGTAAATTATATATACATTTAATATATATTTGATGTTTTTTTAGAGTGTGATTGGAGTTGGGTCTTTTTTTTGTGTTGATGGACCCACCAAATTTTGTATTTTTTTGTTAAATTTGGTGTTGTGGTTTGAGATGCTCTAAATAGTCATACTTGAATTACACATCAAGTCACTTGAAACTTGCTGGGGATCCATACCCCTTCAATTAGCATTTTAATATCTAATGCACTATATAATGAAGTTTGGATCTCCAAAATAAAGATGATTACATCACATTTCCAAATGGTCTATATATTTTATGAGAATAATTAATATACTTCATACTCAAGTCACTTAGATGTCATCAAGAAAATAAATAAAACCATTGCCAACAACTACTACATAAATGTTGATATAAAACAATTGTCATTTTGATGGGTTGTCCTTTTGGGGATGTAATATTGGTTTCAAACAATTGTTATTTTGATAGGTTGTATTTTTTAAGATGTAGTGTTTGGTTCAAACAATTGTTATTTTTAAATGCAAGTAATTTTTTTTGCACTTTAACAAATTAGTTTTTCTTGTACTTTGACAATGAAGATTGGATGAAAAAAAAATTAAGAAAGATGATAAATGTGTTTTAAAGATGATGAATGATGCATAGGGACCAAATCCACAATTTAGTATTGTTTGTTTTAAATGTGTATAGAATAAATTGAAAGTGAAAAATAAAATGACTATTATACCCATAGTGTGCAAGGCACATGACGCCTTTAACCCTTCAAAGTTAATGATGTTAGTGTTTAGGGACCCTAGCCACAGTATATTGCATACCACAGGGACCATATCCACAATAAACATAGAATGAGGACTATGGTCAAAGAAATCACAAAACCACAGGGACCAAATCCACAATTCACTCATAAAATAATGAATATAGACGATACAACTCATCAAATAATGCCTTTAATAAAAATTTCCAAAAATGAATGAGCATAAAAGTCATTTATAAGAGTTATCTAAGGTATTATTTAGGGAAATTAATTAAAATAGGCGTATTTGACCACCGTATTACCCAAATACCCCAAATCTCGTCGAATTTGCCTAAATGCCCATTATGTACGGGATAAGTGGCCGGGAATCCCGGGTTTGGACGTGTTCGGCCGAAATATGACTCGATCCCGGGGTTAGGGCCGGGATTCCCGGGGTTGTTTTAGGGTTTGAGAAAAAATTAGGGTTTGAGAAACGTGCATCAATTGTCCCGTTGAAGTCATTGTAGTGGACCCCCCAACCTTCCCCTTACCCTTTCCCCTTACCCTTGGCTTGGTCTTTCTCGGAGGGGCCGGTGTGGTCGAAGGTTGTTGGGTATACGGGGAACGTAAGTTTGGGCCTGCTACAATGTCTCGTCTCCCCCTCCTAAGTGTTACCACCTCCACCTGGTCAAGCATGGGAGCATCATCCTCGAAGTGGCGCTCAATGATATCACTACCCATAGGAGAGCTCAGTCACACCTGGGTGGTGTCAACCGCCGACCCCATCGAACCCGGGATAGAAGGTCCGAAAAAATCATCCACCATATCGCTAAGGAATGACCTACCCTGATCGAGGTGTGCTGGCGGTGTCACGTACGGCGGAATCACCACCATATTTATGGTTTTTTGCAAAGTTAAGGAGGCCTAAGTTTTGTTGATTTCGTCTATTGAGAGAGTTTATAAAAGAAACCACTCAATCTATTGGACTTCCAGGTAGTAGGGGAATCACGTGGATTGCTTAAATCCCTACAAACCTTAGGGCTATTTACACCCGTTTGACAAAATCCAAATCGATATGTTGTGATTAAAAGGCTTATGATTATAGTTATTATCTGGGTTTTTATGGCAAAAAAACAAAGTTAAGGGGCCTAAGTTGCAAAAAACCAAAGTTAAGGGGCCTAAGTTGTAATAAACCAAAGTTAAGGGGCTTGTGTTGTAATAAACCAAAGTTAAGGGGCCTAAGTTCTAAATTTATCAAAGTTAAGGGGCCTAAGTTGTAAATTATCAAAAAAAACATGTCATCTCTAAAATATTTATAAAAAATAGCGCAACACTGTCAAAAAACGTAATACTATAACATGTTATTAACGCAATCTCTAAAATTAACCCAATCTCCAAAAAAACATGCCATCTCTAAAATATTTATAAAAAATAACGCAACACTATCAAAAAACGTAATACTATAACATGTTATTAACGCAATCTCTAAAATTAACCCAATCTCCAAAAAAAACATGTCATCTCTAAAATTTTTATAAAAAATAACGCAACACTGTCAAAAAACGTAATACTATAACATGTTATTAACGCAATCTCTAAAATTAACCCAATCTCCAAAAAAACATGTCATCTCTAAAATATTTATAAAAAATAACGCAACACTGTCAAAAAACGTAATACTATAACATGTTATTAACGCAATCTCTAAAATTAACCCAATCTCCAAAAAAACATGTCATCTCTAAAATATTTATAAAAAATAACATATTATTACCGCAATCTTGGAAATTAACGCAATATCAAAAAAACACGAAATACTCTAACATGTTATCCAACGTAAACATAACACATAATCTCTAAAATAAACGCATAATCGAACACATAGTCTAATAAACATACAATAAATATTTTATAAAATATAAAACTACAACGGGGTTAAGAAAACTTACAGTAGTAAGTAGACGAGACATATCCGAGATTGCTAAAAATTAACGAATGGAGTCGAAATCCGAGCGTGGTATACACGATTGAAATGAGAGAGTTAGAAATGAGAGAGTTATATTATTGTGTGGGGTTTCAAATGGTCCCCCTTCCCTTTTATAATCGAACCAAGACACATGGAAACCCTAAACCCTTTTAATCCCCACCGTCAAAACACTTCGATCGGCAACAAGATTTTCGGTCCCGGCCTCCAACCCCGGGATACCCGGCCATAAACCCGGGATTCCCGGCCACACAACCCAACCCGGGATTCCCGGCCACTATTCCCGGACAAAAGGGGTATTTCGGCGATTTGAACGAGATTTGGGGCATTTGGGTAATACGGATTTGAAATACGCCCATTTTAATTAATTTCCCTATTATTTAAGATCCTTTTACCATTTTTGTAATTTTAATGTGATTTAAGTTTTTATTTAAATAATATATATTTTATTTAAGCATTTAAAATAAGCGTAATTTAATTTTTCATTTAAAGAATCTATTTTTTTTATTTAAGATATTATTTAGAAAAATTATAATTTTCTTCAAAATCTCATGTGATTACCAATTAATTGAGTTTTTCTCAAAAAAAGTTCTTCTTTACATGTGATTTAAAGTGTTAAAAGCAGTGATATTCTTCATCATATGTGAAAATTTAAGCCATAAAATAAAATTTTTAAAAATTGATTCTCTAAAACATGAGCTATGGTAAAACTGATACAGTTTTGTTATAATTTACCCAAACGATTGGATAAAATTTGAAATAGGTGAAAGTAGATACCCTAAAGCTTCAGTAACAACCACGGTTCCAAAAGACTTGCCATAACGTAAGACGCGTCTTCGTCGTTATGATAAGGCCTATAACGTTTATTTAAAGCGTGACTCATGTCATTGTGTGCCGTGGCGTGCATTTTTTACAAGGCTTGACTTTTTTTCCAAAAACAAAATGTTTTTTCAAAATTTTGTGTTTTTACATTTTTCATATTAGATTTTACACTTTTATAAATTTACATAATCATATCACTCAGTTTCACGAATCCATATATGTTAAGGACTTACGATTAAAAAGAAGATGTAAAGTCACCTTTCCAAGTTTCATTTTGAATATTTGATCAAAGATTATTTATATAATATCAATATATATGATTTTTGTTCTTTTAATATGTAAGTAATTTTTTTTAAATATCAATTGAATAACTGACGGATGGTAATGAGGGTGGTGGGGGGCCATGGCCCCCCTACTTTCTTCTCTACTTAGTGCACCTGCAAGTATCAATACTATGTAATTTTGTTTAATTTAGATTTTGGCCCCTTCAGATTTCAAGTGTGACCCACCAGAGCAATACCTAGATTATCGTTGTGTTCTCTAATTCGGAGAGAAAATAAAAGAAATGGATGAAAAAGAAAGGGAGAGAAAAGAAAGGAAAGGAAAATAATTTTTTCATTTGTGTTCTCGAAATGGAAGGATAAGGAAGGAAAGGAAAGAAAAGAAAATAGTTTTTCATGTTTTTGAAAAGAACAGGAGAGAAAAGAAAGGAAATGTGTTAATTGTACAATTATACCCTTATAAAAATATATTTTATATAAGAGTAAACTCCAATTTTGGTTCCTGACGTTTATTGATTTCTTTAAAATAGGTCGCTATGGTTTCATAATTCAAGTTTACATCCCCAGGGTTTGGATTTTGCTCTAGAAATGGTCCCTGACACTAACGACGTTAAAAATCTCTGTTAGAGTCAGGGGCATTTTCGTCCAACCATGTTTTTGTCCTTTTTCTGCACTTTTTTTGTTTCATTTTATTATACTTTTATATATATATATATATATATATATATATATATATATATATATATATAACTTATATATATACATCTCCATTATTACAGGTTGCAAGAACCAAAGAGGCCAACTTTTTCCCCCGGCCATTTTCTCGTTGACGATATCCACCTCCACCATCCGACAACCACCTCAACCATCTCACCATACACACACACACCGACGATATACATATATATATATATCTACACACACATACAACACACGACGGTGGTGATGGGTTAACGGAATCATCGAAACCACAGAGGACAAAACAAGAGGGAAGATGGTGGGTTAAGGTGGAGTTTCATGTACAGTGGAGATTGATTATGGTGAAGATGGTGGGTCACAGTGGAGTTTTCACGGTGAAAATGGTCGTTCACGACAGGGACGATCATTGATGGAGATAGTTGTTGGCCAAACCACCGGTTCACATTAACCATTTCGGATGTTTTTTCGGGTTCTACCGGTGACTTTTACTCTGTTTCTTTGCTTTTTTGGGTTATTTGGGTTTTTAGTTTGTGAGCTTTTGTTTGAATATGAAGGGAAAACCATATGGTCAAATTGATATAACAATAAAAATAAGAAACACTTGTGTTTGAGTTTGATTTTGGCCGGTGATGTTGCCGGAGATGTCGCCGGAAAAAATGGAGTTATTGCCGGAAAAATGGGGAAGGGGGTGATTCTATTAAATTTACAGAGTTGGTCCCTAAAATTTTTATGGTTTTTAAAAAATAAGAAAAAACATAGAAAAGTTGCAAAAGAGGGACAAAAATATGATTAGACGAAAATGCCCCTGCCTTTAACGGACCAAATAGACGTCGTTAGGTGTCAGGGACCATTTCTAGAGCAAAATCCAAACCCTAGGGATGTAAACTTGAATTATGAAACCATAGGGACCTCTTTCAAAGAAATCAATAAACGTCAGGGACCAAAATTGGAGTTTACTCTTTATATAATGAAAGATTGGGTAGTTTTGTAATTTTAATAATTTCAGTAATTTTTGTAAATGATTTTAATTTCTTTCCTTTCCTTTCCTCCCACATATGGGAGGAAAGTTATCAATTATTTCCTTCCGTTTCCTTTCCTTTCCTTTCTCTCCTAAAAAAGATTCGAGAACATGAGTTTTTTTTACTTTCCTTTCCTTTGTATAAGATACATTTTTATCTTTGGTGATTGCATGCATAAAATCTTCTTATACGTGCTTTCCCTACAAAATGTATAAAAATTAGGTTTTTGAAATCTACGTTTTATCACTTTAATAATCATATTTAAATAAGAAAACCTTTATTTTCATCAATATTTTTCTATTTTTATATATGTTCATATATAAAAATATTAAAAACATATCTTTAATAAGGAACTCGAGCTTGTAAGGGACTTTCATTCTTCTTACTTTTTAGCATAAGGGACTTGAGCTCGTAAGAAGCTTACATCCACTTGAAAATCATTACTAGATGATTTTTTACAGTACAATTAACTTCGAAAGAGCAATCACTTTTGATTTTCTCTAAGTAGCTAGTCTCATACTTATACTCTGCCGGTTTAATTCTTCTGAATTACGGAAATGTTATTTTCAAGAATGAATATAGTAAAAACAGTATTACAAAATAAATGGAAGATGAGTTTTAGAAGATTGAATAGTTTTGTTTGTTGAAAGGGAATTTGCTGTATAGATTACTTTGGAAGAAAGTTCACAAAATTTCGAGGTTGCAAAAGATCAACATTTTCACTTTGATGAATGATGTATAAATATTTCATATAATTTCTTTGTCTTGTTTTAGAGTTTTAATATGCTAGAACTCTGGTTGGTATATAAATTTTTGTACATTTTGAAATTAAACATATTTACATAACATATTTGTAGAAGATTAGGTTCGGCCCCTCAGTTCATAAGCTCGTATTCTGCCCCTAGAATAATCTATATCTATACTATATTATAAAGCACGGATAAAAACTCTTAAAAACAGTTATTAAAGCTTAATGTACTGTTATTTAATGTTAATTACTTAAAAAACAACCATTAAAGCTTTATGTATTACGTTATTTATTAACTTTCAGTCTATATCTCTAACCAACTTAACTCCCCTAAAATCATTTCACATTTTAATCCCCTAAAATCACTCCACTGCATAATTAAATACATGATAAAAATCAAATTTTAAATATAAAAAATCTAAAATATAATTAATAAAATCTAACAGAATATTTAATATTTTCTCAAAACCATCCAAAATCGTACCATAAATTGACAAAAAATAAAATAAAACCTTAAAATCATGATCTATCTCGCTGCATTGCGCGAGTACGCTTCTAATATATAAAAAAAACATATATAATATACATCTTATATCACACCTTAGTTATTTAGAACCTTGTTACAAACGCTTAATAATCAGAATTTAGATAGAAAAAGATGGAATAAATTAATTTCCAGGAATATTGAATTGATTTTATATATTTAAATTAAAAAAGAAGAAGAAAAAAACCAGGTTTGTTGGTGCGGAACATAAAGATTTATGGGGAAGGAGGAAACGACATCGTCTTGTCCCACTTAACCACGAGTACATGATTCTCTGGATCTTTTCCGGCGGGGTTTGAGTCTAGCTGCATTTTCCGTCAAGTTATTCTCAATTTCCAAAGGGAAGTTGAGAATCGCTTTTCTACCGCGTATATTAAACGCAGCTCTATCGTAAGCTTTTGCAGCTTCAATGGCGGAATCAAAGGTACCTAACCACAGCCTACATCCACGCCGCTTTGGATCTCGGATCTCCGCCGAATACTTTCCCCACGGCCTTCTCCGGACACCTCTGTACCGTACTGGATCACTCTCCTTGTTCTTGTTCAATATCTTTTTTCTCGACCGTTTTTTTGTTTTTGGAGCGCTCGATTGATCAACCAATTCAGGAACTGTTACATCGATTGGTTTGAAGTCAAAGTCGGAGAAATTAATTGATTCAAAAGGCGAATTAGCAGAGGATGAAGTCCATGAGGTTGAAGAATGAGAATGTAGGTAGTCAAAATCTGACATTAAACAATCATCAACTTCAATATTTGAGAATGCATCTAGAGGAGGAGGAGGAGGGAGGTCAGATGTGGAGAATAATTTATTATGGAGTGTGGCCATTAACGAATCAAAATAGAGGTTAATGTTGATGATGATGATGATGATGATGATGAGCAGAATTAAGATAGGAGGAATGTATGTATCGTCGTCTTGGACAGAAAGAGACACTGGCTGCTCTCATTTTATATATATATATATGGAATGGAATGGAATGGAATGGAATGGGGGCTGCCCACGTTTTGTAATAAAAAATATATATTTGTTGTAAGATTATGTGCCATCATCAAAAGGAAGTGATTGATATAATATTTTCCTAGTATTAGAAATTACCATAATGAATGTTTCTTTTTCTTTGTAAACTCCTCCCTATTTAAAGGGCTTATGATTAATAAGAATTACTGACTTCTTCTCTCTGTCTTATTGTTATTCTCTCCATATTGTTGTTCTATTTGTTTTTTCTCCTTTAATACGTTATCAGCAAGATGCTCGTCTGTGCTACTGTTTCATCAAATGAATTACAAGAATGACAAAGCCAGAAACAAACTCGAATCATGCTTTGAAGGATGAATGGAAAAAAAAATCCATATGACGAGGTAAAAAGTCTTTCTGTATTCTTGAGTTTTTCATCTTTATCATATGCATGATTTTCTTTTGAATTTGCTTAAACATATGAGGATGAACGGGGCATGACCTTAAGTATGTGTATGAACCTAAACCATATAACTGTGTATAATTTTGAACTCGTGATATACTTACTCTATGAGTTAGATATTTGTGTTCCTTCAGTTCTCATTATAAGAGGTTAAAAAATAATAATAATAATAATAATAATAACCATTATTGCTATGTTAACTTTTATCTTATACAATAAGGATTGTACATCTTTATATGTAATTATATATATATATATATATATATATATATATATATATATATATATATATATATCTCCTTATGTAATTGATATTGAAAAAAAAAAGATATTTGATTCATTTATCTTTTCTTATTAATTTATATCATGACTGATTAACATATTTAGATGTGATCCAATTATTTTAATTTTGGATACTATTGATTTTAATTGTTAATGTTAATTTATTGGTTCAATGTTTATTATAGGCGTATATTTATGACATTTACATATTAAACTTGTTAATTTTTTTAATGGAATATGTTTATAAAATGTATTGGATTATACTTAAGGCAATTATTATGCACATTTTGAAGGGTCGATGTGAGAAAAAAAAAACTATTGAATTTAATTCAATATGTTTTAGGTCTTATAAAATTATTATAATTGTTTGCCTAGTTTATAAAGCACGTATGTTGTTTTTCTAATGTAATATATATATATATATATATATATATATATATATATATATATTGCCATATATGTTTTGTTACTAAATATTGGAGTATAATTATAAGCGTATCATAGTCAGAATAAATTCCTAATAATGACGATTGTATTACTTATTTCCAAAAACATTATTCTTATATTAGTTATAAATCATCCCCATGTTATAATTTTTTTTTTGGAAGTTACACTTCCAATCTCCATATATCCAAAAATGTTAGTAAGATATTAAACATTTGAATTTGACTTTATGTCAAAACCAATATTTATTTGGCTCATAACAAAATATCCCAAAATACCATTAAGGTATTAAAACATTGAAATTGGCTTCATATGCCAAACTCATATCAATTTTTGGCCTCATGCCAAATGCTCTATAATTAACAATGTTATATTTAAATTAAATAAATCACAAAATATCGACTGGATTTTGTCAAACGGATGTAAACAGCCTTAAGGTTTGTAGGGACTTAAGAAATCCATGTGATTCCCCTACTACCTGGAAATCCAATAAATTGAATGATTTCTTTTTCGCAAATTGAAATATTGATGAAGTATTATCAACAAAATATAAACATACAAAAATCCAATATTGTTATGATAATGAAATTTCATAACCATATCCATTTTCTTATAAAAAAGAAAATCATATATTATCCTTTATATATGTAAATGACTCATCATAAAATCAACGAAGTAAACTCAAAAGAATCTGAGTATCATAAATGAATATATAAACCTCATTCTAAAAAGGTACAAGAAAATACCTAAAGTCCATCAACTCCCCAATTGACTCTAAAACCAACCTCTTGAAAAAGTACAAACAAATACCCTCATGTTTTGAAACAACATATAAATCTTAAGTTTCATAGGAATACCTTTACTAGAAACCCCCAAAGAAATGTGGGATGTCCCGAAAGGGATAATCGGGAGTACTCATGAATATGTACTTCCCGAACTAATCGTACAGTGGAATGAAACTCACTTACTCGATTACAAAAAGGTAACTGATTTCAACAAAGAAATGTTATATCCAAAACGCGTATCAATCTCTGTGGCAAGGAACTCACAGAAGATGACATGACTCTTAACATTATTTCCACCTTTCATATATCAAAAATATTAATGAACTAATATAAGTTGGAAAGTAACCTTTAGACAAACTCATCAACCTACTGCAAGTGGTTGAGAGACATAACAAGATTTTTTGGAATAATAACACCACATATGTCGAGACAAATAAAATTCTCGAGATCAATAATGAAAGTATTAAAGGTGTAAACAACTCCAAAGAACGGACAGTTAAAAACAATTTCACACATGTGACATTTATCCACTATGTGGACGAAACCCTAGAATGGGGTCAGGGTCTTGGTAAGAGTCGGGAATAATTTTTCAACATCTGGAGTAGAGATACAACTACTGCCCCATGTGATAATGGACAATTAAATAAGAAATGCACTAAAGAATTCTCTTGTCAAAAAGGAAACACGTTGAAAATGAACTATAACATATTAATTTAATATTTAATATTTAATATTTAATATTGATTTAGCATATGTTTATTTGAAATTAATTTTAAGCATCAAAATTAATTTCTTTGCTAAAGTGAAATCGAATATGTAACCATTATAGATGTAAAGAAATACATCTAAATAAATAACAAAACTATTAATATTCTTCGTTCCATGTAGGAATGTATCGAGGAGAACTTGAGTTTTTGTAGAATATTCCACAATCTAAAATGATAGACAAATACATATTACTTTGACGATGGACTGTCACTTTCTTGTTGGTACAAGATTAATAGGAACCTTGTAAGATATTCGTATCAAATGGAAATGGAAATGAGCATATATACATAAGTTCTAATGAATATGAAAGTAAACATATCATGGAAACTAATGTATCAAACTAGTAGATTATTGGGTCATCGAAACATATTTTGTCACCAATAAAGAACTTTGGGGGAAATGACACATATATGTTTCGACATGACCATGTGGGACACCATGGTTATGACATAGTGATCCGTGTATTGCAAAATACACATAGACACATTCTCTTTCGAGTGAAAGGCGGAATGAGGCAAATTGCAATTGTTGACTTCTACAGCATAAGAAACAACATTGTCATCATAATATGCCCTCTCGAATACCTAAAACTTTTATATATACCCTAATCCTTGGCCAAGACAGGAATGAGATTATCCTAAAACTAAGGGACATAATACAAAAATATTCCATTGTTACAACGAATACAAGGTGATATTTATGGACATAAACATCCAGAATACGGGCCATTAAAGTACTTTATGGTTCTGGTTTCGACACGATGAACGCATGTCGTATTATTGTCCACATGAAATACTGCACTCCTAGCACTAGCTATACGTTTAAGGGCTCACCACCCTGATTATCTCATCAAGTCTACATGACTTGGAATGCTGGAGAATTTACATCATAAGGATTTGATGTTAATTTCATATGTATTAGGATCAATGTAGAGTTTCCTATACCCCAAGTGTATATATAAAATGGTCTCATAGAAGTTGTTATCAAAAGAATATGATGACATCTTGGGTATTAGTAATGCGCACCAATTTACCCACATCTACCTGGGGTTATGTAATTATTATATGCAGTTTTTTTTCCTTTTCGTTTTTAGACCCACTGCTTGCTAACTAGCCTCATGCGTGCCAGTTGGTAACTGGATATAAGCCTGATAGTTTACATTTACACATGTTTGGTTATGTAGTATATGTGCCAATTGCGCCCCCACAACGCATCAAAATGGGTCCTTAAAGACGACTTAGTATATGTTGGATATGAATCCCCAACAATTATCCGCTAATCAGAATATTTGACTAGTGATCTCATTACCGCTAGATTTGCGTGTTGTCACTTTCATGAGACAGTCATCCCGTCGTTAGGGGGAGATAGGAAAAAGGATTTTCCATGAGAACGATAGGAAGTGTCATTGAATATTCCCACTCTGTCTCATTTTGATCCCCAAAACTTCACAACGTAATGTTGAAGTCAAACGAAACAGACTCGATACCTGATACGTTTAATGTTATTCCAGAAGTGACAAAATCACATATAAGAGCTGCAAATATACTCGCAAGGTTAAAGTCCTCAAACAAGGGCACAACGTCGCTGGAAAGTGCGTTGCAATCACACATGGTGGATGTGTGGTTGAGGTCGTAGCTCCTAAACGGAAATGGGGGAAGCTACTTGGTTCGATAGATACTCATCTAAACGAAGAGAAGAGTAAGGCACAACTATTTGTCATCAATACATAAACCTCTCACGAGATTGTCTCTGATTAAACTATGTCTATGAATCATTACTGGAGGACGCTCCAAAGTTAATATTGATTCCAGAGATTAAAGAAATTAAAGAAATTTCAAATGAATTATGAGAGTACATATGAGTCGATGGACAGATCATACATACTCATTGATGATATATTTCGCATATATTGTTGCTTATGAGATGATAGAGCACATTGACATCGAACCATGCTCAGTTGAAAAATATCAACAAAGAGCAAATTGGCCTAAATAAGCAATCCAGGAGAATAATATTATTTGACAAATGAACAGGTATTTGGTTTGGTAGTGCTAACCCACCAAGTGTAAAGGCTGTAAGACATAGATAAATAATTTGTCGTAAAACGTAATGAGAATAATCAAGTCATAATGTATGAGACTCTCCTTTGGCGCAAGGTTTCTCACAACGCCGTGGATTGACCACGAGAAGACTTACTCTCCCGTGATGGACGTTATAACGTTATGCTAATTAATTAGCCTAGTAGTTTCCGAAAGACTGGAAATGCAACTCATGGATGTGGTTAATACATATCTCTATAGGGATCTATATTTAGAGATATAAAAGTGCTTGATGACATTACATTACCAAAATCAAGTAACTTTACACCACGAAGTGCGTTTGCAATAAAATTGAAACGCTCACTTTATAGATTAAAACAATCTATGCGGATGTGGTATAACCCCCTAAGTGAACACTTGATTGGGAAATGAGACATAAGAACTATGAATTGTGCCCTTGCGTATTTATGTAGAAAAACAAGTTCTAGATTTTCAAAGTAGCTTTATATGTCGATGTTATGAACATAATAGCCACTCTTGATGAAATAAGAGAAACCACAAGCAACTTGAAATCTAAATCTGAGATAAAAATCTTGGGAAAACTTGGGTTTGTCTAGCTATTTGAGCCAGGACACCGAGTTTGTGAAATATTAATTCACCGATCGCATATGTCTAGAAATAATCAGGCAATTTAATATGGACAAAGCGCATCCGATTAGCACTCCCATGATTGGTCAAAGTGTTGGATATAAGGAATTGTCCATTTCGTCTAAAGGATGGTGACGAAAAAAATAAAGTGTTGGGATTTGGAATTCCCTATCTAAGTACAATATGCGCATTATTGTATTTAGCACAATACACTTGACTGTATATTCTATTTCTCAGTGAACTTGTTAGCTATATTTAGCTCAACGCCAACGCAACGTCATTTGGAATGATATCAAGTAAATCTTTTAGAACCATTGACATGGGCTTATACTTTCCCTACAGAAAGAAAAATGGGATTGATAATGGAACTTCAATACCTACTTAGAATGTAAGCAGTAAAAGTACTAGCTCTTATAGAAAAACACTAAACAATGTCTTGGTATGTGTTTGTTGATATTAGATATATGTATGACTCATAGAAAGGTTGTTCTCAAACTGGATAAGGAATCTCCAAAGTGAACACCCAGATTGCTTGAAAGTAAGCTAAGCAAACCCTTGTAACTACCTCCTTGAACTATTCCAAGAATATTACTCTCCATGAGATAATTAAAGAATGTATATGATTAAGGACTATCATTACATATATTAGAGGAGCTAGTAATTTTGGGTTCAATCAATATCCTACTTGCATATATGAAAATAATGCATCATGTATAGAAGAAATGAACATAAGATACATCAAGGGTGATAACACAAAGCATATTTTGCTTAAGTTTTTATACAATCAGAATAAAAGACTCTCCTTTAGATTCAAGTGAATCAAGTAAGGTGTCAAAAGAATGTGACATATTTTACCAAGTCATTACCTAAAACCATATATTGGGAAACATGTAGAAAGTAAATGGAAATGTTTTCCAAACTCCCTTGATTAATGCACGAATCAGGGGGAGTAGTAGACAAAAGGGGGAGTCTACTATATTGGTGATATTGGTATGTTGTGCTCTTTCCTTCAACAAAGGTTTTATTTTTCCCATTGGGTTTTGTTCCTTGGTGTAAGGTTTTAGTGAGACAATTGTTTATATACCATCATGCTTTCCTAACTCTCATGATTAATGTACTAATCTAAGAGAGAAAACTAGACTGAAGGAAAAGTCTATATATTGCAAAGAAACTGGTGCGTTGTACTCTTTCCTTCGTCATATTTTTTTATCCCACTGGGTTTTTATTTTGGCGTAAGGTTTTAACGAGGCAACAATTGTGCACATCACTCATTTGACTCGGCACAAGGGGGAGTGTTGTAAGATTATGTGCCATCATCAAAAGGAAGTGATTGATATAATATTTTCCTAGTATTAGAAATTACCATAATAAATGTTTCCTTTTCTTTGTAAACTCCTCCCTATTTAAAGGGCTTATGATTAATGAGAATTACTGACTTCTTCTCTCTGTATAAAAGGATTTGGGTGTAAATTACATCGGGTATATAAAAAGTTACATTGGAAACATAAAAAATCAAACATATGGAGTTAAGTATGAGATGTGGGGTGGGTAAGGGGGTGGGGTGTATATAAGGATTTGAGGGTACCAATAAGTTTTCTCTTTCAAAATTATATATTATATATATATATTAATTATACTATCTATATATGAAGTTTATAATACAAATCATGTAATTTTTATAAACCATACAAATCAATCTTAGTCAAGTCTAATAAATATATATCTAATTCTATTTCCTTTCCTAATCAAAATATATGATCATAATGAATGAGCTGATAAGCTAACTTATTTTCTAATTAGATGTTTGGATGAATATAAGCTAACTTTCTGAGAGTATCTCCAACAACTTTTCTATAATTATCTAAAATAGAGAACCCAAAGTGAAAATTTCTAAAATGTATTACATTCAACTCCAACAACTTTGTTATTTTATAAATTTTAAAACAACTTATATTATTATAATATTCTCAAATTTATCATCCCAATACAATTTAAAAAATATAACTTAATATAAAATTATAAAAATTAAATCTCATTGGTGGGATGAAATAAAATAATATTTCTCTCTTCTATTTAGAGAATTATAGAGATTTCTCTATATTTAGAGATTTTTCCATGATTCTCTATTTTAGCAACAAATATAGCAATGCTGTTGGCGAATAATAGCAAAGCAAAACCCATTTTTTTTTCTATTTTAGCAATGCTGTTGGAGATGCTCTGATAAACTACTTGAGTTTTTTGTGATTATTCCAATTATATCATCATTAATATTAATTATTATATATTAACTATTAAAATTTATTATTAATAATTAATAAACATTAATTAATATTATCTGAAAATTATAATATAAATTTTAATTATACATTGATATTAATTTTTAATTATTTAGAATTATCGATAATTATATTATTGTTTTTTAATATCGATCGATATATTTTAGTTATCAATTATTATTATTTTTGTAATTATTATTTGGTTATTTTTTCCATATTATATGTAACGGTTATTTAAAATCATAAGTTAATGTAAATTTTTTTAAAAAATTGGTTAAAAATTCAAAATTTATAATATATATAATAATAAAATTCAAAATTTTTAATTAACACATTATATTATTTACTTCCTTGTTAATTTGTATTAATTTATATATTATATTACTATAAATTTGTTTTAATTATATTATTAAATATTGTAATTGATTATTTTTTCTAGATGTTCTTTTTGGTAATTTTACATGCTTATAAGCTAGTTTTTGCTAAAATGACTTTTTTATCAGCTACCAGTTAACTTATCAGCTAGTTTGCATCAATAAGATTAAACTATTATTATCTTATATAAAATTTATTTTAAAAAATTAATTACGATAATACAACTGTATAATATTTTATTAATATAATTAATACTAATATCCTTAAATAAAGAATATGTTGAAGATGCTTTAATATACTAAAATTAAAGAGCATAAAAAAAACATAAAAAATGTCGAACGAAGGATACAGAGATTTTTGGGCAGCATTCCTATATCACCACCCTAGTCCCTAGCCATGTCCGACGTTATTTTGATGGTTTGGTTTATGGACAAGAATTTGAAGTTGCCGATTTTGATTTTTGGATTTTGTAGGTTGTCAAATTTTAACAATGTAAAAATAAAAAATAAATAAAAATAGTTTTTTTCCATAATTGAATAAAGGGTAGGATAATATTGTTAGATTACACGTGCTTTTTAACAAATGTGTTCCTCATTTGCAACGAATTTCCGTCTCTTCACATATTGCACATGCTTTGATTATTTCATTAAATCAAATCAAATCAAACAATTAATTTTTTTTTTATCAAAAACAGAATGTTCAATGATCAGAGCTCCGGCCGAAGATCGGAGGTAAGTCGAAATCCCAAAGAAATTTCGTTTCTTTTCTTCAACTATCCAGAGAACTGGGAAGCTGCTCAGTTGTGGAGAGTTTTTAAGAGGATAGGAGAGGTCACAGACCTGTACATGACAAGTAGGAGGCTGAACTGTGGGAAAAGATTCGGTTTTATCAGGTTCAGAAAAGGTAGTAATGTAGAGGTATTGGAATCAAGGTTGAACAATTTGTGGATGGGATCTTTCAAAGTGAGAGTATTCAGGGCGGATAAAGACAAGAGGATTTTGGGGAAGGAAGAACCAAAGGAAAACGGTAGGAGCGGAGGAGTACCGAGCAAGCAAGCTGGGACGAGTTCGTACGTAGAAGTTGTGAGAGGTGACAGAAAAACAGAGAAAGTAGAAGAAAGTAAGAGAATAGGGACAAATTCGATGGGGGAAAAAGTGAGGCAGCAGAGAAGTGACGGGAATTATTGGGGAGATAATGTATGGGGAGTTTGGGACGGGGATGAATCATCGAAAGGATTTCTGCTTGGATGTTTGGCGGGCACCGTAGTTTCGATTGACCAGATAGAAACGATCAAAAAACTCTGTTCCGATTGGTATGGAAAAGATAGCATCGTGAAATATCTAGGAGGACTTCAAATTCTTATAAAACTAGGAGGAAAGGAAGAGGCGTCAAAGGTTCTGCAGAATAAAGTTCATGGAATCCATCATTGGGTGAAGGACCTTCGGTGGTGGTCGGAGGGATACTGAGCGGCGGAAAGGTTAGTGTGGATCAAGATTCTGGGAGTTCCACTACATGGCTGGAAAGAGGAAACTTTCACAACAATTGCAAGGAAATGGGGAAAGGTTACAAAGGTTATGTTCTGCGACATGAGGGAGTGGGACAACCTCAGATGAGGCAAAGTCCAGGTGTGTACCTCCATTCTGTCAAGAATCGAGGAGTTGGGAAGCATAAAGGTAGGTAGGTGGTATTATAGGATAAAAATAGAGGAGGAGGAAACCTCCCTTGTGGCAAGCCCGGAGGAGAACCTGGATAGGATGGTCGAAGCAGAATAAGAAGATGAAGAAAAGGAATCATCGATTCCATCCATGTGGTCTGAAGAGGACGCCAAAAATGAAGAGGACTGGGGAATAGAGGAAAGTCGGTTTGAGGAAAGCAAACCGAACAATCAGGAGTCAAAATCGGAGACGGTGGCGATGAATATAGGAGGGGAAGAAGACAGACAGAAGCTTGTCGAGATGAGGGGGGAGATCACGGAGCCGGTCGGCGACTTGCCGGAACGACAGTCGATCGGAAAGG
Organism: Arctium minus; assembly: GCA_954870635.1. NCBI lineage: Eukaryota > Viridiplantae > Streptophyta > Magnoliopsida > Asterales > Asteraceae > Arctium > Arctium minus. The sequence goes on from OX941085.1 coordinate 62,561,946, forward strand.
AAGTCGAGGAGTCGTTTTGTGGAGTGGAATGAGAATCTACAAAAGGAAATAATGATGATGAAAATCCCAAGACCAATAAGGAGAAATAGACGGCTGATGTGGGGGCGCAAGTGACATCAGATCAAACTCAAAATGTCGAAACAATAAGTGGGTTGGAAAAGGTGGTCTTGGATCAAGGAGACGGGCTTGTCCAAAATAAAGTTAAAAAATAGGACTTGGGCCATATAAGAGATCTAAAGCTAGTGGAATAGAAGCCCACAAGGGTTGTAGTTCTTTTGCAAGCCCAAATAAATCGTGTCGTTTAAGAGAACAGTTAGAGACGCTCGTTGAGGAACAGGTGGGTAATGATCAAAATTGGGGAGGAAAGAAAACGGTGCAGGAGTCGAAGGCGATGGCGGAGGAATTAACGGATGTTGGAAAGAAGAATACAACGAGGAGGCCTGAGAACGTGGGTCTCGGGAGAGGGAAGGTCATCTTCCATCTCTTCAAACAGATGGCTCGAAATAAAAACAGGAAGGTTGGACCGAAGAGAAGTCCAAAAATCAAGCGACGGGGGAGCGACATTGAGACGAAAAGATAAAGGTAAGAGGGGTTGTTCAGATTCGAAGCAAATATCGGTCTCAAATGAACTCGGAAGTAAGGATAGTACAGATGGATTAAGGATTTTTAGTGAAAGGATCGGGGTGGACTGGAGCAAGGTTGAAAGGAAAGGAAGGTACAAAGAGTAGAACCTACATTCCAGGTAAGAATCGTATTTATTCTAGTGAACAATGAAAATAATTTCTCTAAATATAAGAGGTATTGGGTCGGTGGTAAAAAGAAGTTGGGTGAGAGAAGTATGCCGAAAAGAGAAACCAAATTTAATTGGGATACAGGAGACAAAAATTAAGAGTTGGAGACAGAACCAAGTTACAACATTGTGGGGCGGAGAGGACTGTGAATTTGCCCATGTGGATGCGATAGGGAATTCGGGGGGTATACTCTCGATATGGGACCATAAAGTGTTCAATTGCAGTTATACAATTCAGGAAAAGGATTTCCTAGCAGTGATAGGATGTTGGTCCGGAGTAGAAGGCTTAATGGGTTTTATAAATGTCTACGGGCCGAGAGAGGTCAAAGAAAGAATGGTCACGTGGGAAAGGTTGGAAAAACTGACGACAAAGGACGAGGTTAAATGGTGCATCTTCGGCGATTTTAACGAAGTTAGAGGAAAGAGTGAGAGACTTAATACGGTGACAAACGTTAGAGGCACGGAGGAGTTTAATAAGTTCATATCTAGGAGCGATTTGGTTGAAATCCCATTGAGAGGCAACCAATTTACTAGAATTAGTGACAACGGCACAAAATTTAGCAAATCGGATCGCTTTCTCACGACTAATGACTTTTGTGTTCGGTGGAAGAATTTGGGAGTAAAAACTTTGGAAAGGAAGTGATCGAATCACTTTCCCATTGCTTTGTATAAAGACTAAATCGACTTTGGCCCAAAGCCATTTAAGTTCTTCGACGTGTGGTTAAGGGAGGACGGTATAGAAGAAAAGGTGAGACAAGCTTGGAATAAAGAAGTGGGGTCCTTGAAGCCGGATTGCATGTTTAGGGATAAACTTAAAAATGTCAAAGAAGTGCTAAAGATTTGGTGCAAAGAGAACTTTGGTAATCTAGAAAAAGAGTTGATGAATAGTAAGGAAGAGGCGGTGAATTTAGGAAAGGTAGTGAAAGATGATAATGGGAACGAAGAGACAAAAAGGATATGGATTGGAGCAAGGAAAAAGTGGTTGGATCTATAAAGCAAGAAGATAAATATGGAGAGACAAAAGGCTAAAGTGAAGTGGCTAATGGAAGGGGACGACAATTCAAAGCTCTTTCACGCAACGATTAAGTATAGGGAAAGAAAGAATACGATACACGAGCTATGGATTGATTCGGTATGGGAGGAGGACCCGGACGCAATCAAACATCATGTTTTCAATTTCTTCAAAGAAATATTCGGGTCATTTAAAAGAAAGGGCCCAAGCTTTAGGAGTGATAAAGTCAAGAAGATTTCGTCAGAGGAAGCGACATGGCTTGAAAGGAGGTTCGAAGAGGACGAAATTTGGAGAGCAATAAGAGGATGTGGGAGTAACAAGTCACCCGGACCGGATGGCTTCTCTTTTGCTTTTGTCAAGAAATTTTGGGGAATTATAAAGGTGGAATTATCCTCGGCAATTAATTGGTTTTGGGAGAACGAGGAGATTAGCGGTGGATGCAATTCATCGTTTGTGTCCTTAATTCCAAAAGTCCCAAACCCGATGAGTCTTGACCAATTTAGACCAATTAGTCTAATCGGAGTTTACTACAAAGTAGTTTCGAAAATTTTGGCGGAAAGGACAAAGACGGTTTTGGGAGGTGTCATTAGTAAAGTGCAAAGCGCATTTATAAAGGGTCGTCAAATCTTGGATGGAGTACTTATCGCAAATGAGGTTGTCGATCATCTCCGGAAGAAAAAAGGATAAGGAATGATCTTCAAAGTCGATTTCGAGAAGGCCTACGATAGTGTGGAATGGAGTTTCCTTTTAGAGAGCTTGGAGAGGATGGGTTTCGGGAATAAATGGGTGAATTGGATAAAAGCTTGTGTTCAATCAACAACGATGTCGATTTTAATAAATGGGACTCCGACGATGGAGTTCAAAATGACTAGAGGCTTAAGGCAAGGGGACCCATTAGCCCCGTTTCTCTTTCTAATAGTGGCGGAGAACTTAAATTTATTAATGGAGGAAGCGACGAAAAAGGGGATTTTTGAAGGAGTAAAAGTGGGAAGAAACGAGGTTATGGTCACGCACCTTCAATATGCGGACGACGTTATTTTTTTTTGGTAAGTGGAATCTAGCAAATCTCAAAAACCTCATGAAGATACTTAGGTGTTTTCAAGAATTTTCGGGTCTCAAAATAAACGTCAACAAGTGTAAATTATATGGTTCAGGGGTTCGAGAAGAGGAAATACAAAGGATGGGCAAGGGGACTGGGATGTGGATGGGGATCTTTACCCTTCTTGTATCTAGGACTCCCGGTAGGAGCTTCAATGCGGAAAGTGGAAAATTGGAAGCCGGTAATTGAAAAAGTAAGAAAGAAGTTGGCGTCGTGGAAATCGAAATTAATATCCTTTGGAGGTAGACTTACCTTAGTGAAATCGGTACTTGGCAACTTGTCATTGTATTTTTTTTCGCTATTTCGTGCCCCTCGTGGAGTGATTAGTGAGATGGAAAGAATTCGATCAAATTTTTTTTGGGGCGAGGGGAAAGGGGAGAGTGGGAAAAAGGGTGTGTCGTGGGTTAAATGTCTAGCTCAGTTGGTTTCCCCAAGGGCGGTAACATCCTGGGAGGGGTTGTGGATGGTATCCCAATCTACCCGGGTTCGAATCCAAGGGGAGTCATTCCGAGGGCATGAGGAGTACCCAGTCCTTGGGTCGGTCCAGTCGTTGACTGGGCTGCCCCCCAACCCAGTCTTAAGACTGTGGTTGGGCTCTAGGTTCAGCGTAAGCTGGGCCGGGACAGCGGCGGATTAGTGGACTGCCCGTGGATGCCCGATACCGCCAGGGAGGTGTGCGTGCATGTATGCGTGTGTTCGTGGTAGTCGTTCGTTGGTTCGATGCCGCTATGCCTTCCAAAAAAAAAGACTTACCTTAGTGAAATCGGTACTTGGCAGCTTGTCATTGTATTTTTTTTCGCTATTTCGTACCCCTCGTGGAGTGATTAGTGAGATGGAGAGAATTCGATCAAATTTTTTTTGGGGCGAGGGGAAAGGGGAGAGTGGGAAAAAAGGTGTCTCGTGGGTTAAATGGGATAAAGTGGTGGGAAGCTTTAAATTGGGGGGATTAAATGTGGGTAGTCTCACCTCGATAAATTGGGGATTATTGGGTAAGTGGTGGTGGCGATTTTTTTCGGAAAAAGAGGCCTTTTGGGTGAGCATGATGAGAAGTGTTAATGGGAACGACGGTGGCTTGGGACAAGGTAGTTTGGACAGCAGGGGGACAACTACAACATGGAGAAATATTATTGGGGTGGGTAAGGATTTGGGTAAAGAGGGGCTGAATTTTGCGAGTTCGTTTGGAAAATTGATAGGGGACGGTTCGGACACTAGTTTTTGGACAGAAAAGTGGACTGGGGAAACGAGTCTTAAAGATGATTTTAATCGTTTGTATCGTTTGGAGGACGATAAGGATGCAAGAGTGGAAGATAGAGGAGAGTAGGATGTCGATAGATGGCGATGGAAGTGGAAGTGGAGAAGAGAACCAAGAGGCAGAGAGTGCGGGGAATTGGTGGATCTATTGGGGAGGATTCAAGATTATGCTCCGGAAAGGGGAAAACGCGATAGGGTCGTGTGGAACATGGGTACGGCTATGGACTTTAACGTGAAAGAGCTCCGGGAGATGATAGAAGAGAAGAGGGGTATGCAAGTGTTAAACTCGAATGAAACTATTTGGTCTACAATTTTACCGAAAAAGATAAATATTTTTCTTTGGAGAGTTAGACTAGGTCGGGTCCCGTGTTGGTCGATATTGGATGGGATGGGAGTTGATTTAAATACCATACTTTGCCCGAGGTGTGGTAAGGAAGTTGAAAGTTTGGATCATGTTTTCGTAGGCTGCACGCAGGTTAAAAGGCTTTGGATCGCGACTGGTAAATAGTGGAAGAGGAACTTGGATGGGGTTTCGACTTTGAAAGAATTATTGAACGAAGATGTGTCATTGGCCGCAATCACAAAAGGTTCGTCAAAGTGGATGGTTGTCAAGTGGATGTTCATGTATCTAAATTGGTCCAACAGGAACATGCTCGTATTCATTGGCGAAAACAAGAATCTAGTTGACAGTTTCTTCAAGTTTCAAAGGCTATCGTTCGAATGGTTGAGAGCTAGGGACAAAAACATGGGGATGGGATGGGTCGAGTGGCTGTCGAATCCAACTGGGTAGGGGCGGTAGTCGGAGGGACGAACAACATATTGGGCTTTGGATACGAGGTTTCATCAAATCCAACTACTGGAAGGTTCTGGTTGGGTCGTTCACAAACTCGATGCTGGAAACCGTGAGCGGGCGTCGGGGCTGGAATTAAGGGGGACTCGTGGCGTGATTAAGGTCGAGATCTGCTGCCCGCTGCTGTCTGGGAAGCTGCTGCCACTTTGCTACCTTACAGCTGCTGCCGGAAGCCTATCGATGTCGTTGTTGCTGCTGTCCGCGGTTGTGTTTTTGCTTCTGATGTGTTCCTTATTGTTCTTGATGTGCGGAGGTTTGCTTCTCGTAAACATCTCCATTGTTGTTGTTTTTTTATCGCTCCACTCGGTGTGGGTCGTTCTCGTTTCGTTGGTTTTGTTTCGGTTTTGGTCCTGTGTAAAACCTCTTTGTTCTTGTTTAGTTTTAATAAAGGTTTTTGTTGCCGTTCAAAAAAAAAAAAAAACAGAATGTGAAAAAGGTAAAACATATACAAAACTTACCTTTACTATAGACGGAAAGACTGTTTTTATAAATATTTTTTTTCAGTATTTTATAAATTCACATAATTTATGAAAAAGAAATCATATTTATTTGTCAAAAAATTTAAAATCTGTAATTGTTTGGACAATATTGCAGGTCATTGTCTTACAAAAAATATTAGTATTTGTAGGTAGGTATGTAACGAGAATATACATATAGTCTAGAGTAAATTACACGTTTGGTCCGTATGGTTGCCATCTACTATTAACTCTCATCTTTCTTTAAATTAATTACAGTTTTGGCCATTGTGATTGCCATTTTGCTTCACTTTTGATCCCTTTGGTTACCATTTTGTTTCGTATTTGATCCATCTAACTAATTCTGTTAGAAAAACTCCGTTAAGCAGAGGGCATGTTGGTCTTTTTCCTCTTTTATCTTGTTGTTTTGTCAGATTTTTTGTCTTTTTCTATTTTGTTAAAATAAATTTCAATGTACAAATGCTTAAAACATATGTACAACCTATTGATGTAACCCTAACCTCAATCCCAACCCCCACTCCCACCACACCACCCCTTGACGCCCCTACAGTCTAGCAAACTCTTCGGTCGTATTCAGCAGTGAACTCTCTAGTCGTCTTCTCCGGCGATCTGAACCAACCAAAATTCTAACCAAATCCACATCTAACATCTAAAATCAAAAACCCAAATCCCTAATTTTAAAATCAAAAACCCAAATCCCTAATTTTAAAATCAAAAACTCAAATCGTAAATCTAAACCCGAATTCCAATATTTAAACCCAAAAGGGGGAAACATATGGTTACGGTGGTTGCAGGTCAGCAAATATGGAGGTGTTCAAAGGAGATGGATCTTTGAACTATTTGTGGCTCGAGAAGAAGAGATACGACCAAATTTCTTCCCCATTGGACTCCAGCGGCACAATGCACCCCTTCACAATGGTCTCTCATTGTAACCACCATCAACCTATATGTGACTCCCGACCCTCAAAACCCAAGTTTGTGACCAAAATCAAACTCAAATTCAAAATTACTCAACATTCTATATCAAACCAAACCAAAGTTCCAGATTTGTGTGTGTGTGTTTTTTTTGGGTGGAGACGGGAGCCGATGGGGAGGGCATTAGGGGAGCTGAACAATCTAAACATTCTCATCCATAGTGCTGCTCCAAAAAGAGAAGGAAAGGATCGGGCTAGGTGGAATTTGGACATCAATGGTGGCTTCACGGTAAGAAAATTAAGGAAAATCTTAGAAGATATGAGCGTTAGTAGTGACCCGGTTGGATTAGAGACGAAGTGGCCTAAATCGGTGCCTAAGAAAGTAGCGGTTTTCATGTGGAGAGTGAGTTTAGGAAGGATTCCTATGAGGGTGGTTTTGGACAGATTGGGCATTGAATTAGACTCTGTGTAAGGCCCGAGATGTGGGTCCGATGTGGAGACGGTGGATCACGCGTTAGTGAGTTGTGTGAAACTAAAATAGTTGTGGCAAGAAGCGGGAAGATGGTGGAACCTAAATATGGATTCGGTCGCTTTGGTGACTGATCTGCTTGATGTTTCGGTGTAATTGGGAGATAACGTAAAAGGTGTACAAAGGTGGGAAGCGTTAAGCTGGTGCATGTCGTATCTCATTTGGGCTAACCGTAACAAATTGATTTTTGAAAAAAAAAGAGGGTGTGATATCGGATCGCTTCATTGAAATGCAACTGAAAATGTTCGACTGGGTGACAAAGAGGGACTGCTACTTAGCTTGTAACTAGGAAGATTGGCTCTCGAATCCCCGGTTAAGTTAGCGTGTGACCGTACGGAAGATTAGTTCGTGATGGAGCTGTCCTGAAAGCAATGTCCGATCTGATTTGCTGCTGCCTAAACTGTAATGGCTCTGAATTTGTTCGTTTTGCGGTCTGTAGGCGGGCCTGATGGTTACTGTCCAGGCAGTTTCAAAGTTAGTTCGTGCATGTATTGTAGGGGCTGCTTAACGGGAAGTGTGGGTGTGTCCAGGACAACTTGGGGGAGGTCCGTGGGTGGCTTTTCTGTTTGTGTTCGGTCGAGAAGGGGGGGTCTGATCCTCGCAAACCTTGCCTCTGGTTTATGTCTATCTGTTTTCTGTTGATTCCTGGGGCTGAAGAGAGGTGTCCTTCCCTTTTTGCTGCAGTCAAACTCGGTTTGGAGGCTGTGTGCTCGGGTGTTTTTTGGGATGTAGAGCTGCTGCTCTCGATTGGCTGGTCTGCAAGGCGGGTGTTCTTCGGTTCTCGGCTACTTGTTTGCTGCAGCGGTTGTTTGCTCCTCGCAAACCCCCTTTCGTTGCACGTTTGTTGCGTCTTTTCAGGGTTTTTTTTTCCTGTTTCGCTGCTGTTTCCTTGCTTTGTTTCGGTGATGTTATGTTATATAACTTGGTTTTGCTTTGGTTGGTAATAAAAGTTTGCTGTCGTTCAAAAAAAAAAGGGATACAGTTTGTTTTTTCGATACAAAACTGTACAAACACATTAAAAGTCACTACTAACTTTTTGCTAAATTGTCATAACACATAACATCTATATGACAATAATCAAAAGAAACTTCCAGATAATTTCTGCCAACTTCACATATAGTCATGTAAACAGATAAGCTCACAACTTTCCTTTCCCTTTATCAATTATACACACTTGTCCTGAAATGCATATTTTGAAAGCAAAATGAGGGTTAGACCATACGGTCTAGTGAGGAAATCCCTGTCAGTGAACAATCCAATAAATCATTTAATATGAAAATTTTTAAATCAGATAATCATTCCGTAGGCCTGCAAGCACTCTCAACTAATCTCGTACAATACAATAAAGTATTTGCCCTAAATGTTCACACCCTTTCACTCTTGGGACTGACTTGCGCGTTGGAGACGAACTGCCTTCCTTGCTTTCCTGGAATGGGAGGACAGACTGAGAGAAACACAAGATAATCGTACGGATTCAATCCCTGCATCGATCCCACCAGCCGCCTAGAAAGCCTCAGTTACAGACTGAACTTACCCCGCACGACTCATCCTAAGTGAGGGCTTAGCCAACGACACGTGCCTTTGGGGGCTTGCTTGGCTAGAAAGAGAAAGTCTTCAGCCTAGCTCGACTGAAAGGAGAGGAAGCGCCTCCCTCCCATGGTAAATAAAAACAACAATCTCTTTTCAAAATAACGCACACCCGATAAGACCGAAATCAATATCAGCGGTAGCTCACTACACAAAACATATTCGCGAGCAATAACACGCACACTCCGATAAGACCGTCGTCAATATCAGCAGTGGCTCACTACACGAAACATATTCCCGAACAATAACACGCACACCCCGATAAGACCGTCGTCAATATCAGCAGTGGCTCACCACACAAAACATATTCGTGGGCCAAAATATATATACATAACTCCCCTCTGCCTGGACCATTACAATCTCTCATGCACACGAGCTTTTGTTGTGTAAGTCCCTTAAGCCCATAAATCAATAAATACATTACATGTGATAGTTATAAATCACATACAATAAATACCGTAACCACAATTATCCATCATAAACCAATCGTATCAATAAGATAAAACAATTAAAAGATAACCATTTATAGATAAACGCATTTAAGTTCGTAAACGGTTAAAAGAAAACTCACCTCGATTATGATATACGATAAAATGAAGTTTAACCGGTAATAAAACTTGAAACCGAACGCAAATCCTAATAAAATAAACATGATTATAATGTAAATGATTTAATCCAATCCGCAACTATTAACAATACCTAAGAACCCTAAATGATATCCCAAAATACCCCAAAACGACACGAAACAATAAAACTCAACTCCAAGCTTTTAAATGCAATAAAACTTCCAAAGGAACCATATCTATTTTTAAATTCAAAATACTTCCCATTAAGAGATTAAAACACAAATTTCCAATCACGAAGGTTTTCTTAAAACCAAGGAGGAAACCATAAATTTAAATCAAAATTAGATAAAACTCCATCCAAGAGTCAAACTTCTAGAACTAAAATTAAACCCAAAAGTCAAACTCCTCCGTAAATGACCAACCTGATTAGTCAACTCAAAATATAACAAAACCCTAAATTTCATCCTTTATCATATAAATAAAAGAAATTAGACAAATCACATCTTTTGAAAACTAAAGAAAAACTTTCAATCCATTGAATTAATTTTATCAATAAAATTCCAAAAGGAACCCTAACATAAAAACTCAAGAACTTACACATATACCCAAAACTTATCAAAGTTACCAACTTAAGAACAACCATGAATGAATAAACTTACATTAATGTGTCGTTTGTTTTTTAAGAGGTCTAAAGTGTGAAGTCTTATTTTAGTTATAATTAATAAGAGGTGATTTGTAAAAATGTCTGAACGATTCAGACTTAAGAGCCATTAAGAAGTTTTTTTTTAAAACAAACAACCCCTAACACTCAAAGGAGGAAGAACACCAAACTCTTGCACTAAAGAGACGTGAATAGGATTCCTTGCCAAAACACACACCCATGGAGAACTTAATGGAAACCCAAATTGAAATAAAGCAACTTGAGTTGGTGGGTTTTTATACCCCAATTTTTCAAGGCAACCCTCTACTAACGATAGTTACACAACTAGCCCTTTGATAGGAGGGTTTACACCCTCCTAAATCTAACCACAAGTGTACGGTGTCGAATCAAGTAATACGTACGGAAGTACGACTATCGAACCAAAGGAACTGAGTACTGAGTATAACAATGACTATATTGATTATTAACTGAACGGTAGAAAGTTTGGATTGGTAATTGCAATAATTTAGAATTAAATATAAAACAAACAAACTAATAAAAGTTGAATATTGAAGACAAACAAATTCTGATTTGGAAAAAGACTGTTGGGGGATTGGAATCCTCTTAGATTGATTTTACTATAGAACATTACAATTGAATATGAATTGGGTTAAAAAATCAATGAAATAATTCACGAAATTAGTCATTATACTTTCTCAAGCTATAATAACATTAACAATTGGAAAGAAACGTTTCATCTCTCGATCTCAATAATTAACTTCCAATGTTCTTTCAACACAGGATTATTCAAAATCTAGGGCTTAATTGGTATATCTCTATCCAATTTCTCTCCCTAGATCTCTCGATCTCAACAATTAACTTCCAAAGTTCTTTCAACACAGGATTATTCAAAATCTAGGGCTTAATTGGTATATCTCTATCCAATTTCTCTCCCTAGGCATACAACATAAACATCAAATCTTAAATTACTTTTCTCAAAGGAACTCAAGATCAAGAAATCAATCATTAGTTGATCAGACTAATAATAACAATGAACTTATGTCATATGCTTCATTGAATCAAAATAAACCCAATATAATTCTCAATGACATGTTCAAATGATTAATAAACCCAAAAATCATCCAACCCCCAACATCTAAGGATTTGTTTATGTTGGGGGTGGTGAAGAACACGATACTATTAGAAGAATTCCAAAGCTCAAACATCGTTCTAAAGAAAGATCTAAAAAGCAAAACAAAACTCTTTGAGGTATCAATTCTCCACACACACGTATTCGATAGTAGTTTCGATCTTTAATTTCAATGAGGTCTCCCCACTTTTTCCGTTTCAAAATCTGCTCCAGAGCCTTCAACAATCGCCTATTGTTAGCCGTCAGTCTCCAAAATTGTGTAACTCCCTATAACCCTAGCTGCAGAATCGATTATGACAGGACAAAGATCGGCGCGGGTTCCGGCGCGGGTTCCGGCGCGGGTAAACCCGTGCGGAAAGTCGCCCATTATGCTTAAATCCGCACGGGCCTTGAAAACCGTGTGGGAACCCGCCAGACACCTTGGTCTTCCATTTTAAAGCTTATATCTCATCTTACAAGTCCCTTGGACTAATTGGTGCTTCCCACATCTTATTTTCTTCCATCTTTTGCTTGATATAGCCTTGAATTTCTTTTTTTTCTCTCCTCAGTTAGACTCGACCTATACTTCCTTTCAAAACCCATTAAATCCACAACTATTTTCTTTGGGATCATACAATTTCTACCGGTTTAAGATCATGAATAATGTCAGAATTCGACATTATCAACAACCCCAAATAAATCTTTGCTTGTCCCCAAGAAAAATAGCGATAAAAAGAGATAAACAAACCACCAAACCATATTCGCATAATCACTCTGTCGGTGACATCATTGACTAAACATGAAGTATAGCAATCAAACAGACATAATGGACCAACAATTGAGAACCTTATTTTGTAGGATTCAAAGTATCAACATCATTGGGGATCGAACTGCAATAGATTACACCACACTGATTCTAACCTACGTTACTCACGCTTAGAGAGGATTTCGCTTTGACCCTACCTCACAGGATACTCTCTATGCTCTCGAACCTTAGGCTATCACACATCTTTTTCATGTAATTGGAGTCTATGCACAATAAATTATCAAGAGAATCATGAACAATTAGTCATGAAAAACGCACAACTGTAAGCAAAGTGATCTCAGAAGGAATCAATTAGCAAGACTGGGAATATTAGTACATTTTGTCTATCCTCATACATTTTCCAAAAGATCATCCAGGTCTTTGTAATGGGCTGTAATGGGGTTAATCAAAGGTTAGGAATTGAAGGTACATAGGATCAAGCTCCTCAATGTGTCACTGTAAGAACAACCAGATTCCTTCCTTTTCACTGTATTTCTGCCCACACCACTTGGTTGACTTATAACTCTTGTTATTTTCTTTCTTATTGCATACACCTCTCTCTCTCTCTCTCTACCACGTGCGTGACAATTTCTTTCCAACCATAATTCTTCTCTTTTCTCTCAACACCCCTTTTTAATCTTCTCTACTGGTTGTTCATAAAGGACACACCTGAGGCTTAGGCTACGCTATTATATTGGTTGGGGTTGATTGATGGGTTAAGAAACAAACTTTTTATTGAGTGGTAACAAGAAGGCTAAGGTGCACACATTAGAAAGATAAGCATGAAAAACTCAACTACAATTCACACGCAATGCCTGGAATCATTTCTTAAAGTCCATGAATTAGATAAATCCAAATATCACTCAATATCCAAATAGATGTCTTTGCTAGTCGATGCAAAATTATAGTGAGATCATGTTATAGCTACGACAAGATAAAAGTGTATAAGATCTAAGTATGCAATTCCCTCGCAAATAACGTTCAACTTTAGGTTCAAAACTCTCTCGGGTGGTCTCCAGTAATGTCTCTAAGCTATGTGGTCCCCTAGGTCTTCCTCAGTGCAATATTATCCTTCACAGATTCACTCCTCAATGAATAATACTTCAAATCAAACACAATAGTAACATCAACATATTATAAATCAATGTCGGTCACCGACAACCACCCCAAACTTAAATTGCACATTGTCCCCAATGTGAACAAAATTGTTTGCATTACAGTCATCCAAAAGAAATTATGCGAATTTTAAAATTACGTACAATCATTCAAATCGAAAAGAAAGTTCAAAGTTCATGGTAAGTAAAGAGCAAAAGATGTTACGTGTAAATGGGGAAACCAATACAACCCTCGTTCGTCAAAAAATCGGTGGCTGGAAGAAGATGATGCACCCGTCTGACATCCACGCACTCGTCGGGCAGTCTACGGTTGGACGGGCCGATTTGGTCGGGTTCCGATGCGCCCCTAATAATTAAGTTTTGCATCTCCATAAAGCCCACCAGCATCTCTGTCTGAAGTGCAGTCACCCACGTGTCAAGACGTGTTGCCCACTCATTAAAGTTTGTTGGGGGTGCCTAGAATTTATCTCTATCGTCCACCGGATCGTAATCCACATCATCGTTATCCACATGCTCAGGTATTTGAACCTCTTCAGTCTCCATCGCCACTTGTCGCTGCCTATTTCTTGCTGCAGTAAGTTAAGCTTGGTAAGAGTGGCGGTCATATGGGCCATGTGGTAGAATGGCATCCCCTATTTATACCCCTACATCATGACATAATTTAGTAATTAGGGACGAAAAAGGGAGTGCACCTTGACATCTTGGCGCACCCACATCAATCATCTCTAGTTGGATAATATGGTCAATATCCAGTGGCAAGTTATGTTGAATGAAATACAGGACCCAAGACACTTAAGGATCCACATATGTGTTGTGAGATGACGACATCAAACTTACCTTTAAAAATAGCATCCATAGATCCAGCTCCAGTGGAAGTTCACTCTTCCGAATTTATGTATCTCTTTGCCTCCAATACTTTTCTCCATTCACGAGCAGGGAAGAGGCAATGATAATGCTGTGTGTGTCATCCTCGGGTACCCCGGGGATTGTAGATACAGTCACACCTCGAACTACTACTGTGTAGTAGTCATTGAATGTCGGTGGAATCATCGATGTGTAAAAATCCAGTACAATGCAAGGATCATATGGGTCGGGGTTTTAAGTGTATCGAGTCCAAACCCTTTGATGAGCTATCTCGGCCACCTGGGGTTTTGGGATATCATTCAGTTTTAATCCGCGTTCTAGCCAAATAGTGCGGTTCCTGAAGGCCTCCATACTTTCTTCAAATTTTGAACTAGCAATGGTTCGAAGATGTTCCCTTTCGACTTGTCTCGGATTGTGGTACTAAAACCATCTCCCAACCGTATTTGGATCGGTGTGCACCATGATGCTCTGTACATAAAGGAACGCGTAAGTACATGAATCAACATCACCAATCACCCCAAACCTAGTCCAAAGACTAGGTTTGCTTCAACATTGGGGTGCCTAAAACAAATACAATGGTTAAACCTCAAACCTAGGTTTAAACCTGGGTTTGCAATGGGGTTTTGAGTGTGGGTGTAAGAAGATGACCACCCCAAACCTAGTGTTTGGTTGTCTCCTAAATTGATCATTAAGCAAAACCAATCTCAAAAACAACACATTGTCAAACTTGAAAACACCAAGGCACTAGCCAAAATCGTTAACACAAAAAGAACTTATCACTCACACACATTTACCATAATGTCATCAAAATTCATCTTTATACCATTGAAGTTGATCATGAAAACAAAGACAGGCAACCATAAGTATGATAAGAATAAAAAATCTATAGGACACAACAATTCATTAACCATATATCCACCAGAAGATAACAAAGAACAATCATAAAAAATCCCCTCCATTATTAAACCTTTCAACCACTAAAAATCCAAAATTTCCCAGAAAGAGTTGGCTAATAAACATGAAAGCATGGAAAACAAGAGCAATCATAATCAAAAGATGGAAAGATAAATCACCTTTCTTGAATGGATAAGTAACCCACAATTTGGCAAAATCTGAAAAGTCTAAAGAGAACACTTACCTTGGTTGGGAAAAAGAAGAAAGGAGAAAGAGAGAGGAATCCGGAAAACAGTGTCCGGAGAGTCGCCGGAGGAAAGCTCTGGTGGTGGTTGCTCGTTGGAAGAAATCGAGTGTGTGTGTGTGGGGGGGGGGAGTATTTTAGGGTTTTGAAGATATTAAAATTGTCCCCCCTTTTTAAATCTACACCAGCCGCCCGCGGGTTTCACCGTGGGTTTAGCCGCGTGAAAACCCACCCCAATTCCCATAGGCGAGTATCGATAGTCCTTGTCGCGGGTATCACCACGGTTTCATCCATGCCAAAAGCCTTGCTAATGCGCATAATTTGAGATTTCTAGTGCTTCCCGCGGGTTTAGCCGAGCCACAACCCGCGGTTTGTTTCATTCCAGTGGCTCACGCGGCTTTCTTTGCGGCTTTGGCCGCGCTGCTTCCCGTGCCCTTTCCAAATTCTTTTCATGGCAGTGTTTCCCGCGGGTATTCCTGCGGTTTAGCCGTGCCAAAACCCGCGACATTTTCTACTCGATTTCCATAGTGCATTCTGATCCCCATCTCCACCACTAATTCAACATACCTTAAGGAGCAAGAACAACTAAAACAAGCATAAAAATAAAATAGAAAAGAAAACAAAAAAATTACGTACGGTGGGTTGCCTCCCACCCAACGCCTTGTTTTGAGTCGTGGAACGACCTTTCAACTTCAATCACTCCATGGGCTTCTCGAGGAAAAGGCTAGACGTTCCCAGTGGTTCTCTTCCCAGATAAGGTTTGACTCTCTGTCCATTTACTTTAAACGTTTGCCCATCCACACCTTGTAATTCTATCGCAATGTATGGGTAAACTTCTACTACCTTGAATGGTCCCGACCACTTCGAATTCAATTTACTTGGAAACAAACGCAACTGCCTCGATCCTATATAATCGATAACGACACGCCATGTCGAGTTACCACTTCATTTATATATAACTTTGCTAACCTTTTCAACATATACGATTCTCTAATCGGTAAGAAATGAGCTGACTTTGAAAATCGATACACTAATGATAATGTCTCTATCTTCAACAACCTTCCGAACGTAATGAAACTTCCTGAGTATATGTCGCATGTGCTTATGTGATATGGATTCTTTAGCCAAGATGACTGCACCCTCATTGCCACAGAAGATCTCTATGGGATCAAGAATAGTAGGAACTACGTCGAGATCCCCGTTGAACTTCTTCATCCACATGGCCTCTTTTACAGCCTCATTAACTGCAATATACTTAGCCTCTGTTGTCGAATCTGCTACAGTGCTCTGCTTGGAACTTCTCCAAGTGACCGCTCCACTGTTCAGCAAAAACACGAATCTTGATTGCGAACAAGAATCATCTCTATCAGTTTAGAAGCTTGCATTTGTGTAACCTTTCACACATAGCTCTTCCTGGACACCATTGATCAAGAACATGTCCTTTGTTCTTCTCAGGTACTTGAGAATGTTCTTGACTGCTATCCAATGAGCTTTGCCAGGGTTGGCCTGATATCTGCATGTCATGCTTAAGGCATATGATACATCAGGCCTAGTACAAATCATGGCATACATGATCGATCCCACAACTGAAGCATATGGAACTCGACTCATCCTGTCTACTTCCTCAGCGGAACTAGGACACTGAGATTTGCTCAGTGCCATGCCATGTTGCATAGGCAAGAACCCCTTCTTGGAGTCATGCATCTTGAATTTCTTCAAGATCTTATCTATGTAAGTACTCTGGCTTAACCCAATGAGCCTCCTAGATCTATCTCTATAGATTTTGATGCCTAATATGTATGTCACATCTCCCATGTCTTTCATGGAAAAACAATTCCCTAGCCAAGTTTTAACACTTCGCAGTGTTGGGACATCGTTTCCCATGAGTAGTATGTCATCGACATACAATACAAGAAAGACTACGGGACTCCCACTAGTTTTGACATAAACGCATGGTTCATCTTCACTTCTGACAAAACCAAATTCCTTGATCTTCTCGTCAAAATAAAGAATCCAGCTACGAGATGCTTGCTTGAGTCCATAAATGGACTTTTAAAGCTTACACACTCTATTGGGATGCTTAGGATGTACAAAACCCTCAGGTTGTGTCATAAACACATCCTCAGTAAGCTTTCCATTAAGGAAGGTGGTTTTAACGTCCATTTGTCATATCTCATAATCATGAAATGCTGCTATGGCAATTAGTATCCTAATAGACTTCAACATAGTGACTGGTGAAAAAGTTTCATCGTAGCCTACACCATGAGTTTGTGTGTGACCCTTTGCCACCAGTCTGGCTTTGAATGTGTGTACTTTGCCATCCATATTAGTCTTCTTCTTGAAGACCCATTTACACCCAACTGTTTTAAGGCCAGGTGTTTGATCAACCAAGTCCCAGACTTGATTATCATACATGGATTGGATATCGCTTTCCATAGCCTCCTTCCATTTAGCACACTCTGGGCGTGCCATGGCTTCCTGATAGTTGGTAGGTTCATCATGATCTACCAGTTTCAGGTGCATGACGTACCCTATCAGACCTGCGAACAGGTGGTGGCTGAATGTCAGGTTCTTCATTAACATCAGGTTGTACAACCTCTTGATGGGAACTAGTGCCAACGTCAGATTCCATGTTGGTTGATTCTTGAACTTTTTCTAGATCAATTCGGCTCCCACTGGCCTCCTTGGATATCATCTCCCTCTCTAGGAATACTGCCCTTCTAGCAACAAAGACTTTGTTTTCAGAAGGTTTGCAAAACAAATATCCAAAAGATCTAGTAGGATATCCAACAAAATAACACTTCTCTGATCTGGGCTCTAACTTGTCTTAAGATTCACGACGAACGTAAGCCTCGCAACCCCAAATTTTTAAATATGCTAGTGAAGGAACTCTACCACTCCATATTTCAGATGGTGTTTTGGAAACTTTCTTGGATGGAACGAGGTTAAGGATTTTTGCTGCAGTCTCTAGGGCATAACCCCAGAAGTTGATCGAAAGCGTAGTGCGACCCATCATGCAACGAACTATATCTAACAATGTTCGGTTTCTCCTCTCGAATACACCATTATGTTGTGGTGTCCCGGGTGGAGTTAACTGTGAGATAATCCCACAATTTCTAAGATGATCACTGAATTCTAGACTAAGATACTTACGACCTCTATCAGATCTGAGGATCTTAATCCTTTTATTCAGTTGATTCTCCACTTCGTTCTGGAATGTCTTGAACACCTCAAAGGTATCAGATTTATGTCTAATCAAATAAACATATCCATATCTACTGAAATCATCAATAAACGTAACGAAGTATCTTTCGCCGTGCCTTATGGGAGATCTGAACGGTCCACACACATCAGTGTGTAGAAGGTCCAACAGATCTTTGCCCTGTTCACAGCTTCCTGTGAATGGTGCTTTAGTCATCTTCCCAAGTAAACAAGATTCACATTCATCATAAGATGTGTGATCAAATGATTCCAAAATCCCATCCGCTTGGAGTTTGGTGATGCGTTTCTTGTTAATGTGGCCAAGACGACAGTGCCACAGATACGTCTTATCCAAACCATTTTTGGATAAATTCGAATCAACATTAAGGATTGAACTATTATTGTTTCTTAGGCTGATGTTGGTTTCATAGATGCCATTACAAGGACTAGCTTTAAAATAAAGTAACTCATTTTTAAACACAAGTATTGATCCATCATCAAATATAAAATTAAAACCATCATCATACAACACTTTAAAAGAAATAATGTTTCTGGCCATTTCGGCCGAGTAGAAAACATTTAATAAAACCATAGACAGACTAGATTCAAAAGTAAGCTCATAATTCCCAATCCTATCAACTGGAGCAACATGCTTATTCCTCATGATTAGGTCGAGCTCTCCGCTTCTTAGCCTTCTACTTCGTTTTAGTCCTGTACATCAATACAAATGTGAGTACCACATCCTGTGTCCAATACCCAGGAATTAGAAGCAAAGGTGCTATGGAGTTCAATCATATACATACCTGAAGGTTCGGCCACACCCTTGCCCTTGAGCTCTTTTAGATCCTTCAGGTATTTCGGACAACTACGCCTCCAGTGTCCTTTCTCCCCGCAGTGGAAACATATTGCATCCTTAGGAGTTTTCGATTGAGGAATCGTAGAGTTCGCTTTACCCTTGCCTTTGGGCTTAGAGTTGGAGTTGGGTTGGCCAACTTTTCCTTTCCCTTTGCCTTTTGGGGGTGGGGGTGGGGGTTTGGCTTCTTCTTCTTGACTCCTCCTTCCCTGATGGCCAATATGTGAGCAGAAGACTTAGTTTTGGCCATGTTTGACTCAACAGTCTTCAGTATGCCATGGAGCTCCATGATGGTTTTCTCCATGTTGTTCATATTGTAATACATTATGAACGATTTGTATGAACTAGTCAGCGAGTTTAGGATGAAATCCGTGGCAAGCTCCTGACTAAAGGGAAAACCAAGACGCTCCAGTTGGTCAATGTACAACTTCATTTTAAGAACTTGCACACTGATGCTACTTCCCGGGGCCAGTTTGTATCCCACCAGAGATTTGACTATGTGAAACCGCTCTTGCCTACCTATGTTGGAACATGTCCCTCAGCTGGTTAAGCATGTCATACCCCCCAAGGCTCTCCATACCCTTTTGGAGTTCAGGTGCCATGGTCGCTAACATGAGGCAAGAGGCCTCGTTTGATTTGGTCAGACTTTTTTCGTACTCTTCCCGAATCGCCCGAGATGCTCCAGTTGGCGGTGCCTCAGGGAGGGGTTCCTCAATGGTTCTCTGCTTCTTTTCCATCCTGAGTACGATTCTCAGATTGCGAAGCCAATCCATGAAGTTCAAGCCCGTGAGCTTGTCCTTCTCGAGGAGCCCTTTTAGAGAAAAGTTTGAAATCGATGAATTCGTGTTGTTGTTTGACATCTATCAAAGTAGAAAAAAAATATTTTAGTGATCTGAATTAAATAATCCTTGTTATAATAATTACCCAAATGTTTAAATAAACAATTATACTTAACAAGGCTAAGACCCATATTTCACTTCTTAGCTACGACGGGTATGCCGCGAATCGCAACTAGAAGTTATTTAGGTAGATAACCATTTTATCGATTTCATTCTCTATGAAATTCTTAGATCCTTGTAGGATTCGTTGACATCCATCATGTCATTTGGCATGTTTAATCCCTTCAACGCTTATCCTTTCTCGTGACGGGTATGCCGTGGATCACAAGTCTAGATTGTAAACCGTCCATGATAAAACACGTGACATTCGACCCAAGACTCTCGGGTTTCGTGAATTTCACATCATCATCCCTAATGTCTAACCGACGTGTTGCCTTTAGCAATTCCCATGCCAGAAAAACGGTTAGTTCAAATGTGTGTTTTATTCATAGGTAGCGTTTGATTTACTTAAAACGGGTTTTTGTTTTCTAGTTAAAACCTTTTAACTTTCTTTTAGCAAAATTTTGTTTTACACCATTTTAAAACAACTTTTATATTTTTGTTAAAATTCATTTGCTTGTTAGTTTGTTAACTCATTAACCAAACTTTGTGATTCTTTAATTATTTTAAAATAAAATTTTCTAGCATGCAAGGCCTAGATAAATTTATAAAATTAATAAAGCAACCACAACAACCAAAAACGGTAACAATGCCTCAAATCCTATGAGTTTTTCCGGTGAGCCAACACACGGAAAAAACATGGTCAACCTAAGGACATATTCAAAAGATATAACCGGCTCCCACTAAACTCGCCATCACCATTTGATGCTTAGATGGACCGCCTTCAAAACGTCATTCTTCGTAACTCCCTTTTGGTTGCATCGTCTTCGATTTACAATTATTGGAAAAAAAATTCTTACTCTATTATATGCTATTTTACAAATACATAAAATTTGAAACGACACGAAGGTCACATATATATATTTACATAACATGAATGAAACGACATACAAGTCGCCCAAATTATTACAAACCAATAATTAATAAAATACAAACCAAACATCCCAATCACATGGGTCAAGAGAGGCACTTATTACTGGATCCATACAAACACAAAAAGGAACCAAAACAAGGAGTGCCAAAATCCTTGTAAGCCATATTTTGACAAATATTGATTTAAACACACACTTTTGGCACTTAAACAAAAATCAATCTTTGTTTGCATTTTTCTATGCCATCAAAATTTTTTGACAACATAAACACACAAACACACTTTTATGTTTTTAAGTATGGTTTTCATGCTAAAACCATCCAAACAACAACATGCAAGTGAATCAAAATATTTTGGGAAAACAAAACCCCCAAAAAAATCATACTTAATGGAAAAAGCAACTTTTTCTTTTATTTTTACAAATACTAGTTTTGTAAAACAAGGTTTTCAAGACTTTAATTTATTTTTCTCTCTTTCATTTAATTTATATCAAAACAAAATAAAATCTCTTGGTATTTTCGGATCCATCACAAAAATTCCGAAATTTTGATCTTTATAATATTGAATCATGACATAAAAAAAAAAAAAATCATTTTTCAAACATGCATGTCAAAATCGAAGGTCCAAGAGGGAGGGAAAATAACTTTAAACTTGAAAAAACCTTAGAAATCCTTTTGCATGTTCTTTACACATCTTTTTCCCGAAAATGTGTACAAAAACATTCAAAAATGATTTCTTCAAGAAAAAGATGAGAAAAGTGTTATCACTTTGTACAAGTAGCTTGGGAGAAGAAGTTTTTCCAAACATAAACATGCAACAGAAGTTTATAACAAAAAAAACAAAAAAAAAAAACAAACGAAAAACTAACTTCTTCTTCTAAGAGAGGATCCATTGTACAAGTGAGATAACAACTTAAAAGAGGAAGATAAAATCATACCCTTGATGACTTTGGAGGATCCAAGAAAGAATCCCTCTATCAAGTGCACACCCAAAGCTCCAAAAGTTGTAGCAAGAAAACCTTCTTACCAAGAACCTTTTAGAGAAAAAGGTTATCTCCTTCTTTTTCCTTTTGAGAGAAAAATACTTTTCTTTTCATGCAAAAACACACTTGTGTGTGTGTGTATGTTTTTGGCCGAAGGTATATGGAGAGAGGGAGAGGAAATAGGTTTTAATTGTAGTAGTTAATGGAGGTGGAGTGTACTCCTTACCAAAATGATGATACTTTTACTTTTATGTCTCCTCCATTTTACAACATTGGTCCCTCAAAATTTCCTCTAGTTTCTAGTTAAACCATCACTTATGATGTTTAACAAACTTTCCCTGTAACTATATAATTCTTGCAATTTTAGTTTGGACTTTGTGTGTGACCGAATAGGATAATGCCAATAATTAATTATTTTTGTGTCAACGGGCATATCTCCAACACTTTTTAAAACTTCTTAAAACTTTTAGCTTGCCAATCCTCGGCAACGGCGCTAAAAACTTGATAGTGCTTTTTACACACCTACATATATGTGATAATTAAATCTCAAAGAAAGTATACAATGGGATCTAATATCGTCTTTCAAGTAATAAAAATGGAAAGATACCGAATATCGTCCGTTGGGATTGTAGTAAAAGTTAATTAAAAAGTAAGAGAAAGAAAAGATTTCAGATGGCGATTTTGAAGACTTTGATTTGGTTTGGTTTGTCACTTGATTTAGAATAACAGGTAATAAAGAAAGCAAGCAATGGTGTAAGACTTATAGGTGAGACTTAAACACAAATTCCAGCCGACATGCTGCAGCATGAGTTGGCCATAACTAGTTCCACCATCTATTTTGAGGGTATTCCTCTCGGACTTCAATATTCACACCACTGTTTAGATTTAACTAAACACATCTCTGTGTAGTCTCTATCTATTTATAGTGTAGAATAAAGTCCTCAAAATATATGGTTGTACAAATCTCTTTGCATAAAACCGCTCTTTTGAGCCGATTCCCATATCATTCAACATGACGTGTTCAAAGTGGCTTATCTCTAAGTCCACTACACTTTAACACTTTTGATTAGTGATCAACTTGTCGAGAATAAATCAGTTTGGAAAATATAAATGATCACTCTCATTATTCGTAACTCTCTCAAGTCTACTTCTTATATCATTCAAACTGACGTGCTTTTGATGGCTTATCTCTAAGTCCACCACACTTTAACACTTTAGCAAGTGATCAATTCGTCAAGAAGTGTCATTGAATTTTATAAAACTTGAAATGAAATGATGGAACATTGTTATTGCGAAACAATGTCCACCTTTCTTTGGTTTAAAATCTCACCCTTCCGTCTCACACCCGAGCTAATGAAATTTAGCTACTCATAACGAAATGTAAAGACATAAAGCGGTAAATGACGGAAAGTAAATGCATAAATTTAAATGACAAAATAATAAATAACTGAAAGTAAAGAGCATAATATAAAGACAGAAAGCGTAATAAATAAATAAAGCAAGAATGTAAACTAAGAGTAAGAACAAAAGTAACTTCAAAAGATTTATATTAATTTCAAGAATCGAAGAATAATTCAAACTCTTTGAAATATGATTTTCTACATGTCTTAAACACCAACCAACTCCTTCTATTTATACTAGTATAGAAAGGAGGGCAAAAAGGTCAAAAAGCACAAAGCTTGGTGCTTAAGCTAATAAAAGTACAATTACAAGTACACTAAAGTTAATAACCAAAAGATAATAGAGATTAGGGTTTCATCCAAAATACATTAGCCATAAATCAAGTATAGAAGCTTCCAAAAATTAGATACAACAATCTACAAAGTCTTTCCAAAATAAGCTTCTTTTTGCTTGTTCATTAAGCTCCATCATGCGGCTGCTACAGGAATGCTGCAGGGGGCTGCAAGTATAGAAGCTTCCAAAAATTAGATACAACAATCTACAAAGTCTTTCCAAAATAAGCTTCTTTTTGCTTGTTCATTAAGCTCCATCTTTGCATAAAACCGCTCTTTTGAGCCGATTCCCATATCATTCAACATGACGTGTTCAAAGTGGCTTATCTCTAAGTCCACTACACTTTAACACTTTTGATTAGTGATCAACTTGTCGAGAATAAATCAGTTTGGAAAATATAAATGATCACTCTCATTATCCGTAACTCTCTCAAGTCTACTTCTTATATCATTCAAACTGACGTGCTTTTGATGGCTTATCTCTAAGTCCACCACACTTTAACACTTTAGCAAGTGATCAATTCGTCAAGAAGTGTCATTGAATTTTATAAAACTTGAAATGAAATGATGGAACATTGTTATTGCGAAACAATGTCCACCTTTCTTTGGTTTAAAATCTCACCCTTCCGTCTCACACCCGAGCTAATGAAATTTAGCTACTCATAACGAAATGTAAAGACATAAAGCGGTAAATGACGGAAAGTAAATGCATAAATTTAAATGACAAAATAATAAATAACTGAAAGTAAAGAGCATAATATAAAGACAGAAAGCGTAATAAATAAATAAAGCAAGAATGTAAACTAAGAGTAAGAACAAAAGTAACTTCAAAAGATTTATATTAATTTCAAGAATCGAAGAATAATTCAAACTCTTTGAAATATGATTTTCTACATGTCTTAAACACCAACCAACTCCTTCTATTTATACTAGTATAGAAAGGAGGGCAAAAAGGTCAAAAAGCACAAAGCTTGGTGCTTAAGCTAATAAAAGTACAATTACAAGTACACTAAAGTTAATAACCAAAAGATAATAGAGATTAGGGTTTCATCCAAAATACATTAGCCATAAATCAAGTATAGAAGCTTCCAAAAATTAGATACAACAATCTACAAAGTCTTTCCAAAATAAGCTTCTTTTTGCTTGTTCATTAAGCTCCATCATGCGGCTGCTACAGGAATGCTGCAGGGGGCTGCACTTATATAATTCTTCCAAAAAGACACCATATTAGCCATCCTATGTAATAAAACAAGTCATTCACAACTCTAGCTCCAAGAAACAAGAAAAGGAAAATAAGTAACTAAAATGATTCAAAGGTTGAGATTTGGAAGGTAAAATGCTATACTAATAACAAATAAAAGAGTATAATGGCACTAAATAATTTGTGCCATTAATGAATAAGAGATCCAGTTCGATCATCTCGTCACTCAAAGCACGCAAGTGCTTAGCCAAAGGATACTCTTCATATTTGGCCTATGTGGTGGATGCAAAATTGGAGAAGAAAGGGGTTGAGGATGTGGAAGTGGTGCGGGATTACCCAGATGTTTTTCCGGAGGATCTACCCAGTGTGCCGCTGGAACGCCATGTAGAGTTCCATATAGACCTTACCCCGAGAGCGGCACCGATTGCTCGTGCTATGTACTGACTAGCACCGACATAAATAGAAGCGATGATCACGCAACTACAAGAACTATTGGAGAAGGGATTTATAAGACCAAGTTCGTCACCATGGGGAGCTTCAGTTTTGTTCGCGAAAAAGAAGGACGGGTCTATGCGGATGTGTATAGACTACCGGGAACTAAACAAGGTTACTATGATGAACAAGTATTCGCTTCCTCGAATCGACGACCTATCCGATCAATTGTAAGGCGCGGGATGCTTTTCCAAAATCGACCTACAGTCCAGATATCATCATGTAAGAGTGAAGAAAGAAGACATTCCAAAGACGACCTTCCGGATAAGATATGGACACTATGACTTCTTGGTAATGCCCTTTGGTTTGACGAACGCTTCGGCCGTATTTATGAACTTGATGAACCGAGTGTGTCGTTCTTTCTTGTACAAATCGGTGATAGTCTTCATTGACGATATCTTGGTCTATTCGAGAAATGGGGCCAAGCATGGCCAACATCTGCGAGAAGTGCTAGAAGTTCTTCGTAAGGAGAAATTGTTCGCCAAGTTCTCGAAGTGTGAGTTTTGGCTACAATAGGTTCAATTCTTGGGTAACATAGTATCCAAGGAGGGAGTGAAAGTGGACCCAACAAAGATCGATGCCATGATGAGTTGGGAGCCGCCAACGTGTCCATCGGAGATTAGAAGTTTCTTGGGATTATCCGGTTACTACCGGAGATTCATCCAAGAGTTCTCAAAGATCGCTTCGCCGCTCACATCATTGACAAGAAAGAATGACAAGTTCTTATGGACCGAAAAGAAAGATCAAGCCTTTAGGACCCTCAAGGAGAAGTTGTATGAAACGCCAATTCTATCCCTTCCCGAGGGGTCGGATGACTTTGCAGTCTATAACGATACTTCCAAGATGGGCCTTGGATATGTTTTGATGCAACGAGGCAAGGTGATATCCTACGCATCACGAAAACCCAAGGATCATGAGAAAAATTATCCGACCCATGACTTGGAGTTAGCAGCGGTGGTTTTCGTGTTTAAATTATGGCGAACTACCTCTACGGGACTAAGTGTACCCTCTTCACTGATCACAAAAGCTTGAAGTATATTTTTTATCAAAAGGAGCTCAACATACATCAAAGGAGATGGATTGAGCTGTTGAAGGACTACGATTGTGATTTACTCTACCATCGCGGTAACACTAATGTTCTGCGGATGCTTTGAGCCAGAAGAGCCATGGGGGCGGTGTTAAACTATCACTCACTAGAATCGATGTTGTGTCAATTTTAATGGATAACATCAAGGCGTATCAAGTGGTAGCACTCCGGGAAGAGAACCTCAAAGCGGAAGTCCTGGTAAAGCAATATGAGTTGCTAATGAAGGATAGTCGTGGAATCAAACTGTTCAATTTGGATACCAAAGCTAGGAGGAAATCGCGAACTACTCCTAGAGGAAGCTCATAAGTCTAAATATTCCATACATCCCGGTATCACAATGATGTATAGAGATTTAAAATTTAATTATTGGTGGCCGATGATGAAACTTGATGTGGCAAGTTATGTAGAAAAATGTGTCACTTACCTCTAAGTCAAGGGGGAACATCAAAATCCGTATGGAAGTTTACAACCCTTGACAATACCGTAATGGAAATGGGAGCATATCACCATGGAATTCGTGACGAAACTACCAAGGACAGTGAAAGGTCATGACACAATTTGGGTAGTAGTGGACCGACTAACTAAGAGTGCACATTTTCTGGCAATGCGGGAAATGTTGCCAATGGACAAGTTAGGCAAGCTTTACATTGACGAAGTGGTGTTAAGACATAGTGTGCCACTATCACTTCTCTCAGAATGAGATAGTCGATTTACTTCCAAGTTTTGCGATGGCCTACAGAAAGAGTTGGGTACGAAAATCAAGTTGAGCACGACATACCATCCTCAAATGAATGGGAAAATCAAGTGGACCATTCAAACTCTCGAAACCATATTAAGATCGTGCATCATTGACTTTAGGGGAAATTGGGACTCGCACCTACCGTTAGTGGAATTTGCCTACAATAACAGTTTTCACTCTAGCATAGAAATGGCACCTTTTGAAGCATTGTATGGACGAAAGTGTAGAACCCCGGTGTGTTGGCTTGAAGCAGTGGAGAAGCACTTTGCTGGGCCGGAAATTGTGCAAGACACGACAGATAAGGTAAAGAACATTCAGGAACGCTTGAAAGCGGCCCAAGATCGGCAAAAGAGTTACGCGGACAAGAAGCGACAACCAATTGAATTCCATGTAGGAGATCGAGTTAAGCTGAAAGTGTCTCCGTGGAAGGAGTTCATCCGTTTTGGAAAGCGTGGGAAACTTAGTCCCCATTTCCTTGGACCCTGCACCATTTTGGAGAGAGTTGGACTCCAAGCTTACAAACTGGACTTACCACCGGAAATGGATGGAATCCACCACACATTTCATGTTTGTTACCTACGTAAGTGTTTGGCCAAGGAAGAGAGATTCATTCTTCTGTCGGAGATTTGTGTAGATAATGGCAATCGTTGCATAAAAGAGTCGGAAGCTATATTGGAGAGGAAATCGAGGAAACTTCTCCATAAGGAAGTGAGGGGCTATTCAGTTGTGGCTTAATGGGCTGTATAGGCCATCTAACTTATTCTCTTAGCTATATATTGGTGTTCAGAAATGGCTTATTGGATCAGAAATGAGCTTATTCGCTTATCTTGATAGCAAAAGTCATATGCATACAACCCTTCCTTTTCCATCCTTACCTCTCTTCATAAAATAAAAAAAAGAAACACGCCAGAACCAAGGCCGGTCTCCTCCCCTCCCCTACACTCCATCTCCAGCGGTTTCCTCTCCTCCCCCACACTCCATCTCCGGCGGACATCCCCCGTCCGCATGGTCCAGAACGGGTGATGTCACGAATGAAAATTAACATAAATACACAAATAATTTAGAGCAATTAATAAACTCTAAACATATATTACAATCCAAAATATTACACTTCAAAAAGTGTTTATAAACTTAGAACGTTTATATGATAATGCGAGTCTAAGAACTACAAAATTTCACGCTCGATCTCAAGTCCCGTCCTCATAATCGTCACTTCGAACCTGTCGTGTCAGAAAACAAAAACACGGCTGACCACAGGGCTCAGTGAATGGATTAATATATAAAGTCGTAAATAATAATGAACACATCGATAACGAAGCGGAAGACTTAAAAATTTATTCGACAAAAGTTCATGAAACTCAAGTTCATAGCAAAAGAAATGTTCAGTAATATTCAAACTCAAAATTAAGAATTTCAAGAACGGTTCACATTTTAACTTCAAAACGTAATATAAATAAAGTCCGTCAATTCCTGTTGTGTTCGTGGGATGATCAGCCACACGAACTAATGGGTCGGCGTGCGGGTACACACACACGAATCCCCCGTGAATTTAACCACTGTCACATATTTTGTGGGTAAAAGTTCTAGGCTCGATCCATCCTCCTTGGAGACAAAAAGTCGGCCTAGTCCCCCAGAGTGGGTTCACGTAAGCCACATAGACTTAACTCTGGTGGACCGTGTTCACCTGTAGGACGCCATGACAACAAAGCCACCATAGAAGGCATCCCAAATAATGTGCCCATTTATTGGGTTATTCTAAAATCAACGAAAACTAAACATATGCCACTTACCCGAATGGCGTTCATAAAAATCAAATTCAATATAGTTCACATTTTTCATAAACAATCTCATACGAGACACATTTTAATAAAACATCAAAATGTTCAAACAATTGATTCAATAAACCAAAATCAATGTGTATGTGTGTGTATAATTTCACATTTGTTGATCACGTTCGGTTGATCAATCACAAGGCGGTGAACTACCTTTAGAAAAGGTCAACTACAACAAATATTTGCCCACGATTCAAAAGAAATGAAATCCATACCTTAACTGAATTGAGATGTAGCACGTGATCAACCGAGACTCAGGATGAAGTTTAACCCATTCGATTGCATATTTAAACCATAAATTATTATTACTCGCATAACATAAACTCAATGGTTATTATCCTAAGCTTAATCACGAAATTATATTCTCTTAGACATTAAACCGAACACTTGGTGTGCGGTTAAACATCTAGATACAACTATCACCGTTTTGATTCTAAACTTTACCCTTTTGTAATTTTGACAAACCCAAACATTTCTAAACATGTATATTAACATAACTTTGTAATATCAAAGTATAATCTACCAACCAACTTCAACTACCCTAACCTACCAACTTAAATAACTTATAAAGAAATTTATACCTCTAGGAAGGGCTCGAAGAGTAGATTCCGAATATGCGATTGAATCTTTGATTACTTCAACGGATTAAGAGATATTTGAGAGAGAAGTCGACATTGAAATAAAAGAGAGACGATGACTTTCTTGTTGTAGGATTATCATTATTATTATTTTTATTTATAATTATAATAAGTTTAACTATTTGACGGTTTTAACCCCTCAACTATCCTTGGTTGCCATTTTAATTATGGTTCATTTCGGGTAAGAATAATTACACGTTTTTAAAACGGAGTCTTACACCACCCTCCCCCACACTCCATCTTCGGCGGTCTCCTCCCCTCCCCCACATTCTATCTCCGTCGAATGCCAACTAACAAAAACGAAAAAAACCCCACACACCATCTCCGTAGTGTTTTATCAACGATAGAGCCATAGAAACGAAGAAAACTCCTAACCCTAACAGAAGCATTACGAAGAAATCTGCTCTGTGGTTGTTGATGGAGTGGTTTCGAAATCGATTTTGAACGTAAAAGCTGTGTTGTTTTAACGGCCATGCTTTGTTTTGGGTTTTAGACCGATTTTGAAATCTTTTGTGTTGTTTGAAATCAATTTTGAAACCATAATATGTTGTGTTGTTTGAAATTGATTTTGAAACCATAATCTGCTGTGTTATTTCAAATCGATTTTGATTTAGGGTTTCGATCTAGATGTTTATTTAATTTAGGGTTTTGATTTAGGGGCAAGTCTGCTTGAAATTCCATATATAGATAAAAGGGTAAAATGGTCATTTGAGACATTCAGACCGTTTATTCAGCCTAAGAATCGAACAACAATTTATCTGATATCATTTAGACAACTTTATCAATTCAGAAAACTTTATCCATACAGGTCTTAATTGAAAACGAACCGAACAACCCTTGACTATGGCTAAGGTTCAGAGGAAGCACCGTCGAGCTGCGAATGTCACGTGAGAAGCCGAAAAGGACATGAAGAGGAGATATCCACACCTATTTTCCTAAGGCAAGTTTTCGAGGACGAAATCTTTTCTAAGGTGGGGAGGATTGTAACACCCGTAACTTCATAAGTAAGATAATTTGTAGTTAGGCTCTAAGACGTTTATGTGTTGACTTACGTTTATATATATATATATATATATATATATATATATGCATTTTTGTTGAAATTGATTAAGTGCTAAACCTTGTGTTCAATCCTATCTAAATATTCGTTCAAGAATTTGAGTTGTGGATCGAATCGTGTAGCGGTGCGAGAGTGACAACGATTGTGCCCAAGGGCACTTTCGCTTGTCACAATAGCCGTGGCCTCCCCCGCCTTGGTACATTCTTGGCGAAAATGCCGGCGAGAATGCCAAGTGGCATAATCTCCGGGCATAATTGCTCGGCCCCACCCGGTGTATTTAAACCTTTAACCTGATTTTGTTTGCATTTTTCCTCCTCAATCGATTTTTGTTCGCAAATTTTGAGCTCCAAGTACGTTTTTCTTCACCCCAAACCCTCTCCTAATTTACTTTATAACTAGGGTTTGGTAGAAACATTTATTGAGGTTCAAGAGTCCCTTTGGAGCATTAATTGTGGAGCCTCAAGCTAAGATCAAGCCTACAACCATCTCTCTCTCTCAACTAAGATTCTAGGTTTTGCAAGTTTTTGGGTTTTCTTCTAAAAACCTAGTTGGTGGGGTTTAAATTTTTTGTAAAAACTAGATACATATCTTTTATGCTCATTTGTTTTTATTACATGCTATATGTTGAACTAATTATCCACTATTTGACAAATGGTACCTATTCCCCTTCTAGAACTTATGGGAGTCAATTTGATAAAAGATAGCATGATGGAGTTTTGGTAGACTTAATATCATACTTGAAGTATTTTGTGAACATTTATGGAACCTCATTGTTATATTGCCTATTTCATGAAATCATAAATAATTTGGGCATCTTGACCTAGATTGGAGAATATAACTTATATGCAGGGCGACCCTCAGGGTGTTCGGAGTGGTACTGTCGCATAGGGCCTCTGATCATTGGGGGCCTCCGATATTTTAAAATATGTATGTATAATAATACGATATAGAAAAAAATCCGATCATTGATAAGTGATGCCATGTAGCTCAGTTATATAACTCTCTCAAATGCATAGGCCCAGTCCCAGGATCAAGCCTTGCAAATCGCAGCGCTCCTTTGAATTTTTAAATTCTTTACCATAATTTTTTTTTGTGATTTCTTTATCTTTTACGTTACTTAATCATAAATTCAAAAAAAAAAAAAAAAAAGGATAAGCTAATCTTAGAAGAACTTCATATTTTTAAGACAAATTATATAAATATTTTTTTAATGATTTCTTTCCTTTTTAATTATTTATTTATCGATACCAAAATATTAGTTGTTCCAATTTTCAATTTTAATTTTTATAGGCCCCTTAAATCCTTTATTCCTTTCTCTCTCTTTTATATACATGATGTTAATTATTTCTTTTCTCTACCTATACTATATTATAAAGATGACATAAAAAACTCTTAAAAACAAGTCTTAAAGTTTAATGTACTGCTATTTAATGCTAATTACTTAAAAAACAACCATTAAAGCTGTATGTACTACATTTAATGCTATTTATTAATTTTCAATCATTATCTCTAACCATTTTAACTATCCTAAAATCATTTCCCAATTTAACTCCCCTAAAATAACTCTCAGCATAATTAAATATATAATAAAAATCAAATTTTAAATTTTAAATATAAAATTATAAAATATAATTAAAAAAATCTAACAAAATATTTTATAAAAAAATTATATTATTAAACCAAAATAAATTACATTATATTATTAAGTCTAAATTAAATAAATTTATATAAAAAAAATCATTATCACTCTCTCACAACCAGCCAAAATCGTAATTTAAATCGACAAAAAATAAAAAATAAAATGAAACATTAAAATCGTGATGTATCTAGCGGCATTGCGCGAGTACACTTCTAGTTATTGATAGGAAATCTCATGTTAAAACCTTACTAATCAATTAAACTCCCTATTTATATTAGATTTAATTATTTGCATAATCCTTTAAAAATCTGAAATCTTCATTTTTTTTTATTTTTTTTCTTTTTCCCACCGTCCCCATTAATTTGTATCGTGTGTTCTTAGGTTCTTCCATTTTTAAGGTAAAGTCTATTAAGCAAATATTTA
This sequence comes from Arctium minus, assembly GCA_954870635.1. Classification (NCBI taxonomy): domain Eukaryota; kingdom Viridiplantae; phylum Streptophyta; class Magnoliopsida; order Asterales; family Asteraceae; genus Arctium; species Arctium minus. Next base: position 62,594,460 of record OX941085.1, read on the forward strand.
ATACTTTCCTTTTATTAATTTTGTTTGATTGTTTAATGAGTTTCTATCAAATTAATCTTTATTATGAAATTTTGATTAGAGGAGTTTGCTTCTAAAATGTTAGACTATTTATGTTCAGAAAATAGTAGTTTCTAGTTGTTTGTCTTCTTTGAAAACATGTACATAATAGCGTCAATTTATAACTGAAGAATGAATAATGTTTTATGTTCACTACGAATAAACTATTTTGTGTTATATATTGTATACTATACTTATAATTATGTGATTATTTTTAATTTTCTTACTAACTAACTATTTATTGTTATCATCGGATAAATCATATAAGATTTATGATCATTTATTTAACGATATAAAGATGAGTTTATTTTTATTTGAATTTTGTTTATAGTTATTCTATACTTTTCACATATATTCTAATATATAATTTTTTTAATAAATAACATAACTAAAAAAAATATAGGACCATGTTTAGGTTTTTGCACTAGGCCTCCAAAATACCAGGACCTGCTTATGTGATAGACTTGCATCCGAAAGTTACTTGTTTATTCACAGTGTACCTTGTGATCATGTGGTATAATATCACTCTATTCATGGTAACTTATTTGTAACTTTATGCATTTATGACCTAGTAAATCTCCTTTATTTTGAGCAAAGTGGTTGGACCACTAGTTATTTTTATTGGTATGATTACATTTTGCTTGGAGTAAGTGTACAAGATGTATTGGTAAATTCTTTGGATTAACCCACCAAGTAGGCATTAGGAGGATTTAGTCTTTTGGTGCCACCTTAGACGTATGCACTAGGACCTCTGTCATTTGGGGTAATGCCTTGGAGGTACTGCTCAATGTGTCGGGCCTTGTCGTGTTACTCATGGGAGTATACACTAAGATAAATCGACTCTTGAGGTGAAACTTGACTGGTGATATGGGTCTCCTCCATTAATTCCAAGTATTTGAATTAATTGATCTTGTTGAACTATTCCAGTTATTTGATATTGTTATATATATTATTTGTTCAAGCTCACTAAGCTTTTTGGCCTAACACTTGTTGGTGTCGACATATATCTCAGGATCTTGCGGTGCTATCTCTAAGAAGGTTTAGCCGGGATAGTGTAACACCTGTGACTTTTAGTAAGTAAATGTCACCCCAACGTTTATGTGACTTGTAAATAGTGGGGTTTTGTTGGGAAATGTATTGTTTAAAGTCCCTCGGAGTATCGGGAGTCTTGGCAGTGAAAAAGTCGAGTTTCAGGGATCTGGAAAGATCCCGTGACAAAGCCCGGCAACTATGACAAGTCACAATCGCGCGTGGCACAGTTGCAGAAGAGAAACATATTCCTGGGGCATACTGGCGACTATGCCAGGCGACATTGCCCTGGGTATAGTCGCTTGGCAATGTCGCTAAGGCAGCCCAGACTGCTGTTAAGTCGAATTTTCAGCTCCCTTCTCATTCTTCACTTCTCATTTCCTTCCCAACTCCCTCTAAACTCTATCTAGACCTCCCAAACCCATCCATTGTGATTTTGATCCATCAAATGCCTCCATCCTCAAGTATTGAAGTGTCATCAAAGGGTAGAAGCTAGACACCAAGAACCTTCATCTTCATCTTCAACCTCAAACTCCATTTTTGGGTTTTCTAGGTTTTCATCAAAACTTAAGTGGTAAGTTTATCCCTTTCATTTCTAAACCTTAAAATAAGTTGTAAATGCTCCATTGATGATTTCCTAAGTAGTATGTTTCTCTAATTTCGGTTTGGAAGATTTTGAGAAAAGTTAGGTCAAAATTAGGGTTTTGGGCATAAGTTGAGGTCTTGATATAAAATGTTTGGGGAATGTTTCTATATGGTTGAATATGGTTATTTACGGTTGAAAATGTTTGGATCTAGGTTTTGGAGTTTTAGCTTGGAGGATTCAAGTTTCGTCAAGGAAGCGCAAAATGGGGTAAAATCTAGATTTAGCCTAAATCTAGCAAGGTGAGTTCAAGTTGATTTGTGAAAATGGTGTACATGCCAAAATGGTTATTTTAAAGTGTTCTGCATCTTACATGAAATTGTTAATTGCTGATCAGTTTGGTTATTTTGAAAGTGTTTAGCTTTATAAACTTATATAGCACACATTCTTATGATATTTGGGCATTTTGATAATGAGTCATAAATGGGTGTGTTTGGTAACTTATTGCATAAATGAGATTATTTGTTTAAAAGGCATTTTTAGTGTTGTTTGGGTAAAAGGTTTAATTTTGTGTTATGGGACGTTTTGAAAGGATAAAGAGCATAAATCCATTTCGAAAACCTTTTGTCCCGTTTTCGGACGTATGGTATACATGGTTTTGATGATGATTCATGTTTCGAGTTTGTTTAAGTTGCATCAATTTATAAAGCATGTTTGAAATGAGGTTTCCACCTTTGAAAGTGCATGATATTGGAAAAGAGTCGTTTCCACGTTTTAAAGGACATCAATCGACTAGTCATGGTTTCAAGTGAAGTTCATTCTTTTAAAGATATCTTTATTCATTTAAAACTCTTGGACTCACTAGGCGTTAGCCTAACCTTTTTACTTGTCGGCATGTGCATCGGGTTCTGTTGGGGTTTGGTTCTAGCAGCTATGAAGAGTTGAGCCTTAGCTTTGTGCAAGTGTAAGTGGTTGGTGAAGTCTTCCGTGGGTTGGAGATAGGGACTATTATTGTGTTTTAGTAGCACCCGTTCTTGTCATAGACTGTATGTAGAGAATAAATTTATGCGTGTTGAGGTTAAACCTTAATTTGTGTTTGTAGATGAATCAATTATTGACGTATTTCGAAAATTTTAAATTAGTTGCTATTTCCCTATTTTTGAGGGTGTTACAGATAGATACGAGCTTAGGGAGATTGACTTTTGAGACAACGTTTGCATATAAGAACAATATGTTTTTGGTTAATTGGATGACACCCAATTTGTAATCTTGTTTCCTTGATAAATTAGATTAATAGGTTGTCATTTCCATTACTTTTGATTACAGATTGTAATGATCAGGTGTTTAATATTTCCCATTTTTGGGAGGCTCATGATTTGACATTTTTATATACCACTCTTCCGTTTTATGGAAATTTTTGTTTATCCCAATTTTTGGGGTGTTACAACCTTTATCTAACAATTCTTGTAACCGTGACATCATTTCTTTCATTTCAGATGGAGCTAATCGGTATGGTGGACGAGCAATCGGTCCTCAATATCAAATCAATTCTAAATTTAATTGATCGGTCTGGTGGAAGACTTCTGGGAATTCACTAACTACCGGTTTGGTTTCAACAACACTCTTTTCTTTCTTTGAATCAATTACATAGGCCAAGAAACTTTGACAACCTTTCTTTACACATTTACGGGCTTTTAACATTGAAATCAGACTACCTTGTCGGTCTCTACGGTCACCTTAAATTACAATCGACCCTTTCCTAGGTAAGTCAATATGGATCAATTTCTTGTTACACACAATACTGGCTTGATTTTCTGATAGCTAATCCATACCCACTACCACATCAAATTCTTTCAAACACATAGGGAACAACTGAATAGGTACCGAACACACATCCACATTTATACAACAATTATCAAATACTTCCCTAACTGAAACCTGATTATCATTAACAGTCTCTACTACTAACACATAATCTAACGCTTTAGGTTTCACATGCAAACGATCAATAAATGAGGGAGACACAAAAGAAAGATTGACATCATAATCAAATAACACTTTAGCACATACCGAGTTTACTAAAAACGTACTTGTTACCAAATTAGGAGTGTGCTCGGCCTCAACCGTAGACATATGGAATGCATGCCCCTTCGCTTTGGTTTGATCGGGCTTACACGTATCTCCCCAATTCCCTTGACTACCCCAAGATGATTGATTCCCCTACCCTTCAATTGTGTGGACAATCGGGTTTGAGATGGTCCGGAAAATTACATCGGTAACAAAATCGCTAGATTCAACAGTCACTAGCAATTTGGCCCGATTTCCCACATTTAAAAAAGTTTTGGAATCAATTTGACAATCAACCCCATGAACTCAGTGACAGTTTGGACACAGTCTCTCAACAAATCTGGGACTTGGACGATTATCAAATCGAGTAAACTTTTGTTTTCTAGGATCACTTGGAGGTCCCTCCCACTTTTTTTTTCTCACCCAATTGTCAGTTTTTATCCTTTTCAGTGGTCTCCGCAACATCAACTATAGATGTTAAAGTCTCAAGACGCATGGCTATGACAAGTCCCTGAATAGAAGAGTGCAATCCCCAAACATATCTTTTAGCTCTACATTTTTTTCGAGGATATATAACATTCAGCAAACCGATATTTTTCTAAAAATCTAGCGGTGCATTCCTAAACAATTGAATTACACTGCTCAAATCTCAGAAATTCTTCTTCTAACTCTCTTATTACTTCTTGTAAACAAAAGTGTTCTTTAAAAGCTTCGATAAACTCATTCTAGGACAAAGTTTTGAAAATATTTGGTTCTTTTGAAGATGTCATAAGTTCCCACCAATATAAGGCATCATATTTCTATACACCAGCGACAAACATAACTCTATCCTCATTTGAACATTTACTTGTATTAAAAATTGATTCAATTTCTTTCAACCATTTCATAGCTTTCACAGGATCATGTTCACCGGAATAAATTGGTGGTTTAAATGCTAAAAACATTTTATAGTCACATCCCTTGGTAACAGTAGTAGGAGCATTTACCTCATTCCTCTAGTAGTTTCAGGATGTTATGGATGTTCTGTTTCAGTGTGATGAGAATGTGCAAACAAAGATTACAAAATAGTTTGAAGCCTATTCAATGTCGCATCTATATCCCCCTGTGTAACATATTGAGAATCTTGAGTTCGACCCCGACCTCTGGCCCGACCTCTACCTCGACCACTATTTGAACTTTCCTAGACTTAGGCTTCTGGTTCCAATTGTACTCCCCGACTTGTTCCTCTTCCCCATCCTCGTCTTCTTCCCCGACCTCGACCTCCGAGAGATGTATTTTCGGAATTTGTCTTAATTTTAGTTGTTACTCTTCCACGTCCTCTGCCTCTTCCTCGAGTATTTGAAATTCTATCAGATATGTTGTCATTATTCGGAGGATCTGTCCCTTCTGGATTAACTGAAGCAACCCTTCCGAAAGGACGAGAATAGGCATGGGAACGGGGTGGGGATGGGGCGGGGTTCACATTCCCCGGCCCCGACCCCATTTTGTAGTAGGGAGCCCCGACCCCGGGCGGGTGCAAGGATTGATTCCCCATCTCCGGTCAACGGGGTGGTCAAACCACGGTCAAGACCCGGTCAGAGACCCGTCCCCGGTCCCCGGACCTCAACTCGGACCCGACTCGTGATGTTAGAAACCTTTTTCCCTGGACCAAACTCATAATTTTCATTTTAATAACATAATTCTACACCAAATGCACACCAACAGGAAATAAAACGAAATAGATTCAGAATAATAATACTAAGTTTGTAAGTTCCTTACCTTACCTACAACAATGGCCGCCGACGAAGGAGATGCAGATGTGAGACGCAGCCGCCGACGAAGGAGATGCAGACGCAGATGCCGACGAAGGAGATGCAGATGGAGACGCAGACCGGCAGACGCGAAGGAGAGTCCAGACGTGACTCGTGAGACGCAGAGATGAGAGAACTCGTGAGTCGTGAGACGCGAAGGAGAAGCAAAGGAGAAGCAAAGGGGGAACTCCGATGGTGACGCAGGCCGACCGCCGACGGTGGTCGGTGGAACTCAAGCAGATTTTGATGGATTCGGCGGTGGTCTGTGGCTGTGTCTCTGTGGATTCGATGAAAACTGACGACTGGAAAAATGAATGAGGAATAACTAATAAGGAGACCTAATTAGTAAATAACTTAAATTAATAAATAATAATTAAAATTTAAACATATATATATACCGGGTACGGGATGGGTCGGGGGTGCGATCCCCGACCTCGGCCCCATCCCCGGTTTTCTCAAAACGGGGATCCCCAGCCCCGGGACCCGGTTAAGCGGGGAATCCCCGACCCGGTCGGGTCGGGTGAACCGGGTTCCCCACCGGGTCTGGTCAAATTCCCATGCCTAGACGAGAATTGCTAGCCATCTGTTACATCACAATATATACATTTAATCACATACCTAAATACAATAAAGTATTTAGTTCAAACAAGCACCTGTAAGCTAATAATTACATTGGTCAGATGTAATTTAAATTTATCTTACATGTCGTTCTTTCTACTCATTATATTTAATATCCCACAGGTTCTAAACATATGAGGGACAACTTAATTTCACATAAAATCATACAGTTTAATTACGACAAGGAATCATATAAAAGTGTATAAGATCTAAGTAAACAATTCACTCAGAATTTAAACGTACAACTTTAGGCTCAAAACTCTCTCGGGTGGTCTCCACTAATGTCTCTAAGCTATGCGGTCCCCTCGGTCTTCCTCAATGCTATATTATCACTAACAGATTTACACCTCAATGAATAATACTTCAAATCAACTAACAACAGTAACATCAACACATTAATTCAATCAAAAATTGGCAAATTAATTACCTTTCTCATTATATATTAATGATGGTCACTGACGGCGACGACCACCCCAAACCCAAATTACACATTGTCCCCAATGTGAACAAGTTTATGTGCATTGCAATCATTCAAAAGAAATTAAGCGAATATTAAAGCCGAGTACATTCATCCAAAATCAAAAGAGAATTCAAGTTTCATGATAAGCAAAGAGCAAAAGACGGTAATTGTAACTGGGGAAAGCAAACCAACCCTCATTCGTCCTGATATTGACTGTTGGAGGAAGATGATGTTCTAGTCTAGCATCCCCTCACTCGTCGGGCGGGTAGACGGTTGGAAGGGCCGCCTTGGTCCAGCTCCGGTGCTTTCCCAAGAAATAAGTGGTGCTTCTCCGCGAATCCCTCCCTCATCTCTGTCTGAAGGTCAGTAAAACCGTGTGTCAAAGCACATAGCCCATGCATCAAAGTCTGATTGTGGGGCTGGCGTCTCTCTCCATCTTCATTCGGATCATAGTCTACATCATCCACATCATCGTCATTATCCACATTAGTTGGTATGTGGACCTCCTCGTTCTGCACCTCAACTTGTCTCTCCCTATTCTGTGCCGCAGTAAGTTGGGCTTGATAAGATCAGTGGTCATATGGGTCGGGTGGTGGAATTGTATCCCCTATTCTTACCCCTTCATCACGACAGAACTTAGTAATGAGAAAAGAAAAAGGTAGTACACCTTGACTTCTTGGCGCTCCCGTATCGATCATCTCTAACTAGATAATGTGGCCAATATACAGTGGCAAATTATGTTGGATGCAATATAGGACTCGGGCCACTTGGGGGTCCACATAGGTGTTGTGTGATAAAGGCATCAAACATCCTTTTAGAAATAACATCTATAATGCCAGCTCAGGTGGAAGTTCACTCTTCCTGATCTCCGCATACCTTTGCTTCCAATGTCCTTGTCTGTTCATGCGTAGTGTAGAGACTATGATACGACTGTGGGTCCCATCTTCGATCACCCCAAGAATTAGAGATACACCAAAGGTTAGGCCCAAATTTAAAAGGAGAGGTACTCCGCAGTGTGCACAAATTTCGTCCATAGAGAGACGAACAGTCACCCCCGTACTACTACTATGTGGTAGTCATTGAACGTGGGAGGAATCATAGATGCGTAGAACTCCAGACTAGACAAGGATCGTATGGTTCGGGGTTCCGGACATATTGCATCCATCCCCTTTGTTGAGCTATTTCGGCCACCTGTCGGTTTAGGATACATTCAACTTTAAACCTCTTTCTGGCCAAATGGGTCTGTTCTTGAAGGCTTCCATTCGTTCGTCAAACTTGGGACTGATGATTGTTCGGAGATGGTCCCTTTCAGCTTGCCTTAGATTGTGGTACCTAAACCACCCCCCAGCCGTGTTAGGGTCGGTACGCACCATGTTTCTCTATATATAAAGACACGTGTAAGCACATGAAATCAACATCACATACCACCCCAAACGTAGTCTTTGGACTAAGTTTGCATCAAAATTGGGATACCTAAAAAGAATTACATGGTTAAACCAAAAACCTAGGTTTGCAATGGGGTTTTGTGTGTGGGTGTTAGAGGACGACTACCCCAAACCTAGTTTTACCTAGGTTTGATTGTCTCTTAGATGCACAATTAAGAATAGTCCAACACATGGATAACTCATTATCAAAACAAATAATCACCAAGGCACTACCAATATAGTCACCACATAAGTATATTATTAATCCAAAATAGGTGGTAACAACTACCAAACCTATATTCTAAGAAGAATCATACCAGAGCAATTTTTAAAGTAATACCCATAACACCAGAACACTTCACATGAACAATATTGAGAGTAGAAGTTATAATGAAATTGCTCACATCCACAAAACACATGAAGTTCATGGAAACATTATCTCTATACCACACCTATTCACAAAGAATAACTCTTAAAATTTCCAATCCATCACTAAACCATCCAACAACTAAAAGCCCAATAATTTCATGGAGGATTGGTCCAACATACATGAATAACATGAAGAACATTAGAAGGCATCATAAAAATATGAGAAGAGAGACTCACCTTGCTTTCTTTGAAGAAAAGAAAACCAAAAGTGGTAGAAAAATGGGTAAAGATACTCACCTATTGTGCAATGGAGAAAAGGGAAGAGAGAAGTGAAGAATTCCATCAGATGGACGCCAAAATTCAAGAATGGCGGTGGTGGTAAAAGTATCTGGAGAGAAAATGAGGGGGTGGGGGCTAGGGTTTTGAGATTTTAAAGAATTAACTAGACTGACACGCTTTTATACCTGAATCTGGTCGCCCGTGAGTTTCACTGCGAGTTTAGCCGCGTGAAACCCACCCTGATGGCCCTGGTTGAAAATCGACAGCCTCCTGTGGGTTTCTCCATAGGTTTGACCACGCTAAAAGACACAACGATGCACCTTTTATCGAGAATTCCAGTGTTTCCCACAGGTTTCATCGCAGTTTTACCCGCCTGAAAAGTCGCGCGGGTCGAAAAATAAGTCAGGAAACAGTGCTTCCGACGGGGTTCCCCGCGGGTTTAGCCACACTACATCCTGCAGCGACTCCGAATTTTTTTTCATAATAGTGTCTCCCGTGGGTTTCCTTGCGGGTTTAGTCGCGCCACAAATTGCGGTGGGTGCTGCTTGGTTTCTTTGCTGCATTCTATTCTCCATCTTCACCATAATGGTACCATACCTCAAGGATCAAGAAAACGACTGAAAATAGTTAGAAATGAATAAGGAAAAACTAATCTACAGTGGGTTACCTCCCACCTTGCGCCTTGTTTTAAGTCGTGGCACAACATTACCGCTTCGATCATTCCGTGGGTTTATTAAAGAAGATGTTGGATGTTCCTATCGACTCTCCTCCTAGGTATGGCTTAACCCTCTGACCATTTACTTTAAACTTTTTCCAATCCATTCCTTGTAACTCGACTACTCCATATGGGTAAACTTTTACCACTCTAAACGGTCCCGACCACTTCGACTTCAATTTAACTGGAAATAAATGCAAATGTGAGTTAAATAACAGAACTTGCATTCCAGGAATAAGTACTTTCTCGTGAATTCGTTGATCATGGAACTTCCTTGTCCGTTCCTTGTAGATAGATGCATTCTCATACGCATCTTTCTTGATCTCTTGCAGTTCATTCAGTTGCAGAAGTCACTTTTGCCCTGCTTTGTTCAGATCCATGTGTTCCAACTCGACTGTAAGTGGCAAGACTTACCGAACACCAACCGATAAGTGGTCCTAATTGGAGTTTTGTATGCTGTATGATATGCCTATAGATCGTCATCAAGTTTCGAGGACCAATCTTTTCTTGAAGAACTCATTATCTTTTCCAAGATTTGCTTCAGCTCTTTATTCGATACTTCCGCTAACCCGTTTGCTTGCGGATGGTATGGAGTTGTTACCCTATGCTTCACCGAGTATTTCTTGAGTACCGCCTCCAAATACTTATTACAGAACTGACTTACTCCATCACTGATCAAGGCCCTCGACACTCCAAATCTTTTAAAAAATTTCTTCTTCGGAAAATTGATCACCACCCTTGAATCGTTCGTTGGGGGTGGCAATGGCTTCCACCCATTTAGAAACATAGTCGACAACGACTAAAATGTACTCATTTCGGAAGGATGGTGGAAATAGCCCCATGCAGTCAATACCCCACACGTCGAATATGTTAGTACACAAATGTGTTGGATACAAGATCACGAAGATGAAAGATGAAAGTCAAAGTCAATGCTCAAGTCAAAGCCTCTCAAGCATAAAGTCAAAGTCTTTGTAATAAGTCAAGTCAAAGTCAATGTATTTTAGTTTTTGTCTTGTAATAGATGGTAGGTATAAATAGGTTCTTTGTCCTTGTAAGCTTGTAGCACAAAAAAAACGCGTATGACATATGACTAAGGGAGTTCATTTGTTTAGAGAGAGAAATATTGAGAGCACTGTGTAATCGTATTTAAAGATTAATGGAAATTATTTGATAATCTTTGTCATCTTGATCATTTGCACGTATTGTGGGACACACAAAATAACTCCACCTTCATAAATACGTACATCGGCATCTTGTCCTTCTTCATGATGTTTCCCTCTCTCTGGCATCTGTCACATCGTGCAATGAATTTTTGGGAATCCTTGAACATTGTAGGCCAAAAGACACCGGAATGAAATATCTTCGCAACAGTCATGTCGGCACTGAAGTGTCCTCCACACTCAAGGGTATGGCAATGATTTAGAATGCCCTCCTTCTCCTCATCCGACACACATCTTTTGATCATCCTATCACCACATATCTTGTATAAGCATGGCTCATCCCAGAAGTACATCTTCACATCCGCAAAAAATTTCCGGCGTTGATGTGAATTGATACCATGTGGTGTGACGTTACCTGGCAGATAATTCACAAATTCAGCAAACCAAGGATCAGAAGAACTTACAGAAAAAATTTGCTCATTTGGAAAAGATTCCTTTATCAGTCTATCATCATGTTGCCTGACTGGTTCATTTTCAAGTCTCGATAAGTGGTTGACGGTTGTATTCTCCAAGCCCTTCTTATCTCGAATCTCGAGGTCAAACTCTTGTAGTAATAGTACCCATTGGATCAATCTTGGTTTGACATCTTTCTTCGTCTTTAAGTACTTCAATGCCAAATGGTCGTTCTAGATGATAAAATTTGACCCCACCAGATAGGATCGGAACTTCTCACATGCATAAATCACGACTACGAGCTCCTTCTCAGTAGTTGCATAATTAACTTGAGCGTCATCCAACGTTTTGTTCGCATAGTAGATCACATGCAACCTCTTCTATTTCCTCTGCCCCATGACTGCTCCAATTATCGTGTCACTCGAATGGAAGACTCCAATCAGGTGCAGTCAGAATAAGTGCAGATATAAGCTCCCTTTTCAACCTGTCAAAAGCAATAAGGTGCAGTCAGACTTCAATCGTATTTGAAGATTAATGGAAATTGTTTGATAATGTTTGTCATCTTGATCATTTGCACGTATTGTGGGACATACAATTGGTATCAGAGCTGACAATAATTCTGAATCAAGATCATAATTTGATTTTTGGTCGATTTATTCAAGAACTCGCAAAGCTTTCTGTCAAGAATTGAATTCTGAGTTTTCGTGGTGTTTTGGTTTAGAAATTAATATCCTTGTACTCGTTTTTTATTCAAGAACAAAATTCGTATTGGTTGCATAGCCAAATTCATACCAATTAAGTGTAATTTTTGGATTTTGTTGAGTTTTTGTTCGTGGTTTTGAAAATATTGTGCTTAGATCAAATTTGTAATTTTTGTTTATTTTAGTGAAATTGTCTACTTGTAATTTGTTCAAATTGTGATCAAGGACAAGTCTGCAAAGTTTCAAAGTCTAATTCGAAGAATTGGATAGATTTCAGGCCAATAAAGTCAATTTTTGTTCGAAGATTGAAGAACACGCAAGATCCATATTTCACGCAAGGCTCATACTGAAGAACACGCATGTCGAAGAAACACACAAAAGTTTGAAGAACACGCAGACTGAAGTATCGTGTGATTCTATGTTCTCTGCGAGTTCTTCATAGAACGTGCAAGCTCTTTGTATTTTTGATCTCAATTTTTTCTAAGGATAGAATGCGGAAGGTTCTGTCTGCGCGAAGTAAGAAAGCACAGAGTACGGCCTGCGCGAAGTATGAACGCGCACAACATTGTCTGCGAGTTCTTGTCTAAGTTTTTGTTTGATCTGCAAGTTTCTTGTTCTGCGTGAAGTGGTTTGCGAGTTTATATTTTGCAAGAAGTTATTTTTCTGAAATTTTTCAAAGTATAGGAACGCGCAGCGTGATTGCGCGAAGTGAATTTTAAGAACTCGCACACTTTGCTCTGCACGAACCTAGAACGCGCAAAGCCCTCTCTGCGTGAACCAAGAACACGCATAGTTCTCTCTACGCGAACTTAGAACGCACAGACCACTATTTGCGCAAAGTGTTTGTTATGCGAGTTCTAACACTTAGAATTTTTTTTGTTGTTTTTCAGCGTTGACCAAGTTTGACTTTACAGGTCAAGTTTATTTCTGAATTTTTGACGATCATTTCAAATTAGTGCATAGTTCAAGATGACTTCAAGGGATGCACTTGTTATCGGTACAGATGTCAAACCACCAGTTCTTTTCAAAGGTAAATACGAACAGTGGAAAGACATATTTTTAGACTTCATAGACAGACATGCAAATGGTGATAACATCAAGATGTCTATTGAAGAAGGTCCGATGATTCCAATTACTATGGAAATTCCAGACGATGGATCCTCTGATAGTGAAGATGGAAATGTGGAAAGAGAACAAAAGACAAAGACAATACCTAAGGATATTTCTCAATATACTGAAGAACAGAAAAACAGATACAAGGCTGACAAGAAAGCTAGATCTTTACTCCTTCAGAGTATACCAAATGAGATCTACATCAAAATAGACAGCTACAAGGCCACGACTAAGAAGATGTGGGATCAATTAGAGAAAATGATGTTGGGTTCCAAAGTTGGAAACCACATGAAAGTTGCAAACTACATAAACAGTTATGAGGAGTTTAAAGCCAAAGCTGGAGAAAGTCTTGAAGACACTTATGATAGGTTTCTTTCTTTGATAAATGAGCTGACAAAGAACAAGGTCAAGAAGAAACAAATAGAGAAAAATGTAAGGTTTCTAAGTGTTCTACAATATAATTGGAAAAAGCACACACGGAAGATGAAACAAATGAAAGATCTAAGTGAAATACCTCTACATGAAGTGTATGAAACACTTAGGCAGAATGAAGAAGAAGTTGTAGAGGATAGAGAAGAGAAGAAGAAAAATGAGAAGCCAGTACCGGATCATATTGCCTTGGTTGTTGCAAAGAAAGTGTGGGTCTGTGTGATTGAACACGATCTTTACCAGACAATCAAACAACAAACAGGATAGATAAACCAACATGTTTCATTAACAACAATCGATTACAAGGATGATACTTTGAAGCTCTCTATTGTTTCTCTCTAATGAATAGTGTTGGGTCGATGTGATCTGATCGATTTCTATGTTTTGAGATATTAAGAGTTATGAGATTATAATATCTCAAAACCTTTTATATCTCTAACATAATATCTAGAAATATAATATCAAGAAGGTCCAATGATTCCAATTACTATGGAAATTCCAGATGATGGATCCTCTGATAGTGAAGATGGAAATGTGGAAAGAGAACAAAAGACAAAGACAATACCTAAGGATATTTCTCAATATACTGAAGAACAGAAAAACAGATACAAGGCTGACAAGCAAGCTAGATCTTTACTCCTTCAGAGTATACCAAATGAGATCTACATCAAAATAGACAGTTACAAGGCAACGGCTAAGAAGATGTGGGATCAATTAGAGAAAATGATGTTGGGTTCCAAAGTTCGAAACCAGATGAAAGTTGCAAACTACATAAACAGTTATGATGAGTTTAAAGCCAAAGCTGGAGAAAGTCTTGAAGACACTTATGATAGGTTTGTTTCTTTGATAAATAAGCTGACAAAGAACAAGGTCAAGAAGAAACAAATAGAGAAAAATGTAAAGTTTCTAAGTGTTCTCCAACCTAATTGGAAAAAGCACACACGGAGGATGAAACAAATGAAAGATCTAAGTGAAATACCTCTACATGAAGTGTATGAAACACTTAGGCAGAATGAAGAAGAAGTTGTAGAGGATAGAGAAGAGAAGAAGAAAAATGAGAAGCCAGTACCGGATCATATTGCCTTGGTTGTTGCAAAGAAAGTGTGGGTCCGTGTGATTGAACACGATCTTTACCAGACAATCAAACAACAAACAAGATAGATAAACCAACCTGTTTCATTAACAACAATCGATTACAAGGATGATACTTTGAAGCTCTCTATTGTTTCTCTCTAATGAATAGTGTTGGGTCGATGTGATCTTATCGATTTCTATGTTTTGAGATATTAAGAGTTATGAGATTATAATATCTCAAAACCTTTTATATCTCTAACATAATATCTAGAAATATAATATCTAAACTAAATATCCTAAAATATCTATTAGATAGATATTTAGGAATAATACATAATACAATTATTAAGACAATAATTAACTTTGACAATTATTACAAACTTAACATTAGACTAATCTTGAGAGCGACTTTTCAGCTTTAGCTTCAGATTGCAAACTTCAGATTGGATGATATTGAATCCAATAGATCTGTGTGCTAACAGAAAGAAAAAGAGAAGAAGGACAAGAAAAAGAAAAATAAAGTTGTCATATCAAGTTCTGATGATTCTGATGGTGATGATTCTGATTCTGACGATGGTGAAATATTAAAGCAAGCTATGCTACTGCTAACCAGAGCCTTTCAGAAGAAATTCTACAAGAATCCTAGTTCTAACAGTCAGAGATACTCATCAGGATCTAGGAATTATGATCACAAGGAAAGGATTGAAGGGAGAAGATGTGATGATAAGAGATCTGAAGGGAGGAAGCCAGAGGAGAAAAGAAGGTATTTGAATGATTATGTAGAGAAGAAAACTGAGGAGCCAGTTAAGAGCTATAATTGTGGCAAGATTGGTCACTTTGCCAAGGACTGTCGGTAGCCAATTGTGAGGAATTTAGAATATTACAAGAATAAGATTCTTCTGGCAAAGCAAAAAGAGGCAGGAAAAGCATTGATGGCTGAAGATGACTTTTGGTTGGATCATTCTGATAATGAGAAAGATAATGAAGAGACAGCTCACATGTGCCTAATGGGGACGGAAGTGAAATATGATGAATCTGATGAAGAAAATTCCGAAGAGGTACAACATTATTCTAAATCTGGTTTTCTAAAACAGATGGAAACCATGATGGTCGAGCTTCAAGACTTACAAGCTAAACTTATAAAGGAGAAAAGTAGAGTTGCAAAGAAGCATCAAACAATTTTTGATCTTAACAAGGAAATTGTTGGGAACAAAAACTTGCTTGATTCTTTAAACAAATCTACTGTTGTTTTTAAAAACAAAAAGCTTTTCTTGACACTCAAATTTCTGAAACTATTTCTAAATTGAATACATCTGAACGTGAGAAACAAGAGTTTGTTCTAAAAGTTTACAGCCTGCAGATTGATAATAAAAACTTGCAGAAAAATATTAATGGTTTGAAAGCAAAACTTTATTCTAGAAGTCAAACGGATCAAACCATCTTTCTAAACACACCAAATGAAGATTATGATTTTAAAGTAAAGTGGGGTATCGGTTACGATAACCCACATTATTTGAAGATAGCAATTAGAAAGCAGCCAACTTTATATAATTTTGATTTCTTACAAGAGGCTGACAAACATCCTCATTTGAAACCCAAATTTGTTACTAAATCTTCTGATAAGGTTGAGGCTAAGGAAGACGAGAACATAAAGAACACAACCAAAATGCAACTACCATTCTACTATAAAAAGCTGAATGATAGTTATCTTTCTGAACAACCAAATTTTTTGTCAAATGATTATTTTGAAAACTATTCTACTAAGGAGTTGGAGGCAAAACCTATTACAGCCAAAATTTATGTTCCTCCACTCGTTTTAGAAAGTAAAATTTATGAGCTTGAGAACACTTTAATAGATGAAAGAATTTTGGTTGATCTTGAGAATGTTGTGTTTTCTATTGTTGTGAAGAACGTTGTTTTTAAATCTGATGCTACATATGACAATTCTGACTCAGAAAGAGATTGTGAAAATAATTCTACCAATTCAGATGTGTCATCGTGTAAAATTTTCATAGGAAATGTTTCACAAATCTTAAAATTTCAGATTGTGTTAAAACTTCAAATTCTTCTAAGGCACCTCAAGTTTCTGATGATGATGTTGATGACTTATTTGCGGATGCAAATGATTTTTTAAATTTTGATGGTTGTGTTGATAAAAGTGTTGACATTTTTTATTTCAATGCGAAACTTCCAGACCATTCTGATTTTATTATCAATTCTGATGCTTTACCTAGTGTGTTTGAGAAAGGTGAATCGTCAACTAAGGTTGATGAATCGATTTCTGTGAGTACTTATTATTCTAAAGGTAAAAAGCAAAAGAAAAGGCACTCACAGAAAAGGAGTAACACGGGTAAGAAAAAGAAATCACAAACTCAGAATTCTCATGTTTCTAACAAATCTAAATCTTTTGTTTCAGAATTGAGATGGAAAAAGTCTGAAGTAAAGCTTGAATGGTGACCTAAGAAGGATGTTGAAGAGTTGACAAAATCATTGTCTGATTTGCAATGTAATAGGACTAATGATAGTTTTACTGATGTAGTTGATAATCTTGCTTTTCATAAATCAAAACTTGTAACTTCTTACAAAACTTACTCAATAAAGCAATTGCTCCAATTATCACCGGTTACTATTCAATTATCTATGTATGATCGAAATAATTTTGTTACTCGACAATATTCTGATTGTTGGTTTTGGTACTTATCATGTTTATTCTTCAAGTGGTTTTAAAAAGAAAAGAAGATCCAAATTCAAATGGATGCCAAAATCATGTGTTAACGTGCTAGGACCCAGATATAAATGAGTACCTAAACCGGTTGTTGTCTGATTTCTCTTATGCAGACCCGTCATATGTGGTACTTGGATTCTGGTTGCTCCAAGCATATGACTGGGCAGAAAGATATTTTTTCTAATTATACAGAGAATCTCTGCGGCAATGTGCGGTTTGGGAATGACCAGTTTTCACCGATTCTTGGATATGGAGACGTTGTGCAAGAGAATGTAACGATAAAAAGGTTAGCTACATTGAAGGATTAGGACACAACCTATTCAACATTGGTCAGTTCTGGGACAAAGATTTATAGGTGAATTTTAAGGCCAATCGATGTTGTGTTAGAACTAAAGACGAAAAAGAACTCTTGGTCGGGACGCGGAAGTCAAACATCTACACTTAATCTGTCCAAAGTCAAGACTGATAATGCGGTGTGTCTACTTTCAAAAGCCTCTATGCAACAGAGCTGTTTATGGCATAGAAGGCTATCTCATCTCAATTTCAGATACATCAATAAATTGGTGACTGGTAACTTGGTGAAATGAATTCAAGAGCTAAAATATGAACGAGAACATCTGTGTGCAGCGTGTGAAAAAGGTAAGATGAAAAGAGCTTCTTATAAGCCTAAGACTGAACCAAGTACAAGTACTTCTTTGGAACTGCTGCATATGGATCTCTGTGGTCCAATGCGTACTCAAAGCATCAACGATAAGAAACACGTTTTGGTGATTGTGGACGATTATTCAAGATATACTTGGGTCAAATTTCTTAGATCGAAAGATGAGACGCCCGATGTCATCATCTCATTTTTAGAGACCGTTCAAGTGAATCTACAGAAGACAGTTAAGCTTCTCAGAACAGACAATGACATAGAATTCAAGAACAAGACTGTAGATGATTATCTCGAATCGGTCAGGATAACACAACAATTTTCTGTTGCCAAAACACCAGAACAGAATGGAATAGTAGAAAGGCGAAACAGAACTCTCGTTGAGGCTGCTCGCACTATGCTGAGTCAATCTGATCTACCTCTAATTATATGGGCTAAAATTGTGTCAACTGCATGTTATACACAAAATTGTTCCATTATTCATCCCCAGTTTGATAAAACATCATATGTTTTGATTAATAATAGAATACCTAGCATTAAACATTCTCATATCTTTGGATGCAGGTGTTTTGTGCTGAACGACAAGGAGAACTTGAACAAGTTCAGTCCTAAGGCTGATGAAGGCATTTTAATTGGATATTCTTAGACGTCTGCTGCTTACAGAGTTTATTTGAAGAAGTCGAATATTGTGGTAGAGAGCGTAAACGTAACAGTCGATGAAGATATGGCTTTTGTTCAAAGCAGTTCAGAACCCGTTATTACCGGAGTTTTAACTTCTGGACAAATCAGTCCAAAACATGTGGTTAATGTTTCTATTTCTGATAAAGCATCAACGTCTACATCTCATTTATCAGATTTAGATTTATTGTTTGAACATTTTTATGATGAGTTTCTTGGTACTAAAGTGACTAAACCTGTTGTGATTGACAGATCTGAAGATTCAAGCAGTCATCATCCAATCACTTCAGATATCTCAATTGAATATGATCCCCCGATTCAGGAAGAAACTCAAGTTCAAACGCCTACTCAATTAGTTGAAGTTGTACATGATAATGAAGAGTAAAAGGTTGGAACATTAGTTGGATGCACTGTCATGCCTACTCAACAGACAACAAATGTCCAATCAACTGAAACCTCTGTACCTGTTACTGCAACTGAACCCCAACTAGAAGATAATAGTGGATACTTAGATGATCAACATGATCAGTCTATTTCTAATCCACTCCCTCATGAACATAAGTGGACCAAAGAGTACCACCCATACATCAAATCATTGGAGATATGTCCAAGCCGGTACAAACTAGGTCTGCAACATTGAACCAGTGCATGTATGATTCATTTCTGAGTAAGATAGAGCCTACACGAGTATCTGAAGCTCTAGCTGATTCAGATTGGATAACTGCAATGCAAGAAGATCTCAATCAATTCGAAACGCTTAAAGTCTGGAGACTCGTGCCACGACCTGAAGGAAAAACTATCATTGGCACGAAATGGGTATTCAAAAACAAGAAAGATGAGGATGGTGTCGTGGTAAGGAACAAAGCAAGACTTATTGCTAAAGGATATAGGAAAGAGGAAGGCATAGATTATGACGAGACTTATGCTCCAGTTGCGCGTATAGAGACAATCAGAATGTTTCTAGCCTACGTCGCACACAAGAACTTCACAGTCTATCAAATGGATGTGAAGACTGCCTTTCTGAATGACATTCTAAAGGAGGAAGTTTATGTCTCGCAACCTGAAGGTTTTATCAATCCTGATAAACCAGATCATGTCTACATTCTAGACAAGGCTCTTTATGGTTTGAAACAAGCCCCTCACGCTTGGTATGATGTTGTATCCAAATTTTTAATCAAATCTGGTTTTTCTAAAGGTAAAATCGATACTACTCTCTTTATTAAAAAGGAGAAAGTTGATATCATTTTAATTCAGATATATGTAGATGACATCATATGTGGTTCAACTAATCCAAAGTGTTGTAAGAATTTTTCAAACCTCATGGTGTCACGATTTCAGATGAGTATGATGGGAGAGATGAATTTCTTTCTCGGATTACATGTTAAACAATTTTCTATGGGGATTTTCATTAATCAAGCGAAGTACATTTATGATATTTTGAGAAAATTTAAAATGGAAAATTATACTCCGATTGGTACCTTGATGGCACCTGGAACTAAGATCGGAGCTGATCTTTCGGGAAAAGTTGTCGATGTTAGAACCTATAGAGGAATGATTGGTTCTTTAATGTACTTGACGGCTAGTCGGCCAGATATTATGTTTTCTACATGCTTATGTGCTAGATATCAGGCTTCGCCTAAAGAATCCCATCTTTCAGCAGTTAACCGTATATTTAGGTATCTGAAGGGAACTACAGATCTTGGTTTGTGGTATCCTAAAGATACTGGCTTTGAGCTCACAGCGTTTTCAGACGCAGATCATCCAGGTTGTATGCTTGGCAGAAAAAGTACTTCGGGACACATACAATTCTTGGGAAATAAGCTCGTGAGTTGGGCTTCGAAGAAACAATTGTGTGTATCAACTTCAACAGTAAAGGCATAGTACGTAGTTGCGGCTAGCTGCTGTTCTCAAGTGTTGTGGATGCGAACACAACTTCGAGATTATGGTTTCAAGTACAACAATATCCCAATTTACTGCGATTCAAAGAGCGCTATCGCGATATCTGCAAATCCTGTTCAACATACGAAAACCAAGCACATTGACGTGTGATATCATTTTATTAAAGACAATGTTGAAAAAGGTACAATCGAACTTTACTTTGTAAACACATATTATCAACTTGCTGATTTATTTACCAAGCCATTAGATGAAAAGAGATTTAATTTTCTCATTTCAAAACATGGTAACTTAAATCTCAAGACTTAATCTGTAGTTACCTAGTACAGTTTATTTTTGTTACTTTTCTTCATTTCTTTATATTTTTAGTCTGAAAGATATATGCACTGAAGGTTGTTCATGATTTCAGGGGGAGTGTGAGACAAAGATAAGATGATCTACATTTTAGGGGGAGTTAGAGATTTACATATATTCGTTTACTGACATACCTTATGATGCATATGTTTAGGGGGAGTAAGGACATTGATTTCTAATTACATCTGATCAGAACCCGTTCTTAACAACTTTTATTGCTTTCATGTCTTTATTTTTCAATAAAGTTTGTGAATAAGACTTTGTACTTTGACGACTTTTTGACTGAATGCAGATTTTGAGGGGGAGCTTACATGATCATATCTATCATGACTTTGGAGCTGACTTCATGAGAGTTAAGCTGAGCGTAAGGATTATTCTATTCTTTATCTCATACGTGTTTGAAAGAAGGACGACTTTCATACATGAAAACATGTTCTTAAACGTTCAAACCACTTCTCGATTCTTAAACAGATTTTATGAATACAGAAGTGTGATTTTAAATATTTTCATTTTATGTGCTTTCATTTTTAACAAACCGTGTGTTTCCGAAGATAAATGTGTGTATTATTTTTTCCATATACTGTCAAGTATTCATACACACCGGTTTAGTACTTTTATTGACTATGTTCTTACCATGTCTCAAAATTGAACACAATTTTCGATGGTAAGTCACCCCGTTTGAATTTCAAAGTTTATTGAGCGTTATTTCATTGAAAACGTTTTTTTCAAGAGTGTCTATAATTGTTCTTATAGACAACATCCAATTTTTCATGACCTAAGCTTTTAACGATAAATCATTCATATTTGATATTTTCATACATTGTCAGATTCTCAAAACATTTCATTTGAATTCATTTCATTCATTCAATTTCATTGTTTTGAGAGATCTTAAATGTACAAAAGCTCACACATTGATAATGTGAAGCATACATACACTGACTATGATATATTGTGCTTAATTGTCAAGATAATCGTTGAGCAACATATTCTTTTAGGACAAATTACATGGGATTCAGTGTGTAAGCTTAATTGAACTTCTATGGTTTCACGATAACCAGTGTTTCCTACCCAAGAAGTTATTCCTTGAGTGATCGAGAGGCGAGGGGTTAATATCTGAGTGTGGGTGTGTGATGAGATAAAATGAAAAGAGAGTTTGGTTAGAAGTGAGCTTAAGTGATAAAAAGAAAGAGGGTGTGAGAACAGAGTTAAAAGAATATCACACTCTGCACCAACTTTTTCTGAGTCGGGAAGCTATATTACTGTTGTTTCACAATTCTTTCGTGAACTTCATTGAAACAGGCAACTAGCCCATGTCAACTCTTGATTTAAACCCCACCAGCTACTCATCTTTTTCTCGACAAAGAGATGTTTCAATTTTTCATGGGAATGCATCACATAATCTATCTTGTCTTCATTCGAAAGATGTAGATATTGAAAAAGATGGAAGTCTACCCCACCTTTGAACTTCGATTATGCACAATTGAGTCCATATATTACTATTGTTGTCTCAATGGTTTACACATTTATGAGCCTAATTGATAAAGAAATCATCATGCTTAATTCTTTCATACACAAGCACGAACACACAGAAAATGTGTTTTTCGGTCTAAACGTTCATAGTTTAACCTTGTGTTATTTGATGATTGAATGGAAGACCTGGGGAGTGAACATCAAAAATCTCCTTTCCAATGTGTATTTGTTACACACAGTGGCTTCCTGCTACTGACAAGCATTATTAACTGATTCATTTGTTGATTCAGGTGTTACATTCTTATTTGTCTGAATTTGAAAAGATTTGGATGAATATTTTATGAATTGACGAATGTTCAGTGGCTCGTTGGCAAAGATCAATGGTTAGAAAAGATTCATGACATTTCTTGAAGAAGTTTTGATGATTTCTATGCTCTACATCATCAAAAAGGGGGATAGATTATTTTCAAGAAATGTTGTTTGAAGAAAAATTTGTAACAGTTATGACGAGTTGATAGAGAATTGACAGAGCTGGAATGTTATATTTTTCTAGAGTCTGGAAAGTTTCTTCAATATTTGAAAGAAAGTTAAAAGAATTTGGAAAGTTTGCTGAATTGTACAGAAATTTTCTTTGAAGATTATTTGCTGAAGTAAAGTGAGCTAAATTTGAAGATAATTTCTTTTCTGAAGTCTGAAAAAGGTTTTCATTACCTTGGGGAGATTGTTATAGTTCTTGAAGAACGGTATCACAGACTTTGGGGAGATTACAGAAATTTTTTGAAGATGACTCAAAGGAAGGAAAGAATGATGTTGAACAAAGTTACTCAAAGGAAGAGATTGATTTTCAAAGCAAAATTCTTTGTCAGAAACTTAAAGAGGGAGATTAGTCTTTGATACTGAAATATTTTTCTGAATCCAAAGGGGAGCTCAAGATCTTATTCTTTGAAGATGATCAGTGTTATTTCCAAAGAGGAAGATTATGTTTTGTTAACGATTCTTAACAAAGGGGGAGATTGTATTGCATATCTTTTTGAAGATGATCTTGCATCTAAAGGGGGAGATTGTTAGTGCACAAATGTGTTGGATACAAGATCATGAAGATGAAAGTCAAAGTCAATGCCCAAGTCAAAGCCTCTCAAGCATAAAGTCAAAGTCTTTGTAATAAGTCAAGTCAAAGTCAATGTATTTTAGTTTTTGTCTTGTAATAGATGGTAGGTATAAATAGGTTCTTTGTCCTTGTAATCTTGTAGCATAAAAAGAACGCGTATGACATATGACTAAGGGAGTTCATTTGTTTAGAGAGAGAAATATTGAGAGCACTGTGTAATCGTATTTAAAGATTAATGGAAATTATTTGATAATCTTTGTCATCTTGATCATTTGCACGTATTGTGGGACACACAAAATAACTCCACCTTCATAAATACGTACATCGGCATCTTGTCCTTCTTCATGATGTTTCCCTCTCTCTGGCATCTGTCACATCGTGCAATGAATTTTTGGGAATCCTTGAACATTGTAGGCCAAAAGACACCGGAATGAAATATCTTCGCAACAGTCATGTCGGCACTGAAGTGTCCTCCACACTCAAGGGTATGGCAATGATTTAGAATTCCCTCCTTCTCCTCATCCGACACACATCTTTTGATCATCCTATCACCACATATCTTGTATAAGCATGGCTCATCCCAGAAGTACATCTTCACATCCGCAAAAAAATTCCGGCGTTGATGTGAATTGATACCATGTGGTGTGACGTTACCTGGCAGATAATTCACAAAGTCAGCAAACCAAGGATCAGAAGAACTTACAGAAAAAATTTGCTCATTTGGAAAAGATTCCTTTATCAGTCTATCATCATGTTGCCTGAATGGTTCATTTTCAAGTCTCGATAAGTGGTTGACGGTTGTATTCTCCAAGCCCTTCTTATCTCGAATCTCGAGGTCAAACTCTTGTAGTAATAGTACCCATTGGATCAATCTTGGTTTGACATCTTTCTTCGTCTTTAAGTACTTCAATGCCAAATGGTCGTTCTAGATGATAAAATTTGACCCC
Source organism: Arctium minus (assembly GCA_954870635.1). NCBI lineage: Eukaryota > Viridiplantae > Streptophyta > Magnoliopsida > Asterales > Asteraceae > Arctium > Arctium minus. The sequence continues at coordinate 62,618,611 of OX941085.1, forward strand.
ACCAGATAGGATCGGAACTTCTCACATGCATAAACCACGTCTAGGAGCTCCTTCTCAGTAGTTGCATAATTAACTTGAGCGCCATCCAACGTTTTGTTCGCATAGTAGATCACGTGCAACCTCTTCTATTTCCTCTGCCCCATGACTGCTCCAATTATCGTGTCACTCGAATGGAAGACTCCAATCAGGTGCAGTCAGAATAAGTGCAGATATAAGCTCCCTTTTCAACCTGTCAAAAGCAATAATGCATTCATCAGTAAAGTGAAACTTTGCATCTTTAAGAAGTAAAGAACACAAGGGTTTAGTAATTTTCGAGAAATCTTTAATAAATCGACAATAAAACCCCGCGTGTCCTAAGAAACCCAACACTCCTTTCACCGAGGTTAGGTAAGGAAGATTCTCGATGACCGCCACTTTCGCCTTATCCACCTCTATACCATTTTTGGAGATCTTATGCCTCAAGATGATGTCTTTCATTACCATGAAGTGCCATTCTCCCAATAGAGTATAAGGCTCGTCTCTTGGCATCGTTGGAGAACTTCTTCTAAGCGGTTGAGGCATGTATCAAATGAATCTCCAAATACCGAGAAATCATCCATGAAGATCTCTATCGTTCGTTCAACCATGTTAGAGAAGATCACCATCATACACCTCTGAAATGTCGTCGGTGCATTGCACAACTCGAATGGCATCCTTCGATAAACGAATGTCCCATATGGACATGTGAACATAGTCTTGGCTTGATCTTTGGGTGCTATAGGTATTTGATTGTATCCCGAATAGCCATCAAGAAAATAGTAATATGCGTGCCCGGACAACTGCTCCAGCATCTGATCAATAAATGGTAGAGGGAAGCGATCCTTGAGAGTGGCATCATTGAGTTTTCGGTAGTCTATGCATACCCTCCACCATGTGACTGCTCAGGAAGGTATCAACTTGTTGTTGTTGTTGTTTTTAACGACTGTAAAACCCCCTTTCTTTGGCACCACTTGCACCGGACTCACCAATGGACTGTTGGCTATCACATAAATCATGCTCGCATCAAGAAGTTTCAGTACTTCTTTTCATACTACTTCTTTCATATTCGGATTCAAACGACGTTGGTGTTGAACTGTCGGTTGATGACCTTCTTCTAAATTAATGTGGTGCATACAAAATGGTGGAGTCAACCCTTTCAGATTTGCAATAGTCCACCCGATCGCCGATTGATGTGCCCGTAAAACATGAAGTAGTTTCTCTTTCTCATCCTGTGTGAGATTGGAAGCAATGATGACCGATAACGTCGAGTCCTCTCCCAAGTATGCGTACTCCAAATGTGTTGGTGGATGTTTAAGCTCTAGTTGTTGTGGCACTTTTAAGGATGGTTGGGATTTAGCAATAGGCTCATCCTAATCCTCTATCACTGGTCTTCGATGTCCTCTAAATGCGGGTAATGCATTCAGTTGCATCACACACTCGCTTTCTTAATCCGCATCAACCCCGGTTAAAGTATCTCCCAACTGATCACTGGTACTCCATTGTATAGACGTATCTTGCATTAACATTTCCATCACATCATCCCGGTAACACTCATCACTTTCCAATTTGTTTGTTGCCGCTCGGAAGACATTAAATACCACATTCTCTTTTCCGACTTCCAATGTAAGCTTGCCCCCTTTCACATCAATAAGGGCTCCTCCGGTAGCTAGGAATGGTCGACCGAGAATCAAAGGTACCTCTTTGCCTTCATCCATATCCAAAATGACAAAATCCACAGGAAAATAGAATTTATCTACTTTCACCAACATGTCTTCAATAACACCATACGGATATCTGCTGGATCTATCCGCGAGTTACAATGTCACGTTGGTTGGTTCGACCTCCCCCAATCCTAGTTTCCTGAAAATTAACAATGGCACCCAAATCACATAATTCCTTATCAAATTCAGAAGATCATATTTGAACAGCGATAATGAAACTCTCTGGATCCTTAAGCTTTTGAGGAAGATTGTTTTGGATAATGGCACTATACTCCTCAGTAAGTGCAACCATTGTGTTCTCCTCGATCTTCCTTTTGTTTGAATGAATATATTTCAAAAACTTCACATATGATGGCATCTGGGCTAGAGCATCTACAAAAGGAATTTTAATATGTATTTTTTTAATAACTTCTAAAAAATAAGAAAATTGAACCTCATCCTTATGCGACTATAAATGGTTAATTTTAGATGCAATCGGCTTAGATGTCAGTTTTGGTGCTTTAGTCGCCGGCTCTTTTCTTTCATCATCTCGCTTCTCCATCACTATGTCCGCAACGATTTTCTCTTCATCGATGTCTTCCACTACGGTCTCCGGAATCTTTCTCTCTTCTACTATCGGTTCTCTAGTAGGGTCTCTCACTAGATCTTTTCCACTCCTTACTTGAATGGCTTTGCAATCTTCTATCATTTTCCTCTCCGGTTGACTTGGAAATTGACCTTGATTCTGCACATTTAAAGCATCCGCTATTTGACCCATTTGCCCTTCCAAAATCCGGATGGAAGTCGTATTTTGTCCCGTAGTGGATTTGATTGTTCCAACTGAATTTGCCAACGATCCAACTGACGCTGTCAACTCCCCGACCATATTATCCATCTTTGAGAAAAGATTCATCATCATCTCTTCTAATCCCAATTTCTTTTGTGATGTTTACCCCTCATCAAAATTTCTCTGATTGTAACCTGGAGGACGGTAAACATTGTTAGATTGAGATGAAGAAGAAAATTTAAAATTATTATCAGATTTTTGTTGTTTCCTGTCCCATTGTCTCTTTCTGAACATTCTGCGGTTGATTCCAAGAAAAGTTGGGATGCCTCTTCCATCCTTCATTGTAAGTGTTGGGGAATGGATCGTCCATTGGTCGGTTGCGGTTTTGCAAGAACTTCACTTACTCAGGTTGTTGTGACTCAAAAGAAGATGAAAACAGATCTGGATTACCTCCATCACTTCGGAGTGGTGCCTGAATTGAGGTTCCTTTCAAATGATTTGTGATAGCGGCCAACTGAGCCCTGATGGCCTTTAGCTCCTCGTACTCTTGAACAATAGCAATGCATCTAACGAATGAACGTTGTACAACATAACTATGTTCATACAGATTCTCTATCAATTTAAGTGCCTCCTCATATGTCTTGTTCATTAGAGCCGCACCCGTTGCGGTTGTGATGTCGTTTTTGTATTGAGGGTGTAATCCCCCAAAGAACGCTTGGATGATCATCCAACCGTGCAAGCCATGATGTGGGCACTTCTTAAGCATCCCCTTATATGTCTCCCAAGATTCATACAAAGATTCTTGATCCCATTGAGAAAAATGGGTGATCTCCGCCAAAAGTTGAGCCGTACAGCCCGGAGGGAAAAATTTATTGAGAAATGTTGTTACCATGTTATTCCAAGTTCGAATATGCCCTGTTGGAAGACTCCCTTCCCAAGTTGTTGCTCAGTCTTTCAATGAGAATAGGAACAATAGCAGTTTTATTGCATCGTCCGGTATGCCATTCATCTTGAAAGTATTACATAACTTTTCGAACGTCCGCAAGTGACTATATGGATCATTTACAGCCAATGCCCCAAAAAAATTTGCTCGTACCAATTGAATCGTGTCGTGTTTGATTTCAAAGTTGTTGGCTGGATTAGCCAGTGCTTGTACACCTCTATGAACGACCATTACATTGGGATTGGCGAATGCTCCCATTGGAACTCAAGCTGGTTGATCCGATGGTGGTGGTGGTGGAAGATCATTGTTGATAGGTATTTCACCATTATTGTTAGGTACCACACCATTCACTCCCTCCATCCTTCTTGAATTTAAGTTTCTTGCCTACGAGCAATTCTTTCTATCTCTGGATCAATTGTCTCCTTGGCATAAACCAATGAGTAATCTGTAATACAAAGCAAGATAGATTCAAAATCCAGTAATAGTGGAACTAAACACAAATAACACTAACAATAAATAAAAATGTCCAATGTAATAACTTTTATAGCTGGTAGTGCTATAAGTACAAAACAGGTTCCAAGGCAACGACGCCAAAAACTTGATAGGAGGGTTTAAGCCCCTAGATCTAACCGCAAATGTACGACATCGAATCAAGTAATACGTACGGAAGAACGAGTATCGAACCAAAGGAACCATGCACTGAGTAGCACAATCACTATATTGATTATTAACTAGACGATCAAAGTTTGATTTGGTATTGCAATAACTGATAAATAAAGGAAACACAACAGCTAGCAAAATTCAATTCTTGAGGAAAGCAAATTCAGATTTGGAGAAAAACTGTTGGGGGATTGGAATTCTAATGGATTGTTTTACCTAAGAACATTGCAATTGTATAAAGAACTGGGTTCAATCATCAATAAAAATATAATAACGGAAACAATCATCACACTTTCCCAAGCTATAATGATATTAACAATTTAGAAAGAAATGTATTATCTCTTGATCTGAACAATTAATTTCTAAAATCGTTCAACCATAAGATTATTCAACATCTAGGGTTTAATTGGTATATCTCTATCCAATTTCTCACCTTAGGCATACAACCTATTTTCAAATATTGAAAAAACTTTTCTCAAAGACGAACAAGATTAAAGAATTAATTATTGGCTGATCAGACTAATAAAAGCATTAAACTCTAATTCTATGCTTCATTGAATAAAAGATCCAATTGCATGTCCAAATGATTACCCAAACCCAAAACTCATCCAACCCCCAATATTTACGGATTAGTTCACGTTGGGGGTGATGGAAAACACAATACTAATGGAAGAAATCAAAAGCTTTGACATTGTTTTGCATAAAAGATCTAAAAAGCAAATAAAACCCCGTGAGGTATCAAATCTTCCCGCTGACGTTCTCAATGGTAGCTTTAATCTTCGACTCCAAGATGATCTCCCCACTTCTTCTCCTTCAAAAATCGCTCAAAAACCTTCAAAAATCGTCTATTGTCCGACGCTGGTCGAAATTGTGTCGCCCCATTATAACCTAGCAGCATAATCGATTAAAATGAAAAACAGAAGCTGACGCGGGTTTTGGCGCGGGTAAACCCGTGCAGAAAGTTTCCCGCGTGGTCTAAACCCGTGCAAATACCCCAAAACTGCGTAGTCACCCGCCAGACACTCTGTTTCTTCCACTTTAAGTCTCATTTATCATCTCCCAAGTCCCTTGGACCGACTGGTGCTTCCAATATCTTATTACTTCCATCTTTTGCTTGATTGCGCCTTGATTTTCCTTTTTTCTCTTCAATTAATCTCGACCTGTACTTTCTTTCAAAAACCCATTAAACTTACCACTATTTTCTCTAGGAGCGTGCAGACCCAGTTTAAGATCACAAATAATTTCGGAATTCGACATTATCAGCTCACAACATACTTGACTATTTAAATGAAGTCAATTTAAACCAGAAAAGTTGAATGGCATTATTTTCAAACATTTAAGAAACACATGTCACATATAACATGAATAGGTCCATAAAATGTCACTTGGTTGAAGCACAATAACAAAAGGTCCAAACCGCATGGTTTGTATTTTAAAAGTTCCCACAAAGCCAATGAATAGCGTTTATTTTACGTAGTTATAACCAAAAAAGGGCTAACATGCCTTTAACAATAGTTCATAATTTGGGTAAAGTCCCCAAACAACATTTGACTTCAAATAAGGTAAATAAACCCTTCAACTAATTTCAATAAATTGAATGAAATCATCATTAACCCAAGCTTCCCTTTTAAGAGTGAAAATAACATTTTGCCTTGAATCATCCAAATATTCAATAAATCACATCTAATGAAATAAATATCCTTTTGGTGTCTCAAACACCCAATGGAAACATTATAACCAATCCTTAAAGGTTTCATAACCCAAATATGCCCAAATGTACAAAATCACAAAACTCCTCATATATAAATTGAACTCTTGGAAATTGGTTCAAAACCCAAAATAGAGGTATTTTGACATGTATAGAGTTTTGCAAAGCAACTAGATCTCATTTTGCTAGATGTATTATAAATCTAAGTTTTTACCCAAAATCTTGAGCCTCCTTTGGTAAAAACTTGAGTTCTTCAAGCTAGGTACCCAAATCCTTTTATCGGAACTCTTAAGAACACTCTTCTTACTCCCAAACCTCTAGTAAAATACCACAAATAAGATAAGGAATTTGGAGATACAAAATATCAAACCTAAAGATTTATATCTTACATTTCAACTTCTAGGAACCTCAAATCACCAAGAAAACTTTAATCCTCCTCAATCTACCCTTGAAGATCTTCAAAAGACGAGTTATGGTCAAAAGAAGTAATCCCCCGATTTTAATTCACTACAGGTTCATGCGACCCCTTGCGTCACGGCCCTAGGCCACATGCCAGGGTCGCCCTCATGCATCAGGTAGCAAGGTTCTGCCTTGGTTCCCAGGCACTGAAGATTTCTGCACGGGCACGAAGTGCTTTGGCCGTTTACTTGAGTTTTCTTGCCCATTTTAATATTCAAACAAACACCAATCTCAAAATACTTACCAAGAATTATTATGAGATCGAAATATACCTAAAATCCGAAATTATACGAACCCAAAATTCGGGTGTTACACTGTGGTATACTGGTATGTTGAAATTATAACAGTGTCTTTAACTCGATTAATTATGGATTTGGTCCCGGTGGTCGTCATTTTTTTATGACTAATGGGGTGTTTACTTGGAGCTTAATGAGCTTAATGAAAAAACTGGCTTATTCGCACAGACGTTTGGAATGTTTACTTGTAGCTTAATGGCTTATTCGCACAGACAAAAATAGCTTATTCGCACATTATGTAAAGGGTGTGTTGTCCCGATTAAGCCAAAAATTTGACATTTTTACCCTTCAATTAAAAAAAAAAGAAAGGGTTTGCCTTCAAACTCCATCGATCCAGTCGTGCTTGACATTTTTACCCATCCATGCTTCTCCCCTCCATCAATCCTCATTGATCCTCTTTTCCGGCGATACTCTCCTTCAACGTCCCTACTCCGGCGATACTCCCCTTCAACGACGTCCCTACATCACCACCCCCTTTCCATACCTCTCGCTCGATGGCGACCCTCTTCTCCATACCTCTTGCACCCCTGTACTCCGGTTATTGCCTGCTATGGATTTTCTGGTCACTCCCGTCACTTCTAACCTCTCGCTCCCCTGTGCTCCAGTCACTGATTTTATGGTTTAAGAATTCGAGCAAACCAGGGATTTAATCAATGATTTTAGTTGCAGTGGTCTGTTGGTTTGAGTTCTGCAATTGGTCTGTTGATTATAGTTGCAGGTCGTTTCTTTCTATTTCGTTTGGTTTTGAGTTCTGCAATTGGTTTGATTTTGTTCTTCTCTTTGTTTTTTCTTTTCAATTTCTCTTCCACTTTTTTGTATTAAATGATTCTTTTGGATGATATTGGTTTGATTTTGGTTTTTTTTTTGGTGTTTTTTGGTTTTTTGTTTTTTGGTTTGATTTTGGTTTGAAGAGCAGTAGTTTGATCTTGCCATCTTGTTCTTCAACTCCATTGTTGAATTCATCGCTCCTGAATTTGGTTCGATTAGTATCAAATTTGTTGGATGTTGTTAAGAGAATTAGTATTTTTAAACATTTGTATATCGATTTGGGCAGAATACATATTGAGGGTAAATTGGTCATTTCCTTAATTCTGACTGTTGATTCAGAAGAAAAAGTAAACAACAACACTAATTTACTCGGACAGAAAAATTTATCTAGACAGACAAATTTATCCATACAGGACTTACTGAAAATTTTGGTAAACAACCTCTAAGATCCATCTCTCTAACTTTGTTAACAGTAGCTCTGTTAATTCTAGGGTATTTAAGTCTTTTTATCCATTTCTTTTAATTTTATTAGAGTAAACTTCATTTTTAGGGGGTGTTTGGGATTGCTTATTAAAACTACTTATTAATTGGGAAAATTGCATCAAAATGGAACCAACTTTACTCTAATTCCTATTTTGGGGATCCAACTTTCAAAGCATTCATTTTAGGGTCCCAGGCAAACTTTTTATTTATTTAAGGGACTCATTAACCTGATAACCTACAAATGATGACGTGGATCCGGTAAAATCTGATGTATCACTGTAAAATCTGATGTGTCACTTTTATTTTTTAAAACTAACTAAAAATCAAGTCATTAATTAAAAGAAAAATTCATATACCCCCAATTCCATTTACATTTCCAAATCACGTTTCCTCGTGATTCTTCCATTTCCAGGGTCGTCGGAATCCCTTTCTCTTCTTCCTCCGCTTGTCCCAATTCCAGAAAGTCTCCTCACCGCTTAATGCCTTAATCAGATGAACCACCTCCTCACCGGCGCCGGCCACAAGGTCCGTTCAAATGACCTCCACCAAGTCGTTGAGCGACTTCAACGCTTGGAAATCTTCATAGTGAAGTCCTCTCCAGTCGAGATCTCAGAGCTTGTAAACGACACCGTCCATTATGACCCATACCTGCTCTTCCCGACTGTGACCCTCCGCCTCCCTTTATTGGCGAGCATGATGGTCCCCTTCCCCTGTTCTTGAAGAAATGGATGGAGAGGCTACAAAAGAAAAAGAAAGAGAAATGGTTGGAGATTGGGAAAGGATTGAAAGCTACCATGGGAGAGGATTGAAGCTGCCATGGGAAAAGGGATGAATATTATGCAGGCACTGTGATGATGATGCAGGCGACAGACATTGTTTGGTTCTTTATTTAGTTTTTTTTCTTTTTTAAAGTAGCAATGAATATCCACTTAATTTAGTTTTTCCTTCTTATTTTTTAGCCAAATATTTTAAGGTAACTTGTTACCTGTTCATCAGGTTAACGAGTCCCTTAAATAAATGAGAAGTTTGCCTGAGACCCTATGTAGATCCCAGTACAGTGCAATCACGAACAAATCAACAATAATTAATCAATGAAGAACAATATCTAAGCCACAACTGCTAGTCATATGATTAAATGTAACAATCAAAGGTTTAGGTTTACAGAGAGAATATCTGATCAGAGAATGTAAACCTAATGACTAGCAATCTAATAATGATTTGTCTAACCTGAAATATGAGCTAAAACACGCCTTATATATGGCGCTTACAAAGCTTAATGGGCTTTATGGGCTTTGGGCCCGACAAATAAATAGAACTTTAGAATAATTACATTTTGCACCCTGAACTTCTATTTAACATATAAAACACCCTAACAATCTCCCCCTTTAAATAGAAGTTCATAATCACGCCAGTTTGGAACATATATTTTTCGAAACTCAAAACTGATCTCGAAATAGCGCATTGTAGTTCTGTACTCCAGCCGCTCTAAAATAACACCCAGTGCTTCGAGAACAAGCTTCTTGTATTTCTGATCCAGAAGCTGAATACCTTTTTCATCTTGATCAACTGCACGCTTCAACTTATCTTTAAGCAACATCAAAGTACCATCGCAGAATCTGGCAATCTGACGGAATCGGATAAAACGCATATCACCTTTGTTGTTCACGTATGTCATGCCGAATTCTGGAAACATAAAGACAGTGAAGGCTGGTACATTTTGGGCATCAGAAGGAATCCTCAAATCAGGTTTAAGCAGATTGATCTTCGGTTGGTTGCTTTCTAACCCGATCTGAAAATCTTCTACCGAGGCAAGCTTCATTGCACACTTCATGTATCTCTTGACAGTTTCGAGTGCATCTGTAACTTCCCCTGGTCTGATAGTTCTGGTCTTTAAGTCTATAAGCAGGAATAGAAGATCTCTAGGTTCAAGACGTGGAAAATCGGCTTCAGAAAAATTCCACTTCTCACCATCTTCTCTAGTTACCACGAAGTATGAATACTTTACGCCCATGAAGAAGCAAAAGTGAATCTGATCGACAGATGTAATTCTGAGCTTTGTCTTGTTTTACCTGTCTTTGAAGTAGTTATACACAAACAAAATTTCGCGCTGCTTTTCCCTGTTTTTCATCGACTGGAGACCATGAACCACGACTTCATCATATTCATGAATCTAATGGGCAAAGATTTTCTTCTGAATTTCTTCCAGAAATGGAACTTTAATTCTGACTCTTTCCCATTTGGACGACTGAACTGGCGGAGTACTATCTGTTCCCAACACTGGTGATGCGGGAGGAGATCGAACAGGAATATCTGGCTGTGTAAGATCAGGGTGATCTGCAGTATAGGTCAAAAGCGGTATCCCAACAGAAATCTGTACATCTGGATGATAATCTGGAGCCGTAAACTCGGAATTGATAATCTCATCAATCTCTGCTTGAAGGAGTACCAGCGCTCTTTCAGTATTGGCCTGTTCTTCTGTCGGGTCTGAAACAGAATATGGATCGACGATCATAGCCCAGTTTTCTGGATCTATCGGTGAACCTCCATCTTGTTCCTCAGGCTTTTCAACCATTGGAATATCATGTAAAACAAAATCCATCGACTGCTCCTGTGTCTGTTCTTTCCCTTCCGGCCGAGTACCAGAACCCGAACCCCTTTCCGTTTCCACCTGTACTGTGCCCACTGACTGTGTCTACGACTCGGATAATCTTTGGCGCTTCTCCCCCTCATGGTGATCAGGATCATCCTGGTCATCATGTCGGCGCTTGAGCCTCTCTGCCTGGCTGGGGCAGGTGTCTTCCACAGATGATAGTCGTTCAGTCAATACAGCTACGGTTTGCTGCAAAGACTGAAGGAGGGATTGTTGTTGCTGGAAGGCTTCTGGAGATATAGTGGGTTGGGGGTGGAGTAGGTGTAGATGCTTGGGCACGTAATAAAGAGAGTAGATCAACATCTTGGGTGGGTTCAACTTGAGATTGAGCAAGTAATTTGTCGAGGAGGATAGACTTGAGGTCATCGATAGACATATCGGTAGCAGTAGTAGAGGGTTGTGGTGTAGGAGGTAGTAGTTCAGGCTCAGTCGCAGGAACCTTTCCTTTGATTAGGCGTTTCAGTGCATCTACCTCTTCCCTCATTTCGGCACGCATGATGGTGTGGACAACCTTTAGGGCGCCGTCCATAAATTCCCTTGAGACGAACTCAGGGTGAGTAACTCCTGGGTCACTTAGACTTCCGGTTGTGGTGACGACTGTAGAAGTCGCACCGCCTACGCTCACAGCTGGCGTAATGATAGCTGTGGTAGGACTTCCACCCAATCCTCGTAAACCAACCGAAGTTGGAATTACTATAGGTGTTCCGTCCGGGCCATTAAGGCCTCCAGCAGTAGCCGAGAAAGGTACTTGTGTCCTAGGAATAGGAGATATAACATCAAAGGGCTCTAGACGTTGTGCACCCAAAGAAGGCGAGGACGGGGGCTGCTGTCCTCTTGCTTCAATACCGGTATTCTCCAATCGAGAGACCGGTAGCGTTTGTGCTAAATCCCTGTGAGAAATTGAAACCACCATCTGTTGAGAGATGGTGGAGCGGCTAGGGGGTGTGCATTTGCGTCGCTAGGTCTACGTCGGCTCCTTCAATACCCTGTCTCAACACATGAGACTGGGTAGCAGATGCGGTTACCTGGCTTAATGCGGTTAGGTGGAGGTCAACCATAGATGGTTGCCTCATCACTCGTGTACGCTCAGTATCATATTTACTCTTCATTTCCCTCTCTCTGCTCACAAAATCATGTTCGACTATAACTCCCTCCGCTCTCCTTGTCTCTCCAGGTGAGGGCTCGTCATCGTCACTATCAGAGTCAGAAGACTCATCACTTGATTATGATGCTTCGGTGGCTGGTTCCTACTGAGTGCCGGATGTACCTGTTGTCTCCTCAGATTCGGTGGCAGAAGAGGACTGAACGTGAGCGGTTTCTATAGTTGTGTCCTCTTCCACCGTCGGAGATGCTGTCGGTGATGGTGTACGCGGTCTGCGAGAAGTACTGGCCTGGATTTGTCTGATGGCGCTGCCTAGGGGTGTACAAAAAACCGTCAACCCGTGAAACCCGCCCAACCCAAACCGCTAACAACCCAATTAAACCCAACCCGCCCAACCGCCAAACCGCCCACCCGCCAAACCGCCAAACCGCAAATTAAGAGGGTTGAAATTGGGTTACGCTTTTTCAACCCGCCCAACCCGCCAAACCGCCGCTAATATATTATTTTTAGAAGATTATATATATATATATATATATATATATAATACAACAATAAAAAACAACTAGACTATTTAGACAAATTTATAGCCCAAAATATTATATATATATATATATATAATACATTTTACTTAACCGAACAAACTAATGGAAGCTTGTTCGTGTTCGCTCATTAACTTTAACCAAACAAATGAATGAACACGAACGATAAAAGAACGGAATTTTTTTGTGTTCATGTTCGTTCGTGAAGAAAATGTGTTTGTTCATGTTCTTTTACTTTTGTTCATTAAGATGCTAAATGAATGTAAACATGCGAACATAAATGAACGAACACAAAGAACAAAAAAACAACATCATTAATAAGTTATTAACAATTTAAATTCATATAAAACAATAAACAAAAGAATTTCTAAATTATAATCGATACTAATGGTAAATTCCAATCGAATTTCGAAGTACATAAATTCGAATAATCGAAAATACACAAATTTGTAACGTCATAACGCGCCTTGGCGGGCCATGGCACGCCATAACGAGCTTAGCGTCGAGAATTTGTAATGCCAAAACGCGCCATGGCGGGCCATGGCATGCCATAACGAGCTCGGCGCCTTATCTCGACGCCAAGGGGTAAAATGTGGCGGCAAGGCCACGCCTCAACGCCATGGCGGCGCCAAGGTGCGTTTTTTAGAACCTTGATTAATATCATATGATATTATATATATATATATATATATATATAAACAAACGTAAACAAACATAAATAAACAGACATTAACGAACGTAAATGAACGAACGAGCTCATTGTTCATGTTCGTTCATTTAACTAAACGAACAAAAAAAAGTATTCATGTTCGACCAATTCTTAGAAAAACGAATAAAAACGAAATTCTCCCCGAACGGTTCGCTAAACGTTTGTTTATTCTTATTAGTATTTATCGTATTTTATTCTACAATTTTATGTAAATCACTAAACCGCCCAACCCGCCATAAACCGCAAGGGTTGGGTTGGGTTATACTTTTGAATGAGTTAGGTTGGGTTAAGTTTTTCCAAACCGCCATAATTGGGTTGGGTTGTAAAAATGTCCCAAACCGCCCAACCCAAACCCGCGTACACCCCTAGTGTTGCCCGCTCCAGAACCCCTTACAATATTTTCTCTCTGCACACCCTGTCCCGGAGCCCCAGCCCTCCGGACGCTACCGCCTCTCATACGTGGACCCTCACGTCGCTCAGGTCTCGCTCCCTGGGGAGGTCCTTCCGGTTCTGGACGGACCATAGGAGCTGGTAGGTTGTGTGTGCGCCTATAGTCTATCACACTCAGCGCCGTCGGACTAGCATAGGCCAGTAACCAGTCTGGAATAAGTCTGGCGACTAGACCTTCTGGATCAGGACGAGTCGGGATACGGTGAGTCTGGTTTTGCGGACATGTCGGGTGCGAAGATCGGCGCACAATGGTTGGATGAAGATCCATGTAATTGCGGATGAATATCTGGAGAAAGTGCATAAACGGAATGAAGTTCCGTCGTCTTGTCGCGTTATCTCGGACTTTCTGAACTAACTCGAACCAGAGAATGTCGGCGTAGTCGGTGTGGCAGTGGAATGCCACAACATGGAACAAGCGGAGGATGTTTATACTAGTCTGATCGATGCCTTTCGGGATAGCAGATAGGCACCGATTAAGATAAGTGAAGAGCGTGTACCATATGGTGGTAAGATTCTTTCGGTTGAATGCGGATGGGAGGCGTAGCATCGATCGGTAACCCAAGGACTGAATATCCGAGCAGAGAGTTGCGTCGGACACTATTGGGTCAAAATTGTTTCTCCCCGGAAATGAACTGGCGGTCGGCAAGTGGAGAAACTGTCGGAAAAGATCTCGGGTGAGTAGTACGGGTGTGGTGTCAATCCGACCCTCCAGATGGAAGCCATCGTTGGCCTCCCTAGGAGTAAGAGAACGCCAGAATTGTTGCAAGTATAGGTGGGGAACTTCAGTTGTCTCCATGAGTGCATAAGAGAGAGGGTGGCCACGGAGGATCTCGATCATCACCTGATATTGGCATTCAGGTTGAGTGACGTCGAGATGGAAATTGTTGGGCGTGAGTGGAAGGAACTGATCCTCAGGAATCAGTTCGGCATCAGCTATGGGGTCAATCGCCGGATTCGGGTTGTGAGCCATTTTACCAATTAAGAATAAACATGTTAGTCCGTAGGTACATTCAAAACAAGAGCTCCTTGGAATTGTTAGTCAATGGTTTAAAACCATATCCAATTCAAATGCCAAGGCATGAAACAATTCAAACCCTAATCCGGGAAACAAGGTCAGTAACCAATACTCTCATCAAATATGCGATTCACAATCATATATGAACTGGAAGCATATAAGAAGCTTAAAATCCACCAACAAACAGAAGGCAAAGATTTATACCAAACCGACCGGTATCAAGGATCGACCGGTGTATGGCATCGACCGGGGTCAAGCCATCGACCGGGGTCGAAGCGACCGGTATCGAACATCGACCGGTAGGGTCAAACGACTGGGGAATAAGAACGACCGGGGTCGGGCAGTCCGGGAGACCGGTATATAACACGGACCGGTGTCGATGACCGGGGTCTAAACGACCGACCAGTATCCCTATCGGTCGGAGTCACAACACGAACTGGTATCGACCGGTGTTAATTGAATCGATCCAGAACACAATCAGACAACCATTCATCGATAACAAACATAAGCAGGAAAGATCAAATCGATATGAAACTAAGACCAAAAGAGTATATGAGACCAACCAGTACCAAGTCATAAAAAAAATATCGATAAACTTAAACCCCGGGACCAAACGACCGGGGTCACCCAATCGACCGGTGTCAACCTAAAGCGACCGATGTCACCCCAGTCGACCGGTGTTTAACAATGACCGGAGTCAACCAAACAGCCTCTACTAATCCAGAGTCAAAGATAAGTTTAAATCAACTTTGAACACTATCCACCAAGCCAAATATCGATTAAAAACATATACCGATTGCAAAACCCTAGGGTATCGCCGGTCTAGGGTATCAATCGATCGAAGTCGATGGTAAGGGTGGTTCGCGACCGAAATCGACAGCGGTGAGTCGATCGGGGATTTACGGCGGCGACCGGGGTGGACAAAACCAATCGACTGGAGTCGATTTAGGTTAAACCATCGACCGGGGGGTTTACGGTGGGTCAATTGAGCAGACAACGGGCGAGCGAGAGAGAGATAACCTTACCTGGTTGTCGATCGAGATAGAGAGAGAGATAGGTTGAAAGAGCGTCGGTCGAGAGAGGTCGCGATAGAGAGAGAGAGATCGAGAGGATTTGAGAGAGAGGGTGATTTGAGAGAAAGTGAGAGTGAAAGAGGGAAAAGAGAAGAGCGCCCGGGGTTTTAAACACCCGGGTCGCGATTAGGTCACTCCGTTCGGGTCGGAGTATGGGTCGGGCCGAGGTTGTTTGGGCCGGTAACCATTTTGGGCCGGTCCAAAAACCAAATTTTTTTTTTCAAAAAATAAAAGAACTTAAAAAGAATTAAAAATAAAACCAAACCTGAAGTAACTGAAAATAAACCTAAGGAAGGTAAAAACCTAAGAGATACGGAATGTTCCCCCTCGAACAGGAATCACTTATGTGAAACGGATTTTCGCTCCCCCTTGGACAGGAATCACTTATGTGAAACAGATTTTCACTCCCCCTTGACGATAGCTGGAAGGAAACGAAAGACAAGAGAAACTTACATGCTCCCCCTTGGAGTGAGAACTCCAAAAGCTTACCAATCATCGAGCGGTAGTGCTCCCCCTTAACACATGAACAGCTCGAAAAAATTCACCACAAACGACATACTCTTAAAGTGATCGACCTAATGGACTGCAAAGAAAGCGAAACACCACGAAGAAAAAGGAAACACATGAGAAAAAGAAAACGAACGAAATCTAATTTATTAATACAGAAGTTTGAACTTTGCACAGAATATAACGAGTAAAATGCAACAACCAAGGAGTGTGGCTATGAGCATCAGAGACAAGTCACTGGGACATTAAGCCACAGTCATTCATTATTGAATGAGACTCGGCGAGGTCTGTAGAAACGTCAAACTTTCAGATTCAGCATACCTAGCTTGGACACAAGATAATTAAAACGTTTTTCGTCCAAGGCTTTGGTAAACAGGTCTGTTATCTGATGTTTTGTTATAACAAAGTAGAGTTCGATGGTACCTCTTTCCACGTGATCTTTTTTGAAATGATAGCGCACGTGTATGTGCTTCATCTTCGTGTGTTGGACGGGATTGCTGGATATGGCAATGGCGCTCTTCGAGTCACAATAGATGGGGATCTTCGAGTAGTGAAAGCCATAGTCTTTCAGCTGGGTGCGCATCCAAATGACTTGCAAGCATAAACTAGCGGCTGCGACATACTCTGCCTCGGCGGTAGAGGTGGACACACAGTTTTGCTTCTTCGATGCCCAACTGTCAAGACGATCACCCATGAACTGGACATGTCCCGACGTGCTTTTCCGGTCCAGCATATTTCCAGCATGGTCAGCGTCTGAATAAGTTGTCAGTTCAAAACCTGTCTCTTTCGGGTACCACAAACCAAGATCAACAATACCTTTCAAATAACGAAAAATACGCTTTACAGCAGCTAAGTGAGACTATTTCGGTTTTGACTGAAATCTTGCACACAAGAAAGTCGAGAACATAATGTCTGGCCGGCTAGCCATCAAGTACATCAGAGAACCTATCATTCCTCTATAAGTTGTAGCATCCACATCCTTTCCGTCAGGATCGGAGTGTAGCTTGATACTGGTAGACATGGGGGGTTTTATAGGTGAAGGTTTTTTCATCTGGTATTTCCGAAGAATATCCGAGATGTACTTAGATTGATTAATGAAAATTCCTGTTGCTAATTGTTTAACTTGAAGACCCACAAAAAAATTCATTTGCCCCATCATGCTCATTTGAAAATGTTTACTCATGAGGGCTGAAAAGTTCTGACAGTACTTGGGATTTGTGGAGCCAAAGATTATGTCGTCGACATAGATCTGTACAAGAATGATATCGCGCTTTTCTCTTTTAATAAAAAGGGTGGTGTCGATCTTACCTTTGGAAAAGCCAGATTTAACTAAGAAGGATGAGAGTGCATCATACCAGGCTCGTGACGCTTGCTTAAGACCGTATAAGGCCTTGTCAAGAAAGTAGACGTGATTAAGGTTTTTAGAACTCACGAAGCCTTCGGGTTGCGAAACATAAACCTCCTCCTTGAGAACGCCATTTAGAAACGCGGATTTCACATCCATTTGAAAGACAATGAAGTGCTTGTGAGAGGCATAGGCAAGGAACATGTGAATCGCTTCAATTCGTGCAACCGGTGCAAACGTCTCATCGTAATCTATTCCTTCCTGCTGGCGATATCCTTTAGCTACCAGACGCGCTTTGTTTCGGACTATGATTCCGTTTTCGTCCTTCTTGTTCTTGAAAATCCATTTCGTCCCAATCACCGTCTTATTCTTTGGCCGGGGAACAAGGCGCCATACTTTGAGGCTCTCAAATTGGTTGAGTTCCTCTTGCATAGCGATTACCCAGTCCAGATCATTCAAGGCTTCGGAGACGGTTGAAGGTTCGATACAGATGAGGAACGAAGAGAATAGGCAGTCATTCGCGGTTGTGGATCGAGTCTGTACAGGTATATTGGGGTCGCCGACGATCTGATGCAGGGGATGAGCTTGAGTCCACTTGGTGGTGTGCGGAAGAGGTTGATATGTCTGTTGTGAGGTATCGGAATCCACATAACCACTTGGGGTAAATCCTGAACTGCTTCGAGTGATGACGGTCTGTGAGGTGGAAGCTCCTGAGCTAGAGTCGAGCGAGTAGTAGAGGATGACTCAGCGGGTGATGAAACTATAATGGGATCCGGGATTGCCGGAGAGGAAACCTCGTGAGCACCTTCAGCAGGGGTCGGTACAGGAGCTCCTACTGTTGTCGGTGCTTCAGTAGGAACTTGAGATTGTGAAGGGGGATCACTCGAGCTTGGGGAAGCTGATTCAATGACAGTAGAGGGGGAAGCACCAGGCGAGGTTGGCCCACCTGAATCGGATGGACCAGTGACCTTTGTCACTTCTAGTGCTTGAGCAGCATTCCTGTTACATGATATAGCATTAGTCTTAGTATTAAAGAAGTCATCATAAAAATGCTCAAAAAGTAAATCCAAATTTGAAAGATGTGCTCTTGACGTAGACGCTTGATTTGGATCTACTGGAGATTGTGTAGATCCTGAACGTAATTGTCCAGAAGCTAACACACCAGTTAAAGCGGGTTCTGAACTAAGGTGTTCAGAAGCCATATCAGCGGCCTCGTCAAAAGTCACGTTTACACTCTCAACGACGGTCTTTGTCCATTTGTTGTAGACTCTGTAAGCTTTGACTTGCTGTCAATAGCCGATGAACACTCCTTCGTCCACTTTTGGGCTGAATTTGCCGAGATCGTCCTTGTCATTCAGTACGAAGCACGTGCATCCGAATGCATGGAAGTAGTTGATGTTCGGGATGCGTTTGTTGATGATCTCGTATGGGGTCTTGTTGAACCGCTTGTTGATGATAGTACGGTTTTGAGTGTAGCATGCGGTAGCAACTGCTTCTGCCTATAAATATAGCGGGAGCTTGGACTGAGATAACATCGTGCGCGCGACTTCGACAAGGGTTCGATTACGGCGCTCTACTACCCCGTTTTGTTGAGGAGTACGAGCAGCTGAGAAAGTGTGGGTAATACCCACTGATGTTAGATAATTGGTGAGCACTTGATTCATGAACTCAGTGTCGTTATCCGTCCTAATGGTCTAAACTGATTGGTTGAGAATGACTTGAACGCTCTTTAATAGAGAGATGATCAGTTCGGGGGTTTCATCCTTTGAACGAAGGAATCTAACCCACGTGTAGCGAGAAAAATCATCAACCATCACTAGGACATACTTCTTGTGATTGATACTCTGAAATGGCATTGGTTCATACAAATCCATATGGATTAGTTTAAGGGACTGAGAAGTACTTGGAACGGCTTTAGGCTTATGAGAAGCCTTCTTCATCTTGCCCATTTCACAGGCGGCACACAGGTGATCTTTTTCGAACTTAAGATCTGGCATTCCCCTGACGTGTCCACCGAGCACCAACTTCTTGATAGTCTTGAAGTTCAGGTGCGAGAGTCTACGATGCCATAACCAATTTTGTTCGACTGAGGCTTTGGACATCAAACAAACTTCCTTATCTGCTTTCAGGGACAAGAGGTCAATCGTGTATAGATTTGTGCGACGCGTTCCAATAAGAATTTCTTTTCCATCTTCAGTCCGAACGCTGCACCTTTTTGCTTTGAAGGTGACCTCTAGATTCTTATCGCAGAATTGCCCGATGCTGAATAAGTTGTGACCAAGACCTTCGACGTAGGATACTTTCTTAATCGTGAGATTATCCTTAACGATATCGCCATAACCCATAATGGGAGAATAATGGTCATTCCCAAAACGTACATTCCCACAAAACTTCTCGGTGAAGTTGGTGAGAAGCCCCTTTCTTCCGGTCATGTGCTTGGAGCATCCTGAATCTAAATACCACACATGACCGTCCTGCAAAACAAGTTAAGGCTTTTTAGGTACCCATTCGTAAATGGGTCCTTTGGGGTTAGACTTAACACCCGACTGGGAGGCCCGTTTAGACTTGGGTTTGTTTCTATGGCGGGGAGCATCAAACTTAGAATGATAATTAGAAACATGATAAGAACCAAACCAATCAGACGCAAAATGACGATCAACAAAATCATTCAATCCACAATAGGAGCAACAAACACAATCATGAGAAAGTTGAAGTAATTGTTGAATAGAATAAACTTTTAAATGAAATAATCCATTACATTCAACCAAAGGTTTAGAATTAAAAACATCATGATTGTTATTGTTTTTCCTAGAATTTAAAACTGGATTAACTAATTCTGGCGTCGCCGTGCTCTCCTTAGACTTCTTAGCTACCCACGCATATTTGACTTATTTGCGTCGACCAAAAGTATCTGAAATACCGTTAAACCCATAGTCAGAAGATTTGAATTTTGAAGATTGTTTCTTTTTAGAGCGACCGGTCTTTTTCTTCTTTTGTGAACGCTTTTTGGATTTAGAATTTGAAGAATTGCTCACAGAAGAGTTTTGTGGGGCAGATGTGGAACATTCACCCTTCTAAAATTTTACCAGAGGCTCACAAGTAGAATTTAGAAAATCAACGTGACTTGGTAGAGAAGGATTAAAATCAAATTGGTTTAATTGACTGTCTAAACACACCTCAAAATTCAAAAAGGCTGAAAATTTCATTTCCTCATCAGAAGGAGCCTTATCACTTGACGAATTCAGGACATCGGAAGGATTTGTTTGAAGCGGATCATAGGCGGAAGCATTTTGAAAATCAGAACATTGATCCGTTTCTAAAGATTGAGGCTCTTTTCCTTTGTTTGAAAATTTTAGTGACGAGTCACCCATAAAGGCTTTACAGGAAGATGTGTCTGAGGATGGATAGGAATTTTCAGACAGATGAATTTTCTCAACTTGGAGAATTGTAGGCTTAACTTGAGGCTCAGCCTTGTGAAGTCGCTCTTTCATCCGATCTGCTGCCAAAGCAGCCAGTTGTGAATTTGGTTTCTTTATCTCTGTCTGAAAGTATTCTTTTTCCTCCTCTGACACAGTTTCCTTTTTATCGGAATTGAGGCACTCAATTTGAGATAGTAACTCTTGTTTTTCCTTTTGAAAAATGTTCCTCTTCTGTGCAAATGACTCTTTTAGCTGACTGAACAATTTTCTTTTCTAAAAGCAGAGGTAGAACATAAACTTTATGGTCTAGTAATTCCTCCTCAGTTTCAACGGTTTTAGCATCAAGTTCAGCTTGAATGTAGCTTCTAAAATAGTCATTTGACAGGAAACAGGGTTTTTCTTCGTTGTAAGATGCATTCAATGAATCATAAACGAAAGGAAGTTTCATTTTGGTAGAGTTCTCCCTTCGCAAATTGTCCTCTTCCATTTCCTCATCATCAAGTGGTTTGGTCCAATTGATTTTGTACTCTGGATAGGTTTTGTCTATTCCAAGAAATTCGAACGCATATAACGTAGGAACTTCGGATAAAGCCTTTTTCAGATAATATGGATTATCGTAACCGATACCCGTATCCGCATACTTGGGTTCTTTTGGTGCAATTAGATTCAGCGTTTGATGAGATTGACCAATTTTATAAAGTTTCCGTTCAAGATCCTTTAATTGATTAGATAACCTTTGATTTTCATTTTTGTAAGCCACGCTTTGAGTCACAATATCAATTTTCTCATTTTCTGACATACGTAGCACATTGGTAAGATCATCTACTTTGGTCTTTAATTCTTTTGATTCTTTTGAACAACTCTCACACTCTTCTTTTAAATTTGAAATTATGCACAGGTTGCCAGCAATATCTATGCTTTGTTGTTCAATATATTCAGACTGTGCAGACACACATTTTTCCAGAGATGAGGTGAGTTGTTCATTTTCTTTTATGGTTAGCTTGAAAGAGTCTAATTTGTGCACAGTGATTTGCATCTATTCAATTAAGGCTTCTAGGTAAGGAGCACATACCTGACATGGGGAATCACGATCATCATTATCAGTATCGGACTGTGTTGAGTGCTTACCCATGAAACACAGATGTGCTTCAGCGTCATCATCTTCTTCATCAGATACGTTCAGCCAGTAGTCATCTTATGCCATGAGAGCCTTACCTGCTTCCTTTTCTTTGGCCAGCAACATCTTGGCTTTGTAGTAATCTGAGTTGCGTACGACAGGCTTGCGACAATCTTTGGCAAAGTGACCCAACCGACCACAGTTATAGCATTTGATCGGCTCCTCTTTTGCTTTCTCTTCTTGTCTTTTCTCAGTCTTCTTTCCTTCATCAACGCGTCTCTTCCCTTCATACTTCTCTTTATCACGACGATTGAGAGGAGTAGTGGAGTATCTTTGCTTGTTTGATGAAGACTTGTTGAAGAATTTCCTCTTCTGGAACGTTTGCGTTAAGAACAACACAACTTCTTTAATCTGAGTGTATTCTGGATCCGAGTCACTGTCAGGATCTTCGGGTTCAGAATCACTTTTTACTGACTCCTTTTCAGGCGCGCGACTGACAGATTTACCTCTTTTATCTGATACAAGCGCTAACGGATCAACCACCGGCTTTTCATCTGCCTTTTGATTTCCCATCAACTCAAGAACTTCCTCTTCATCCTGGAGAAGCATTTCATATAATTCGTGTAGAGGAATCGTCTCCAGGGTTTGAGTATGACGGATATGAGAGACGAACGACTTCCATTCAGGCTGGAGATTGTTCATGAACTTGATGTTGTTCTCGTTGTTCGTCTTCGTGATCTTGTTTTTTTGAAGATCGTTCAGAAGCAGGTTGAACCGTTCATAGGTTTCTGTGAGCGTCTCGCCTTTTCTTGCTTTGAAGCCATCATATCGAGTAATGCAATTTGTCATCTTCAGCTGAGTGTTTATACGGCTACCCATCATCATCTTCTCAATCTGGTCCCACATTCCTTTCGCAATCTCCTTGTAACTATCGATGCAGGCATATATGTCGTTGGGTAGACTTTGTAGAAGATAAGACTTTGCTTGCTTTTCAGCCTCATACATGCTCTTTTCTGGAGGGGTAAACTCACAGAGTATTTTCCGAACCGAACGGTCTGGTCGACCTTCGGCTGGGTTTCCAGGCAGGACTTTCATTGGCCAGGGTTGCGGTCCCTCTTTCAGACACTTGAATATTTCCTCGTAGTTTGATTTCGCTTCGATAAAGTTCATGAAGCGATCATGTCATTGTGGGTATTCTCCCCGATAGAGCACCGGGGGTTTTTGATCTGAACCAATGGCTAGGGCGTCTCTCGAATTCATCTTAACTCTTTAAACTTAAAAAAATGCACTGTAGCGATCGTGAGACAAACAAGATGATCCAAAAACAATATATATATATATATATATATATATATATATATATATATATATATATATATATAAAGCAGGACAAGGACCCGGTCGTGCAAGGACCCGGTCGAGCAGGGACTCGGTCGAGCAAGGGTCCGGTCGAGAGAAGATCCGGTCGACAAGGACCGGGCGCAAAGTACCGGTCAGCTGGGTACCGGTCAACTGGGTATCGGTCGAGTACCGGTCAACTGGGTACCGGTCAACACAAGACACCGGTCCCCAGCAAGGATCCGGTCGCAGTACACCGGTCAACAAGAGACCGGTCGAATGAGTCCGGTTGCAGGGTCCGGTCAATAGGGCCGGTCGATAACAGATAATCACCGAAAACAAATAATTCGATCAAATTGATAACAGATAAAAGTAAAGACCGATAAAATCGATTAATCTCAATCGTACCCAGAAATTGTACCCAGAAATTCAATCGAAACACCAAGTAATCGATATCCAAAAAGCTTGATTTTCAGAAAAATTTCAAAGATTGATTTTGCAGAATGGTGTAAACCCAGAAACTTAAACCAAGATATTTGATTTTCAATACCACAGACGACCGAAACACTAAATTTCCATAAAGGAATTGATTTTTAAAAGCGATAGAAATCTACTTAACCCAGAAATCAATTTATCAATCAATCGACCAAATCGACCCAGAAATCAATCCATGCAGATGAACACGATAAACACTATTAAAGCAAATAATCGATTAAAGGGTTTTAGACAAACCTTTTTGGATCAAACCTTCTGTCTCTTCGCTCTGATGCCAATTGTAGATCCCAGTACAGTGCAATCACGAACAAATCAACAATAATTAATCAATCAAGAACAATATCTAAGCCACAACTGCTAGTCATATGATTAAATGTAACAATCAAAGGTTTAGGTTTACAGAGAGAATATCTGATCAGAGAATGTAAACCTAATGACTAGCAATCTAATAATGATTTGTCTAACCTGAAATATGAGCTAAAACACGCCTTATATATGGCGCTTACAAAGCTTAATGGGCTTTGGGCCCAACAAATAAATAGAACTTTAGAATAATTACATTTGCACCCTGAACTTCTATTTAACATATAAAACACCCTAACACCCTAAAATGAATGCTTTGAAAGTTGGTTCCCCAAAATAGGAATTAGAGTAAAGTTGGTTCCATTTTGACGCAATTTTCTCTTATTAATTTATTGCGTTTTCACACAGCAAATAAGCTATTTTGAATGTTTGGATTGGAAAAAAGAAAAAGTGCTGATGACTTTTCCACACCGATAATAAGGAGTTTTTGATAAGTTAAACCATTATGACTTATTTGAAAGTCCTTATTAACTTATTTAACAAAATCACATATTTGCCCCTTCTTTCTATAAGTTAATAATCACTTTACAGATAAGCATAAGTTAATAAGCACTAGGGGTGTTCAAAAAACCCGAAAAACCGAGAAAACGAGGCGAACCGTTTGATCCGAAACTGAAAAACCCGAAAACCACAAAAACCGAAAACCGAAAAACTGGGTATTCACGGGTCGGTTTCGGTTTTAAATTATAGGTATTTGCGGGTAACCGATCTGAATCGATATATATATATATATATATATATATATATATATATATATTACAATTAATAACATCATATTTAATATTAACTATTTAATTATTAAATAGTAATCAACCAAATAGTGAATATTTTTAAACAATAAAACTTGTTTTAATTTCGTTTTCTTGGACTATTTTTATATATTTGTCATGTAATTGGTTTAAAGTTTCTATTTTGGTATTATTTTTATATTGTAAAAAATATTTTTCTATAAATTCGGGTAACCGTGAACCGAATCACGAGTAACCGACTAACTTCGGTTCGGTTCGGTTCATTATGCGGTTTGGTTTCGGTTCGGGTAACCAGGTATCCGCCTTATACAGTTCGGTTCACATTTTTTCTACTAATCGAGCCGAACCAAACCGTAAACACCCCTAATAAACACTTTTACAAATAAGCATAAGTTGTTTTAAATAAGCAATCCCAAACAACCCCCTTAGTCCTTGTATTTTTTTCTGATTTTCTTGATTTGGATCTGGGTTTTGTGTTGTTATGGTTCATGGATCAATTTTTTTTTTCTTTTCACCATTGATGCTTGGCCAATTCACTTGACACAAATGACAAACCCCATAAAGAAAAGGTTTGCATAAAAATCAATGATCACATCAAAATCAGTTAGATATTGGGTTTTAATAATTAATAAAATTATAATGTTATAATATTTTTTTTCTATTCTGAAAAGTACATTGTTATTTTATGCATTTCCTTTTTTTTAGTACAAATTTATTTCACTTTAAATAAATACAATATGTAATTAAACATATTATTAAATCAACACTTAGGGGGGCGTTTGGTTCGCTGGATTCCGCCGGAATCTGATGGAATTGGAATGATCAATTCCATTGACCAAATTTCATCATGATGTTTGGTTACCCATGGAATGGAATTGAATTCCATGAATTCCATCAAATATGGATTTGGTCATTCCTTCACAAAAGTGATGGAATTGAATTCCATTATATCCAATATTTTGAAGATGACAAAAATACCCTCATAACAAAATTAAAACCTAGCCAACGCTCCAATTGATTCAGTCGACTGAAAATCGATTCAAACAATCTGGGTATCGATTCAACTGCTTCATCGATTCACCATTTGGTTTTCCATCATCGATTCACCATCTGATTTTACTGGGTAACAATTCACCATCTGGGTACTCGGTATCGCTTCACCATCTGATTTTACTGCTTCAATCGATTCACCATTATACATGATTTACTGTTTCAATCGATTCAATCGATCCATCTGGGTATTGGGTATCGATCGATTTTTTTTCAATCGATTCACCAATATATTGATTTTTTTTTCTTGCTTCAATCGATTCAATCAGATGGTACTGGGTATTTACTGCTTCAATCAGATGATACTGGGTATTTTTTTTCAATCGATTCAGACAATGGTTATTGTTTTTTGATTTACAGAGAGGAAGAAGGGTGGTGTATGGCGGCCAGAATATGATGCTACAATGGGAAGAAGAATGATTAGGGTTCTAGGTCAAAAAAGAAAAGAGATGGAGAAGGGACGATGACCAAAATTGAAAACAAATATATTATTAATTTATTTACCAAATTTTAAAACAAATTCATTATTAATTTATTTACCAAAATTTAAAACAAGTTAAATGTTAATTTTATAATTACTTATAATTGTAATTTGAAACAATTGTAATTTACCTTTTTTTTCTTTAAATGTTAATTTTATAATAACTTATAATTAAAAAAATTAAAATCAAAATCAAAATCAAAGAAAGAGTATTTTTGTCATTTTTCATAATTCTATTCCAATTTATTTGCAAACCAAACAGACAGATTCCAATTCATTTGACTGATTATATTACATTCCTGCCAACCAAACAGTTGGTCAAACCTGATAACATTCCATTTCAATTACTTCCAGATTCCAATTCCATTGACAGATTTCATTCATTCAGAAAGCATTTTGCGAACCAAACGCCCCCTTATATTAGTCAAATATATAAAACACTAAATTAAATCAAACTTCTTTTTTAGTACAAGTTTATTTCAGTTTAAATAAATACAATATGTAATTAAACATATTATTTAATGAACACTTATATTAGTCAAATATATAAAAACACTAAATTAAATCAAATATATTCAGTATATCTAATTTAATAGTAGTCTGAAAAGTGTATGATGTATGCATACATTACCAATACGTCCAAGAGTAAAAAGATTGTTTCCGTTAAAAGTTCGGCTTCCTGATTTTCTTTTTTTAAGAATAAGAGAAACTTAGTGGAACTTGAAGTTGCTTGAAATAGTGGAACTTTTTAGAGATGCATAAAATTATTACACGTGGTTAGCTCATATGAAGTCATGTTATAAAAAATGCTTGGGTTTATTTGTTAACAATTTAATAAGTTTAATGAGAGTCAAAAGCTTATTTGCTTAAGCTATACACAGGGCCGTCCTTGGGAGAGGGCGGGCCGGGCGTACGCCCAGTGCCCAAACAAAATAGGGGCCAATTTTTTTTAGTATATACTATATATTAGTAGTTAAAAAAATTTTAAATAAAAAGACAAAAAAATTAGTATATAATAAGACCCAAAAAGAATTTAACATTATATTAAGGGCATAAATATGCATTAGTTAATAACATTGGAGAATAAAAACTGTAAAAAGTTATTTAGTCTTTCATTTTATAGTATTGCTTATTGTTTCTCTAAGTTTTTTTTATCTACTACTAATATCTAAAAACTATTTTTGCTTATAATCCTTAATATAAACTCCATTACTCATCTTTTACATACTTTTTTCATTATTCCATCCGCATGAATTTCATTATTGTGTTTGAATGTAGTAGATTTATTGTTATTAACTAATAAAACTCCTACATTTTTTAAAACAATTACCAAACTATATGAGACGACCCAACATATATCTATATTTAGGATTTTAAATATACTTCTTTTTTCATACATTATTGACTCTTTATTATCTAATATTGGGTGCATGAATCTTAAGTACTCTCTTATCTTTAAAACAAGAATAAGATTTCAAACTATAACCAACATGGACTTTTGATTCTAAGATTGATAATTTTTAAAAAGTTTGTTTCATCCCCTAAAAGTTTAAAATGATGATGGAAAACATAACATCAGGTAATATGTGGAATATCTACTGATTTATATTAATTTACTTAAACTGTTACCCCAAATGGTCAACATAGTAACGTCAAATGATTTCAATCTATATATTAAAGGTATATCATAAGATGCCTTTGATGGTGGAACTGATTGACGATGTTGTGTAAAAATGATATGGTAGATAATATTAATTTAGAAATAATTATTGATTGATCTTGCGCTAGGAATACCGGGAAAATCGTTTTTATATGAATTATTAGTATTTTTTGAATTCAATGTTATTTTGATGATATAAACAATATATTGAAAATAATTTCGTAGTTATCAAGGTCCCATTTTTACATCTCGCCTAGGGCCTAAAAAATGTCAGGATCGGGTCTGGCTATACATGATTGTTTGGTAGTGACTTAATAATATAAAAAGTCACGTATTCAGTAAGCTTCTACGGGGGAGCTTTATGCATATAACCAAGTTTTTTTCAAATATGTATCTCCCCAATTAAAAAACACACTTCTACTTCTTCCATCTATGAAAAAAACCCCACAAATAGAAATCTTCTTCAATCTACACAGATACCATTAATTCATACATACAATTTTATTCATATAAAATTTTAATTAAAAATCAATCAAACAAGCCATAAAACAATTACCTTCACTCTCAACTGCTTATCCTATGTCCGTATTCACCTGCATGTCCTCCTTACTCCTCAACAAATTCACAATAGCTTTTTTAATATGTATTTTAAAACATTTCATGATTAAACTTAATGTATTTATTTAATACATGAGTAGTTATTTTATTACTAATTTATTATTAAGATGACATGCCGAATATCCAATAACTTAAACAATTAAATAAACCAAGAAAAAGTAAAATTAAGATAAATCCGCAGGAATTAAATGACATGATTCATGTAGATATTTAATTAAAAAAAAATAATAACATAAATCCGCAGGTTACATCTTCACCACATTAATGGGTGCACAAAATCAGACTTTATTGATTTTTATTCTTTTTTCCTTGTTAACCACCACATTCTGCCCAATTTCCACTTCATTCATATCTCTCGATCGCTTCCGGCCGCCATTAACCACCGCGACACCGCCATTTTCCGTCAAATTCTTCCCAATCTCCAAAGGAAAGTTTAGAATCGCTTTTCTACCACGCATATTAAACGCGGCTCTATCGTAAGCCTTTG
Organism: Arctium minus; assembly: GCA_954870635.1. Classification (NCBI taxonomy): domain Eukaryota; kingdom Viridiplantae; phylum Streptophyta; class Magnoliopsida; order Asterales; family Asteraceae; genus Arctium; species Arctium minus. The sequence continues at coordinate 62,647,600 of OX941085.1, forward strand.
CAGCTTCAATGGCGGTATCGAAAGTTCCCAACCACACTCTAGATCCACGATGTTTTGGATCTCGGATCTCCGCTGCGTACTTTCCCCATGGCCGCCTCCGTATACCTCTGTACCGTCTTTCATCTTCTGTATCCTGCTTGATCTTCGATGACGGATTTTGTGATGAGCTCGATTCAACCAATTCCGGTACTGTTAAATCGATTACTTCCGGTTTGGACTCAAATTCAGAGAAGTTGATTGAATTTGAATCGTTAAATTGATAGAAACCAGAAGAAGTGTTATCGACATCACTAGCGTCAAAAAAACTAGAAATCGAAAGAGGCGAATCGAAGAATGAGCTTCCTGAGCTCGAAGGATCACTCTGCGGGCTACAACCATTACTCGTAGACCAATCGAAGGAACAAAAATCTGATATGAAGCAATCACTTAGGTCAATATTTGACAATGAATCAAGAGGATGAAGTGAAGGAGAAGGAATATCAGTTTGGCATTCATCAAGCAGGTGTTGTCTGATGAAATCAAGCGTGGTGAATTCATCGTGCATCGCCATTGCTGAATCAAATTCGAAGCTCAACCTTGACGATGATGATCAGATTGAGGGTGAAAACGAAAGGATTATTGAGGGAATTACAGAGATACTTGCATATTGGGGATGGAGAATGGTATGTATATATAGATAGTAAGGACAAGGGGGAAGCAAACTGAAACAGCTAGGCTGCTTCGCGGAGCCACTAGGAGGCTGCGATCTATAGTAAGACCTTTAACAGAAAATTACAAAATCAGTCCCCAATATATTGAAAATATATTGGTATTAGTCCTCTTATTTTTTTTATATTACAAATTAGGTCACTTACAAAAAGGGCATGTTGCAAATCTTCCACATATAACTATCAAACTAGGTGCGTGTGCGTCCAAAAGAACAATGACACCCATTTTTAGGTTAAATGAGAAAAAAAACAAAAAAAGACCCGGTTTTTTGGTTTGGTTGAAGCCATTGTTTTAGAGGTGGATAATTAGTTGAAAATAGAAAAACCATTTTTTTAGGCCTAGTGTACAATACTGGTAATAGAGCAAAGAGTTAGCAATACAGGTAAGATATACAAAATAACTTTATATGGTTTGGATTTTTGAGGCAGAAGAGCAAGGTTAGGATTTCTCAGCATATTTTTGGTGGAGACGGGCATTTGGATCGTGTCTCATGGACCGGATTAAAATCACACCATGGCATTATCAACTCTGATAATTGGTCATTTTTAAATAAGATAAAGAAATCTTATCTTATCCTATCCTATCCTATCCTACCCTACCTCAGGGTAGGGTAAGTAGGTAAGTAGGTGGTAGGGTAGAGTAGGCTACCGTCATGGTCTATAAATTTCTTTCCTTTTTTAAATCCGTTAATTCCCTTGTTCTTTTTCTTTTTTAAACTAATCAAAGCAAAAGCACAAACCAAATGGACAACATCAGACTTTTTAGGGCCGGCCATTTTTTGGGATAGGACTTGTTCCAAACCATTAGTTCGGCTTTTCTCTTACAACATTAACCATGCTTTAACTAAATTTGATGTTTTTAGGGCATGTTTAAGTACAACTCCAATTTGCAGGCTACTATTATCTTTGGTTCCGTTATGAAAATATAGCATTCTTCTTTGGACCACAAAACTATTTTGCGTGTGGTACTACTATTATCGTATTCCTAGCTAACAAGTTTTAAATGTAATCACATCACATTAAACGGGATCAAAGGTTTTTGGTGTTCCATGTAGAAGACTAATAAAATGGGATTAAATGGTTAACTAGATAATTGAACCAAAATGCTAACTAGCTGAATCTGTGACTCATCTATTTCTTCGGTTTAAGTACTTGTTCAAGAAAATAGAAACCGAATGATTCCGTTGATGTAACATCTCCGACAAACCGTACCAGATATTGTTCGTTTTCTCCATACTTGAACTCACGGTTTAGAAACGTGTCTGATATAAAAGGTGTTCAATCCCTTATAAGACAACATTTGTCCCCCCCTCCCCCCCCCCCCCAACCGATATGGGATGATTGGGATCTCACAATTCATACCCCCCCCCCCCCCGGGAGCCCAATGTCATCGCTAGTACATGCAACCAATTAGTCCAAAAGATCTAACCAATTTCATGGTTGTTAAAAACAAGCATTTAACAAAATGTTCCCTTTTTCCATTTTAACATTTTTTTTTTGTATTCTATTTGTATATTTTATATATAAATTGTAGTGCAAAATGCAAACTTATATAAAGTAATAATGTTTTTGTTCCTTTCTCAATTGTGTAGCAAACGTTTAAATCAGTCTACGTGACTTCAATTGATTTTGATGTGACATTTTTCACTTAGTAAAAAATTATAATATAATTTGATAACTTGTATAAACATTATCAATATTTACAAAAAATACTAGTTACCAGTAAAAATGAATATAAAATATGAAGAATTAATGCTTGTTACAATCTTCATTACTTTCAATGCAGTTTGGGCTAAAACTTATAGAAGATCAGAGTGTGGAAGAAAATTCCATGAGGGATTGAAACGGAACGAAATTTGACATAATGAAAACGTGAGTTATTTTAATAGGAAAAATAACAGTATTAGCCTCAAGGACTGGAAATGTACAAATAACAAAAATCATATACTTAACAAGTCATAGAAAATTAAGAGAAACCATATCTATATATTGTAAAATAGTTGAGGGATGACTTTTATAAGTTATTTTTATTTTAATCTAAACAAAATGTGTTATTTTTTAAATAGACACGTGATGGAAAAAGAATATTAAATATTTGTTCCTTTTGCATGAATAATTGTAATTTTGGGTCCTTATATGCTTAAATTAACGTTAGTTGTGGCTGCTTTCTGTTTAAAAAAAATATATTTTATTTTCTATATCTATTGATTTTTGATCTTTATAAAGCAACAATCATATATTATTATTTAATGACGTTTAAATTATATAATGTGACAACTGATTTCGTAATTTTGAAGCATATAATCACCTCGTTCGTATATGGGAAAGGGTAATGGCACATGCTGAATTAAAGACAATAACAAATTATTGTTCTGACATTTATCGAGATATGAGTTTGCAGTAAATTAATGGTAATACCGAATCGAATATGTTGTTGAGATCTTTTTAAACGTACAACGCATATTAATCGGATTCACGTCAAAGACTACCTCAAGAATAATGTTTATAAACCTATTATCATGTGTATATACAATATATATATATATATGGATGAACCTTATAATTTTTTTAAAATGGTGGCATCATATAATATAGGCAAAAAATAATTACAAAAAACATTGTTTTTATCGACGGGTCTTCGCCTTTTTACCGACGTTCAATATCGTCTGATGCGTTTATAGCCTAATTCCACCATTCGAGGGATTTTTAAAGTTTTTTGCTTGCTTTTTGAGGAATCTTTACGTTTTTTTTATTATCGATTTCGAGGGATTTTTTTCGGTTTTTTTGGTTGATTTCAAGAGTTTCTTTTCTGTTTTCTTGTTGATCTTGGTTTTTTGGTTTCACATTCTTAAACTTTTGAATATCATACGGTGACACCTTCTAAACCGATACGGTTGCATCTTTCATAAACGTAAAAATTTTAACCTTTCGGCGGAGAAATAATGTGGTGACACGTGCCACCGTTGGCCATTCTTTTGGTCCGTCCATGTATATATATATATATATATATATATATATATATATATATATATATATATATAGAGAGAGAGAGAGAGAGAGAGAGAGAGAGAGAGACGGAATCATATGAGAATTTTTTTTGTTGAGAAGCATGAGAAATGATGAAGTTATCTTTATTATGTGAAGAGTGAATTACACTGGTGGTCCCTATGGTTTGCTCAAATTTTGGATTTGGTCCATAAAACAAACTATCTACATTGGTGGTCCCTAACTTTCCATTTTCACTACACTGATAGTCCCTATCCTTTACGTCGTCTTTTAACAGACCCTAAATACCCATCAGGTGCCTTCACATGAGGGGTAACTTTGTCTTTTTATGTAAATCCCAATATCTAGGGTCGACCCTGGCTATAAGCCAGAAGGGCAACAACCATGGCAGCAGATCTCTAAAGGGTATCATCGACCCAACCCATTTTTCACTGGGGTAGGCTCAGTTGAGGAGGAGAAAAGAACACAGTTACATTTTTCATGCCCTAGATCGCTGCTCTCTCGACTCTCTCTCTCTCTCTCTCTCTATGGATCTGCATCATTCCATCATCTAAATATCACATGCGGTAAGCCCTCTTCTTAATTCCGATTTGCGATATGCCTTCTCTATTATTCTCGATTCTAATATGCCATATGCCTCTCTCTTATTCACGATTCTGATTTGCCATATGCCTCTATCGATATAAAGAGATTTTACCAGGTGTCTTATGGAAATATGGAGTTTATGATTTTTCTGTAAATTGCTTGGGTTTTGGAAATCTTATTGAAGTATCAGTTGGGTATGTGTTTTAATAAACGTAGAGAGCTTTTATCTGGTAATAATGGTTGGGTGTTTATGGAATTTATGATTCTTCTGTAAATTGTTTATGGCATTTATGATTCTTCAATTAGCTTCTTTCTTGGGCATTCCTTTATAAGTAATTGCATTTGCATTATCCCTTTATTTTAATTTTCTAGCATATAACTTCTGAAATCATGTAGGTTGTTCAAGCACCAGAGAAGAACATGAAAAGTGGTCTTACTACTACTGGTGGTGGTCCTACACTAGTGCAATATAAAAAAACCAAGAAACAATTGATGTAAGCAATGGTTTTGCAGTTTAAGTTTAGTTTTCGTTCTTGATTTTGTGAGTTGTGCAATGATCAAACTAGAGGTTATGGTTTCTGGGATTATTAAGGAATCAATTTTAGATAGAAGTTCCATTTCAGCTCTGAAAAGAAGGCTGCAAAAGATGCAACATATAGGACATGTCACATTCAAGTGACTTCTTCTCCATGAATGTATCAATTACGGAGCTAAAAATGATATACACACCAAATGACTACAAATTTAGCTTATGTGTTCTTTTTACCAAAGACATGAAAAGGTCTGTAATGAACAAATTTAGCTAAAATACCAAGCGACTACACATTAGCTGATACATTATAATTGCCATCTAATTAGTAGTGTATTTGTACATTATTTGGAACCCACAATCTTGACCATTGCCATCCAAACCAATCTAAATTGCTCTATTAATTGGTCTATTACTTGTTACCATATGCTGAAAACAGTAGGATGTTATTAGTTATATACCTCAAAATGAAATATATTTAGGTCTAAAACAAGACAAAACTCCTTCTCACCTCTAAACTTTGTGGAGGCTTCCTTATGTTTATGTTGTGAAGTCTTTTTGGATCTTGCTTCTTGTTATGATCATCGCTTTAATATTCTTTGTTTTTTACACCTCTTGAGACTAGGGATCCCTCACTTAGACTACGATACTTCACTCAAATCTTGGTTTTGAGTTGAAGCATTGGAGGCAACTACACAAGAGGAACATTAAAACTATACCAATTCAAAATCTTTCTTAGGATATAATGAGGGGTTGTTTTATATTAAGATTGAGACTTGGTGATGGATTATATATTTTGTTATTATGGGTTTTGGTTTATGTACTCCATCATATCATATTGTTATATTTATTAAAAATGGGTGTCCGGAAGAGCCCTAACTTGATTAGGTTCAAAAGCTCTTAAAGTTGTACATGTCTTTTGCTTCTTTTTATATTAGTGGCACTTTCTTGGCGTTCCGCCATGGGCATCTGGAATCTCAGGACCGGCCCTGCCAATCTCTTCCCCTATTTTAGAAGAAATCGACGAGCACCATCTCCGACTTCATCTTAGGTCTCAATTTCCGACAGCAGGGAACAGGAGCTCCATCTCCGACTTCATCTAGGTCAATTTTCGACAAACAGGGAACGAGAGCACCGTCTCCGGCTTCATCTAGGCCACGATTTCCGACAACAGAGAATAGGAGCACCATCTGGCTTCCATCATCGAGCATCGCTTGGATCACCGAGCAATATCTCCGGCTTCATCAGAAACTTTTTCTCGATCCCACTTTCTTTTCTACCCTCTTTTGTTAGAATCTAGATTCTAGACTGTGGTCAATTTTCATCCTCAGATGTTGGTGGTTTAGTAAGATCTTAGGCTCCCTGATCAGATGTTGGTATGATTAGATAGATCATTCATGTAAAAAACACATCAAATAGTTGAACTTTTTGTACAACCAAAGATAAAACATGACATGTGTAACTGATCGATTTGTCGTGTACAAAAGTAACATAACCCATAAAAACCCCAAATCAGACGTGACAATTTCTCGAAAACACTGTTCATCAATATGTGATTACAATATCTAGGGTTTCTTACGATCAAGAGTAGAAGAGAGGGGGGAACAAAAACCTAGATTCAATGTGGAGGGATCGATAGGTTTGAGAGACAGGGAAGAAAATGAAGGCCCATGATTTGTTTGATCGGGTATGAGATCAACTTAAGAGTCACGTGGGCGTCAAAGACACTGCCGGGAAAGTTGATCTGAGATGAGGGGACGCCAGAGATGAGGGATGCCTTTTCGCTTTCTCTCTATATGTGTAGATATTATCTGTAATGTTGTAATTATTTGTACCTAAGCTTTAACTATTTGGGGTTTACATAAAAAGACTTATTTGTCCCTCATATGAGGGGCACATGATGGGTGTGCAAGGTCTGTTAAAACACGACGTAAAGGATAGGGATTACCAGTGTAGTGAAATTGGGAAGTTGGGGACCACCAATGTAGATATTTTGTTTTAGGGACTAAATCCAAAATTTGAGCAAACCATAGGGACCACCAGCACCTGACTGTATGTACCTTCGCTACACTTTCACACACATTCATACAATATAACACTACAAAACGGAGGGGTATTTTAGATGGAAAAATCCGTCAAAATGGGGATTTTCTTTGTTTCGTTTCTTTTAATACATGTGCTTGAACTTTGTTTCGTTTTCTTTTTAATACATGTGCCTGGAGCTTTCCTTCCAAAAAAAATGGGGATTTTCGACGGATTTTTTCGTCGATTAAAATTTGGTCGAAATTGGGTTTTTCGAGTGATTTTCGGCGGAATTTTCGACAAAGACGTTCCCTCGAAAAACCAAAATTTCATGGGATTTTCAACAACCCTTTCGAATAATTTTCGACGGAATTTCGATGGCCTATTTCGAGGGATTTTCGACGGAGTGTACTAATCGACATATTTTCGACAACCCTTTTTCGACAGATTTCCACGGCTTAAATTTTTGACAGATTTGCGATGGCTTTGGTTTTCGACAAATTTTTGATGGCTTGTAATTTCGACGAATTTGTGACGGCTTGTATTGTCGAGGGATTTTCGACGGAAACTGGGTCAAGAGTAGGTGGCTTTTTTCGACGGATTTTCATGGGATTTTCATGAGATTTGTGACAGATTTTCCGTTGAAAATGTCAATCATTTTAAAAGAACAAAATTAAAATTTCGTGTTTCCCACTTTCCCTGTATAGATTAATTTGAATATTCTCAAACGCGAGTAATAAAAAACTACAAATATAGTAATCTATTTTTATCCACACGTAACTACAAATATTAGTAAATAGAGTAATATGTCTTCATAAATCAGGAGGGGGTGGGGTAAAGCCAATTGGGGCACTGCTGAATCTAGCTACATGCTCTATAATTTTTCTCATTTATTCTTCAACATGTCGCTATACCTATTACTGTACCTGCTGCTCTATCCGCTGCTCAAACGTTCGCTATTGCTCCGCAATCTACTCATCTCTCTTTTTAAGCTCATCCTTTAAGCGTCATACCTTTATTTATTCTACGAAAACAATTAGTATAAATTATAATGTAAGTTTGTAAAAGAATAAATGTATCAATATTTACCTTATCAGAAGTCCCTGCTCAGAGGACTGTACGCTGGAGCTGGAACTGGGGGTACAGGTCATCACGTATTTGTGGATCTTGTGGTGTACCGATCAACGTCCCCTAACTATGGCTGAGAAGTTGTGTCATCCCAATAGTTTTGGACGAGCAATGATGATAATTGGAAGACAATTGCAAAACATGATTAGAACAAAAATCTGCAGCATAACGTCTGTAAATTGAACATATCCACAATAAACCAAGCCTAATGTTTACCCAACAATTGGCAACCCAAACTATGTTAAAGAATTTATAACCACGTTATTACCCGATAACGTCCATTATGACTCAAATAAATTATGTCTAATATGACTCATTTATGCGTAATATGAGTCGTTAAGGCCAAACAAGAGCCATTAAGGCCAAACAAGACTCGTTAAGGTCCAACAAGATCCGTTAAGGTTAAACAAGACCCATTAAGGTCCATTATGACTCAATCGCCTAATATGATCCATTAAGGTCCGACAAGACCCGTTAAGGTACATTATGACTCACTTAGGCCTAATATTATCCATTAAGGTCTGAGAAGACCTGTTAAGGTATATATGACTCACTTAGGCCTAATATTCTAACCTACTACTTAACCAATTTCTATTGGGTTCGCTTTTCTGGCTCTAAGCCACCCAAACACACCTTTAAATTAAATTACTCCATTAACAAGTTTTATAGGATCGTAATGACTCATATTGGATATTATTGGATCTTATTGGGTGTAATTGGACTACAGTGGGTCTTTATGGATTTAATGGGTCATTGTGGTCTAAATGGATATAATGGATCTTTTTATCCTTAACGAGTCTAAATGAGTATAATGAGTCTTATTATACCTTAATGAGTCTAATTAAGGTATATTAGGTCATGGTGATCCTCAACAAGTCCAAGGTGGTCATGATAGGTCTAAATGGGTCATAATCAACCTCTAGAGATATAACGAGTCATGTGGTTTTTAATGGGTCATTCTGTTCTAAGTGGGTATATTGGGTCTTATTATCCTAAACAAGTCTAGCTAAGTGGGTCATATGAGAGACAATGGGGGTCATGATCGTTAGATTAGACTTTAATGGGTCTAATTGAGGCATAATCAGTCATTAGGGTTCTTAATGTGTCTTTTTGGTTTAAGTGAGTGACTATTCTTATTCTCTTTAACTAGTGTAATTAAGTAGGTCATATATGGTGGTCTATAAATGGGTCATAAGCAATCTGAATAAATCTTAACGGGTCTAATTAAGTCAGAATAACTCATGATGGTCTTAATGACTCGTTAATGGGTCGTTTTGACTTGAGTGAGTATAACGCTTTATTAATTATCCACCTAGATATCTTAAGATACATTTTAAGACCTTAAGATATATGATGAGTACCAACATACGTATGATAATTAAATTATACACACAAATGTATAGCTTAGACCTTTTAACGGTCAACAATATTCAATATGACACATCTAGACCCATCTTTCGATGGATTCTCGACGGGACATGTTGACGGAACTTCGACAGACTTGAAAAAACATAATTATTAATTATTTGAATAATTTTCAAGGTATTATCGACGGAATGAATCGAAAAATTTTCGATGGATTTGAAAAAAAAGTTTATTAATTATTTGAATAACTTTCGACGGATGGCATCGACCGATTTTTGAAGGATTTGAAAAAATAATCATTAATTATTTGAAAGATGATCGACATATCATCCAAGGAATTGAGTGACAAATTTTCGAAGGATTGGTAACTTTGCAAACACGAATATCATCGGAAACTTGTTGAAAATCTGTCTAAAATCATCGACGGGATATCAACAAACCTTTTCTCTGTCGAATATCTGTCAAAATCCAAAGAAAAAGTTAGAAATTTCTTTAATTTGTTTTCCGTCGAAACTTCGTCAAAAATTCGTCTAAAATTTTCGACGATATATTTCGTTGAAAATTTCTGTTGAAGATACTCAATTTTCTAGTAGTGTAAGGGTACATTCACATATATTATGTGAATGTTGCATTTCTTACACTTCTCACAAAAATAACATTTCTTATAGGAGCTCAACCATATATATATATATATATATATATATATATGTTTAGGTTCATTTGAGAAATGCTAAAAATATGAGAAATAAAGAAATGATCTTAGTCCTTCATCTGGTCAACATTTGTTGCTTTGACCGTGAAGCACCGGATAATTCCTTGTGTGGTCTGTAGAAGATAGATGAGTAGTTTCGTAAAATACGCGGGATGAGTTCATATATGAACCTGTATGATTCACATATGAATTATATGTTCATATATAAACCAGTGTAATTCACATATGAACTCTTTTAACAGATTCATATATGAATATGAACCTTTATGATTCATATATGAACTATATATTCATATATGAATCAGGTAATTAGTTCATATGTGAATCTGTTAATTAGTTCAAGTGATTCACATATGAACCTACAGTTAATTAATTCATATGTTAATCAGTTAATTGGTTCATATATGAATCACAAAGGTTCATATATGAATCACAAAGGTTCATATATGAATCTGTTAAAAGAGTTCATTTGTGAATTACACTGGTTCACATATGAACATATAGTTCATATGTGAATCATACATGTTCATATATGAACTCGTCCAGTGTATTTGTAAAAATTATGAAACTGTCATTCTATTTTTGGAATAGCCGTAACTTTTGACCAGTCAAAGCCGTAATTGTTGACCAGTTAAAGACACAATATTTGACCTGTCAAAACCGATCTTAACGGAATGAAAGACTAGGATTACTTCTCTATTTCTCATATATTTAGCATTTCTCAAATGAACCTCTCCTTATATATATATACATATATATAGATGAAGGATCGTGTGAGAAGAATAGTTAAGGTGAGAAGGTAAGAAGGTAAGAAGGGATGTGGACCTTTGATCACTTTTAATGTCAAACCCACCCATGAATCGCGCTTGATACAGAGAATTGATCTGATACATTGTAACACCCTAGATTTTTCCATTTGTATACTGATACGTTTAACCTTAGAAGCAATGCAAATGGGTAAGGAACGCTTGGGGTGAGTCTTGGTAAAAGCGTCACGTGAGAAAGCAGCAAAATCGCAAGGAAGCAAACAACAACAACTTGTATGAACTTCCCCGCGACCACAAGTCGCGTGGGAAGCCGCGCAACTCCATGTGGTTTTGATCAACATAGCATGCGGCCTTCCCTGCGACTTGAAGTCATGTGGGAAGCCGTGGGAGGGCCTTGGTCAATATTCTTGGGTTATAACCTTAGTATCACCATTAATGCCCTCACTTTTCCATCTCTTCTTCACTCCTTTTTCTCACACTTCATTTATTTCGGTAGGAAGAGCATTGTGTTGATCCAAACTCTCTCAGTGATTTGATAACGACCCTCTTTTATACTTAGTGAAAATTACGTTATTATATGTATTAGTGTTTCATCATCAGCGATCAGACTGAGTCTGTTCAGTTATCGCTGATGACCTTTCTGTAAACATTAATATGTCTGTTTCACTTTCAGCGATCAAACTGAGTCTGTTCAGTCATCACTGATCGTTTCCTATGTAACACAGTTAACGTAATCCCTGAAGACAAGTCTCGCGTCAACATAGTTCATAGCTGAATCGAAGACGAAGCCACTGAACAATAGATAAGTCTACTAGTGACCTGATGCGGATATCAGCGAAGATCAGACATCTACTTACGCGAAGAAGCCTGAGGAAAAGCTTCAGCGATAGCTGAACTTCTTTATCTCTGGAAGAAGAGATACTCAGCGATCAACGATCACAAAGCTTATGCCTCAAGTTTTCTTTTGTCTTACCTTGCACAACTAGTACGATGTGTCAGAACGGACACGTCTCTGCCACAAATCGTACACCAACTCTGTCAACTACACTGTTCATAAAGCGGCCAAAAGCATGTCTCCAAAAGTGAGACTACCAAAGCCAATCTATGAATGCCACGTGTAAAGTACCCTGCCATGCATTTAATGCATAGGGTATAAATAGGAAGCTCACCCCTTCATCTGAAGGTGTGCTCAATCCTTGAACTCCAAAATAGAAACCCTTGTTTTCTATCTCTCTAAAAATCCCCCATTCTCTGAATTTCTTGTGCAACCATCTTAGTGTTTCTTAAGTTTGTTTAGATTGAGTCTGTCTTAATCTTATTCCGCAACAAACTTGTAAATTGTATTTTGATTTATCAATAAACAATTTATTAAACTTTAATTTCTGTGTTTGTATTCAACCCCCCCCCCCCTTCTACAAACTTGTTAAGCACCTTCGGGACCAACAAGTGGTATCAAAGCAGTTTGTTTAATCTAATAAACAAGATCTTGCTGTATACTCTTCCTTGCTATTCTAAAATGGCACTAAACACAAACACAAACTGCTATGATAATGGTTCACTTTCTAAACCTCCTCGATTTAGCAGAGATAACTTTTCTCTATGGAAAAATCGAATGATGCTATTTCTTGAAGGTGCGGATCCTACTATACCTGAATATATAGAAAACGGACCCTATGAACCTGTTAGAATTATAGCTGCGGTTCCCGCTACTGCCACCACTGAAGCTGTCCCTGAACGATATGTCGTTAAGGAAATAAGACAGTGGAGTGATGAAGATAAAAAGAAGGTAGGCATAGATGCTAGAGCAAAGACCATTATATCAATGGCTCTGCCTGATGAAGTTTTCCATTCCATCATGCATCTAAAAACTTCTAAAGAAATGTGGGAAACCATATGTGTTCAATATGAGGGCACCACTGAAATCCAAGAGACCCGAAAGATTAACTTGGTAAGACAGTATGAAAGTTTTATCGCTGGTAAGAATGAATCTCTTTCTGACATTCATCAGCGGTTTAACTGCCTGATCATTGACCTAAGAACTGTTGGAAGGACCTATTCTAATTCTGAGGTCCTAACAAAATTCTTGGAAAGTCTTCCTGAAAGCTGGGACAGTTATTCAATATGTCTTAAGCTGACAAAAGACTTACATACTCTCTCTCTAAGCACTCTGTATGGAATATTGCTCAACTATGAGCAATCTAATCTCCTGAAGAAGAATCTTGTAAAAGATTCTAAAGACTCCAAAAGCACTGCTGTTGCTTTAGTCTCATCAGAGATAATTCCATCCCAGCGATCTACTCTCACCATCACTGAGTTAGATTCTGAATCTGAGGATTTATCAGACCCTGATCTTTCAGAGTTTAATGAGTCCTTAGCACTCTTGACAAACTCTTTTAAGAGATTTGCAAGAAAGAGCAACTTCCGAAGAAGTAAACCTCTCTCTCTTACTGAAAAGCCAAAATCAACTCCGGTTGATAAGGCTACAGCCACTTGCTATAACTGCGAAAAAATTGGACATTTTGCTAGTGAGTGCAGGTCTAAAAAGGTCTTCAAACCTTCTACCTCAAGAAGATCCAGTGATGACAAATACCATAAGCTGAAGAACAAATATCAAAAGCTGAAAAGCTATCAGCAAAAAGGTAAAGGTCTCATCGCTGAAGAACATGATTGGGCTGAATCAGAAGAATCATCTTCTGATGAAGAAGTCGCTAATCTTTGCCTCATGGCTGAGATTAAAGAAGAAGTAGAAGAACCATCTGAACCTTCTATGAGCTACATATCATCTCAGGTATCTATCTCAACAAATCCCTCTCTGCCTGAAGCTGAGAGAAGTCGCGCTGTTGATGTGCTGACGATTGACCTTTATAATGCTCTAAACGACAAAACTCAAGCTGAAAATAAAAATGTTTATTTAACACAAGAGCTAGAGAAATGTCATGAAAAGATCAGTGAACTAAATCTTTTAGAAGAAAAGCTAAAAGATCAAGTCATTATAAATGAAATCATCAGCATTGAACGCGAACAAGCCATCGCTGCTCTAAAAGCAGAAAAGGCTCATGTTGAAAAATGGTGCAAATCATCAACAAAGATCTCTGAGATAATAAATGCTCAAACTCCTGAAAGTGATAAAACTGGTCTTGGTTTTTGGACACCACAGGATGATCCTAAAGAAGAAAGTTCCTCGCTTAAGTTTGGAACTTTTGTCACATCTTTCTTTGACACTTCTTATAATCAATTCTATCCCTGTTCTTCTTCTAATCCCATCCCTGAGGAGATATCTGCAAGATCTAAGCCTGCAGATAAAGGAAAGTCTATTCTCCCTCAGAAGGCTTCCAAGAAAACCAAACTGAAAGTTCCCTCCAAACCTTCAGTGGATAAACCTTCTAGCTCAGTGACAGAAATCTTTGATATCTGTCCTCCAAAGCTGAAGGTTGATCTAAAGCCCGTGAAATCTGAAGAAATAAAAATTCCTCCCAGATCTCGTGCTAAAGGCATTCTTGGAGCTGGACCTGCTCATCTTAAGTTTTCAAAACCTTTTGGTTATAAAACCACCATCAGATATAGAAAATGTTATCACTGTGGATTCACTGACCATATTGCGAGCAAGTGTCCAAATACCACCGAAGCTGATAAAACAGCCAAAGTGAAGAAAAATGCCTCTAAGGCAAATAAAGTCACCAAAGTGAAAAATACCACTAAGGTTAAGAAATTAACCAAAGTGAAGATTACCACTGAAGCTGAATCTTCATCAGCGGTGAAGACTGCTGAATCTTCCTTATCCACTAACTCTGAAGGACCCATTGAAAAGTGGGTACCAAACAAAGCTTAATCTTCCTTATGTATGCAGGGATCAAAGGGCATCTGGTATCTCGATAGCGGATGTTCTCGTCATATGACTGGACAAAGAAACCTGCTCACTGAATACAAGGAAGAGAAAGGCCCCTCTGTTACCTTTGGTGGAAATGGAAAAGGATTTACCCGTGGGTTTGGTGTCCTCAGCAATGGGACAACTACCTTTCGAAGAGTCGCTTATGTAGATGGACTGAAGCACAATCTTCTAAGCATCAGTCAGCTATGTGACAAAGACTACGAAGTTCGCTTTTCTAAGAAAGCATGTTCAGTGGTAGATGAAAAAGGAAAACTTGCTCTCAGTGGTTATAGAAGAGAAAATGTCTATGTAATAGATATGGACTCTACTATCACTGAAAACTTATGTTTTCTCTCTAAGGCCTCTTCTGATGTCAACTGGCTATGGCATAAAAGGCTCTCTCATCTAAACTTCAAAACCCTGAATTCTCTCTCATCTAAGGAACTGGTTTCTGGTCTTCCTCAGCACTCATATGCTAAAGAATCTCTCTGCTCAGCATGTGAAAAAGGAAAACAAACAAAAGCTAGTTTCAAGTCGAAACAAGTTTCCTCAGTGACAAGTCCTCTTCAGCTCTTGCATATGGATTTATTTGGCCCTGTCAACATCCAATCAATAGCTGGAAAGAAATATACGCTTGTCATTGTAGATGAATATTCTCGCTACACCTGGGTTATCTTTCTTCGCTGCAAGAGTGATACTCCAGAAGAACTAATATCTTTTGTCAAAAAGATGGAAGTGCTGAATAATCTTACTGTTCGATCAATAAGAAGTGATCATGGAACTGAATTCAAAAATAGTTCCCTGAACAATTTCTTTGAGAACAAGGGAATCTCTCACAACTTCTCCTCAGTAAGAACACCTCAGCAAAATGGAGTCGTTGAAAGAAGAAACAGAACGATCATAGAAGCTGCTAGATCAATGCTCAGCGATTCTCACCTCCCTACTCAATTTTGGGCAGAAGCTGTAAACACTGCATGTTTTACTCAAAACAGATCGCTGATAATAAAGCGATTTGGGAAGACAGCTTATGAACTTTTTCTTGGAAGGAAGCCTTCTATCAGCTTTCTTCATATCTTTGGTTGTCAGTGCTTTATCTTAAACAACAAAGATCAACTTGGAAAGTTCGACCCAAAAGCCGATGATGGAATATTTTTAGGATATTCCTCCATCTCCAAAGCCTACAGAGTTTTCAACAAAAGAAGACAAACCGTAGAAGAAACCATTCATGTCACGTTTGATGAAACGCGCTCAGCGAACTCTAAACCAATCGCTGACAATGAAGAACTGAATACTTGGATGATCTCTCACTATAGAGAAACTGAACCTTTCTCAAACCATCAGCACACTGAAACTCCAATTGCTGATGAAGAACCAAGTATCATACCTCCCACCGCTGAATCCACCTCATGGGTTTCAGCTGAACCTCTAAACACATTACCTCCATCAAATCTGCCTTCATCTGGAAACCTCTCTAGTGAACCTACTCAACAATTAATTGCTGATGAACCTCAAACATCTTCATCAGTAAACATTCCAATTGTTGATCCAACCTCTGAGTTAAGCAATCATGCTCCTGCTCAGCGATGGACAAGAGATCACCCAATAGATCAAATTCTCGGTGATCCAGATGCAGGTATTCAGACACGACGAAGCTCAGGTAATATCTGTCTCTTTGTAAACTTTCTCTCCTTAATAGAACCAAAGAAGACTGATGATGCCCTCAGAGATCCAAACTGGGTCAGCGCTATGCAAGAAGAGCTGACTGAATTTTCTCGAAACAAAGTTTGGAATCTCGTTCCTAGACCATCTGATAAAACTGTAATAGACACCAAATGGGTGTTTAGAAACAAGTTAGATGAACATGGAACTGTAACCCGCAACAAGGCTCGACTTGTTGCTCAGGGATACAGACAAGAGGAAGGCATAGACTATGATGAAACCTTTGCCCCTGTGGCCAGGCTCGAAGCAATTCGACTATTCTTAGCTTATGCAGTCTATAAAGACTTCATCGTTTATCAAATGGACGTAAAATCAGCTTTTCTGAATGGAAAGCTGAATGAAGAAGTTTATGTAGAACAACCACCAGGGTTCTATGACCCTAAGCATCCAAATTATGTTTATAAATTGGATAAGGCTCTCTATGGTCTAAAACAAGCCCCTCGTGCTTGGTATGACACTCTCTCATCTTTTCTTATCTCTGAAAATTTTGAACGTGGCAAGATTGATAATACGTTATTTTTCAGGAAGATAAAAGGTCATATAATTCTTGTACAAATATATGTCGATGACATAATATTTGGTTCTACTAACCCATCTCTTTGTACTCGCTTTGCTGAAAGAATGAAGAAAGAATATAAAATGAGTATGATGGGTGAGCTGACATATTTTCTTGGTCTTCAGATTAAGCAATCTGACAAAGGTACTTTTATCTGCCAAGGTAAGTATGTTAAAGATATGCTAAAGAAGTTTGAACTCACACAAACTTCAGCGATGAAAACTCCTATGGCACCACCGCTGATACTTAACAAGGATCCATCTGGAAAACCTGTTAATGTCACTGCCTATAGAGGAATGATAGGCTCATTGCTGTATCTTACAGCAAGCCGACCTGACATCATGTACTCTACTTGTTAATGTGCACGCTATCAATCTGAACCCAAGGAATCCCATCTGATCGCTGTAAAGCGAATTTTCAGATATCTGAAAGGAACTCCTAACCTCGGTCTTTGGTATCCCAAAGACTCAGGGTTCGATCTAACTGGTTATTCTGATAGTGATTTTGCAGGCTGTAAACTTGACAGAAAAAGTACCACTGGTGGATGTCAACTCTTGGGAGGAAAGCTGGTAAGCTGGACAAGCAAGAAGCAAAATTCTGTGTCCACTTCCACAGCTGAAGCTGAATACGTAGCCGCTGGAAGCTGTTGTTCTCAAATCTTATGGATGAGAAATCAACTATTAGATTATGACCTTCAGCTGTGAAAGATTCCTATCTATTGCGACAACACTAGTGCTATCGCTATAGCAAATAATCCAGTGCTACATTCAAAGACAAAACACATAGAGATCAGATATCACTTTATCAGAGATCATGTGATGAATGGTGATATTGAACTTCACTTTATCCCTACTGACTTTCAACTTGCTGATATATTCACCAAACCTCTTGATGAGACAAGGTTCAACTTTCTCATCAGTGAGCTTGGAATGCTGAACCTTGAAGAATAATTCTTCAGCGTTCATGTATTATGTTAGTAATCAAAAGTTCCCCTCTCATCATTCTCTCTGATAAACATTCTGACTCTCAGGTATGTTTTCTCCTTTCCCTCAAAGATGTTTTTTTTAATATAAACTTTAATCACCGAACTTTCTTCAAATGATTAAAAGCTTTTTGAAAAATACATTAATCACTGATATTTTTAGTCAGTGATCCTTTAAAAGGAAAAACTATCCCTATCTTTTCTAAAAGGGATACTTTTAAAAAGGAAAATCTATCGCTGACTTTTCTTCAGTGATCATTTCAAAACGGACAAATGTACAGTCTCTCTCTTCTATGACGTCATTTGAACCGACAATCCACGACATGCCTTTTCTGACACGTTCGTCCGTTGCCCTTCTATCCAATCAACTTCGTGGAACGTGTCAATGTCATGATGATTTTTTTCTTTTCCCGCTTCATTCTCTCTCTTCTCTCTTCGTATAAAAGGAATTCTTCTCTCCTTTATACGGTTTACGCTTTCAAAACTCTCAAAGCAAGAAGCATTCTCTCAAGAACACTCAAGCAAGTAAACCCAGAATATTGAATCTGCAACTCTTTTTCTTCAAGATACACAGGTTTATTTCATGTTTATATGCTTTGTTCGTATGCTTTTTATTCTTTTTAAAATCCTACTCGCTTTCTATGGATTTTATAAAACGTTTTTTTTGTAAAAACTAAAGATCATTCTTTCTGATTTTATGTTTTTAAATAAAAACCTTTTGGTTTTAAAGTGTTCTTCATTCTTTCTACCCAGAACACTATTTTTCTCCTAAAAATAACTTGATAGTTTTCCAGTTTCCCTTCTTCTATGGAAACTGGTAATCATATTATTTTTAATCTAAATCATTTCTTCTATTATGCCTCTTTCCATAACATAAATGACACAGTCTTCAATCGTTGCTTCCAAGCATGTACGATTCGCTCTCACTGAAGTTGAGATTACTAAATGAAATCATTTGGCCAAACTCGACTTCAAAGCTGACAAATACCCACATCTGGTGGAAGCTGCTGATTTCCTCAAGCAGTCATGCATAGCTTACGCGATCACTGTGGATCCTAAGCCCTCCAAGACTCTACTTCAGCAGTTCTGGTTCACTGCTGATGCAACTGAACTTACCAACAGGAAAGGCGAACGAGTCCCTGCTATCTCGTTCAGCACGGAATTAGGGCCAGGGAGCATGACCGCTCTTAGCCTCAGGAAATCTTTAAGATTCCCTGACAAACCAAAGAGTGGGTTCGACGCACTCCCCACTGATGATGAGCTGATATCATTCCTGGACGCAATAGGCTATTGTTGGGAAAACAAACCAAGATCTTCTATTCCCAACAAGAAGCTCACCAAGATCCTAAAAGCTCAGATGCCATCACAACTGAACTTTATCTTCTCGCACATAATTCAGTGCATGAGTGGGAAGAGTGGTTCGCTGGATCAAGCCAGCAAAACACAACTGCAGATGGCCTACTCCGTTATCGCTGGTCAAAACTTTGACTACGCCACAACCATCTTTGAAGATCTGAGGTCGAGATTAGAGAAGCCTGAACGAGATCCCAAGATCTCATACGTACGTTTCATATGTACGTATATCAAGTTCCTCTATCCCAACACCTATCCCACCAAAGATGATGGCACCTTTGCCAGGGTAGGTCAACGATCACTGGAGGTCAAGCCACTCGCCGACGAGGTAAGTATCTCTCTCCTTCGCTCTCGTCTCTCTCTCCATTCTTCTTCATCTTCAGCGACCACGCAGACGGTTCCTTCGTCTGCTATCCCTGTCGCTACCACTACTTCTAAACGACCATCAGCTAGTCCGATTGGTCCTTCCAAAAAGGCCAAAAAGACTAAGGAAAGTACACCCTCTAGTACTATACCTGAGGGAGCTTCTCAACAAGCTACCTTAGATGCATTTGTGGGTCTTTCCTCCACAACTTCAGCAGTCACTCATACTGCCGTGTCAGCGATCTCACTCGCTGTCACATCATCAGTAACCCCACCTACTATCTCATTCACTGAGATTAACCCCATCCCTAATTCTATCCCCACAACTCTTCCCTTCTCTCCTCACTTGGTCTCTGAACCCGCCACCTCTTCTTTCCCTATAGGACCTGAGCATCAAACTTTTGAGGAATCTATGCAGTTCTACAAAATGTTTGATACGTCAGGTACACCTATAATCCTAAACACTTCTCTCCCCCCCTCTCCAAATAAGCCCATATCTGAACTAACATTATTTTCAGGTCCTAGCTTGGCGTCTGTTGACACGCATGTCAACAGTCTAGGAGAAAAGGTGGATGCACTCACCAACACCATCAATGAAACCACCAGCGCCGTAAATCAGGCTGGTGAGGAGCTGAAGAAGTTGACCGCCACTTGCTCATCTAAAGCTGAGAACTCTCAACTTTCAGCTGTTGAAGAACAAGTCGTCCAACTCAGAGAGTCCTCTCCACTCTTTCAAGGGCGATTTGAGTCTCTTACCGCTGAAGTTCAGGGTCTCTCTTCAAAGGTTGACCTCTGCACCTCCCTTCTTCAGCAAATTCTACAGAAAGTGAATGCACCAGCTCCAGCGCTGCCTCCCTCCTTCACTGAAGATGATCGTACCAACCTCAACATCGCTGTGGAATTCATTCATGATGCCACATGCGACATCCCTGCGGTTGAAGACCGGATTAAGCGTCTGGAGGCTGACGTTCAAGTGCTAAAAGCTTCAACAGCTACTCCAGCAGCTGAACAATCCCCTACCGCTGATAATGACAAAGTGGGGGAGAAAACTGAAGAAACTTCTATTGCTGCTGCTGGGGAAGCTAAGACTCCAAAGGAACCTCCCTCTCAATCTGAGGGGGAGAAGGCAAAAGAATCCTCATCAATTCACTCCATTCTCTTTGAAGAGGATGAGGAAGAAGACGATGAAGAGGAAGATGATCTAGATCTTGATGATCAAGAAAAGGATCAGCCCTCCGATGACGACGACGACGATGAAGACCAATCTATGTGGTTCTCTAAGCCGAACGTCGTATCAGGGACAACTTCGCAAGAGGTTGTCAAAACAGGGGTGAGAGGTGATACATCTTCAAGTGTTCCTTCGCAAAGCAAAGACAAGCAACCGATCGCTGAAGAATGCTTGAGGACTGGATCACAATCTGAGGGGGAGCATCCTTCTCAGGTATGTCTTTCAATTGTACCACTCTTCTACTCTTTCCAAACCCCTATTCCTTTCTAGCCTTTATCTCTCTCGTTCTAAAAAATACACTTATCCCTTCTTTCCTTCTTTTTCTAACCAGACAGTTCTCACCCCTGCTTAAGGGTTCTGAACTACAAATAATTCCAGCTGTTATCGCTGAAGAAATAATCCCAATCTCTATCGCTGAGATTGATGAAGAAGAAGAAGAAGATTCCCTGGTCCATCCAGGAAGGCCCTCTCGACCATCTCATTGGTCAGAGGAAGTGGTAAAGAAAAGAGTTGAAATGATCGCTCAACTAGAAAGTCAACGGCTGAAAATCCCTCTTCAAACATCCACAGAGCTCGACTTCCTCACTGACGCTGAAAGAGAAGAATCTGCCAAAGCTGAGAAGCTGATCGCTGAATGCAAACGAGATGCCCAACTCGCTTTAAAGATTCAATCCTCTCAAGTTAAGGACAAAAAGCTGAAAAGCAAACCTGTGGAAGTTCAAGCAGCACTACTGAAAGAAATTGAAGAGGAACGCTTCAAAGAACAAGAGATCAACGATAAGTCTATCGAATGGTGCAAACAAAAGATGGATTATCGTTCTGATCTTCTTCCAATATCAGTCGTGACTATCTCTGGTCGCAAGAAGAAAGATCAACTCTCAGTGACCATGGAGATTACCAGAGAGGATGGAACCCAAAAAGCAATGTACGTATCAAAACTTGAGAGCTTCGGATTTACGGAATGGTTAGAGTTCTGGGATGCGCTGAAGAAATCCAAATCTACATACAGAGGCTACGTTGAAGGACTTCTTGAAGCCCTCATAAATAGAGTCGTTTCTGTACTAAAGCTGCCATCTCCTCTTCCTCCCAAATCTTTGAAACTCAAGAGAAAAATTGGGTCCTCCTCCTCTGAAGATGTCGCCATCATCAGGAATGAAACTTCTATCAAATTTTCAAGAGATGCACTGTTTGGTCCTCCTCCTGATCTTTCAGTTCTGGACTTATCTCTGCCTCCTGGTGGTCCTTTCCAAGCTGGTCAAGTAATCAACAATCCTTATGGAATATTCTTCAGAGATGATGATGAGGAACTCAGATTTCAAAGAATCTCTGAGATTCCTATCTGTCCTCTGAATCATCTCAAGGATCTCTTATGCTTATGGTGTGACTTCTTCCCTGCTGCTGAAGAAATTAAAGAAATTATCAGTAAAGAATCTTTGGAACGAAGACAGAAAGGAGAAGAAATACCTGAGTATATGATCAATCCTCCCAAATCTTCTTTTAGTAGCTGATAGATTAGTTTTCTTCTCTGTAATCTGTTAGTTATACTTACAGTAGTTAGTTACTCACTTGTAATGTTTTTCATATCTTGTAATTCCATCCCTGAATTAAATGAAAATAGCAGTGATGTACTTAACCCTATCAGTACTGTAAAAGATCCCTCAAAATAGTAATTGGGACATGCATTCTATGAGTCCTTTTTATTCCTATATTTTGAATCAAAGTAATTTTCTTTTGTTACTTTGTCATTATCAAATAGGGGGAGATTGTTGATCCAAACTCTCTCAGTGATTTGATAACGACCCTCTTTTATACTTAGTGAAAAATACGTTATTATATGTATTAGTGTTTCATCATCAGCGATCAGACTGAGTCTGTTCAGTTATCGCTGATGACCTTTCTGTAAACATTAATATGTATGTGTTTCACTTTCAGCGATCAAACTGAGTCTGTTCAGTCATCACTGATCGTTTCCTATGTAACACAGTTAACGTAATCCCTGAAGACAAGTCTCGCGTCAACATAGTTCATAGCTGAATCGAAGACGAAGCCACTGAACAATAGATAAGTCTACTAGTGACCTGATGCGGATATCAGCGAAGATCAGACATCTACTTACGCGAAGAAGCCTGAGGAAAAGCTTCAGCGATAGCTGAACTTCTTTATCTCTGGAAGAAGAGATACTCAGCGATCAACGATCACAAAGCTTATGCCTCAAGTTTTCTTTTGTCTTACCTTGCACAACCAGTACGATGTGTCAGAACGGACACGTCTCTGCCACAAATCGTACACCAACTCTGTCAACTACACTGTTCATAAAGCGGCCAAAAGCATGTCTCCAAAAGTGAGACTACCAAAGCCAATCTATGAATGCCACGTGTAAAGTACCCTGCCATGCATTTAATGCATAGGGTATAAATAGGAAGCTCACCCCTTCATCTGAAGGTGTGCTCAATCCTTGAACTCCAAAATAGAAACCCTTGTTTTCTATCTCTCTAAAAATCCCCCATTCTCTGAATTTCTTGTGCAACCATCTTAGTGTTTCTTAAGTTTGTTTAGATTGAGTCTGTCTTAATCTTATTCCGCAACAAACTTGTAAATTGTATTTTGATTTATCAATAAACAATTTATTAAACTTTAATTTCTGTGTTTGTATTCAACCCCCCCCCCTTCTACAAACTTGTTAAGCACCTTCGGGACCAACACATTGGCTAATCTCCAAGGATTCTAAGAGTGTTGGCATCTCCAAGATAGGATCTCAAGTCTAAGGTCAAGAGGTTCAATCTTCTTCTCCATCTTCAAAGGGGTTTTGTTACTTTCTAGGTTTTAATCAAAATATAGTAAGGTGAGATCATTCTAACCTTTTTAAGCTTTATACATTTCAAACTCTACATTTTAACTCCTAATAATCTCCATGTTTACATTTTCTTGTTTGAAGGATTTTGACCTAACTTTGATATTTTGGAGATTTTTGGGGTTTTTACCATTTTTAGATATGATGAAGAGTATTATGATTGGTAATATAAAATGTGGTTGTATATACATATTTGTGGTTAAATACTTAAGTATAACAATTTTGGTTACATTTAAGGGGCGTTTGGTTCGTAGGATTCCGACGAAATCTGAAGGAATTGGAATGATCAATTCTGTTGACCAAATTCCATTCAGGCGTTTGGTTCCTATGGAATTGAATTCCACACATTCCACCATTCATGGATTTAGTCATTCCATCACATTTGAGAAGGAATTCAAATCCATTCCATCTCATTTTCTCAAAAAGACAAAACTATCTCCATCTTCCTTACTTGATTTACACAGACCCATATGAACCTCCACCGACCCCCATCGATCTGAACCACCACCGACCACCATTTTGAACCACCGTCGACCACCACCGATGTGAACCACCCGACCATCGTTCTGAACCACCATCGACCAGAACCATCGCCGACCACAACCGATCTGAACCACCGCCAAACACCATTCTAAACCACCGTCGACCACCACTGCCCACCACCGTTCTGAGCCACCATAGACCACCATTGATCTGAACCACAGTCGACCACCGCTGACTATCACCAGCCACCACTGATCTAAACAGCCGTCGACCACCATCGTTCTGAACCACTGCTGACCACCGTTCTAAACCACCACCGACCCCACCGTTCAGAACCACCTTCGACCACCAGCATTCAGAACCACCACCGATTTGAACCACCATTCTAAACCACCAACAACCATTGATCTAAACCACCGACGAATTGAACTACTATTCTAAACCACCGCTGACACCACCGATATGAACCACTACCTATCTGAACCACAATAGCTGGATTTTGGTTTCAAAATTTCAAAAAGGGTATTTTGGTCATTACTAATATTTCATTCCAATTCCAAAGCTACATTATATGAACCAAATAGACAGATTCCAATTCCATTAACAAATTCCATTCCAATGTATGTCAACCAAACAGGTGGTCAAACCCGGTGACATTCCATTCCAATTCCTTCAAAGTCAAATTCCTGTGACATATTCCATTCAACCCAAAAACATTCTGCGAACCAAATGCCCCCTTAGGGTTTCACTATTTTGGAAGTTACTTAGTAAAATGAATTTTCGGAGAAGGAAACAAATGGATTGTTGTTAGTATTAACTAGGAGCGTTCATCTAAACCGCCCACACCGCACCGCAAAGTGCGGTTTAGAACTTCCGCGGTGCGGTTTGCGGTTTGCATCTTTACCAAACCGCACTATGCGGTGCGGTTTGCAGTTTTGAGTTATCAAACCGCGGTTCAAATCGCACCACACCGCACATTATATATATATGTATATATTGTTTATTTTATATATTACACACACATATATGTATATATAGAATAATTGCAATATTTATATAATATGTATTTATGAATCTGACGTATTGAATATTTTTATTTTTTGGACTAAGATCACGTTATCATTGATTTTAAAATGAATTTTTGATCTTATAATTATTGAATTGTAGGTGTAAAGTGCGTAAGGTACAAACTGTATAAACCACACCGCATTTTGCGGTGCAGTTTGGTGCGGTTTGCGGTTTGGAAAAATGCTCAAACCGCATATGCAGTACGGTTTGCGGTTTTGCCCTAAACCGCACCGCGAACACCCCTAGTATTAACAATGGTAATTTTAAAGTGGCATAACTCTTGGAAACCTATTTGTGAACACTTTATGTTGGTATTTGGAAAATGGTCATTTGGTTGCTAAAGTATGGACTTAGCTCATATAATGTTATTTATGCAAGGAAATCATTTTATGGAAATGTTGATATGAAAACTATATGTTTGATTATAGTTTGTCACAAATGTAATTATGACAATACTTAGACTATTACTATTGGATCCATAGGTATAGAGTTGGCTTATTTTGGTATAACTTCCTTTTGTAACTAGTTGAGACATTGGGTCATCGGAAGGCAACTTGGTACAGTTATGTGGGACCGGATACTAGCCATTGACCGTAAATGTAATTCTATAGAATGAGTATGATTAGGATCATTGGGTGCCCTCCCCCACATTTGAGTACGAGCCGATAAGCTCGTGGCATTGATCCTAGTATTGAGCTCACAACTTGGAAAGTAGCTTACTTTTGTGTTCCGCTACAATCATTGGAAATCGGGTCTCCCCCGTCATCGTAAGATGATTTTTGAACCGTATGGTTCTTATGTGGTTTTGATGGCAACAATCTAACCTTAAAATTTTGGGAAAAATGTTTTTGTTGTTTTATGCTTCAATAAATTATTCAAATGATTGTACTCACTAGGCGTAAAGCCTAACACTTTTCTTAAATGACATTTATATAAGGTTTCGTTAGCGGCGTGGCATTCAAGGTTTGAGGGACGAGCGAATTGCCGGTAGTGGCAACTTTTGGAGATAGGCTTTTGGGAAATTGGCGTACAAATTGGAATAAATACCTTTCGGGAGAAATTTAGAAATATAAATAGAAATTGTTTCTTCTTTCAAATGCCTGTTTATACTTATTTTGACTGTGTTGACAATTGTTTAATCTAGACATAAATAGTTTAGATTAGTGAGTTGTCATTTAAAATATCCATTCATAGAATTGTAAATGCTAATACTATTTGCCTTCTTTGGGTGATTTATCTTATATAGAATGTTTTCGTTATGTCACTTCAGGTTTAAATTGTACCTCTATTTTTTAGGGATGTTACAAGTTGGTATCAGAGAGCTGTTTAAATGAACTATGTATGAACGTAAGATGTCTAGACTTAAGCTGAGATGTTAAGTTACGATTTATGAGATTTGGGTAGAACATCTAAGATATGATGGTCTTAGAGTAAAAGAAATTCTAATTGAGAATTGTGATGATAGTGACTAGGCGTGCTCATGGATTGGGTTGATCGGGTTGAAGGCATTTCAACAACCCAACCCAATGTTGATGGTTTGAGAATTTTCAACCCAACCCAACCCAAACAAAAGTGCAACCCAACCCAACCCGTTCAGTTTGGTTGGTTTGGTCGGGTTGTGTTTAAACAATGTAAAACAATATTGAAAACATAAAAATAAGAAAATTCTTCTTTGAAATACGATCCATCATTCAAAAGAATATACGAGTTTATCAAAAATTTAGGTATTACCTATAACTTTCCAATAATGTCCTCTTATGAGTTCCATTGCTCGTTATTGCTGAGTTGTTTTTGGTAACTTATACATATTAAAGGGAAATATAAATAATTTTTGAGAAGTCGCTAAAACGTTTATCGGGTTATCGGGTTGGTCGGGTTACTTTGAGCCTAACCCAATATCAACCCAATAGATTCGGGTTGTCCTAATTTTGTATCGATTATACGTCGGGTTACCTCAGGTTGATTTTTTCCTGGGTTGGTCGGGTTGGATTGATCGGGTTGGTCGGTTTTTTGAGCACCCCTAATAGTGACGAGAATTCTTGTGTATGATATGTTCATAATTTCACTTAGCTAATTTCACTTAGCTAATGCTATTATGAACGTGTTGTTACGTGAGCATGCTTGACTTACTGCTGTTATGATGATTGATGAATGCAGTAGTACGTTTCTTCGTGTTTAACTCTTATAATCTAATTCTTACCTCCATTCCTGTGTGTGTGGCAGACAAAAATGGTAAGCACGCGAGGTAGACCGCGTACTCGTATAGATGGTCACGAGGCAACCGTTTTGACAACCGACCAAACAGAGAGAGTCGAGGCAACGGGTGGCTCCACATTTACCGCCATTGTTGGGCAGAGGACCCAAAGTTAAACCCAGGGTTGATCTGGCTTCTTCCAACCCTATCATACGTGAGGTGACCGCTCAATAGGATATGATGGCCAGCATGATGCAGATGATGAATGAAGCCATGGCCAAACAACAAGAGTTTTCTCTTGAAGGTGATTAATGATTGGGATGTGAGTAACCATAGGAATGAGACGGTTGCCGAGAACGTGGTGGTTGTTTTGATCCGGAGGCACCGGAAATGTAATTCCAACCGAGGAGCTTGTGATTAATGACACAAGACAAGGTGGAAGGACCTGCTCCTACAAGAACTTCTTGTGTAGAGAACCACTTAAGTTCACCGAATCAGACAACCCAGTTGCTTGTATGAACTGAATCCGAGAAATCGAGCGAGCTTTCGATTCTTGCGAATGTGAGGAGAATCAGAAGGTGAGATTTGGCTCCCAAATGCTTAGGGGTCTGACTCTCATTTGGTGGAATGTCACTAAGTCCACCCTCTCGGCTACTATTCTAGTCCGGTTGGCTTGGGCCGAATTCAAAAAGAAGGTTATGGACGAGTACTGCAATGAGAGAGCTATGGACCACATTGAAGGAGAGTTTCGAGCTCTCAAGAAAGGAGGCATGTCGGTGATGGAGTACACCCGATAGTTCATGGAAAAGCTTGGTTTTGGTGGGGCATGTGGCCCCGACTGAGAAAGAAAAAGTCAAAGCCTACCTCAAAGGTCTACCAGCGGACATGATGGCGATGGTCCGCAACTCAAGGTCTTCCACCCTCCGTGAGACTGTAGAAGAGGCTAAAATCATGGAGGATGTTTACGTGAGAGGCAAAGAGGAGAGAGCCGAAGTAGGAGAGAAGAGGAAGTGGGAAATCAATCACGTACCTCACAAGAGGTCCCTGCCATTCGCCGAGGGAAGGAAATTTGATAACCACCGAGAAGCGAGGTGGTGCCCAAAGTGCCAAAGCTAGCACTACGGGGCTTCTAATTCAAACCCCACCCTTGCTCTAAGTGTGGGAAGGCTGATCACCCCATGAGAGATTGCTCGGTGAAGGGGCTTGTTTGTTACGAGTGCAAGACACCAGGGCACTTAAGAAAAGATTGTTCTGAAGTGGAAGACGGGTAATGCTCTGGATAAGAAAGAGGACCTTCCACGGGTTCCGGGATGAGCCTTCTAAATGACCACCAAGGAGGCCAAGGCATCCAGGGAAGTGGTATCAGGTACCTTTTCTTAAACTCCGTACCTGCGCATGTGTTATTTGATTTGGGTGCTAGTTTCTCTTTCATATTGGATTCATTTTGCCAAAAGCTTGTTATGCCCACTAGTAATTTAGTAGATGTATTAGTGGTAGAAATAGCGAATGATGGTTAAGTGTTAATCTCTAATGTATTGGAAGGTTGTACTCTCGAGATCGAAGGAAAAGAGTTCCGATAAATTTGATGCCCATGGTGATTGGTGGGTTCGACGTACTGGTCGGAATAGATTGCCTAGCGTAGAATCAAGCTGAGATAATGTGTTCCAAGAAATTGATTCGACTTACCATTTCAGATAATGATGTGGTGATTGTTTATGGTAAAAGAAGGAAGAGTGATGTAGCGCATAGGTGCTTAATGAATGGGTGTTCATCCTTTCTGGCATATGTGATAGGATCCAAACTCGAGGATGTGAAGGTGGTGTGCGAGTTTCCCGGTGTATTCTCGGATGACTTGCCCGGTTTGCCACCCGATCATCAAGTGGAGTTCAAGATAAATCTAGTCCCGAGAGCGGCTCCGATCGCTAGAGCTTCTTATCGAGTAGCTCCATCTGAGATGCAAGAGATGATGACACAACTTCAAGGCCTCCTAGAGAAAAGATTCATGAGACCAAGCTCACCGCCTTGGGGAGCACCGGTCTTGTTTGTAAAGAAGAAAGATGGCACGATGAGAATGTGTATCGATTATAGGGAACTAAATAAGGCGACCGTGAAGAACAAGTATCCACTCCCAAGAATCGACGATTTGTTTGACCAACTTCAAGAACGCTTTTCGAAGATCGATCTACGTTCGGGATATCACCAAGTGAGGGTGAAGGAAGACGACATTCCAAAGACGGCTTTTGGGACGCGTTACGGCCCTTACGAGTTTTTAGTAATGCCATTTGGTCTAACTAATTCACCGGCGGTGTTCATGGACTTAATGAATAGAGTGTGCCGACCATTCATTAACAAGTCGGTAATTGTATTCATTGATGACATATTCATGCATTCAAAGAATGAGATGGATCACGAGCAACACTTTCGAGAAGACCGATATGTGGTTTCAATAATACGAATTTGTTACAAAATCCAACAACCGAGATATAATATCAAATTGTCATTCCTTTATCATGTTTTTAGCATTAGTAACAAATTTATATTTATCAGGCTATTTTTAATAAAAAAACCTTAAATAATATTTTTGTGTTCCCAAGTACAATCTAATGCTAATATAAATATCATGTTATAAAATTAAGTAAAATAAATCATGAATATTACTGTCTCAACATAATATATATACAAACAAAAAATGATATTTATAATTATACCGATCAAATTTGTATAATTATACCGTCCTTCATGTTGTAGCCCAGTGGTTTGGTAACATCTTGGGGGGTCAGTGGATGGTATCTCTGACTACCCATGTTCGAACCCTGTGGTGAGCATCCTGTGACATCCATGATCATGGGTCTGTCACATAGTGGTACCCTTAATTGGGCTTGGTCGTGATCGACGGGGATTAGTCGGGTGACACCCTTAAGTGGGAGCCCGAATACCCTGGGAACGTGTGAGTGTGTTAGTCTGCCGTTCAAAAAAAAAAATTTGTATAATAATATTATATAACATATATATTATAGGGTGGAGGAATTTGATTGATCTTAAATGATTGGGCATGTATTTCACATGTGGTGAAACTCTTATGATAATTTAGAATATAAAAGTATTTTATGTTAAGCATCATGACAAATGTGTTACAAGTCCATCCACTTTCTATATATTGAGCTTTTTAATTATATTTTTAAGAATATTGTGAGTTGTGATACTCATAAATTACTAATAAAAATACAACACTAAAAACAATCATATAATTAAAGTAGTTAACGAGATGTTCAAGAATCGTAACAAAATAATATGTTCTTCGAAATTAAAAATCATAAATAGGATTTCATATTATGCTAATAGAATATTTTGAATAATTCTATATTCTAGAAAATAAGTTTTGTTGTGACAACCATTTTACTTATTTTTTACAATTTAATTTATTAAATCTTCGTTACAACAAAACTTGATTTTTAAAACGTTTTATATAATATTTTTTAAAAGTGTGCGATTTTTTTAATATAACGACTTTCTTATTGAGTATTGTTACGTTGTCTAATTTAATTTGTCCTAATAATAATAATAATATATTGTTTCATAAAGATAAAATTTGTTAGGTTGTATAACTTTTTCCTAACAACTTATTGTAAAATCTTTATATGTGATGTCTAGTTGTTGGTCTTGTACACCAAAAAGTTGTTCCCGCATGATGTCGTGGTTGAATGGTGGGCATCCAGGAAGGAGGAGGTCATTGGTTCAAACCCACCCACCACCAACTTCTGCATAGTGCATACTGACTGTGATTTTCCTTTCCCGTGATGGTCGAGGGATTGGTGTTGTGAGGACATTCCAGAGGCTGGCGTATACCCTTCGAACTTAAAAGTCTCATTTATTTATTTACTTTGTTTACGTCAAAAAGATGAGTAGATTCTAGAATTGAAGTTGATCAATGGTTGGGAAGTTTAACACAAGCAAGGGTGTCAAAAATTACAGAAACCGAATAATCCATCCGATCCAAATGAGATTTGGGTCAAATGATTTCTGGTTAAACAGTTCGGTTAACCGAATAATTAAAGATCCTTATTCGGTTCGGTTTTCAATTAATTTTTTTCTAATTCACTTAAACTGAATGACTCATTCTATTAATATTTATATATGCCAATTTTATAAAAATAAAACCTGATACATGTTATACTATTATTATATTATATACTTTATTGTTTTATAATGATTTTTTGCTTGATGGTTGATGATGGTTTTTGTTGGATTTTGTTTTTGTTTGACGTAAAGAAATAATGTTTTTTAATAGATATTGATTTTTGGAGATGATGTTTTATTTTACACAAGTCAATTGTTGAATGTGTATGTATGATACAATTATATATACTATAAGCAACGAATATTGAATTTGAGAAAATTATTGAAACAAATGTTCAACAAAAGATATATGAATTTTTATTCGGTTTAACCAGTTATCGAATCGAATAATCTGAAACCAATCAAACTGATCTTTATTTGGTTTGATTATTGTTTAGTTTAATAAAGTTGAAGACCGATGAACTCGAATCAAATAAAGCGAAAACGAGTTTAACCAACCAATTAACCGAATAACAACGTTAATCACAAGAACAGTAGAAAGTTAGGTAACGGATAAGTTTGTAGGTCAAAACGATTTGATTTTTAAGACGCTAAATTTTATTAAAAAAATATATTTTGTAAATAATCTATAAAATATAATTCAAAATAATTCGTTTTTTAGGTTAACGGATTAAACATTTATTTGTTTTCGATTTTGTGAATATTGTGAGCTGAGATTTGATTGTGCAGTAAATATTAATATTATATTGATTATATAATATTTAGAGTGAATTGTAGATTTGGTCCATGTGGTTTTGTGATTTCTTTGACTATGGTCCTCATACTATGTTTATTATGGATATAGTCCCTATGATATGCAATATATTGTGGCTAAGGTCCCTAAACACTAACACCATTAACTTTAAGGGTTAAAGACATCATGTGCCTTGCATATTATGGGCATAATAGTCAATTTACTTTCAACTCTCAATTTAACCTATACACCCTTTAAAAAAAAAAAAAAAAAAAAACTAAATTGTGGATTTGGTCCCTATGCATCACTCATCATCTTTAAAATTCATTTATCATCTCTCTTAATTTTTTTTCATCCAATCTTCATTGTCAAAGTATAAGAAATATTAATTTGTTAAAGTTCAAAACAAATTATTTGCATTTAAAAATAACAATTGTTTAAAACTAACACTACATCCTAAAAAAGACAACCTATCAAAATAACAATTGTTTGAAACCAACATTACATCCCAAAAAAGAAAACCAATCAAAATGACAATTGTTTTATATTAACATTACATCCCGAAAAAGTAAACTCATCAAAATAACAATTGTTTAATATCAACATAAAAACTTGAAAAAGATAACCCATTAAAAACAATTGTCTTTTTTGATGAGTTGCCTATTAAACATATCATACAAGGAATGAACATAACAAAAACAATTAAAAAGATAGAAATTAATAAATAAAATAACAAAAAGTGGCATCGTAACGGGTATAATAGAGATAAAAACTCTCATTACATGTTCATCATCAACAAAATGCTACACATGCACTAATAAAGATAAAAACTCATTACATGTTAGAATTATCAAAAAGGTCAATCAGTCAATAGGAATTCTTTTATAAAATCACATAACTTGAAATTATATTCAATTTAATGCATCTTTAAACAACTCTAAAAAAATGTGAATTTTATGATATTTTAGAAACATGTTGAAATGCTTAGGGATAATATAATATGAAATTATATGTGCTAATGAAGCAAAGTTGCGAGAGGCGTGTGGAAATATGGGCAAGAAAGTAATAGTTACTTGTCTGCTGTCTCCTTTCCTTTTAAATAAAAAACTTCTTATCCAATAATCAAAATAACAATTGTTATTTTTTGATGGGTTGTTTTTTTTAAGATCTTATGTTAATATGAAACAATTGTTATTTTGATGGGTTTATTTTTCCGGAATGTAATGTTGCTATAAAACAATTGTTATTTTGATGGGTTGTATTTTTTGGAATGTAATGTTGGTTTCAAACAATTGTTATTTTGATAGGTTGTCTTTTTTAGGATGTAGTGTTGGTTTTAAACAATTGTTATTTTTAAATGCAAATAATATTTTTTGAACTTTAACAAATTAGTTTTTCTTGTACTTTGACAATGAAGTTTGGATGAAAAAAATTTAAGATAGATGATAAATGAATTTTAAAGATGATGAGTGATGCATAGGGACCAAATCCACAATTTAATATTTTTTTTGTTTTAAAGATGTATAGGTTAAATTGAGAGTTGAAAGTAAATTGACTATATGCCCATAATGTGTAAGGCACATGATGCCTTTAACCCTTAAAGTTAATGGTGTTAGTGTTTAGGGACCCTAGCCACAATATATTGCATACCACAGGGACTATATTCACAATAAACATAGTATGGAAACCATAATCAAAAAAATTACAAAACCATAGGGACCAAATCCATAATTCACTCTAATATTTATTAAATCACACGTGTTGCAGTAGCAGATTTTTAAATAGCAAATAGTTACTCAACTCTGTTAAATTAATATAAATCATTATTGTTGGTTAACAACTTCTCATTTTATTATTCTTTCAAAAAAAAAAAAAAAAAAAAACCTTCTCATTTTATTAAAACAGTAACATGGGTTTGTAAGCTACGAAGGTAATATATTAATCAATTATCTATACTACCTTAAAATTGAGATTTATCAAAAGTCTTAAATACAATTTGTAATGCATAGAGTACTACATTTTAAAGCATAAAAGTCTTAAAAGTCTTATTTACAACCCACAAAACACATAGTATTACCACTTTATGCATAGATTTTAAACTTTTAATGTATAAGATACAAGTTATTGTAGCATCAACTTTTATCTTCCATACCACCACCACCAAATAGGAAAGCAATAAACTTTCTTTCTTACTCAATGTTTTAAAAACCGGTTTTTTGGTTGACCCAGTGTGGTGACCGGGTCACGGTTCAACCGGGTGGTTGACCTGGTTTCAAGATGAACTTTGAATTTTTGTATTTGGTGCAGATGTTGGTTTGTTACTGCTTGTTCTTTACGATTTCTATGTGGGTACCTTCGTAATTAAATTTTAGAATGAGTGATTAAGGTTCGTATAGTAGTCATTGGTTTTATGAGCAGTAATTGGGGCAAGGTTTATTTAATTCTTCCAATTTTTGCAATCACTCGTTTCGTAGTTAGGGAATTATGATGATAAGATGAGATTGTTCATTGTTTTTTAGTCCCAATTATCACTAGAAAAGAATGGATTTGTAACTGTTTGATGAAAGTCCTTAATGAGGATTTTGAAATGGAGTTTAACCATTAACCCACTGATTAAAGTTTAAACAAGATGGAATCGATCGAAGAAGGAATCGATGTACCTTTAGATGAATCGATCGAAGCTGTTTGTGGAATCGATCGAAGCTCTTTGTGGACTGATGGGTCTGTGGATTGCCGGAGATGGTGACTGGAGTCGATGAAAACTGATGGAATCGATGGTGGACTGGAGTCGATGAAAGCTGTTTGTGGACTGATGGAATCGAGCGATGGAAAATCAAAATAACCTTAGCCGCTTCCTTTAAGAAATTGTCAAATTGATTTTTTAATTAAATAGGGTTTTTAACGGTTCGATAAGACCGGTTCAATCAGTTCTCTCAAAAAACCGGCGGTTCGACCCGGTCCGTAATTCCCCAAAAAAACCAGTGGTGGTTGACCCGGTCTCTTGACCGGTTCCCGGTTCAACCGGTTGAACCGGCCGGGTCAACCCGGATTTTAAAACATTGTTCTTACTGCAATGTTTCTTTACTACCCTATTCTCAGCTTATTCTCAGCTTTCTCTCTTCTAGTTCTTCCTGATGTTCAAAAAATCTCTAAATTTGGTGAGCTTCATAGTTTTCTTTCTAAGAGTCAGACGTTTTCCAACCTTGCTCCAGCTTTAACGTGAAAGAGGTTTACCAGGAACACCCAATTTCAAATTCAAAATTTGAAAAATCAGGGTTTATCTTTTCAAAGAACAATGCTACTGCTCCTGGTTGAAACTTCAAAAGTTCTTTTAAATCTTCTCGGCTCCTTCTTGAAGAAGAACAAGGCGATAATGAGTTATGGATGTGTGATTCTTATTTGGAATCACATGAAAGATCCAGACAATGATACACAAATGAATCAGGTATGTATGATTCATTAAAAGCCTACTTTTTTGATATGTCATCCCTTCTAGGAGTTAAAAATGGTGGAACATTTTCTCTTAAGAGTTCACAAAGATTAGTGAAGTATGGGTAGATTATTGTAGTAAAAGTGTTCGATGAAATGTCTGAATGAGTCTATGTTTTAATCTTAGCAATAGATTTTTTTCTTGGTATTTGATTTGATCTTTTTGATGAATTTTTGGAGTGGAGCAACCCAAAAACTCACATGGAAACTTGAGTTTGATGAATGCTCGACCATAAATCATGAAATTTTTAATGCCATTGCAGTTCTTGGATTTGAAAAGTTTCATTTTGAAGACAACTTTGATCAAAACAAAACTGAGCTTTGATGATGGATTTGGCTTTGGAATCAAGAAAGTTTTTAATGGCATTGTAGTTCTTGAACCCGATGTTGCAATTTCTTGACAGTTTTTTGATGGCATGTAACCAAGTTTGATGAAGGATGTAGCTCAAATTTGCTTCAAAACTAATATAGGTACTATGTTCCTTGTTTTACTTTTCAGTCAACATATACATAAATGAATAATCTGTTTTAGTAATACTTTATGCAGCGCCTCTTCTACTCCAGCAATACGTGAATGACAATCCCAAACCGGTGGGTCATTGAAAGATATTGTTGACTTATGATTCATATTGTGAAAAAAGTCTCATTATACCCATTTTGAGGGATTTTGGCTTAGAAAAACATGTTACCTTACACATCATATGTCTTTTTGGTTCCTTGTGTTGTGAGTAGTCTTTGTGATTCTTCAATTTTATGTATTTCTTTTAAATTTATTTAGTAACATCCTTGATTCCGAAATTTCACTTTGTTTTCTTTTGAGTGCTTGTTGTAGGTGGATTTTTCGTTGACTACTATATGTTTCAGGGTATGTTTCATTAACATAATAAAATTCTTACACATTCTTTCTCCTTATGTTTTATTTATGTGGCTTATGATTAATGTTGTGGTAAAAATCTCATTCTACCGATTTTGAGGAGAAAATGTTTGGTTACACATTCAAATTAAACAGAAAATCTTATAGTTTCAATCTATCATTTCTTACTGTTATATCATACGTTGAAGCATGCCTCAAACTCCCAACTCTCATTGGCTTCTAGGATCTGTTTCCAATCGTCTCTAGAGAACCAATAACCACCATTACCACATGCTGCCTCTCTCTTATCAAAATTAAGGTAAAATGATGTGATTTTTTTGCAGGATCGACTTCCAGAATCCCGCATGGAGAGGGTAAAATTAATTAGTATATCAACCGCTAAATTCAGTTGCAAAACTCTGATCAAATGTGCATTTCAGCGACAAAGTTCAGATGTTCGATGAATAGTTGTTGGTGTTTGACCCTATTGGTGCTTATAGCCACATGGACCCATAATTGTGGGTTTTGAGTAGGGGTGAGCATGGGACCAGTACCGTACCGAAAATTCCCGATACCGAAAATGTGGAAAACTCGATACCGAATACCGTACTGATTAGACCGAACCGGTACCGGTAATACTAACGATATTTCGGTACTAGTACCCCATCAGTACCGAACCGATTACCGATTATAGGAAAAAAATGGAACCGATTACAGTACCGAAATACATGGGACGGTCCGGGATCGGTACGGTACCAGTTCGGTATCGGGATTTGGGACTCCTTGCTCACCCCTAGTTTTGAGACTTGCTCTAACAAGGTATCATTATCTATTCTTATTGAAGTTTAAAAGGGACAATCTTTGGCTCAATTTATTGGAGGACCGGTCGAAAACCAATTCTTTTTTAAACCAATAACTGGTTGAACCGACCTGTTAAATGACCGGATTGACCGATTAGGTTATTGCCGGTTGTGAAGTGGATTCTGCCCCGGTTACAATTACGGTATTGGGTGTTGTTTCCCAAGTCTTCAAAAATTGAATTGAGGGAACTCTTTCAAATCAAGTATATGTACTATTCCACCATGGTTATAAGTTCTTGTACACACAACATACATTGTTCGTTTTTGTGTTAGTTTTGATATCAAACAACAATATATTTGTATTAGTTTTGATACCAATTTTAGCTCAAGATTGCATTCGCTTTGATTAATGTAATTGCATAAAATGTAGAATTCTTCTTGAGGGTAACTTTTGAAACCTCAAATAAATCTTATACATTAGAAACCACCTAAATTACCAGCTGTTTGAGTGGGTTTTAATTGTTGTTTCTTTAAAAAAATGGAAAAGGTTAAGCCCACTATAAAGAACTGCATGTACAAACAA
Organism: Arctium minus; assembly: GCA_954870635.1. NCBI lineage: Eukaryota > Viridiplantae > Streptophyta > Magnoliopsida > Asterales > Asteraceae > Arctium > Arctium minus. Next base: position 62,685,621 of record OX941085.1, read on the forward strand.
TCAACAACTTTTGATCTGGAAAGTTTTAATTAAATTAACATAGAAATTGATATTCAATTTGTAAGCAACTAAATTTTTTATTTTGAGAATATAATTGATCTGCATATTCCAGTTGGAGTTGATGTGAGATTGTGTTATGTATTAGAATGGAAAAGATTGAATTTGTTTCAGATTATGCTTGGATGTGGAGAGAAACAATACGAAGAGTGGATTAGAACGCTGAAGCATCATGTGTTTCTTTTGTAATCGGTATTCTCGCTCGCATTTACTTAAGTTTTACATCTCATCGCATTGTGCGGGTACACAACTAGTTTACCTTATATTTGACTAGTTGATAAGTTAATTATCAGTTGATAGTTGATAAATCAATTGTTAGTTAATAATGGTTGATAAGTTAAATGTTCTCATAAAATAGTTTAGAAATATAAAATAACAAAAATAATATATTAAAAAATTAATCAAATTATAACATTTCATGATATAATTAAAACAAATCACTAGTAATATAATATAATTATTAATACAAACCAAATGATATGGAAAATTAATAACATAATATAGTAATTAATAAAACATTTAATAACTAAAAAACAAAAAATAAAGCATTTAATAACTAAAGAAAAAAAACAGTTAAATAATATACTATGTTAATTAAATATATTCTTGTACATGCATTGTGATAATCTTGAGAACAAGCGCATCTGTGTTATTTCATATGTTTTTTTCTTCATTTAAGACTAAGATTTAGTATATTGCTTAATATTGTTGATTCAAACTCACCTCACTGATTTGATGATAATCCTTATACTTAGGGAAAAACACTTGAGATCTGTTTTTTAGTTAATTTGTTTCTGTTTCAGCGATCAACACTATTACACCCTAAAAAATAGGGGTAAATTTAAATATGAATAAACGCAATAAATGACAACTTAAATAGGTAGTAAATCACCCAAATGGGAAAACTGTATTAGCGTTTACAATTTCTATCATTGGACATATGAAATTGACAACAAACTCATCTAAATTGGTTCATCTAGATTATGACAGTTGTCGACCCAATCTCCCAAAAGAATCTATTTCATTTGAATGCCAAAAAACCCAAAAATATAACTTCAAAAGTTGTCGCTATCGGCCGTCGCTCAACTCTCACTTCTTGAAAGCCCCATCGCTAACGGAACCTGTTATACATGTCATTTGAGAAAAAGTTATGTTTAACGCCTAGTGAGAACAAACATTTTATATAAATAACTTGAAAATTATTGAATCATAAATAAATAACTTTACAATAATTTTAGAAAAGTGAACCAAATAACCACATAAGGACCTTACGGTCCAAAAACATCTTGCGATAACGGGGGAGACACGATTTCCAAGGATCGTGGCGAAACACAAAAGTAGGCCACTTTCCAAGTTGTGAGCTCAATATTGGGACCCATGGCCACGAACAAAGCCGACTCGTACAAAGATGTGGGGGAGGGCACTCGAGGATCTCAATCATACTCATTCACTAGGATTCCATTTACGATCCATGGCTAGTATCAGATCCCACATAACCGTACCACATTGCCTCCAAGGACCTAATGTCTCAACTAGTTACATTGGTGAAAGCATCCCAAAATAAGCCGACTCCTAATCCTATGGATCTAATAGTAATAGTCTACGACTAGTCATAATTTCATTTATGACTTCACTATAAATGACACATATAGATTTCACAATAGAGTTTCCATAAAGTGACCTCCATACATAAAACAATTTCCATGCATTGGTAATCATACATGGGTTCACGAATGGCCATTTCTATTTTTCAACATAAATCATCACCAAAAGTTGTTTCCCAAGTTTTACAAAATCTTTAGAACTTCCATTGCCAAAGAGATCTACAAAATTCTTTATTTCCAAATTAAACCACCATAGTTAGTGAAAACCCTAGCTTAAACCAAAATGATTCCATCCAAGTATTTAGTCACAAATATGACAATCAATCACATTTTCATCCCAAATAAAAAATCTCAACATCATACTCTAAAAATGGTTAAAACCCTAGAAATATCCAAAAACTCATTTTAGGTAAAAATCTTGCAAATAATGAAAATGTAAATAAGGAGATGATTAGAGGTGCAAAATATAGTTTGACAGGTATAAGGTTTAAAAGGTTAGAATGAACTCACCTTGTGATTTTAGTCTCAATCTAAAATCAAGAAACCCTAGGAAAAATGGAGGATGATACTTGCACTTAACGAGGATGACACTTTCACAATCAATGCTTATAACCACCTAAAGTTAACCATAAATATGTAAGAGGGAGGTAGCTAAGAGGATTATAATGAAGAGGGATGAAAAGAGAAGATTCTTACCACCAAGCTGTAGAGAAAAAGGACCTAGATTTCTCAAAATCAGATAAAAATGAATCTAATTTCAGAGTTGTTCTTTTTATACTCTCGACCCCCGACCGCGACAATGACAAGCGATATTGACATCTGTCACTATCACGGGCATAATCGCCCAAAACGTACCGCAGACACGGGCATCCCCGCGACAGTGCCAAGTGAAAGTGACCATTGTCACAATCGCGAGGCATAGTTGCCGAAGACATACCGTGTGTAACACCCTAAAAATAGGGTCAATTTTAAACCTGGATAATTACCGAGAATGACATTCTAAAATAAATAAGTTACCCAAGAAGGGGAATAGTATGGCGTTTACAAAACAAGATTCGAGCGATGAATATAGACAACCTACTAATCTAAACTAGACTAGCTTAGATTAAAGACGGGTGTCCCTATCTATCAACAAAAGAATCTGGATCAATCCAAAAGACGCCAATGTTATACTCCATAAAATGTCAATCTCTAGCCCCTTTGATCTTCACTCAAGCCAGAGGATCCCCACCGCAAAGACGATCTGCTACACATGCCATTTTAAGAAAATGTGTTAGGCTAAAGCCTAGTGAGATCAACCAAATTTCGCATTTCAAAATAAATAACAATTGGTAGGGTAATTTAAGTTATAAATCGAATGTAAGCAATATGAAATATTTAAGCATCAACCATCTTTACCAATAGAACAATAAGCTCAAAACACCATTGCAATAACGGGGGAGACCCGATTTCCATTGAACATGACGGAACACAAAAGTAGGCCACGTATCTATGTTTAGAGTTTCATTCATAGGACATTGGTCATTGAGTTCAACCACCCACGATCTATAGATCAAGTCCTCCAACTCACTAGAGTGTGCTCGATGATAGAATTAATCACAATGGGTCACACGGTCATCAAAATCAACCACCCTCGGTCTACAGTTTGAATCCTCCGGTGAATCAATACCCATGTCTAGATAATAGTGAGAAAATAAGTAACCACTAAAACATAATGTATCAAATTACCGTTTGCATATGGATCCATTAGCAAGTAATTCAAGACATGCCACAATCTCATCTTGTGACTTCATCAATAAGAATATATTAGGCTTTCATAAAGGTGGTTTTCCACAAAGTAACTCCAAGATTGGATCCTTCTCTAAATTATGATTTCTCATAGCAAATAGAAAGCAACTATCAAACTCCACACACAAGATATCCTTGTCGTGATCCTCTAAAACATCATATAATCATTTGAAATCATATTTAAGAATGATTCATGTCATCCCTTTTTTAAATGTAAACTTTCACCTCTAGGGAGGAAACCCTAGCTTTGCCAACAAAGATGTCCATTCCATATTTGGATCATAGTTAAAACGCATTTTATGTCTCAAATCCTTCTTTCCATTATCATATTTCAAAACCAACTTGGAACTCCAAGGATCTCCAAAACCCACATATTTAGGTCAAAATTATACCCGCCAAAAATAAAACAGGAGATGATTGAGAGTTCAAAATCTATTGTTTGACATGTATAGAGTTTAAAAGAAAAGGATGAACTCACATTGTTAGGTTATTGGAGAATGAGATGACAAGGGAGTGGAAGACTCTAACTCTAGACTTGAAACCTTAGGTGGGTAAGGATGAATTACCTTGAAATCCAAGCTAGGAGGCTTTAAATGCAATAGGGAGCTCAATAAATGTAGAAATCCGCCTAAGGTTGAGTGTGTTTGAGGTTGGTGAGTAGTAAATGAGAAGTAGGGAAGAAAAGGGGTTTTATTCAAGTCTAGAACCTGTCGGCGAGAGTGACAGGAGATGGTGCCCGTGTCACTCTCGCAGGGCACAATCGCGCGGAAGGTACCACGGCCTCCCCCTCATCAGCGAGAGTGACAGGCGATAGTTCCCTTGTCACTCTCGCGGGGAACTATCGCGCCACTGTTACCGAGAGCCATACGCGGCCGATGACTTTACCGTGCGACTTTGCCCTCTGGCATTGTCGCCTCGGAGGTACCGAACCCGAATTTCCAGATTTTCGCACCCGAATTCCTACAACTGGCTTAAAATACTGAGGAAACCCAATTCTAAAACATTTTATCAAATATAAGGATTCCATCTCGAGTGACTATGTGGCCCAAGAATTGGACTTCTTCGAGCCAGAAGTCGCACTTGAAGAATTTGGCATACAATCTCTCCTTCCTCAAAACCTCTAAGACTTCCCGTAGGTGTTTCTCGTGGTCTATCTCATTCTTCGAGTACTCAAGTATATCGTCAATTAATACGGTTACCGACTGGTGAAGGAATGGTCGGCATACCCTATTCATTAACTCCATGAACACCGCCGACGCGTTGGTTAGGTCGAACAACATTACTAAAAACTCGTAATGGTCGTAACACGTCCTAAAAGTTGTCTTTGGGATGTCGTCCTCCTTCACTCTTACTTGATGATATCCTGAGCGCAAGTCGATCTTTGAGAAATACCCCGCTTCTTGCAGTTGATCGAACAAGTCGTCGATTCTGGGGAGTGGATACTTATTCTTCATAGTCGCTTTATTTGACTCCCGATAGTTGATGCACATTCTTATTGTACCATCCTTCTTCTTAACAAATAGGACCGGAGCTCCCAGGGTGACGAGCTCGGTCTTACAAACCATTTCGCGAGAAGGTCTTGGAGTTGCGCCTTCATTTTCTGTATTTCGGATGGAACTAACCGGCAAGGGGCTCTAGCAATTGGAGTCGCCCCCGGTACCAGGTCTATCTTGAATTCCACTTGACGATCAGGCGATAATCCATACAAATCGTCCGGTAACACATCAGGAAATTCTCGCACCACCCTCACGTCCTCAAGATTCTTCTTCTCGAGTTTGGCATCTATTACATATGCCAGAAAGGATAAGCATCCTTTCACCAATCACCTACGTGCCTTAGCAATGGTGATGATCACTACATCACCTTTATTTCTTTCACCATATACGACTACTACTCCGTGATCTGAATTAAGCAGATAGCCAGTCCATGCCGACCACTATGTCGAAACCACCAATCATCATGGGCATCAAGTTGATCGAAAATTCTTTTCCTTCAATCTCGAGAGTATAATTCTTCAATACCTCACGGATTAGGACTTGGCCAATTTGCGATTTCTACCACTAATGCGTCTTCTAGACTACTGGTAGTCATGGAAGGATTTTGGGAAATAGAATTTGATACAAAGGAGAAACTTGAAACTGAATCAAACAATATACGCACAGGTACGAAGTTTAGGAGAAATGTACTCGATAGCACGTCGGTTGATGCCCTCTCCTCCTCGGTCAACATTTGAAAAGCATGACCCGGAACTCTAGGAGGATTCTCCTTCTTCCCTTGTTTTTCCCCTGGTTTCAACTTCGGGTAATCGCTTCTAAAATGCCCCAATTCCTTGCACTCGAAACAGATCAAACCTTTAATCGGGCATTCCTGCATCGCATGACCGGGTTTCCCACATTTGTAACAGGGAGTGGGACTGGAGTTGCATGTGCCGTAATGCTTGCTTCGGCATTTTTGACACCACTTCGCCTCTTGACGATTATCAAAGTTCCTCCCCCCGATAAATGGTCGAGATCTCTTGTGAGGCCCTGAATTGCTTTCGCACCGTCTCTTCTATCCTACTACAACTCTCTCTTCTCTTCCTCGGTTGTAGACATCCTCCATCACTTGGGCTTCTTCTATTGCCTCACGAAGGGTGGAGGCCTTTGACACGCACACCATGGACATCAAGTCCGCCGTGAAGGCCCTTAAGATAGGCCTTAATCCTTTCCTTCTCCGTCGGGGCCACATGCCCCACCAATCCCGATTTCTCCATGAACAGTCAATTGTACTCCCTTACCGACATACTTCCTTTCTTGAGATTCCGATACTCTTCCTCTATGCGGTTCATCCCCCGCTCGTTATAGAATTCCTCTAAAACTTTCTTCTTGAATGTGGCCTAGTTCATCTTGGCCAAAACAACGACTTATAAAGTCGAGGTGAAGACATTCCGCCAAATGAGCCTGGAGCATCCGTGATCTAAACCTCACTTTCTGGCCTTCACCACAATCACATGCCCGGAAATTTTGCTCCATATCCCGGAGTAGTTCATGTAGGCAACTGGGTTGTCCTACCCGGTAAATTCTGGTGGTGTGCAACACAAGAATGAATTGTAAGAGCAAGTCCTCTCGCCTCGTCTTGATTCCACTGTCACTGGCTCATCAGTCGGGATTAAATTTCTCGTGCCCCCGAATCCCGCAACGATCACATTTTCAGCCACCGTCTCATTTCTGCGGTTACTGGCATCTCGATCCTCTAACAACTTCATAAAGAATACCTGTTGCTTAGCCATGGCCGTATTGGGGTCACTTCTTCTATGACCGGAGTGGAAGTATCCAGATTGGCCCTTGGTATATGCTCTCGCCCGCCGCTTAGAGTGAATGGTCTAGAAGGGATCGTGGTTGTTGCGGCAACTTCCAGTTAGTCGGTCTTGGATGCAGATGCTTAATTACCTTCCGGAGGAGTTTGAGGTCTACTTCGTGTGTTTACCGTGCTTCGCTGCCATCCACATGAGATTGGGAGTAAGATTTAAGATAAGGGAATTAAATACAAGGAAACATACTACTGCATTTATCAATCACCATAACAATAGTAGATCAAGCATGCTCACGTAACAACATATTCATATTAGCATTAGCTAGGTGAAATTATGAACACATCACCCATAAGGATTCTTGCAACCATCATCACAATTCTTAATTAATGCAATTCCGTTGACTCCTAGACCATCCTATTTTAGAACTTCTACCCAAATCTCACACATCATAGCTTAACATTTCAGCTTAAGTCTAGGCATCTTACATTCATACCTAGTTCATTTATACTACTACTCTGATACCAACTTGTAACACCATAAAAATAGGGTAAATTTTAAACCTGGATAATTACCGAGAATGACATTCTAAAATAAATAAATCACCCAAGACGGGGAATAGTAAGACGTTTACAAAATAAGATTTTGAGAGATGAATATATACAAACTACTAATCTAAACTAGACTAGCTTAGATTATAGACGGGTGTTCCTATCTCTTAACAAAAGAATCTAGATCAATCCAAAAGACGCCAATGTTATACTTCACAAAATGTTAATCTCTAGTACCTCTGCTCTTCACTGAAGCCCGAGGCGCCCCACCGCTAATACGATCTGCTACACATGCCATTTTAAATAAAAGTGTTAGGCATCCTAGTGAGATCAAGCAAATTTCGCTAGACCTAGCAAACGTGTCGTGTCGTGTCGGGTTCGTGTCGGGTTCAAAGTTAAACGGGTTGAGAATGTCTAACCCTAACCCGAACCGTTTAATAAACGGGTCAGAAAATCTCAACCCTAACCCAACCCGCCTAACCCGACACGACCCGTTTAGCTCGTTTAACATTTATAAAACTAAAAATTAAAAATCGAAAATGCACAAAAAAAGTACAAATCCAAAATTCAAATGAAAGCATTAGAAATCCAAATTTTATAGTTCAAACTTATAAGTTCTAACCAAAGCTAAAACATTAAAAATCCAAAGTATTAAAAAGAAAACTTATAATTTATATATATATATATATATATAAACGGGTTATTCAGGTCATTTTCGAGTTGACATTTTTGACCCTGACCTTACCCGCTTAATTTTCCTGTCGTGTCGTGTCAACCCGTTTACTTAAACGGGTTGAAATGTATTACCCAAACACGTTTATTTCGTGTCGAGTTCGTGTCGGGTTAGCGTGTCGTGTCAGTTTTTGTCAGGTCTAAATTTCGCATTTCAAAATAAATAACAATTTGTAGGGTAATTCAAGTTATAAATGGAATGTATGCAATATGAAATATTTAAGCATCAACCATCTTTACCAATAGAGCAATAAGCTCAAAACATCTTTGCAATGACGGGGGAGACCCGATTTCCATTGAACGTGGCGGAACACAAAAGTATGCCACATATCTATATTTAGAGCTTCGTTCATAGGACATTGGTCATTAAGTTCAACCATCCACGGTCTATAGATCAAGTCCTCCAACTCACTAGAGTGCGCTCGATGCTAGAATTAATCACAATGGGTCACACGGTCATCAAGATCAACCACCCTCGGTCTATAGTTTGAATCCTCCGGTGAATCAATACCCATATCTAGCTAATAGTGGAAAATTAAGTAACCACTAAAACATAATGTATCAAATTATTGTTTGCTTATGGATCCATTAGCAAGTAATTCAAGACTTGCCACAATATCATCTTGTGACTTCATCAATAAGAATATATTAGGCTTTCATAAAGGTGGTTTCCCACAAAGTAACTCCAAGATTAGACCTTTCTCTAAATTATGATTTCTCATAGCAAATAGAAATCAACTATCAAACTCCACACACAAGATATTCTTGTCATGATCCTCTAAAACATCATATAATAATTTGAAATCATATTTAAGTATAATTAATGTCATCACTTTTTTAAATGTAAACTTTCACCTTTAGGGAGGAAACCCTAGCTTTGCCAACAAAGATGTTCGTTCCATATATGGATCATAAAACAATAGTTAAAACCCATTTTATGTCTCAAATCCTTCTTTCCATTATCATATTTCATAACCAACTTGGAACTCCAAGGATCTCAAAACCCACATATTTAGGTCAAAATTGTAACCTCTCAAAATAGGAGATGATTGTGAGTTCAAAATCTATAGTTTGACATGTATAGAGTTTAAGAGAAAAGGATGAACTCACATTGTTAGGTTTTGATGAAAACCTAAAACCTTAGAAATTCTTGGAGAAGGAGATCACAAGGGAGTGGAAGACTCTAACTTTAGACTTGAAACCTTAGGTGGGTAAGGATGAATCACCTTGAAATCTAAGCTAGGATGCATTAAATGCACTAGGGAGCTCAATAAACGTAGAAAATCACCTAAGGTTGAGTGTGTTTGAGGTTGGTGAGTAGTAAATGAGAAGTAGGGAAGAAAAGTGGTTTTATTCAAGTCTAGAGCCCGTCGGCAAGAGTGACAGGTGACTGTGCCCGTGTCACTCTCGCAGAGCACAATCGCGCGGAAGGTACCGTAGCCTCCCCTCATCGACGAGAGTGACAGGCGATAGTGCCCTTGTCACTCCGTAGGGCACTATCGTGCCGCTGGTACCGAGAGCCATATGCGGCCTGCGACTTTGACTTGCGACTTTTCCCTCTGGCATTGTTGCCTCGGAGGTACAAAACCCGAATTTCCAAATTTTCGCACCCGAATTCCTACAACCCGCTTAGGACACTGAGGTAACCCAATTCCAAAACATTTTATCAAATATTAGGACTCACATAATTAATTCACGGAATGAGTTAACTTACGAGATTTCGGGGTGTTACACGTGAGTTCTTCGAACTAAGCGATTGTGACACGACGACCTTGCCAGTGTCACTATCACAGACATTATCGCGCGCAACTCCCCGAGTCTCTATTTTGACTTTCATTTATCGCACGTGACTGATTCCTTCAACGATGGGATACATAAGATTGATTAGATTAGCATTCAACATGCGAAAGTGGACAAAGGTTTAGAGATTCGAATTTCCTTACCGAAAATTCCGGGTGTTACAATCCTCCTCAACATGGAAATGATTTCATCCTCGAAATTAAAAATTACACAAATAGACGGGGGTATCTTTGCTTCATGTCCTCCTCGGCTTCCCAAGTCACGTTGGCTCTACGGTGGTGCTTCCATTGTAATTTGACCATAGTGACCTACTTGTGGCAAAACGTTTTGAACTTCTTCTCTAGGATAGCGTCGGGTTCTTCCACACACCGGCTACCCTCATCCACCCTTATTTCCAAAAGGGGAATAACACTCTCCTTTTCCGCTAAGTACTTTTGAAGGTAACAAACCTGTAAGGTATTGTGGATTCCACTCATTTCTGGCGGTAAATCCAATTGATACGCTTGAAGTCCCACACGTTTGAGCACCATGAATGGTCCAAGGAAATGGGTACTCAATTTACCACGCTTATCAAAACTGATAATCCACTTCCAAGGGGACACATTAAGCATAACATGGTCTCCCAATTGAAACTCCATCAGCCGCCTCTTTTTATCGGCATAACACTTTTGCCGATCTTGAGCCGCTTTCAACCGTTCCCGAATGCCTTTCACCTTGTCGTCCGTTCTTTGCACTATTTCGAGACCGACGAATTGCTTCTTGCCCGCTTCAAGCCAACATACGGAAGTCCTGCACTTCTGTCTGTATAAAGCTTCAAATGGTGCCATCCTAATACTTGAGTGGTAGCTATTATTGTATGCGAACTCTACCAAAGATAGGTGAGAGTCCCAACTACCCCCAAAGTCAATCACGCAAGACCTTAGCATGTCTTCTAGTGTCTGAATCGCTCTTTGACTTTGGTCGTCGCTTTATGGATGGTAGGTCGTGATTAATTTAACTCTTGTACCCAATTATTTCTGTAGGCCATCCTAAAAGTTTTAAGTAAACCGACTATCATGATCCGACATAATAGATAAGGGCGCTCCATGCCTTGAGACCATTTCTGTCAAGATCGAAAAATTCTAATGAAGAATTTTAATTAACACACTCAGAAACAATGTTAAAGAAGTTGCGGAAAAACACTTTAACACTAAATCAATAAAACAGTACTTGAATGCAAATCACAAGTTATATTGATTAAACTTAATGATTACAAACAAAACCTCAATCTGTTGAACATGCTCAACAGACGTTCAATACTTCTCTATTGAAAGGACTTCTAAGAACCTTGAGGTTAATTCTCTAAAAACAAACGTATATGGAAAACTTCTATCAAAAACTATCTTCTGTATCAAGAACTTCTAGACTATATATACAGAATTAATTACAAGATAATTATCAAAACAAAATTTGATCTTCACAATCCATTCCATAATTATCTTCATCTCTATCTCCAGCTCCTATTCTTTCTCTTCAAGCATTATCTTCATAAGCAGTATTAACTTCATCCTTATCCAGCAACATTAACATCCTCAACAGTATTAATCATGCTTGCAGTATTAGCTCTTCACTTGCAGTAGTAATCTTCAAGCAGTACTAACTCTCCAAGCAGTATTAACTATTCAAGTAGCAACACTAACTCTTCAAGTAGTATTAATTCTACTAGCAGTAGTAATTGTTCATCTTGCAGTAGTAATGTTACAAGCAGTAGTAATACCTTTCAAGTAGCAGTAGTATCCATCCTTAGCACATTCAGACCCAACAATCTCCCCCTAACTTAACTTTTCAAAAAGAGAAGTTAAGTTCTTCAGCATAAGGTCTTCATGATGCTTTCAAAACTCCATCTTAGTTGCATAGATTAGGATCCAGACCCAAACTCTGATTTATAGTTCTTCTGACTACTATCTTGGCCATTTCAGAATCCTTTGAACATACCAGCTTAGCATTCAACATACCTTGCAATTTGGCTTTGCTGTGATCATAAATTCTATCCACCAGGTAGTACTCATGATAAGATCTGTCAATAGTGATGACATAGACTCCACACCTTTCAAATAGCATCCAATTGTCTATTCTTTGGAATTTATTCTCCAGATGCAGATCTCTGACAACATGTTGAACTTTTCTAGGATCAAACATCATGCACAAGTACTCTACTGCCAGCTTCTTTACGTTCATTCCTGCTTCTTTCAGAGTATCACCATACAATCTCATCCCAACCTTGAACATTTCTTCTAAGTCAGATCTGGAACAACTTATGATGATTTTGCCCCAAGTAGAGAAAAACCTCATACTTGTCTCCCATCCTTTTAATCATGAAGTATTTATTCCTTTGATCTTCCAGGATATCCCAATGGATAATTTCAGGGGCTTGGACTGATATTGGGTCAGCTTGTACAGGTTCACTGTCAGTCACTGTCATATACAAACCAATATGTACCTCAAATTGTTCAGATTGTTCTGCACCTTATTGACTTGATTGCTCTTCAGGGGTTGCAACAACAGGTTCAACCTCTTTTTGCACTTCTTCAATCCTTGGCCTTTTGGTCTGTTTCTTTGAAGCTAAGGTTTTCATTCTTTTGACATCTTTGACTATTTAAGCAAGAGTTTCTTCTTTCTGTTCTTCTTCCACTTCTTTTGTAGGAGTGGTTTCTTCATTTTCAGGAAAAGGTTGTTGGATATGCAGATCATGCCTTTCTTTCATTTTCCTTTCAACCTCAACCCTTTGAGAAAAGTCTCCTTGCAGCTTTGCCATTTCCTTCTTGTAAAGTTCTTCAAGCTTTCCAAAAGACATACCTGTAAACATTCCCTCAGAAACTCCAATAGCTCCTTTCAGGAAGTTTATTATCTTCCTTCTTTCTTGGTTGGCTAAGTATGTCTTGGAAGGCTGTCTTTGTCTAGTCTTCAGTGGTAGCCTTTGCCTTGAAGCCTTCTTTGTGACTTTCTTAGCAGCAACTGCAGACTTCAGACTCTTTTGATATTCTTCATTGATCTTCTTGGCCAACTCCAATGCAATCTCTCTGTCTTTGGCAGATTGAATCTCATTTTCCTTTTCAAGGTCTGCTTGCATCTTCCTTGCCAATTCTTCATCCAGAGCTATTTGACTTTGTTTCTTTGATGCTTTTACAGATTCAACCACCTTCTCCTTGCCTTTACCCTTAATCTCAGCAATACTAGCTTCTTTTCTTTTCTTTGCTATACCACTTTCTTTGATTTCCACTCCCTTAGCCTTTTGAGTAGCCTTGGGAGTGTCAACTTTGGCCTTCATTAGTGTTTCTGCAATCTGTATTTTCTCAATAGTCAACCCTGTTTCTGTTGCTACTTTTTCAGTTTCTACTGCAGCCTTCTTAGTTTCTGCTGCTTTGTTACCTTCTGCTTCTGTACCCGACTCCCCCTCAAATTTAGATTCCATGCCAACAGGACTTTGTTTTTCAGTTTCAGCTTCAGTTGTCTCCCCCTTTTTGGAAGCATCATGATCTATGCTCCTCTTCTTTAGCACAAATTTGGTTTTCTTCTTTTTGTGCACTAGCCGCAGAAGCATCTTCTTCAGTTTGGTGATCTGAAGTTGTTGGGAAAGTATCACCTGTTGCATATCTTTTATCTCCAGTGCTTGATCATTAATTTCCTGACTTAAGGTACCAAGTGTATCCATCAATTCATCATAAGTTTATCTCTGCTCACCTCCTTTGGGTGTGTTGACCACCCTTGAAGGATCCATGGATGTTTTAGTAGGAGTCTTCTGCCTAGCATAATCACCCTCTACCCCCTTGGTTTCTTGGCACCTGGGACCTTTGGATGATTGCTCACCCAAAGTTGCCGCGGGGAAGGTCTTAAAGATGTTCACACTGTCCTGCCCTGCACTTTGTGCAAAGTCAGTAGTGTGAGCCTCACTGCCCACATGCTCTTCCTTCTCCTTATTGAGCACCTTCTTGGGGTTGGGAGATACCCCTGTGGTTTCCCTTTGGATATTCTCTGATGGAAAATGCTCCATCAGAGGGCTTTGAGGCTGTGGGGGTGAAGATACTAGAAGGGAAGGAACTTTCTGTACCTTTTTCCTTGTGTATGTATGAGTAATGGGTGATGTTGGATTCTTTAGAAGGGACTGAGGGATATGCTTTGTAGTGGAAGGTGTGGGTAGGTCATCAGTGGGTTGGTCTAATGGGGGCTTTGACCCTGATGCCTCACCTTGAGAGTGGGACACAACCATCATTGTAGAGAACAATGGTGTGTCTAGACCTGAGAAGTCCTTACTGGGCCTCTTCATATTTGAGAACACTTTCCCTTTTGGGAGTTTTGGTACATATACCTCCTTAAAGGTAGGTAAATCCGTCAATTCCTTATTAAGCACTTTTTGTACAAACCTTGGATACATATAAAAGCTTTTTGATTTGGTATCCAGGTTTGACATTAAATCATTTAAGATCATTTGAGAGAAATTAAACTGCCTAGAGGTCGCTAAGCAGACCAAAGCATAGGCTATGGTGCTGCTGAACTCACTCCAGCCAGTTGTTTTTCTTGAAATGCAGTGTTGTAGGGTATGAACAAAGAATCGCCACTGAGGTGAAAATCTGTTCTTGTAAAACTTAAAGATATCAGTGGGACCTTCATACCCCATACGAATAAGAACTTGGAAGAGATCTTCCTTAGTAAGAGAGGTAATACCTGAGGTGGTCAGGGGTTTATCACACACCCTTGTTTTGATGACCTGAGTGCCATCTTCAGTGTGGATGGTAGCATTTGCCCAAAATTGCCGTAGATGTTCCACACAGATTGTGGGATTGACAGTGAGAGCATAGGCAATGTGTGACGATTTGAGGAAATCCACAATCTGATGAAAACCTTCAGCCTGTTTGGGTTTTTGCAGCATAGCAACCTCGTTGTGTTCATCAAAGAATTCTAGTCCTGCCATCGTTCTGATTGATGCTAGGGTTCGAATCGCAATTAGGGTGTACACTGGTGAGAAAGAAATCGAGAGAGAGAGAGAGAGAGAGAAAGAGAAGCAATGGAAGTTCAAAGAGCCGTTTGTATTTTGGCGGTCACAAAGGGGTATTTATAGGTGGAGGGTTTCAGTTAGAAGCAGTACTAAGTACCCTAGCAGTATTAACCAACCTGCAGTATTAACTCAGAATAGCAGTAGTAACACATACTGGCAGTACTAACATAGACTAGCAGTAGTAACACTGATTATCAGTCTAAATAAAACAAGCAGTAGTAACGTTGCACTGGCAGTATAAACTACCTAGCAGTAGTAACCATACTTAACTCTTTTTGGACTGTTATCATGAGTAATATAGAGATCAGTATTAACTGAACTAGAAGTACCAAGTATTCAATTTAAGCAATCTGAAACACTTAAACACACAAGGTTAGCAACACCATGCACAATATAACACTTGTGACCAATATAACAATATAAAGCAGATCAAAGGAGGCTTATTCAGTGTTTATCATGCCCACACTTGTGACCAAGAATGTGAATCTACCTACATCAAAAGCTTTGGTGAATAGATCAGCAAATTGGTTACTTGTATGGACTTTCACAACCTGAATTAGCTTCTTTTCATTACAGTCTCTGATAAAGTGGAACCTGATTTCTATATGCTTTGTTTTGGAGTGCTTGACTGGATTATTAACAATGCTAATAACACTGTTATTGTATATGAAGATTGGAGTGTGAAGAAAAATCATACCATAGTCCAACATTTGATTCTGAATCCAGAGTACTTGTGAACAGCAGCTTGCAGCAGCTATGTACTCTGCTTCTGTTGTAGAGGTGGACACTGTGGTTTGTTTCTTGCACTGCCATGACACTAGTCTTGCACCCAAAAACTGACATCCCCCTGAAGTTGACTTTGTATCCAAATTCGCACCACCCAAGTCACTGTCTGAATAAGCAAGTAGGTCAAATGGTGAGTCATGAGGATACCAAAGACCTAATCTAGGTTGGCCTTTGAGATATCTGAATATCCTCTTGACTGCTTGTAAGTGTGACTGCTTAGGCCTTACTTGAAATCTTGCACACACACAAACAGGAAACATGATATCTGGTCTTGAAGCAGTGAGATACATGAGGGAGCCAATCATGGATCTATAGTGATGAACATCCACATCCTCCCCCTCAAGATCTGTAGTGATCTGTTTGTGTGTCTCCATGGGTGTGCTTCCAGGCTTTGAATATGAGAATCCAAACTTAGTAAGAATGTCCTGCACATACTTGGATTGGCTTATAAATATCCCATCTTTCTTCTGCTTAACTTATAGCCCAAGGAAGAAAGTAAGTTCACCTATAGAACTCATCTTGAATCTCTTGTGCATCAATTCTTCAAAATCTCTGCACATTTGATCTTTTGTGGATCCAAAGATAATATCATCCACATAGATTTACACTACAATGATGTCCTTCTTCTTCTTCTGAGTGAACAAAGTCTTGTCTATGATTCCTCTTTGAAAACCATTTTCCAAGAGATAGGTAGACAAAGTGTCATACCATGCCCATGGTGCTTGATGTAGCCCATAGAGTGCCTTCTTCAATTTGTATAATTTGGATTCTCAAACCCTGGAGGCTAACAGACATACACCTCTTCTTCAATTCTCCCATACAGGAAAGCACTCTTTACATCCATCTGGTAGACCCTGATCTTAATGAAAGAAGCATAGGCTAAAAATAGCCTGATTGCCTCAATCCTGGCCACTGGTGCAAATACTTCTTCATAATCAATTCCCTCTTCTTGAGTATACCCTTGTGCCACTAATCTGGCCTTGTTCTTTATTACTATTCCTTTCTCATCTTTCTTGTTCCTGAAGATCCATTTAGTGCCTATAGCTCTGTGTCCTTTTGGAAGGTCAACCAAATCCCATACATCCTGTAGCACAAACTGCAGTAGCTCCTCTTGCATTGCTTCTATCCAGCTTGGATCCTTCATTGCATCATATGCCCTTTTGGGTTCAGCCTGTGATAGAAAGCAAGATAGTAATCCTGATTGTATGTCCTTCAATCCTCCCAACTTGCTTTGATTCCTTGTGATTATAGGAGAATTGATGTCACCAATCACCAATTGAGGAGGATGATTTTTCTGAACTCTTGTTTGATGAACAACCTCTTCATTAATATCTGCTTCCAAATTAGAGTCATTCTTTTCAGGAGTGCTGCCACCAAAAACTGAAGAGTTATCATCATCTGTGTCATCTTCTTCCAAACATGGCATCTCAGGACCTTTGATTCCTGAATCTGAGGGTTGATCTTCCTTTTCACCTCTGTCCTCTTCATTCTGAGCTGGTTCAGTGTCCTTTGAATCTGAAGTATCTTTCTTATCTTTGTCACAGAATTCAACAGGATCAGCAGTAGGTGTTGGGAACAGTACAAACTCTTGTCTTTGTACTTGTACCTTTTCTGTCCCTGTTCCTGCATTATGCTTATTACTGAAACCCGAAGAATTAGACAGTGAATCAATGTCAAATAGCCAATCAGGACCTGAACCAAGTTGATTTGGTGTGTTCTCATTGCATTTGACATTGTCACTTTCTTCAATAATCCTAGAAGAGGTGTTGAAAACTCTGTAGGCCTTACTTTGAGATGAATATCCAACAAGAAACCCATCCTCAACTTTGCTATCAAACTTGCCTAGGTGAGTTTTGGTATTGAGAATTGTGCAAGGACACCCAAATGGTTTGAAAAATCCAATAAAAGGTTTCTTCTTTTTAAAAAGCTCATAAGGTGTCTTGTCTTGGGATTTCACTACTAGAACTCTGTTTTGAACATAGCAGGCAGTATTAACTGCTTCTGCCCAAAAAGTAATTGGAAGTTTTAAATCTGTCAACAGAGATCTAACAGCTTCTATCAGAGTCCTATTTCTCCTTTCAGCAACACCATTCTGTTGAGGAGTCCTAGGAGCATTGTATTGTCTCTCAATGCCTTTTTCCTCACAGAAGCTGTTTAGGTCATTGTTTTTAAATTCAGTTCCATTATCAGACCTGATGACTTTAACTCTTAGATTTGTTTGGTTTTCAACTCTAAGAACAAAGTATTTGATCAGTCCACTTGTCTCATCCTTAGTCCTCAGAAAATAGACCCAAGTGAATCTAGAGAAATCGTCAACAATAACCAAGCAGTAGGATTTCTTACCAATACTCATCACATTTGTAGGACCAAACAGATCCATATGCAGTAAATTAAGAGGTGAAGAGATTGTATTTATCTCTTTGGACTTATGAGAAGTTTTGTGCTGTTTGCCTTTAAGACATGCAACACAATGATCATCACATGAAAATACCTTTTGTGGCCAACCTCTTACAAGGTTGTTTTTCACAAGTTTGTTCATTGTTTTAAAGTTCATGTGACACATCCTTCTGTGCCAAAGAGATGATTCATCCAATGAAGCTTTTGAATATAAACAATTTAAAGATGAAACAGAAGCTACACTCTCCAAGTCTAATCAATAGACATTGTCCTTTTTAGGAGTTCTAAGTGGTATCATACTTTCATCAACTACCTTGAACCCTGGAGCAAGGATAATACATTTAGTATCATTGAATAATATGCTATGTTTCTTGTCATAGACTTGTGATACACTTAACAGGTTGTATCTCAATTGTTCAACATAGTATATATCCTCAAAGGTCATCTTACCTTTTGACACATTACCTTTTCCACTTATCTTTCCACCTGCTGGATTATCACCAAAAGCAACATGTCCTCCATCAATTCTTTTGAAGTTTTGAAGGCAGGCTATGTTACCTGTCATGTGCCTGGAACAACCACTACCCACATGCCAAATGCTCCTTCCCTTGAGCTGTTGTTTGCCCTGCATATATAATAAAGCAGTTAGTTTTTAATAGGAACCTAAGCCAAAGTGGTCTTGGCTTTCCCATTCTCATCAACATATTCATATTCAGACTTGATGAGATTATCAAACTGAGGAATCTTATTGCTTGAATACTTTGTCAGAATAATGAGCCTGTCACTAGAAGCAGTACTAACTTGATTAACAGTACTAACTTTGTTAGCAGTACTAACATCATTAGAAGTACTAATTGGGTTAGCAGTACTAACTTTGTTAGCAGTATTAACTGAGTTAGCAGTAGTATTGCTTGCAGCAACACTATTTCTGTCAGCAGTACTATTTGAAGTAGCAGTACTAACAGATTTCTTTACTTTTGGAACCCAAACCTGGACAAAGTTGTTTGCTTTCTTTTTCTTTAAGATACTTTTTGGCTTATTTGGAGTATTTTTCTTTGAATTAGCAAACTTATTCTGAGCATGAGATTTTATAGGTGCCCTTCTCACATTCTCAACCATATGATTTCTTATTTGCTTCTTATAACCAACAGGATTTTGTATATTTCTTTGAAAAATGATCCTTTGGTTAATAGGTTGAAATAACAGTGTTTGGCTAGATGATTTAACTTGCCACAGATAAAACAAGGCTTTGGTCTGCTAATTTTTCTCAGATCAATTCCTTGTTTTAAGGCCCACTGATTATTCCTATTTCTTTGATTTCCCCTTGTTTTATCATGTTGTTGGGGCTGATTCTGTTTACAAGTACAAGGATTAACAACAGTGGTTTCCATGTAATGGACTCCCTGTACCTTTCCCTTCCCTCTCTTAGAACTTTCAACCTTCTCACTCTTTACAAAAGGTTTACCCCCCCTTCATTAGTAAGGATATGATTTTCTAAAGGAATTTATTTAAGGTCATCCTTATTCTTACCCTTAGTGGTCTCTTCTTCAGCCTCTTCCTCAATCACTACACTGTCAAGAGGATCTACATCTGTGGCTCCTGCAGGTAGGTCTATTTTCTCTTGTCTTTCTAAGAGGTCTGAAGTAGGAGGGATATAGTTATTGTTATAGGGTGGAGGGGGTACTATTGTATCCTAAACCTCTTTTCAGGTTGTCATGGACTTGAGATTTTAGAAGTGAGTCCATTGCTTTCGAGGCATTGGAAAACTTCTCAATGTATAACTTGGCTTTCTCAAAATCACTCCTTATCTTCTCACATTCCTCTTCAGACTTTTTAAGCTTAACCTCTAACTGATTCTTTTCCCACTTCCAGTAGTTAGTATCATATGTGTGTTGAAGTTCATTGGCTTTGTATGCCTTAATCTGTTCTTCCAAATTCTCAACAATCACAACATACTCTCTTCTATCATTCTCTAACCTTTTTAGGTCATCACACATGCTTTGATTGCGATCCCTGTACTTTTTAACAGTTTCTATGCAAGATTTTGAGCAAAGGTTAGATTTTACCTCTGTGGGAATATCAGTGCTTGCTGACTCTGAAACTTTAGCCATTAAAGCTTGATTCTGAATTGCTTCTTCTGCTTGGTCACTCCAATCAAATCCCATTCCTTCTTGGGAAATAAGAGCTTGAGAAGAGTTCCTGTTGTTGAAGCTAGTGGACTGTGATGATTGATGGTGGCTAGTATGCTGTTGAGGCATTTCCACTTCTACATTCTCTTGCAAAGTGCCCCAACTTGTGACACTTGTAACATTCAACCTTGGATTTATCAAATCCAACCCCATCTCTCTTTTCTAAGCAAAGTTATTCCTTCCAGTCCTTTTGATGAATCTTTTTACCCTCATTGTGAGCATAGCCATCTGCCACTTGATATTCATCTCTTCCAGATCATCAGCATTTATCTGTTCTAAGTCATCATTAATTAGAGTGGAATTAGCATGACTGGCTAGAAAAGCTTCTAAAACTGAGTCATTAGATACATCTTGCTTTGATCCATAGGCAGCACTAACTGATTCTGTATTAGCATCAAAATCAGTAGAAGATGATAAAAGAGCAGCATTGTATGAGTATCCAGAGGGCCTCTTCTTTGCCTCTACCTCTGATTCAAACACACTAAGGTCATTATAGAGGTCATCCAGTTCCTTGTCCTCCAGTTGGTCATTCTGTCTGAAGGAGACAGTGTACATAATCCATTCATCACCAAGAGATCTTAAAAATTTTCTGTTAACATCATCTTGATCTATCTAGACACCTACAGTAGCCAATTCACCAATTAACTTATTAAATCTATCAAAAGTTTGAGTCATGGACTCATTCTTAGTAGAAATGAAGTTTTCATATTGCTGCTTCAGGATGGCCTTCTGATTTCTCTTGGTACTTTTGGTACCAGAAAATCTTTTCTCCAGTGCATTCCATAGAATTTGTGCATCCGTGCAGTTACAGAACTGGTGTTGGTACTCATTAGGTATAGCCAAGAGTAGAGTGCTCAAGGCTTTCATCTCTGTCTGCCTCATCTTCCTTTCCCCATCAGTCTTCGGAGGAGGTCTCTTGCCTTCTGCATCCATCTTTCCTCCATCTGAGGGACCATTCTCAATGATGTCCCACATTGAGAAGTCTGTGAGAAGAATATATTGCTTGATTCTGATCTTCCACATGTCAAACTCATTAGGTTTGAGCATGGGAACCTTTGATACCAAAACACTGTCGCTTGAACTGTCCATGATTATAGGTTTATGAGTTTTCTAGCTCTGATACCACTTGTCAAGATCGAAAAATTCTAATGAAGAATTTTAATTAACACACTCAGAAACAATGTTAAAGAAGTTGCGAAAAAACACTTTAACATTAAATCAATAAAACAGTACTTGAATGCAAATCACAAGTTATATTGATTAAACTTAATGATTACAAACAAAACCTCAATCTGTTGAACAGGCTCAACAGACGTTCAATACTTCTCTATTGAAAGGACTTCTAAGAACCTTGAGGTTAATTCTCTAAAAACAAACGTATATGGAAAACTTCTATCAAAAACTATCTTCTGTATCAAGAACTTCTAGACTATATATACAGAATTAATTACAAGATAATTATCAAAACAAAATTTTATCTTCATAATCCATTCCATAATTATCTTCATCTCTATCTCCACCTCCTATTCTTTCTCTTCAAGCATTATCTTCATAAGCAGTATTAACTTCATCCTTATCCAGCAGCATTAACATCCTCAGTAGTATTAATCATGCTTGCAGTATTAACTCTTCACTTGCAGTAGTAATCTTCAAGCAGTACTAACTACTAGCAGTACTAACTCTCCAAGCAGTACTAACTATTCAAGTAGCAGCACTAACTCTTCAAGCAGTATTAATTCTACTAGCAGTAGTAATTGTTCATCTTGTAGTAGTAATACCTTTCAAGTAGCAGTAGTATCCATCCTTAGCACATTCAGACCCAACAATTTCATCGATATAAAGCTTTGCCAACTTGTCCATCGGTAGGGTCTCGCGCATAGCTAAGAAGTGAGTGCTCTTGGTCAACCGATCGACTATCACCCAAATGGTATCGTGATCTCTCAGGTTTTCAAAAATTTGGTCACGAAATCCATGGTGATGTGTTCCCACTTCCATTCGGGAATCTCTAGGGATTGAAGGCTTCCGTAAGGTCGTTGGTGCTCGACCTTTACTTATAGGCATGTCACGCATCACTGCACATAGCATGCCATATCTAATTTCAAAACTTCATAACCGACCACCAATAATAGCTTCAAATCCGTATACATTTTTGTACTCCCCGGATGTATGGAATACTTGGACTTATGGGCGTCTTTAAGAAGAAGTTCCCGGTTTCCCCCAATCTTAGGCACCCAAACACGTCCATTGAACAACTTTACTCTACGGATATCTTCCGTCAAGAGCGATCGTTGTTTCGTAATCACTTTATCCTTGAGGTTTTCCTCCAACAAAGCCTCCACTTGAGACTGTTAAGTCAGATTTTATAGTAATCATTGTTTTTATAGACTTGGTCTAATACTATGTTTAGAGAGCTTATCTGTGTTGTATTATCCAAGGATATTTAAGTCCCTTGTGGCTTTGGTCTTTGTAAGGAACTCACGCATATTCTCAATACATCATACTTTGCGCTTCAAACTCTATCTCTCTACTTTCTTTCTCTAAAGATTTAGTTGATTTTGGGATTATCAATTGGTATCAGAGCAGTTCTAAATCTGAGAGAATTGAGAGAAAAGTTTTTCGAAATCTGAATTTGTAGTTGAATCAGAAAATTTGATCGATTTTCTTGATTTTTTCAAGAAAATCTCATTTTTTGATTTTTCATCAAATTCGGATCGTTTTCTAAATAAATTTCTTTGTAATTTGGTTTGTTGGATTCGAAATCATTGTTAGAACACTTTTGATTCACATCAGATTGCAAGAAAATTGAGTTTTGATTTTCAATTTCAAATTTTTTTGAGTTTCTGGAAAAAGTATTTGAACGTACTGTTGGATTAACGATTTCAAGATTTTGCAAATTTTGATCGATTTGTTTGATTCAAAGTTGTTAGAAAGTAGTTTTCGAACATATTTGTGAAAGAAAATATCATTACATTCAGTTCAGTAATCGATTTTTGGAGGTTTTTCTTGATTTTCATCGTTTTGCGCCAGATCTGAAGTTTGCACGAGTTCTTCAAGATTTGCGCTAGTTCATCCTCAACTTTGCGCGAGGTACATCAAGTTTTCATCAAGTTCAGGGTTTCAATTCTTCACGCAAAGTTATTTTTGTGCGACAAGCATCTCGCGCAAGTACAAGTTTGCGCCAGTTATTGATCAAGCAAAGTTTAGTTTTTGCGTCATCATCTGCTCACGAAAAGTTCTAGTTCTCTCTATCTGAAGTTCGCGTAAAGTCTAATTTGCGCCAACAATATCTCACGCAAAGATCAGTGTGCACCATCTTTATCTAACACAAAGTAAAGTTTGCGCCATATTCTTCTCAAGTAAAGTCTAATTTGCGCTATTTATCTCTCACTCAAAGAGTGGTTTTCGTCATCAACATCTCACGCAAATCTCGTTTGCGCCATCAGCACATAGCGCAAAATCAGTTTTGCGTCACTCATTAATCACGCAAATTTCTTTTGCGTCATCCTCTGCTCGCGCAAAACATAATTTTCGCCATCCACTGTTAGCGCAACTCTCAGTTTGCGTCAATTTCTCTATGTTCAAGACTTACAATTTTTCTCTGGATTTCTGAAGATATGGATTCTGAAAAGTTTGCGTTTCAAGCTCAGTTCTACAAGAGTGATCTCATGATGTCATTGGGCTCAGAAACTCGTCCTCCGGTTCAGGTTGATGAAAATGAATTTACTCAGTGGCAAGATCGGTTTCTGAATTTCATCGAGCGTCAAAAGAATGGAGATGACATGATGAAGATTCTTTCTGAAGGATCTTTTGTACAACACACTCTGGCTTCTGGCTTATCAAAACCTACCAAAGAGTATACACCCGATGAGTTGGTGCAATACAAAGCCGATCGTGATGTAAAGGCTAATCTGATACTAGCTTTGCCAAATTCTATCTACAACAGGATTGATTGTTTAAAAAACAATCCTAAGCTAATGTGGGCACAACTAGAAAAGATTATGCTTGGGTCAACAGTTGCAACTCAACTTCGGCATACGCGCTACATGAACAACTTTGAAGAATTCAAAGCCAAAGATGGGGAGTCACTGAAAAATGTTTATGACAGATTCTGTGCGGTGATAAATGATCTGAGGAAGATAAAAGTGGAAAAGACTGAGCTAGAGACAAATCTGAAGTTCCTCAATGCTTTGCAACCGGAATGGAATAAATCTTGCCATCGCTTGAGGAATGATGTCAGAATATCATCTACGCAAATCCAAGAATTGTACGAGATTCTGATGACAGATGAATGCATAGTCATAGAGAAGAAGGACAAATTTGATAAGAAGAATAAGAAGACAGTGGACACAGTTGCACTTCTCACAAGCAAACTGTCTGAACAAACATTATCCGAAAATGCTTATGATGGTGCAACTGATGACGATGGTGAAGCTCTTCAGAAAGCTATGATTCTTCTCTCTCAACACTATCAGAAGAAGTTCCAACCTCGGTTGGGTTCCAACAATCTTCGCTTCACTTCTAGGTCTCAGAATGTCAAAGTACCCGAGGTTAAGAAAGCAGCTGCATTTTTAAATGTGGAAAGCCGAGTCACATAGCTAAGGAGTGTAGAGTGAAGAAAGTTCGGGATTCGGCATATTATCGAAAGAAATTGGAACTCGCTGAAAAGAGAGAGAATGGAACTGCTTTATTAGTTGAAGAAGAATTTTAGCTAGATCACTCCGATGATGAAGCTGATAATGTTGAGTCTGCTCATATGTGCTTCATCGGAGATGATCAGAGTGATGATGATGACACTGATGAAGATGAGGTACTTTCTGATTTTGATTACATTTTTATTTCTTCACAAATGAACATTATTATTTCTGCTTTACATGATTTACGCTCGAAGTTATTATCTGAAAAACAATTAAATTCAGAAAAGTCAAATTTGATTGATAAATTACAAATTTCTTTGAAAGATGAAAAATCTATTTTGGATCATACAAAAGACATCTTTCAAAAGAAATTAGATGATTTAGAAAAATCAAATATGACTTATCTTGATTCTTTGACAGAGTTGACCAAATTAAAAGATAACTTTTTAGATAAAATAAATGAGTCAGAAGAAAAATTATATCGAAGAAATCAATCTGAACAAACTATTTATTTGAACAAACCGCGGAGTTATGAGTCTATAAAAGAAAAATGGGGACTTGGTTTTGAAAATTCTCATTGTTTAAACAATGCGATAGAAAAATCCCCTACTTTATATAAATACGATTACCTAACTCTTGCTAAATATGCTCCTCAATTTAAAATTGATTGGATGAATGAAAAACAAGTGTTAGAAATCGAAAATGAGAAAATGATGAATAATAAGAAAAAGGAAATTTCTTTTGTTTACACGAGCGAAAATGCCAAATATTTTCCTGACAAATCAAAGAAGGGCCGAAAAAGTTTAAATGACATATCTCCCATTAAGTCTTCAGTGTCTGATTATTATGTTAATATATATGACACTGAATCTGATAAGGAAAATATCTCTCCAATCTTTTATGATTTTAAGAGATATACTCCTCCATTAGTATTAGAAGGCAAAATCATTGACCTTGAAGATAAAATGGAAGATCAAAATATTCAAAGAGAAATTGAATCTGATGTTATTCTTTCTTTTATGACTTCAAGTCTTGAAGAAAAATTAATTTCTCAAAAACAAGATTCTGTGTCTGGCCTTTCTTCTGATTTTAAAGAAAAAAAAAGGAAGTTCTAAAATCTGAAAACTTTTCTCAAAAATTTTCTGACTCCGAGGTAAGTTCAGATTTATTGTTTGATCAGTTGGGTTTATTAGGTAAAATTGTTTCTTCTGATTCAAATCTTAAATCAAAAATTCTTGATGAATCTTTTACGCTAAGTGATGATTATTATAAACCAAAGCGTAAAAGAAGATGGTCAAAGAAGTCAAAGAAACAAGATACTGTTATTTTTGAAAATACTAATTCTTCTGATTCAAAATTTTCAGATAGGACTTTGAGTACTCCAACAAAGAAGATATGGAGGGTCAAGCGGACATCTGCTGAATCTACGACTGATGAAGATAGATATGTAGACAAAATCTATAAAAGTGATTCATTTGGTACTTGTAATAAAATTTCCAATTACTCTATAAAGCAAATGATTCGAATTTCAAAAGATGGCTCATATTCTTCTTCTGATTCTAGTTCAGATGATTATGCTTTCTCTTCTACTGATTCTTATATTCATTATTCTGATAATATTTCTCGTGCTTTCAATGTTAAATCTAACAAATATTTCCCTACAATAACTGCAACTAACTTTCATGAACCCAAATACAAGTGGGTACCAAAATCAAAGATTGACTCTAAGTTGCAGGCATCTAATGTCAAGGGGGAGTAAGAGAAAGTTGGCTTCTAAGTACATCAACTTAGAACCCGTACTTCAATGGACTTCGACTTCTAAACATGTCAGTTTAGGACTCGTTCTTCAATGATTATAGCTTCTGGACTAATGACAAACTGTGAGTACATCTACTTAATTCCGCTGCATATATCTCTGAATATGATGTTATTCCAGTTTTTCTCATGTTTTTCAAGAAACTGAGCATGTTCAACTAACTCTTGTTTTGTACAACCCAAATCTTTCATTTGAGACACAAATTCTTTATACATTATATAAAAGATGATATTATTGAATTTTATTTTGTTTCGACTAAATATCAATTTGCCGATTATTTACATTTGTGTTAAATGAAATTTTTTGTTTTCAAACTCGGCATGTTGAATTTAAAAGTTTAAATCTTTACAAATTTTATTCTATAAAGTAAAAGCTTTACATGTTTTCTTTCTTTTGAATAAAATGTGTGTCTAGGATAAATTTTCAAGTTGCTTTGTTTATATCGAAGTTTTATATGTTCAACTTTCAAGTCCACCAAAAGTCGAAAAGTTAGCAACATTTTTGACACTTTTGATACTGCTTTAAAGTTTTGTGATTCGGAATATTTATAGTTTACAATGCTTCGAAATCCTAAAAAGTCAGAATTATGGATTGTAATGAAAACATGGGCTAAGCACTTAGATGTAAAACTGGGTGATTGAGATGAATTATATATAAAATTCAGAAATCTCTAAGTTTAAAAGTTTGTACATGTGACCTTTCTGGTTTGGGAAAGTAAGTTTCGTGGGATGCTTGTCATCTGGTCCCCTAAGGTCAATTGATCTGGGAGTGATCGAACCCAAATCCTTCTATAGAATCAGATCGAAAGTCATGTTCTACTGGTATGAATGGGTTTAGGATATGTCGATGTAGCCTTTCTGATCTGGGAAAGTAAGTTCCAAGGGTTGCTTGACACCTAGTCCCCTAAGGCCAACTGGTCTGGGAGCGGCTGACCCAAATCCTGCAATAGGGTCAGATAGAAAGTTACGTTTACGGCATGTTCTTTACTTACCAAACTTTTTGATTAAAAAAATGCCAAAGTGCATAAGCTTAAAAGATGTCAAAGTGCACAAGCTTAAAAGATGCCAAAGAGTACACTCATGTGAAGATGCCAATGTGCACAATGCTAAAAGATGCCAATGAGCACACATCTCATGATACTTGGTGATATGTTTGAGTTGCAATAAACCTATAAATTTGTGAAAATCTTAAATTTTGATGGCTTAGTGTGAGTACATGCAAAGTTTTCTATTATATTTTTAGAATTACATTTTCTTGAAGCTAATCGAAGTTCACATGCGAGCACACTGAATAGATTGATGAAAGTTTTTGAAACTGAACATGGCTTAACTTGATATGCAATGAAACTTGTATCTGTATCCAACAACATACACTTGACTTCATCTGATAGATTAATCTGTGATATTTTACCAAGTAGAATTTAATTTGTTTAGTATTTAAAATTTTATATGTTTAGTTGTTTCAAAATACATATTCAGTATATTTTTCTTTTTACATTGATGTTTCAATTCGTGTGTTCTCATAATTTTGTAAATGGGTTTGTGCATTATTTAAGGGGGAGTGAATAAGGAGAATATTCTAAAAATATCATATCTGTTTTCGAGGGGGAGTATCTGATTCTCTATACGAACGCTAACTTGAATTGTCATATTTAGTGCATTTGTGTAGGGGGAGTCAAAGAGCTTAACAGGTGAAAATTTTCTGATTTCAAGTCAACTTTGCGCCAACAGTTGGTAGCGCAAAACTCAACTTTGAGCCACCTTCATCTAGCGCAAACTAAGTTTGTGCCACCAACATGTAGCGCAAACCTTCCCTCTTTCTCTTTACTCTGATTTTGCAGATCTGAAGCTGTCTTGTCTCCAACATTTGCATAACCAAGTTGATCCAGATCATCAAGGTCATGAGGGGGAGAAGTTAAGGAGAAGTTAAAGAGACAAAGAGTTCAAACGTTTATCTGCTGATCAAGATTCGCCCAAGATTCTATACTCTCATCTAGCTACTAATTCTTTTGTTGTTCCAGCTTCGACCACCATAGTTCATTCAAGTTCATTTAAAAGAGGTGCATCGTATAGAGCACAAGCTGATGAACCGATTGTTCTTTCAAGCTAATCATAAACAGGTCCAGTTTTGTCAAGACAGCAAAGGCAACATAAAATTGAAAGATGCTGAGAAGATTTTTTTTTAAAAGTCAAGAAGCTTCGCTAAGTCGCTTAGATGGTCCGAGTTGATTTAGAAGATAAATATTGAAGACCATAGCGCCAATGATTACTAAGGGGGAGATTGTTAAGTCAGATTTTATAGTAATCATTGTTTTTATAGACTTGGTCTAATACTGTGTTTAGAGAGCTTATCTGTGTTGTATTATCCAAGGGTATTTAAGTCCCTTGTGGCTTTGGTCTATGTAAGGAACTCACGCATATTCTCAATACATCATACTTTGCACTTCAAACTCTATCTCTCTACTTTCTTTCTCTAAAGATTTAGTTGATTTTGGGATTATCAGAGACGTCTTAATTTTCTCAATGAGGCTTGACACTAGCTCGATTCTTGAAAGGGTGGCCCGGATGCCTCCACTATAGTCTTTCCGCCTCAAGGAGTCGGCGACCACGTTTGCCTTACCGGGGTGGTAAAGCAACTCGCGATCGTAATCCTTTAGTAACTCGAGCCACCGTCTTTGCCTCATATTCAACTCTTTTTGATCAAAGACATATTTCAGACTCTTGTGGTCCATGTAGAGAGTGCATTTCGTGCCATAGAGATAGTGTCGCCATAGCTTCAAGTTTAACACTACCACCGCCAACTCCAAATCATGGGTAGGATAATTCTTTTCATGAACTTTGAGTTGTCTTGATGCGTATGTGATCACCTTCCCTCTTTGCATCAACACGCAACCCAAATCCATCTTTGAAGGGTCGCTATAAACCATGAAGTCTTCCGACCCTTCGGGTTGAGATAAAATTGGAGCTTCATACAACCTCTTTTGTAATGTCCGGTACGCCTTCTCTTGTGCCTCGATCCAAACAAATTTCACGTTATTCTGAGTTAGAGCGGTCAAAGATGAATCAATTTTGGAGAAGTCTTAGATAAATCTCCGATAATAGCCCGCTAAACCCAAGAAGCTTCGTATCTGTAACTCCCTCAAATTTGGAAAGTGCGACTAATTAAAAACTTTCAACAATACCTTAAAGGATAATAAAATTTCTTACTACCAGTCCATAATTGAAATACATTTCTAGGTTGAACCATCAACAAATAATTAAAGTGTTACATAAAGACTAACTAAAGTCAAGTGTTACTATATCCCAATAACAATCGCTATCTCCAATATAAGTTGGTAAGATTTCATCAAGCTAATCACCTCTTCGAGCACACAACTAGCACTCATCTCTTCACAGCGTCGCTAGAACTAATCCCGAAATGGAACCTGATGCACATGCCAACAAATAAAAAAGGTTAGGCTAACGTCTAGTTAGTTCAAGAGTTTTATATCATGATTATAAAGGAAAACGTAAAATGGAAATATTGTAACTTATAGACATGATCCTTTAAAATGATTTACGTTAAAATAAGAGAACAACTCATTTATCAATAATATGCATTTTATAGATGGACGCCTCAACACCAAAACATGCTTTCATGAAATAATGCAATCCAACACTTACTCAAAACGAGAATAATGGTAATGCTCAGTAAACTTTATAAAACAAACGACCAAAATATGAGTAAACTCAAGTCTCCAAAATTATAGCATAATGGAGATAACCCAAACTCAAAGCGTCACCGAAAACAAGGATAAAACTAAATACCCCAAAACAACACCTCTCGGTGACGGGGGATTCCCGAATTCCAAGGCTAGTGGCGGAACACAAAAGTAGGTCACATTCCAAGTTACTGAGCTCACCATACTAGGAATCCATGTCCAAGAGCTCGCCGACTCGTACTAAGATGTGGGGGAGGGCACCCGAGGATTCCTAATCATGCTCATTCACTAGGATTACATTTACGACCCATGGCTAGTATCCGGTCCCACATAACCGTACCAAGTTGCCTCTGAGGACCCAATGTCTCAACTAGCTACAAATGGGTAGTGACTATCCCATAAAAACAGGCTCATAAATTAAATCACGGATGTAGGTCCGAGTATTGGAATCTACGAGCCCTCACCGTATTATCCTCGAAATCCCATAACTAATTCTGGTGCCAACATATAAATAATAACCCTTTTTCCTTTTTAAATAATAAAGTGTAACGCCCCGGATTTCCGCTTTGTATCTTGTTATTCTGATGTATAAGCTTTTGTCTTTAGCACCGTGTTTAGATTTAAGTTGAGATGGATTTTGAGAGATTTGGGGACTAGCAGTGACTTACGCGAGTTACACCGCGACTTGAGGTCGCAGAACAACCCGCGAAACCCACTGGATGTCTTGGGTTTTAGGGACACGGGCGAGTTATGCCGCGAGTGGAAGTCGCGGCATAACCCGCGAAGCTCTCCTGGTCGACTTAAAGTTGGTTTTCATCAAATATCTCATTCTTAAGATTTTCTCTCTCTCTCTTCAGTCTCTCTTCTCTCTCTCTAAATCGTTTCTCTCTCTCTCTCTAGAGTTTGGTGGTTAAAATCTAGTGTTTGATCCGAGGTTTCGGTGTAGAAAGCTTCGTCTTATCAAGGGGGTCGATATCTGGATCTTCGGGTTTTCGTATAAACCAATTGGGTGAGTTCCTACTATCATTTTAAACTGTATACATATCAAAAGATACCTTTTGGAACTCCTATATATCTCCATGGTTTCAGATCTATGTTTTCTACATATTTGATATAACTTGAGTTTTGGGAGATTTTAGGGTTCCCGATCATTGTGTTTACTAAAATGATGGATCTTATCTTATTGAAGTAAAATGATGTTTTACTTGTACATTTTGTGGTATGTGAAAAGAATGTTTAAGAACTCATTTTAACGATTTTCATTCTTACCATAAGTTGAACTGGAAATGACATTTTGTTTATAAAATGTGTTTATACCATATGTTTATCTATGGTTGGTCACATATGTTGTTGTGACGAGTCTGTACCATTACTAGCGGATCCCTAGGTTTTTAGTCGACTGATATTATTTGGTGGTTACCAAGTAAAGAACATATAGAGCTACATGTGCATTAAATTGTGAGGCTCTGGCCGTTAATAAATAAGAACTACATGTGCATTAAATTGTGAGGTTCTGGCCGTTAACGATTTATTGTTGGGATGTCACATTCCCCATTATGTAACTATGGATGCATATGATCCTCGGGGGCAACTTGGTACGGTTATGTGAGGCCGGATACTAGCCATGGTTCATAGTGATCCTAGTGAAGGAGTATACATTGGTTTTGCTTGGGGCTAGATCTCACGTTGTAGCACGGACTTATGTGTTCGTATCCTCGGATTCCAATTGTTTAACTCATAACTCGGATTTGTGGTCTACTTTGTGTTACACCACCATCCTTGGTAAAATGGTTCTTTTGTCATCGTATGATGAGTCTTTGGACCGAAAAGGCCCGGTTGTGGCGAAATGTTATCTTTTATAAATTAAACCTTTATGAAAAGATTTCCTTATAATACTGATGTTTATATCTCTGATTTTGAATAAACTGTATGTTCTCACTAGGCTTTAAGCCTAACACTTTTTCTCAAATGATGTGTATAACAGGTTTCCCTTAGCGGTGGGTTGCATAGGGTCTTTAAGAGTCGAGCGTGGACTCGAGGCATATTTTGAGATGTATAGTATTTGGTGTTGGGCATTGTTTAAGTCCCATCTTTTAGTGAATTTTGGTTCGTCAAGTGTTGTAGTCTAGACGGTTATGTTTAGATTAGTTTTGTTGATAAATTCTATATCCGTATGAGTTTTGTATAGTCATAAGGACTGATCCCCTTTATGGGAAGTTTATATCATTACGGATGTCTTGTTGCCATATTTCCAGGTTTTAATTTACTCTGAATTTTAGAGTGTTACAAGTTGGTATCAGAGCTCTAGTTTAAGCGAACTAGGCATGAATGTAAGATGTCTAGACTTAGACTGAGTTTGATAGGCACGGATTGTGAGATTGGGTAGAACTTCTAAGATGGGTTAGTCTTAGAATCGACGGAAGTTATGTTCATCGAGCGTTGTAATGACGGTAACAAGAACCCTTATGTGTTATATGTTCATAATCTCACTTAGCTAATGTGATTATGAGGATATTTTACGTGAGTGTAATTGGTTTGCTAATGTTATGACAATTGGTAGACGTAGCGGTACGTTTCTTTCGTGCGTGTTTCAATTAAACTCTTCCTTACCCTTCCTCGTGCTTGTGTTTACCTGCTCTACCTTGGTATGTTGACTGTTAGAGTAGTGCGAAAGTTTCTAAGCGAGTAAGCTAAGGAATGATTGTTGGTTATAGCAAGGTCTCTTTGGGATGATGGTAATTGCGTAGAACGCATTAAGTTAATCATCTTGAGCCAGATTCGTCGGTGGAATTAGAACTATATCTTGTTAGATCGATTCTATTTCGAGGAGATTTGTAAGTTAATTAATGGGATGGTTGCCCTATGATGCCGGAGGCATCCGGTTGATTTTAGTACGTCGGGATGTTGGGATGCATAATATTAAGATGTGAGTGCCGACCGAATTCATGCATTAAATTTATTTCTAAAATAAGGTTGCATAAATTGTTTTTCTTGATCGCCAACCATAAAGTAAATTACTTTATAACGTTTTGGCAAAACATTTAGCAATCAACATATTTTAAACTATGAGCATAAGCATGCTTAAAATGGTTTGTTGCACTGATTTCAAATTGTTATCAAAACTCTCTTTGTTCACGTCTTGTGTTTAAATGCTATTTTTGGATGTCGAAATATCTGTGTTTTAACGCTTCTCGAGTTAATGGGCAAGTAACTGTGGAATTTTGACCTTGACATTGGATCTCTTCCACGTATGTCAATGGTTTTAAAGGAAGAGTTATTCCCATGCTTTTGAGTAGGTGTTTCTTTGGAATTTTTAGTTGTGTGAGTTCTGTTGAATTCTTGAAGTTTTGTTTTACGGATTCTTTTGTCGCATGCGTATATTTTGAGATGCGTGAGTTTAATATCATTGCGTGCAAGTTATGAATTCTTTGGGCGTCGTGTCTCATCAAAAATCTTGTCAAAATGGTCGCCTTACCTGTGTTGCAAAATGGAAATTTGGACACCACTTGATTTTAGCGTTAATGAGTTTTATAAAATCCAGTTGGATTATGGTGTCACATCTTACGACTTTTGTGTCGCGTAAATGATTTCAGGAACATGTGCATATGCATCATTGTGTGCGTTAATTTCGGGGTTTTGTTAACAAATGTCAACCGTCGGGTACTATGTGCATTGGATTTAAGTATAACGTTGGTGTGAATGATTGCATAAACGATTTATGTATTTTTTTTAAAAACAGGACTTTCGTTCTGACCCTATTTCCATCATTAACTCTTACTGTTAAAAATTTCCGCAAGGCATTTTAGCAAATTAGCGGTATTTTGGTCGTTGTAGTTTCTATTTTGGTCAAATGTATTTATCCTTGCAACGGGAAGCTTTAAACTCGATTTGAAATTTTATTTGCATCCCCGTTAATTTACCGCCCTTTGGGGAATGAATTGTTGCATATGGGGTGAGTTGAAAATTCTTTTGCTGCAACGCCTCTTGGTTATAGAGGAGGAATTTTAAAGATAAAATTGTGAATTT
Source organism: Arctium minus (assembly GCA_954870635.1). Lineage (NCBI taxonomy): Eukaryota > Viridiplantae > Streptophyta > Magnoliopsida > Asterales > Asteraceae > Arctium > Arctium minus. The sequence goes on from OX941085.1 coordinate 62,720,022, forward strand.
TCCTTTGGAGTTGTACAAACAATTGTTGCACATGTCGAAGTGCAAGAACCTATTTTCACGTTTATAGTGTAAACTATTGCATATCTTTTACTCGGTATTTCTCAAGGTGCGAGTATTTTGTTAAGTTTTCGTATTCGGTAACTTGGATTGTTTTAACATTATAAATTGCTCATGTCGAGCTTGAATATTTCAACAAGTAAATAGCGTGATTTACATATTCTGGGTGATTTTGTACACGTAAAATCTACATTATGATTTATGCATCTTAGTATATTTGTGTTAATCATAAAATCCCATATTATCAAGCTAATTACTCAAGATATGAACATTATGGCTCAAGAACTAGAGAGAGAATCTAGAGAGAGAAAGTAGATCTTGTATTACACACACTCTAGAATTACAATATTCAAATGCCTCTAGTTCGTTTTTACATGATTACACAAACCAAACTATATATACCATCTATCTATTACAAAGCCTTAATGGCTAAGGAAACTAAACTAGCTTTGACTAAGACAATATTAACTTTTACATTGTTGACTTTCCTATTAAATCTTGGATACAATATTTAGACCTAACAATCTCCCCCTTTGTATTCAAGATTTAATAAAAATTTGATGCAGATCTTCAGCTCTTGATTCTTCATCTTTTATCTCTTGACGCTTTCAAAAACTTTGCTCTTTTGCAGCTTTTGAAGAATCATGAAAAGTCTTTTTAAACTTTGAAACTTTGGAAAGTCAACATGCCTTGAACAAGAATAGAAAAACTTAGAAACTTTATCTCTGAAAAACTTTTGTCTTCAATCAAAATTGTATCTTCATCACTTTGATCTCTGAATCATCTTCGGAAGAAACAAACTTTCTTGAATCATCAAATTTTGTTTGAACATTCTTCCTTCAGAATCTTTTGGCTTTGAATTTCTTTATCAGACTTGAACTTTAAATCAGCGGAAGCAATTTGAACTTTAGGCTTGAACTTTGAACTTGAACTCTGAAATTGAATCTTTATAATTCTCCCCCTTTTTGATGATGTGAGCATCATTATCATCAAAATATCATCAATTTCAACATAGGCTTTGATTCCCCCCTTTGTGAACAACAAACAATCTCCCCTTGATATTTCTGTACTTTTGATCTGAAGAGCCGAATCATGAACAGTATATATCCGAATCTTTTCAAATTCAGACATAATGAGCGTGTAACCCTGATTCAACAAATGAAACAGTTAGAAATGCCTGTCAGTAACACAAAGTTACTGTGTACAACAAATGTACATTTTAAGGAGCTGGCTTGATGATGACTCCCCAGGACTTCCATTCAATCATTGAAAAACACAAGGTTTATCTATGAATGTTCTGACAGAAAAACAGATTTTCTGTGTGCTCGTGCTTGTGTTTTGAAAGAATTAGCACAATGATTGTGTTTCATAAGGCTCAAAGTATGTAAATCACTGTGACAGCAATGATTATACATGGACTCAATGTGCATGAGAAAGGGTCGAAGGTGGGGCAACTTTCCTTCTTTTTCAATATCAGTATCTTCCAAGTGAAGATCCGATAGATTATGTGCTGCTTCCCCAGAAAATGTGAAACATTCTCTTTTTAAGAAAAGAATGAGTAGCTAGTGGGATTGTATACAAGAGATGGCATGGGCTATTTGCCTATTTCAATGATGATCACCAAAGAAATGTGAACCAATCAGTAATGTGGCTGCCCGACTTAGAAAGTGGTAGGTGCAGAGTTCTGATATTCTTTTAACTCTGATCTCACACCCTCTTTCTTTTTATCATTATACTCACATCTAACCAATCTCTAATTTCCATTTTACCTCTGCCCACCCCCACACTCTATTCTTTTAGACCCCTCTCCCCTGAATCACTCAAAGGATTTCTTCTGGGGTAGGAAACACTGGTTATCGTGAATCCATGGAAGATCTATTAAGCACTCACACTGAATCCCATGTTCCTAAAAGTACATGCCTATCAATGATTTTCTTGACATGTAAAGCACAAGAAATCATATGTCAGAGTATGTATGCTCATCAAAAATCAGATATGAAATTTGAGCATTTTGAACTTTGAAGATTTCTCAAAACAAGAATATTGAATGAATGAAATGAAGTCAAGAGAATTGTTTTGAGAATTTGACAATGATTAAAAGCAGATCAAATGAAATAGCTAGGGTATCAAAGAATTGGATATTTTGTTTATATGAACAAATATAAACAATTTATCAATGAAAGCACAAATATGAAAAAAAATGAATGATGCTCAACAACTTTGAATTTCAAACGGGGGTATTACCATCGAAAAAATTATTTGAATTTGAGACATGGTAATAACAATTTCAAATAAAATACTAAACCGGTGTGTATGAATACTTGACAGTATATGGACAAGATAATACACAAGTATTGATCTTTGGAAACACACGGTCAGTTAAACATTAAAGCACAAAAATTGAAAAACATTTAAAAATCACACTTCTAAATTCATAAAATCGATTGAGAATAAGAAGTGGTTTGAACATTTAAGAAAAGGTTTTTCATGTTCGAAAGTTGTCCTTCTTTCAAACAATCAGAGATCTAGGATCAGAAGATTTTTACCTTTGTGGCTCCCCCTCAAATCAAGATATAAAGATTTGATCTTTTGAGCTCTCTCTGGATATTAGCACAATATCCATCTTTGATCATTGATGAATGGGTCCTGATCTGTCATGTGATCAGAAGCCACTTTATTCATATTATTTATTCAAAAATAAAAGGACAGAAAGCAGTAAAACGATTATAGAATGAGTTCTGATCTGAAATAATCAGAAGTCATCACCTTTACTCCCCCTTAAATTAAGCATCTGAAATATGTCAGTTAAAACAGGATAGAGATCAAACACTCCCTTTGAATTGTTAGACCATCAATATCAGAAAAATTTAGCAAAGAAAAAGTTTAGGATAGATATCAGATCAATTCACTCGGGATGAAGACCATCAATATCCATCGGATGCAAGCATACAGGAGTAAGGTCTTTTTGATCACTGAGGTACGGGTCCTAAGCTGTTGTGCTTAGAAGCCAAACTCCGTTGAAGGCCGGGTCCTAAGCTGATGTGCTTAGAAACCATAATCTTTTATCCTTGAAGTCCGGGTTTTGAACTGTTGTGTTCAAAAGCCATTTTATTCTCTTACTCCCCCTTGGCTTGAGGTGCCTTCAACACAAAATCAATTTTCTTCTTTGGTACCCACTGGTAGTTGGGTCCAGAAATGTTAGTTGCAGTGCGTGTGGGGGTCACAGAGTAAGAACCATACCAGTAATGATCATTTGTTTTGTGAAAATAATCATGTGTACAACAAATAGAACAATAAAATTTCTTACCTCTAGGTGCTTTGTTCTTCTTTACTTTGTGTACATGTACACATGATTTCATCTCTTTCAGCTCATTTATCTTATCATCTTTGACTGGTTTCTTTTTCCACACCAGTTTCTCTTTCATGAAACTTGTTCTCCTTGGAAAAGTATCTGAACTATCTAAATAATCATCATAAAAAAGGTTAGTGCGACGAATCTGATTAAAGGATTTGACTGACCTGTTTGAAGAGATGAATTTCTGATTTGAACTTGAAACAGATTTTTCAAGTTCTTTGATCTTTGATGCAAAATTATCTCTTTCTTTCACAAGCTGATCAATCTTTGTCTTGAATTCAGACTTCGTTCTTTGTTCATTCAGTGCATTGGCAGACAGTTCAGACAACTTGGAAGTCAGTTTCTTGATTTCATTCTTAAATAAGCACCTTTCTTCTTCAAACCCTTTTTCAGAATCATTTCGTTGGCCAGATAATTCTTTAAAGAATCCTACATTCTTCTTTTCTATGGCCTTCTTTTCCTGAGCAAATTTCTCTCTTTCCAATATCAGTACTTTCTCAAAATCTGAGATTTGTTGAGAAAGATTAAGGCATTTAAGCTCCACTGACTTCTTTTCTTCATAACTCTTCTTTGAGAAATCTGAGAACTTCTTTGAAAAATTTTTCTTTTCATTTTCAAGATCAGCTTTATTTGCATCAAGTTGTTTTTCCAAATCAGATAAATTCTTTCTCAGCTCAAAGTTCTCTGATTCCAATCCCTTTATCTTCTCATCATTCTGACCAGAAGATCTTTTCAGAAGATCTTCATTGATAATCTTTAAAGCACTAATTTCCTCTTTTAGTCTGATGCTTTCTTCATAATGCTCTTTTGACTTTTGTGAGTGAAAGTCAACAGCATGACCCAGATTAATTTTCTCTAATTCCAGCTTTCTAATTTTCTCTTCAAGCTCAGCAAAATATCCCATCTTGAAAGAGTACATCAACTTGCAGTGAATGATCGTTGCAAACTATATATATCAGAAAATCAAAAATCAGATTGAATTGAAATCTTAAAAAAAATATTTCGTGAAAATTGAAATTTGATCAATACTTGTTAATTCGCAATGTAGAAAAAAAATATTTTCAAAGATGACCAATACTTTTTTTTTTTTTTTTAAACTAAGACAGGGAGACCCGCACAATTGAGAAATTCGGGTCACAGAGGAAACGCACAACAGGCTATGCGTATGTAGCCTGAACCTCACAATGAACTATGCGGGTGTAGAAGGAAACGCATATTGAGGTATGCGGGTCCTTGACGAAACGCATAGTGAGGTATGCGGGTCCTTCTTGAAGCGCAAAGTTGTGGTGTGCATGTGTAGTGTGAAACGTACACTCTGCTATGCGTGTGTAGTGTGAAACGCACACTCTGCTATGCGTGTGTAGTGTGAAACGCACACTCTGATGATCACACACAAACCTGGATGAATGAAACACACACCTCAGATGAATGAAACGCACACCTCAGATAAACGCACCCCTCAGATGAATGAAACACATATCTGATGAAGAACACGCATATCTGATGAATGAAACGCATATCTATAAAATCAACAAATATGCACCAAAAACACATCTAGACTTCGAATTTCAATCTGAAAATTTGACAATTCACTCACCTACACAAATCGAACACAATTCTAGCAAGCAAATTCGATTAAAAACACAGAAATCAACAAATTTGATTCAAGAACAGTGACAAAACACGTTTTCACGAAAATCTCAAAAATGAAAAATTGAAACCGATTTTGTTCGAATTTCAAGATAGAATCAAAACAACAATCAATCACCAACATAAATCGAACACAGTGAATCCATTTTCTTGCATTAAAAACGAATTTATCAATAAAATTCTGATGAAACAGTAAGAAACTCGTTTCTTGAAAATATTTTCGAAAAAACTCAAAAATCGATCCAAAAACACACAAATTTCAATTCAAACTCTGATCAAATCATTCTGAAAAGTTTGGTATGGCTCTGATACCAATTGTTAATCATAAAATCCCATATTATCAAGCTAATTACTCAAGATATGAACATTATGGCTCAAGAACTAGAGAGAGAATCTAGAGAGAGAAAGTAGATCTTGTATTACACACACTCTAGAATTACAATATTCAAATGCCTCTAGTTCGTTTTTACATGATTACACAAACCAAACTATATATACCATCTATCTATTACAAAGCCTTAATGGCTAAGGAAACTAAACTAGCTTTGACTAAGACAATATTGACTTTTACATTGTTGACTTTCCTATTAAATCTTGGATACAATATTTAGACCTAACAATTTGCATTCATAAAGCCTTTGGAAAATCTTTGGTCCCAATACGTGTTGAGTTTTGAGAAAGCATGTCTTTGTGGTGTGGGTTTTCATAAGCATTGTTTAAAGACATTTCATTATTTGGGGAAAACCGTTAAATGTCGAATAAATGTGTTTTAAGGTTTACGAGGCTTTCGTTGGTAATTTACGTGAAGTGTCGGGCCTTTGACTCGGGTTTTGACTGAATGAGTCGTGTGGACATTTGTCCGGATTTATAACCGCAATGAAAGATTTTAGTATGATGGAGTTTATTCGTGTTTTTGGTGAGTTAAAGTTGATTTGTGAAAATGGTGTACATGCCAAAATGTTTATTTTAAAGTGTTGTGTTTTACACTAAAATTGTTAACTGCTGATAAGTTTTGGTTATTTTAAAATGTTAGTTTTATGAACATGTTGAGACACCCATTTTGGGATCTTTGGTTATTTCGGTAAATAAATCATGTTGAAGTGTTTCTTTGATGATTTTACATATATAAGTGGAGTTCATTTGACGTAAGTGTCATTTGGTGTATTTGATCTTATAAATCTTTTCAGAAAATACATATTATTGTGTTATGAGGCATTTTGAAAACATAAGGCTATGAGTTCATTTGGAAAACAGTTTGTTTCAACCAACAATGAGATTTGAGTCAATTATACTTTTGGTCGTGTTTGCATAATAGTTGGTCAAACATGTTTCCATATTTATATCGACTTTCATTTGGGTATTTACGTAAACTATTGGGTCGTTGGCTCAGTTTTGACTAAATGGAGTCTTGAGGACATTTGTACGGTTTAAAAACAGTTGTGGAATTTTGGAGTATGATGGCGATTATTTCATGCCATTGGGAGTTACATGTTTTGGGAACTTTGGTTTTTCAGTTGGAGTCATGTAATGTTAGACAGTGTTGTAGTTCCATAGACAGTCTGTCTGTTTTGTAAAGCTTGAGGTTTTGGGTTACACTTAGTGACCGCTTGGGTTTGCTAGCGAGTAGACAATAGGTGGCACGAGCTGCTGAGTTGGAACTCGTCTGGATTGGACAGGCACCCGTGTCCGTAACCCCTTGAGGTGGAACTCGACAGAATATGGCTAGAGGCAATAAACGGTTTGAAGTTGTGATGTCTGGTATGGCATGGGAACTAAGATCGGGATACGTGGTGAAATCCAATAACTTCACGGGTGGCCCCATTCATTTGTTCTCGCCACCCCAGATGGAAACGTTTAGAGGTCATGCGAGGAAGTTGTATGGGTGGCCTACTTGCGTGTCCTTCTATTCTCTTTGTGTAAGGGTCTCTCCGTCGTAGACCCGGGGTATTTTAAACACTAATGTTATATTTTTACCAGCTTTGGTTATGTGGAGTCGACGGTAAATGATGGCTTTAATATTGGGTTCTCCCCACATATATTAAGGTTTGAATGAAATGTGTTATTCCTGCATATTGATAGTTAGTTTTCTTTCGTTTTTGGTCATGTGAGTATTGGTCCTAGTGTCCATGTTTTCGGACGTACGATGTGGATGGTGTTACTAATGTTTCATACTTCAAGTTAGTACAAGTTGTGTCAATTTATTAAGTATCATTGAAATGAAGGATCCATCTTTGAAATTGCATAACTTTGAAAAGGAGTTGTTCCATGTTTTAAAATTCATTATTTGAAAGGTTCTGTTCTAAAAGAGAAGTTCATCAAATTTAATTGCTTTTACTTATGTAAAACTCTTGAGCTCTCTAGGCATTAAGCCTAATCCTATATATATATTTTCAGCATGTGCATCAAATTCCTGTTGTGGGTTTTATTAGCGCCCGTCCTTTTTTTTGTCCGAATGTATAGATTAGTGGTATGTTTAGAGATTAATCTTTATAATGTGGTTGTGGACGAAGTATTTATGGAAGTATTAAGAAATTTGAATAAGGGCTATTTCCAGATTTAGAGTCGGATCGGAGTTAAGTGATAACAGAATCTGTGTTAACCGATTGCCGGAAAGACGCATTAGTGCGCCTTGTAAGAATATCTTTATCAATATTAGGAATGGATCAGTGAAATCTGAGAGTTTTGTGAAGATTAGCGTCGACCATTAGCTTTGAGTTCGGAACCGTGCAGTTCGAAAGAAATTGGTAGATGGAAAGTTGAGGTCGCTAAATTCCTGGAGGTAGTAATGATCACCTAAGGTTGGGAGGCAACCGTAACCTTGTGAGTAAAGGTTACTGTAGATAGTTGAGTGTTCGCTTGGTTAGGATTGAATCGTGCCCAAGAAGGGTAGCTCATGTGGATGTCGGTATTAGGATCTCGTTATTGATTCTGGATTTTGGGTTTGTGACGATCTTCTCTGCGGACAGTGTTCCATTGAGAAGAGTAGATTTCGAGGACGAAATCATTCTAAGGTTGGGAGAATTGTAACGCCCCGGATTTCCGCTTTGTATCTTGTTATTCTGATGTATAAGCTTTTGTCTTTAGCACCGTGTTTAGATTTAAGTTGAGATGGATTTTGAGAGATTTGGGGACTAGCAGTGACTTACGCGAGTTACACCGCGACTTGAGGTCGCGGCACAACCCGCGAAACCCACTGGATGTCTTGGGTTTTAGGGACACGGGCGAGTTATGCCGCGAGTGGAAGTCGCGGCATAACCCGCGAAGCTCTCCTGGCCGACTTATAGTTGGTTTTCATCAAATATCTCATTCTTAAGATTTTCTCTCTCTCTCTCTTCAGTCTCTCTTCTCTCTCTCTAAATCGTTTCTCTCTCTCTCTCTAGAGTTTGGTGGTTAAAATCTCGTGTTTGATCCGAGGTTTCGGTGTAGAAAGCTTCGTCTTATCAAGGGGGTCGATATCTGGATCTTTGGGTTTTCGTATAAACCTATTGGGTGAGTTCCTACTATCATTTTAAACTGTATACATATCAAAAGAAACCTTTTGGAACTCCTATATATCTCCATGGTTTCAGATCTAAGTTTTCTACATATTTGATATAACTTGAGTTTTGGGAGATTTTAGGGTTCCCGATCATTGTGTTTACTAAAATGATGGATCTTATCTTATTGAAGTAAAATGATGTTTTACTTGTACATTTTGTGGTATGTGAAAAGAATGTTTAAGAACTCATTTTAATGATTTTCATTCTTACCAGAAGTTGAACTGGAAATGACATTTTGTTTATAAAATGTGTTTATACCATATGTTTATCTATGGTTGGTCACATATGTTGTTGTGACGAGTCTGTACCATTACTAGCGGATCCCTAGGTTTTGAGTCGACTGATATTATTTGGTGGTTACCAAGTAAAGAAAATATAGAGCTACATGTGCATTAAATTGTGAGGCTCTGGCCGTTAACAAATAAGAACTACATGTGCATTAAATTGTGAGGTTCTGGCCGTTAACGATTTATTGTTGGGATGTCACATTCCCCATTATGTAGCTATGGATGCATATGATCCTCGGGGGCAACTTGGTACGGTTATGTGAGGCCGGATACTAGCCATGGTTCATAGTGATCCTAGTGAAGGAGTATACATTGGTTTTGCTTGGGGCTAGATCTCACGTTGTAGCACGGACTTATGTGTTCGTATCCTCGGATTCCAATTGTTTAGCTCATAACTCGGATTTGTGGTCTACTTTGTGTTACACCACAATCCTTGGTAAAATGGTTCTTTTGTCATCGTATGATGAGTCTTTGGACCGAAAAGGCCCGGTTGTGGCGAAATGTTATCTTTTATAATTTAAACCTTTATGAAAAGATTTCCTTATAATACTGATGTTTATATCTCTGATTTTGAATAAACTGTATGTTCTCACTAGGCTTTAAGCCTAACACTTTTTCTCAAATGATGTGTATAACAGGTTTCCCTTAGCGGTGGGTTGCACAGGGTCTTTGAGAGTCGAGCGTGGACTCGAGGCATATTTTGAGATGTCTAGTATTTGGTGTTGGGCATTGTTTAAGTCCTATCTTTTAGTGTTGTAGTCTAGACGGTTATGTTTAGATTAGTTTTGTTGATAAATTCTATATCCGTATGAGTTTTGTATAGTCATAAGGACTGATCCCTTTTATGGGAAGTTTATATCATTACGGATGTCTTGTTGCCATATTTCCAGGTTTTAATTTACTCTGAATTTTAGAGTGTTACATAAAGACCGACTCATATGCCTATGGATCCACTGCATTACAGTCTAAAATAGTACATGACTCCAATTGAATGACCAACGCACTCAAAACATGTAATTCTCAAATGATGCGCATTAACCGCCATCATACTCAAAACTCCACAACGGGCTATTAAACAGGACAAATGTCCTCAAGACTCATTTTAGTCAAAACCGAGACAAAGGTTCAACAATTTACTTAAATCTCCAATGAAAGCCAGTGTAAACATTAAAATTCGTTTGACCAACGGATATGCAAACACAACGACCAAAAGTAAGATTAGCTCAAAACTCATCATTGGTTGAGGCAACCCATTTTCCAAATGAACTTATACCCTTATATTTCCAAAATGCCTCATAACACAATAATATGCATTTTCCAAATGGTTTATAAGATCAAATGCACAAAAATGACATTTACATCAAATGAACTCCATTTATATATAAAATCACCTAGGAAGCATATCAACATGATTTATTTACCAAAATGTTCAAAAGTCCCAAAGATGTGTGTTAAATAAATTTATAAAGTTAAACACTTCCCAAAATAACCAAACTTATCAGTAGTTAACAATTTCATGTAAAACGCAAAACACTTTAAAATAAACATTTTGGCATGTACACCGTTTTCACAAATCAACTTGAACTCACCTTGCTAGATTTAGGCTAAATCTAGGTTTTACTCCCAAAACTTAAATCTCCATTGATGAAGGCTTGAATCACCAAGAAACCTCCCTAGATCTTAGATCTAACACATAGGGGTGTCAAATTTGTACCATGACAAACCAACCAATTCATTACCAACCGTACAAATTCAATTGGTACCAACTAAATTGGTACCAATTAAATTGGTTGGTACTACCGTACCAACTTCACAAACTTGGTTGGTACGTGGTATTGAAAACCGTCTACCACGGTAATACCGTACCGTACCGACTTATATATATATATATATATATTATTTTTAATTTTTATAAAAAATCTACAAAATGAAATATATTTAATTATTAATGTATTATTTATGCATCTGATGATGAGATATCCTGATTGTTTTTTAAAGAGATTAAATTACTTAGTAAATTAACATTTTATTGTTTTACAATTAAAGTAAAAAAGTAAAAGTATTACTCAGCCCTTAAACTCAATCGTATGTTTTACTTTATGTTGAACTATATGTTCTTGGAACTTTGAATGCTTTTGTTATATTACTTTCTGTGATATAGCCGAGCATGTTATTCACTTGTGTGGATTGTGGACAAACGGGTTTGATGTTTCTAATTTTCTATCCATTTTTTTAGACAACATGCTTGTATTCAATTGTTTTGGACAACATGTTTGTAAACTTTGTATTAAATCATTTGGAGTTTTGGACAACAGGTTTTCTACACATGTTTGTAATATAAAATTTTGAAATGTTGGTACAATACCGTACCAACATGCACCAACCGAAAAAAGTTGGTACCAAGTAAGTTGGTACCAATTAGAGTTGGTTGGTACACGGTATAAATTTTTGCGTATCAATTATAATTGGTTGGTACACGGTATTAAGAAAAAAACATGGTACCGTATCATGTTCACCCCTACAACACATCTACAAGATCACCTTCACCACACAAGTCACCTTCACCAAAATGTTCAAAAGTCCCAAAGATGTGTGTTAAATAAATTTATAAAGTTAAACACTTCCCATAATAACCAAACTTATCATTAGTTAACAATTTCATGTAAAACGCAAAACACTTTAAAATAAACATTTTGGCATGTACACCGTTTTCACAAATCAACTTGAACTCACCTTGCTAGATTTAGGCTAAATCTAGGTTTTACCCCTAAAACTTGAATCTCCATTGATGAAGGCTTGAATCACCAAGAAACCTCCCTAGATCTTAGATCCAACACATCTACAAGATCTCCTTCACCACACAAGTCATCAAAATCACACCCAAGTTGAAGGATAAAAGGGAAAAGGATGAAACCATCAAACCCTAGCTTAACATTAAGAGAGATGAGGAGATTAACACCACAAAATACTATTTTATTCTCCAATAGAATTCAAATATCTTGATATATCCTTGAATATCTCTCAAAAACAAAACCATGGCAACTTGAATCACCAAAAACGGAATTGAGATGCAAAAGTTGTGAAGAAATGAAGTTCTAGGGCTGAAAATCGGGTTTTATGCTCTAAAAGGGCGTTTCCCGACTTACCACGCGTCCATAAGTCACGGCCTAAGTCATCCACTTCCCATAATTCGCGCGGGTAGCTCTAAGTCATGGCACAAGTCACGTAGTGCACTGTCCGCCCGGTTTTCTTCTCGTTCACTGTTTTGGCCATAACTTCTTCGTTATAGCTCCGATTTTGCTCCGGAAAGAACCGTTGGACTTGTAATTGAATCCTTCATACACCAAGACTATAAAATATAGGATTAAAATACAAAATACTATATCTTGTTTTTCCCTTAAAATTACCGATTTCTGTATTAACTTGAAATGATACTTTTCAAAATCAGGGTGTTACAGTATCTCAGACGGACTCTTGGGAGGTTCCCAATTCATCATTGCTTCAATTTTAGAGGGGTCCAATTTCACTCCATCTCGAATGACAACGTGGCCCAAGAATTGATCCTTCTCCAACCAAAAGTCTCACTTGAAGAACCTGGCATAAAGTCCCTCTTTTCTCAATACTTCTAGGACTTCCCGAAGGTGTTGCTAGTGCTCCGTCTCGCTCTTGGAATACAAGAGTATGTCATCGATGAACACAATAACCAACTTGTCGAGGAATGGTCAACACACTCTATTCATCAAGTCCATGAACACCGCTGGTGCGTTGGTTAGGCCAAACGACATTACTAGGAAATCGTAATGACCGTAACACATCCTAAAAGCCGTCTTCGGGATGTCATCTTTCTTTACCTTCATTTGGTGATAACTGGAACGCAAATCGATCTTTGAGAAGCAACCTACTCCTTGAAGTTGGTCGAACAAGTTATCGATTCTCGAAAGTGGATACTTTTTCTTCACAGTCGCCTTGTTCAACTCCCTATAGTCGATGCACATCCGCATCGTGCCATCATTCTTCTTGACAAACAAGACCGGAGCTCCCCAAGGTAACGAGCTCGGTCTTATGAAACCCTTCTCAAGAAGATCTTGGAGTTGACTCATCATCTCTTTCATCTCAGATGGAGCTAATTGGTAAAGGCTCGAGCAATGAAGTCGCCCCTGAAACAAGTTTAATCCGGAACTCTACTTGACGATCGGGTGGTAAACCGGGCTAGTCGTCCGGGAAGAGATCCGGAAACTCGCGTACTACCTTCACAACTTCAAGTTTCTTATTCTCGATCTTGACGTCTATCACGTACGCCAGAAAGGATGAACGTCCCTTCACCAAGCATTTTTGCGCTTTAGCCATGGTGATGATCGCCACTGTAATATCCGGGTTCGAAATTTTTAATAATTTTGGGAGTTGGGAGAAAAGTTAAGCGAAACCCAAAGTTCAAGGGGGTTAAATGTAACTTGGGTTATATATATATATATATATAAATTTAACCCTAAGATATTTATCAGAATTCATATTTTGAGGTCGGCTGAAGGAAGAAGGAACAGCAGAGAAAGAGGGTTTTGAAGGATCGATCGTTTTCTTCAAAATCAAGGTATGATTCTAGTCTAATACTCCCTTCTGCAGTAAGATTAGTCGGTAAATGATATCGTTGACAAGCTTTTAGCCGTTGTATTGAGATTTGAGAGTTATCATAGTTATGTTCGAGTTTTGAATTGCCCTGTGTGAGTTTGATTGAATATCGACCGGACTAGGGAGGGGCGCGGACCGGTGTTGAGCGGTGTGGCGCAAACCGGTGTTGATCAGTGTGGTGCGGACCGGTGTCAACAGGTGAGGTACCGACCGGTGTCGACCGGTATGTTGTCAACCGGTGTCGACCGGGGTGGTAGCACTGTGTGTTAGTTTTGAAATGTTTTAGAAAGAAAGAGAGAATTATCTGTGTTTTGGCTTACCGATTTATCGGTGTTGTCGTAGGTAGTGAATCGTTAGAAAGCGGGCTTTAAGCGAGAAGGATCTGAGGTGAGTCTTTCAAGCTAAATCCTTTACGATTTCGAAAGTTATTTGATAAATGTGAGTTTTCTGAACTGCACGTTAATTATATACACGCGTTTTATATAATGTTGTTAATTAGATGTATGCATACATTTAATTCGTGAGATTTGACCTAAGTCGGGAAGTGTGGCCCGCCTGCTCGTACCGGGGAGTGTGGCCCGTTTATGCCATTGGGGTGTATCCCCAAAATAAGGCAGTACGAGATAGACATACCGTCTTTGACGACAGTGTTGGTCAGTAGTGTGAGTTACGCTTGCGAAGCGTAAAGTAGTAGTGTGAATTACGCTTGCGAAGCGTAAAGTGTGGTAAAATTTTGATCAGTAGAATGAGTTACGCTCGTGAGGCGTAAGGCTTTGTTTAAATGTTTTAAATAATATTTGAACTGTTGCAGAAGCGCTTGGAGGAGACACACTAGACCATTGGTCTAACCCTCGCTCTTTCAAAATTATAACCCTTTTTCAGGTTATCGCAAGGTAGCAAGTTCCAGTAAGGGTAAAGAGAAGATGTGAGTGTAACACCCTCAAATTTGGAAAGAGCGACTAAATAAAAACTTTCAGAAATACCTTAAAGGATAATAATAGTCCAAAATCGAAGTACATTTCTAAATTGAACCATCAACAAATAATTAAAGTCTTACATAAAGACTAACTAGAGTCGAGTGTTAATAAATCCTAATGACAATCGCTATCTCCAAATATACGTGCGGAATACTTCATCAAGCTAGACACCTCTTTAAGCACACAACTAGTACTCATCGCTTCTCAGTGCCGCTAGAACTAAACCCGGAATGAAACCTAATGCATATGTTGACAAATAAAAAGGTTAGGCTAACGTCTAGTGAGTTCAAGAGTTTATATCATGATTATAAAGGAAAAACGTAAAAGGGAAATATCGTAACTCATAATCATGATCCTTTAAAAATGATTTAGTTAACAAATAAGAGAACAACTCATTTACTAATAATATGCATTTTATAAATGGATGCCTCAACGCCAAAATATTCTTTCATGAAATAATGAAATCCAATACTTATTCAAAACGAGAATAATGGTAATGCTCGAATAATGAAATTCGAGTAAGCTTTATAAATTAAACGACCAAAATATGAGTAAACTCAAGTTTCTAAGATTATAGCATAAGAGAGATAATTCAGACTCAAAACGTGGATATAAATTGACTCCCAATTTATGATAATGCATATAATACTTCATATCCCAAAACACGGGTAGGGATTAATACTCAACCCATAAAACATGGAATGGATTCATGTATGCAAAATGTCACCGAAAACAAATGTATAAAAGTCTCAACCCAAAAACAACACCTTTCGGTGACGGAGGAGAACCCGATTTCGCATAATGTGACGTGCACAAAGTAAGCCACACATTACGTTAAAGTGGTATAAGTATTGGGCTCAACATCTTTCAGAATACACCCATAGATACTAGCACGGAGGACTTACACTATACCAAAGAAGCCAACCGCGCCTCAATGGGGAAAACCAAACCTTCCCTCATCAGACAAAGCAATAAATGTATCGAGCTCAGCATCTTTCAGCATACACCCATTTGATACGAGCACGAAGGACTTATAACCCAATCTGATGCCGAACGTGCCTCGATGTGGAAAACTAGTCATCCCAACACCGGAATAAAATACAAAAGTGCTCATGGATCCATAGCAGACGGGGCTGAAACATTACATGACACAAAACGAATGACCTAATGCATTCAAAACATGTATTTCCCAAATAATATGCAATAAATGCAAATCATAACCAAGCGCTCTATAGTGAGCTATCAAATCCGGACAAGTGTCCCCAAGACCCAACAAAACCCAAGCCGAGACATATGCTCAACAAATCCAAAGACTCAACGTTAAAAATCATAAAATGAAATTAAACGTAAATGACCCGAAGTAATGTAACCCATGCTACAACACACCCAAATAACTTGACATGATTTAGATTGGGACAAAACATTTTCCAAAATGGGTTTATACCTTTTATTCTTTCAAACCATCCCATGACACCCAATAAAACACATTTATACTCAAAATTATGCTCCATGAAATAAATCATTTAAATACCCAAAATATATGATTTATTTATCAAAATGCCTAAATCCTAAATGTGGGTGTTTTATAAGTTTATAAAACTGAATATTTCCAAATAACCAAAATTTATCACATGATTAGCAATTAACCACTTTCATACAAAACATGTAAACACTTTAAAATAGACATTTTGGCATGTACACCGTTTTCAAAAATCAACTTGAACTCACCTTGCTAGATTTAGGTTAAATCTAGATTTTACCCACTTAGAGCTTCATTGAAGAAACTTAATTCTTCAAACCAATCTCCAAAAACCTATATCCATACATTCCAACCGTAAATAACCACATTCAACCATATTGAAACATTATCCAAACATTACACATCAAAATCTCCATTTTTGTCCAAACCCCAATTTCGACTTAGATTTCTCCAAAACCATCAAACCCGAAATTGATAAAACACACACTAGGATAATCATCAATGGAGAATTTATAACTTATTTTAAGGTTTATAAATGGAAGGGATATACTTACCATTTAGGTTTTGACGAAAACCTAGAAAACCCAAAGATTCTTGAAGATGGAGGTGATGATGATGAACTCTTGACCTTTGCTTCCAATCCACCACCAAATACTCATGAATCTTCCCAAAACTAACAATATAAGCTTAAAAATTTCTCAAATACGAAACCATGTCAACTTGAATCACCAAAATCGGAGTTGAAATGAGAGAGTTATGAAGAAATGAAGAATGAGGCTGAAAATCGCGACTTTTAACACTCTGGTACCCGTAGGCTATTGTGCCAGGCCATAGTGACAACGTCACAATCGCCGGGCATAATCGCCGAGATGGTACCGAGAGTGTTTTGACTCTGGCGATTGTGACAGGCTATAGTGACAGTATCACAATCGCCGGGCACTATAGCCGAGCACGTACCGAACACTGTTTTGGCCATAACTTCTTCATTTTAGCTCCGATTTCGCTCCGGAAAGAACCGTTGGACTCGCAATTGAATCCTTCATCTATCAAGACTATAAAATCAAGGGTTCAATCCCAAAATAAAATATCTTATTTTTCCTTAATATATCGGTTCTTGTATTAACTTGAATTGATACCTCTCGAAAATCGGGGTGTTACAATCCTCCCAACCTTAAATAAGATTTCGTCCTCGAAATCTGGAACCACCAAGCACCCAACGTCATACTTGAAAAGATCGATTGATTTCCTATCCATAAGGAATGGCTTCATGAAACTTCACCTCATATACGGGCCAGATTACATTCCGGTTTAGGTTGTCGCTGCGTTTCTCATAACATGTCGTTACAAACTAAATCTCAACGATCAATATATTTCACCGACGTCAGGATGACCTCGGTTGCCTCCCAACCTTGGATTGCTCGTATTACCTCAAGAGTAATTTACGACCTTATTCAGTCATTTCCACCAAGAATACCCCAAAGCAAACCTTTCCTTTAGATACCTCTAATTGCAACGCGTCCAAGTCTCCTCGATAATCGATTTATACTTAAAGTCCACCTCGACATTCTCACCAAATGTATCTAATAAACATTACCACCAAACTCCCACCATGCACTCAAGCATCGAATTCCAAATCAGCGAAAGTCCTGACAATTACCAAAATACCAATGATCGATTTATAATTATCAATATCTAATTTCCTTAATATTACCGCTCGTCCTGCAGACGCACCAGATCTAACGGAAATACACAGAAGCACACCAATAGTTATTGTCCTCAAAATAGAGTGTCGACACCTATCCTCGGAATGACCATTATGCAAACGTGGGTATACTACCAAATATTTCATTCCCGATTAGCAATATTGATTCAAAGTTGACACCTACTCTTGGAAGTAGTCACCCAAATCCAACATCCTTACCGGTCAACCATAACATCATCATTATTCACGAATACCCAACAATATAGTAAACCACCGACACATAGCATGTCATCGTACCAAATTCCCACAATTCCAAAACCAACCATACCCAAACAACCGAACATGATTTTAATCCACAGGTTTAATGAAGCATAAAGATCGTTACTTAACTAACTGGGAGAAAGCACAAGCCTAACACCCTCGTACTTCGGTGCGAGACAATCCAAGAACCAAAATCCCAAAATTCGGACTAATCACCGGTCGCCTTATCCGACGCTTCAAAACCACAAGGACGCCTCCAGACCTTATTGACAAGTCCTTTCACAAAGAGGGTTTAAAGTTATGGTTCTACTAAGTTCAAGGGTTTTTCAAGCTACAATGCCAATCTATCATTTTATAAAGCTTCCAAGTTCATAAGCTTTATAACAATTAACCACGCGAGTAAAAATCAACTACCGTTTACTTGGTAGGTTTCAAAATTGATCATCAATACAGCGCATATGAAACCATTTCAAAAATCCGATTGTTCAATACTTAAGTTAATAAAGACAATAATAGAACATGCGCAACAATTTACACTATACGTGAAAATAGGTTTCTGCACCATCATACGTGCCATAAATGTTTGTACAACTCTAAAAGAGAGATTCACAATTTTAACCTTAAAATTCTTCCTCTTTAACCAAAAGACGTTGTGGAAAAAATAATTTTCAGCAACCCCATAAGCAACCGATTAATCCCCACAGTTCGGTAAAATGGTGGAAATACAAATAAAATTTCAAATAGAGTTTAAAGCCTCCGGTCGTAGAGGTAAACACACTTAACCCTAATAGAAATTATAGCGACATAAGTACTGCTAATTTGATAAATGCATAGCGTAAGTTTCTAACAATAAAAGTTAATGATCAAAATATGCTCAGAACAAAAGCTATGTTTGAAATAGCGTAGGTCTTTTATACAATTACTCACACTAACATTATACCTTAATCCCAAAGCGGAAAGTATGCAACGTTTGACATTTGTATAAAGCCCAAAGATAAATTTCATAATAATAAAATTTTCCAATACAACATGTGGGACGATATCAATTAACAGAATCATAAAATAATGTACTCCATAATGCATATGCACGTGCTCCCAAAACTGTTTACGTGGCGCAAAATGACGTAAGATGAGACACCATAACCCAACTGATTTTTCATAAAACTCATTAACGCTAAAATCATATGGTGTCAAAATTTTCATTTCTCAACAAAGAGCATAAAACGACAATATGTCTAAAATGTTAAACTTTTAAGAGTTTCCTCTTTTTTAATGCAATAAAAGGTAAAATGAGACTTTTCAACAAAATTTACATTGGACACGACGCCGAATAAGTCGCAAGTTTAGACGAAGCAAAAGTAAAACTCACGCATCAAAAGACATCGCAAAACAATACTCCCTGAAATTTAGCAAGACTCGTACGAACTAAAATTCTCAAGAAATTCCGACTCAAAACATGGGATTAACTTTTCCTTTAAAACCATTGACATACGTGGAGGTGATCCAATGTCTAGGTCAAAATCTCATAGTTACTTGCCCGATACCCAAATGACATTAAACATGGACATTACAATATCTAGGAATAGCGTTAAACACAAAAGAGGGACGGAGAGATTTTCAATATAAATTGCAATCACATGCAACAAAGCCGTTCTATGCATGCTTAAGCTCACAGTTCAAAATCTGATGAGTGCTAAAGGTTTTACCAAAACTTTGCAACATAACTCACTTTATGTTTTGAAAGCATGAGAAACAATTTATGCAAACTTATTTAGAAATAAGTCTTGGACATGGATTTAGTCGGCATGAAACATCTTAGAACTATGCTTCTCAATTCATACTATTGTCATTCGGATGTATCGAACATCATAGAGCAACAAACCCACCAATTCGGTTAATCTACAATCTCTTCTCAAAATAGAATTGGTTCAACAACTTATAGTTCTATTCCAACCAATAACCCTGACCCAAGATGGTCAACTTAATGCACTTATCGCACTTACTTATCATTCCCAAGTGACATTGCTATTAACATCAACCTTTCTTTAGATCACTCGCTTATAAACTTTCTCGCTACCCCAACGGTCATCATGCCAAGGTAGTTCAAGTATACATATGTAGCACGTAGGTTCACCATAACACTGGCCAGGTGCCATTATGAACGTACAATACATAGTTATCCTTGCGACCCTCGACAAGTTTCCCGTTTCTAGCGACTCGATCAATCCTCAAAATATCTTATCTTAGGGTACCTAATGTGAAACTTCACTTACAATTACTTATAAGAACTCTAGTTTGAGTCTAGGCATCCAAAGATCAATACCTAATTCTCTCAAACTTAAGCTCTGATACCAACTTGTAACACCCTCAAATTTGGAAAGAGCGACTAAATAAAAACTTTCAGAAATACCTTAAAGGATAATAAAATCTCTTACTAATAGTCCAAAATCGAAATACATTTCTAAATTGAACCATCAACAAATAATTAAAGTCTTACATAAAGACTAACTAGAGTCGAGTGTTACTAAATACCAATGACAATCGCTATCTCCAAATATACGTGCGGAAGACTTCATCAAGCTAGACACCTCTTTGAGCACACAACTAGAACTCATCGCTTCTCAGTGCCGCTAGAACTAAACCCGAAATGAAACCTGATGCACATGCCGACAAATAAAAAGGTTAGGCTAACGCCTAGTGAGTTCAAGAGTTTATATCATGATTATAAAGGAAAAACGTAAAAGGGAAATATCGTAACTTATAATCATGATCCTTTAAAAATGATTTAGTTAACAAATAAGAGAACAACTCATTTACTAATAATACACATTTTATAAATGGATGCCTCAACGCCAAAATATTCTTTCATGAAATAATGAAATCCAATACTTATTCAAAACGAGAATAATGGTAATGCTCGAATAATGAAATTCGAGTAAGCTTTATAAATTAAACGACCAAAATATGAGTAAACTCAAGTTTCTAAGATTATAGCATAAGAGAGATAATTCAGACTCAAAACGTGGATATAAATTGACTCCCAATTTACGATAATGCATATAATACTTCATATCCCAAAACACGGGTAGGGATTAATACTCAACCCATAAAACATGGAATGAACTCATGTATGCAAAATGTCACCGAAAACAAATGTATAAAAGACTCAGCCCAAAAACAACACCTTTCGGTGAAGGGGGAAAACCCGATTCCGCATAATGTGACGTGCACAAAGTAAGCCACACGTTACGTTAAAGTGGTATAAGTATCGGGCTCAACATCTTTCAGAATACACCCATAGATACTAGCACGGAGGACTTACACCATACCAAAGAAGCCAACCGCGCCTCAATGGGGAAAACCAAACGTTCCCCCATCGGACAAAGCAATAAATGTATCGAGCTCAACATCTTTCAGCATACACCCATTTGATTCGAGCACGAAGGAGTTATAACCCAATCCGATGCCGAACGTGCCTCGATGTGGAAAACTAGTCGTCCCAACACCGGAATAAAATACAAAAGTGCTCATGGATCCATAGCAGACGGGGCTGAAACATTACATGACTCAAAACGAATGACCTAATGCATTCAAAACACGTAATTCCCAAATAAGATGCAATAAATGCAAATCATAACCAAGCGCTCTATAGTGAGCTATCAAATCCGGACAAGTGTCCCCAAGACCCAACAAAACCCAAGCTGAGACATACGCTCAACAAATCCAAAGACTCAACGTTAAAAAATCATAAAATGAAATCAAACGTAAACGACCTGAAGTAATGCAACCCATGCTACAACACACCCAAATAACTTGACATGATTTAGATTGGGACAAAAATTTTCCAAAATGGGTTTATACCTTTTATTCTTTCAAACCATCCCATGACTCCCAATAAAAAACATTTATACTCAAAATTATGCTCCATGAAATAAATCATTTAAATACCCAAAATATATGATTTATTTATCAAAATGCCCAAATCCTAAATGTGGGTGTTTTATAAGTTTATAAAACTGAATATTTCCAACTAACCAAAATTTATCACATGATTAGCAGTTAACCATTTTCATACAAAACATGCAAACACTTTAAAATAGATATTTTGGCATGTACACCGTTTTCACAAATCAACTCGAACTCACCTTGCTAGATTTAGGTTAAATCTAGATTTTACCCACTTAGAGCTTCATTGAAGAAACTTGATTCTTCAAACCAATCTCCAAAAACCTATATACATACATTCCAACCGTAAATAACCACATTCAACCATATAGAAACATTATCCAAACATTACACATCAAAATCTCCATTTTTGTCCAAACCCCAATTTCGACCTAGATTTCTCCAAAACCATCAAACCCGAAATTGATAAAACACACACTAGGATAATCATCAATGGAGAATTTATAACTTATTTTAAGGTTTAGAAATGGAAGGGATACACTTACCATTTAGGTTTTGATGAAAACCTAGAAAACCCAAAGATTCTTGAAGATGGAGGTGATGATGATGAACTCTTGACCTTTGCTTCCAATCCACCACCAAATACTCATGAATCTTCCCAAAACTAACAATATAAGCTTGAAAATCTCTCAAATACGAAACCATGTCAACTTGAATCACCAAAATCGGAGTTGAAATGAGAGAGTTATGAAGAAATGAAGAATGAGGCTGAAAATCGCGACTTTTAACACTCTGGTATCCGTAGGCTATTGTGCCAGGCTATAGTGACAATGTCACAATCGTCGGGCACAATCGCCGAGATTTTACCGAGAGTGTTTGGACTCTGGTGATTGTGACAGGCTATAGTGACAGTGTCACAATCGCCGGGCACTATAGCCGAGCACGTACCGAACACTGTTTTGGCTATAACTTCTTCGTTTTAGCTCCGATTTCGCTCCGGAAAGAACCGTTGGACTCATAATTGAATCCTTCATCTATCAAGACTATAAAATAAAGGGTTCAATCCCAAAATCAAATATCTTATTTTTCCTTAATATATCGGTTCCTGTATTAACTTGAATTGATACCTCTCGAAAATCGAGGTGTTACAATGAGCTATTTCTAGGAGCTAGAAGATTCCTTGTAGTAGTATTACTTCTGACTCAATTGTGTTATAGGTTGTAGTTTCAACCCTTGTTTATTGAATTGTAGGCCTGGGCCGTTTTCATTGAAATATTATATTATGATATAATTAAAGTTTGGGTTGTTACAACCACCTCGCCTTTTCTCCTCTCACCATAGACAATCACAACATCATCACTAGGGATGGGGAGTAAGATTAATTTTTTAGAACATACGATCTCGGTGTCATTGTCCGCTAACCAATCCATGCCAACTACCACATCGAACCCACCAATAACCATGTGCATCAAATTTATCAGGAATTCTCTCCCCTCGATTCCAAGAGTGCATATCCTCAAGACATCACGAATTAGCACTTGACCACCATTCACTAATTCTACCACTAAAGCATCTTCTAAACTACTAGTGGGCATAGCAAGCTTTTGGCGAAAAGATTCAGATATGAAAGAAAAACTAGCACCGGAGTTAAATAACACACATGCAGGTACGAAGTTTAGGAGAAACGTACCCGATACCATGTCCGTTGATGCTTTGGATTCCTCAATTGTCATCTAGAAATCCCATCCCGAAACTCTGGGAGGGTTCTCCCTTTTCTTTGTTGCATTACCCGCTTTGAGCTTCGGGCAATCTTTTCTCACATGCCCCGGTGCCTTGCACTCGAAGCAGACAATCCCCTTCACCGGGCAGTCTCTTATAGGATGATCGGTCTTCCCACATTTGGAACGAGGAATTGGGTTTGAATTGCAATTTCCATGGTGCTTGCTCCAGCACTTTTGGCACTATCTTGCTTCTCGTCGGTTATCAAAGCTTCGACCCCCAATAAATGGTCAAGAGATCTTATGAGATCCAGAGTTTCTTTCCCATCTCCTCTTTGCCACTTGCGTAAACATCCTCCATAATCTGCTCCTCCTCGATGCTCTCACGAAGGGTGATGGCTTTGGAGTTTCGGACCATCGCCATCATGTCCAGCGGCAGTCCCTTCAGATAAGATCACTTTCTCTTTCTCAGTCGGGGCCACAAGCCCCACCAACCCAAGTTTCTCCATGAATTTTTGGGTGTACTCCCTCACCGACATGCTCCCTTTCTTGAGATCTCGAAATTCTTCTGCAATTCGGTCTATGGACCTCTCGTTACAATACCCTTCCATAACCTTCTTCTTGAATTCAGTCCAAGATAATTGGTTCAAGACAGTAGGGGAGGGTGGACTTAGTGACGTTCCACCAAATGAGATCCAGTCCCCTTAACATCTGGGAGCCAAATCTCACCTTCAGGCTCTCTTCACACTCGCAAGCGTCGAAGGCTTGCTCGATTTCTCGTAACCAGTTCATGCATGTAACCAGATTGTCAGACCCGATGAACTCCGGAGGTTTAGTGCATAAAAATGATTTGTAGTAGCAATCCCTCCTACCTTGCCTTCCTTCATTCGTCCCTGGCTCCTCGTTTGGGATCACATTACTGGTACCCCGGATTTTCCAACAACCACGTTCTCAGCAACGGTTTCGTTTCTTCGGTTGCTAACATCTAGGTCCTCAATCACTTTTAAGAGGAACTCCTACTACTTGGCTATAGCCTCATTCATAATCAGCATCATATTGGCCATCATCTCAGATTAGGGAGTTACCTCCTGAATGACCGGGTTGGACGAAGCCAGATCCACCCGTGGAATGATCTCGGGTCCTCCACCCAACAGTGGTGGTATAGGTGGATGTACAGCGGCCACAACCCTCTCTGGTTTATCAGTCGTTGAAGCGGTTGCCTCTCCTCCATCCACTCGTGTACGCGGTCTACCACGCGTACTTACCATTCTTAATCTGCCACACACACAAACGAGAATGGAGGTAAAGATAGATTAAAAGAATTAAACACGAAGAAACGCACTACTACATTTCATCAATTGTCATAATAACAGCAAATCAAGCATGCTCACGTAAAACACCTTCATAATAATGTTAGCTAAGTGAAATTATGAACATATAATATGTAAGGATTCTCGTTACCATTACCATAACTCTCAGTTGGTGTAATTTCCGTAGGCTCTAAGATCATCCTATTATAGACGTTCTACCCAAATCTCACAAGTCATGAGTTATTATCTCAGCTTAAGTCTAGCCATCTTACATTCATACCTAGTTCACTTAAACTAGGGGTAAATTTAAAACTGTAACACTCTAAAAAATAGGGGTAAATTTAAACCTGAATAAACGCAATAAATGACACCTTAATAGGTAGTAAATCACCTAAATGGGGAAACTGTATTAGCATTTACAAGTTATATCATTGGACATATGAAGTTGACAACAAACTCATATAAATTGGTTCATCTAGATTATGATAGTTGTCGACCCAATCTCCCAAAAGAATCTATTCCATTTGAACGCCAAAAACCCACAAATATAACTTCAAAAGTTGTCGCTATCGACCATCACTCAACTCTCACTTCTTGAAAGCCTCATCGCTAATGGAACCTGTTATACATGTCATTTGAGAAAAAGTGTTATGCTTAACGCCTAGTGAGAACAAACACTTTATATAAATTACTTGGAAATGATTGAATCATAAATAAATAACTTTACAATAATTTTAGAAAGGTGAAGTGCACCAAATAACCACATAAGGACCTTATGGTCCAAAAACATTTTGCAATGACGGGGGAGACCCGATTTCCAAGGATCGTGGTGAAACACAAAAACGCCTGATACGCGTTGCTTTATCAATGCAAAAACACAAAAACGCAAATGACGGGGGAGACCCGATTTCAAAGTTGTGAGCACAATATTGGGACCTGATACGCGTTGCTTTATCAATGCAAAAACGCCTATTTTTATCTTTATTCCACTTTATTTTATCATTTATATCCCAACTTTGAGTCTTTTCTTATCTAATTTAGCATTTATTATTTTATGGGAGCTAAAGTTATGATTTACTTGTTTTACAGCAATAAATGGGCTAATGTGGACTTGTTGGAATTGGAATTTGGTATTTACAGGAATGCTGCAGCATTTGAACCAGTGGTATTGGTAGACTCGGCTCAATCAAGGAAGGACGGGATTAACTAGAAGACAATGTGAAAAGTTATCTAGAAGTTTTGAAGAAAAATCCCTTGAAGACATTCAGATCTAGATTAGTTAGCTAACTAATTTTAGTTATGGTTATTTTCTTTTGCGCAAAAGCTTGTGTACTTTGTTAACCATTAGGTAAAGACTTTATTTTATGCCTTCTTTTATTACCATTTTGCCACTCCTTCTAGTATAAAATGATGTGTTGGGTAAGTGCTTTAGAATCATCACTAGCTTAAGAACTAAAACTACTTGTAGTTTAGTTCTCTCTCTCTCTCTCTCTCTCTCTAAGCTTGAAATTTAATTTATATGCATTTTTAGTTAATCTTTTATATTTTGTCATTTACTTTCAGTTATTTAATTTCAGTCATTTATTTTTATGCACTTACTTTATGTCATTTATTTTATATTTGCAAGTTATTTTTATTATGTGTAGCTAATCTTTAGTAGTTTGGGTGTGAGATAAGGTGAGATTTTAAACCAAAGGAAGGTAGCCATCGTTTTATAAAAATTACATTTTATTATTTTCGTTCAAGTTTTATAAAGCCAAGATACTTTTTGACAAGTTGATCACTCGAATAGTGTTAAAGAGTCGTGGACCTAGAGATAAGCCACTCAAAGGTACATCAACTTGGAGGATATAGAAAGTAGACTTGAGAGGGTTGCTAACAAAGAGATTTGTTACTCATATTTTCCAAATAAATTTATTCTCGACGAGTTGGTCGTTTGTCAAAGTGTTAATGTTTAGTGGATTCAGAGATAGACCACTTGGAACACACAAACTTGAATGATATGGGAATCGGCCCGAGAGGGTGATTTTAATGAAGAGATTTGTTATTCCATACGTTTTAAGGACACCATTGTGGCTACCTCGTTAACTAAGAGACTGTATAAGGGATTATGCATATCTCAGAAGACGAATGTTGATACAAGGGTCAAAATCTGAGAGGAATGTTCTTAAAACAAATGGTAAAATTCATTGTTGTAAAACAATGTTGTAGCATTGCTACAACATTGGCTACTGGAATTTGTGTTTAGGTCTCACTAAACATATTGCACCCATTCCCTTTCCATTATATTATGTTATATTCAGTGTTAACCTTGAGATAACTCTGTAGTTCCAGATTCTAACTCAATATATTCACACAATCAATGTAGGAAACTTTGTTTATTGATTTATCAACGATTACACAATCTCCATAAACTCATATACTTATTTCTTCCAATCTCTCTGTAAGCTATCTATGTGTGTTTTGTATGATGTAATCTATCTCTAATATGTGTGTGTCACTCTCCTTTTAAATAACACTTAGACCACCTATTTATATGGTCAACATGACCCATTTGACTTTGCATTACAATACAAAGTAAACATCCACACTTTACAAACTTTTACACTCTTGACCCTCTTTTAATCTTGAATACAATACAGTTCTAACAATCTCCCCCATTGGATTCAAGATTAAAAAAAAATTGACGATAATGTGACACCCCAAAATTGGGCAAATAAATAAATATGAAAAAGATAAAAAAAAGGGAAATAAAATAAAATGCGTTTTATTTTATTGGACCAAAAATGTGAAGAAAAATGTGAAAAGGAGCCAATTATGCTATTTAATGAAAGTGAGAAATGAATAAAAGAGTTATTATGTGATCGGACTAAAAATCAAAGAAAATGTCAGATGAGGGGTGAAAAGTGTAAAGTTGGTGAAATTATTGAAGTCAGGGGGCCGATTGCTATTATTTGATAGTTCAAGGTAGTGTCAGGCAGCAACCTTCTCATTTCAGAAGGATTGTTTCGTAAATAGTGCAGATCTGATTTGTTTCAGAAAATCGAAAACGACCACTCATTTGGAGCTTCTTATTGGCTCGTTTTGTCAACTATTAGGACAAAAAAAATCATAGATAAATGAAGGTAACCGGTTAAAGATCATTTTGGGTTCAAGAAAATCGAGATTTGGTCGAGTTTAGAAGTTGAAATCGAAGGTTGAAGTTCGATGTCGAAAAGCTCCGTTTATCGACGATTGGAGGTAAAATACTCAACCAAATTTCGAGTTCTTTATATGGTTAGTTTCGTTTTTAAGTCCTTCATCGAACCTTAGTAGTCTTATGTCTCAGATTTTGGTTTAGAGTGTCCGATTATGCGATTTAAGCTGATTTTCGAGTGGGTTTTTAACCCAAATTTTAAATGAGCGTGTGGGACTCAATACTTGATGGTTTTCGTTGATTCTTGTTCCTATGGTTGAGAAAAATCATTTTCTAGAGTTTTTACAAGAAAAATCAAATAGAACGGTGAAAAAATGAAGCCAATCGGCCTGAAAACGAGGTTGTCGCCGACAACACTCACGTTGGGTCAAAAACCATGGGACGGGTCGGATCACGGGTCTGGGTTAGGTTCAGATCTGATGAATTGGTTATGATTTTTTTTGGGCCTTGTGTGTTTGGGCTTTATTAATTCTGTTGGATTATTATTATCAGATTTATTTGGTGGGTTTTAGATAAATTTGTTTGGGCTTGATATTTAATTGAATTTTTGGACTTTAAATTTATTTTGAAGTCCATTAACTTATTATGGATATTTAAGTTACTTTGGGCTTTAAGTTAATTAATGTACAATTTATTTAGATTATATTAATTAATATTAATTTAGTTTCTAAATTAATTAATATATTAAGTTAAATTATTATTTAATTAATATATTAACTTATTTTAGAATATTAATATTAATCAATTAATTTCTAAAGGGAGTGTTTATTATAAGTCGTTAAATTACTTCGATGATTTAAAAATAGTGAGATTAAGGCGTAGTATTTGGGTTAAGATTTATTGAGACGCTTTAATTTGGAGAGATGGATTTATAAGTTCATAAAATGATTATTTTGACGTTTTAGGACGTCGTTGAGTTTTAGACTTTGGTTTTGACTAAAGTTAGTCGAGGTTGACAGAGTTGACCAACGGTTGACTTATGACTCGTTTGACCCACATGGATTTTATTGATGAGGTCGTATTGAGCTATTTGGAATGGGTTTTGAGACTCAAAGTTGGAGTTGACTTTAGGTCGGGTCGGGTTGGACCGTAAATTGACTTTTGGAGAATTAAGTCATTAATTGGACTTGGTGGTATGAAATGTGTAGGTTTTCAGATGAGAGCTATCAGTAGTCGATCTCCGCACAATCAGGTGAGTCTTCATGAGACTTACACTGGGATGCATACCTATGTTCAAATTAATTTTCGAGCATTATATGATTTTGTGGTGGTGAATATTATGCATGATAATGATTTAAATACTTGTCATCGGTATATGTTTACATGTATGTGGAGTTTTGTGGAGCACGAATGCTAATTGTTTTCCTGGTTTTTAAACGTATTTATCATGCTTGGATTTTCAGTTGGTTCATATGGTACAAATGGTGCATGGTTTGGAATATAAGATGTTGGTTTGGTTTGTCATACTTAAGGGGAGGCACGACCCTGAAATGGGTGACTGGCTCTGTGTGAGCGGTACACACCAGGGAATGCCTGTGACATGAAAGCATGACCCCGTAATGGGTCATTGGCTATAGGTGAGCCGTACACACCTAGGGAGTGCTTGCAACTTATTAGTCCTTACTCGAGGATATGGTTATGAGATCTCGTTTCTTTTGGTGTTGCATTTTTTCAGAAAATGAATATTATTTTATGCGAAGTTTGCATGTTTGATATGTGTGACAAGATGTGATTTCACTCACGCAAACCATGAACTCACTGAGCTTTATAAGCTGACTATAGTATGCATGTTAGGGATTGAAGGTTTCAGGTTGGACGAGGGAAAAATGGCACACATAGAGACTCGCCTAGCCTATTTAAGTTCAATATTTATGTTGCGGCATCTATGGTAGATAAATTTGTAATGAAATCCGGTATGGGACGGATTAGCAGTTAAGTTACATAGTTATTATTTTAAAGTCTTCCGCTGTAAACGGTTTTAATTTAGCCGTTATTTTGGAGTAAGTTGGAGAATTGTTTTAGATTAAGTAACACTTATGCAGAAAAAATGGGTGTTACAAGTTGGTATCAGAGCTTAAGTTTGAAAGATTTAGGTATTAATGCAGGATGCCTAGACTCAAACTCGCGTTTTTCTAAGTAATTGAAAGTGAGAATGTACGATTGGGCACTTTGAGATTGGATATTGTGAGTATTGATATAGACACTAGAATCGGGAATCACGACGAAGGTAGCAAGGATAATCATGCACGGTACGTTCATAATTGCACCTGTCCAGTGTCATGGTGAACTTACATGTTGCATGTGCGTACTTGAATCACCTTTATGTGATGAACGATAAGGTTGCAGACGAATTATTGAGGAGTAGCAGTTAGAAGAAGTTGATGTTTATAACATTGTCACTTGGAGTGACAGTTAAGCATGATGAATACCTTAAATTCGAATTAGACTTAATATTAATGCCACAAGGCCTATGCATTAACTTGACTGTAAGAATATGAGAAGACTAATACAACACGTGATAGAGAGTTAGCAACATAGTAATTGCAGTCGAATTTTGTGAGACATTACTGTGATGACTCAAAGTGTATTGTGTACACATATCACGATAGTTAAAAGCTCGTGTTCGATTGGAAAATGGTAAAGTTTGAGCTAGAGATGTTAATTAGCATCGTTACAGAATTATGATGATGAAAATCACTATCATCCAGATAGGCAAAGAAGATTAGGGTTGATC
This sequence comes from Arctium minus, assembly GCA_954870635.1. Lineage (NCBI taxonomy): Eukaryota > Viridiplantae > Streptophyta > Magnoliopsida > Asterales > Asteraceae > Arctium > Arctium minus. The sequence goes on from OX941085.1 coordinate 62,750,820, forward strand.
AGATAGTGAGTTGCAATGATAAACATCACATTGATTGCGGAATCAGACTAAAATAATTCAGTAAGAGACTCTTCGATAAGAGAATGATAAGAAATTAAGAATGATTAACCACCTTGAGTTTCTACTAATAGACAGTAGATTATGGAACAACATGGGTTCCAACATGGAAGGTCTGCGAAAAGAAATGTCAGAAGGATTATGTAAGTCTTGTGCCTGGGGCACACTGATAGTGATAAGAGGTGCAAGAATTTGAAAAGATGCTTTAGAATGTGTAAAAGAAAACATTTTAAGACTTCAAATCAATGACAATAATTCGGGGAGGCTTCAAGTTTCAGTAAGGACTAGTATATGCCTGAGGGCATATGTACCAAGTCAAATTAGTAAGTAAGCATTGATCTAAGAGCCTTTAAGCGAAGGAAAGTAAGAGATCCGACATGTGTTCCCTACCACATAAAGAGACAGTAAAGTGAGGTATGTATTATAATTTATGTCATAATACCCCACGTAGTTTTGAATATGAATGTTAAGTAAGCATTACTGACTCCATCGGTTATCACTATGTGCATTGAGTATGCATAAGGTTATTAGCAAGAACATTGGCATCATCCATCATTTTCGATAAAGTATTCCTAGCGATGTTCATTTATCTTAGGTTTGATGAGCATTCTCAACAATGTTCATGTTAACGTACGATACGTTAATCAAAGGATTTTCATCCATGAGGTATGTTTGCAAAGCTTATATCGAAGTACATTATGTACAAGAAGTTGTCCAATGTAAGCATAAAAGTGCAGTAGTCATATATGTTACTAGTACGAGTTGAGTAATGACATGAGTATAGTGGAAGTACATAGTACATTGGATAATAAGCAACAAAAATCGCTAGACTTTCAGTCAGGGATATGACGTTGTTAAAGTCATCGGTTTGAAAAAAAAATATGGTCATATATGTCAAGTAAGGGAAATAAAGTTCAAAGTATATAGAACAAAAGAGTTGGTTGCATGAGTTGAGAGAGTTGCCTATCAACCAACTTGGCCACAAAGTTATGAGTTAAATTCTCGACAATTTTCACGTGTCGAATTCGATGAAATGTTTTGGTGAGAGCGCCAACTATCATACATTTGGAAAGTGTTGAGCTTAGCGACGCACTCACTTATATAGAGGATATTGTTGAACTATTAGTCAGGAAGATGAAAAGATCAAGGAATAAGAATACATATTTGGTACTTGTGATGGTTTTGCTGGAATTATATTTCTTAAGGTTTAGAAACGACATGGTAGCCGGAAAAAAAATCCTCATCACCTGGACAGTATAATTCCGAGGACGGAATTCCTTGAAGGAGGGGAGATTTGTGACACCCCAAAATTGGGCAAATAAATAAATATGAAAAAGATAAAAAAAGGGAAATAAAATAAAATGCGTTTTATTTTATTGGACCAAAAATGTGAAGAAAAATGTGAAAAAGAGCCAATTATGCTATTTAATGAAAGTGAGAAATGAATAAAAGAGTTATTATGTGATCGGACTAAATATGAAAGAAAATGTCAGATGTGGGCTGAAAAGTGTAAAGTTGGTGAAATTATTGAAGTCAGGGGGCGATTGCTATTATTTGATAGTTCAAGGTAGTGTCAGGCAACAACCTTCTCATTTCAGAAGGACTGTTTCGTAAATAGTGCAGATCTGATTTGTTTCAGAAAATCGAAAACGACCACTCATTTGGAGCTTCTTATTGGCTCGTTTCGTCAACTATTAGAACAAAAAAATCATAGATAATGAAGGTAACCGGTTAAAGATCATTTTGGGTTCAAGAAAATCGAGATTTGGTCGAGTTTAGAAGGAGAAATCGAAGGTTGAAGTCGGTGTCGAAAAGCTCCGTTTATCGACGATTGGAGGTAAAATACTCAACCAAATTTCGAGTTCTTTATATGGTTAGTTTCGTTTTTAAGTCCTTCATCGAACCTTAGTAGCCTTATGTCTCATATTTTGGTTTAGAGTGTCCGATTATGCGATATAAGCTGATTTTCGAGTGGGTTTTTAACCCAAATTTTAAATGAGCGTGTGGGACTCAATACTTGATGGTTTTCGTTGATTCTTGTTGCTACGGTTGAGGAAAATCATTTTCTAGAGTTTTTACAAGAAAAATAAATAAAACGGTGAAAAAATGAAGCCAATCGGCCTGAAAACGAGGCTGCCGCCGACAGCACTCACGTCGGGTCAAAAACCATGGGACGGGTCGGATCACGTGTCTGGGTTAGGTCCTGATCTGATGAATTGGTTATGATTTCTTTTGGGCCTTGTGTGTTTGGGCTTTATTAATTATGTTGGATTATTATTATCAGATTTATTTGGTGGGTTTTAGATAAATTTGTTTGGGCTTAATATTTAATTGAATTTTTGGACTTTAAATTTATTTTGAAGTCCGTTAACTTATTATGGGTATTTAATTTACTTTGGACTTTAAGTTAATTAATGTACAATTTATTTAGAGTATATTAATTAATATTAATTTAGTTTCTAAATTAATTAATATATTAAGTCAAATTATTATTTAATTAATATATTAACTTATTTTAGAATATTAATATTAATTAATTAATTTCTAAAGGGAGTGTTTATTATAAGTCGTTAAATTACTTCGATGATTAAAAATAGTGAGATTAAGGCGTAGTATTTGGGTTAAGATTTATTGAGATGCTTTAATTTGGAGAGATGGATTTATAAGTTCATAAAATGATTATTTTGACGTTTTAGGACGTCGTTGAGTTTTAGACTTGGGTTTTGACTAAATTTAGTCGAGGTTGATAGAGTTGACTAAGGGTTGACTTATGACTCGTTTGACCCACATGGATTTTATTGATGAGGTCGTATTAACCTATTTGGAACGGATTTTGAGACTCAAAGTTGGAGTTGACTTTAGGTCGGGTCGGGTTGGACCATAAATTGACTTTTGGAGAATTAAGTCATTAATTGGACTTGGTGGTATGAAATGTGTAGGTTTTCAGATGAGAGCTATCAGTAGCCGATCTCCGCACAATTAGGTGAGTCTTCATGAGACTTACACTGGGATGCATACCTATGTACAAATATATTTTCGAGCATTATATGATTTTATGGTGGTGAATATTATGCATGATAATGATTTAAATACATGTCATCGGTATATGTTTACATGTATGTGGAGTTTTGTGGAGCACGAATGCTAATTGTTTTCCTGGTTTTTAAATGTATTTAGCATGCTTGGATTTTCAGTTGGTTCATATGGTACAAATGGTGCATGGTTTGGAATATAAGATGTTGGTTTGGTTTGTCATACTTAAGGGGAGGCACGACCCTGAAATGGGTGACTGGCTCTGTGTGAGCGGTACACACCAGGGAATGCCTGTGACATGAAAGCATGACCCCGTAATGGGTTATTGGTTATAGGTGAGTCGTACACACCCAGGGAGTGCTTGCAACTTATCAGTCCTTACTCGAGGAGATGGTTATGAGGTCTCATTTCTTTTCGTGTTGCATTTTTTTTTCAGAAAATGAATATTATTTTATGCCCAGTTTGAATATTTGATATGTGTGACAAGATGTGATTTCACTCACGCAAACCATGAACTCACTGAGCTTTATAAGCTGACTATAGTATGCATCTCAGGAATTGAAGGTTTCAGGTTGGACGTGGGAAAAATGGCACACATAGAGACTCGCCTAGCCTATTTAAGTTCAATATTTATGTTGCGGCATCTATGGTAGATAAATTTGTAATGAAATCCGGTATGGGACGGATTAGTAGTTAAGTTACATAGTTATTATTTTAAATTCTTCCGCTGTAAACAGTTTTAATTTAGCCGTTATTTTGGAGTAAGTTGGAGAATTGTTTTAGATTAAGTAACACTTATGCAGAAAAAAATGGGTGTTACAAGTTGGTATCAAAGCTTAAGTTTGAGAGATTTAGGTATTAATGAAGGATGCCTAGACTCAAACTCGCGTTTTTCTAAGTAATTGAAAGTGAGAATGAACGATTGGGCACTTTGAGATTGGATATTGTGTGTAATATCCGAATCCGAATTTTTTATTTATTTTGGAAATTGGGTGAAAAGTGAAACGAGACCCAAAGTGCAGGGGGGTTATTTGAAACATTGGTTATATATAACCTAAATATCAAGATATTTCAGATTCATATCTCATACTGATATTGTTTTGAGAACCGACTTTTAGAGAGAAAGAGAGAAACAAAGAAGGCAGAGAAAGAGAAAAGAGAAAGAGGTCTTGATCAATCGATCTGTTTTTGTCAAAAACATGTATGATTTTAGCTTAATACTTCTATTTGCATGTTATAGTCGGTAAATAGCCTTGTTAATCAAGCTTTTAACCGTGTATTTGATCGATTTAATGATCAAAAAGTTTTTTGGGTTCGAACTGTTAGTCGCCGACTCAAGTATGAACTCGACCGGGAAGATGATGTGTATCGGTCGACCGGTAAAGTGTAAAGGACCGGTAGTTGTATTCGACCGATAAAGTGTAAAGGACCGGTAGTTGTATTCGACCGATAAAGTTTAAAGGACCGGTAGTTGTATTCGACCGATAAAGTGAAAGGACCGATATGTTGTTTGACCGGTAGGTTGTAAAGAATCGGTATGTTGTTTGACCGGTAGGTTGTAAGGACCGGTATATTGGCTCGACCCGTATAGTGGTTCGACAGGTATTTTGTTAATCGGTCCTAAGAAGTTTTGATGAGTTTTTAGAAAGAAAGAGTATTAATAGCTAGTTAGCTTACCTTTGTTTTAATACCATCGTAGGTGGTGTTAATCCGTAGAAGTCAGAGTTTAATCCAGAAGAATCAGAGGTGAGTCTTTCAAACTAAATCTTTTATGATTTGAGCAGTTAATTAATAAATGTGAGTTTTATATACTGCGCATTTATAGTATTTAAAGTATGCAAAATTATTGCAAAAGATTGATTTAATCAGTTAGGCATGTTTATGCTTAGTTTATATAAACTTGTTTTATATACAGTCAGAACTAGGTGTATGCATACATTTGAGTCAGAAGTCTGACCTAAGTCGGGAAGTGTGACCCGCCTGCTCGTACCGGGGAGTGTGGCCCGTTTATGCCATTAGGGCGTGTACCTAAAATAAGGCAGTGCGAGACAGACATACCGTCTTTGACGGAAATGTTGGTCAGTAGCTTAAGCAACGCTTGCGAAGCGTAAAAAGTGGTTAGTGATGGCCAGTAGATTGAGGTATTCCTGCGTAGCATAAAGTACTTTAAGTTTGATTAAAGTACCGGGGAGTGTGGTCCGTTTATGCCATTAGGGCATGTCCCTAAAATAAGGCAGTGCGAGACAGACATACCGTCTTTGACGGAAATGTTGGTCAGTAGCTTAAGGTATGCTTGCGAAGCGTAAAAAGTGGTCAGTGATGGCCAGTAGATTGAGGTATTCCTGCGTAGCATAAAGTGTTTTAAAGTTTGATTAAAAGAGCAGGTTATGTTTTGAGATATAAAGCTTTGTTTAAATGTTTTAATTAATATTTGAACTGTTTCAGTAGTGATTGGAGGGGACTCACTAGACCATTGGTCTAACCCTCGCCATTTCAAAATTTTAATCCTGTTTCAGGTTATCGAAAGGTAGCAGGTACAAATAAGGGTAAAGAGAAGATATGAGTTATAAGCAAGAGATAGAAGACTTCCTGCAGTAGTTTACCTTTTTGAACTCAGTTGTGTAGTAAGAGATAGTTGTAAACCTTGTATTCTGAAAATGTAAGCCTGGGGCAGTATTTAGTAAGAAATGTTATTTTATTGTATATAAATGTTCAGGTTGTTAAAATTGGTATCAGAGCATTAGTTTAAGGGATCAAGGTGACCAGATGGGCCTAGACTTAAACTGAGATAGTAGAAGCACAACTAGGTAGTAGGAAGACCGTAAGAAGATAACATTAAGGTAGTAAGGGCTAGCATGTAAGGTAAATTTGGAATTCCATCTGGCCAGTGTAATTGTGAATTTACAAGTACATGCTTCTGCTTAAACTGCCGTAATGTGTAGTATGTTAAATTGAATATCTTATGTTTATTCTTATCAGAAGTATGTCTGAGCGAATGAGCAGGAGTAGATCTATAGTGAATCCTGAAATGGAGCCAGATAACGAAGTCATTGCCGAAGAGCAAATGACTGATGTCAACCCGACTGCTATCCAAGGAAAGATTCGTGGTCGACCTAAAGGTAAGACAGTTCAGAAAGCAGCTACTCAGGCAAGAGTTTCCAATGTGGGAACTCGAGGTGGAAAGACGAGTCGTGGTATTCGTCAGGATGAAAGTGTAGAGGTAAGAGTTGAGCAAGAAACTTCTAATCAAGAAAGTTCGACTTCTGTGAGGGGTCGAAAACAGATAGGAAACAGGGGTGGAGGTAGAACGCAAGGTTTTGTTACACAATAAACCTTTACTGCATAAATGGGAAAGTTACAAGAAACGTTGAATGCTTTGTTGGCTCAGCGTACTAATGAAGTTTCTTCAAGTAAAGAAAAGAGTGAAGATAAAGTAGTGACTGAGGTAGCAGAATCACCAGTAACTGGAATGGGTAGTCAACCTCAGTCAAGTCCTATTGTGTCAGTTAAAGCTGTAGCTGTGAAAGGATGTAGTTTTAAGGAGTTTGCTGCTTGCAAGTGTAAATCATAAATCCCAAACACAACAAGCTAATTACTCAATATATGTCAAATAAGCTCAAGAACTAGAGAGAGAATCTAGAGAGAGAAAGTAGATCTTGTATTACATACACTCTAGAATATTACAATATGCATTAGCCACTAGTTCGTTTCAACAAGATTACAAAGGCAAACCTATATATACCACACATCTAATACAAAGCCTTAATGGCTAAAGAAACAAAACTTACTTTGACTAACTATTGCAAGGTCAATGTTGACTTTTACACATTTGACTTTCCTATTAAATCTTGGATACAATATTTAGACTTAACAATCTCCCCCTTTGTATTCAAGATTTAATAAAAATTTGATGCAAATCTTCAACTCTTGATTCTTTATCTTTTATCTCTTCACGCTTTCACAAACTTTGCTCTTTCGCAACTTTTGAAGAATCATGAAAAGTCTTTTTAAACTTTGAAACTTTGGAAAGTCAACATGCCTTGAACAAGAAACGAAAAACTTTGAAACTTTATCTCTGAAAAAACTTTTGTCTTCAATCAAAATTGTATCTTCATCACTTTGATCTCTGAATCATCTTCGGAAGAACAAACATTCTTGAATCTTGAAAAACTTTATCAGAATCTTTTGACTTTGAATCTGCCTTTGAAACAACGTTTGAAACATCCTTTGAAACAGCGTTTGAAACCGAGTTTGAAACAGCGGAAGCAAATTGAACTTTAGGCTTGAACTTTGAACTTGAACTCTGAAATTGAATCTTTATAAATCTCCCCCTTTTTGATGATGTGAGCATCATTATCATCAAAATATCATCGATTTCAGCATAGGCTTTGATTTACCCCTTTGTGAACAACAAACAATCTCCCCTTGATATTGTTGTACTTTTGATCTGAAGAGCCGAATCATGAACAATATATATCCGAATCTTTTCAAATTCAGACATAATGAGCGTGTAACCCTGATTCAACAAATGAAACAGTTAGAAATGCCTGTCAGTAACACGAAGTTACTGTGTACAATGGATGTACAATGTAAGGAGCTGGTTTGATGTTGACTCCCCAGGACTTCCATTCAATCATTGAAAGACACAAGGTAATTCTATGAATGTTCTGACAGAAAAACATATTCTCTGTGTGCTCGTGCTTGTGTTTTGAAAGAATTAGCACATTGATTGTGTTTCATAAGGCTCAAAGTATGTAAATCACTGAGACAACAATGATTGTACATGGACTCAATGTGCATGAGAAAGAGTCGAAAGTGGGGCAACTTTCCTTCTTTTTCAATATCAGTATCTTCCAAGAGGAGATCCGGTAGATTATGTGCTGTTTCACCAGAAAATTTGAAACATTCTCTTTTTAAGAAAAGAATGAGTAGCTGGTGAGGTTGTATGCAAGAGATGGCATGGGCTATTTGCCTATTTCAATGATGGTCACCAAAGAAATGTGAACCAATCAGTAATGTGGCTGCCCGGCTCAGAAAGTTGTAGGTGCAGAGTTCTGATATTCTTTTAACTCTGATCTCACACCTTCTTTCTTTTTATCATTATACTCACATCTAACCAATCTCTCATTTCCATTTTACCTCTGCTCACTCCCACACTCAAATCTTTTAGACCCCTCTCCCCTTAATCACTAAAAGGATTTCTTCCGGGGTAGGAAACACCGGTTATCGTGAATCCATGGAAGATCTATTAAGCACTCACACTGAATCCCATGTTCCTAAAAGTACATGTTGGTCAATGATTTTTTTGACATGTAAAGCACAAGAAATCATATGTCAGAGTATGTATGCTCATTGAAAAATATGAATGAAATTTGAGCATTTGTTCTTTGAAGATTTCTCAAAACAAGGATATTGAATGAATGAATATGAAGTCAAGAGAATTGTTTTGAGAATCTGACAATGAATCAATCAGATCAAAGAATTGGTAATTTTGTTTATATGAACGAATATAAACAATTTATCAAAGAAAGCACAAATATGAAAAAGATGAAAGATGCTCAACAACTGTGAAATTGCAAACGGGAGTATTACCATCGAAAAATTGGTTCGAATTTGAGACATGGTAATAACAATTTCAAAGAAAATACTAAACCGGTGTGTGTGAATACTTAACAATATATGGACAAGATAATACACAAGTATTGATCTTTGGAAACACACGGTCAGTTAAACATTAAAGCGCAAAAAATTGAAAAACATTTAAAAATCACACTTCTAATTCATAAAATCGTTTGAGAATAAAAAGTGGTTTGAACATTTAAGAAAAGTTTTTTTTTTTTTTTTTCATGTTCGAAAGTTGTCCTTCTTTCAAACAATCCGAGATCTAGGATCAGAAGATATTTACCTTTTCAGCTCCCCCTTAAATCATGATATAATGATTTATGTCTTTTAAGCTCCCCCTGGATATTAGCACAATATCCTTCTTTGATTGTTGAAGAACGGGTCCTGATCTGTCATTTGATCAGAAACCACTTTATTCACTTTATTTAAAAATAAAAGACAGAAAGCAGTAAAACAGTTTATAGATTGAGTTATGATCTGAAGTAATCAGAAGTCATCACCTTTACTCCCCCTTAAATTAAGCATCTGAAAAAACAGGATAGAGATCAAACACTCCCTTTGAATTGTTAGACCATCAATATCAGAAAAATCTAGCAAAGAAAAAGTATAGGATTGAGATCAGATCAATTCTCTTGGGATGAAGACCATCAATATCCATCGGACGCAAGCATACAGGAGTAAGGTCTTTTTGATCACTGAGGTCCGAGTCCTAAACTGTTGTGTTTAGAAGTCAAACTCCTTTGAAGAACGGGTCCTAAGCTGATGTGCTTAGAAGCCATAATCTTGACATTGAAGTTCGGGTTTTGAACTACTGTGTTCAAAAGCCATTGTCTTTCTTACTCCCCCTTGGATTGAGGTGCCTGCAACATAGATTCAGGTTTCGGTTTTGGTACCCACTGGTATTTGGGTCCAGAAATGTTAGTTGCAGTGCGTGTGGGGGATATGGAGTAAGAACCATACCAGAAATGATCATTTGTTTTGTGAAAATGATCATGTGTACAATAAATAGAACAATAAAATTTCTTACCGTTAGGTGCTTTGTTCTTCTTTGCTTTGTGTACAGGTACACATGATTTCTTCTCTTTCAGCTCATTTTCCTTATCATCTGGGACTGGTTTCTTTTGCCAAACCAATTTCTCTTTCTTGAAACTTTTTCTTGGATAAGTATCTGAACCATCTAAAAATTCATCATAGAAAAGGTTAGTGCGACGAATCTGATTAAATGATTTGACTGACCTTTGTGAAGGGATGAATTTCTTATTTGAACTTGAAACAGATTTTTCAAGTTCTTTAATCTTTGACGCAAAATTATCTCTTTCTTTCACAAGCTGGTCAATCTTTGTCGTGAATTCAGACTTCGTCTTTTGCTCTTTCAGCGCAGCTGCAGACAGTTCAGACAACTTAGAAGTTAGCTTCTTAATTTCAGATTCAAAAATGGATCTTTCTTCCTCAAATCCTTTTTCTGACTCTGTTCTCTGGCCGAATAATTCTTTAAAGAACCCTACATTCTTTTGTTCTATGGCCTTCTTCTCTTTTTCAAACTTCTCTCTTTCTAAAATCAGAATTTTCTCAAAATCTGAGATTTGTTGAGAAAATTTTAAGCATTTAAGCTCCAACGACTTCTTTTCCTCAAAACATTTATTTGAAAAATCTGAGAACTTTTTCGAAAAAATTTTCTTTTCAGAATCAAAATCAGCTTTATTTGCAACAAGCTGTTTTTCCAAAACAGATAAATTCTTTCTAAGCTCAGTGTTTTCAGATTCTAAAACAGATATATTCTCTTCGAAAGCCTTCAACTTGATTTGAAGCTCAACTGATTCTGCTTGTAGCTCAGGTGATTTCTGTTCAATTGTCTTCAGTTGGCTTTGAAGAGTTATAATCTCTTTCTCCTTTTCTTTTATCTCTTTATCCCTCTCATAAAGGATACCTAAAAAATTAGAACTATTTTTAGTACAATTTATACATTCAGGAGTTTTAATACAATTGAACAATTTAATTTGCAACTCCTGAATCTTTTTGAGGTATTCTGAATTTTTCAATTTCAGATCATTTCTTTCAGCTTCAATACCAGATATATCAGATCTATAGTAAATTGACATCTTGAAAAAGTAATCAACTTGAAGTGAATGACCGTTCCAAACTTATGTATCAGAAAATCAAAAATCAGATTGAATTGAAAATTTTCGAAAAAAATATTAAAAAAATGAAAATTTGAAAAAACACTAGATATGACACAAAGTTTATGTTGGGAACTGAAGAATTCATCAAGTATGGTTAATGCTGCTAGTTCAGAGTTAGTACTGCTAGAAGACTTAAAGGTTAGTACTGCTGAGTGTTACTACTGCTAGTACTATTAATACTGCTAGTCAAAGTTAGTGCTGCTTGAACAAAGTTAGTACTGCTTAGCTAGTTAGTACTGCTAGTGGTTAGTACTGCTTAGTAGTTAATGCTGCTAGAAGAAAGTTAATGCTGCTGAAGATTAATACTGCTTATATGATGAAGATTCGTATGAAAGGATATACATGGAAGCTTAGAGATATACATAGAAGATATACTGAAGATATTTTATTCATTGTAATTATCTTTGTATTCAGTATATATATATTGTATTGTTTAGAATAGAGAGATAACTTTTAACTTTAAGTTTTCATTCTTTTAGAGAAAAACAACCTCAAGGCATAGATCCTAATTCTAGAGAAGTAGAATTCGTATTGGTGAGCCTGTTCATCAATATTGAGGTTGAGTGTGTAATCTTGTAACTTCAAAGCATTCAAATACAAGTTTATAGTTTGTTCTTCATATCTACTGTGTTGATTTACTGTTTTGATTAAATATCAAAGTGTTATTCCGCAAACTTCTTTGATATTGTTTCTGAGAATTAATTCTTGTTGAGAATTCGATCCTGACAAGTGGTATCAGAGCCAAACTCTCTCAGAATCAGGTATTCATCATGGAAAATCTTACAGAATCAAGCAGTACTTTGGTCTCAAAGGTTCCAATGCTTAGACCCAATGAATTCGATATGTGGAAGATCAGAATCAAGCAGTACATACTTCTCACTGACTATTCTATGTGGGACATCATAGAGAATGGTCCTTCTGAAGCAGGAAAGATTGGTGCAGATGGAAAGAGAACTCCACCAAAAACTGATGCAGAAAGAAAGATCAGACAGACAGAGATGAAAGCCTTGAGCACCTTGCTCTTGGCTATTCCCAATGAATATCAACATCAGTTCTGTAACTGCACTGATGCAGAGATGCTCTGGAATGCTCTGGAGAAGAGATTCTCTGGTACCAAAAGTACCAAGAGAAATCAGAAAGCCATTCTGAAGCAACAATATGAGAACTTTATGTCAACCAAGAATGAGTCCATGACTCAAACTTTTGACAGGTTCAACAAACTTATTGGTGAACTAGCTACAGTGGGAGTACAAATTGATCAAGATGATCTGAACAGAAAGTTTCTAAGGTCCTTGAGTGATGAATGGACCATGTATACTGTATCTTTCAGACAGAATGATCAATTGGAAGAAAAGGAACTTGATGATCTTTATAATGATCTAAGAGTTTTTGAATCTGAGGTAGAGGCTAAAAAGAGGCCCTCTGGGTATGTTCACAATGCTGCACTCCTTTCAGCATCAACTGAGTCTACTTCCAACCTTGAATCAGTTAGTACTGCCAATGGAACAAACCAAGAGAAAGGCACTGAAACTGTGTTTGAGGCCTTTCTGGCAAGTCATGGAAATCCTTCTCTCATTAATGATGACTTGGAACAACTCAATCCAGATGATCTTGAAGAGATGGATATTAAATGGCAGATGGCCATGCTCTCCATGAGAGTTAAAAAGTTCATCAAAAGAACTGGGAGGAACAACTTCTCCCAAAGAAGAGAAGATGGAGCAGGATTTGACAAGTCCAAGGTGGAATGTTACAAATGCCATCAAAAGGGACACTTTGCTAGAGAATGCAGAAGTGGAATGTCTCAGAATAACAACCACCAACAAGCTCAATCTGGAAGCTTCAACAGAAACTCTGCACAAGCCCTTGTCTCTCAACAAGGTATGGGGTTTGATTGGAGTGATCAAGCTGAAGAGGCTATTCAGAATCAAGCTCTAATGGCAGAGGTGTCTGGTCTCCCTACAGAGGTAACTTCCAATCTTTGCTCTCAAAATTGCATTAACACTGTTAAAAGGTATAGGGATCACAACCAGAACATGAGTGATGACCTTAAGAGATTGGAAAAAGACATAAAAGATTATGTGAGGATTGTTGAGAGATTTGAAGAACAGATTAAGGGTTTTCAAGCTAATGAGCTTCAACACTCTTATGACACAAATTACTAGAAGTGGGAGAAGAATGACTTAGAGCTTCAACTGACCAGATCTAAAGAAGAAAGTGAAAAGCTAAGAGGAGAGCTAGCTAAAGTCAAACTTGATATAGAAAAGTTTTCTAATGCTTCCAAAGCAATGGATTCTTTGTTACAAACTCAGATTCATGATAAACTAAGAAGAGGCATAGGGTACAATACCACACCACCACCCTATAACAACAACTACATCCCTCCTAGTTCAGAGTTGTTAGAAACAAAGGATAGGAAGAATCTACCTAAGGGAGCCACTGAAATAGATCCCTTAGAAGAAGTGGTTGTTAAGGATAAAACTGAGAAAGAAGTTGTCAAGGATAAGGACAATACTGTGAGTGGTGAGATTCCTAAAGAAAATCACATTATCACCAATGAGGGATGTGGAAAGCACTGGATCAAGTCTAAAGAGATAGAAAAGACTGAGGGAAAGAACAAGAAGGTTCACTATAAGCAGACCACTGTTGTGAACCCTATTCCTTGCAAACAGTGTGATTGCAATAAAGCCAAGAGCCTAAATTCTGATTTAAAAAGAGGAAATCAAAGAAACTGGAATAATCAATGGGCTCAGAAACAAGGAGTTGATCTGAATAAAATCAATAGACCAAAACCTTGTTTTATATGTGGCAAGTTGAATCATTTGGCTAAGTATTGTTACTTTAACCCTATTAACCAACAGATGAACTTTCAAAGATTTGTGCAAAAATCTGTGGGTTATAGGAAGGCTGGAAAGAAACATGTGATAAAGAAATATGTTGAAAGTAAAGGCACTTTAAAGAAAAAGATTTTAAAAGAAAGTATCAAAATGTGGGTGCCTAGAAGTACTAACAGTATTAGTATTGCTAACAATATTAGTACTGCTAACACAGTTACTACTGCTAACAGTGTTAGTACTGCTGAAAATATTAATTCTGCTAATACTGTTAATACCTCTTCAAAAGTTAATACTGCCAACACAGTTACTGCTGCTAACACAGTTACTACTTCTAACAAAGTTAGTGCTGCTAAGCATGCAATTGCTGCCAAGGTAGTTAATACTTCTAAAACTAGTACTGATTCTAGCAAACATAGTTCCAAGCCTATTATTGTAACAAAGTACTCCAAGAATGAGGAGTTGAAGTTCAAAAATCTTGTCAAGAAAGAATGCAAATATTTTGATGAGAAAGGGGTACCCAAGACCACTTTGGCTTGGGTTCCTAAATCATACTAATTGATTTATCTAATGTGCAGGGCAACCAACAGCTCAAGGGAAAGAGCATTTGGCATGTTGATAGTGGTTGCTCTAGGCACATGACAGGCAACATGTCATGCCTTCAGGATTTCAAACATATCAATGGATGACATGTTGCATTTGGAGATAATCTTACTGGTGGTAAGATAAGTGGAAAAGGTAATGTCACCAAAGGTAAGATGACATTTGAGGATGTCTACTATGTTGATCAATTAAAGTACAACCTGTTAAGTGTATCACAGGTTTGTGACAAACAACATAGTATACTATTTACAAATACTGAGTGTATGATTCTTGCTCCAGGGTTCAAGGTAGTTGATGAAAGCATGATACTACTTAGAACTCCAAGGAAGGACAATGTTTACTGTCTTGATTTGGACAATGTTGATAGTGATTCATCTTTAAATTGTCTTGTTTCAAAAGCTTCTATAGATGAATCCTCCCTATGGCACAGAAGGATGTGTCACATGAATTTCAAGACTATGAACAATCTTGTTAAAAATAACCTTGTAAGAGGGTTACCTTCAAAAGTCTTTTCATGTGATGATCATTGTGTTGCTTGTCTTAAAGGCAAACAACACAAAACTTCTCATAAGACCAAAGAGTTAAATTCTGTTTCTTCTTGTCTCCAGTTATTGCATATGGATCTGTTTGGTCCTACAAATGTTATGAGTATAGGCAAGAAATCTTACTGCTTAGTTATTGTTGATGATTACTCCAGATTTACTTGGGTATATTTTCTAAGGACTAAGGATGAAACAAGTGGTCTTATCAAATCCTTTATTCTAAGAATTGAAAACCAAACTAATCAAAGAGTAAAAGTCATTAGATCAGATAATGGAAATGAGTTTAAAAATCTTGATCTAAACACCTTTTGTGAAGAAAAAGGCATTGAGAGACAATATAGTGCTCCTAGGACTCCTCAACAGAATGGTGTTGCTGAAAGGAGAAATAGGACACTAATAGAGGCTGCTAGATCTCTGTTGGCTGATTCAAAATTACCAATTACCTTCTGGGCTGAAGCAGTTAATACTGCTTGTTATGTCCAAAACAGAGTTCTAGTGGTCAAGCAAAAGAACAAGACCCCTTATGAGCTTTTAAATAAAAGAAAACCTTTTATTGGTTTCTTCAAACCTTTTGGGTGTCCTTGTACAATTCTAAATACCAAATCTCACTTAGGTAAGTTTGATAGCAAAGCAGATGATGGATTTCTTGTGGGATATTCATCTCAGAGTAAGGCCTACAGAGTTTTTAACTCTTCTTCTAGAATAATTGAAGAAAGTGACAATGTCAAATGCAATGAGAGCACACCAAATCCTGTTGGATCTGGACCTCAGTGGCTATTTGATATTGATTCACTAACTAATTCTTTTGGTTTCAGTAGTGATGATTCTACAGGAACAGGATGTGGAGGATCAGGGATCACACAAGTCTCAGAAAGCATATCCAAATCTGTGATATTTCCCATATCCACAGTGCATTCTGGTGAAGACTGTGAAAAGGAATCATTTACTGGACCAAATCAGAGTGAAGAAGAAACTAGAGATGAGGAGACTCAAGAAGATAAAGAATCAGAAGTGGCATCTGAAAACACTTCAGTTGAGTTGCATGACTCTAATCTAGAGGCTGGACTGAATGAAGAACCTAGTCATAACACAAGAGTTCAAAAGAATCATCCTCCACAGCTGGTAATAGGAGATATCTCTTCTCCTATGATGACTAGACATCAAAGCAGGCTTCAAGAAATGCAAGATCAACAGCATACAGTCCTTTCTTGCTTTTTATCCCAGCTTGAGCCTAAAAAGGCACATGATGCTATGAAAGAATCTAGCTGGATAGAAGCAATGCAAGAAGAACTGTTACAGTTCAAGCTACAAGATGTATGGGATCTAGTAGACCTTCCTAAAGGTCACAGAGCAATTGGCACAAAGTGGATTTTCAGAAACAAGAGAGATGAAAGAGGTATTGTCATAAGGAACAAAGCAAGGCTGGTGGCTCAAGGCTATACTCAAGAAGAGGGTATAGATTATGAAGAAGTTTTTGCACCTGTGGCTAGGATAGAAGCAATCAGACTATTCCTAGCCTATGCTTCTTACATGAACTTCAAAGTCTATCAAATGGATGTAAAAAGTGCTTTTCTCTATGGATCAATTGAAGAAGAAGTATATGTCTGTCAACCACCAGGGTTTGAAAACCCAAGCTATCCAGACAGGGTATACAAATTAAAGAAAGCACTTTATGGACTACATCAAGCCCCAAGAGCATGGTATGACACTCTGTCATCCTATCTCTTGGAAAATGACTTTGAAAGAGGAGTCATTGATAAGACTCTATTTATCAAAAGAAAGAAGAAGGATATCTTGCTGGTCCAAATCTATGTTGATGACATTATCTTTGGATCTACAAGAAACAACATGTGCAAGGAGTTTGAGGATTTAATGCATCAAAGGTTCAAAATGAGTTCCATGGGGGAACTTACTTTCTTCCTTGGACTCCAAGTTCAACAGAAGTCAGATGGCATTTTCATATGTCAATCCAAGTATGTGCAGGATATTCTAATCAAGTTTGGTTTCTCAAAATCAAAACCTGCCAGCACACCTATGGAAACACACAAGCAGATCACAGCAGATCTTGAGGGGGAGGATATGGATGTGCATCATTATAGATCCATGATTGGCTCTCTCATGTATCTCACAGCATCAAGGCCAGATATAATGTTTCCAGTCTGTGTATGTGCAAGATTTCAAGTTAGGCCAAAGCAATCTCACTTTCAAGCTGTTAAGAGGATATTCAGATATCTCAAAGGGCAACCCAGATTGGGACTTTGGTATCCTCATAACTCACCTTTTGACCTAATAGCATACTCAGACAGTGATTTAGGTGGGGCAAACTTGGACAGAAAATCTACTTCTGGAGGATGTCAGTTTTTGGGTGCTAGACTAGTCTCATGGCAGTGCAAGAAACAAACCACAGTATCCACATCTACAACAGAGGCAGAGTACATAGCAGCTGCAAGTTGTTGTTCTCAAGTCTTATGGATTCAGAATCAAATGTTGGATTATGGGGTAACCTTTCTACACACTCCAATCTTTATTGACAACAGCAGTGCTATTAGCATTGTAAATAATCCAGTCAAGCACTCAAAGACAAAGCACATTGAAATCAGGTATCACTTTATAAGAGATTGTAATGAAAAGAAACTTATTCAAGTTGTCAAAGTTCACACTGATAATCAGTTTGCTGATCTATTCACTAAAGCTTTTGATGTGGGTAGATTCACTTTCTTGGTAACAAGTGTGGGAATGATAAACTCTGAATAATCTTCTTCTCAAAAAGTGGTTTTATACCTGTATACTTTTATTCTTGGTGTTACTAATCTTCTTTTTCAGGATATGCATAGCAGTACTCAGTGTTTAGCAAAGTTTAAAAGGAGTAAGTTCAGTTAATACTGTTTGTGGTTAATACTGCTTTCAGTTAATACTGCTAGTGGTTAATACTGCTTTCAGTTAATACTGCTAGTGGTTAATACTGCTTTCAGTTAATACTGCTAGTGGTTAATACTGCTTTCAGTTAATACTGCTAGTGGTTAATACTGCTTTCAGTTAATACTGCTAGTGGTTAATACTGCTTTCAGTTAATACTGCTAGTGGTTAATACTGCTTTCAGTTAATACTGCTAGTGGTTAATACTGCTTTCAGTTAATACTGCTAGTAGTTAATACTGCTCTAGGTTAATACTGCTTATATTCCGAATACTATAAATACCCTTTGCCCGCCTAAAAGTTCATAACGACTCTTTGCATACTGTTGTCTTGCGCTCAAAACCTTTTCTCTCTCAAGTTCGAAGTTTTCAGGCACGTTTTCACTAAGATCAATGGCATCCATGACTTTCATCGACGAGCACAACGAGATTGCGATGCTACAAAAGCCAAAGCAAGCTTCAGGATTTCATCAGATTGTGGATTTCCTCAAGACAAGCCACATTGCTCATGCTCTCATTGTATCACCTACAATCTACATTGAGCATCAAAGGCAGTTCTGGGCCAATGCAACCATTGTTGTGGAAAATGGTGTGCAAATGATCAAGACAAGAATCTGTGATCAACCACTAACAGTTACTGAAGAGGTTATTCGCATCAGTCTACGTCTAGACGATGCCTCTGGTATAACTTCTATCCCAAATGATGAACTGTTTACAACTCTTACAAGAATGGGGTATGGAGGCCCATTGGGTGTTTTCAAATTTTCTAAAGCAAAATTCTCACCCCAATGGCGTTTCTTTGTCCATACTCTTATGCATTGTATATCCAAAAAGACTACTGGATGGAGTGAGTTCAGCAGCACTATTGCTTATGCTTTGGTGTGCTTGGCCACTGCCAGAAAGTACAATTTTTCTAAAATGATTTTCAATGATCTTGTCTCAAACATGGGAAACAAAAAGAGCTTCTTTATGTATCCCAGGTTTGTTCAAGAAGTTATTACTAATCAATTGACGGATATACCTCAACCTGTTGGGGTATATGTACCTAAACCCCCCAAAGGCAAGGTTTTCTCAAATATGAGAAGATCTGCTGGGGACTCTGAAGGAGTTGACACCCCATTGTTCTCTACAATGATGGTGGTGTCCCAAACCAATGAAGGTATGGCAGCAGGGTCAAGGCCCCCATTAGACCAACCCACTGCTAGCCAAGCCCAACCTTCCCTCTCAAAATCAATTCCCCAGTCCCTTCTGGAAAAACCAACCTCTCCCATCACCCAAACCTACAAGAGAAAACAGGTAAAGAAGGCTCCTTCCCTTCTTGTACCACTACCCACTAAGCCTATAAGCCCTCTAAGGGAGAATTCTCCCCTAGAGAATATCCAAAGGGAAACCACAAGGGTGTCTCCCAACCCAAAGGAGGTGCTCTCTGAGGAGGAGGTAGAGCATATGGGTGATGAGGCTGCCACTACTCCTGCTAGCACAGAGGAGGAAAGTGGTAACATCAATAAGACCTCCCCCATGGCAACTTTGAATGAGCAATCATTTGAAGGACCCTGGTGCCAAGAAACCACAGGGGTGGATAGTGCTTCTGCTAGGCAGAAGACATCTACTAATAAAAGATCCAATGATCCTTCAATAGGGGGTAACACTCCTGGAGAAGGTGAGGACAGATATAACTATGATGAATTGATGGAGACCATGGGAAACATCAACCAGGATGTCATCAAGCAAGGAAAAGAAATAGAGGAGATGAAGCTGATTATTCTATCTCAACAAGTTCAGATCACCAAACTGAAGAAAATGGTGACAAGATTGTTACAGAAAAGGAGAAGGAAGCAGTTTGTGCTAAAGAGGAGGACAAGTGTTGAAGATGATTTCAACAAGGGGGAGAATTCAGAGGCTGAAGCAGAAAAAGAAAGTATTTCTGAGATGGGATTTGATGTTAAGGGGGAGAAAGCTGCAGAAACAGAAGCACAAGAAGTAGAAACAGATAATGTTCAAGCAGTAACAGGGCTATCTGTTGAAGAATTGGAAATAGCTGAAACCTTAGTAAAAGCAAAGAATGACACTCCTAAGGCTACTCAAAAGGCTAAGGGAGTGGTCATCAATGAAGGAGGCCTTGAAAAGAAGACACAAGAAAGAAGTGAGGCAGGGTTTAAGGATACAAAGGGTAAAGCTAAGATGATTGAACCTGAACAACCTGCAAAGAAGAAAATTCAGATAGAACTGGATGAAGAAGTGGCAAAGCAGCTTCAGGCAGAAATGGAAAGGGAGGAACAACTTCAATCTGAGAAGGATAGAGAGCTTGCACTGAATATGGCCAGAAAACTAAATGAAGAGTATCAGAAGAGCATGAAAACAGCAGCTCAGGCCAAGCAAGTACAAGTAAAAAGAATGCCATTCAAAAAGCAGAAAAGACAACCCTCCAAGACCTTTTTGGCCAATCAGGAAAGAAGAAAGATGATAAACTTCCTGAAAGGTGCAATTGGTGTTAAGGGGGAGATGTTTACTCATATGGCATACTCTCAGGTTAAAGAGCTATACAGGAAGGAAATGACAAAGCTCCAAGGGGATTCCTCTCAAAGGGAAGAAGCAGAAAGAAGGATGAAAGAGAGACATGATCTCAACATCCAACAACCATTCCCTGAGAAAACCACACCTTCCAAAGAAGAAGCAGAAGAGAAGAAGGAAGAACCTGGAAATGTTGGTAGAGAAGCCAAGTCTGGAAAAAGAGTGAAAACAATTGCTCCAAAAAGGCAGTTGAAAAGGCCTAGGGTGGAAGAAACTGAAAAGGAAGCAGAACCTTCAGTCACATCCCCAACAGAGCCAGTACAGAGTCCAGAGCAGGTCACTAAGCAAACTGATGAAAGTATGGATCCGTACATGACAATAGTGGAACCTTTGAAAGTTGTTCCAATCTCTATGCAAGCTCCAGAGATCATCTTCTGGGATATTCTGAGAGACAATGGAAAGAATTTCTTCAGAATCAAGAGAGCTGATGGTTCATTTGAAGCTTATTCAACATGGGGGAAAGTCATCAGAAGTTGTTCAAGAGCTGATATGGAAGAACTATATAAAGTTGGGATGAAACTTTATGAACCTGTGTTGAAAGGTACTGAAGAGAATCTTCTCAAAGTGACATTGGAATACTTGTGCATGATGTTTGAGCCTGCAAGAGTGCACCATAGGATTAAAGATCATATGCATGAGTTCATATTTAAGAAGATTGACAAATGGATATTGTTTGAAAACTGTGGAGTATACATGATTACTATTGACAATTGTTATCATGAATACTACCTGGTGGACAAAATATATGAGCATAGCAAGGAGAAGTTAGAAGGGATGCTTAAAGCTACACTGGTTTGTACAAAGGATTCAGAAATGGCCAAGATTGTGGTGAGAAGAACTGTAAATCAAAGCTTGGGCCTAGATCCAAATTTGGGAAATTGAATCAGAGGCGTTGAAAGCATCTTGAAGAAGATCTGAAGAACTTGACTTCTTTTCCTAAAAGTCAAGTTAGGGGGAGATTGTTGGGAACTGAAGAATTCATCAAGTATGGTTAATGCTGCTAGTTCAGAGTTAGTACTGCTAGAAGACTTAAAGGTTAGTACTGCTGAGTGTTACTACTGCTAGTACTATTAATACTGCTAGTCAAAGTTAGTGCTGCTTGAACAAAGTTAGTACTGCTTAGCTAGTTAGTACTGCTAGTGGTTAGTACTGCTTAGTAGTTAATGCTGCTAGAAGAAAGTTAATGCTGCTGAAGATTAATACTGCTTATATGATGAAGATTCGTATGAAAGGATATACATGGAAGCTTAGAGATATACATAGAAGATATACTGAAGATATTTTATTCATTGTAATTATCTTTGTATTCAGTATATATATATTGTATTGTTTAGAATAGAGAGATAACTTTTAACTTTAAGTTTTCATTCTTTTAGAGAAAAACAACCTCAAGGCATAGATCCTAATTCTAGAGAAGTAGAATTCGTATTGGTGAGCCTGTTCATCAATATTGAGGTTGAGTGTGTAATCTTGTAACTTCAAAGCATTCAAATACAAGTTTACAGTTTGTTCTTCATATCTACTGTGTTGATTTACTGTTTTGATTAAATATCAAAGTGTTATTCCGCAAACTTCTTTGATATTGTTTCTGAGAATTAATTCTTGTTGAGAATTCGATCCTGACAGTTTAACAGAAAAAAAATATGTCACACTAAAAAAACTTTTTTTTTTTAAGCTGACTATTCGGGTCTCACTACACGAGCAAACAAACTTTGCAGGTCTCACTACACCCGTAAAGTAGAGGTTTGCGGGTGCTGAAGGAAACGCATAGTATAGAATGCGGGTCCTTCTTGAAACGCAAGATGAGATTTGCGGGTCCTTCTTGAAGCGCAGAGTATGGTATGCGGGTCTCACTTGAAACGCAACGTATGGTATGCGGGTCTCACTTGAAACACAAAGTATGGTTCTCAG
Source organism: Arctium minus (assembly GCA_954870635.1). NCBI lineage: Eukaryota > Viridiplantae > Streptophyta > Magnoliopsida > Asterales > Asteraceae > Arctium > Arctium minus. The sequence goes on from OX941085.1 coordinate 62,773,084, forward strand.
GTCTGTATGAATGACCCGCAAACCGTTTGAATGACACACAAAGTCGATTTCTTGACATAATCTTTCTCAAATCGATTGATTCCTGCACAATTGAACTTCAAGAATTTGTTAGCATCATCGAAAAACAGTTCTAAACACACACATGCAATCAATTTTCGATTAAAAACATCAAATCGAATATTTTCAATCAAGAACAGTAACTGAACACGTTTTCACGAAAATCTCAAAAATCAAAAATTGAAACCGATTTTGTTCGAATTTCGAGATGGAATCAAAACAACAATCAATCACCAACATAAATCAAACACAATGAATCCAGTTTCTTTCATTAAAACCGATTTTTCACAAAAAAATTCAGATGAAACAGTAACAAACTCGTTTCTTGAAAGAAAATTCGAAAAATAACGATTTTCAATCCAAAAACACACAAATTTCAATTCAAATCATGATCTAATCATTCCTGAACAGTTTGGTACGGCTCTGATACCAACTGTAAATCATAAATCCCAAACACAACAAGCTAATTACTCAATATATGTCAAATAAGCTCAAGAACTAGAGAGAGAATCTAGAGAGAGAAAGTAGATCTTGTATTACACACACTCTAGAATATTACAATATGCATTAGCCACTAGTTCGTTTCAACAAGATTACAAAGGCAAACCTATATATACCACACATCTAATATAAAGCCTTAACGACTAAGGAAACAAAACTTACTTTGACTAACTATTACAAGGTCAATGTTGACTTTTACACATTTGACTTTCCTATTAAATCTTGGATACAATATTTAGACTTAACAGCAAGCCTCCTACATATAAAGGGGAATGTGATCCCGTGGTAGCGTTAAGATGGGTAAAAGGTATGGAGCTAGCGTTTGATACGAGTAAGTGTGCGGAAGAAGATAAAGTAGTCTATGCTTTGTTAATGCTGAAAGAGGAAGCGGTAATGTGGTGGGATGTGGAATCCGGAGGTCAAAGTTCGACGGTAGCTAAAGAAATGATTTGGGGTGAGTTTGTGAAAAGATTTAAAATATAGTTCTGCCCTCTGGCGGCAGTTAAAAAGTTGGAAGAAGAGTTTTTGGGTTTAGAGCAGAAGGGGATGTCAGTTCGAGAATATGCCACAAAGTTTATTGAAAAGTCTCGATTTGCAGGAATTTATGTACCTAACGAAGAAAGACGAGTAGAACGTTTCGTCTTTGGATTAAGAAGTGATATTCGGGAATTTGTATCGAATAAGGAACCATCTACTTTTCAAATGGCAGTAAATGCAGTTGAAATGAGAGAGAAAGAAAAGACTAGGCAAGCCACTGAAAGAAGTGGAGATAAAAGAAAATGGGAAGGAACAGTTCGTGATTCCAAACCGTTTAAGTCTGCAAAGTTTGATCAGCGTTCTGTTAATAAGTTTGAAAATAAGCCCTGTAGCAAGTGTAACCGAAGGCATAAGGGAGAATGTAAGATTGATCAAGAGGGTTGTTATAAATGTGGTAAGGTTGGGCATTTGGCTCGGGATTGCCAGAATTTGAGGTCTTGTTATCAGTGTGGATCTCCTGATCATATCAGGACCAATTGTCCACGGTTGAAAAAGGGATCGATCGGAGGAAATGTAGAAAAGGGAAATGAGAAAAAGGTGGAGCCAGCTAAAGCGAGGGCTAGAGTTTTCAATATGTCAGCAGAAAAAGCGGCGGATATACCTGATGTAGTGACAGGTACTTTCTTTATAGATTCGAATTATGAAAAAGTATTGTTTGATTCAGGCGCAAATCGTTCGTTTGTGTCTCCAAATTATGTGCATAAATTGAATGAGAAACCTAAGAAACTTAGGCATGAATTGAAAGTAGAAGTGGATGATAATAGTCAAATCTTAGTGGAAGAAGTGTATGATGGGAGTAGTATTGTCATTGATGGACAATCATTTTCACTTCGACAGTACCCGATGGGTATGGGAGAATTTGATGTTATTGTGGGAATGGACTGGTTGGCGTCTAATGATGCTTATATAGTATACAATAAGAAATTGATTCGTATAGCGCAACCAGGAAAAGAAGAGATAGTAGTATTTGGAGATCGAAGGGATAGAAAGTCATGTTTGATTTCTATGATTAAGGCTAAGAAATGTTTAGTAAAAGGGTGTGTGGGGTTCTTAGCTTATGTAATAGATGCTAAGAAGGAAAAGAAGGGATTAGAGTCAGTTCCGGTAGTCAGTGAATATCCAAAAGTATTTCCGGAAGATTTACCACTTTGCCTCCTGATCGGCAAGTGGAATTTCGTATTGATTTAGTACCCGGAGCAGCGCCGATTGCAAGAGCACCGTATAGACTGGCACCGGCAGAGATGAAAGAAATGATGACTCAACTGCAGGAGTTGTTAGACAAAGGGTTTATTCGCCCTAGTACCTCACCTTGGGGAGCGCCAGTATTGTTTGTTAAGAAGAAAGACGGGTCTATGAGAATGTGCATAGACTACCATGAGCTCAATAAGTTGACTGTCAAAAATAAGTATCCACTTCCTAGGATTGACGATCTTTTTGATCAACTTCAAGGAGCAAGTTACTTCTCAAAAATAGATTTACGACTTGGGTATCACCAGTTGAAGGTGAGGGAGGAGGATGTTCCTAAGACTGCATTTCGTACGAGGTATGGACATTATGAGTTTCTAGTTATGCCATTTGGTTTGACCAATGCGCCAGCAGCTTTCATGGATCTGATGAATAGAGTGTGTAGTCCATTTTTAGATAAGTATGTCATCGTCTTTATAGATGATATACTGATCTATTCACGTTCCAAAGAAGATCATGAAACTCATTTGAGAGCGATTTTAGAATTTCTTAAGCGTGAGAAGTTGTACGCCAAGTTTTCAAAATGTGAATTTTGGCTGAAAGAAGTTCAGTTTTTAGGGCACGTGGTGTCAAAAGATGGGATTAAGGTTGATCCAGCTAAGATTGAAGCCATAAAAGGGTGGGAAGCACCGAAATCACCATCTGAAGTAAGAAGTTTTCTTGGATTGGCTGGTTATTATAGAAAGTTCATCCAGGACTTTTCAAGGATAGCTACGCCACTAACAACATTAACCAGAAAGAATGTCAAGTTTGTCTGGGCAGAGGCTCAGAAAAAAGCGTTCGGTAAATTGAAAGAGAGTTTAAGTAGTGCTCCTGTTTTGTCTCTACCCAACGAAATGGAAGGATTCGTAATTTATAGCAATGCTTCAAAGTTGGGTCTGGGATGTGTGTTAATGCAAGAAGGCAAGGTAATTTCTTATGCATCTCGACAACTGAAAGAACATGAAAAGAATTACCCGACGCATGATTTAGAGTTGGCAGCTGTAGTTTTTGCTTTGAAAATTTGGAGGCATTACTTGTATGGGATCAAGTGTCAGATTTACACAGATCACAAGAGCCTTTAATATCTTTTCAATTAGAAGGAACTTAATATGAGGCAGCGTAGGTGGATGGAACTGTTAAGTGATTATGACTGTGATATTCTGTACCATCCAGGCAAAGCCAATGTGGTAGCAGATGCTCTAAGTCGTAAGGAGCATGGAGAAATAATAGAAGTTGTAGCATATCGAATTGATGTTGTTTCTAATTTCTTAGAAGAAGTTTTAAAGTATCAAGAAGAAGCAGCGTCAAAAGAAAATTTGAAAAGTGAAAGAATAGTTGGGATTGTTAACTCGTTAATAGTTGACAATCGCGGAGTAAAGTGCTTCAATAAGCGAGTATGGGTCCCAAAGGCAGGAGATCTGAGGCAGAAAGTGTTGAAAGAAGCGCATAGATCCCGTTATTCAGTTCATCCTGGAACCAACAAGATGTATAGAGATCTGAAACAAAGCTATTGGTGGCCAGGTTTAAAGAAAGATATTGCTCACTTCGTTGAACGATGTCTGACATGTTTAAAGGTTAAAGCTGAGCATCGGAGACCTTATGGGGAGCTTCAGTCGTTAGAAATTCCAGTTTGGAAGTGGGACGAGATTACGATGGATCTTGTTACTGGGTTACCGCGATCACCTAAGGGGCATGATGCCATTTGGGTGATAGTGGATAGACTCACAAAGTCAGCTCACTTCCTACCGATCAAGGAGACGTACTCACTAGAAAATTTGGCTCGATTGTATATCGACGAGATAGTAACCAGACATGGAGTACCGTCGTCCATTGTGTCGGACAGGGATGCTCGTTTTATATCAGCTTTCTGGAGAAGTTTGCAAAGGGAATTAGGCTCTCAACTTAAGCTGAGTACGACCTATCATCCGCAAACGGATGGTCAGAGTGAGAGAACTATTCAGACATTGGAAGATATGCTTCGTGCATGTGTTATCGATTTCAAAGGTTCGTGGAAAATTCATTTGTCGTTGATTGAATTTTCCTATAACAATAGTTATCATGTTAGCATACAAGCAACTCCATTTGAAGCTTTGTATGGTCGTAAATGTAGAACACCTTTATGTTGGAATGAGGTGGGTGAAAAATAGCTAGCGGGACCAGAAATTGTACAGGTGACAGTTGATAAAGTCGATCAGATTCGGGCAAGATTAAAAAGTTCTCAAGATCGTCAGAAAATGTATGCTGATAAACGAAGGAAACCGATAGAGTTTAAGATAGGAGACAGGGTAATGTTGAAAGTTTCGCCCTAGAAAGGGGTAGTCAGATTTGGAAAGAAAGGAAAGTTGAGACCAAGGTTTGTTGGACCATTTATCATCACGGGACGTGTTGGTGAAGTGGCCTACGAACTTGATCTACCAGAAAGTTTGCGTGGGATTCATCCCACATTTCATGTGTCAAACTTAAAGAAGTGTTTGGCAGAAGCAGATATAGTTGTTCCTTTAGAAGATATTCAGGTAGATGAAAAGCTAAGTTATATTGAGGAGCCCGTAGCGATTACGGACCTCAAAATAAAGAAGTTGAGGAACAAGGAGATTTGTTTAGTGAAAGTTCAGTGGAAATTTCACCAAGGACAAGAGTCCACGTGGGAAGTAGAGGCAGATATGAAATCTCAGTATCCCCATTTGTTTTTGCGATAGAATTCCGGGGACGAAATTCTCTTAAGGGGGAAGATTGTAATATCCGAATCCGAAATTTTTATTTATTTTGGAAGTTGGGTGAAAAGTGAAACGAGACCCAAAGTGCAGGGGGGTTATTTGAAACATTGGTTATATATAACCTAAATATCAAGATATTTGAGATTCATATCTCATACTGATATTGTTTTGAGAACCGACTTTTAGAGAGAAAGAGAGAAAACAAAGAAGGCAGAGAAAGAGAAAAGAGAAAGAGGTCTTGATCAATCTATCTGTTTTTGTCAAAAAGAGGTATGATTTTAGCTTAATACTTCTATCTGCATGTTATAGTCGGTAAATAGCCTTGTTAATCAAGCTTTTAACCGTGTATTTGATCGATTTAATGATCAAAAAGTTTTTTGGGTTCGAACTGTTAGTCGCCAACTCAAGTATGAACTCGACCGGGAAGATGATGTGTATCGGTCGATCGGTAAAGTGTAAAGGACCGGTAGTTGTATTCGACCGATAAAGTGAAAGGACCGATATGTTGTTTGACCGGTAGGTTGTAAAGAACCGGTATGTTGTTTGACCGGTAGGTTGTAAGGACCGGTATATTGGCTCGACCGGTATAGTAGTTCGACAGGTATTTTGTTAATCGGTCCTAAGAAGTTTTGATGATTTTTTAGAAAGAAAGAGTATTAATAGCGAGTTAGCTTACCTTTGTTTTAATACCATCGTAGGTGGTGTTAATCAGTAGAAGTCAGAGTTTAATCTAGAAGAATCAGAGGTGAGTCTTTCAAACTAAATCTTTTATGATTTGAGAAGTTAATTAATAAATGTGAGTTTTATATACTACGCATTTATAATATTGAAAGTATGCAAAATTATTGCAAAAGATTGATTTAATCAGTTTGGCATGTTTATGCTCAGTTTATATAAACTTGTTTTATATACAGTCAGGACTAGGTGTATGCATACATTTGAGTCAGAAGTCTGACCTAAGTCGGGAAGTGTGACCCTCCTGCTCGTACCGGGGAGTGTGACCCGTTTATGCCATTAGGGTGTGTCCCTAAAATAAGGCAGTGCGAGACAGACATACCGTCTTTGACGGAAATGTTGGTCAGTAGCATAAGGTACGCTTGCGAATCGTAAAAAGTGGTCAGTGATGGCCAGTAGATAGAGTTATGTCTGCGTAGCATAAAGTGTTTTAAAGTTTGATTAAAAGAGCAGGTTATGTTTTGAGATATAAAGCTTTGTTTAAATGTTTTAATTAATATTTGAACTGTTGCAGTAGTGATTGGAGGGGACTTCACTAGACCATTGGTCTAACCCTCGCTATTTCAAAATTTTAATCCTGTTTCAGGTTATCGAAAGGTAGCAGGTACAGATAAGGGTAAATGCAGGATGTTACAGTTATCAGAGCTTAAGTTTGAGAGATTTAGGTATTAATGCAGGATGCCTAGACTCAAACTCACGTTTTCTAAGTAATTGAAAGTGAGAATGTACGATTGGGCACTTTGAGATTGGATATTGTGAGTATTGATAGAGACACTAGAATCGGGAATCACGACGAAGGTAGCAAGGATAATCATACATGATACGTTCATAATTGCACCTGGCTAGTGTCATGGTTAACTTACATGTTGCATGTGCGTACTTCAATCACCTTTATGTGATGAACGATAAGGTTGCAGACGAATTATTGAGGAGTAGCAGTTAGAAGAAATTGATGTTTATAACATTGTCACTTGGAGTGACAGTTAAGCATGATGAATACCTTAAATTCGAATTAGACTTAATATTAATGCAACAAGGCCTACGCATTAACTTGACTGTAAGAATATGAGAAGACTAATACAACACGTGATAGAGAGTTAGCAACATAGTAATTGCACTCGAATTTTGTGAGACATTACTGTGATGACTCAAAGTGTATTGTGTACACATATCACGATAGTTAAAAGCTCGTGTTCGATTGGAAAATGGTAAAGTTTGAGCTAGAGATGTTGATTAGCATCGTTACAGAATTATGATGATGAAAATCACTATCATCCAGATAGGCAAAGAAGGATCAGGGTTGATTAGTTAGTGAGTTGCAATGATAAAAATCACATTGATTGCAGAATCAGACTAAAATAATTCAGTAAGAGACTCTTCGATAAGAGAATGATAAGAAATTAAGAATGATTAACCACCTTGAGTTTCTACTAATAGACAGTAGATTATGGAACAAAATGGGTTCCAACATGGAAGGTCTGTGAAAAGAAATGTCAGAAGGATTATGTAAGCCTTGTGCCTGGGGCACACTGATAGTGATAAGAGGTGCAAGAATTTGAAAAGATACTTTAGAATGTGTAAAAGAAAACATTTTAAGACTTCAAATCAATGACAATAATTCGGGGAGGCTTCAAGTTTCAGTAAGGACTAATATATGCTGAGGGCATATGTACCAAGTCAAATTAGTAAGTAAGCATTGATCTAAGAGCCTTTAAACGAAGGAAAGTAAGAGATCCGACATGTGTTCCCTACCACATAAAGAGACAGTAAAGTGAGGTATGTATTATAAGTTATGTCATAATACCCCAAGTAGTTTTGAATATGAATGTTAAGTAAGCATTACTGACTCCATCGGTTATCACTATGTGCATTGAGTATGCATAAGGTTATTAACAAGAACATTGGCATCATCCATCATTTTCGATAAAGTATTCCTAGCGATGTTCATTTATCTTAGGTTTGATGAGCATTCTCAACAATGTTCATGTTAACGTTCAAAGTAAAAGAAATAAAGTTCAAAGTATATAGAACAAAAGAGTTGGTTGCATGAGTTGAGAGAGTTACCTATCAACCAACTTGGCCACAAAGTTATGAGTTAAATTCTCGACAATTTTCACGTGTCGAATTCGATGAAATGTTTTGGTGAGAGCGCCAACTATCATACATTTGGAAAGTGTTGAGCTTAGCGATGCACTCACTTATATAGAGGATATTGTTGAACTATTAGTCAGGAAGATGAAAAGATCAAGGAATAAGAATACATATTTGGTACTTGTGATGGTTTTGCTGGAATTATATTTCTTAAGGTTTAGAAACGACATGGTAGCCGGAAAAAAAATCCTCATCACCTGGACAGTATAATTCCGAGGACGGAATTCCTTGAAGGAGGGGAGATTTGTGACACCCCAAAATTGGGCAAATAAATAAATATGAAAAAGATAAAAAAAAAAAGAGAAATAAAATAAAATGCGTTTTATTTTATTGGACCAAAAATGTGAAGAAAAATGTGAAAAGGAGCCAATTATGCTATTTAATGAAAGTGAGAAATGAATAAAAGAGTTATTATGTGATCGGACTAAAAATGAAAGAAAATGTCAGATGTGGGGTGAAAAGTGTAAAGTTGGTGAAATTATTGAAGTCAGGGGGCCGATTGCTATTATTTGATAGTTCAAGGTAGTGTCAGGCAGCAACCTTCTCATTTCAGAAGGACTGTTTCGTAAATAGTGCAGATCTGATTTGTTTCAGAAAATCGAAAACGACCACTCATTTGGAGCTTCTTATTGGCTCGTTTTGTCAACTATTAGGACAAAAAAAATCATAGATAAATGAAGGTAACCGGTTAAAGATCATTTTGGGTTCAAGAAAATGGAGATTTGGTCGACTTTAGAAGGAGAAATCGAAGGTTGAAGTTCGGTGTCGAAAAGCTCCGTTTATCGACGATTGGAGGTAAAATACTCAACCAAATTTCGAGTTCTTTATATGGTTAGTTTCGTTTTTAAGTCCTTCATCGAACCTTAGTAGCCTTATGTCTCAGATTTTGGTTTAGAGTGTCCGATTATGCGATATAAGCTGATTTTCAAGTGGGTTTTTAACCCATATTTTAAATGAGCGTTTGAGACTCAATACTTGATGGTTTTCGTTGATTCTTGTTCCTATGGTTGAGGAAAATAATTTTATAGAGTTTTTACTAGAAAAATCAAATAAAACGGTGAAAAAATGAAGCCAATCGGCCTGAAAACGAGGCTGCCGCCGACAGCACTCACGTCGGGTCAAAAACTAGGGGACGGGTCGGATCACGGGTCTGGGTTAGGTCCTGATCTGATGAATTGGTTATGATTTCTTTTGGGCCTTGTGTGTTTGGGCTTTATTAATTATGTTGGATTATTATTATCAGATTTATTTGGTGGGTTTTAGATAAATTTGTTTGGGCTTGATATTTAATTGAATTTGTGGACTTTAAATTTATTTTGAAGTCTGTTAACTTATTACGGTTTTTAATTTACTTTGGGCTTTAAGTTAATTAATGTACAATTTATTTAGATTATATTAATTAATATTAATTTAGTTTCTAAATTAATTAATATATTAAGTTAAATTATTATTTAATTAATATATTAACTTATTTTAGAATATTAATATTAATTAATTAATTTCTGAAGGGAGTGTTTATTATAAGTCGTTAAATTACTTCGATGATTTAAAAATAGTGAGATTAAGGCGTAGTATTTGAGTTAAGATTTATTGAGACGCTTTAATTTGGAGAGATGGATTTATAAGTTCATAAAATGATTATTTTGACGTTTTAGGACGTCGTTGAGTTTTAGACTTGGGTTTTGACTAAAGTTAGTCGAGGTTGATAGAGTTGACCAAGGGTTGACTTATGACTCGTTTGACCCACATGGATTTTATTGATGAGGTCGTATTGAGCTATTTGGAACGGGTTTTGAGACTCAAAGTTGGAGTTGACTTTAGGTCGGGTCGGGTTGGACCATAAATTGACTTTTGGAGAATTAAGTCATTAATTGGACTTGGGGGTATGAAATGTGTAGGTTTTCAGATGAGAGCTATCAGTAGCCGATCTCCGCACAATCAGGTGAGTCTTTGTGACACTTACACTGGGATGCATACCTATGTACAAATTTATTTTCGAGCATTATATGATTTTGTGGTGTTGAATATTATGCATGATAATGATTTAAATACATGTCATCGGTATATGTTTACATGTATGTGGAGTTTTGTGGAGCACGAATGCTAATTGTTTTCCCGGTTTTTAAATGTATTTAGCATGCTTGGATTTTCCGTTGGTTCATATGGTACAAATGGTGCATGGTTTGGAATATAAGATGTTGGTTTGGTTTGTCACACTTAAGGGGAGGCACGACCCCGAAATGGGTGACTGGCTCTGTGTGAGTGGTACACACCAGGGAATGCCTGTGACATGAAAGCATGACCCCGTAATGGGTTATTGGCTATAGGTGAGCCGTACAAACCCAGGGAGTGCTTGCAACTTATCAGTCCTTACTCGAGGAGATGGTTATGAGGTCTCGTTTCTTTTTGTGTTGCATTTTTTCAGAAAATGAATATTATTTTATGCGAAGTTTGCATGTTTGATATGTGTGACAAGATGTGATTTCACTCACGTAAACCATGAACTCACTGAGCTTTATAAGTTAACTATAGTATGCATCTTAGGGATTGAAGGTTTCAGGTTGGACGAGGGAAAAATGGCACACATAGAGACTCGCCTAGCCTATTTAAGTTCAATATTTATGTTGCGGCATCTATGCTAGATAAATTTGTAATGAAATCCGGTATGGGACGGATTAGCAGTTAAGTTACATAGTTATTATTTTAAAATCTTCCGCTGTAAACGGTTTTAATTTAGCCGTTATTTTGGAGTAAGTTGGAGAATTGTTTTAGATTAAGTAACACTTATGCAGAAAAAAATGGGTGTTACAGATAATCTTTAGGTCTTCTTTCTTCAGAAAAATCTTCAGCTTTTTAATCTTTGTCAGCTTGAAATCTTGAACACTTTGATTTCTTCACAAAACTTTTAAAAATAATCCAATCTTTATAATCTTCAAAATTTTAACACTTTCTTCAATCTCCCCCTTTGGTTACAAAAATGCAATTTCAGATAATCTCATCTGTGAATCCAAGATCTTATGAATCCTAGAGAGAGAAAGTAGAGAGAGAGAGACTTGGAGCGCAAAGTTAGAAATCAGATTAATATGTGCGTGTGTTTCTTACAAGACACAAAGACCAAAGGGACTTAAATACCCTTGGTCAGATACAACACTGATAAGACTCTAAACACAGTATTTGACCAAGCCCTATAAATACAATGATTACTATAAAATCAGACCTAACAATCTCCCCCTTAGTAATCATTGGCGCTTTGGTCTTCAAAAATGATCTTCTAAATCAGCACGGACCATAAAAGCGACTTTGTGAAACTTTCTGACTTTTAAGAAAAAATTTCATCTCAGCATCTTTCAGATAAAGTAGTCTTTACTGTCTTGAGCTCTAGACGATACACCTCTTTTGAATAATCTTGAATGAACTGTGGTGTTCGGAGCAGAAACAACAAAAGAATTTGTTGTAGCTGAGAGAATAGAATCATTGAGCGAATCTTGATCAGCTGATAAACATTTGAGCTCTTTGTCTCTTTAACTTCTCCTTGACTTCTCCCCCTCATGACCTTGATGATCTTGATCAACTTGGTCATGCAAATGTTGGAGACGAGACAACTTAAGATCTGCAAAATCAAAGAAACAGAGAAAACAGAGGAGGTTTGCGCTTCATCAAGATTTGCATTTCATGTTGGACGCGCAAACCAAAGTTTGCGTTTCATAAAGGGAGCGCAAATCAAAGTTTGCGTTTCATGTGGGACGCGCAAACCAAGGTTTGCGGGTCATGCTGGAAGCGCAAAGCTGACTTAGAAAAAATTTTACCTTTTGAAACCCTTTGACTCCCCCTACACAAATGCACTTGATATGACAATTCAGATTAGCATTCATATAAAGAAAATCAGATACTCCCCCTCAAAACCAGATATAATCTTTGAAATACATTCTCTTTGTTTACTCCCCCTTGAATAATGCATAAACCCATTAAAACCAGATATAATCTTTGAAATACATTCTCTTTGTTTACTACCCCTTGAGTCATTTGTTGATTCAGGGTTACCATTTTTTATTTATTTATTTGAATCTGCAAAGATTGAAATAATCACTCTTTCCATTTGGGGAGACTGCTCTTTTTTCGACACAGGGATCTATACATTAAGACTATGCTTAATTGTTGATCTGGAGAAGACGTTCCTAGTTTGTTTTGGAATGTTTTGATGATGATGATTCTCACCACTCATCAAAAAGGGGGAGAATACAAAGAGAAAGACTAGAATTTTTGTGCAAGACTGTTGAAGAATTCAAAGATATCAAAGTGTTTGAGCTTAATAGAAGTCTGACTGAAGATGATCGTCAGAAGGATACTTTATTTAAAGAAAGAGGAAGACTGTGTAAAGCTACAAACTTTGAAGTTGTCAACGTCATATCAGATATAGTTTTGAAGAGAAGTGAAGACCCGAAGACAATTGCCAAATTTTTTTTAATCTTGAATCCAAAGGGGGAGATTGTTGGATCAATAATTGTATTCAAGATTAAAGTTAATAAAGGGTCTAGTTTGTAATAGTGTTTAATACCTTAGGGGGTATTTTAGCAACTAGTTAATAATAATTAGGTCATATTGACCTAGGTATAAATAGTTTTATTTTATTAGTTTTAGGTTAAGTGGAACAATACGTAGATTGAGAAGGCAGCCGTATACTCTGTATTGTATAAGCTCAAGGTACCAAGAACACACACACGCTTTTCATCTGATTAATCAAGAGATCGTTGGTATGTAATCTAATTTATTTATCTTTTGATCTTTATTGTGTTGTGTTAATTTATCAACTATAATCTGGGCTTAACATGCATGAGAAAGGGTCGAAGGTGGGGCAACTTTTCTTCTTTTTCAATATCAACATCTTCCAAATGAAGATTTGATAGATGATGTGTTGCTTCTCCTTTAAAATATGAAACATTCTTTTGTTAAGAAAAGAATGAGTAGCTGGTGGGGTTTTATGCAAGTGATGGCATGGGCTAGTTGCCTGTTTCAATGAAGTTCACGAAAAAATTATGAAACAACAGTAATGTGGCTGCCTGGCTCAGAAAAAGTTTGGTGTAGAGTTTGATATTCTTTTACTCTGATCTATAACCCTCTTTCTTTTAAACATTTGAGCTCACTTCTAACCAACCTCTCATTTACATTTTACCTCAACACACACCCACTCTTAATTCTTTTGACCCTTCTCCCCTCAATCACTCAAGGATTACTTTTGGGGTAGGAAACACTGGTTAACGTGAATCAATGGAAGTCTTTTAAGCTCACACACTGAATCCCATGTATTGTCCTAAAAAGAATATGTTGCTCAACAGTTATCTTGACAGATAAGCACAAGATATCATCATCAGAAAAGGTAAGCTTATTAAAAATAAGGATGAAATTTGAGCATTTTGAACATTTAAGATCTCTCAAAACAATGAAATTAAATGAATGAAACGAATTCAAGTGAAGTGTTTTGAGAATCTGACAATGATTTGCTCAGATCAAATATCATGAAGAAAAATATTGTTGGGATATCAAAGACCAAATATTTGTTTATATGAACAAGATATAAACAATTTAACAATGAAAGCACAAATTTCTTATACTCACTCAACAATGGATTTCAAACGGGAGTATTACCATCGAAAGATTTATCTTTAGAGACATGGTAATAACAAAGTCAATGAAAATATACTGAACCGAAGTGTGTAGGAATACTTGATAAGTATAAAGATAAGATAATACACAAATATTTATCTTTGAGAAACACACGGTCAGATAAACGTGAAAGTATCGATATGAAAAATATTTAAAAACACACTTCGAAATTCATAAAATCATTTGAGAACACGAAGTAGTTTGAACATTTAGAAAAACATTTTTCACATACGAAAGTCGTTCTTCTTTCAAAATGTAGTAGGGATTAAGATTTAGAATGATATATATACCTTCAATGTATAAATCTTAACTCCCCCTAAAATGAATATTTATCATGTAATCTCCCTTTGACAAAAACCTCAGATACTCCTCCACTGTATCTGTAAAAAAATCAAATGATTAGTAAAGAACAATATGAATATAAAAGTTAACAACATTTCTCTTTTCTTCTATCTCCCCTATAAAAAATATGACAGTGAAAATTATAAGCAAACCCCCCCTCAAACAAAGAATAAAAACTTCCTGAAAAAGATGTATCTTGTTAGCATCCTTAAGAAGAAAAACACTTAAGTCTGGGTTCTTAACAAAAATATTTAGAAGCCATTTATACATATTCTCCGGTGAGAATAGTAACTCCCCCTAAAAGTAATAATGAATTTATCTTTTAATCTCCTCCTGAAAAATCAGAAAATATATCATTAAAAATATAAAACATATAAGCTCCCCCTTAATATTTGCAAAATCCTTAATCATTAAACCGAGTTCTGAATTACTAGGATTGAAGTAAATTCAGAACTCAAACACCCCATCTTTATCAATGAAGACCGGGTCTTGAACTGCTTTGTTCAAAAGCCAAACATCTTAAACATTGAAGACCGGGTTCTGATCTGGTGTAATCAGAAACCAACATTCGTTGAAGTACGAGTTCTAAACTGTTTTATTCAGAAGTCTACTTTGATCTTTTAGACACAGGTTCTAAACTGTAGTGTTTAGAAGCCATTCATCTTTCTCCCCTTAGTCTATAGGTGCCTGCAACACAAATTTAGCTTTTGGTACCCACTGCGTATTTAGGTCCTAGTTTGTTAGTTGCAGTTCTATTAGGAGAGATGTAGTAAGAACCATACCAGTAATTCATATAATTTTTGCTAACAAAATCATTTGTACCACAATAAGAACAATTAATTTTCTTCTATGCTAACCTAATCAATTGATTAACAGTATAAACAAGATCAGGTTTGCCAAAAGGTTTACCTTTAGGAGCATTGTTCCTTTTAGCATTGGATGCATGCACAAACGATTTTTGTTCCTTCTTCTCATCTGAGGATCCTTTCACTCTCCAAATCCACTTTTCTTTGTCATTTGTCCTTTTATGTTTACCTGAACCATCAACAAGTTTATCACATAAAAGGTTAGAAGGACAAATCTGATCTTTATGTTTAGAAGTATGATTATCATCTGAATCAAACAAAGGATTATTAGAAACATTCACAAAATGTGAACTTGAAGCTGTTTTGAATGAGCATTATGAATCGGCTAGATCATCTCTCGGTGATTGAACAATTGATTCTAGCGTCTTTTGCTCAGTCAACTTCACCTTGAACATAATCTCTTCAAGTTCTTTGATCTTGATTGACAAACTGTTTCTTTTCTTTGAAAGTAGATCAAACTTCTTATGCAATTCAGACTTTGCATTCTTCTCCTTCAGAACAGTAGTTGACAGTTCAGATAGTTTTCTTGCCGGCTTGTTTATCTCAGTCTCAAAAACTTTTATTTCTTCTTCAAAGTCTTTATCTACACTCTTTCTTTGTTCAGAAATCTCCTTAAACACACCAACATTCTTCTATTCAACTTTCTTCTTGTCTTTTTCAAATTTGTCTCTCTCCATGATGATAACTTTCTCAAAATCTGATACTTGTTGAGAAAGTTTTATACATTTAAGTTCAACCAACTTCTTTTCTTCAAATGATTTTCTTGAAAAATCAGAAAACTTTTGTGCGAAAGATTTTCTTTCTCTTTCAAGCTCTTCTCTTTCTTTCTTTAACTTCTTTTCATCTTGAGAGATCTGTTCTTTCAGTTCAGCAATCTTGTTTTGAAGCTCAACATTATCTCTTTCCAAATCATTTCTTTTCTTTTCAATCTTTTTTATCTCCTCTTGAGTTCTTGAGTTGTTTATCTCTTTTGTGGATTTTTCTTTCAACATATCTATTTCAACCTCAAGGCTAAACACTTTGTCTCTTAACTGATTTCGTTCAGAAAAGATTCGTGAGTTTATCTTTTTCAATCCATCACATGTCTCTCTAGTAATGTTTGCTCTTCTTCTGAGATCATCAATCTCTTTTTCAATCAATTCCTTCTTTGACCAAGTAGAATTTGCATTAAGACCTTCAAACTTCTTCAGCTTGGTTTGAAGATTTGAAAACTCCTTTTCTTTTGACTCAATGATTTCTGCAAAATTGATTTTAGAATTAGAAATACAATCTGAGCAAATAAAACTTTTCTCTAAAACTGTAGAATTCTCTTTCAATTTATTTATCTGATCAAGAAGAGATGAATTCTGAATTTTTAGATTCTTATTTTCAGCTTCAAGGGCTGGAATCTCTGGCATATAAGCGATAGCACAATCTCTTTTTGTCAAAACAATATTTCCTTTCTCGTCAATATAAGGCATCTTGAAATCTGTTTAAAAATGAGCTAGAAATGATCGTTAGTTCGAAAGATAATCAACAATTAAAACACTTAAAATTTTCAGAAAAAATTTCCAAAAATTTCGATGTTAAGAATTCTCACACCACTGAGTTTTAAAAACAATTCGCACACAAAAAAACACTAGAATTCGCAGAAAATGAGCAATTCGCACACCACTAGATCACAATTCGCACATAAGAGACAATTCGCATGACTTAATATACGAATTCCACGAAATTCGCACGTCGCTATATGCGAAATCTGAGGAATTCGCACGACGCTATATGTGAATTCTGAACAATTCGCACATGACTATAAGCGAATTCTTGACTTAACCAAAATTATGAACTTTAAGCTTTCCGCATGAACTTTTCGTATGACAGAGAGATACGAATTCAACACTTAGAAAAAAATTTCTTGATTTTCTATGCGAAAAGTTCAAGAATTCGTATGAAATACTTATGCGAATTCAAGGAAATTCGTATGCTTCCTTATGCGAATTCTCCACTTTTCATATAACAGGCCTATGCGAATTCTGTTCTTAGAAATATTTTCCACCAACTTTTCGTATAAGAGAGTTATGCGAATTCTTCACTTCTCGTATAAGACAATATGCGAATTCTGTGATTTTCGTATAACACTCTTATGCGAATTCCATACTTGTAATTTTCAAAAATAAATGCTATGCAAAATCCTTCACTATACGAGTTCTTCGTGCGAAAGGTTCAGATCTTGCGAGTTCTTCAGTTTTTCGATGAAAAATCCTTCAAAATCGATTGAAACCCTATCAAATCTTGATGTTATGATATGAAACTTTGCCAATTTGTTCACGATCACTATTAAGACCAATTACAAACAAGGAATTTCAGAAAAATTGACTCAAACATACAGATCCATGATTGAACAGTGCGTAGAACTCGTGAACCAAAAAATCACAAAAATCCAAATTGAATGCAAAATTACAGTGCAATTATGATTTTAATCTACACAAAATGATTCTATGATGCTAATTGAACATCATACTAACACCAATTCACACAAATGCAAACTAAAATTCACAAATCAATCGAAACTCATAAACTCAGCGTGCGAAGTCCAATTTTTGTTGATTTTGATCGAATTAAGCTCTGATACCAATTGTAGTTCCAGATTCTAACTCAATATATTCACACAATATGTAGGAAACTTTGTTTATTGATTTATCAACGATTACACAATCTCCATAAACTCATATACCTATTTCTTGCAATCTCTCTGTAAGCTCTCTGTGTATGTTTTGTAAGGTGTAATTTATCTCTGATATGTGTGTGTCACTCTCCTTTTAACCAACACTTAGACCACCTATTTATATGGTCAACATGACCCATTTGACTTTACATTACAACTACAAAGTAAACATCCACACTTTACAAACTTTTACACTTTTGACCCTCTTTTAATCTTGAATACAATACAGCTCTAACAAACTCAAACCAAAACAAAAGTCTTAAAAATCGCCATCTGAAATCATCTCTTTGTATTACTTTTTAAATCGCCTTTACTCTAATCCCTGTGGACGATATTCGGTATTTTACTATTGTATTACTTGAAAGACGATATAGTCCCAATCAGTATACTTGCTCTTTGGTTCTATTATTCCCACGTCTATAGGTGTATTCAAGGCACTATCAAGTTTTTGGCGTCGTTGCCGGGATTGGCAAGCTAAAAGTTTTTTTTTAAAAGTCGTAAAAAGATTTGATTTTTCTAACACCATTTGAATCTCATTTTTTTGAAAGTAGTGTATGCCAAGAATACCACATGGGGAGTTATTCGAATTTGACCCAAACATTGAAAGAACGTTCCGTAATAGGAGGAGAGCAAAAAGAATTTCATTGACTTTAGATCATCCCATAATGGAACCACCCCCACCAGGTTTTGAGAATAAGGGACCTAAGCAACAATCGCTTCTAGACAATCCTCTAAGACCACAACCCATTTTTCAAGATGCAAATCCAACTTTTGGAAATCAAGAACACCCTTTTCAACAACAAGCACCAAATCAAGGGAACAATAATCATTATCATAATGATGATGACACATAATCCAATGGTAACAATGAACATAGGGATGAAGCTCCAAATATCATAAATCTTGCAAATTCCAAAGATGAAAAAATTATGGACTACACTATCCCCGATTTTGAGCAATTAAATTCAGGGATAGTTAGAACCCATATGACAGCCCTCCACTTTGAGCTTAAACCCATCATGTTCCATATGTTACAAACAAATGGCCATTTTGTCGGAATGCCGTTAGAGGATCCTCATTACCATTTAAAATCTTTTATGGAGATAACTGATGTTTTCCTGATCCCGTGAGTATCTAACCATGCCCTGAGACTCACTTTATTTCCATTCTCTCTAAGGGATCGGGCAAAATCATGGTTTAATTCTTTGGGACCTGGTTCTGTACCATCATGGAGCAATATGGCTGAAAAGTTTTTGCAAAAATATTTTCCACCTACCCGAAATGCCAAGTCTAGAAACGAAATTTGCATGTTTAAAATAAATGGACGATGAAGCAATTCCCGATGCATGGGAAAGGTTTAAATATATGTTAAGGAAATGACCTCACCATGGCATTCCCTATTGTATTCAACTCGAGACGTTTTACAATCGGTTAAACCCCATGGCTAAACAAATGCTCGATGCGACACAGGAGGGGCCTTTACAGCCAATACCTATAATGACGGATATGAAATTCTTGAAAAATTTCAACAAATAATGGACATTGGGCTGATCCATGTGCTCAACTGCAAAAGAAGACTGTTGGAATTCATGATGTAGATGCATATACTGCATTAACAGCTCAACTCACTTCAATGGCCAATATGTTTAAAAATCTATCTTCAGGTCAAGGAGTGCAGCCAACTGCCACTACACCTATCCCAGCAGTACTCTCAATACGATGTGTTTGTTGTGGTGGGGAACATTCTTATGAACATTGTCCTCAAAATTCTTAAATCTGTAAACTATGTTCCCAACAGATCTGCTCCCTACAACAACAATTACATGCTGGTTGGAGACAACACCCAAATTTTTCTTGGAACAGTCCATGTTTAAACCCACCGGCACAAAAACCACAAGGATCTTCAAATTTTCAATCACAACATCATGATATTAATTCCCAACACCATCAGAATCAAGGTTCTCAACATCATCAGAACCAAAATTTTCAAATAAGTAATGAGGGTACCCACTTTGTGAATAACCTGTTACATGGAGTGCTTGAGAAGTACAATATTAAGCATATGATTGCGATTGCTTACCACCCACAGACGAATGGATTAGCTGAGCTCTCGAATAGTGAGATAAAGGGAATTCTTGAAAAAGTGGTCAAGTCAAATAGAAAAGATTGGTCCTTCAAGTTAGATGACGCTTTATGGGCATACCAAACTACTTTTAAAACTACAATTGGTATGTCTCCATACAAGCTAGTCTTCGGCAAGGCTTGTCACCTCCCTTTGGAATTAGAGCACAAAGGTTACTGGGCAATAAAAGAACTGAACATGTGTTTGAACACGGCCGGTGAAAAAAGGAAGTTACAGTTGTGTGAACTAGAGGAACATAGAAATATGTCCTATGAAAACGCCAAACTCTACAAAGAAGGGCATGACAATAGGATTAATCACAGAGAGTTCCACACCGGCAAGAAAGTCCTCTTGTTCAATTCAAGTTTGAAATTATTCCCACGAAAGCTTAACACCCGATAGTCTGGACCTTTCCTAATTCATAAACTTTACCCTTATGGAGCAATTGACCTTGTTAACCCTGAGGACATCATAGTGTTCAAGGTCAATGCGCAGAGAGTTAAGTTGTATCATGACGCAGTAGAAATCCCACAACATTGCTATGTAGATCTTTCTACACCTTGTTATGTAACACTCTAAAATTCGGTAAACATTCTCGAATTATTTCCTCTTAATCTCATCCTTAATTTAGAGCTTTAAGTCTCACCAGAGCCAAAGATAGAAACCTCGAATGTAAAATGTTTATTCCGTTCTAAAGGGTCGTAGAATCGAAGGGGTTTAGACAACGGTTGGGCCAAGAGAGAGTGTGCCAGCGACTATGACACCGGTCATAGCCGCTTGGCAATGTCGCGACTTGGAAACAGGCCACTGTGTGGGTGCTGCGACCTTGCCCCGCGATTGTGACACGGGGCATAATCGCCCGTCACTCTCGCGGGGGAGGTACCGTATGGTGGGAAGCCTTGACGACAATGCCTAGAGACAATGCCACAGGGCATAGTCACGAAGAAGGTCGCCCGCGACATGCATGGGTTATACATCTGACCTTAGGGGACCAGATAACAAGCATCCCGAGGAACTTACTTTCCCAAACCAGAAAGGTCACAGGTACAAACTTTTAAACTTAGAGATTTCTGATTTATAAGAATTTAATAATCATCTCAAACGCAAGGTTTTACGTCTAAGTGCTTAGCCCATATTTTCATTACAATCCAAAATTCCGACTTTTTAGGTTTTCTAAGCATTGTAAACTATAAATATTCCGAATCACACAACTTTAAAGCAGTATTAAAAGTTACAAACATGTTGCTGACTTTTCGACTTTTGTAAGACTTGAAAGTTGAACATATAAAACTTTAATATAAACAAAGAACTTGAAAATTTATCCTAGACACATATTTTATTCAAAAGGAAGAAAAAATGTAAAACTTTAATTTATAGAATAAAATTTGTAAAGATTTAAACTTTTAAACTCAATATGCCGATGTTAAAAATTTTCCTTAAACACAAAATGTAAAGAATTGGGCAAATTGATATTTAGTTGGAACAAAATAAAATTAAACTATTTCATCTTTTACATTAAAGAAAATAAATTTGTGTCTCATATTAAAAGAAAATTTTGGGTAATACAAATTCATGAGATAGATAAACAAGCTCAGATTCTTGAAACATTGAGAAAAACTGGAATACCATCATTATCAGAGATAAAATGTAGCGGAAATAAAATTGATGTACTCACAGTATCTCATATAGTCAGAAGCTTAAATCATTGAAGAACGAGTTCTAAACTGATTTGTTTAGAAGTCGTAGTCTATGAAGTACGGGTCCTGAGCTGAAGTACTCAGAAGCCAAAATCTTTACATTTAGGTGCGTGTCTTGAACTGCAGTATTCAAGAGCCATTTCTCTCTTACTCCCCCTTAACATGTGGTGCCTGCAACTTTGAATCAGATAAAGATTTGGGTACCCACTTGAATTTGGGCTCGTGTTTGTTAGTTGCAGTTCTTGTGGGGAAATAATTGTCAGACTTAACATTTAAAGCACGAGGAATATGATCAGAAAAATAATCACAACCATCAGAAGAGAAAGCATAATCATCAGAACTAGAATCTGAGGAAGAACATGAGACATGTTTTGAAATTCGAATCATTTACTTTATAGAGTATTTTGAAATTTTATTACATTTAGCAAATGAATCACTGTTATAAAGTTTGTCTACACATTTATCCTCATCAACAATAGGTTCATCAGATGTCCGCCTCGCTCTCAAGATTTGCTTCTTTGACTTGCTCACAGTTCTATCTGAAAGAATAGAATCGGAAGAATTAGAACAGTCAGAAATAACTTTATCTTGTTTCTTCGACTTCTTTGACCGTCTTCTTTTACGCTTAGGTTTATAATATTGATCATTGAGCGTAAAAGAATCATCAAGAATTTTAGACTTAATATTTAAATCAGAAGAAATAAATTTATCCAAGCAACCAATCTGATCAACTAATAAATGTGAATTTGCCTCAGAGTCTGAATAATTTTGAGAAAAGATTTTAAAATTTGAAACTTCCTTTTTATTTTCCTTAGAATCAGAAGATAGACTAGAAATAGAATCTGATTTTTGAGAAAATAAATTTTCTTCAAGACTAGACATTATGAAATAAAGAATAATATCAGATTCAATTTCCTTTAAAATATTTTGATCTTCAGACATTGAAGATTTGATAGGAGATATATCATTTAAAACTCTTCTAGACATTGAAGATTTGATAGGAGATATATCATTTAAAACTCTTCTACCTCTCCTTCATTTTTCAGGAAAATATTTGGCATTTTCACTTGTGTATACAAAAGGAATTTCGATTTTCTTATTATTCATCCTTTTCTCATTTTCCATTTCTAACACTTGCTTCTCATTCATCCAATCAATCTTAAATTGAGGATCATAATGAGCAAGAGTTAGATAATCGTATTTTTATAAAGTTGGGGATTTTTCAATCGCATTGTTTAAACAATGAGGATTTTCAAAACCAAGTCCCCACCTTTGTTTTAAAGCCTCTTCACTCCTCGGTTTGTTCATATAAATTGTTTGTTCAGATTGGTCTTTTCGATAAAGCTTTTCTTCTAACTTATTTATTTTATCTGAAAATTCATCTTTTAAATTAGTCATAGCTGTCAAAGATTCAAGATAAGTCTTATTTGAATTTTCCAAATCCTCCAATTTCTTTTGAAAGATGTCTTTTGTATTTTCTAAAATGGATTTTTTATCTTTTAAAGAAATTTTCAGTTTGTCAATCAAATCTGACTTTTCAGAATTTAGATTCTTTTCAGATAAAATCTTTGAACGCAAATCAGATAAAGCAGTTATCATGATATCAAACTGAGAGGTAATAAATTTGTAATCAAATTCAGAGTATACCTCATCCTCATCTGTTTCAGAGTCGTCTGACTGGTCATCTCCGATCAAGCACATTTGAGCGATCTCAACATTTGAAGCTTCATCGTCGGAATAATCCATCCAGAATTCTTCCTCGGCCAGCAAAGCAGTTCCGTTCTTTCTCTTTTCAGCCAATTCCACTTTCTTTCTGTAGTATGCCGAATCCCTAACCACCTTTGCTCTACACTCCTTTAACATGTGACCCGGCTTTCCGCAGTTGTAGCAAGCAGCATTCTTTATCTCGGGTACTTTCACTTTAGGACCGGAAGTGAAGCGAGAAGATTTGGAACCCGACTTTGGTTGGAACTTCTTCTGGTAGTACTGAGAGAGAAGGATCATCGCTTTCTGTAATGCCTCACCATCATCTTCAGTTGACCTGGTGTAAGCGTTATTAGACAACGCTTGTTCAATCAGTTGCTTCGTGATGAGAGCAACCGGATCTACTGTTTTCTTCTTTTTATCCATCTTGGCCTTTTTCTCTACTACCAAACTTTCATCAGTCATCAGAATCTCGTAAAGTTCTTGAATCTGCATTGTGGAGATTCTGACATCATTCCTTAATCTGTGGCATGATTTATTCCACTCAGACTGAAGAGCATTAAGGAATTTCAGATTCGTCTCAAGAGCAGTCTTTTCCACTTTAATCTTTCTGAGATCATTAATCACAATGCAAAACCGGTCAAAAGTCACCTTCAGAGATTCATTGTCCTTTGCCTTAAATTCCTCAAAGTTATTCATTAAGCGTGTCTGGCGTATTTGAGTAGCAACTGATGACCCAAGCATGATCTTTTCTAACTGAGTCCACATCATGTTTGGATTATGCTTGAAACAATCAATTTTATTGTAGATTGAGTTAGGCAGTGCTAACATCAAATTGGACTTTGCTTCTCTATCGGCTTTTTCACGTTTGATTTCATCATCAGTCAAAGGAATGTCATTTTTCGGTCTGATGAATGGTCCTTCAGTAAACGACTTCATCATATTTTCTCCATTTGTTTGACGCTCAATGAAATTTATGAACCTATCTTGCCACTGTGTAAACTCATCTTCGTTGATTAAGACTGGTGGACGAGTATCAGTTCCCAATTGCATCATCAGATCATTTGAGTAGAATATTGCTTGGAGAGCAAATTTGGCAGAATCCATTTCTAATATACCAGAAAATCAAAAATCAGATTGAATTAAAAAAAAATTCGAAAAATATTAAAAATTGAAAATTTGAAAAACACTTGTTATGACACAAAGTTTAAAAAAATAAAGATGACACACTAAAAAAAAATTCCAGACTCTTTTTTTTTTTTAACTAAGACAGGGAGACGCGCAAGATGAGGTTTTCGGATCACAGAGGACACGCAAGATGAGGTTTGCGTTTGCTTAGAGAGACGCAAAGTGAACTTTGCGTTTGCTTTGAGAAACGCAAAGTGAACTTTGCGTTTGCTTTGAGAAACGCAAAGTGAACTTTGCGGGTGAAGGAGGGAAACGCAAAGTAAACTTTGCGGGTGCAGAGAGAAACGCAAAGTGGAGCTTTGCGTTTGCTTCGTGAAACGCAAAGTGAAACTTTGCGTGTGTAGACTTCGCGGGTGAGAGACTTTGCGGGTGAGAGACTTTGCGGGTGAGAGACTTTGCGTTGCAGGTGAAGGAGGGAACGCAAAGTTAGCTTTGCGTGTGAAGAGTGAAACGCAAAGTAAACTTTGCGAGTTTAACTTGGCTTTTCGGTTGAAGGAAGAAACGCAAATCAAACTTTGCGTATGAAGGAGGGAACGCAAACTGATGGTTTGCGTTTATAGAGGGAAACGCAAAGCAACATGAATGACACGCAAAGTAATATGAATCAAACGCAAAGACTATGAATGACACGCAAACTTTAAAAACTCACAGATTTACGCAAGATCAAATCAAACCAAGAAAATTATGCATGAAAAACACATACTTAATATCGAAAACACCTTTCTTACAACTTTTGATCAACAATATCGATTAAAATCAACAAAATCTAAAAATCTAGAATGAAACAGTACCGAACTCGTGTTTTTCCAGGAAACTTTTAAACTCAAAATTGATGATCTAAACTTGAATTTTATGCAAAACAATATGAAGCAAACAAGATCGATTATCAAAAACGAGACTAATGAACTCAAAAACAATCAAATTCGATCACAAACAGATTCAAATTTTATGAGAAATCAAGAAAACGAGATTTTCTTGAAAATTTCAAGAAAATCGATCAAATTTTCGATTTCAATCACAAATTCAGATTAGAAAATCAATCTCTCAATTCTCTCAAGATTCAGTTGGCTCTGATACCAATTGTGAATCCAATATCTTAAGAATCCTAGAGAGAGAAAGTAGAGAGAGAGACTTGGAGCGCAAAGTTAGAAATCAGATTAATATGTGCGTGTGTTTCTTACAAGACACAAAGACCAAAGGGACTTAAATACCCTTGGTCAGATACAACACTGATAAGACTCTAAACACAGTATTTGACCAAGCCCTATAAATACAATGATTACTATAAAATCAGACCTAACATTATCAATCTTGATAAACTTCAGACTTCACTTTGACCTTGATCTCCTCTTTGATTCATCTATTTGACAAACTTTTCTTCTTTTAGAATAATCAACAATCTGACTTTATTTTCTCCCCCTTTATCACTCTTACTTAACTTTGCTTTCTCTTTGAAATTGATCATTGAAAACTCTCCCCCTTTTTGATGAATTTTGAGAATCAGAATCATCAAAACATTATCAATTTCAGTTTTGTCTTTGAAATTAACTCCCCCAAATAGCAATGTAAGCACAGTCTTCAAGAAAAACACGGATATTCTCCCCCTTTGAAAAAATATAAGCAATCTCCCCCAAAGATAATATGATCTCTTTTTGATCTGATTTGAAATTATGCCGTCAATTTAAAAAAGTATTTATCCAAATCTTTTCAAATTCAGACAAATTATGAGTGGTAACCCTGAATCAACATATGCAACAGTTAAACTGCCTGTCAGTAGCATGGAGCCACTGTGTGTAACGGATATACATTAGAAAGGAGCTTTTATGATGTTCACTCCCACAGGGCTTCCATTCAATCATTGAAAAACCACAAAGGAATTTTCTATGAATGTTAAAACAAGAAAACTTATTCCTTGTGTGCTCGTGCAAGTGTAGAATGATTTAAGAATTTAAAGCTTTTTAACAGGCTCAAAATATGTAAATTGTTAAGACAACAACATATATTACATAGACTCAATGTGCATTGTTGGATCAATAATTGTATTCAAGATTAAAGTTAATAAAGGGTCTAGTTTGTAATAGTGTTTAATACCTTAGGGGGTATTTTAGCAACTAGTTAATAATAATTAGGTCATGTTGACCTAGGTATAAATAGTTTTATTTTATTAGTTTTTGATTAAGTGGAACAATACGTAGATTGAGAAGGCATCCGTATACTCTGTATTGTACACGCTCAAGGTACCAAGAACACACACACGTTTTTCATCTGATTAATCAAGAGATCGTTGGTATGTTAATCTGATTTATTTATCTTTTGATCTTTATTGTGTTGTGTTAATTTATCAACTATAATCTGGGATTAAAAAGTGGTATCAGAGCCAAAGAATCAAGTTTTTTGGATTAAAACAGTATTTATCGATGTATTACTGTGTGAAAATCGATTTCAAGATTTAATGTGTTTTTATGCTTAAAATCGAATTGATTAGGTGCGTTTTATGCTTTTGAATATCATCTGATTGTTTAATTGCACTTAAAATCATAAATCGATTGGATTTTGAAGATTTTAGAAAACTCTGTTCTTGAAGGTCGAACACTGTTTCAACTAAATCCAGATTCGATTTTTGGTGTTTGTGTGTTTTTAAGTTGCAATCAATCAAGTTGGGATCGATTTGAGTCGTATATTGAGTTTGCATTGTTTAATTCCAGTATTGCACTATAATCGATTCCAATTTGTAATTTTGGTGTCTGTTATGATCAAATACAGGTCACTGCTGTATTGATTGAATCCTTTTAAAGTGTTTGTTTTGATTGAAATTAATTGGTTGCAATTTGTTCTGGAAGTGTTTATTGCTTTATTATCATAGTTTGGGATTGTTAATCGTCGTCCAGATAGGTTTTTGGGATTTTCTGTGTCGTTTTTCGTAGCAGGTGATGAACTAGCGCGTTTGTTCAAGAACTTCACTTTTGCGCCAGTTCATAGTAGTCTTTTGCGCCAGTCCCTCTTAGCGCAAACAACATTTTGCGTCACCTTCGCTTGGCGCAAAGTTATATCTTTTGCGCCACACACTACACCGGTCCACACCGGTCGCTCCACTCCGGTCAGGTCCGGTCGATACTCAGACACCGGTCGATACTCAGGTCCGGTCAGCAGGACACCGGTCGAAGGATCCGGTCGTGGGACACCGGTCGAAGGAGGACACCGGTCGCATCACAACACTAGTCGCGACCCTTGATTTCTTTTGCGCCATCAGTTATTCACAAAAACCTCTTCTTGCGCCACCTCCTTCTTGTAAAAAAATCCAATTCTCGCAAGCTACAGTTCGCACAAATCTCAGATCGCGCAAGTCCTTTTGTGCCACACTTTTTTAGCGCAAATCTTCTTTTGCGCCAGGTTTTATTATTTTCAATTTTTCAGTATTATTTATTTAATTTTATCTATAGGTGTTTTGTGTTTTATACTGTCTGCAAATTCTGCATTTGATTATTTTTGGAAATTTATTTTTTCTGAAAATTTTTTAGTGTAGTTTTTATCTAATTCTTGATTCTAAGATCTTACGAGTTGATTTGAGTTGTACAGATATCAGCATGCCTTACATAGACGAGAAGGGAAATACAGTGCTGACCATGAGAGATTGTGCTTTAGCATATATGCCAGAGATTCCAACACTGGAAGCTGAGAATAAAGATCTGAAGATTCAGATCTCATATCTTCTAGAACAAATTAATAAATTGAAAGATGATAAAGATTTAAATAAAGACTTTGTTTGCTCAGACTGTATCTCTAACTCAAAGATTAATTTTGCAGGAATTATTGAGTCGAAAGAACAGGAGATCTTAAATCTTCAAGTTAAATTAAAAAGATCTGAAAGCATAAATTCTAGCTCAAGTTGGTCGAAGAAATAATCAATGCAAAGAGAGCTAGATGAACTGAGAAGAAGAGCAAACATCTCAAGTGAGACATGTGAAGGGCTGAGAAAGTCAAATTCTCAAATTTTTGCTGAAAGAGACTCTTTGAAAGATAAAGTCTTCAGTCTTGAGGTTGAGATTAATATGATGAAAGAAAAGGCAACCCAAGACAGAAACAACACAAAAGCCTAAGATGAGATGATGAAGATTGAGAAAGAAATAAAAGAATTTGCTAAGAAATTCTCTGATTTCTCAAGAAAAGCCTTTGAAGAGAAGAAATCATTAGAGCTTAAATGTGTTAAGCTTTCTCAACAAGTTTCAGATTTTGAGAAAGTTATCATTCTGGAGAGAGACAAGGTTGAGAATGAGAAAAATAAAGCTGAGCAGAAGAATGTAAATAAAGACTTTTCTAAAGAAAAGAAAGATCTAGAGACTGAGATAGCTAAGCTGACAAGAAAGCTATCTGAGTTGTCAACAAACATCTTGAAGGAGAAGAATGCAAAATCTGAGTTGCATAAGAAGTTTGATCTGATTGCAAAGGAAAGAAACAGTTTGTCGTCAAAGATAAAGGAACTTGAAGAGATCGTATTCAAAGTGAACCTGACTGAGCACAAGACGCCAGAGTCAATAGCTCAATCACCGAGAGATGATCTAACTGCATTCGAATGCTCATTCAATTAAGCAGCAAGTTCAATTTTTACTAATGTTTCTAATAATCCCTTGTTTGATGTAATTGATGATCATACTTCTGAACATAAAGATCAGATTCGTCCTTCTAACCTTTTCTATGACAAAAATGTTGATGGTTCAGGTAAATTCAAGAAGAACAAGTCTCGGAAGAAAATGTACTGGAAAAGGAAAGATGAAGAAAAAGATAGAGAAAATTGGATCTGGAAAGTTAAAGGATCTTCAGAGGAAAAGAAAAAAGAAGAATCATTTGTGCATACATCAAATGCAAAATGGAACTATGTGTAACACCCGAAAAATTTAAAAGGTAAGTTTTCGTTCCCTTAAATTCGTTAATCGTATTAATTGAGAATATGAGACCTATTATGTGCACATGCTCACTTTTATAATGCCTTAATGATTTATGAACTGTGTATTCATGTTTCCCGTTTGAACCTCGCGCTCGTAAATCGAATTGGGTAGAGTTTCAGTTTGGGTTAGGTGTGGCGCGACAATGCCACGCGACAATGACCAGTGTCATTGTCGCTGGTCATTGTCGCATGGATGGTACCGAAGGGTGGTGAGAGATCGTGACAATGCCCGACGACAATGTCCTGGGCAAAGTCGCGGGGCAATGTCGCCCGCGTGCACCAGTCGTCTGTTTTTATGACCAATCGGATGCCATTTCTACCATTCAACACTTGAAAAATGGGAGAGCCTCTTCATAGGCGATTTTTGAGCTTCCCAAACACTTACACACTTAAAGCTAGGGTTTTGGGTTGTTGGGGGCATTTATTAGTCATAAAGCTTCGTTCAAGATCATTCTTTGAAGTGTTTTCAAGACCCTCACTCCTTGCATCCAAGTCTCATCTTCTTCAGAAGCTGGGGTTTCATCTTTTCTAGGTTTTGGTCAAAAACCTAGATTGTGAGTTTACTAACCTTTATTAAAACTAGATACACATCATTATCTTCTACTTGTTGATATTAATGCATCTCTCAAATGTTCATATTTAATGTTTCAAGTATTTGGGGGTTTTTACCCGTGGATTTATGTATATCAAAGTTACCATGTTTTATATGTGTATATCCTGGTATGTTGATTATTCCTTCTTGGAATGCCTTTTTGGCCACCTTATATTCTCACGAAGTATTTAGATGGATATTATGTCATATGTTGGATCTACATGATTAGGATGGTAATAGTGTGTTCTTGGTTGATATCCAAAATTTTGACGGATTGAAACACATCTTGAGACCTCCTAAATGCATTATGTGGACGAACCAAGTCTGTGATTCACTATAGGAATGTAGGTGGGTGACATTTGGAGAATTTCCTAAGCGGTAGTCTCCTATGTACCTAGACCTCCGCCGTCATGAAACTCTTAGAAGACCGAGATGCCAGTAACCATCAACCTGAGACTATGGCGGAGAATGCTATAGCCGGGTCGGGTGCTAGGCCGGAAGTGGTGGTAACCGAGGAACCACCGGCGAACGAGGATCGGGTAAGGACTAAGGGATGCTCCTACAAGGCTTTTCTGGGGTGCAACCCCAAGGAGTTTGTGGGTTCCGATAACCCGGTTGCGTGTATGTACTGGCTCAAGGAAGTGGAGACGGCCTTTGAGTCGAGCGAGTGCGACGTGTCGCAGCGGGTGAAGTTTGCTTCTCAACTACTCCGGGGAGAGGCATTGATCTGGTGGAATCTCACCCGGTCCGCCCTCACCCCCGAGGTTCTAATGAAGCTAACATGGCCAGTCTTCAAGAAGAAGATCATGGACAAGTACTGCAGCGAACGTTCTTTGGATAAGCTAGAAGCCGAGTTCTGAAATCTGCAGAAAGGGAATTTGTCTGTATCCAACTACTCCAATATGTTCCTAGAGAAGTTGAACTTAGTGGGATATCTAGTCCCGGATGAGAGATCGAAAATAAAGGCTTTTCATCTTGGTCTACCGGCCAATATGAGAACGGATGTGCGTAATGCCGACGGGTCGACTCTTCTGGAAGTCATTGAAGAGGCCTTGCTTATGGAAGATGATAGGGTGGCTGAGAGGGAAGAAAGGATTGTTGTTGGAGAGAAGAGGAAGTGGGAAGGGCCATCCGGGCCCGTTCGCCAGTCAAGGCCGTTTGTGGGTGGAAGAGCCGGCGACTCTCGTAAGGACGATCAATGCTGCCAAAAGTGTAGAACCAAACACTCGGGCGCGTGTGCTTCTAAAACCTACGCGGGTCCGGTAGGTTGTACCAAGTGTGGCAGGAGGGGCCATGTGGCTCAGGATTGCACTGCTCGTCCGACGTTATGTTTTGAGTGCCAGGAGCCAGGGCACATAAGGAGGAATTGTCCAAAGCTAGCAGGGGGCAATCAAGGCAAGTCTGTTGGGTCGACGACTAGGGTCGACCAATCGCCGAGGGTGCCGAGTCAAGCTTTCCGGATGACTACCGAGGAGGCGAAGGAGACCGCTGATGTTGTTTCGGGTACGTTCCTAGTAAACTCCTTGCCTGCTCGTGTATTGTTTGATTCGGGTGCTACGTGTTCTTTTGTATCGGATGTTTTCTGTAAGCAATTCGTCACTCCTATTAGTGTCCTTCCTGATGCACTAGTAGTAGAGATAGCCAACGGTGATAAAGTAATCATCCGTGACCGTTTTTGTGATTGCACCTTAGAGATCGATGTGAATCCTTTTGGGGTAGACTTGCTACCTATGGCCATAGCAGGTTCTGACGTGGTCGTAGGCATGGATTGGTTGACAAGGCATAAGGCCGACATCTTTTGCACTAAGAAGATGATCCAAGTGCCTTTGTCGGGAAGCGGCGTGGTCGTCATCTATGGAGAGAAAGGGAAGGGTCACAACCCTATAATCTCCTCTATTAAAGCTCGTAAGTTTGTAGTGAAGGGTTACCCTTCCTATCTAGCGTACGTGGTGGATGCGAAGAAGGAAAAGAAGTCGATGGGAGACGTAAAGATCGTGCAAGATTTTCCGGATGTCTTCCCGGAAGACTTACCCGGTTTACCACCGGAGCGCCAAGTGGAATTTCATATCGACCTCACTCCGGGAGCGGCTCCGATAGCCCGAGATCCCTATCGTTTGGCCCCGACGGAGATGAAGGAAATGATGACGCAACTTCAAGAGTTATTAGAGAAGGGTTTTATCCGACCGAGTTCGTGACCTTGGGGAGCACCGGTGTTGTTCGTGAAGAAGAAGGACGGATCTATGCGGATGTGCATCGATTACCGAGAGTTAAACAAAGTCACGGTGAAGAACAAGTACCCTCTACCTCGCATCGATGATCTCTTTGATCAACTTCAAGGTGCGGGATGCTTTTCAAAGATCGACCTCCATCCGGTTATCATCAAGTGAGAGTGATGAATGATGATATTCCGAAGACGGCTTTCCGAACGCGTTACGATCACTATGAATTCTTGGTGATGCCTTTTGGGTTGACCAATGCACCGACCGTATTTATGGACTTGATGAACCGTGTGTGTCACCCATTCTTGGATAAATCCGTGATCGTCTTTATCGACGATATTTTAATATATTCAAAGGATGAGTCCGAGCATGGGAAACACTTGCTGGAAGTACTAGAAGTTCTAAGGAGGGAGAAGTTGTTTGCAAAATTCTTTAAGTGCGAATTCTGGCTCCAAGAAGTGCAATTCTTGGGGCATGTGGTATCAAAGGACGGCGTAAAGGTGGATCAGGCAAAGATCGAGGCAATGATGAGTTGGGAGCCTCCAACCAATCCGACAGAGATTCGAAGCTTCTTGGGTTTGGCGGGTTACTACCGGCGTTTCATTCAAGACTTTTCCAAGATAGCTACACCGCTCACTTCTCTTACAAGGAAGAAGGTCAAGTTTCTTTGGACCGATGCACAAGAGCAAGCCTTTCAGACGCTCAAGACGAAGTTGTACGAAGCTCCGATCTTATCCCTACCCGAGGGATCGGAAGATTTTGTTGTGTTTAGTGACGCTTCCAAGATGGGGCTTGGGTGTGTCCTAATGCAAAGGGGGAAAGTAATAGCCTACGCGTCGCGGAAATTAAAGGATCATGAGAAGAACTATCCGACTCATGATTTGGAGTTGGCGGCGGTAGTCTTCGCGTTAAAGTTGTGGCGACATTACTTGTACGGGACGAAGTGTACCCTTTTCACCGATCACAAGAGTCTCAAATACATCTTCAATCAAAAGGAACTCAATATGCGACAAAGGAGGTGGCTTGAGCTCTTGAAAGATTATGATTGTGATTTACTCTATCATCCCGGTAAGGCCAACGTGGTGGCGGATGCGTTAAGTCGAAGGAGTCATGATGGAGGTGTTAAAATGTCCCTTACAAGAATCGATGTGGTGTCGAGTTTGTTGGAGAGTATAAGGGCGAGCCAGGTGGAAGCACTTAAAGAAGAGAACCTCAAGGCCGAGGTTATGTCCAAGCAAAAGGAACTGTTAGCGGAAGATGGTCGTGGTCTCAAACTCTTTCAAGGACGGATTTGGGTGCCGAAGTTGGGAGGAAATCGGAAGTTACTTCTTGAAGAAGCGCATAAGTCGAAGTATTCCATACATCCCGGTAACACCAAGATGTATAGAGATTTAAAGTTAATTTATTGGTGGTCGGTGATGAAGTTGTATGTGGCTAACTACGTGGAGAGGTGTGTCACGTGCCTTCAAGTCAAGGCGGAGCATCAAAGACCGTATGGAAGTTTGCAACCGTTGTCCATTCTCGAGTGGAAATGGGACAACATCACCATGGATTTTGTGACGAAGCTACCAAAGACCTTGCGTAGTCACGATACAATTTTGGTGATCGTGGATCGGTTGACCAAGAGCGCGCACTTTCTTGCGATGTGGGAGTCCTTGCCGATGGAGAAATTGGCTAAACTGTACATCGACGAGGTGGTGTCAAGGCACGGAGTTCCGCAATCGGTAGTATCGGATCGGGATAGTCGTTTCACTTCGAATTTTTGGACTAGCTTGCAAAAGGAGTTGGGCACTAGACTGAATCTGAGCACGGCATATCATCCTCAAACGGATGGTCAAAGCGAAAGGACGATCCAGACGCTAGAAGATATGATGAGATCGTGTGTAATAGACTTCGGGGGAAGTTGGGACTCACACCTACCTTTGGTAGAGTTCGCGTACAACAACAGTTACCATTCTAGTATCTAAATGGAACCGTTCAAGGCTTTGAATGGACGGAAGTGTAGAACCCCAGTTTGTTGGCTAGAAGCGGGCGAAAAGTAATTCGTCGGGCCAGAAATAGTGCAAGAGACGGCGGACAAGGTGAAAGAAATTCGAGAAAGACTAAAGGCGGCACATGACCGACAAAAGAGCTATGCGGACAAGAAGAGAAGACCGGTTGAGTTTCAAGTGGGTGACCGGGTCATGTTGAAGGTGTCTCCGTGGAAGGGGATCATACGTTTCGGGAAGCGTGGGAAGCTTAGTCCTCGTTTCCTTGGACCGTTCGTTATTTGGGAGAAGATTGGTTTGCAAGCCTACCGGTTAGATTTACCTTCGGAAATGGATGGGATACATCCTACGTTCCACATGTGTTACCTGCGGAAGTGCCTAGCCGAAGACGAAAGCATGATTCCCTTGACGGAAATCCGGGTGGACAATGAGAATCGTTGCGTGGAAGAACCGAAGGCGATTTTGGAATCAAAGGTGAAGAAATTGCGTCATAAAGACGTGGTTATGGTAAATGTTCAATGGAAACACCATCGGGGTGCTAACGTCACGTGGGAATCCGAGGATGATATGAGGAAGCGTTATCCTCACTTGTTCAGTGTAGAATAAGATTTCAGGACGAAATCCTAATTTAGGTGGGGAGGATTGTAACACCCGGAAAATTTAAAAGGTAAGTTTTCGTTCCCTTAAATTCGCTAATCGTATTAATTGAGAATATGAGACCTATTATGTGCACATTCTAACTTTTATAATGCCTTAATGATTTATGAATTGTGTATTCATGTTTCCCGTTTGAACCTCGCGCTCGTAAATCGAATTGGGTAGAGTTTCAGTCTGGGTTGGGTGTGGCGCGACAATGCCACGCGACAATGACCAGTGTCATTGTCGTTGGTCATTGTCGCATGGATGGTACCGAAGGGTGGTGAGAGACCGCGACAATGCCCGACGACAATTTCCTGGGCAAAGTCGTGGGGCAATGTCGCCCGCGTTCACCAGTCTTCTGTTTTTATGACCAATCTGATGCCATTTCTACCATTCAACACTTTGAAAATGGGAGAACCTCTTCATAGGCGAGTTTTTAGCTTCCCAAACACTTACACACTTAAAGTTAGGGTTTTGGGTTGTTGGGGGTATTTATTAGTCATAAAGCTTCATTCAAGATCATTCTTTGAAGTGTTTTCAAGACCCTCACTCCTTGCATCCAAGTCTCATCTTCTTCAAAAGCTGGGGTTTCATCTTTTCTAGGTTTTGGTCAAAAACCTAGATCGTGAGTTTACTAACCTTTGTTAAAACTAGATACACATCATTATCTTCTACTTGTTGATATTAATGCATCTCTCAAATGTTCATATTTAATGTTTCAAGTATTTGGGGGTTTTTACCCATGGATTTATGTATATGAAAGTTACCATGTTTTATATGTGTATATCTTGGTATGTTGATGATTCCTTCTTGGAATGCCTTTTTGGCGACCTTATGTTCTCACGAAGTATTTGGATGGATATTATGTCATATGTTGGATCTACATGATTAGGATGGTAATAGTGTGTTCTTGGTTGATATCCGAAATTTTGACGGATTGAAACACATCTTGAGACCTCCTAAATGCATTATGTGGACGAACCAAGTCTGTGATTCACTATAGGAATGTAGGTAGGTGACATTTGGAGAATTTCCTAAGCGGTAGTCTCCTATGTACCTACACCTCCGCCGTTGGGGAATTTCCTAAGCTGTAGTCCCCGGTGCTTGTCGGGCCTTTGGGTTGCCAGCGAAAGTGGCTTCAAGGTGCATTGCCTCTTTGGGTGAACCGGATTGGAGATATGGGTCGCTCCCGTTGACTCCGCATCTACGTGATTAATTGTTTAACTGCTGATAAGAACTGTAACTGTTTCTGGCATGCTTTTACTTGTTCGACTCACTAGGCTTTTTGGCCTAACACTTGTTTGGTGTCGATGTGTATCTCAGGTGTTAGCGGCGCGACTCCAAGGCAAGTTTAGATGCTTTGGGCAAGAGCTTGGGGGATTTTGGCACTTGAACTATTTTTGGAAGATTTGGGTTTATAGATGACACCCCTTTTGTAATCTCTTTTCTAGATGTAGAAATTAGATTAGTTGGTTGTTGTTTATTTATCCGTTAAATTACAGAATTGTGATTAAACAGGTTATTTGTATATTTTCCCTTTTTGGGAGGCTCTTGCTATGGCAAACTTTATACCACTTCTCCATTTTTGGAAAGTTTTTGTTATCCCTATTTTTAGGGTGTTACACTATGCCTCAAAAGGTAAAACTTTTGGCAAACCTGATCTGGTTTACACAATCAATCAATTGATCAGGTTAGCACAAAAGAAAATTAGTTGTTCCTACTGTGGCTCAAATGATTTTGTAAGAAAAGATTATGTGAATAACTGGTATGGTTCTTATTTTATATCTCCCACTAGAACTACAACTAACCCATTAGGACCCAATTACCAGTGGGTACCAAAAGCTATATCTGTGTTGCAAGCATCCAAGGTTTAAGGGGGAGAAAGAACATTGACTTCTAAATACAACAGCTTAGGACTCAATCTTCAATGACAAGAATGATGACTTCTGATCATATACAGATCAGGACTCGAACTTCAAAGATCAAAAGAGGGGAAGTAAATTTAACCGACTTCTGAATTACATCGGTTTCATGATTAAGGATTATGCACATATTAAGGGGGAGCTTATATGCTTTATACATTTTTACTGATGTGTTTTCTGATGTTTCAGGAAAAGATTAAATACTATTCTCACCGGAGAATATGTATAATGGCTCTTGAATAACACAATTCAGACCCGATCTTCATTGGTAAAAATGAATGATACTATTCTCACCGGAGAATAAGTAATCATGGCTTTTGAATACTTAAGTTCAAAACCCGTACTCAAATGTTTTCTTCTACTAGGATGCTTAAATGATAACATCTTTTATAGAAGTTTTTTATTTGAGGGGGAGTTAATTGTTATATCTCTTAGGGGGAGGAGATAAATATGATTTTTACTATCATTGTCATATTTTTCTGATGAAATGTTGTTTTACATATATAAAGAAGGAGAACACTTAAATGAAAATATTCATTCTAGGGGAAGTTAAGGATTCTGATTTACATGTATATCTTTCTAATCCTTATACTCTATCACTTGTTGAAAGATGAACAACTTTCACTTGTGAAAAATGGTTTCTTAAATGTTCAAACCACTTCCTATTCTTCAAAGATTTTTTTCATGAATTGTGAAGTGTGATTTTAAATGATTTTTGGATACTTAATTGTTAACGAGCTTAATTGACAAACTCTTTTAGTTTGAGGGGGAGAATTGCATTGTCAAACACACAAATGTTTTTGACTTCTCCAAGTTTTTATTCTTCATGTGTAACTGTATTCCTATGTGCTTTCATGTACACAAGGTTGTTGAACAACACGTTCTTTTAGAAAAATACATGGGATTCAACGTGTGAGCTTAACTGAACTTTCATGGATTCATGATAACCAGTGTTTCCTATCCAGGAAGTATTCCCTGAGTGATTGAGGGGAGAGGGGTCAAAAGATTTGAGTGTTGGTGTGTGAAGAGGTAAAATGGAAAAGAGAGATTGGTTAGAAGTGAGTTTTAAAGATTAAAAGAAAGAGGGTGAGAGAACAGAGTAAAAGAATATCAAACTCTGCACCAAATTCTTTCTGAGCCGGGCAGCCACATCATCTATTGTTTCACATTTCTTCGTGAACGACATTGAAAAAGGCACCTAGCCCATGCCATCTCTGGCATACAACCCCACCAGCTACTAATTCTTTTCTCAAAAAGAGAATGTTTCACATTTTCTGGGGAAACAACACATACGCTATTGGTTCTTCATTTGGAAGATACTAATATTGAAAAAGAAAGAAAGTTGCCCCACGTTCGACCTTTTCTCATGCACATTGAGTCTTTGTATAATTTGTTGCTGCCTCAACAAGTTTACATACTTTGAGCCTACATTAAAAAGCAATCATCGGTGCTTAATTTTTTTATACACATGCACAAGCACACAGAAATTTGTTTTCTATCAGAACGTTCATAGATAACCATGTGTTATTCGATGATTGAATGGAAGTCCTCGGGAGCCAACATCAAAACCAGCTTCTTATATAGTAACTTTGTGTTACTCAGTAACTGTGGGTTACTGACAGCATTCCAAATTGAGTCATTTGTTGATTCAGGGTTACCATTTTCTATTTATTTATTGGAATATGAAAAGATTGAAATAATCACTCTTTCCATTTGGGGCGACTGCTCTTTTTTCCACACGGGGATCTATACATTAAGACTATGCTTAATTGTTGATCTGGAGAAGACGTTCCTAGTTTGTTTTGGAATGTTTTGATGATGATGATTCTCACCACTCATCAAAAAGGGGGAGAATACAAAGAGAAAGACTAGAATTTTTGTGCAA
Organism: Arctium minus; assembly: GCA_954870635.1. NCBI lineage: Eukaryota > Viridiplantae > Streptophyta > Magnoliopsida > Asterales > Asteraceae > Arctium > Arctium minus. The sequence continues at coordinate 62,811,477 of OX941085.1, forward strand.
GACTGTTGAAGAATTCAAAGATATCAAAGTGTTTGAGCTTAATAGAAGTCTGACTGAAGATGATCGTCAGAAGGATACTTTATTTAAAGAAAGAGGAAGATGAAGACTGTGTAAAGCTACAAACTTTGAAGTTGTCAACGTCATATCAGATATAGTTTTAAAGAGAAGTGAAGACCCGAAGACAATTGCCAAATTATTTTAATCTTGAATCCAAAGGGGGAGATTGTTGGATCAATAATTGTATTCAAGATTAAAGTTAATAAAGGGTCTAGTTTGTAATAGTGTTTAATACCTTAGGGGGTATTTTAGCAACTAGTTAATAATAATTAGGTCATATTGACGTAGGTATAAATAGTTTTATTTTATTAGTTTTAGGTTAAGTGGAACAATTCGTAGATTGAGAAGGCTTGTACAAGCTCAAGGTACCAAGAACACACACACGCTTTTCATCTGATTAATCAAGAGATCGTTGGTATGTAATCTAATTTATTTATCTTTTGATCTTTATTGTGTTGTGTTAATTTATCAACTATAATCTGGGCTTAACATGCATGAGAAAGGGTCGAAGGTGGGGCAACTTTTCTTCTTTTTCAATATCAACATCTTCCAAATGAAGATTTGATAGATGATGTATTGCTTCTCCTTTAAAATATGAAACATTCTTTTGTTAAGAAAAGAATGAGTAGCTGGTGGGGTTTTATGCAAGTGATGGCATGGGCTAGTTGCCTGTTTCAATGAAGTTCACGAAAAAATTATGAAACAACAGTAATGTGGCTGCCTGGCTCAGAAAAAGTTTGGTGTAGAGTTTGATATTCTTTTACTCTGATCTATAACCCTCTTTCTTTTAAACATTTGAGCTCACTTCTAACCAACCTCTCATTTACATTTTACCTCAGCACACACCCACTCTTAATTCTTTTGACCCTTCTCCCCTCAATCACTCAAGGATTACTTCCGGGGTAGGAAACACTGGTTAACGTGAATCAATGGAAGTTTTTTAAGCTCACACACTGAATCCCATGTATTGTCCTAAAAAGAATATGTTGCTCAACAGTTATCTTGACAGATAAGCACAAGATATCATCATCAGAAAAGGTAAGCTTATTAAACGTGAAAGTATCGATATGAAAAATATTTAAAAACACACTTCGAAATTCATAAAATCATTTGAGAACACGAAGTAGTTTGAACATTTAGAAAAACATTTTTCACATACGAAAGTCGTTCTTCTTTCAAAATGTGGTAGGGATTAAGATTTAGAATGATATATATACCTTCAATGTAGAAATCTTAACTCCCCCTAAAATGAATATTTATCATGTAATCTCCCTTTGACAAAAACCTCAGATACTCCTCCACTGTATCTGTAAAAAAAATAAATGATTAGTAGAGAACAATATGAATATAAAAGTTAACAACATTTCTCTTTTCTTCTATCTCCCCTATAAAAAACATGACAGTGAAAATTATAAGCAAACTCCCCCTCAAACAAAGAATAAAAACTTCCTGAAAAAGATGTATCTTGTTAGCATCCTTAAGAAGAAAAACACTTAAGTCTGGGTTCTTAACAAAAATATTTAGAAGCCATTTATACATATTCTCCGGTGAGAATAGTAACTCCCCCTAAAAGTAATAATGAATTTATCTTTTAATCTCCTCCTGAAAAATCAGAAAATATATCAGTAAAAATATAAAACATATAAGCTCGCCCTTAATATTTGCAAAATCCTTAATCATTAAACCGAGTTCTGAATTACTAGGATTGAAGTAAATTCAGAAGTCAAACTCCCCATCTTTATCAATGAAGACCGGGTCTTGAACTGCTTTGTTCAAAAGCCAAACATCTTAAACATTGAAGACCGGGTTCTAATCTGGTGTAATCAGAAACCAACATTCGTTGAAGTACGAGTTCTAAACTGTTGTATTCAGAAGTCTACTTTGATCTTTTAGACACATGTTCTAAACTGTAGTGTTTAGAAGCCATTCATCTTTCTCCCCTTAGTCTATAGGTGCCTGCAACACAAATTTAGCTTTTGGTACCCACTGCGTATTTAGGTCCTAGTTTGTTAGTTGCAGTTCTATTAGGAGAGATGTAGTAAGAACCATACCAGTAATTCATATAATTTTTGCTAACAAAATCATTTGTACCACAATAAGAACAAATAATTTTCTTCTATGCTAACCTAATCAATTGATGAACAGTATAAACAAGATCAGGTTTGCCAAAAGTTTTACCTTTAGGAGCATTGTTCCTTTTAGCATTGGATGCATGCACAAACGATTTTTGTTCCTTCTTCTCATCTGAGGATCCTTTCACTCTCCAAATCCACTTTTCTTTGTCATTTGTCCTTTTATGTTTACCTGAACCATCAACAAGTTTATCACATAAAAGGTTAGAAGGACGAATCTGATCTTTATGTTTAGAAGTATGATTATCATCTGAATCAAACAAAGGATTATTAGAAACATTCACAAAATGTGAACTTGAAGCTGTTTTGAATGAGCATTATGAATCAGCTAGATCATCTCTTGGTGATTGAACAATTGATTCTAGCGTCTTTTGCTCAGTCAACTTCACCTTGAACATAATCTTTTCAAGTTCTTTGATCTTGATTGACAAACTGTTTCTTTTCTTTGAAAGTAGATCAAACTTCTTATGCAATTCAGACTTTGCATTCTTCTCCTTCAGAACAGTAGTTGACAATTCAGATAGTTTTCTTGCCGGCTTGTTTATCTCAGTCTCAAAAACTTTTCTTTCTTCTTCAAAGTCTTTATCTACACTCTTTCTTTGTTCAGAAATCTCCTTAAACACACCAACATTCTTCTATTCAACTTTCTTCTTGTCTTTTTCAAATTTGTCTCTCTCCATGATGATAACTTTCTCAAAATCTGATACTTGTTGAGAAAGTTTTATACATTTAAGTTCAACCAACTTATTTTCTTCAAATGATTTTCTTGAAAAATCAGAAAACTTTTGTGCGAAAGCTTTTCTTTCTCTTTCAAGCTCTTCTCTTTCTTTCTTTAACTTCTTTTCATCTTGAGAGATCTGTTCTTTCAGTTCAGCAATCTTGTTTTGAAGCTCAAAATTATCTCTTTCCAAATCATTTCTTTTCTTTTCAATCTTCTTTATCTCCTCTTGTGTTCTTGAGTTGTTTATCTCTTTTGTGGATTTTTCTTTCAACATATCTATTTCAACCTCAAGGCTAAACACTTTGTCTCTTAATTGATTTCGTTCAGAAAAGATTCGTGAGTTTATCTTTTTCAATCCATCACATGTCTCTCTAGTAATGTTTGCTCTTCTTCTGAGATCATAAATCTCTTTTTCAATCAATTCCTTCTTTGACCAAGTAGAATTTGCATTAAGACCTTCAAACTTCTTCAGCTTGGTTTGAAGATTTGAAAACTCCTTTTCTTTTGACTCAATGATTTCTGCAAAATTGATTTTAGAATTAGAAATACAATCTGAGCAAATAAAACTTTTCTCTAAAATTGTAGAATTCTCTTTCAATTTATTTATCTGATCAAGAAGAGATGAATTCTGAATTTTTAGATTCTTATTTTCAGCTTCAAGGGCTGGAATCTCTAGCATATAAGCGATAGCACAATCTCTTTTTGTCAAAACAATATTTCCTTTCTCGTCAATATAAGGCATCTTGAAATCTTTTAAAAATGAGCTAGAAATGATCGTTAGTTCGAAAGATAATCAACAATTAAAACACTTAAAATTTTCAGAAAAAATTTCCAAAAATTTCGAAGTTAAGAATTCTCCCACCACTGAGTTTTAAAAACAATTCGCACACAAAAAAACACTAGAATTCGCAGAAAATGAGCAATTCGCACACCACTAGATCACAATTCGCACATAAGAGACAATTCGCATGACTTAATATACGAATTCCACGAAATTCGCACGTCGCTATATGCGAAATCTGAGGAATTCGCACGACGCTATATGTGAATTCTGAACAATTCGCACATGACTATAAGCGAATTCTTGACTTAACCAAAATTATGAACTTTAAGCTTTCCGCATGAACTTTTCGTATGACAGAGAGATACGAATTCAACACTTAGAAAAAAATTTCTTGATTTTCTATGCGAAAAGTTCAAGAATTCGTATGAAATACTTATGCGAATTCAAGGAAATTCGTATGCTTCCTTATGCGAATTCTCCACTTTTCATATAACAGGCCTATGCGAATTTTGTTCTTAGAAATATTTTCCACCAACTTTGCGTATAAGAGAGTTATGCGAATTCTTCACTTCTCGTATAAGACAATATGCGAATTCTGTGATTTTCGTATAACACTCTTATGCGAATTCCATACTTGTAATTTTCAAAAATAAATGCTATGCAAAATCCTTCACTATACGAGTTCTTCGTGCGAAAAGTTCAGATCTTGCGAGTTCTTCAGTTTTTCGATGAAAAATCCTTCAAAATCGATTGAAACCCTATCAAATCTTGATGTTATGATATGAAACTTTGCCAATTTGTTCACGATCACTATTAAGACCAATTACAAACAAGGAATTTCAGAAAAATTGACTCAAACATACAGATCCATGATTGAACAGTGCGTAGAACTCGTGAACCAAAAAATCACAAAAAACCAAATTGAATGCAAAATTACAGTGAAATTATGATTTTAATCTACACAAAATGATTCTATGATGCTAATTGAACATCATACTAACACCAATTCACACAAATGCAAACTAAAATTCACAAATCAATCGAAACTCATAAACTCAGCGTGCGAAGTCCAATTTTTGTTGATTTTGATCGAATTAAGCTCTGATACCAATTGTAGTTCCAGATTCTAACTCAATATATTCACACAATATGTAGGAAACTTTGTTTAATGATTTATCAACGATTACACAATCTCCATAAACTCATATACCTATTTCTTGCAATCTCTCTGTAAGCTCTCTGTGTATGTTTTGTAAGGTGTAATTTATCTCTGATATGTGTCTGTCACTCTCCTTTTAACCAACACTTAGACCACCTATTTATATGGTCAACATGACCCATTTGACTTTACATTACAACTACAAAGTAAACATCCACACTTTACAAACTTTTACACTTTTGACCCTCTTTTAATCTTGAATACAATATAGCTCTAACAAACTCAAACCAAAACAAAAGTCTTAAAAATCGCCATCTGAAATCATCTCTTTCTATTACTTTTTAAATCTCCTTTACTCTAATCCCTGTGGACGATATTCGGTATTTTACTATTGTATTACTTGAAAGACGATATAGTCCCAATCAGTATACTTGCTCTTTGGTTCTGTTATTCCCACGTCTATAGGTGTATTCAAGGCACTATCAAGTTTTTGGCGTCGTTGCCGGGATTGGCAAGCTAAAAGTTTTTTTTTTTAAAGTCGTAAAAAGATTTGATTTTTCTAACACCATTTGAATCTCATTTTTTTGAAAGTAGTGTATGCCAAGAATACCACATGGGGAGTTATTCGAATTTGACCCAGACATTGAAAGAACGTTCCGTAATAGGAGGAGAGCACAAAGAATTTCATTTACTTTAGATCATCCCATCATGGAACCACCCCTACCAGGTTTTGAGAATAGGGGACCTAAGCAACAATCGCTTCTAGACAATCCTCTAAGACCACAACCCATTTTTCAAGATGCAAATCCAACTTTTGGAAATCAAGAACACCCTTTTCAACAACAAGCACCAAATCAAGGGAACAATAATCATAATCATAATGATGATGACACAGAATCCAATGGTAACAATGAACATAGGGATGAAGCTCCAAATATCATAAATCTTGCAAATTCCAAAGATGAAAAAATTATGGACTACACTATCCCCGATTTTGAGCAATTAAATTCAGGGATAGTTAGAACCCATATGACAGCCCTCCACTTTGAGCTTAAACCCATCATGTTCCATATGTTACAAACAAATGGCCAATTTGTCGGAATGCCGTTAGAGGATCCTCATTACCATTTAAAATCTTTTATGGAGATAACTGATGTTTTCCTGATCCTGGGAGTATCTAACCATGCCCTGAGACTCACTTTATTTCCATTCTCTCTAAGGGATCGGGCAAAATCATGGTTTAATTCTTTGGGACCTGGTTCTGTACCATCATGGAGCAATATGGCTGAAAAGTTTTTGCAAAAATATTTTCCACCTACCCGAAATGCCAAGTCTAGAAACGAAATTTGCATGTTTAAATAAATGGACGATGAAGCAATTCCCGATGCATGGGAAAGGTTTAAATATATGTTAAGGAAATGACCTCACCATGGCATTCCCTATTGTATTCAACTCGAGACGTTTTACAATCGGTTAAACCCCATGGCTAAACAAATGCTCGATGCGACACAGGAGGGGCCTTTACAGCCAATACCAATAATGACGGATATTAAATTCTTGAAAATTTTCAACAAATAATGGACATTGGGTTGATCCATGTGCTCAACTGCAAAAGAAGACTGTTGGAATTCATGATGTAGATGCATATACTGCATTAACAGCTCAGCTCACTTCAATGGCCAATATGCTTAAAAATCTATCTTCAGGCCAAGGAGTGCAGCCAGCTGCCACTACACCTATCCCAGCAGTACTCTCAATACGATGTGTTTGTTGTGGTGGGGAACATTCTTATGAACATTGTCCTCAAAATTCTTAAATCTGTAAACTATGTTCCTAACAGATCTGCTCCCTACAACAACAATTACATGCTGGTTGGAGACAACACCCAAATTTTTCTTGGAACAGTCCATGTTTAAACCCACCGGCACAAAAACCACAAGGATCTTCAAATTTTCAATCACAACATCATGCTATTAATTCCCAACACCATCAGAATCAAGGTTCTCAACATCATCAGAACCAAAATTTTCAAATAAGTAATGAGGGTACCCACTTTGTGAATAACCTGTTACATGGAGTGCTTGAGAAGTACAATATTAAGCATATGATTGTGATTGCTTACCACCCACAGACGAATGGATTAGCTAAGCTCTCGAATAGAGATATAAAGGGAATTCTTGAAAAAGTGGTCAAGCCAAATAGAAAATATTGGGCCTTCAAGTTAGATGACGCTTTATGGGCATACCAAACTACTTTTAAAACGACAATTGGTATGTCTCCATACAAGCTAGTCTTCGGCAAGGCTTGTCACCTCCCTTTGGAATTAGAGCACAAAGGTTACTGGGCAATAAAAGAACTGAACATGTGTTTGAACACGGCCGGTGAAAAAAGGAAGTTACAGTTGTGTGAACTAGAGGAACATAGAAATATGTCCTATGAAAACGCCAAACTCTACAAAGAAGGGCATGACAATAGGATTAATCACAGAGAGTTCCACACCGGCAAGAAAGTCCTCTTGTTCAATTCAAGTTTGAAATTATTCCCACGAAAGCTTAACACCCGATAGTCTGGACCTTTCCTAATTCATAAACTTTACCCTTATGGAGCAATTGACCTTGTTAACCCTGAGGACATCATAGTGTTCAAGGTCAATGCGCAGAGAGTTAAGTTGTATCATGACGCAGTAGAAATCTCACAACATTGCTATGTAGATCTTTCTACACCTTGTTATGTAACACTCTAAAATTCGGTAAACATTCTCGAATTATTTCCTCTTAATCTCATCCTTAATTTAGAGCTTTAAGTCTCACCAGAGCCAAAGATAGAAACCTCGAATGTAAAATGTTTATTTCGTTCTAAAGGGTCGTAGAATCAAAGGGGTTTAGACAACGGTTGGGCCGAGAGAGAGTGTGTCAGCGACTATGACACCGGTCATAGCCGTTTGGCAATGTCGCGGGTTGGAAGCAGGCCACTGTGTGGGTGCTGCGACCTTGCCCCGCGATTGTGACACGGGGCATAATCGCCCGTCACTCTCGCGGGGGAGGTACCGTATGGTGGGAAGCCTTGACGACAATGCCTAGAGACAATGCCACAGGGCATAGTCACGAAGAAGGTCGCCCGCGACGTGCAAGGGTTATACATCTGATCTGCTAGATTTTTGTAGCCACATTCTCTTCTCATCTATTTTTCAGCCGATTTCTAGGGTTTGTGGGGAGATTTTGGCTCTCTCAAACTATTCCCTCATTAATATCTAAAGCAAAGGTTTTTGGGGCCATTAATTTCACTTCAAGATCTTCACTAGGGAATTTATTGTGGACCTTGTTTGCAAATCTCCATCTCCTCCATCAACCATTCAAAGTCCATAAAAGTTTCTAGGTTTTTCTATTAAAAACCTAGATAGTGAGTTTCTAAATCTTTTACTAAAACTAAGATACATATCTTTACATGTTTATTATTATTATTATTTATTTATTTTAGTTGAACTACCTTATTATTGGATGATTTGAAGAAATGACCTAAATGTTAGGAGTGGACCTAATGTGACAAATGACTCCATGAAATATATGAGTATTTAACCATTGTCATGATATTTTTATGAAATGTACATGCTTATAAATTATACTATCAAAGTTGGAGTGTAGCAAATGTGGAAATTGTATGTTGAGGGCTTGGAACACTTGGAAGTCCCAAAATGAGCCTTGAACGACATATGAAGTATTAGACCATGACGATCACCCATGTTTGGGATTGATTACATTAGTTCTGGAACTAAAGGGCTTTGTAGGTTATTAACAACATCGTTGGACGAACCAAGTCGGTAGATACTAGAATAATACAATCTTGGGTGCCACCGTGAAGGTATGTACCTAGACCTCCTTCGATGTAATGCCATGGTTGTAGTCCTCGGAGGTGCCGGGCCTTTTGGATGTCACTTATGATAGTTGACATCAAGGTGTATTGTCTCTTTGGGTGGAACTTGATTGGTGCTATGGGTCTCCCCCATTGACTCCACATATGAGCATCTCGTAAATAAATGTTAATGGAATATTTCAATTGATGGTTTATTATTACTTGTTCAATCTCACTAGGTTTTTTGGCCTAACACTTGTTGTGTCAGTATGTATCTCAGTTTCTAGTGGCGCTGGCGTTAAGAAGGTGTAGCCGGACTTAGAGTGTGCTTGGGGAAGATTTTTGGGCACCAATACATAGAAGACTTTCGTTTTGAGATTTCTGGATAACACCCGAATTGTAATCTTGTTTCACATGAAATTAGATTATTAGGTTGTTAATTCCCGTCTTTAGAATTATAACTTGTATCTAAACAGGTGATTATTCTTTCCTCATTTTTGGGAGGCTCAATGCTATATGGCATTTTTAAATACCATATTTCCGTTTTTCCGGAATTTTGTTATCCCTATTTTTGGGGTGTTACAAGTTGGTATCAGAGCTTTAGTTTAAGTGAACTAGGTATCGACTCTAGCGTATCTAGACTTAAGTTGTAAGCGTTACTATTAGGTTGTCCACCTTTGGGAAAAAGTCATAGGTGGGGAGAGCGTTAGGACCTACGGAATTATACAAATTAAGAGTCGTGATAGTGGTAACAAGAATCCTTGTGTATAATCTGTTCATAATTGCACTTAGCTACTGCTATTATGAATGCATTGTTACGTAAGCATGCTTGAATTGTTGTTATTATGATGAGTGAAATATGTATTAGTACGTACCATGAGTTTAACTCATTGTCTTTTCTCAACCCCTTTCCCGTGCGTGTGTGGCAGATAATTATGGTAAATACTCGAAGTAGGTTACCAACCCCACGAGAGGGTAATGTAGAGGACGAATCTACCACCGACCAACCTCTTGTGGACGTGACCACCATGGGACCTTCCATACCCACCGTCTTGGGCGGGGGACCCAAACACATCCCTCGAGTAAACATTGCCACCACCAACCCAATCATCAAGGAGGTGACCCTCGAAACTCGAATCAGGGACAGTATGATGCAAGTCATGAACTCGATCGTGGCACAACACCAAGAATTCTTCATGAAACTACAGGAAGACCACGACGCCAGTCACCGACGACCCGAAACAGTGGCGGAAAATGTCGTGATTGGGTCTACAGGTGGAGTGAATGTTGTCGGCACGGAGGAGCAAGTCATTGTTCGAGAAAAGAAAAGAGAGTCAGGATGCACATATAAGGCTTTTATGGGTTGCAAGCCGCCGGAATGCGTAGGTACTATTGATCCGGTCAAATTTGCCTCTCACTTGCTTAAGGGCGAGGCTCTAACTTAGGGGAACCTCACCCAATACTCCCTTACTCATGAAGTGTTGGCCAAACTCACGTGTCCAACATTTAAGAAGAAAATTCTAGACAAGTATTACAGTGAGAAATCTCTAGACAAGATCGAGCTATAATTCCGAAATCTGAAGAAGGGTAGTATGTCTATTTCTGACTACTCAAAACAGTTCTTGGAAAAGCTGAGTTTAGTGGAGCATCTGGCTCTCGATAAGAAGATGAAAATCAAGGTCTATCAATTGGGGTTATTGGCCAAGATGAAAACGACGGTGAGGAACGCTAAGGTAACGACGCTGGAGGAGGCCATTGAAGAGTCATTCTTTGTGAAGGATGACATTGCACAAGGAAAGGAAGAAATAGGTCAGGTAGCTGAGAAGAGAAAGTGGGATGGGCCATCTGGGCAGTTCATCAATCAAAGTCGTTCATGGGAGGAAGGTTTAGGGACTCCCGTCGCGAATTAAGGTGGTGTCATAAATGTAAAGACAAGCATTATGGCCCATGCAATCCAAGGCCACACTCAGATCCTGTAGAGTGTTCTAAGTGTGAAAATAATGGTCATGCGATCCAAGATTGCCCTATCCAGGGGCCGGTGTGCTTCGAATGCGGGGAACAGGGTCATATGAAGAGAGAATTCCCAAAGCTTATGGGTAGCGACCGTAGGAATTCTTTCAGGTCGACGGTGAGAACCGAGCAACCACCGAGGGCGCCGAGTCGGGCATTCAAGATGACCACCGAGGAGGCGAAGGAGACCGCCAATGTGGTATCGGGTACGTTCCTAGTAAACTCCTTTCCTGCTCGTGTGTTATTTGATTCTGGTGAAACATGCTCTTTTGTATCAAGTATTTTCTGTAAGCAATTCGTCACTCCTATTAGTACCCTTTCCGATGTGTTGGTCTTAGAAGTGGCTAATGGGGATCAAGCGATCATTCGAGAATGCTATGGTTGCACTCTAGAGATTTATGGGAACACCTTTGAGGTGGATTTATTACCCATGTCTCTCGGTGGCTTCGATGTAGTTGTAGGAATGGATTGGTTGGTTAAGCATAAGGCCGATATCTTATGTTCCAAAAAGATGATTCAAGTGCCCTTGCCGGAAGGTAAGGTGGTCATTATTTATGGGGAGAAAGGGAAGAGGAGTAACCCCATCATCTCATCTCTAAAGTCTCACAAACTCCAAGCGAAAGAATACTCTTCATTCCTAGCGTACGTGGTGGATGAAAAGTTGGAGAAGAAATCGTTAGAACAAGTGGAGATCATGTGAGACTACCCGGATGTTTTTCCAGAGGACCTACCCGAATTGCCTCCAGAACGCCAAGTGGAGTTTCAGATCGACCTTACTCCGGGAGCAGCACCGATAGCCCGCTCTCCTTATCGTTTGGCGTCAACAGAAATGCAAGAGATGATGACACAACTTCAGGAACTTCTAGAGAAGGGATTCATCCGACCGAGCTCATCGCCTTAGGGAGCCCCAGTCTTGTTCGTGAAGAAGAAAGACGGATCTATGCGAATGTGCATAGATTACCGAGAGTTGAATAAAGTCACGGTGAAGAACAAGTATCCACTACCTCGAATCGACGATCTTTTTGATCAACTCCAAGGCACGGGATGCTTTTCGAAGATCGACCTTCGTTCCGGATACCATCAAGTAAGAGTGAAGAAGGATGACATTCCGAAGACGGTCTTCCGGACAAGATACGGTCACTACGAATTCTTAGTGATGCCCTTTGGTTGGACAAATGCTCCGGCCATGTTCATGGATTTGATGAACCGCGTATGCCGCCCTTGCTTGGATAAATCCGTGATTCTTTTCACCGACGACATATTAATCTACTCAAAGGATGAGGCCGAACATGGGGAGTATTTGCAAGAAGTGTTGGAGGTCTTTCGAAAGGAGAAGTTGTTTGCAAAGTTCTCAAAATGCGAGTTTTGGCTACAAGATGTGTAGTTCTTGGGCCATGTGGTGTATAAATACGGAGTAAAGGTAGACCCGGCAAAAATCGAGGCGATGATGAGTTGGGAACCGCCAAAGAGTCTAACGGAGATCCCGAGCTTCTTGGGATTGGCAAGCTACTACAGACGGTTCATCCAAAATCGCTTCGCCACTCACCTCCATCACAAGAAAGAATGTCAAATTCCTTTGGATCGAGAGCAAGATCAAGCCTTTCAAACTCTTAAGAAGAAATTGTGTGAAGCGTCGATCCTATCTCTACTCGAGGGACCGGACGAAGTCGTGGTGTATAGCAACGCTTCCAAGATGGGTCTCGGGTGTGTACTAATGCAACGGGGCAAGGTGATAGCTTATGCGTCACGATAATTATAGGATCATGAAAATAACTACCCGACTCATGACTTGGAATTGGCGATGGTGGTCTTTGCGTTGAAGTTGTGACGACAATATTTGTATGGAACGAAGTGTACCCTCTTTATCGATCATAAAAGTTTAAAGTACATTTTCGATCTGAAAGAACTCAACATGCGACAAAGAAGGTGGCTCGAGCTATTGAAGGACTATGACTGTGAGTTGCTCTATCACCCCGGTAAAGCAAACATGGTAGCGGACGCCTTGAGCCACAGGAGCCACGAAGGAGGTATCACGCTAACCCTCACCAGGATTGACATGGTGTCATGTTTGTTGGAGAGCATCAAGTCAAGTCAAACGGAGGCACTTAGAGAAGAAAACCTCAAGGCCGAAGTCATGGTGAAGCAAAAGGATCTATTGTCGAAAGACGGCCGTGGACTCAAACTCTTCCACGGTCGAATTTGGGTGCCAAAGCTTGGTGGAAACCTTGAACTAATTTTAAAGGACGCTCATAAATCCAAGTACTCTATCCACTCCGGTAGCACAAAAATGTATAGGGATTTGAAATTGAATTATTGGTGGTCGGTGATGAAGCTTGATGTGGCCAACTTCGTTGAAAGGTGTGTCACATGCCTCCAAGTTAAGGCGGAACATCAAAGACCGTACGGAAGTTTGCAACCATTGCCCATCCTCGAGTGGAAATGGGACAACATCACCATGGATTTCGTGACAAAGTTACCGAAGATCTTGCGAGGTCATGACACAATTTGGGTGATCGTGGGTCGCCTAACCAAGAGCGTGCATTTTCTTGCAATGCGAAAGAACTAGCCAGTGGAGAAATTGGCCAAGCTTTATATTAATAAAGTAGTATCGAGACATGGGGTACCACAATCTATTGTGTCAGATAGAGATAATCGATTTACCTCAAATTTCTAGTCTAGTCTACAAAAAGAGTTGCGCATGAGAGTCAATTTGAGCACGACTTACCATCCTCAAACGGACGGTCAAAGCGAGAGGACAATTCAGACACTCGAAGACATGTTGAGGTCATGCGTTATCGACTTTGGAGGGAGTTGGGACTCACACCTACCCTTGGTGGAATTCGCTTACAATAACAATTACCATTCCAGTATCGGGATGGCACCATTTGAGGCCGGAAGTGTAGGACCCCAGTATGTTGGCTCGAAGAAGGCGAAAAGCAATTCGCCAGACCGGAAATCGTTCAAGAAACGGCAGACAAAGTGAAAGAGATTCGGGAACGGTTGAAAGCGGCTAAAGATCGACAAAAGAGTTACGTGAACAAGAAGAGAAGACCAGTCGAATTCCAAGTGGGGGACCGTGTCATGTTGAAGGTATCCCCGTGGAAAGGGATTATCAGATTCGGGAATCACGGGAAGCTTAGTCCTCGTTTCCTTGGACCTTTTGTCATTTTAGAAAAGATCGGACTCCAAGCTTACCGGTTGGACCTACCACCGGAAATGGATGGGATACATCCTACTTTTCACGTGTGTTACCTCCAAAAGTGTTTAGCCGAAGAGGAAAGCGTCATTATGTTGACGAAAATTCAAGTGGACAACGGGAATCGTTGTGTGGAGGAGCCGGAGGCAATATTGGAATCAAAGGTGAGAAATTTGTGGCATAAAAACATGGTCATGGTAAAGATCTAATGGAAACACCACCGTGGTGCCAACGTCACGTGGGAGTCGGAAGAAGATATGAAGAAGCGCTACCCTCACTTGTTTCACTAGAATGGGATTTCGGGGACGAAATTCTAGCTAAGTTGGGGAGGATTGTAAAACTCGAAAATTCGGTAAACATTCTTGAATTATTTCCTCTTAATCTCATCCTTAATTTAGAACTTTAAGTCTCACCAAAGCCAAAGTTAGAAACCTCGAATGTAAAATGTTTATTCCGGTCTAGCGGGTCGTAGAATCAAAGGGGTTTAGACAACGGTTGGGTCGAGAGCGAGTGTGCCAATGACTATGACACTGGTCATAGCTGCTTGGCAATGTCGCGGGTTGGAAGTAGGCCACTGTATGGGTGCTGCGACCTTGCCCTGCGATTGTGACAGGGGGCACAGTCGCTCGTCACTCTCATGGGGGAGGTACTGTATGGTAGGGAGCCTTAGCGACAATGCCACAGGGCATAGTATCCAGGCAAGGTCGCCCACGACGTGCAGGGGCTATAAATCTGATCTGCTCGATTTTTGTAGCCACATTCTCTTCTCATCTATTTTTCAGCCAATTTCTAGGGTTTGTGGGGCGATTTTGGCTCTCTCAAACTATTCCCTCATTAATTTTTAGAGCAGAGGTTGTTGGGGACATTAATTTGACTTCAAGATCTTCACTAGGGCATTTATTTTGGGTCTTGTTTGCAAATCTCCATCTCCTCCATCAACCATTCAAAGTCCATCGAAGTTTCTAGGTTTTTCTTTTATAAACCTAGATAGTGAGTTTCTAAATCTTTTACTAAAACTAAGATACATATAATTACATGTTTATTATTATTATTATTTATTGCTTTTACTTGAAGTACCTTATTATTGGATGATTTGAAGAAATGACCTAAATGTTGGGAGTGGACCTAATGTGACAAATGACTCCATAAGATATATGAGTACTTAACCATTGTCATGATATTTTTATGAAATGTACATGCTTATAAATTATACTATCAAAGTTGGAGTGTAGCAAATGTGGAAATTGTATGTTGAGGACTTGAAACACTTGGAAGTCCCAAAATGAGCCTTGAACGACATATGAAGTATTAGACCATGACGGTCACCCATGTTTGGGATTGATTACATTAGTTGTGGAACTAAAGGGCTTTGTAGCTTATTAACAACATCGTTGGACGAACCAAGTCGGTAGACACTAGGAGGATATAGTCTTGGGTGCCACCGTGAAGGTATGTACCTAGACCTCCGCCCTTCGAGGTAATGCCATGGTTGTAGTCCTCGGAGATGCCGGGCCTTTTGGATGTCACTTATGATAGTTGACATCAAGGTGTATTGTATCTTTGTGTGGAACTTGATTGGTGTTATGGGTCTCCCCCATTGACTCCACATATGAGCATCTCCTAAATAAATGTTAATGGCATATTTTAATTGATGGTTTATTTATTACTTGTTCAATCTCACTAGGCTTTTTGTCCTAACACTTGTTGTGTCGGTATGTATCTTAGGTGCTAGCGGTGCCAGCGTTAAAAAGGTATATCCGGATTTAGAGTGAGCTTGGGGAAGATTTTTGGGCACCAATACATAGAAGACTTTCGTTTTGAGATTTCCGGATAACACCGGAATTGTAATCTTGTTTCACATGAAATTAGATTATTAGGTTGTTAATTCTCATCTTTAGAATTATAACTTGTATCTAAACAGGTGATTATTCTTTCACCAAGGGAGGCTCAATGCTACGACATTTTTAAATACCATATTTCCATTTTTCCGGAATTTTGTTATCCCTATTTTTCGGGTGTTACATGTTAAAAGTAAGTGAAAAGTTGTGGACAACCCTAAGGTCCAGAATGTTTGTTTGTAAATATATAGGTATTTTCTTTAGTTAATAATTAGGTAAGCTTGTTGAGTTTTTGCAGCCAAGAAGGAAAAATATTGAATGCTGCAGCATCCGACTGCTGACATCGGGATTTTCACCTGCCATCAGATTTTAAGTTTTGTGCAATTGGGTTATGTTGGATTTGAGCCAAACAATGGAACTAGAAAGTTGAAGTTTAACTGAAAGTACAAATGATTCTTAAAAAAAATACAAAAAAATGGTACAAATGTGAGATCATCATTTTTTTATAGGACAAGTACAAAAAGATCCCTAAGGGTGCGTTTGGTTTGCGACAATGGATTGAATTTCAAGTAAGGATTTGGATTTGGAGGGATTTGGATTTGGGGGGATTTGAAATCCCATCCCATTGCAAAGGATTTTCAAATCTATCAACTTAAGAATTTTAAAGAGATCAAAGGATTTCAAATCCGGTCAACAAATTCCTTTCCTCCAAACCAAACAAAGGATTGGAATGGATTTGAAATCCAAATCCCTCCAAATCCATTTCAATCCCGCAAACCAAACGGACCCTAAGTGTACATGTCCTATAAAAAAAGGAATAAAATAAAAATGATGATGGCATTTTGTACTGGTCAAATGATTCTCAAAAGAAAAACAAAAATAATAATAATAATAATAAATATATTTAAAAAAAAGAATCTTGTACATTCATAGTTTTATCCCAAATAAAAACAAAAAGGTTTTGCACTTTTTAGTTGAAATCCAACTTTTTAGTTAAAATCCAATCCAACTATTAACTTAAGTTAATAACTTTTTGAATTCCACCTGACATTTAAGACAAAGAAAATATTTTTAAAACCCCAAAAATCCTTTCATTATTTTTTTCAAACCAAGAGACCCAACTCTCCTTTCATCTCGTTCTCTCTTCGCCGACCATCCACCATCACAACACCATCGCCGGCCATGGCTCAGATGAAGCAACGTGCAATAAGAACCGATGGGGAGTTCATCCCTCGTCGGACACGACGATAAACCGTCGTTGCCACCCCTATCGCCGCTACTGCTACTGTTCACGATGACGTCGTCGTCCAACCAAACACCACCGATGTGCAACCCACTGTTGAGGCCACCATCGATTCCCCCATTATCGAAGACCCACCAACAACATTGTCTACCAACTTGCCGCCAGTCACCACTAGCATCGTGACCTCCTCTTCTTGTCGCCAAAACAGTAAGGTAACCTCTTGCTCAACTCTACACACTTCTACAACCTCATTTCTCACCGATGAGATTGAGGTTGTGACCGAAAACCCCATTTTGGGACACTCCAAGAAACTCCCCGTACCAATGATAATCGGTGAAAAGAGAACCAATATTCTTGACTTAAACGAAGAATTCGTCTGTAGGAGTCCATCACCTTCTCCCACCACCGTGACCAAAACCAAACACAAACCGGGTTTCACGAAAAAAGGTTTGCTTTTGTCTCGAATTCGGGTGTTGAGAAAACCTTAAGGAAAAAGAAGAGAGTTGTTGTTCCCAATATAGTGTTCAAACAATTGATTAACCAATACAGACTACACAAAACATAATATTATGAGTGCGAAAGCGATTTGTATGTAGTAAGATGGTTTGTTTGGTAGTAGACACACACACAAGTAATAAAGAGATCAATAGACAAATATGAGTTAGTCACTGAAGGATCTGCTTCATTAAACTTGAATAATACACCAAGAACATGCACAATTGTGTGCAAATATGCTCTCAAAGATAATACTGCTAAACCAGGGTGTGAAGATTTGTGTGTGCTCGCATAATAATTCGACAGGAGGTGCTCCCTTCATATACAATGGGGAGCACACAATAGTACAAGACAAAGGATTACATTCCATAAAAGGAATGCCACCTTGAAAGTAAAACCATCGTGAACGCGCACTTGTGATCTTGAGGATCTTTGTACAGTAAAGTCACGTGATTTGCACGTGGTCTTGTCTTGTCCAATGCATCCTGTAATCTTCAAGTCTTCCAATCTTCAGAGCTTAGCCACACATAGGCTCTGTGGTCTGAAAGTAATCTTCAGGTTAAGAGCTTCTCGGGTAGATGGTTGACAGAGCTTCTAAGCTCGACACTTCTGTGGTGTATCTTGGTGTATGCAGCAGTCTTCTGAAGTTCCTATACTTAGCCTATTTTTCAATACTTTCTATACAATGAATTGGAGCTAACAAGAGTTTTGCGAGAAATGGTTGACACGGAACCGACAGACAACCCTAATAACTAACCCGTGACTCGTCAGTCTTCCCGAGACAAAACCAATGTTGCATCAACCACACACCGGTCCAACAGTGCAACCGCTCATGGGTCTACTCCACCCTTTATCCCACGACCGGAACTGCCATCAGGTGGTTTTAGTTGTCAGGAAGCCCGTAATATGCTTGCTCGTTTCAAAGATAAAGAGGGACTTATAGACAAGGGTTTTGATGCACGTAGTCTTTGAGAGTTGCATTTCATTCGAAAGGTAGTTGAGTACCACAAACTGCACAAACTTTGTGAAATCCCCACCTCGTATAACTTAACTTTGTTACGAGAATAAAGTTGTTGTGACCGCTGAGGATAGGGTGAGAATTAGAGGTAGGATGGTATCTTTTTCAGCAAAAAGGGTGAACACTTTTTTAGGGTTCTCGAACATTAAAAATCCCAACTTTGTGATTTGGTTGAGTTCGGCAACGGAGGAAAACCTGGATGAGGTGGTCGAACTTTTAGGATAACCCAACACTACATGGGAGTATCATGCAAACCCTATGCTCCGAGTTTTTAAATCCCAAAACCTCACGCCTGACGCAAACGTTTGGTTGAACTTTGTAAGGCACTCCATATCGCCTACAACCCATGGCAACTCCATCACCATGGAGCGGATGCTTTTGTTATATTGTCTAATCGCAGGAAAAAACATCGATTTTGGGGAGGTCATCCTAAAAAGCATACGATTCTATTCGGGGAGAGCCAAGGGAAAGCTTTATTTTCCTGGGTTGATCACGCGACTGACGTTGGAGAGATAGGTACCACAATACCTCGATGATATCATCATCAAAGGGAATTGAGATGGGTGGAAAATCGACATGAAGACGGTTTCGCAACTACATGATAACAAAGATAAAGGACCGGCAGGGGCAGGTTTGATTGGGTTAATGTAGGATATGCTAGCTCAAAACAGCACGCTAATGAACACCGTTTTGAAGCAACGAACCGAGTTCATGAGCAAGATCAACTCGATGAAAACAAGAATGTTGAGAAAGATCAAGAAGGCGCATTTGAAGACAAGGAGGGAGGTTGCTACTTTACGCACTGAGATGGAAGAGATGGGGAAAGAACAGAAGTTGAAGAAGGCATGTTTAAACGATCTGAAGGCAGAAAACTGAAAGTTGAAGGAGGTATTGTCAGCAGCCAATGCTGCAGCATTGGCCTCAGCATCCACAACCCCGACGGGTTGACAGCCTACTCTATTAGAGTAGGACAGGTTTTATCATACTCTTTTAGCTCCTTTTTATTACTTATTTGCAGTTTTTGAGTCCGGGATATTAAATTAATTTTTTAGGTTTCTTTTATGTAAGAATTGATCATATGTGTTTATCCCATGCATGCATAGCACGAATAATTCATCTAGTATGGCGTCCATTTTTCTTGACACGTGGGTTTGACTAGAACTAGTATTGCACTTCTTAGAACACTTTTTACACACGTATTATTGAGCTAAGATGTTGGCATTTGTTTCTTTTCTCTCTATTAACCATTTGCACCCAATTTCTTTGTACCTTTCTTTACTTCCAATGAGGACATTGTCAAATTCAAAGTTTGGAGGGGGGGGGGTACCTTCATGGCTAATATGGTCAAAACACATGAGCATAAATTGTTAAACCCCATCATGTTTTGAATCATGAGCACTACAAATGTCTCATAGGGGCAAAGTCCAAGATATCAAGAAAGATAACACAAAAAGTGCCTCAAAAATTGAAAAAACTCCATTGTTGATACAAAGTGAGAGAAAAGGCAAAGAGAGGTAAAAATATGCCAAAGAGTGACCCAAGCCTTATTAATCTCAATGATATGGTGTGTTTTGCATAACAAATAGAAGGTAATGCTAGCTTATGGTCCACGCTACCATTTATGACATGATGCTTCACTAAGGAATTATGATAGGCTATACTATGCACTTTTGGGTATGATCACTATATGCATGCATTTAATGCTAACAAAACTTGAAGATTTTTTTTAGGTTGAGTCAATTTCTTTTTATGTTTTTTTGTTGCTTTGGGACAAGCAACATTTTAAGTTTGGAGGTGTGATACGCATTGCTTTATCAATGCGAAAACGCCTATTTTTATCTTTATTCCACTTTATTTTACCATTTATATCTCAACTTTGAGTCTTTTCTTATATTATTTAGCATTTATTATTTTAGGGGAGCTAAAGTTATGATTTACTTATTTTACAACAATAAATGGGCTAATGTGGACTTGTTGGAATTGGAATTTGGTATTACAGGAATGCTGCAGCATTTAAACCAGTGGTATTGGCAGACTCGGCTCACTCAAGGAAGGACGGGATCAACTAGAAGACAATGTGAAACGTTTTCTAGAAGTTTTGAAGAAAAATCCCTTGAAGTTCAGATCTAGCTTAGTTAGCTAACTAATTTTAGTTATGGTTATTGTCTTTTGGGTAAAAGCTTGTGTACTTTGTTAACCATTGAGTAAAGACTTTATTTTATGCCCTCTTTTATTACAATTTTGTCACTCCTTCTAGTATAAAAGGATGTGTTGGGTTTTAGAATCATCACTAGCTTAAGAACTAAAATTACTTGTAGTTTAGTTCTCTATCTCTCTAAGCTTGAAATTTAATATATATGCATTTTTAGTTAATCTTTTATATTTTATCATTTACTTTCAGTTATTTAATTTCAGTCATTTATTTTTATGCACTTACTTTATGTCATTTATTTTATATTTGCAAGTTATTTTTATTATGTGTAGTTAATCTTTAGTAGTTTGGGTGTGAGATAAGGTAAGATTTTAAACCAAAGGTAGCTAGCCATTATTTTACAAAAGTTACATTTTATTATTTTCGTTCAAGTTTTATAAAGCCAAGATACTTTTTGAAAAGTTTATCACTCGAATAGTGTTAACGAGCCGTGGACTTAGAGATAAGTCACTCAAAGGCACATCAACTTGGAGGATATAAAAAGTAGACTTGAGAGGGTTGCTAACAAAGAGATTTATTACCTATATTTTTAAAATAAATTTATTCTCGACGAGTTGGTCACTTGTCAAAGTGTTAATGTGTAGTGGATTCAGAGATGGACCACTTGGAACACACCAACTTGAATGATATGGGAATCGGCCCGAGAGGGTGATTTTTAATGAAGAGATTTGTTATTCCATACGTTTTAAGGACACCATTGTTGCTACCTCGTTAACTAAGGGATTGTATAAGAGATTATGCATATCTCAGAAGACGAATGTTGATACAAGGGTCAAAATCCGAGAGGAATGTTCTTAAAACAAATGGTAAAATTCATTGCTATAAAACAATGTTGTAGCATTGCTACAGCATTGGCTACTGGAATTTGTGTTTAGGTCTCACCAAACATCTTTCACCCATTCCATTTCCATTATGTTATGTTATATTCAGTGTTAACCTTGAGATAACTCAAACCAAAACAAAATTCTTCAAATCGCCATCTGAAATCATCTCTTTCTATTATTTTTTAAATCGCTTTTACTCTAATCCCTGTGGACGATATTCGGTATTTTACTATTGTATTACTTGAAAGACGATATAGTCCCAATCATTATACTTGCTCTTTGGTTCTATTATTCCCACGTGTATTGGTGTATTCAAGGCACTATCAGGACCCATGGCGACGAACAATGTCGTATTGTAAAAAGATGTGAGGGAGGGCACCCAAGGATCCCAATCATACTCATTCACTAGGATTACATTTACGACCCATGGCTAGTATTCGGCCTCTCATAACCGTAACAAATTGCCCCCGAGGACCCAATGTCTCAACTAGTTACATGGGAGAAAACATCCCAAAATAAGCCGACTCCTATTCCTATGGATCCAATAGTAATAGTCTACGAATAGTCCCAATTTCATTTGTGACTTCACTATAAATGACACATATAGACTCCACAATAGAGTTTCCATAAAGTGACCTCCATACATAAAACAACTTCCACGCATTGGTAACCATACATGGGTCAATGAATGGCCATTTATATTTTTCAACATAAATCATCACCAAAAGTGGTTTCCCAAGTTTTACGAAACCTTTAGAACTTCCATTGCCAAAGAGATCTACAAAATTCTTTATTTCCAAATTAAACCACCATAGTTAGTGAAAATCCTAACTTAAACCAAAATGATTCCATCCAAGTATTTAGTTACAAATATGCCAATCAATCACATTTTCATCCCAAATCAAGAATCTCAACAGCATATTCTAAAATGGTTAAAACCCTAAAGATCTCCAAAAACTCATTTTAGGTCAAAATCTTTCAAATAATGAAAATGTAAATAAAGAGATGATTAGAGGTTCAAAATATAGTTTGACATGTATAAGGTTTAAAAGGTTAGAATGAACTCACCTTGTGATTTTAGTCTTAACCTAAAATCAAGAAACCCTAGGAAAAATGAAGGATGATACGTGCACTTGAGGAGGATGACACTTTCACAATCAATGCTTATAACCACCTAAAGTTAACCATAAATATGTAAGAGGATTTAATGAAGAGGGGTGAAAGGGGAAGATTTTTACCACCAAGCTGCAGAGAAAAAAGACTTACCTTCCTCAAAATCAGTTAAAAATGAATCTAATTTCGGAGCTGTTCTTTTTATACTCTCGACCCCCGACCGCGACAATGACAAGCGATAGTGACATCTGTCACTATCGCGGGCATAATCGCCCAAAACGTACCACGAGCACGGGCATCCCCGCGATAGTGCCAAGCGAAAGTGACCATTGAAACAATCGTGAGGCATAGTCGCCGAAGACGTACCACGAGTTCTTCGAGCTGCGGGATTGTGACACAGCGACCTTGCCAGTGACACTCTCGCAGGCATTGTTGCGCCCAGCTCCCCGAGTCTCTATTTTGACTTTCTTTGATCGCATGCAACTGATTCCTTCAACGATGGGATACATAACATTGATTAGATTAATATTCGGCACGGGGAAGTGGACAGAGGCTTAGAGATTTGAATTTGTTTACCGAGATTTCCAGGTGTTAGAAGCACTGAGTCTGCTCAGTGATTGCTGAACATGTATTAGTATTGTACCAGTTATCTAGGTTTCCCTGAAGAAAAAGCTTCATACTGACAAGAACCTTCATTGATGTCGAAGACTGAGCTGATGAAAGAGATAATCCTACTAATGATCTGAAGCGGCACTCAGTGAAACCTAGACTCATTCACCAGGCGTGACAATCCAACCAAGATTTAGCGATAGTTGAAAAGCTTCTCAGTTATTTCTAGCTATCATTGATCAAGAGTCTTGCTCTACAAGATTGAAATTTGTCTTATCCTATTTTGCACAAAAGGACGAAGGTACATAGTAGCTTTCTTGTTTACAATCGTGCTTACCAACTCTCTGTCACCTTCTTACACATGCATAAAGTATGCTCAAGGAAGTAGAAAAGGACATGCATCCAATAATCTCTTGACACGTGGATTGTACCATCTGACTTGCATTAAATGCATTGGGTATAAATAACATGTAAAATGCATTGGGTATAAATAACATGTAAGACCCTCTTCCACGCTAAGCTTTTCTTCTTGCTTTCATTGTGGTCATTTCTACTCTAATCTTATTCTTGTGCAAAAGAACTTAGTGAATCTCAAGGTTGTTTTAGAATAGGTTTTACTTTTTCTATTTCTGGAAGCAATCTGTAAATTATGTTTGATTTACTCAATAATCAATTAAATAATTTAAAAGCTAAAATTAGTGCGTTTGTATTCATCCCCTTCTACAAACTGTTTCTCTCTTGTAGACCCTTTGGGACCGGCAAATATATATTTACAATACGTTTGTTTCACATGTATTCACCATTAAATAAAAGACTAATTCAGGAGAATTTTTCCGGATTTTCCACCGGAAAATTTATGGCGGATTTCCGGCGGAATACACAATAGTCAAACGACGTTGACTTTCTCCGGAAATCCGTCGGAAATATTTTTCTAATTTAAAAAAAATATAATAAATTCTGGCTGATTTTAGTTTTATTTATTTATTTAATATTAGAAAAAATTAAAAATAATTAATTATAATTTTCATCAGATTCATTTTCATTAATTAAATTCCGAATAATGAATTGTTTTCATTAATTAAATTCCGACGGAAATCCGTTGGAATTTAATTTCTAATTCTTATTCTTTTTATTTTTCAGGAGAATTACCAGCGGATTTAATTTTAAAAAAAAATATTAAATCCGTCAAAATTATTTTTTTTCTTAGAAAAAATAAATAAGTAATTTTAAAAAAATTCTGCTGAAATTTAATTTCTAATTTTTATTTTTTTAATGTTTTGGCAGATTTAACGTTTAAAAAAATATATTAATTCCGTCGGAAATCCGTCGGAAAAATTACAAACAATATATATTTTCTTAGAAAATTTTCCCGCGGATTTTAAAAAATATATATATTTTTTCGTTTCTTTTACCAAAAATTTTAATTTAATTTTAATTTTCAAAATTTTGAATTTAAAATAATTTCCAAAAAATATTTGATTGATTAAAAATATTGACGGATTTAATTTTATCTTAATTTTTAAATTAAATTACGTCGATAAAAATCCGGTTGACATAGTGGTTCATATATATATATATATATATATATATATATATATATATATATACTTTCAGTTCATATGTAGTGGTTCATATGCATGAGTTCACATGCATATACATTGGGTTCACATGCACACATACATGTTTGTGTTATATATATATATATATATATATATACCATTGACATGTATGTAATCACGTATGAATCCTGTCAACTCAAAGAACATAAAAAGAATTACCCAACCCACGATTTGGAGCTAGCGGCGGTAGTCTTCATGGAGCGAAGTGTACCCTTTTCACTAACCATAAAAGTTTGAAGTACATATTCAATCAGAAAGAGCTAAATATGCATCAAAGAATGTGGCTAGAGTTGTTCAAAGACTACGACTGTGAATGTGGTGGTGGATGCCTTGAGCCGGAAAGGGTATCGTGGGAACATTAAAATGTCCTCCTCAAGAATCGATGTAATATCTAGTTTGGTCGAGAAAATCAAGGGGGCCAAGAAGAAGCACTTTTAGAAGAAAACCACAAAGCGGAAGTCATGGTGAAACAACGTGACTTATTGGCGGAAGATAGTCGCAGTCTCAAACTTTTCCAAGGTCGAATTTGGGTACCAAATAGTTGTAAGTCGGGAATTGGTCTTAGAAGATGCCCACAAATCAAGGTATTCCATTCATCCCGGTATCACAAAAATGTACAGGGATTTGATGTTCAATTATTGGTGGCCAATTATGAAAGTTGATGTGACAATTTACGTGGAGAGGTGCGTTACTTGCCTCCAAGTCAAAGCGGAACACCAAAAGCCTTACAGAAGCCTTCAATCCTTGAAGATCCCGAAATGAAAAGGGGAACATATTACCATGGATTTTGTGACAAAATTTCTAAGAAAGTTGAGGGACCACGACACCATTTGGGTAGTGATATCGATTGACTAAGAGTGCTCATTTTCTAGCAATATGGGAAACCTTGCCAATGGATAAATTGTCCAAGTTATATATTGATGAATTGATCTCAAGACATGGTGTACCCTTGTCTATTGTTTCAGATCGGGATAGTCGATTCACCTCTAAATTTTGGGACGGTTTACAAAAAGAGTTGGGAACGAAGATAAAGTTGAGCACAACGTATCACCCTAAAATAGACGGGTAAAGTGAAAGAACCATTCAAACCTTAGAAGACATGTTGAGGTCTTTCGTCATCGACTTTGGTGGTAACTGGGACTCTCACCTACCGTTGGCAGATTTTTCCTATAATAATAGTTATCCCTCGAGCATCGGTATGGCACAGTTCTAGACCTTGTATGGTCGAAAGTGTAGAACTCTTGTATGTTGGCTCGAAGCGGGAGAGAAACAATTCGTCGGTCCCGAGATTGTTCAAGAGACGGTGGATAAGGTGAAGAATATTCGTGAGCGGTTGAAAGCTGCTTAAGATCGACAAAAGAGCTATGCTGACAAGAAATGAAGACCAATCGAATTCCAAGTGGGGGACGGGGTAATGTTGAAGGTGTCCCCATGGAAAGGCATTATTCGATTTGGAAAGTGTGGGAAGCTTAGTCCCCATTTCCTTGGGCCTTTTACCATCTTAGATCGAGTCGGGTTCCAAGCTTATAAATTGGATCTGCCACCGGAAATGGAAGGAATCCATAACACTTTTCACGTGTGCAATTTGCATAAATGCTTAGAGGAAGAAGAAAGTGATGGGAATAATCGGTGTGTGTGTAAGAACCCAAAGCTATTTTAGAAAGAAAGTCTAAGAAATTGTTAGGTCACAAATTCATCAATTAATAAATGATATAAGATTAAACAAGAGATAGATTGGGATAGGAAATGTTGTATTATTCACAACCTAGAGAGAGAAATAGTTTCTCTCTCTAGAAACACTTAGTACACCATGAGACTACATTTTGAATGTAAAGTTACAAACAAACTACAAACACTTTCCTATTTATACCCCAATCATCCTATGTACACATTTTAGCCCAACCCATATGCTAATGACAAGACCTATTACAAAATGGATGACTTTACAAAACTTTCTAAATATAATACACTAACAGAAACTTCGACATAAAGATATAACTTTGGTCAAAGTCCAATGGAAGCACCATCGGGTGCAAACGTAACTTGGGAAGCCGAAGAAGACATGAAAGACGACATCCTCAGTTTTTCGTGTAGGACAAGATTTCGAGGACGAAATTCATTCCAAGAGGGAGGATTGTAACACCCGAATTTTTGGTAAGTTAAATTCGAAGTTTTATATGAGTTTTATTATTAATATAGCCCTCTTTAGTAATTATATGGTTTAAGTCTCATTTTATTTAATTAAAAGCCCTATTAGATAATATTATGGACTATATATTATATCTTGTTTAATTGAAAGTTTTATTTGTAAATTATATAGATTAAGTCTTCTAATAATTATAAGTGTTAATTATTAATCGTATGGCTTATATGTTATTTTATTTTATTAAGTGAAAGATTCATTGATTTAAGCAAATGGGTTATATTTTATTTTATTTACAGAACTTAGTTAATAAATTTACTCTATGGATAAAGTCGGCTGATTTAAAAGTTAGTAAATTGATTTTCATGGACTAAATCGTTGTAGGCTTGAAATAAAAAATAAAGAGTGATAAATACATAATTGTGGACCAAATCTAGAAAACTTTCCAAACAAATAAATTGGACCGGATGGTGCAGATGGGCTCCTGGGCGTGAAGACCCGGGCCCCGACCGTGAAACAAGGGCAGCGGACGGCTGAAGGATGTAAGCGCGGGCGACCAGACCTGTGCGACCTTGGGTCGCGTGGCTTGGGTCGCATACGGGGTTGGGAGGTCAAAAAGTCCAATGTTTGCTCTTTTTCTCACTTTCTCACTTCCAAACCCTTTTCTCTCCTCATTTATTATCTTTAGGGAACATTTATGGCTAAGTTCTCATCATTTTCAAGCATTTAAGGGTCCCGAATCATCAAGATTTCAAGTGTTTATCAAGATTCGAGTGGCCTTTGCATTTTTTGTTTTTTTTCCCATTTTCTAGCTTTTCTTCAAAAACCACCAAGGTGAGTTCTAAATGCTTTGTAAAACTAGATACATGCCTAAATGTGTTTATATAACTTTATTACATGCCTTATTCTAGTTATTTTTTCTCATTTGGTGATTTGGTTATATATACGTACTTGGATGAGCTTTTGGGTATTTTTAGGCATATTTGGGGTAAACCCTTATTTTGGAGAGATGATGAAGATATTTTTATGCATTGAGTTTATATGAGATGATTATATATAACATGGTTTGTATCTTGCCAATTTCACTCAAAATCGTATTTTATGGATTTTTGACCTAACTTGGGGATCTTGTCTATATGTGCTACATTCATTATTATGGATGGACATGTGAGTTGTGAAATAACTTTTAAGCATGAATTATAAAAGTTATCTCGTTACGGAGTTGTTGGACATTTTTCCCACTTGAGATTTATGACTAAATGGACTTTCCAAGTAGACACTAGGAGGGTTGAGTCTTGAGGTGTTACCTTTGGGGTAGACACTAAGATCACCGCCGCTTGAGGTGTTACCTTAGAGGTAGACACTAAGTGTGCCGATCCTTGAGGTGTTGTTCGCAAGAATAGACACTAAGGACAACCGACTCTTGAGGTGAAACTTGTTAAGTGGTCGTTAGGACACTTGGACTTTAAGTCTTGAGGTGTTATGCGACAACGTTGTTGAGAGACATACTTTTGGGTTCCTATCACTCTCAATGGATACGAGTCTCCCCCGTTGAATCCACCTAAATGTCATATTTAATGGTCTTATTTACTTATATTGAATTTATCTATCTTCATTTTCAAGCTCACTAGGCTTTTTGGCCTAACACTTGTTTTGGTGTCGGCGTGTATCTCATGTTCTAGTGGCGTGGTCGCCAAGAAGGTTTGACCGGTCTTTTAGAGAGAGCTTGGGGAGTATTTTGAGACGCCGACCTTTGAAGTTATTATTTGGCGGTTAGGAGACACCCGATTGTAATCTATTTCTTCCATAGAATTAGATTAGGAGGTTGTCATCCTCAATCCAATTGTGTACAAAGTGTAAATTTATTTGGCGTATTCTAAGTCCTTTTTTGGGAAAATCTTGTATTTTGATATTTATATACCATTTTCCAATTTTATTCGGAAATTTGTGTAGTCCCATTTTTGGGGTGTTACATTGATAGGTGGGTTTACATCCCCTAATCTAACCGCAAGTGTACGGGTCGAATCAAGTAATATGTATTGGAAGTACGAGTATCGAACCAAGGGAACTAGAACTGAGTATCACAATTACTATATTCACTATTAACTAAACGATCCAAAAGATTGAATTGTTGGGAAAAATTAATTGACTACTAATAAAGAGAAATAAACACACTCTTCGAATAACAACTTAGGAAAGTTTTTATGGAGAAAATAGTTGACGGTTGGAAATCCTCTTGTTTTTACTAATGAACAATGACCTCAAAATAACTACCAAATAATCCCTTTAATGAATATCCAATATGTAAAATCAACGTTTTTCTTTCTCAAGCAACAACGTATTTTGTTCTCAAAACACAAATCGCTTCTCTCGATCTCAACACATGAGCTCAAAACACATTAAGTTCCAGATTATAGCGATACTAAGGTTTAGTTGGTATATCTCTATCCAATTTCTCACCTTAGGCACGTAATTCTAGTTTTTGTTAACAATTAATTCTCTCGAATTTAATTTATAACAAACAAATCAGATGAAAGGTGATCAAACTCACAAAAGCATTAACATCCAAATCATATGCTTCATTAGTTAGGAAAAACAGATAAAAATCACAAGTTACAAGTTCATATGCTTAAACCAAAGTTAAACGAACCCCCAACATCAAAAGATTAGTTCATGTTGGGGGTATTAACAAAGAAATTAATAGAAGAGTTCATAGATCTAGGAAAAGTTCTCTTCAAACCAAAGATTGTAAAAATCCCTTTGATTATATAATACCGACGAAGAATAGGAAGAAATCGGAGTAAGAATCGTTTCCTAGCTTCAGATCTATGTTTTTTCCTTGCAAAAATCACCCCGAATGGTCTCTCCTCGTTCCTTAGCCATGCACGTGAAGATAGAATAAAGAATACCTCCAAACCCTAGAAGATAAGTGCTTAAATACGTCCATCACACTTATGGCAGGTTTGACGTTAGTTCAACATCAACAACTAGCATGAAAGTTGACATTTTTCCTTTTCTGGAGAGTTTCTAGCTAGTTCAGCTTCAGCAACCCACTTCAAAGTCGCCCTCGCTACTGATTTTTGGCACACCAAATTTGTACTTTCTCTTTAAAATTCACTTCTCAACCGGTTATTTCTCGGGCTTGGATCTTGATGATGATTATGATCTATTCTCTCTTAGAAATTAAAACTTACTTCTCGCATCCATTCTTAGGTATCTCAATACACGATGTAATTCCTAAAATACTTGATTTAAATTATAAAAACTCCACTAAATTCACTTGGAAATAAGAAATTTTACTCGGAAAGTGATATGAAAATAACACCAAAAATTGGTGTTATCATACATATATGTACGTATATATTCATATATGTAGTTGTTCACATGTATGAATTTATATATATAGTACATATTCATTCGTTTCACATGTAGCGGTTCACACACACACACACACACACACACACACACACATATATATATATATATATGTTAGTTGACTTTAATGGATCTAATTGGGTTTAATGGAACCAATCGGGCTTTAATAGATCGATTGGGTTTTAATGTATCCACTTGGGCATGAATGGATCAAATTGGGCTTTAATGGATCGATTGGACTTTAATGGATCCATTTAGGCTTTAATGGATCCAATTGGGGTTTAATGGATCCAATTGGGCTTTAATGGAACCAATCGGGCTTTAATTGATTGATTGGGCTTTAATGGATCCATTTGGGCTTTAATGGATGCATTTCGGCTTTAATGGATCCAAAAGGAGGATTTAATGGATCCAATCGGGCTTTAATGGATTGAGTGAGCATTAATGGATCAATTGTGCTTTAATGGATCGGTTCAGATTTAAAGGATCTTTCTGGACTTTTATAATAATTATTATATAATATATGATAATATTAATATTAATACAAATAATAATAATAATATAATGATAACAATATAAATAATATAAATAATATTATTATATAATTAATTATTAATAATATAAATAATATGTAAATGTTTTCGGCGGAATTCCGACGGATGTACCGTTTCCAGCAGATACAGCCGCTGGAAAATTTAATTTCAAATTAATTTAAGGCGGACATTGAAATTTTTTGAAAAAAAATGTTTCTGGTGGAATTATCCGCCGGTAATCCGAGGTGGATGGCGATATATCCAAACACACACCTGGATCGATCTCATTCGGGGAGCACAGTCTTCGTTTGGTAAGACCATAATATGTTATAATTAACCCTTAATATGGTATAAATCTAATTTTTGTATTATTTGACCTTTGTAGACGAAAAGAAAACAAGGTGTGCCACCGTCCGCTTTGGAGCTCTTCAATCATACCCATAAGAAGAGGTCGAGTGACGAGTGCATATACTACCTCCTCTTTGGATACCGGGGAGTACTTTACATCGAGGTGTAGCCAGGTTGCGGTAAGTATTTAACTTTAAAATTTATAATTGGGTAACTATCTATCTTAGTATATATATATTCCTCAATCTAGTTTGGGTTGTCATTTGTTGGGCAAACATTAGGATTGTTTAAGTTATAATATCTCTATCTATCTAGTTGGGGTTGCCATTTGCTGGGCAAACATTAGGATTGTTTAAATTAAAAATTCCGTATATATCTATATCTATTTATCTCGTTTAGGTTTCCATTTGTTGGGCAAACATTAGGATTGTTTAAGTTAGTTGTAAACATCTCATTTACAACCGTTATGCTGTCGAAATTGACTTGTAATATTTTGTAAACCACATGGTTACTATTCAACGAATCTCACCCAAAAGTACGGCGAGGACGCCACCTAGTATCCCCTAGTTGATACGGAGTTGTGGTATTAAGCTGTTTGGGGAACGAAGAAAGATCGTATATTTGGATTTGGGTACCACCAAAATCCTAGTGATTTTACAATCTACCAACATTTAAAAACAAAAAACAGATTTAAACAAAAATCTACTCACATTTGCAAACAAAAATCAATGGTTTACCGATTACCAACATTTAAAAACAAAATAAGTTGTCAGTCAATTGTTTTTCCACCATTTCAAAGAGTTGAACAAAATTACAATCCAACATAAGATTTTCATTTACCAATAATTACAATTTACCAACAAAATTAAACCATTTACGAACAAAATCAAAATCATTAAAATCATATTCAACATTACCAAGTATCAAGTAAGAAGCAAACAAAATAAAATTCATTAAAAAATCAGAACTAGAAATCAAAAGCAAGATATGTTTTCGTTTTTCCCAAAGACAAAAATCAGGATGGATAAGGAGAACCGAGAGGACTCAGAGAAGAATTGTTCAACCTGTGTTCTTTTGGGGATTCAAAAGCGAGAAACAAATATGAGGCCTAAGAGGTCGAGGTTGGAGCCTAGAGGGAGATGCGATGAGGGCAAGACGATTGAGGAGATGATAAAAGTAGGGGTGTTCATCTAAACCGCACAAACTGCACTGCAAAGCGCGATTTAAAACTTTTGCGGTGCGGTTTGCGGTTTGCATTTTTACCAAACGCACTATGCAGTGCGGTTTTGAGGGGGCATTTGGTTCGTTTTAAGGAATAGGAATGAAAATGGGAATCAATATATTAAGAAAAGGGAATGGAATATATTCATTACAATATATTACAATCCATGGTATTTCTTTGTATTACTACAAAAAAGAGGCCTATCAGCGACGGAAAATTCCGTCACTAATCCATCGCTGAAAGTCTGTAGCTAAATACCTGGTAGCTAATGCTTAACAGCGACGGATTAGCGACGGATATTAGCGACGGATTAGCGACGGAATATTTTAGCGACGGATTATTTTAGCGACGGAAATATTTAGCGACGGATTATTTTAGCGACGGATTTAGCGACGGAATATTTTAGCGACGGATTTCCGTCACAAATTCCATCGCTAATATTAAAAAAAATTAAAAAAAAAAACAGAAATCAGCATTTCCTGTATTTTATACAAATAATCTGCGCATTAAGTTGACACAAATAACTTGTCCATTAAATTACGAATCATCCCAATAAAATAAAAATCCAAATTCATACGATTCTGAATTCATACAAAACAATGTAGCAATCTAACTAGGGGGGGGGAGGGCGGGGAGGGGGGAAACTGTATCCCTGCTGCTGCATAAAGGCATCAAACTGCTGCGATAATGTGAGCTCCTCAGCTAGCTGGGTAGCATGTCTGACCTGTTCCGCCTGCAACTCTTCATTGCGCTTCCTTTCGATCTCCAACTGAGCTAAATAACGCTCCTCCCGCAGCCTCGCATCCTCCTCCATCGTTGCCATCTGCTCTCTCAACGCCGCTAACTGTAAATACAGTAATTGACAAAAATTAGTATTTATTAGCAATGAAAAGTAACAATATGATACATAACTAATATAACCAACATAACCAACATACCTCATCTGCCGATGCAGTCCCAGATGATCTCCCACCGCTGCTGCTACTACACTCACCGGTCATAGCATAACGAGGATCCTGGGTCGACCAACCAAAAATACGGCCCTTCTTCCGCCCTCCAGCACTCTGCTCCCAAAGAGTTGCCTCGTTGTTGAGAACTGAAAGAATTGCTTAAGTATGGTTACTACTGCCAGTACAATGGAGTTAGTACTGCCAGATCAAAGTTAATATTGCTGAATGATATTACTACTGCTCATGAAGTTAGTGCTGCTTATGAGATGAAGGCTTCGTATGGCAAGGATGACAGATGTATTGGCTGAAGATAATCATGGAAAGTCTTGGAGATAACTATGGAAGATTATACTGAAGATTTTTTATATTTTGTAATTATCTTTTATCTTTAGTATATGTATAGACTTAGTCAGAATAGTTTAGAATTAATTTTTGATTCTGAGTTTTTGTTTTCATAGAGAGAATTAACCTCAAGGTTTAGAACCCTAGTTCTAGAGAAGTAGAATTCGTATTGGTGAGCCTGTTCATCAATATTGAGGTTTTGTTTGAAATCTTGTAGCTTTAAATCATTCAATAAAGTTTACAATTTATGATTTCTGATTCACTGTTTCATTGATCTTTGAATATTAAAGTGTTATTCCGCAAACTCCTTTAATATTGTTTCTGAGTGTTTATTCTTGTTAAGAATTCAAATCCTGACAAGTGGTATCAGAGCAAGTATTCTCAGAAACCTTCATTCATCATGGAAAACACAGTTGAATCAAACAGTACTCTTGTCTCAAAGGTTCCAATGCTCAGATCTAATGAGTTTGACATGTGGAAGATAAGGATCAAGCAATACATTCTTCTCACAGATTACTCTATGTGGGACATCATTGAGAATGGACCATCTGATGAAGGAAAAATTGGTGCACATGGAAAAAGAACTCCACCAAATACAGATGCAGAAAAGAAGATAAGGCAGACAGAGATGAAAGCCTTGAGCACACTGCTCTTGGCTATTCCCAATGAATATCAACACCAATTCTGCAATTGCACTGATGCACAGATGCTTTGGAATGCTCTAGAGAAAAGATTCTCTGGTACCAAAAGTACCAAGAGAAATCAGAAGGAAATACTGAAGCAATTGTATGAAAATTTTATGTCAACTAAGAATGAGTCCATGACTCAAACTTTTGACAGGTTTAACAAGCTGATTGGTGAACTAGCTACTATGGGAGTACAGATTGATCAAGATGATGTAAACAGAAAGTTCTTAAGGTCCCTTGGAGATGAATGGACCATGTATATTGTTTCATTCAGACAGAATGAACAACTAGAAGAAAAAGAACTTGATGATCTGTACAATGATCTTAGAGTGTTTGAATCTGAGGTGGAGGCAAAGAAGAAACCTTCTGGATATGTTCATAATGCTGCACTCCTATCAGCATCAATTGATTCTACTGCTAACCCTGATCAGTTAATGCTGCTAATGGAGCAAATCAAGAAAAAGGCACTGAATCTGTTTTTGAAGCCTTTCTGTCCAGCCATGGAAACTCTTCTTTAATCAATGATGACTTGGAACAACTTCATCCTGATGATCTTGAAGAGATGGATATTAAATGGCAGATGGCCATGCTTTCCATGAGGGTAAAGAAGTTCATCAAGAGGACTGGGAGGAATAACTTCTCCCAAAGAAGAGAAGATGGAGCAGGTTTTGACAAATCAAAGGTAGAGTGTTATAAATGTCATCTGAAGGGACACTTTACCAGAGAATGCAGAAGTGGAGTGTCTCACAACAACAACCACCAACAAGCTCAGACTGGTAGCTTCAACCAGAACAGAAACTCTGCTTAAGCCCTTGTTTCTCAACAAGGAATGGGGTTTGACTGGAGTGATCAAGCAGAAGAGGCTATTCAAAATCAAGCTCTCATGGCAGAGGTATCTGATCTCCCAACTAAGGTAAGTTCTAATCTCTGTTCTAAAACTTGCATAGACACTGTTAAAAGGTACAGGGATCACAACCAGAATATGAGTGATGACCTTAAGAGGTTAGCAAAAGATATAAAAGACTATGTGAGAATTGTTGAGAGGTTTGAGGAACAAATTAAAGGTTTCCAATCCAATGAACTTCAACACTCATATGACACAAACTACTGGAAGTGGGAGAAAAAGGATCTAGAACTCCAACTGACAAAGTCTAAAGAGGAGAGTGAAAAGTTGAGAGAGGATCTAGCCAAAGTTAAGCTAGATGTAGAAAAGTTTTCCAATGCTTCTAAAGCAATGGACTCTTTACTACAAACTCAGATTCATGACAAGCTGAGAAGAGGAATTGGGTACAATACCACACCACCACCATACAACAACAACTACATCCCTCCTACATCAGACTTGCTAGAAACCAAAGATAGGAAGGACTTGCCTGAGGGAGCCACTGAGATAGATCCCTTAGATGAGGTAGTTGTTGAGGACAAGACTGAGAAAGAGGTTGGTAAGAGTAAGGAGAACAATGTGAGTGGTGAGATTCCTCTAGAGAATCATATTATTACCAATGAGGGTTGTGGAAAGATTTGGGTAAAATCTAAGGACATAGAGAAGACTGAGGGAAAGTCTAGTAAGGTTCATTACAAGCAGACCACAGTTGTGAATCCTGTTCCTTGCAAACAGTGTGCTTGTACTAAATTTGAGCCCCTAAAACATGATAAAAGGAGGGGTAATCAAAGAAACTGGAATAATCAGTGGGCACAAAAACAAGGGATTGATCTGGGTAAAATCAATAGACCAAAACCTTGTTTTATTTGTGGAAAGCTCAATCATATTGCTAAATACTGTTATTTCAATCCTATGAACCAAAGGATGAATTTTCAAAGATCTGTGCAAAAACCCTTTGGTTATAGGAAGAATGAAAGGAACCATGTGGCTAAGAAATCTGTTAAATCTAAAAGCCACATGAAGAAAAAGATTGTTAAGGAGAGTGTCAAGATGTGGATTCCTAAAAGCACTAAAACTGTTAGTACTGCTACCACAAATAGTACTGCTGACAATGATAGAGTTGCTAGAAGCAATACTAATGCTACCAATGTTAGTGCTGCTAAGAGTATTAGTACTGCTAAAACTAACATTGTTAGTACTTCTTCTAATGTTAATACTGCTAACTCTGTTAGTACTTATAAGGTTAGTACTGCTTCTAATGTTTGTACTGCTAAGCCAATCATCTTGACAAAGTACTCTAGTAAAGAGTGCTCTGAGTTTAAAAATCTCATCAAAAAGGAATGTAAATACTTTGATGAGAAAGGGAGACCCAAGACCACTTTGGCTTGGGTTCCCAATCAATACTAATTGTTTTATCGTATGTTCAGGGCAACCAGCAGCTCAAGGGGAAGAGCATCTGGCATGTTGATAGTGGTTGCTCTAGGCACATGACAGGGAACATGTCTTGCCTCAAGAATTTCAAGAAAATTGATGGTGGACATGTTTCCTTTGGAAATACTCCAGATGGAGGTAAGATCAGTGGTAAGGGTGATGTAACCAAAGGTAAAATGACCTTTGAAGATGTATTCTATGTTGAGCAATTAAGGTACAACCTGTTAAGTGTATCACAGGTTTGTGACAAAAAGCATAGTATATTATTTACATATTC
The DNA here is from genome assembly GCA_954870635.1 of Arctium minus. Taxonomy (NCBI): domain Eukaryota; kingdom Viridiplantae; phylum Streptophyta; class Magnoliopsida; order Asterales; family Asteraceae; genus Arctium; species Arctium minus. Next base: position 62,848,546 of record OX941085.1, read on the forward strand.
TGAATGCATTATCCTTGCTCCTGGATTCAAGGTAGTTGATGAAAAGATGATACTACTAAGAACTCCCAGAAAGGATAATGTCTATTGCTTAGATATGGAAAATGTTTCAACTGATTCATCCCTAAACTGTCGTGTTTCAAAAGCATCTTTGGATGAATCATCACTTTGGCACAGAAGGATGTGTCACATGAACTTTAAAACAATGAATAAACTTGTTAAAAACAACCTTGTAAGAGGTTTGCCTTCAAAAGTCTTTTCATGTGATGATCATTGTGTTGCCTGTCTCAAAGGCAAACAACACAAAACTTCTCATAAGTCCAAAGAGTTGAACACTATTCCTAATTCTCTTCAGTTGTTGCATATGGATCTGTTTGGTCCTACAAATGTTATGAGTATAGGCAAGAAATCATACTGCTTAGTTATTGTTGATGATTACTCTAGATTTACTTGGGTATATTTTCTAAGGACTAAGGATGAGACATGTGGACTGATCAAAATTTTTATTCTAAGAATTGAAAACCAAACAAATCAAAAGGCAAAAGTCATTAGGTCAGACAATGGTACTGAATTTAAAAATCATGACCTAAACACCTTTTGTGAGGAAAAAGGAATTGAGAGGCAATACAGTGCTCCTAGGACTCCACAACAAAATGATGTTGCTGAGAGAAGGAATAGGACACTGATTGAGGCTGCTAGATCTCTGTTAGCTGATTCAAAACTTCCAATTACTTTCTGGGCTGAAGCAGTTAATACTGCTTGTTATGTCCAGAACAGAGTTCTAGTAGTCAAGCCTAAAAACAAGACACCATATGAGCTTTTAAATAAAAGAAAACCATTTATTGGATTTTTCAAACCTTTTGGGTGTCCTTGTACCATTCTCAATACCAAAACTCACTTAGGAAAGTTTGATAGCAAGGCAGATGATGGTTTTCTTGTTGGTTACTCATCCCAGAGTAAGGCTTACAGAGTATTTAATTCTTCTTCTAGAATAATTGAGGAAAGTGACAATGTCAAATGCAATGAGAACACACCAAATCCTATTGGTTCAGGTCCTCAGTGGTTGTTTGACATTGATTCACTAACTAACTCTTTGGGTTTCAGTAGTGATGATCATGCAGGTTCAGGAAGTGGAGGATCAGGGGATGTACAAGTACAAGACATTATTCCTCAGTCTGTGATCTTTCCCATGCCTACAATGGAACCTGTTGATTTATGTGAAAAAGAGACTATGACTGAACCAATTCAGAGTGAAGAAGAAAGAAGAGATGAGGAGAATCAAGTGCAGGAAGAGCCAAAAGCAGCTAATGAGATCACCTCAGCTGACTTAAATGAGTCCAATTTAGAAGTGGGAATCAAGGAAGAACCTAGTCATCAGACTAGAACTCAAAAGAACCATCCTCTAGAGCTGGTCATAGGAGACATCTCTTCTCCTATGATAACAAGGAATCAAAGCAGACTTCAAGAGCTGCAGGATCAGCAACACACAGTACTCTCTTGCTTTCTATCTCAGATTGAGCCTAAGAAGGTTTTTGATGCAATGAGAGACTCCAGTTGGATAGAAGCTATGCAAGAAGAGTTACTGCAGTTCAAATTGCAAGAAGTTTGAGACTTGGTAGACCTTCCAAAAGGCCATAGAGCTATTGGCACCAAATGGATTTTCAGGAATAAAAATGATGAGAGAGGAATTGTGATCAGGAACAAAGCAAGGCTTGTAGCACAAGGGTACACTCAGGAAGAAGGCATAGATTATGAAGAAGTGTTTGCCCCAGTTGCAAGGGTAGAGGCAATTAGGCTATTTCTAGCCTATGCCTCATACATGAAGTTCAAGGTATATCAAATGGATGTGAATAGTGCCTTTCTATATGGTACAATTGATGAAGAAGTATATGTCTGTCAGCCCCCTGGATTTGAAAATCCATCATATCCTGACAGAGTATACAAATTGAAGAAAGCACTTTATGGTCTACATCAAGCCCCAAGAGCATGGTATGATACTCTGTCTACCTATCTCTTAGAAAATGGGTTTGAAAGGGGAATAATTGACAAGACCCTCTTCATTAAAAGGAGTAAGAAGGACATCCTACTTGTTCAGTCTATGTGGATGACATCATCTTTGGATCCACACAAGATCAGATGTGTAGAGACTTTGAAAAGTTGATGCACAAGAGCTTTAAAATGAGTTCAATGGGTTAACTTACCTTCTTCCTTGGGCTTCAAGTGAAACAGCAGAAATATGGGATCTTTATAAGTCAATCAAAGTATGTGAAAGACATCCAGGATAAGTATGGTTTAACAGACTCAAAGCCAACAAGCACACCTATGGAGACTCATAAACAGATCACTGCTGATCTTGAGGGGGAGGATGTTGATGTCCATCTATATAGATCAATGATTGGATCTCTCATCTATCTCACAGCCTCAAGACCAAACATCATGTTTCCAGTATGTCTGTGTGCCAGATTCCAAGTCAAGCCAAAGAAATCACATCTTCAAGCTGTTAAGAGGATTTTCAGATACTTAAGAGGGCAACCTAGATTAGGTCTTTGGTATCCTTATGAATCCAACTTTGACTTGATTGCATATTCAGACAGTGACTTGGGTGGTACTAATATGGATAGAAAGTCTACTTCAGGTGGATGTCAGCTTTTGGGTGCAAGACTAGTATCTTGGCAGTGTAAGAAGCAAACCACAATGTCCTTATCTACAACAGAAGCTGAGTACATTGCTGCTGCAAGTTGCTGCTCTCAGGTTCTATGGATTCAGAATCAGATGCTGGACTATGGGGTAACCTTTCTTCACACTCCAATCTTCATTGACAATAGCAGTGCTATAAGCATTGTTAACAATCCAGTCAAGCACTCCAAAACAAAGCACATTAAGATCAGGTATCACTTTATTAGAGACTGTAATAAAATGAAGCTTATTCAAGTTGCTAAAGTTCATACTGACAACCAGTTTGATGATCTATTCACCAAAGCTTTTGATGTGGGAAGATTCACTTTCTTGGTCACAAGTGTGGGCATGATCAACTCTGAATGAACTCATATTTAAAAATAAATGATTGTATACCTGTTATTTGGCTGTTTTTGGTGTTTCTAATCATCTTTCTCAGGAAGTATGTTGCCTTGTTCAGACCATCACAAGCTTCAAAAAGTGTAAGTGCAGTTAATACTGCTAGTGGTTAATACTGCCCTCCGTTAATACTGCTAGTTAGTTAATACTGCTAGTGGTTAATACTGCCCTCAGTTAATACTGCTAATTAGTTAATACTGCAAGTTAGTTAATACTTCTAGTGGTTAATACTGCTCTCAGTTAATACTGCTAGTTAGTTAATACTGCTAGTGGTTAATAATGCTCTTAGTTAATACTGCTAGTTAGTTAATACTGCTAGTGGTTAATACTGCTCTCAGTTAATACTGCTAGTTATTTAATACTGCTAGTGGTTAATACTGCTCTCAGTTAATACTGCTAGGTAGTTAATACTGCTAGTGGTTAATACTGCTTATGTTCCGAATCGTATAAATACACTCTTTGTCCGCCTAAAAACTCATAACGACTCTTTGATTACTATTCATCTGCTCTCTAACCCTTTTCTCTCAAGCACCAAGTGTTTCAGTCCAGAATACTCAAGCTCGATGGAAACTATGGCGTTCATTGATGAACATAATGAGATTGCAATGCCAGAAAAGCCGAAGCAGGCTGATGGATTTCACCAGATAGTCGATTTTCTCAAGACAAGCCATATTGCGTATGCTCTTACAGTGTCTACAACAATCTACATAGAGCATCAGAGACATTTCTGGGCAAATGCCACCATTGTTACTGAAAATGGTGTGCAAGTTATCAAGACAAGGGTGTGTGACAAACCCTTGTCAGTTTCTGAAGAGGTGATTCGCATCTGTCTACGACTAGACGATGCTGCAGGTATTACCTCTATTCCTAATGAGGACTTGTTCTCCAATCTTTCAAGAATGGGGTATGGAGGCCAATTGGGTATTTTCAAATTCTCAAAAGCTAAATTTTATACCCAATGGCGTTTTCTTGTTCATACCCTTATGCATTGTATTTCCAAAAAGACTACTGGCTGGAGTGAGTTCAGTAGTACCATTGCTTATGCTTTGGTTTGCTTGGCCACTGCCAGAAAGTACAATTTTTCAAAAATGATTTTTAATGACCTTGTGTCAAACTTGGGAAACAAAAAGAAGTTTTATATGTACCCAAGATTTGTACAGGTAGTTATAACCAATGAATTGACGGATATGCCTCAATTTGATGAGGTATATGTACCCAAAATCCCCAAAGGTAAGGTCTTTTCAAATATGAAGAGATCTCCATTGGACTCGGAAGGAGTTGACACCCCATTGTTCTCTACAATGATGGTGGTATCCCACAATGAAGAAGGTATGGCTTCAGGGTCAAGGCCCTCATTAGACCATCCCACTGAAAGCCAATCCCAACCTTCAATCACCATATCAATCCCACAGTCCCTTATTCAAAAACTAACTTCTCCAATCACCATTACCTACATCAGGAAAAAGGTAAAGAAGGGTCCTTCCCTTCTTGTACCTTCACCCACAGAGCCTTTAAGCCCTCTAATGGAGAATTCTCCATTAGAGAATATCTATAGGGAAACCACAGGGGTGTCTCCCAACCCCAAGGAGGTGCTCACTGAGGAGATGAATGAGCATATGGGTGCAAAGGCTGCCACTACTCCTGCTAGCACAAAGGAGGCCAGTGGTAACATCAATAAGACCTTCCCCATGGCAACTTTGGGTGAGCAATCATCCAAAGGTCCCAGGTGCCAAGAAACCAAGGGGGTAGCAGGTGCTTCTGCTAGGCAGAAGACCTCTAGTACAAAAAGATCCAATGATTCTCCAAAGGTGGTAAAAACACCCAAAGGAGGTGAGGACAGTTATGACTATAATGAATTGTTGGAAACAATGGGCAACATCAATCTGGATGTAATCAAGCAAGGCAAAGACATAGAAGAGATGAAAATGGTGATTCTGTCTCAACAAGTACAGATTACCAACTTGAAGAAAATGGTGAAGAGATTGGTTCAGAAAAAGAAAAGAAAGAAGTTTGTGCTCAGAAGAAGGAAACCAGTGGATGATGTTCCCAAAAAGGGGGAGTCAGAAGCTGATGAAAACATGGAAGATGCTGAAGATAAGGGGGAGAAATTTGATTTTGAGGGGGAGCAAGAAGTAGAAACAGAATCAGAATTTGAACAAGCAGCAGTAACAGTTAATGTTGCTGAAACAAGCAAAGCAGCATAAACTGTTAATACTGCTGAATTGAATGAAGCAGCAGAAATGGTTCAAGAGGTATTAACAGACCTTCTTTGCAGCAATGTGCAAGAACTTGAGACAGCTGAAGCATTAATCAAAGCTAAACATGATACTCCCAAGGTCACTTCAAAGGCCAAAGGAGTTGTCATCAAAGACAATGTTGAAGTTATCAAGAAAGTTAGTGCTGATAAAGTAAACAGCAAGGACAAAGGCAAAGCTAAGATGGTGGAATCTGATCAACCAATTAAAAAGCAAAAGTTGGTTGAGTTAGATGAAGCATTGGCCAAGAAGATTCAGGCTGAACTTGAGCAAGAAGAAAAGGTTCAAGTGGAAAAAGACAGAGAGATGACTAAGGCTCTAGCTGCAGAGTTAAATGAAGTTTATCAACAGAGTTTGGCAACTGAGATAGCAAAGAAGAAAGCTACAACTCTAAAGAAGCCTGGAATGATCAGAATGGGTACAAATAAGAGACAACCTTCACAGACCTTCCTTGACACTCAAGAGAGAAAGAAGATGATTACTTTTCTCAAAGGTGTTGTGGGAATTAAAAAGGAAATGTTCACAAAGATGTCTTTTGAACAAATCAAAGGTTTGTATGAAGCTGAGATGACCAAGTTACAAGGAAATGACAGAGCAAGAGTTGAAGCAGAAAAGAAGATGAAAGAAAGACATAATCTTCAAATTCAAAAACCTTTCCCTGATGAGCAAGAATCACCAAGGAAGGAAGCTATTCTAGGTGACAGTTTGAGGAAGTTGAAAAGAACTAAAATGATGGCAAGAAGAACACCAGCCAAGAAACCTAGAGTGGAAGAAGCTGAGAAAGAACAGAAAGAAGCTGAAGAAGAAGGAGCATCTAAGTCTGTTGAACAGGAAGAACCATCAAGTACTACTGATGTGAAGTTGTACATGGTAGTGATGGACAAAGTGCCTGAGCCTATAACAGCTGAACCTGTTGGTGTTAAGCCTCCAGAGATCATTCACTGGGATACTATGGAGGTTGATGGAAAGGAGTACATCAGGCTGAAGAGGAAGGATGATAAATTTGAAGTGTATCCTACTTGGGCAAAGATAGTAAGAACATGTTCCAGATCTGATCTAGAGGAGATGTTTGAAGTAGGAATGAAATTGTATGCTGATCAACTAAAAGCTCCAGGGATACCAATCACAAAACTTGTGATGGAGTATCTATGTATGTTGTTCAAGCCAGAAGAAGTGAAGGATATTATCATAAATGTGTTTAAAAAAGTTAACAACTGGACTCTATATGAAACTAGTGGAGTATATGCACTGACTATGGATACAAATCACATAGAATACTTCCTAGTGGATAGAGTTTACAACTACAGCAGATTGAAGCTGCATGCTATGTTAAAGAAAAAGCTTGGTTGTGCACCAGATTCAGCTATGGCAAGGTATTTGATCCAAAGAACAATTAATCAAAGTTTGGGGTTGAATGCTGATACAGGGATATGAATAATGAAGTTTTGGGAGCATCTGAAGAACTTGACTTCTCTTCCTAAAAGTCAAGTTAGGGGGAGATTGTTGAGAACTGAAAGAATTGCTTAAGTATGGTTACTACTGCCAGTACAATGGAGTTAGTACTGCTGGAGTTAGTACTGCCAGATCAAAGTTAATACTGCTGAATGATATTACTACTGCTCATGAAGTTAGTGCTGCTTATGAGATGAAGGCTTCGTATGGCAAGGATGACAGATGTATTGACTGAAGATAATCATGGAAAGTCTTGGAGATAACTATGGAAGATTATACTGAAGATCTTTTATATTTTGTAATTATCTTTTATCTTTAGTATATGTATAGACTTAGTCAGAATAGTTTAGAATTAATTTTTGATTCTGAGTTTTTGTTTTCATAGAGAGAATTAACCTCAAGGTTTAAAACCCTAGTTCTAGAGAAGTAGAATTCGTATTGGTGAGCCTGTTCATCAATATTGAGGTTTTGTTTGAAATCTTGTAGCTTTAAATCATTCAATAAAGTTTACAATTTGTGATTTCTGATTCACTGTTTCATTGATCTTTGAATATTAAAGTGTTATTCCGCAAACTCCTTTAATATTGTTTCTGAGTGTTTATTCTTGTTAAGAATTCAGATCCTGACACTCGTCAATCGGAGGGGAATCGGGAGTCTGGCTAGCATGCGCCTCATCCTTAAGCTCTCGAAAGCGCGTCTATGGTTACCAAAACAAAAATGGGTAAGAAGAAATTTTAGCAGCATAACGGCTCTAAATCAAACATATCCAACTTATCTACTAACATAGCCTAACTTCTGCCCAACAGTGGCAACCCAAACTACATGTATACAACACACACACACACATACACATATATATATATATCCATTGCGGTTACCAAACAAAACATACGTTGAACATATTTGTATACACATGCATATAAACATATATAATACATATATTAAGTGTAATGGTTTTAGAAAACTTACGTGGATTATAGCCGCTTTGGGGTAAACGTACACCGAAGGATCAGTAGGCGGGTTGGAACCCGGAGGGCCCGTCCGATTCCCGCAGTACATCCGCTCAAACACCTCACTAGAGGTGGGATCGCGACCCCATGCATGTGCCTACGATAGAAAATTAAGATAAAAAGTAAACATACAAACTAATCTCGGGTACATATTCAAAAAATTGAAGACTTACCATCTTGTATCGGTGCTGTCCAGTACTAATCGATCCCCCAACATGACGTGAGGACACCCCGTCAAACTCGGTCAACCGATTGGCCTTAACGGTCCTAGACTTTGCTTTCCAACGCTCAGTATCCCACTCCTGTAAAAATCATAACACATAAGTGGATATAAAACAAAGATAATGCACAAATCAGAAACTATAGATAAAAACCTGATCTATCATCTGGTGCCAATAGGGCTCTGGGATCTAGGGAGGGTGGTATGGTCTAATGACCGAGAAATCTTATTTGTCCCAAGTCACACCATCAATCTGTTTGGTCTGTACTGCGGCCCAATCGCGTGCGGCCTTCATCCAGTCCTTGTACCTATTGCTTATGGTACGCTCCCATATAGCGTGCACAGTTGCCTCCTGATCAGCATCCCACTGGAACTTTCCCTACATGCACATTATTTGTATCAAGGTAAAAACAATAATATGATATGTACAATTAAACGAGATTCATTTACCGACCTGAAAGCCCTGGTACATACGATCACGATCAGCCTGCGGGACGAGTCTCCAACTGTGCCAAGGTCCACGAAACAAACCTCTAAAAATTGTGGTCATCTCTCGAACAACATGTATATCAAGAAACCTACACAATAAAAAATTATACAGCATAAAACCATTTATATAAGTTTATTACGTAATATAAGGCCTTATACCACATCTACTTACCCTTCGTCAGTAATCCCTAGCCGCGGTCGCTGACTAGGGTGTCATGGTGTCGGCAACGAACGATTGGGTCCTCTCGTAAACCCCGAAGCACTCGATCCCCCAATGATATCCACCGGTTCGTCCTCGTCACGAAGTCCAAGGGTGGGTTGAGGGTCACCAAGAAACTCATCACAATCATCAGCACGTGGGTCCCCACGCCCGCTAGAGCTACTGCTGCCTCTACCTCTACCTCTACCTCTACCTCTACCTCTACCTCTACCTCTATCACCCTGTGGACGACGTGCCATCACCTGGAAAAAAAATGCAACTTCTATTTTATAAAAAAAAATGGGAGAATGTCACATGTCAATTATATAATTGCGAACTAAACATATAGAAGATAAGCTACTCATCAGAAGAATTATCAGATAAACTAAGTTCATTTTCGTTATCTGAATCATCATCTGTGTCTTCAAATTCTGCTTCTTCTTCGCTATCTTCATTAACAGGTCCATCGTCACCATCATGAGCATCGACTACATTTACCTCCCCTGTGACAAGAGGGACGGTATCGATGTCATCATTTAATCCTACAGACATTGTATGAGTTACCCTTTCGTTGATTTGAAAGAATTGTTCTCCATCCACATTTCCATCAACCTCGACATTGCTAACAGATTTTGCTACTTCATATAGGCCACGAGGCTTCGTCTTGACAACCGCCCACCAATCTTTCAAATCCCTTGTCATCGAAGGATATGAAGTATAATATACTTGTTCTGCCTGTGACGCTAGAACGAATGGGTCGTCGGTTCTTAGTCTGGACTTATATTTGATATCAACCAAACTATGTTTACGATCGACTCTAACCCCCGACGGAGTATCAAACCAAGTGCATTTGAACAACACAACAATGCAACGCCCCACACCAAAATATTCCACCTCTATAACTTCATCCAACATTCCATAATAGTCGGACTCATCAGACTCATCGTAACAGGCCCCCCTTACACATACACCACTGTTATGTGTAACTCGACCAGCACCATGGGTTACCGTATGGAACTTGTAACCATTGACAAAGTATCCTTGATGCGACCAAGCATAACGGCCTGGTCCGCGATCTAATGATTTCAACTGTTCACTTGACTCAGGTGACACGAGCACGTGATGCTCGAACCAGCCACGAAACCTTTCTTGCCGTAGTTGTTCAAGTGCAACATCATCAGTATTTGGTTCCGTTTGTCGAGCCCATTGATCAAAGATCCACTGGAAAGGTTGAACTTCTACACAGTTGAACAAGACATGTGTTTGGATCTTATTCATGTCATGATCTATCAAGATGATCTGTTTCCCACCCTTCTCGAATAGTGGACGATATGGAACCTTGAATATGCTTAGTCGATCATCGGTACTCGAATAACTAGGAATATCCGGGGCAAAGTTCCTTGACTCACGATTATGTCTTGTTTCTATTTGTGGATCAAAATAGAGTGAGCAATAGGTGGACATTTCATTCACAAGATACGACTCAACAATAGATCCTTCAACCCTTGCTTTGTTTCTAACTGTTCTCTTCAACGACCCAAGCTTCCTAAATAAGCGATGAAATACGTGTTAGTGACGGAAAGGGTGTTTTATAAGAATATATTATGCTACATTTGAATAGAAATTAGAATTTACCTCTCATAGAGATACATCCACCTATATTGGACTAGACCACCGTTTATAGCTTCATGCGTCAAATGTATCACCAGATGCTCCATTGAATCAAAGAATCCGGGGGGAAGACCTTCTCCAACTTGCAAATTGTTTGAACAACACTTGTTTGCAATAGAACCAAGTCTTCTATGTGTAAGACCCTTGAACATATTGCACGAAAGAATGTGCACAACTCCGTTATTGCATCCCATATCGGAGTTGGTATCATCCCTCGTAAGGCAATAGGAAGCAATCGTTGCATAAACACATGACAATCATGGCTCTTAAAGCTATAAAAACTAGAATCTTCAAGGTTCACACACCCCCCTATGTTTGAAGCATACCCGTCCGGAAACTTCAACTTCTTTAACCATGAACACACTTGTTTAACTTGTTGTTTGCTCAAACTGTAAGATGACTTTGGTTTCACTACTCTGTTGCCTGTCGTGGTAATATGCAAATCCGGTCTATCGCAATAAATCTGTACATCCCTCCTAGCCTTTATATTGTCTTTTGTTTTAGGCGTATCCATTACGGTGTTAAATAGGTTTTCAAAAACGTTCTTCTCAATGTGCATGACATCCAGGTTGTGTTGGATTAACAACGTCTTCCAATACGGCAGCTCCCAGAAGATGCTTCTCTTGACCCAATTATGATTTGTTCCGAACCCACTACTTTTTATGTTACTTGCTCGGAAGGGGAAGCCCTCATAAACAGTTGGAAGGTGACGAACCTGTTCCCATATCTCTTCACCGGTTAGGATGTGTGGGGGTCCTTCCAACACTCTATTTCTAGCAAGAAATCCTTTTCCATCACGTCGGAAGTGGTGTGCTCTAGGCAACCATCTCCGATGACAGTCAAACCAACATGATTTCCCTCCATTCTTCAACTGAAAGGAATCCACCGTGCTCATGCAGTACGGGCAGGCTAACTTGTCGTGCATACTCCAACCCGACAACATTGCATAGGCAGGAAAGTCGCTAACGGTCCATAGTAGAATAGCCTTCAACTCGAAATTATTCTTACGATAGGCATCGTATGTAAGGACCCCCTCCGTATACAACATCTTTAGCTCGTCTATTAGCGGCCTGAGAAACACATCTAAATTCTGGACGGGGCTCTTTCTACCGGGAATGACCAATGCAAGTTTAACATATGAATCTTTCAAGCACATCCAAGGAGGTAAATTGTATATGGTAAGAAATACGGGCCATGTTGAATGCGGATTTGAGGTTGAATTATTCGGGTTGAAACCGTCGGTGCATAACCCAAGACGAACATTTCGAATCTCAGAAGAAAAGTCAGGATCCCTCGTGTCAAAATGTTTCCAAGCCGCACCATCACTTGGATGTACCATCATACCCGGTTCCGTTTGATGATCGTAATGCCAAGTCATATCTTTTGCAGTCTTTTTTGACATATACAATCTTTGGAGTCTAGGAACAATCGGCAAATAAGTCATCACAAAGTTAGGGACCTTGCTTCGACCACTCGTTTTGAAACGGTTTTCATTGCACACTCGACAATGGGTCAACTCAGAATCACCCTTATAAAATAGCATGCAATGGTTTTTGCATGCGTCGATCCTTATTTTTGGTAGAGCAAGATTTTTCAAACACTTCTTTGTCTCATAGAAGTTACCGGGTAGTTTATCACCCTCGGGTAGCATCTCTTTAATTATCTCAACATTACGATTATATGTCGTCTCGGGTACATTACATTCCGCCTTCCAATTCAACAATCTTGTTGCAGCTCCTAATTTTGAGTAATTTGGACACCCATCCCATAAAGGTTCGTCAGCTGCTTGTAACATGTCATAAAATCCTTGAGCAGAAGGATTAGGGGTTTGTTCTTCCCATGTCATGCCATCGTGTACCATGTGATCATTCACCATTTCAACATACCCTTCATTATGATCTACTATCGGATTAGAAGATTGACCCACGTCTTGATGAGATGTCGAGTAATAGGTTTCACCATGTGCCCACCACATGGTATAATCGGGCATGAAACCATATTTCAGTAAATGCAGTCTCACGCTATCCCTTTCTCTATGGTGCGTATTTCGACACTTTGATCAAGGGCATCTGATGCGGAACACTATCCCATCACGTGTAGTTTTCCTTTCAACACAACCTTCATTGGCATATGCAAAATCTAAAAAACCGTCCATTGATCTGACATAGTCAACCCTAAGAGACCCCCGACTGTCATTCTTTATATACATTCATCCTCTATCTGTCGACATATTCAATAACTACAACACAGAAAGAAGTAGTTAGTCGACATAATTAATGACTATTTGAAAGTCAGACAGTAGGTTTAGAGGAGTTTTGGATGGCTTTGAAACCCTAAAACCAGACTATTCTTTCTTCCGGATTATTTGGAATTTAATCTAACATAACTTACCCATGCTTTTTTACTTTATTACACAAACTTCCCCTTCTATCTATGAGGCAGCACTCCAGTCAACCTTAGGACTTCCGGATTATTTGGAATTTTGATTATTGCCTTCACTTAGAGGCTTAAGACTTGCAGAATTAAGCTTACACAAGTAAAGTTCATCATGTTTTATTGATTGATTTATCCATCTAACCTTGAGAACCACCCCTCCCATCAAAACACTTGTTCGCTGAAATTTTACTCCTACAAATCGACAAATTGTTGATCTAGATCCAGCACCAGTTTGTACTGATCGATCAATTTCGTTTTGCATTTAATGTGCGACGTCTAATACATAATCAAATTCAGATTTGAGAGAAGCTAAAACAAATATATCCAGGCCATCAATTTAAGTGTGAGGCTCTTAATTTTACCTAACAACATCTACATCAATAGCAACAAACATAAATCAAACTTGAAATAAATTTACACAATATTGTATACAAAATAGGCTCCCATACAAAGTACGGTCCAAAAGAACACATGTTCTTTAATTGTACACGAAAATAACAACTTAACGGAGTTGTGGGGCCAAATTGCAATGAATTTAAGGAGTAGAAATTATTACAAAGTGTCAAAAGTTGTACGTAAAATATCTTTACATGAAGAAAACCATATATGGAGATGAATGTAATTCTCCAGTAAAACAAAAAAAGAATTATAATTAATTATTAATAAATAAATATTTGAATTGGAGTTTATTTTAGAGGTAATTTAAGTCTATGAGGCAAATAATAAACATTCCATAATATATTATATATACATACATACTCTTACCACAATTTTTAATTAAGATTTAGAATATTGCTTCCTAATTATTAAACTAAGTACATCCATCAAGGGTATGACTAGTATGTTTAAAATTAGTTCTTTCTAATTAAGTGAAAATATAAGACCATATCATCATCGATCGGTAATAAGATTTTACCGAATATTAAGAACACTCTCGACCTCACATAAACTAAGTATATCGAAAGGATATACTAGGGAATTATTTTACCGGGTCTTCTAACAAACCTTCACATGAAGTTTGTGTAAACGTTCCAAACATTCGCACAAAGTTCTATATTAAGGTTAATTAAATTATTTTATGTGAATGTTTGCTTTTTTATGTGAAAATATTTGGTCTTCTGTTTTGTGAAATTTTGGTTTTTTGATGTAAAATTTTGGTTTTCTATGTGAAGATCTTGGTTTTTCTATGATAAATATATAGTTGTTACACAAAAACAACATTATCTTTGTAATATAGTTTATATACCATTGGTATAGAATGGTGACAATCTCTCAACCAACTGTGTAGTTGCTTGCTTGTAGCAAATTGCATCTGGTAGAGATTCAAGCAGTCTGATCTTTTACCTTTGGAGCTGTGATTTAAATCAACAATTGTTGACTGCACAGATTTCTACAAATTTTTACTCTTAAATAGTCATCCATACATGCTATTAGTTAGTAATTGAAAGAAAATGTTTATTTGTATGTATGTGGATTGGTGGTTGCAGTATATATAGATTTAAAATTGATGGTTGATAATGTTGCAGAGAAATTCCAAAACACCTGTCTCTTCCTCCTGTGAAACTTCACTGCAGCATGCTTGCAGAGGATGCCATCAAGGCAGCAGTGAAAGATTACGAGACTAAACGTGGTAAATCGGTTGAAACTGCTTCTTCCACTACTGGCAAGGCTGCTGATACTTAAATCATACCGAAACAGAGAACAAGATACGATTAATGTTGATGTTTTTCTTTTCTTTTTATTTTTCTTCTGTATTTTGGCCTTAGTCTGTGATATGTATGTAAGGTAAACGAAATGGAGGACGAAGCTTCAACCGTTGCTTACGTTGTTAATTTTCTATAGATGTTGGTGATGGATGACATTGTGGATATCTGAATAAGGAAAAGGCATTTTTATGTTTGTTATTTTGTCTTGAGATGATTGTGACTCATCTATTGCCACTTAGAAATCTACCATTTTTCTTATCTGGTGATAATGCTTCAACTTTTAATTGTTTCAATTTATAGTAAAGAATCAAGAATGATGGATTGGGGCTTTTTCAATTTATCTTTACGTAAACCTTATAGTTTATATATTTTGACCTGTGAATTAGAAGAAAAAAAAGAGAACAAATTATGGTGGTTTTCGTTCCTACAACTCATGCTTAATGCTTTTACAGTGTTTAATGATTTTAAAGTTTTTGATATGGAATGATTAAGATTCAAATCTGATGGTGGGTTTCTTGATATGGAAATGGATTTGGAGGTTTTGAATAAAGTTTCTTGATGCTTTTTCTTAATGCATCAAGACATTGTTGATAATGTTTTGTATGTTCTTATTAGTTTTCTACCCAAAATGCAATGTCATAATTCCAAAACAAAATGACCAAATACCTTGGTGAATAAACATAGTATGAGGCAGAGGTTCTCAAGTGGTCTTCTCAACATTTCTATTTTGCTTATTCGGTAATTAAGACATACTACCATCTTCATTAAACAAGTGTCTTATACGTTTGTTTCAAATAATGTTTTATTTCAATATTATACTAAAAAACTTGTTAAAAAATCTCTTGTCAACTTATTGTAACATGAGGTTTACAAATAAGACACATAAAGATTTAAGTTTATATAAATTTAAGTTCTATACAGCGGTTTATTAGTTATGTCCTAGCTATAAAGCCGATTTTGTTCTAGTACCAAAACCGAAAAGCATATGGTGTTGGATGATAATTAGCAACACAATAACCTCATAACAATTAGCAACACATAAAGATAAAGTCCTAGTCGTAGTTTATATATATATATATATATATATATATATATATATATATATATATATATCTTTTAAGTTTTAACAACTTACCGAGCTGCGAAGTGCGAACGATGGGAGAGGCGACTGGCGAAGTGCGAAGTTGTTGCGAACGATGGGAGAGGCAAGAGGTGTAGAGACTAGATAGATCGTCGATTTTTGGGAGAGCTGGCCTGTGGATGATACTACATTTAACGTAAAATCATATCAATTGTCAATCTCAAAAAATTATTCAAAATATCCCCCTAAAAAGCCAACAAGATCTCAGATCTTTCAAAGAAAAGGCATAAATCATCACAATATTCAACAAAGCAAACCAAATTTCCCAGCTCTGTGAAACAACTCATCTCTAAATTATGATTTAACAAATGATAGAAACAAGAGATCGGATTTTTATACGCCAAAATATACGGATTCAAGAACACAATTCTGCTGAAACAAATACAAAATCTCGACAAAACACAAACAAAAATAGATCGAAGAAGAAGAAAAAGAAGAAATGGGATACCTTTGATTCGCTTGGAGGATGATTTTGGGAGGTGTGTGTTTCGGGGCAGCGGTTCTCTCGATCGGGTGTGCGACGAGAAAGATAGAGCGACAGAGAGAGAGAGCGACAGAGAAAGAGAGAGCGACAGAGAGAGCGACAGAGAGAGAGTCGTCGGTGGAGAGGGAGAGCGCCGAGAGAGAGAGAGAGAGCGACGAGAAAGAGAGAGCGATGTGTTTTTTTTGGGAACAAGTCTCCGTGTTTGAAAACCCTGATTTTCAATTCCCCCTTTGACAGCGACGGAATACCGACGGAAATTCCGTCGCAAATTACCGACCGAAATTTCCGTCGCTAATTTGCGACGGATTTGCGGCGGAGTCCATTTTTAAATTAATTATATATATGTTTTTTTATTAATATCATTAATTAAAATTAAATATTTCGTATTTTTGTTTATAAAAATATTTTCAGATTCACTAATTATTAAATATTTAAATAATTATATTTATTTATTAAATTATTTTTTATTTATTATTAATTAAGTTATCTAATTATTAAAAATTATATAATAAATATTTTTATTTATTAAATCATTCCGTAATGTTGTATGCATGTATCGAATCGAGCTGTCTAATTGAAAAGAACCACTAGATCAACACTAATAAGATACACTAGATCAATTTCCTTATAAAGGCCAATAGAAGCGATGAAATCCTTTACAATCCGATAGGTCCATTAGGGCCCAATGAAACCCTTTAAAGCTTGATTGAACCCTTTAAAGCCCGATAGCTCCAATGAAACCCTTTAAGCCTGATTGAACCATTTAAAGCCCTATAGTTCCATTAAGGCCCAATTAAACCCGTTAAAGCCCGATAAAACCCTTTAAAGCCCGATAGATCCATTAAGGCCCAATGAAACCATTTAAAGCACAATATAACCCTTTAAAGCCCTATAGATCGGTTAAGGCTTAATGAAAACCTTTAAAGCCCAATAGAACCGATTAAAGTCCAATATAATTAATTAAAGCCCAATATATCCATTAACACCTAATGAAACCTTTTAGAGCCCAATATAACCATTTAAACCCCGATAGATCCATTAAGACTCAATGAAACCCTTTAAAGCCGAGTAGAACCCTTTAAAGTCTGATAGATCCATTAAGGCCCAATGAAACCCTTTAAAGCCTGATTGAACCCTTTAAAGCCTAATGTATCAATTAAGACCCAATGAAACCCTTTAAAGCCCAATAGATCTATTAAGACCCAATGAAACCATTTAAATCCCGATTTAACCCTTTAAAGTCCAATAGATCTATTAAGACCCAATGAAACCATTTAAATCCCGATTGAACCCTTTAAAGCCCAATAGAACCATTTAAAGCACAATATAACACTTTATGACTTATTAAGGTACAATAACAACGACACACACACACACATACTATCGATACATTAACATGTACACATGCACACAACACATATATACATCATATGCGATTACCAAACAACGTACACACGTACACACATTATCTATAAATTCATATCAACATATATATATATATACACACACACATATACAACAATATACATAGATCCATCGCGGGTTAGCAAACAACACATGTATACATATATATATACACACACATATAACACAGACTCGTGGATATATATAACACACACACATACAACACAGACCCGTGGATATATATATAACACATAAACATATAAAAAGGAAAGAGTTAGCCAGTTAGGAGATTAGGGTTTAGCTAGGGGTGTACAGAAAATCCTCAACCCGCGAAACCCGACCAACCCAACCCGCTCCCAACCCAATTAAACCCAACCCGCGAAACCGTCGAACCGCCAAACCGCCAATTATATAAGGGTTGAAATTATGTTAGGAAAACTCAACCCAACCCAAACCGCCAACCCGCCGCGAATATATTTATATTATATATATATATATATATATATATATATTTACAGCCCAAATTAAAAATTAAAAATCTGTAACTTCTAAGGGACCAAGTTATTTCAAGCCTTGTAAATTGTAATCGTATGCCTTATGTTCGACATTCTAAAATTCATATCAATATTTGAAGTTTTTTTTGACATCCAAGTCAAAACGAGAAGTAATGTTTACCTATTGAAATTGCACTAGAATGATGTTATTGTTTTGGGTTTTTATTGTGGATGAATTTACGGTATGATTTGTATGAATTTGCATCTACTGCATCAAACTTTTTTATTTTCATTTTTAGAGATTGATTTTCATCAAGTCTATTGTTGTTAAGCTTGTTGTCAAGGCGGAACAAATCCTTCATCGAATGTATAATCATTATTCAAAAGGTGGTAAAGATGGTGATGAGGTTAGTTACTTAGTTTTATGCATTATTGTTTTTTAGAATTTTATTATGCTTGTTAATATATAATCATTTGTTTAGTTTGTGTTTGTATTTCTTCTTGCTATGTGTATAGGTTACCAAAATAGATTCACCACCAAGGAATGATTCTAAAGAATCTTACCGGAGAAAATTATTGGAATCATTTTTGCAACAACAACAAATGGACGTGCCGGAGAACATGAACAACGATAATGAATCTATCAATCCAAAGACTCCATCATTTGAGGTATTACTTTGGTGGAAAGATAATGCTAATAGGTATAGCATTTTGTCTATGATAGCTAGAGATGTTCTTGCTATACCTATATCTACTGTAGCATCTGAATCTGCCTTTAGTACTAGCGGTCGTATTTTAAACTCGTTTAGAAGCTCTTTGAGCCCAAGAATGGTGGAGGCCCTTGTGTGCACACAAATTTGGTTGAAAGGGAATAATGAAGGCATTCAAATAAGTGAATATTTGGATGAAATTGCATCTTATGACTTTCTTGAAGAAGGTAAATTTAACAATGTTTCTTTTTTCATGCTTATATTGGGGAATTTTATAAATTGTTTATAAATTGTTTAATTTTTAGAGTCGTTTATAAATTGTTTAATTTTTGTTTTCGAATTGTAGACAAACTCAAGAAGAATGCAACATTGGGGTCAGAGAGGTCCAAGACGGTCGTACTTAATTGAGAATTTCAATCGGTTGCTATCATTTAGACTTTTGAAGTTTAACTTTAATACTTACAGATTTTAATTTATATTTGGATGATTCTAATAACTAATAACTTTGTTGAGAATACTTTAAGTATTATTTATCGTATTTCAATCGGAAAATTTATGTATATTACTAACCCGCCAACCCAACCCAACCCGTCATAACCTGCAAGGGTTGGTTGGGTTGGGTTATACTTTTGAATGAGTTGGGTTGGGTTGAGATTTTTCAAACTGCCATAATTGGGTTGGGTTGTAAAAACGTCCCAAACCGCCCAACCCAACCTGCGTAAACCCCTAGGTTTAACTCTAACTCTCCTCCTCCCTCCCAAAATCGGCACCCCACTCCTTCTCCCTACCTTTGATCGAATTTTTTGTTCAAGGAACAAAAATTGATTGTTTTGATTGAAGAACGGACTAGAATTTGATTGGTGTTGCTCGTGTGGATACCTGTAGAGGTGTTCTAACTTGAATACTCGATTCTACATCAACTCTTCATCGATTAAAAGGTATAAAAATCGAATTTTGGTATTCTATTTTTCTTATTGGTTGATATATTTTTCTTATTTGGATCATGACTATTAGAAATACTTTTTCATATGTTTTTGTTTTTCCGTTGCATATAATTTTATGTTGTTTCTTTAAAAATATTTTAAACATATGAGGGTTTTCCAATAGATTTTTACCCATAGATTGTAGAAAGGTTGTGATGTCAGTTAGGACCATATTCTGAAATCAGCCAACACTTTCACATTGTCGTCTATAATCTTATGAAAGTGAATCGTAGTGCTCATCCAATAACTTGTGAACATCTCCTGGCTCACAATAAACTAATATCATCACAAAAAGCTTCCTTGGAGAATTAGGAAACTGGAACAAGGAAGCCTCTGCAAGACATTGTGATAAGTTATCCTCACAATATATTAAGCCTCTCTCAAGAGTTACCTTTGAAAATATTGGGTGTAATATGTTATTGACTGTGTATAGATCTTCAAAACATGTAGGTCCACTAACACAGCCAAAAGTAGGCATAGGTAGTACTGCTCTCCTTCGGCGGGATTAGCATAAACCAGTCATCCTATCATTGATTCAATTTTCTCGGATTCCAACGATGTGAGGTCACATTCCATGTGACATGTTTGGAAATTCTTTGTACAAATACTGTCTCACATTCCAGTCTACATTGTGTCTTTTAAAAAAGGTGGTCAACATTGTCCGTTTCGATATCTCTAACAATAATAATTGTTATTATATCGTCATCTTTGAACCTAACCATCTGCTTATTAGGGAAATAGAGTTGTAAAACCATCATAAGGCTGAATTTGAGAAAGCAAAATGCTAAAAATCAGACATATTGCCTCCGGGGGGAGACATAACGCGTATATTGAAACCTTTGAATCTTAATAATAACATCTTGTCATATGTTTGTATCGATATGCATAACTTGTTTACCATGACCCTTGTAAGCATACTTGAAGAGATATTTCACAGATGTTATACTCGAGAAAACTTCAACATTAATATGACAGTTGAACATCATTATCAACTTTGGTTATACGGGACCACTCATCTATTATTCAGTGTATTGCTCGTTACATTCACATCCCTTCCATTATTTCTCCTCTGATGCATTTGATATGATTTCTTAGAATGTGTTGTCTTATCATTGAATTTCCTAGATATCTGAAATGACATTTTTTTGGCTCACTTTGCATACAAGAACTGGACGATCGTAAATGACCGTAAGGACCGTGCATCAAGTGCTGAAAAACCAACTGTTGCATCTCAGGATACTTTGTCGGTCTGGAATTTTAGCACACACACACTTGTCATAATAATTTGGATTGGTCATCTTGTCCTCGGGTCTCATTATCATTATCAGAAGGAAACGTGCATGTGGCAAACCATGCTTCTAAAACTCAATGACATAAACGTACGCGCTGATAGTGTCGAGGTTTTGTATCTTGAAGAATTGGTCCTTGAGATCCTCTAATTTGGCATGAAAAAAAGTTATTGCAACAAGGTTTAGTCGATATGGTACACTCTGACCGGGTAATAGCTATTTAAATATTTCAGACCATTTTGGATAGCACGTGATTGTAAAGAATATATCAGGTTTCGTCATCTTGAACCAAAGTCATGGCATCCAAAAATCACTGTCGCATGTCAGTGGACCTCTTATGAAACTTGCAGGTGACATAACTCGTTGTTCATCTTTACTTGGTTTAACCTCACCGACATTAACGCAATCCACAATGCCTTGGTATAAATCTTCTCTTATTTTGGTTTTGTTAAGTTAAAAAAACATGAATTCTCAATTTTGATGTAGGTATCTACCATGAATTGTTGTAGTAATCTCCCCCCCCCCCCCCCCAATATAATCACATATTTGAACGGATATAGAACTTGTAACAATAGTATTCCCGCATAGTTTCAGTAATCCTACCCCTTCTTGCATAAGTCTCTGTAATGTTTTGAAACATTTAAATTGATGATATGTATATTTTCAAAAATATTTATTTCTTTTATTTTATATATTAAAATTTGTGATGGTATTCGTACCTTCTGAATCTTCCTCCATGTTGTTGTTGTCATCAACAACTTCATTGATGGATACTTAATGCCTTGGAATTTTAGAATGCCATCCAGACTCACTATTGGGAAAGAACAAAGGATAAGACAACGAATTGTAACAACCGAGGTGAAATTGAATTTCTTGGCTATAGTCAGACCTCCTATACACAATATTACTTCTTCTATATGCAGTGATGTTGTCATTGCATTTAATCCAAATACCAACAATCTATAGAATGGCAGAATTAAATATAGTGTATAATATGTATATGTGTAAAATACATATGATACATTTGCTTTAAAACACATAAGATAAAAGCAAATATTTGTATTCAAACCTCAGATGTAACAGAACGTTGTATATCCTTTGACCAATTTCCATTGATGCATTCAAAATTATTTTGTAGTTGTTGAAGGGTCCTAATTCTGCAAGGCTCCAAAGTGTTCTCATGTACAGGTTAATCAAGAACATGCGTCAAAATTTTAATGATAGTTTTATCAAGATTGGGTCATTGGAGTCTATGTGAAAACTCAGATTCAGCATCATAAAAATACAGTTGTAAATACCTAGGTTATCCATCCCTTGGAACTCACTGACCGATTTAATGATATATTTCTCCATGTGCACGAAAAGTATATACTCTGGATGTGATAAGTTTAATCCAAAGTTACACCCATCGATGTGAAAGAAAAGTTCATGTTGTATGCAAGTTTGTTGTGTCTGAACATTTTGTCCAATTCAGATTGCGATGTGAAGAGATTGTTTATTCTTCGAGAATGGAAGAGTATGATAACTTTGTATTCCCACTCATGCAGAAGAAGGAAAGAAATTCAAATTTGAGTCGTTTCGTTCCACATTGAGTACATGCAATTTATTCCTTTTCAAAAGGCGATGGTCCTTGGGTATACACACACAAGTATAATTGTATGAATATTCCTAGAGGATGTCATTTTGGTTCGATGAATTGACAATGACCTCAGTAGAACCTTCTACATCTTGGAAATTTTTGTTAGTGTATATGCCCAAAATCCAATCATCAGATGATTCTTTTTGGACATTGTGTCGTACTTTTTCTTATTAATTAATAAATTAAAGGCATTGCCAAATTATTATGTTTATGGCATATTATGTGGTATATCTAAACATGATAATAACCTTATAATAATGTATTCTAAAATATCCCTAGTCAAGTATTAATTTGTGTTTGGGTTAAATTAATAAGCTACAACTAGTATATGCAGGGATCCGTATGGAGATACAAAATCCACATATGGGTACGAGATGGGATCTTGTATCGGACGTGACCTGCTATGAGAACGTTCCACAGGATGTCATATGAGTTTCATAAACGATTCTCATGTGGTCACTGTACAATTAGTCCTTTGACTTGAGATCATGGAGTTTGCTTTGTGTTAGTGGTCTACTTTGATAACTGATCTAATCAATCTATAACTGGCTGACAGAACTGTTGTTGGGTATATCGTGTATCCTCTTGTATGTTGAGAGAGATATCCTTGGTCCATCGATTGAATGATACTGTGGAAGTGCTTGCATGCTCAGATAACCAATATAGGGATACTAATTGTGGGTCCAACAATACTATATCAAGTTCTTAGAATAACAACACATAAAAATTACCAACCTGTATTGATTATAAGAAATGGTTACAAGGTTGATCTGATTCAAGCTATAGATGTGTGTTCTCTGTTTTCTCTCTATTACACCCTTAAGTGTGTGTTTTTGTGTGTTTTAATAATATCTGATTATTGAGAGATACTAGAGATACACCTAATATCTAACATAGTGTGTTTTACACACTTCCTAATCAACTTGCAACAACAAGTTGTAATATAAAACTATTATAACTAAATAATATCTAACAAATAGATATTATATCTAACTAATAACTAACTAAATAACTAATATCTAATAAACTAGAAACTAACTAAGTTAAACTAATATCTAAAAAACTAGATATTAATTTAACTAGTACAATAATAAACAAATACATTGACATTTATTACAAACGACATAGACTTTAATATCGAGAGTCGACGTTTCGGCTTTAGCTTCAGATTGCGATCTTCAGTTTGGATGATCTTGAATCGAATGAGACTGTGTCTTAACAATCTCCCCTTTTGGATCAAGATCATTACGAAAATGATTTTAGCAATTCAGTCTTCTTGTTCAGCTCAGAAGATGCAATCTATTTCTCTAACTCTTTAATCAGCATGTCTTCAGAATAGTTGCTTTTGAAGATTTCAATCTTTGACGTGATTCTTGAAACATGTGATCTTTGCCATTTCTTGTGTAGTCATTCTCCCCCTTTTTGATGTTAAGTGCAATGAATTCATCAAAATTATGTGTAAGAAATGTCTATCTTGCGGTTAGAGCCCCTGATCCGTCAATTCAAAAGCTATTCATCCAGATCTTTTCAAATCCAGACAAAATAGTCGTGTAACACCTGAATCAACTAATGAATCATTTAACATGCCTGTCAGTAACACTAAGTCACTGTGTGTAACGAATACACATTGGAAAGGAGCTGTTTGATGTTGACTCCCCCAGGGCTTCCATTTAATCATCGAAACACCACAAAGGATATTTCTATAAACGTTATGACAAAGAAACTAATTCCTTGTGTGTTCGTGCTTGTGTTTGAAAGAATTAAGCACTGATGATTGCTTATTGGTTCAAAATTGTGTAAACCACTGAGACAACAGTAAGTTAAACACAGACTCAATGTGCATGATTGAAGTGCGAAGGTGGGGCAGACTTTCTTCTTTTCAATATCCAGATTTTCCAAATGAAAATCAGATAGCAAATGTGTTGCATCCCCTTTGAAAATGTGAAACACTTTCTTGTTGAGAAGAAAATGAGTAGATGGTGAAGTTTGATCAAGAGTTGGCATGGGCTAGTTGCCTGTTTCAATAATGATCACAAAAGAGTTGTGAAACACTAGAAATGTGGCTACCCGACTCAGAAAAAGTTGGTGCAGAGTTGTGATATTCTTTTTAACTCTGTTCTCACATGCTCTTTCTTTTTAACATTTAGCTTTCTCTAATCACACTCATTTCTTTTCTCTTTGCACACTCAATCACTAAGGATTAACTTCTTGGGTAGAAATCATTGGTTAAGGTGATTCCATAGAAGTTGTGTTAATTCCTAGCACAATGAAATTCATGTTTTCCTATGATGCACGTGATGATCAGAATGGTTTAACTATTTCAGTTAAATCACAATTTAGATCATGAAAACATTTAAAATTACACTCCCAAAATATAAAATCTGTTGAAAAATCAGGAAGTGGTTTGAACATTAAAAAACAATGTTTTCCAATGATTGAAAGTTGTCCTTCTTTCAATCATATATGAGATGAAGATTTAGAATTATACCTTGACGTACGATCTTCAATCTCATGAAGGTAAGCTTTAAGTCATAAAAATATGAACTTGTAAGCATCTCTCAAAAATTCTGCAAAAGTCTTATGTCAAGTCAAAGTAAAATTTATTCACTTAAATTGAAAAGACAAAAAGCAGTAAAACTTTTAAAGTACGAGTTCTGATCAAGAATAATCATAAGTCATATCCGTACTCCCATTTGTCTTGAAGAGCTCTCCCTAAATTCTTGCATTACAAAAAAAAATTGGCATTAAAAGGTACATGCAAAATTTTATGAGCTCCCCCTCGAAATAATATTGACCACTTGTCAATTTCTTCTCATTCTCCCCCTTGGATTATGAACAGAATATAGAAGTGCAGATATCAATCAGAGTTAAGAATGAAGAAATGATGAAAAAGTATACAATTTAGAAAACTTTTATAGGTAAATACTGATTAGATTTTAAGATTTAGCATACCAAGCTTAGAGATAAGAAAGTTGAACCTCTTTTCGTCTAAGGGTTTGGTGAACAAATCGGCAAGTTGATAATCAGTTTTTACAAAGAAAAGTTCAATTGTTCCTTTTTCAACATGATCTTTAATAAAATGATACCTGACGTCTATGTGCTTAGTCTTGGTGTGTTGAACAGGATTCGCTGATATTGCGATGGCGCTCTTGGAGTCACAGTATATCGGGATCTTGTTGAAGTGGAAACGTAGTCGCGCAATTGAGTTCTCATCCATAAGACCTGAGAACAGCAGCTAGCAGCAGCTACATATTCTGCTTCGGCCGTGGAAGTTGAAACACAAAGTTGCTTCTTCGATGCCCAACTTACGAGTTTGTCACCGAGGAACTGTACGTGTCCTGACGTGCTCTTCCTGTCTAACATACAACCTGCATGATCTGCATCTATGTAGGCTGTTAGTTCAAAACTAGTATCTTTAGGATACCACAGACCAAGATCTGCAGTGCCCTTTAGATACCTAAATATGCGCTTCACAGCAGACATATGGATTTCTTTAGGATTGGCCTGATATCGTGCACATAAGCATGTTGAAAACATTATATCTGGTCTACTAGAAGTAAGATACATTAAAGAACCTATCATCCCTCGATAAGTCCTAACATCAACAGCCTTTCCCGAAGGATCGGTGCCAATCTTAGTACCTGGTGCCATTGGGGTACCAATTGGTTTTGAATTTTCCATTTGGAACTTCCGAAGAATATCCCTAATGTATTTTGATTGATTGATAAAGATGCCCGATGAAAATTGTTTTACTTGTAAATCGAGAAAGAAATTCATCTCTCCCATCAAATTCATCTGAAATCTAGACACCATAAGGTTTGCGAAATTCTTACAGTACTTAGTATTTGTAGAACCAAAGATAATATCATCTACATAAATTTGAATTAAAATGATATCGCCTTTTTCCTTTTTGATAAACAAAGTTGTATCCACCGTACCTTTTGAAAACCCAGACTTGACTAGAAAATTGGAAAGGACATCATACCAGGCTCGAGGTGCTTGCTTCAGACCGTAGAGTGCTTTGTCGAGAATGTAAACATGATTCGGCTTCTCTTGATTGACAAAACCTTCTGGCTGAGAGACGTAGACTTCCTCCTTCAGAATTCCATTCAGGAATGTTGTCTTCACGTCCATTTGAAAGACCGTGAAGTTCTTGTGGGTTGCGTAGGCTAGAAACATTCTGGTTGCCTCTAATCGCGCCACAGGAGCATATGTCTCATCATAGTCGA
The DNA here is from genome assembly GCA_954870635.1 of Arctium minus. NCBI lineage: Eukaryota > Viridiplantae > Streptophyta > Magnoliopsida > Asterales > Asteraceae > Arctium > Arctium minus. The sequence continues at coordinate 62,875,429 of OX941085.1, forward strand.
TTCCTTCCTCTTGTCTGTATCCTTTGGCTACTAGTCTTGCATTTTTCGGATAACGGTACCATCTTCGTCTTTCTTTATCTTGAAAACCCATTTCGTACCTATAATGGTTTTACCTTGAGATTTGGGTACGAGTCTCCAGACTTTAAGTGCATCGAATTGATTCAGCTCTTCTTGCATTGAGACCACCCATTCTGGATCAGCAAGTACCTCTGATACACGTGTTGGCTCGAACTTGCTCAGAAAGGAGTCATGCATGCACATGTTCATTGATGTTGACCTAGTTTGCACCGGTTTTGATGGATCGCCAATGATCTGGCTTAGCGGGTGCTCTTTGGTCCATTTATGTTCATGAGGTAATGGATTAGATGATTGTATGTCGATTGTATCATCTACAAATCCACTTGTACCATCTTTTGATTGTTCAGGAGGAATTATGATTTCAGTTGAAGTGGTTAGTTCAGAAGGCTCAGCAGGTACAACTTGTTCTGGCTGTAGATTGATCTGTATAGTATCTTCTACTGTTTCAGCTACTTCTGTCTCTTTATCATTTGTCACTTCTTCAACTGTTGGAGTCGGCATTTTAATTGTAATTTCTTGTTGAATCGGGGCGTTTGATTCAATAGAAACATCTGAACTGGTTGGATGAGTAGTCGTGAAGTCTTCCATCCTGTCAACCATAACAGATTTCTTTACATTAGATCCAAGAAACTCATCATAAAACAATTCAAATAATAAATCTAAATCAAATAAATGGTTAGTAGAAGTTGATGCTTCATCTGATTTATTCTGTTGAGACGTAGGTCCTGGACTGAGTTGCCCAGAAGCTAGTATTCCTGTTATAACGGGTTCTGAACGTTGTTGTTCGGAAGCCATCTCTTCATCAAACGAGACGTTGATGCTTTCAATCACCGTATTTGACTTCTTTAGATAAACACGGAATGCAGTTGATGTCGAGGAATAACCAATGAAGATTCCTTCATCCGCCTTAGCACTGAACTTATTTAGACTTTCCCTATCATTTAGAACAAAACACTTACACCCAAATATATGGAAGTATTTGATTGTCGGTGTTCGGTTGTTGATTAACGCATAAGGAGTCTTCTTGAATCTTCGATGTACCATGGAGCGATTCTGTGTGTAGCACGCGGTCGATACAGCTTCTGCCCACAAAAATAGAGGTAAGTCTGATTGACTTAGCATAGTACGAGCAGCCTCGACTAGCGTTCGATTTCTTCTTTCGACCACTCTATTTTGTTGAGGCGTTCGAGCAGCAGAGTATTGATGTCAAATCCCAACAGATTCTAGATATTCTTCAACTTTGTTGTTCTTGAACTCTGTGTCGTTATCTGTTCGTAGAAACTTGACCGGTTTCGGCAGATTCACCTGGGTCGTCTGTAGGAATGTGATGAGAATATCAGGTGTCTTATCCTTTGAACGTAGAAACTTGACCCATGTGTATCGCGAGTAATTGTCCACGATCACGAGTATGTACTTCTTTCCGCCTAGACTCTGAGTTCGCATCGGACCGCATAAGTCCATATGCAATAACTCTAAAGGAGCGCTTGTACTTGGTTCAGGCTTTGGTTTCCCTCTTCATCTTGCCCTTTTCACAAGCTGCACAAAGATGTTCTCTTTCATATTTGTGCTCTGGAAGTCCTTTGACGAGCTTTCCACTGACCAGATTGTTGATGTACCTAAAGTTGAAGTGAGAGAGCCTTCGATGCCATAACCAGCTTTGTTGCATCGAGGCTTTCGTCAGTAGACAAACTTGCTTGTCAGTCTGGACATTTGATAAATTGATTGTGTAGAGGTCTGATTCTCGAGTACCAACCAAGAGTTCTTCGCCTTCTTCATTGCGAACTGAACATCTCTTGGCTTTGAAGTTGACCTCTAAGTCTTTGTCACAGAACTGGCCTATACTGAACAAGTTGTGACGTAAGCCTTCTACATAGCTCACCTTCTTGATAATGACATTGTCATGTTGTACATCACCATATCCCATGATTGAAGAAAACTGGTCGTTGTCGAACCTGACTATTCTGCAATATTTGTCTTTAAAATTGGACAGTATCTCTTTTTGCCCTGTCATGTGCTTGGAGCATCCGCTGTCCAAGAACCATGTATGACTAGTCTGCATAAGAGAAATTACAAATTTATATATTTATACGACAACATTGGAATATTCACTTTGATTATCGAAGTGCGAGTCTTGAACTGATTTGTTCAAAAGCCTATTTTGACATTGAAGAACGAGTCCTGATCTGTACATAATCAGAAGTCGATTTCTCTTTAAGCTTTGTGTGCCTGCAACACAGATTTAGCTTTAGGTACCCACTGGAATTTGGGTCCTTCTGTGTTAGCACAAGATTTTGGTACCCATTTTAAATTGGGTCCTCTTTTCTTTTGAAATGTATGAGAAGGATTAGTATGAGATGAATGCACATGAAAATTTCCAAACCAATCTCCAGAATCTTGACAAGAGATAGAAACATGTTTATCATAAATAGAAGACTTTCTAGCAGATAAAGATAACTGAAATAATTGCTTCATTGTATATTGTTTACGAGAAACAGCATGTTTTGAGTTCAAAAGAGCAACATCAGCAATTAAGACATCTTTATTAAGCGAAGTCTTACTACAATTAACACTATTAAACGATAAAACGGTCTTGTCAAGCTTCCGTTTCGGTTGCCATTGAGAATTTACTTCTGGCCTTTGCTTGCTCAGATCTGAAACATGTGAAACTAGGGAGTTAGACCTTTGAGGCACAAGCGAATGCTTCTTCTTAGAATTACCAGTAATGTTCGGTTTCTGTGAATGCTGAGATATATTCTTACCTTTAGCATTTTTAGCTTTCACAGAGACTGAGTTGTCAACTTTCGTTGATTTTGCACTATTAACAGGCATACTGGTTTTTCCCAAAGATTTCTTAATAAAAGATGAATGGTTAGGAAGTTTCGCATTAAAATCAAATTTTTCAGAACAATCATCTAAACCACCATTAGAGTTCAGAAAATCAAATCCTTTACTTGATGAACCAAACATATCCTTAGAGTTTGAAGCCTTAGAAATAACAGAATTTGAAAACACAGTTGAAAAAACTTTTTGCTCAATATTCATCAAAAGTCTTTCATCTGATAAAGAATTCTCGAGTTCAGAAATTTTACTTTCTAAAACGAGAGGAGGGACATATAGTTTACCTAGAATAGGCTTCGCCTCCATTTCCTTTTTAGTATAACTTTGAAAGAAATCACTTGAAAGTGTTTTCTTCGTTTGATATATTGGATTTTCATCATAACTATTATTCAATTTCGCATAATAAAATGGAAGATGAATTTTAGATGATTTCAAACATTTTTCAGTTTTGTTGGCTTCATCCTTTTCAGATAGTTTAGTCCAGAAAGTTTTAAACTCAGGGATTCTGCGAGCTAATTGCATTGAAAGATGATCATAAAGTCCTGGCACTTCAGACATCCCTTTTTGTAGACAGTGAGGATTCTTATAACCGATTCCCCATCTCTCTATTTCCTCTTTGGGTTTGTTCAGAAAAATAGTCTGTTCAGTTTGACCCATTTTGTATAACTTCTCTTCCAAACTTTTTAATTTTCCCAATAAAGAAAAGTTTTCTTTGATACAAGAAGCATGCAAATTTTTAAGCTCATATAAATCAATCCCACCTTTTAGCAGTTGAGACTTGAGTTCAGAATTCTCTTTAAGAATTATTGTCTTTTCTTTTGCGTTGGTGTCATTATCTTTATGTAAAATCTCAATCAATACTTTCTTCTCAGCAAGTTCATTGCTAAGTTTCTGTATCAATTGGTTTTTGTCAGTTATGACACCATTTTCTTGCTCAAGATTAGATTCTAACTCTTTTTGTTTTAAACTCATGGCATGCATTTTATTCATGAAATCTGAATCTGATAAATTACATACCTCCTCGTCTTCATTATCTGAATCAGCTTCAGCATCTGATTCTATTTGGCCCATCAAACACATGTTGACGGCTTCATCTTTTTCTTCATCCTCTTCTTCATCATCTGAGTGATCAAGCCAGTATTCATCTTCAGCTATCAGTGCTTTGCCAGCCTTCTGTTGCTTTGCAAGAAGCATCTTGTTCTTGTAATAATCGGAGTTCCTGACTTTTGGCCTTCGGCAGTCTCTGGCATAGTGACCTATTTTGCCACAGTTGTAGCACGTTGGTGGTTCTGGCGGACTGGATCCTTCAGCTTTGAACTTTCTTTCTTCCGGTTTTCTCTCCTCTGTCCTCTTTCCTTCGGCCTGATACCTTCTATCTTCAGGTTTCCTCTCTTCTGTTCTCTTCCCTTCAAATCTCTTTCCTTCATATCTGCTTCCTTCAACCCTTTCCTTGTGGATGTAGTTGTTTGGACCAGAAGAATATCTCTGACTATTTGAACTTGGCTTTGTGTAGAACCTTTTCTGAAAAGCACTTGTCAGCATAAGCATTTCTTGCTTCAGTTGGTCATTTTCATCCGTGTCAGAGTTTGCATAAGCTTCATCTTCTTTCTGATTCATATACAATCACCTTGTTCTTCTTCTTCCTGACTACAAGAGCGACTGTGTCTTCAACTGTCTTTCCTTTCTGTCTCTTATCTTCTAGAATTTCATCCACCTCTTCTTCATTTTGTCTGAGGGTTTCATATACCTCATGAAGTGGAATCTCATTCAAATCTTTGATCTGCTTCATCTGCCTAGCAAATCTTTTCCATTCCGGTTGAAGAATACTCAGGAATTTGACGTTTAGCTCAATTTGAGATTTGTGGACTTTGTTCTTGCTAAGTTCGTTCAGCAAAGTCACAAACCTGTCATAGGTTTCTTCTAAAGTTTCTCCCACCCTGCCTCTAAATTCTTCATAATTATTTAGGCAGTTGGAGATTTTAAGTTGATTCCCAACCTTCGAACCCAGCATCATCTTTTCAAGTTGATCCCACATTTCTTTGCCGGAGGCCTTGTAGCTGTCAATCTTTACATATATTTCATTTGGAATTCCTTGTAAAATGTATGACTTAGCTAATCTGTCGCCTTTGGCTCTTCTGAGGTTATCATCTCCTAGCTCATGAAACTTAAGTTCAACTTCAGTAGGCACATTTCCAACTACACGAGTCATCATGACTGGTTTCATAACCCCTTCTTCTATAGATCTTCTGATGAAATCACCCAACTCATGTCTGTCAATGAAGTTCAGAAACCGATCCTTCCACTATTCGTATTCTCCTTTAAAGAGAACTAGTGGCTTGGTGTCAGTTCCTATAGCAAGGGCTTCTCTAGATGTCATTTAGAAGAAAATTCTCAGTCTGGATTGGAGCAGAGAGGTTTGCGTGTCTAGCACAGTGCGCAAAGTGAGCTTTGCGTTTCACGTGGGAAGCGCAAAGTTGAGGTTTGCGGTTCAAGTGGGAAGCGCAAAGTTGAGGTTTGCGGTTCAAGTGGGAAGCGCAAAGTTGAGGTTTGCGTTTCTGAGGTTTGCGTTTCTTACTTGTTGTGAGAAGTGAGATCGAGGTTTGCGTATGCTTTTGGAACCGAGAAGTGGACTTTGCGTTTGGCTTGAGAGGCGTAAAGTTGAGCTTTGCGTTTCTCTTGAGGAGCGCAAAGTGAAGTTTGCGTTTCACTTGAGGAGCGCAAAGTGAAGTTTGCGTTTGATGTTGGACGCGCAAAGTTGAACTTTGCGTGTGTTCGTCTTCTGTTTTGCGCTTTGTTCGTCCTGTACTTCGAAAAATCGTCTAAAATCTGTTCCTGAATCGATTTAGCAATACCAAACTCTACCCTTATGTCTAGAAACACTTCTAGAACTGAATATAAGCACTCGATCTCAATAAAACACACTTTTTGAAGAAAAAATTGATAGCACGGTGACTTTTTGTTCTCGACTATTTTCTCACTAAAATCACAAAATGGAACTCGATTAAAGCTCTATACTGAAATTAATCACACACAAATCGATCTAGCATGCTAATCGATCACAACCTGATCGATTTTAACACCTAAAACACTCTAACACTCGAAATCAAATTTTCAAATAGAACACAGAGACGTTTTTGCAAAGAACTTGATTTTGATCTTAATCAGACTCTGATACCGATTGTGGGTCCAACAATACTATATCAAGTTCTTAGAATAACAACACATAAAGATTACCAACCTGTATTGATTATAAGAAATGGTTACAAGGTTGATCTGATTCAAGCTATAGATGTGTGTTCTCTGTTTTCTCTCTATTACACCCTTAAGTGTGTGTTTTTGTGTGTTTTAATAATATCTGATTATTGAGAGATACTAGAGATACACCTAATATCTAACATAGTGTGTTTTACACACTTCCTAATCAACTTGCAACAACAAGTTGTAATATAAAACTATTATAACTAAATAATATCTAACAAATATATATTATATCTAACTAATAACTAACTAAATAACTAATATCTAATAAACTAGAAACTAACTAAGTTAAACTAATATCTAACAAACTAGATATTAATTTAACTAGTACAATAATAAACAAATACATTGACATTTATTACAAACGACATAGACTTTAATATCGAGAGTCGACGTTTCGGCTTTAGCTTCAGATTGCGATCTTCAGTTTGGATGATCTTGAATCCAATGAGACTGTGTCTTAACACTAATAATCAATATATGATACTGATATCTGTCTTTTCAGTATATTCCGGAATTGAGAAACTACGGATCGGACATAACGAGGATGACACATCTATGTCTCATGTTCGATCCGGATATCTGAACAAAGGGACATAAATATGTACACAGATGATGATCATACAGTTTGCTGATTAGTTGAATCACCGAACTTTATCATTTGGGTAATGATGATGTATTGCTAGATGCCACTCTCTGTTAGTATTTCTCTATATGTATTTTAATACATATAATATTACAATGGATGGAATAAACTATATAATTAACAAATGATTAGTACTAGTAATACGAATACACAGAAATTAGAAGGAATCAACAAATTATTAACATAAACGAATTAAACGAAGTTGAGGCTCGTGTGTAACACGATTCCCTTAAACAGATTCGCCGTCTGTTCCCAAGGGACAACAACCAAAGCAGTTGAATTGCCGGAGATGACCACTTGCCTGAAAAATCGCCGAAGATCGGTGTATGCAGTAGCTTTTCAGAGAGTTTGTGTGATATATTCGATATTCGGTTTATTGGGATTGTGTAGGATGTGAACCGATTCCTCCCTTTTATACTCGAGATTGAAACCACTGAATTAATATGTAATAAATCAGTAATTAAAAGTAATTATTTGATCATTAACATATTAATTTTTTACATCAATGAGTATCAAATGGGAGTTACAAATAGAATCATCACCGGTGTGTGGCGCGGGTGGTCGCGCGCTACAACCCGCCTGGTGTACTGTTTCTCATCCCAAGCCAGTGCACGTCGCGGGTGTGCCCACGGCTTAACTCGCCCAGTGCACTGGATCAAAACAAAATTTTCGCAAAAACCAAGTTGTGTGAGCACAAGATTTTGGAGCGGCATTTGTGTCCGTAAGTCGCGCCCACGCACAAGTTCGCCAATTTTAGCTTACAAAAATCTCAATCGGCACCCCCTCCCCTGGGCGCGGGTAGGTGTTGGAGTAAAACCAAACAAAGAACTTGTAAGCTCCTCCCACATTCATGGTTATAAACCACAAATTGTTTACTCCTCCTTCCTATGTGGGACAAGTTCCATACCCACTTGGTTTCCACCAAATTCATTCCAAACACCCAACTTTGAGCATCGATATCTCATTCATACATATTCCGTTTTGGACACATAATATATCGTTTTGAAGCTCTCATATAAGAGAACACAAACCCACTAAGAGTTCGATATATACTCTACATATACATGTATTTAAATGTGTCCAAAGTTAGTAAAAAACTTATTTTTACTAAAGTTTTCCAACACGCTCTTCGTTAATAATTATAAACAGGATTTGTAATTATTACCAACGTGATAAAGTCTCAATAGGTCACACGCAATAAATGTAGATCTGATTTAGGAGAATAAATAATAAAATAAGATTTAAATTATTATCATCCAATTTTTATAAGAGATAAAATCGGTTATATATCTTGAGTGACAATATAGGATGGACAAGTATGTGACTTGTCAGCACATTGTGTAAAGAGAAAACAATCTCTTGAAGATATGAGATCTTCAAAAGATTATCACCACTCTTATCAGCCACATGTCTATGTGATAGGCATCATTTTTACACATGTATATAAAGAGAGAGAAAGGTCGCTTGTGGTTGAAGTTGGTATTCCATTGGATTATAGAGGCACCTTTTGAAAGGTTCTAAAAGGTTCCTCTTTCTCCCTCTCCAAAATCCTTGAATACTTCTCCTCCTTCTCCTCCAAAGGTTGGAGAACCGTACCTAGCATTAAGGAAGGAATGAGCTCTCGTCACTTGACGTTGGACGACAAGGGGATTCAGAGGCATTTGCGTGGATACCGGAAGGCAGTGGGCTGATTTTCATTGCTATGGTTCAGAATCGACATCATAGGTTGCTGCTCGTTCTGGTAAAATTTTGAAACACTCATCCTACTCCATTTCGTATGGATCTTGGTGGAATACAGTTATAATTTTGTTGCATGTATGGCTCTCGTATTCCAACAATTTGAATGTAAAAAATAGTTATTATTAAAGAACTATATCTACATATACAAAAATGTAAAAAAAAAAACTTGATTGAAAAAATTTACAAAACTCTAAATTTTTTGTTTGAAAAATCAAGTTTAATATTTTGCGTCATATGTAATTAAGTTAAGATAATGCAAAAAAGATGCTCGACTTTAGTTGACTATAAATATCAAATTGTAAACTAAATACGAATCGGTTGGTACTTGACTTATGATCTCATCAACTTGAGGTAGTAGTATATTGTGTTGACTTGTAGTGCCTATGTTAGAAAGCAACATAATATCTTGGAGACCTTAAATTATGACCTTATTGAAATCTGAAATCGATATTAAAGATATGGTTTTTACCTGTAACATCCAACACTTCATTGCTCTCTATGGTTCTTGTCAATGTTCCATTACTTCTTTGTGTGTTAACGCCTGTTCTCGTTATGTTTTTTTTCTTACTTCGTATATAATAATTTATATTATTAGTTCTGCTCCTCTCAGCAAGAACTACTACACTAACAGGTGTCCCTTCGGTAACCAATTCATTACAAACTTCTGTTTCGCATGGTGCTATGTTCTTTGTTCCTGCTACCGTATTGTGCAATGTTCCTAACTGTAGCTCTTCTGATCGTTCCACATTTATTTGAGTTGTATCTGATTCAATGAAATTGGTGACAAGTGTTGTTGATTGACTACTTCCCTCGCCATTAGCTAATTTTCGCATTTTGTTGATCTTCTTTTATCGTGCATAGTATTTTTTATTGTACTACTTTCGTTTTCTTTAACAATATGAATTTTAATGAAATGCATAATAATGAGTAAATCACAAAGACATAAATATTATTATATTAGTTCCATATACTACCCATATTTTTTTGTATATCTACATGAACTTGGGAGACATCATTATTTCCAATTCTTCTCATCTTTTATTGTACATAATATTCTCTATTGTAATTTCTCTGTTTTTCTACAACAATATTTTAATGAAAAATGCTCAATGAGTTTTTAGTAATGCCAATATATATATATATATATATATATATATATATATATGTATATATGTCTGTATGTATTTTACAAATACCTTTATTCATGTCTACATCAACTTCTGTAACAACACCATTGTCACCTTCTTCATCTTCTACATCCTTGTTTATAATCCTCATTTCACATTGTAAATATGCATAAAAAGAATAATATATAACTTCAACTGGACCATATTAATTTATGAACTTTTGATTTTCATTATTCGTTATTTGGATGTTAATAAGACATTTTAATGATCACTACGCGTATCAAATATCATCATCAAATGCAATCACATCAAATATGTCTAAAGACAACAAATACCAAATATCATCACCGAATGTATTCACGCCAAATATAAAAGAATGGTCATCACGAAAAATTTATCACCAAATGTCATCAAAACAAATACAAATAAAATATGATAAGGGTCTTGATTAGCCACATATTTTTATCTCTACATAAGTCTAATGTTATCATTTGGGTAACAATGATGTGTTGCTAGATGTCGCTCTTCTTTGATAATTAGGATTTATAATTATTACCGATGTGATAAAGTCCCAATGGGTCGCACACAATAAAGTATATCTGAATTAGGTGGATAAATAATTAAATAAGATTAGAATTATTATCATCTGATTTTTATAAGAGATAAAAATCAGTAATTTGTGTGACAAGATGGGATGGACAAGTATGTGACTTGTTAACAAATTGTGTAAAGAGAAAGCAATCTATTGAAGGTATGAGATCTTCAAAAGATTATCACCACTCTTATCAGCCACATGCCTATGTGATAGGCATCACTTTTACACATGTATATAAAGAGAGAAAGGCCCCTTGTGGTTTGAAGTTGGTATTCCATCGGATTAGAGAGGCACCTTTTGAAAGGTTATAAAGGTTCCTCTTTCTCTCTCTCCGAAATCTGTGAATACTTCTCCTCCTTCTCCTCCTTCTCCTCCAAAGGTTAAAAAAATCGTACCTAGCATTCAGGAAGGAATGTGCTCTCCTCACTTGACGTTGGACGACAAGGAGACAGAGACATTTGCGTGGATACCGTGGAGGCAACAAGCTGAGTTTTGTTGCTACGATTTAGAATCGACATTAAAGTTTGTTGCTCATTCTGATAAAATTTTGAAACACCTATCCGACTCCTTTTCGTATGGATCTTGGTGGAATACGGTTATGTTTCACTTGCATGTATCGCTCCCGTATTCCAACAATTTGAATTAAAAAAATAGTTATTATTAAAGAACTATATCTACAAGTACAAAAATGTAAAAAATCTTGTTTGAAAAATTTACAAAACTATAAATTTTTTGTTTGAAAAATCAAGTTTAATATTTTGCGTCGTATGTAATTAAGTTAAGATAATACAAAAATGATGCTTGACTTTAGTTGACTATAATATCGAACTGTAAACTAAATATGAAACGGTTGGTACTTGATTTATGATTTCATCAACTCGAGGTAGTAGTATATCGTGTTGACTTGTAGTGTCTATTTTAGAAAGCAACATAATATCATGGAGACCTTAAATTATTACCTTATTGAAATCTGGAATCGATATTAAAGACATGGTTTTTACCTATAACATCCAACACTTCATTGTTCTCTATGGTACTTGTCAATGTTCCACTACTTCGTCGTGTGTTAACGCCTGTTCTCGTTATGTTTTTTTTACTTCGTATATAATAATTTCTATTATTAGTTATGCTCCTTTCAACAAGATCCACTGCACTAATTGGTGTCCCTTTGGTAACCAATTCATTACGAACTTGTGTTTCGCATAGTGTACTATGTTCTTTGGTTTTTGCTATCGTATTGTGCAATGTTCCTAACTGTAGCTCTTCTGATTGTTCCACATTTATTTGAGTTGTATCCGCTTCAATGAAATTGGTGATAAGTGTTGTAGATTGACTATTTTTCTCGCCATTAGCTAATTTTCGCATTTTGTTGATCTCCTTTTATCGTGCATAGTATTTTCTATTATACTGTTTCGTTTTCCTCTAACAATATGATTTTTAATGAAATGCATATTATAAATGAGTAAATCACAAAGACATAAATATTATATTATAGTTCCATATACTACACATACTTTTTCGTATATTTACATGAACTTGGCAGACATCATTATTTACAATTCTTCTCATTTTTATTGTACAAAATATTCTCTATTGTAATTTCTCTGTTTTTCTACCATAATATTTTAATGAAAAATGCTCAATGAGTTTTTAGTAATGTCAATATATATAGCGTTGGGTTCTTTTGTTAACCCAAATTCTTGTTTAACTTTCTGAATCAAAATCATAGCCCTTGATCTTAACATGGACGGTTGAGATGATCATAATTAAAACATTAATTGTATATGGTTAATAATTTTAGTAAGCATTGGTGTTTAGGGGTAATTGAGGAAAATATAATTCTTTTACCTTTTGTAACCCCCTACAAACTAGTCCCCAAACAATAATTATAGTAAACATTGGTGTTTAGGGGTCGATGGTTCATATATCTTCGTGTCACACGTTCTATTTTTCTATTACTGGCGAAACACTTTATAAGTTTGTATATCATTCATGTTTTAGATGTTTATTCATTTGTTCGTATATGTTCATATAATTAGAAAGTTGGACCTTATGGTTTTTGGTAATAGCATTTGTATATGTGTTCATGTACATCCAAACATAATTCTTGTTCATGTATGTTCATGCCACACGTTCTATTAACGGTCAAACGCCTTATAAGTTTGTATATCATTCATGTTTAGATGCATATTCATTTGTTATATGTTCATATATGAAAAACTATAGCTAAAATCATGGACAATAATAGTTTTGTAACTCCTCATTAAAGGGTGTTACTAAAAAAATGAAATTCCAAATATAACCCTACATATTAATTGCACATGAATTCAAACAAATATTAAACATGCATTCTTATTGGTCCATGAAAGTTAGTAAAGTTAACAACATTCTTTAGGTTAACATAATATCCTCCCTCTATATGTATGTATGTATGTATGTATGTATGTATGTATGTATGGGTGTGTGTATGTATGTATGTATGTATGTGTGTGTATATGTATGTATGTGTGTATGTATGTATGTGTGTAAGTAAATATGTATGTATGTATGTATGTATTTTACAAATACCTTTATTCATATCTACATCAACTTGTGTAACAACACTATTGCCACCTTCTTCATCTTCTACATCCTTGTTTATAATCCTCATTTCACACTGTAAATATACATAAAAAGAATAATATATAATTTCTAAATTTCATGCTACATTGTACTTCAATTGGACCATATTTATTTATGATTTTTTTTATTTTCATTATTCGTTATCTGGATATTAATAAGACATTTTAATAATCACTATGTGTATCAAATATCATCATCAAATGCAGTCACATCAAATATGTCTAAAGACAACACATACCAAATATCATCACCGAATATAATCACGCCAAATACGAAAGAACGGTCATCACGAAAAATTTGTCACCAAATGTCATCATAATAAATGCAAATAAATATGATAAGGGTCTTGATTAGCCCACATATTTTTATTTCTGCATAAGTTTAATGTTATCTGCTTCAGAGATCTTTGTTTCGAACTTGATTTTGGTTAACTCCATATAACTCAAAATATTATTGAAAAAATTATAAATAAAATTGACGCAGTGGGGAATACGCGGAACGGATCGACAAACGTCTAGATCCAAAGGGATAACGAGTCTACAAGCGTAGAACCCAGAAAATAAGAGAAAACTCTTAAACTAGAGATAAAACTCTAAAAAGATAACTTTATTGATCAATTGAACTGATTAACAAAGAAAACAATAAACCTATTTATAGCTAAACTAATTAAGAGATAACTATGGAAATTAAAACTATCCTAATCCTAAACCAACTAGGAAACTATTTAAATAACCAATAAAAGGAAACTAAATAATAATCCTATTAATAATTAAAGCTAATAATAATTATCCTAATAATTAAAATAAGGAAATAAGTTGTCGAGAGTTGTCCAGAGACTTAAGTCTCGGTGAAACTCTCGGTAGTTTCTTGTCCAACGGTCACCGAGACTTGTACCGAGACTTAAGTCTCGGTGAAACTACCGATAGGGGATGTTTTCTCCTTCTTCGATGCCAAATTCCGAATCTTCTTTGAGCTCGTTTTCTTCTTTTCCGAAGATAGAAGAAACACCATGATAGCTCTCGAATTCTCCCTACATGAGAAAATTAATAAAGTAATTTATTTAAAATCATGGTGTACAAAAAGATTAAATATAACTTATAACGTACATGAGTTCGTATGGATAATTTTTGTTGAGGAGAAATCCCAACATTTGCTGGGAATGCCACAAGCATCCAGCGCCCTCACCTTCGACTCGGGAGTACGTAACTGGCCGGGACTAACAGCCCGACCCGCTGGCTCCACGAAAGTGGTGCAGCCCCTCATGTCCGCCTGTCGCTTAGTACGGGGCTTTGCGCTACCATGGTTTAAGGAAATAAAGTTGCGCCTTCACCACCAGCAATTGCTTTTGGTGTACTGGTAAGCGCTTGATCCTAACAAGTTAAGCGTGCTCAGGCGAGAGCAATCCTAGGATGGGTGACCTCCTGGGAAGCTCAAGCCTTGGGACCTAACATTTAAGTCGAGATGCATATAGTATAGATTTATCTTTGATTGCACGAGCAATCCTTATGGGACGTGTACATGAAGTGTCAATCAGTTTCATCTTTATTATATGTCACCTGTTTATAATTTGAATGTTTTTAAAATTTCTAATACATTTAGGGGTTGTTTGGCAGTTGCTGAATGGTTTAGTGCAGAATGATTAAGTGGTCTAAATGATTAAGAGGTTTTCATAATATAGTGTAAAATGAAATATGGTTGTTTGCCAATTGTTTATAATAAAATCAGTGTGCTTAATGGTTAAGAGAGGGTCAGAATACAAAATCATTCAGAGGATTTTGGAACCATTAAGAGACGACCCTTTTTTTGCCAAACAAGATTTACCTCTTAGCGATTCAGAGGTTGTCTTTTAATGGAACCATTAAGAGGTAAACAAACAGCCCCTTATTATATATATATATATATATATATATACATACATAATTTAGTATCGATAATTGTAATATATACACTTACGTCGCATCTTATAGAAAAAATTCACATGAACCAAATCGAAAGACATGTTTATGACGTAGATATGTTACCCGTCCTCCCGCGATAATTTTCCCAACAATATTTGAACAATGTTATTCATATTTATAATAGTTTTTAGATATTTGGTATGCTTAAAAACGTATACAAAAATTATGCTTAAACAAAAATAAAAATATAATTGTAATTCTAAAAGATAGTTTAGATGTACCAATCAGTATTTTTTAGTGGTATTATCCTTCGCAACAGTTTTAATTGATGTGGCACCAATGGATATAATGTAAATCCATTTGTGATATCACTCACCTATGGAGTAAGCTTTGTATTCTTGCTGATAAGAATCATCCAAACCATCATGGACAAAATTGTATTGTTGGTATGTTGGGCAGTCATAGTATATTTATTCAATTTGGAAATGATCCAAAGCAAGTACGCCACCCACCAAACTCATTTTTTTGTATGACTCCAATAAACGATGTGGGATACTTGCTACCATTTCTTAAGAGTGGTTCAAAGTGTTCTATTTTGTGTTAAAAATCATGGTTTATGGTTGTCTTGATAATTTTTTTATCCAAGTTTTTGGGTTTGAAGTTGATGTTTTATATTCAAGTTGTGAGTTTGAACTTCCTTCATTGTTAAGTTAAATTCAAAAACTTTTGGAGCTTTGGAAATCTTTACATGTTAATTCATGTCACGGATATGTTTTATCCAAAGATGTAAACTTATGGTTTTATGGTTATAAGTATTAGTATGTGCAAGTTTTGGTTGATTTTGAACAAGTGTGGTAGTAAGGTTTATGCAGGCCAAAAACAGGGGAAAGTCGTGAGGCAGTGAGCCAGACGACTTAGGTCGCGACCTAAGTAGCGTGGCAGGTCACATGGTCCATTGTGGAGGCAAAAATATCGATTTTCTCGTTTCGGGTCGTTTTGGGTTCTTTTGGGGTATCAGTTAGGTACGTTAAATGATGTTAAGAGCTTCGATAAGGTTAATTTGTTTAGTTTGTGATCCATATTAATTTGATTCAGATTCTCGTCCAGTTTCGAGTTTTGGTTACCGGTTAACTTTGTGTTATCATATATCGTTATCGAGGTGAGTTTTCTTTAACTATTTTCAAATGAAATGCATATACTATCAATTATTTAACATATCCATGATGTCGTATATTATTGATATGTTTGGACTCGGATTGATAAATGTGATATGTTAATTGTTAGATGTTCTGTTATTAATTCATGTAACATGATTATTAATTATTGGGATAAAAATGAACTTTCACAATAGAAACCGGGTGTGCTAGGATTATAACGGTCCAAGCACGGTGTTATCGGTAGTGCCCACGAATGTGTTTCGTGTGGTGGGCCACAACCGATATTGATTGCAGTCTTATCGGGGTGTGAGCAATTAAATTATAACAATGGTTGTGGTTAGTTTCCTAGGAAGAATGTTAAATAAGTTTGATCATTTCATCAATAACTGATTTACTATTTCGTATTATCTGGTTTCTTGGGATTTTGTAACTGACTGAGATTTCCTCACTAGACCGTATGGTATAACCCTCATTTTATTCTAAAATGTGCATTTCAAGTCAGCAACGTGTTAGTGGTAAAGGAAAAGGGAAAGTCTGAATTATTTCCATATTATCTATTTGTATGAAGTTATCCGTATTTGTTTGCAGTTTAGTTACATGGTTCATGAAGTCAAAGTTGGATATTAGATCTGTGAATCTTTTGTACGAAGATACTATTTAGCAAAAAAATAATAATAATAATAGTGACTTTTGATGTATTGTATAGTTTTGTATCAAAGACCTAATTGTATTCCATATGTGTTCGGGAAATATATAAAGTATGTGATATGTGTTATATGAAATATGTGGGTTGTTACAGAATATCTAAATGAAATTTTGCATATTTTCTTTTAATATTCAAACGTGTGTATTTGTATATTATTTTTTATTATTTGTCATTATTTGGGAAAACGAGCAGATTAGTAAGGGTTGTAACTCCTTTTTTGTTACTCTTGTTCCTAAGACCAAGGATCCTACTAGTATTAGAGTGAGCATGGGTCGGGTAGGGTCGGGGGGGATGAAAAACCCGATATGGTTTCGGGTTGGCTATTTAGCCCCTGACTATTGCAATCGGGGGAATCGGGTTGTATCGGGTCGGATTTCAGGTAATTCCAATTTTTTATTTGTAACTTTTCCTTCAGATTTTTAAAACTCATGTCCTGTGTGACTGTGCCGAAAAAACAACAACGTTGAAACGTCTAAATTTTAAAGTTTTTTTAAATTATCAAAATTTTGAAAAAAAAACTCACATGTCTTACTATTAATATTTATATGTTTATAAAATTATAATGACTCCAAGTCTCAAAAAAAACTCATTGTGCAACGTGCTTTATGCTTGAAGTCTTGAACATTAAAGATTAAAGCAGACGTGAGGATTGAGGAACCGACGGTGAGACTTGAGAGATCGAGAGGCAACTGAAGTAGATAGGATTAGGTTTTAGAAAAAATAATCAAAAATAGTATTTATATTTAGTAAATTGTTTTTGGGTTTCGGATCGGATCGGACCGGATGGGATGAAACAGATTAAGGCCCTGCCCGAACCGACATATCCGGCCTAAAATTCGGACTTCTGACTTTTGGGTATGATCGGGTGGTTAGGGTTGGGATATTCAGACTTTTTGTGTCGGTTTTTTAGGTTTTTCGGGTGCGGTGGGGTTTTGCACAACCTTAATTAGTATTGAGGACTATCGTCCAATTACTCTTGTTGGATGTTACTATAAAATCTTGGCTAAAGTTCTTAGAGCGTTTGAAGAAAGTCAAGAGCAAAATGCTTTTATTGAAGGTGGATCCATTCTCGGTGGGGGTCTTATAGCAAACGAAGTGATATGATCCATGAAGATGAAGAAGTGATTTTGGAATAGAAGAATTTCATGGGAAGCAACATATGATTTCAATTGCAACAATGGATTCATTTTCAAGCTACAAGTTGATGAATATGTTTGATTCTTTCCCAAGTTTGCTTAAGATTTGGTATATTTTGTAAGATATGGAAGAAATATTCCATATTATAGTTTCCTTTTAAGTCTAGAGTTGTTTCTTTTTATTTTAGTTCAGGTTTCCTTAGTTTAATGTTTCCTTTTGTTTGGAAAAACACTAGTTTTGTAGTCCTATATATATTAAGGACGAATTTTGATGTAATTAGAATATTAAAATGAATGAAATTTTATATTTTGGTGGGTTGCCTTCACTCTTGGGTTCTTTATTGAACTAATATGGGTGTTTCTTGATTAGGTCAAGTAATTCCTTTAGACTTATCATTCAAGGTTTGCTTCTCTTGAATGTGGCGTCTATAGTCTAGGTTCTTTATTGCTAAGTGTCGTTCTAGGGTTTTGATTCTTTATAATCAAAGTTCTAGTTCCTAGTATATAAAGGGTCGGAATTTAATTAAGGTTCACTTCACTTTTTTGAAGTTGGGTCTTAATTCCTTGAAGCATCCTTTATCTCAATTCCGCAACATCTTATACCAAGGTTCTTGCCTCCTTTATAGGCAATGAGTCACGGTTTCCACCACAACTATCTTAGCAACCATTAGAACGATCGGCAATACGTGTTCAAACCCATAGTTGTTGGGGGAGACCACATCAGAAGTCTTTGCTTATGTAAAGAAACATAAGTTGCCAACCATGATCTTCAAAGTTGATTTTGAGAAGGATTTCAACTGTATTAGTTGGAAGTTTTCAATTCATGTGATGCAGCAAATGAGGTTTGGTGCTAAATGGTGTAATTGGATTCATGCTTGCCTCACGTCAGCCTACATATTTGTGTTGGGAAATGGCTCCCCTATTTGAGAGTTCGGTATGTTGAAAGAGGTGTGTCAAGGTGACCCTCTTTCACCTTTTATTTTCCTAATTTTTGTTGAAGACTTGAACATCGCTTTGCACGACTCTGGCAAAGGCCTATTTCAAAGGAGTTAAAGTAGGTATCCATAAACTAATGGTTTCTCACATGCAGTATGTGGATGACACAATTTCTTCTAGCGATTAGAGTGTTTGTAATATTCGAAATCTTTTGAGTATTTTGAAGTGTTTTCAAAATGCTTTGGAGCCTAAGATAAACTTGTCTAAAGAAAGTTTTTCGAGGTTGGGATCTTGCACTTAGAGGTTGATTTTATTGCTCATTGTTTCAAATGTTGTCCAGTAGGCTACCGTTTATAATCCTTGGTCTTCCTATTGGAAAAAGCATGAATAAGGTGGAGAGTTCACGACCGATGGCCGAAAAGTTCTAGCAGAAATTAGCTAACTAGACATCCAGTCTCATCTCTATAGGTAGTAGGCTTACTCTTGTTAAGTTGATTCTTGGTAGTTTATCACTCTACTATTTCTCTCTTCCTGGTGTCGGTAAAGGTCTCGTACACGTTTAAGGGAGTAAGAAGGAATTCCTTTTGGGGTGGTCGTAGGGAGAATCAAGAAATTGGCATGGGTTAAATGGGAGTCTTGGTTGAGCAACTTCAGTGTCCATGGTCTAAGTTTCGGCAGCCTTCGAGCTTCTAACCTCAGTTTGATTGCTAAGTGGTGGTGGAGATTCAAAACTTACGGGGATGTTTTTTGGGTTTGTCTAATCAAAATCATCTATGGAGGAACGAGGTCTCTTGGTGAGACCGGCCATTGGCATAAGAAGGGTACTTGGGGTAATATAATTTCGAGTTGGATTAGATCTTGATAAACTTGGTGTTAATTTGAGAGAGATGTTTGGCTAAAGCCTTGGTGATAGGCTCTCTACCTCTTTTTGGTCGGATCGTTGGTTGGGTAATCTAACTCTTATGGAGAGATTCCCACGATTGTATCGTCTTGACTTTAAGAAGGAGGGGTCGGTCAATAGCAAATTAGTGTGGAGTGATTGTATATGGGTTACGAATTGGAGTTGTCAATATAATCTGAGGGGGAGAGCTGCTGAAGAGTTAAGAGAGTTGGAGTTTTTGGTGAGTACAACGATCCCCCTATTTCTGGCCATGATAAGTGGATTTGGATATTAGGTTCAGATGGGTTATTCTCTGTTAAATCCCTTTCTTCTATGATCGATAAGTTGGCCCTTTGTCCTCCCTCCTCAGTTTTATCAACCCATTGGAACAAGCTAATTCCTCGCAAAGTTCGTGTTTTTAGTTGGAGACTGAATCTTGGGAGAACTCCGGTATACGTATTGCTCAGTTAAATGGTTATTGACTTGCTACCACTCTTTGTCCAAGATATGGGGAAGAGGTTGTATCCATGGATCACTTAGTGGGTTAAGGTTTCTTGGTTGAAGATCTTCGTGTGGTGGGGGCTCAACTCGCTTTCAGTAAATTTGGTACAGGATATCTTTGGGTTGGTTGATCTCCACAGTTTCCCAACAACATTGCAGGTTCAATGGCAAACGGTTGTTTGGGTTTCTTTATATATGATATGGAGTTCTCGGAATAAGGTAGTTTTTGAAGATCATTCACCCCTCTCGATTGATATTTTCTTTGAAATTCAGCTAGCTTCATTCCTTTAGATCTCTAAGAGGTATAAGTTTTTCTAGACCTCATGGTCTCGGTGGTGTTGCATCCCTATGGGCTAAGTTTTTGGTTGTTGGTGTGGAGTGTTTTTCCTTCTCTGCTTCTCGGGTTGTTTTCGTTGAGGCCCTTGCATTTTCTGCCTTTTGTTCTGTTTTAGCCTAGTCTATGTTTTGCAGATTAGGCCTTTCGTTGTTTCATCGTATTTTCCTTGTTTGCATTAAATTAAGGCCTTTAAAAAATTGTTATTAATTTATTTCAAAATACTATTATTCACACAATCTACAAGACCTTTAAACTTTTAAATATGCCATATAATTATATTTTATACATATGAAATTAAATCATTTTCAAAAATAATTCAATTATCACATTAACACAACTTTATACTTTAGAATATACTAGTTTTGTAGTCACACAATGCGACGGGGTGTAAAATTTCATGTCAAAATAGTATTACAATATTTATACTCATCTATACTATATTATAAAACATTTGAGAAAAAATCTTAAAAACAAATTTATGCATCGCATACTATTTATTGATGCATATTACTTGAACCTAAATTATAATTATAATGAAAATTAAATTAAACAAATTTATAAAAAAGACATTATCGCTTTTTCAAAATCACACAAAACCGTATTATAAAATCGACAAAGATAGAAAATAAAATGAAACATTAAAATTGAGATGTATCGCGCTGTATTGCGAGTACAGTTCTAGTACTCAATAAAACAAACCAAAATTTATGTTTTAATAGGGGAGGAACATGTCAATCAACGTGTAAAATTTTCTTTGAAAGTAGTATTACAATATTTATACACATACTCAATCAAACAAACCAAAATTTATGTTTTAATGGGGAAGGAAAATGTCAATCAACGACTTTCTTAATGTATCGTGATTTTGAAGGTAATTGTTTCATTTGTTTGCTCAATAATATGAGTGCAGGAGTGTTGGATTTTCGGAAGGGCTAGTCAATTTAGCCTTATGTTTGCTTATTCTGATTTAGTTTTTCTAGTTTGCTACTTATTGTAACACCCTAAAAATAGGGATAACAAAAATCCGGAAAACGGACATGAGGTATACTAAAATTGCCATAGCAAAAGCCTCCCAAAAATGGGGAATATATATTTAAATAACCTGTTTAATCACAATTGTAATTTAACGGACAATAAACAACAACCAACTAATCTAATTTCTACATCTAGAAAAGAGATTACAAAAAGGGTTGTTGTCTATAGACCCAAACGGTCTATATCCAAAAGTATAACACGTCCATGTGCAATTCCCCAAGCTCTCACCCCAATGCAACTAAACCTGCTTAAGACCGCCACCGCTAGAACCTGAGATACACATCGACACCAAACAAGTGTTAGGCCAAAAAGCCTAGTGAGTTGAACAATAATAAGCATGCATGAAAAGGCATATTTCTTATCAGCAGTTAACCATAGTTCAACAAATGTGGAGTCAATAGGGGAGACCCATAGCACCAATCAAGTCCCACCCAAGAGTTGATATACCTTGATGCCCTTAACAAGGAACACCCCAAAGGCCCGGCCCACCCGAAGACTATCGCTAAGAAAATTCCCCGAATGGCGGAGGTCTAGGCACATACCATCACAGTGGCGCCCAAGACTATATCCTCCTAGTGTACTGACTTGGTTCGTCCACATAACATTTATATGGGGTCCTTTAGGTATATTTCAACCCATATAATTCAATACCAACTACGGGTATAATATTACCACCTTATCCTCATGATGTCTAACAAAAGACCCAATGTAAATCATGCTCATCATACATATAAACTTATCACCAAAATGGTGTTCCAACTAGAATCATCATCATGCCCATATATGCATACATTTGACATATCAAGGTACCCACATTATGTATCTATGAGACAAATCCCAAATAATGATACATATAACAATAGTCATGGCAAATCATCCATATATATATGCATCTTCCAACTATTATCATGAAGAATCCCCAAACATTTGAACACATAGAGATAAAGTAACAAATAGGAGATTATGATGTGTATCTAGTTTTAACAAAGGGTTAGTAAACTCACAATCTAGGTTTTGAACCCAAAACCTAGAAAATATGGAAACCCTAGAAGTTGGAGGATGAACTTGAAGATGAGAATGAGACTTGGAGAAACCCTTGAATCTTCCTTGGAAATGAAGTTAATGCTTTAATCCAAAACTCAACCACCAAAGGATAGTATTTATGAGGGCTAGGGTTTGGTAAGAGAAGAATGGAGACTGAAATGGGAGCTCCAAAAATCGCAACCAAAAGATAGGTTTTGAGAGAAATGAGGTTAAAATCTGATAAGGGTTCATTTAAGGCACTGCACCCCGACGGCGATAGTGTCTGGCGATAGTGCCAAGGGCACTATCGCGAGTCACAATCGCGAGCACACACACACTTACGGTACATCTTCCGCGAGTATGCCCGGCGATAGTGACAATTGTCACTATCGCGTGTCACTATCGCGAGACTCCCCCCCCCCTCTTGGTACAATCCTGGCGATTGTGCCCGGCGATAGTGACAATGTCACTATCGCGATGGCACTATCGCGCCAAGCTCATCCCAGACCGAAAACTTAGCAAATTTCGAAAATGAGCACGAGGTCTAAACACATGCAATTATTATATAATCAGATAGCATCTTAGTCCCATAAATAAATATCATATGCATATATGAAAAACTCATATTTTTAGATAAACACAATTAAAGTATTAGGGAACAAATACTTACCTTATAAATTTAAGGATGTTACAATCCTCCCCACCTAAATGGGATTTCGTCCCCGAAATCTTACTCTAAGCCAACAAGTGAGGATAACGCTTCTTCATATCTTATTCGGACTCCCAAGTAATGTTAGCACCCCGATGGTGCTTCCATTGGACTTTAACCATGACTACGTCCTTATGTCGTAACTTCTTTACCTTTGACTCCAAGATCCCCTCCGGTTCCTCAACGCAACGATTCCCATTGTCCACCCGAATTTCTGTCAAGGTAATAACGCTTTCCTCCTCGGCTAGGCACTTCCGAAGGTAGCATACATGAAATGTAGGATGTATTCCATCCATTTCCGGTGGTAAATCCAATCGATAGGCTTGCAACCCAATCTTTTCCAAAATAACGAATGGTCCAAGGAAACGAGGACTAAGCTTCCCACGCTTCCCGAAACGTATGATCCCCTTCCACGGAGACACCTTCAACATGACCCGGTCACCCACTTGAAACTCAACCGGCCTTCTCTTCTTGTCCGTATAACTCTTTTGTCGGTCTTGTGCCGCCTTTAGCCTCTCCCGAATCTCTTTCACCTTGTCCACCGTCTCTTGCACTATTTCCGGCCCGGCGAATTGCTTTTCGCCCGCTTCTAGCCAACAAACTGGGGTTCTACACTTCCGCCGATACAAGGCCTCGAACGGTGCCATTCCGATACTAGAATGGTAACTGTTGTTGTATGAGAACTCTACCAAAGGTAGGTGTGAATCCCAACTTCCCCCGAAATCTATTACACACGACCTCAACATATCTTCTAAGGTCTGGATCGTCCTCTCACTTTGACCATCTGTTTGAGGATGATACGCGGTGCTCAAATTCAGTCGAGTACCCAACTCCTTTTGCAAACTAGCCCAAAAGTTCGAAGGGAATCGGCTATCCCGATCCGATACCACAGATGTCGGAACTCCGTGCCTTGACACCACCTCGTCGATGTACAGTTTAGCCAATTTATCTATTGGCAAAGTCTCCCGCATCGCAAGAAAGTGCGCGCTCTTGGTCAAACGATCCACGATCACCCAAATGGTGTCGTGACCACGCAAGGTCTTCGGTAACTTTGTCACGAAATCCATAGTAATGTTGTCCCATTTCCAATCGGGAATGGACAACGGTTGAAACTCCCATACGGTCTTTGATGCTCCGCCTTGACTTGGAGGCACGTGACACACTTCTCCACATAACTTGCCACGTCTAACTTCATCACCGGCCACCAATAATTTAACTTTAAGTCTCTATACATCTTGGTGCTACCGGGATGTATAGAATATTTCGACTTATGTGCTTCCTCGAGAAGCAAGCCACGATTTCCCCCAATCTTGGGCACCCAAATTCGCCCTTGGAAGAGTTTGAGTCCACGACTATCTTCTGTTAAGAGTTACTTTTGCTTGGTCATAACCTCGGCCTTGAGGTTCTCTTCTTTAAGTGCTTCCGCTTGGCTCGTTCTTATACTTTCCAACAAACTCGACACCACATCGATTCTGGTAAGGGACATTTTGACACCATCGCCATGATTCCTTCGCCTCAATGCATCCGCCACCACATTAGCCTTACCGGGATGATAGAGTAGGTCACAATCGTAATCCTTCAAAAGCTCTAGCCATCTCCTTTGTCGCATGTTGAGCTCCTTTTGGTCGAAGATGTACTTGAGACTCTTGTGATCCGTGAAAAGAGTACACTTGGTTCCATACAAGTAGTTTCGCCACAACTTCAACACGAAAACTACCGCCGCCAACTCCAAATCATGAGTCGGATAGTTCTTCTCATGATCATTTAATTGTCGCGACGCGTACGCTATTACCTTCCCCCTTTGCATTAGTACGCACCCAAGTCCCATCTTGGAAGCGTCACTATACACCACAAAGTCTTCCGATCCTTCGGGTAAGGACAAGATCGGGGCTTCGCACAACTTCCTCTTGAGCGTCTGAAACGCTTGCTCTTGTGCATCGGTCCAAAGAAACTTGACGTTCTTTCTTGTAAGGGAAGTGAGCGGTGTAGCCGTCTTTGAGAAATCCTGAATGAAACGTCGGTAGTAACCCGCTAAACCCAAGAAGCTTTGGATCTCCGTCGGACTTGTTGGGGGTTCCCAACTCATCATTGCTTCGATCTTTGCCGGATCCACTTTTACCCCGTCCTTTGATACCACATGCCCCAAGAATTGCACTTCTTGAAGCCAAAATTCGCACTTCAAGAACTTCGCGAACAGTTTCTCCCTTCTTAGAACTTCTAATACTTCCCGTAAGTGTCTTCCATGTTCAGACTCATCCCTTGAATATATTAAAATATCGTCGATGAAGACGATCACGGATTTATCCAAAAATGGGTGACACACACGGTTCATCAAATCCATGAATACGGTCGGAGCGTTGGTTAAGCCAAACGGCATCACTAAGAACTCATAATGACCGTATCTCGTTCGGAAAGCCGTCTTCGGAATATCTTCGTTCTTCACTCTCACTTGATGATAACCGGACCGAAGGTCAATCTTCGAGAAACATCCCGCCCCTTGGAGTTGATCAAAAAGATCGTCGATGCGAGGTAGAGGGTACTTACCGTGACTTTGTTTAACTCCCGATAATCTATGCACATCTGCATGGATCCATCTTTCTTCTTCACGAACAAAACCGGTGCTCCCAAGGTGACGAACGTGGTCGAATGAAGCCCTTCTCCAACAACTCTTGAAGTTGCGTCATCATCTCCTTCATTTCTGTCGGTGCCAAACGATATGGAGCACGAGCTATCGGAGCCGCTCCCGGTGTGAGGTCAATCTGAAACTCCACTTGTCGTTCCGGCGGTAAACCGGGTAAGTCTTCCGAAAAGACGTCCGGGTAATCTCTTGCACTACCTCCACATCTCCCACCGACTTCTTTTCTTTCTTTGCGTCCACAACGTAGGCCAAGTACGATGGGTAGCCTTTCGCTAAAAACTTGCGAGCCTTAAGAGATGAGATAATAGGATTATTCATCTTTCCTTTCTCCCCATAAATGGTTGCCACACCATTTTCCGGCAATGGTACTTGGATTATCTTTTTGGAGCAAAAGATGTCCGCCTTATGCCTCACTAACCAATCCATGCCTATGACTACATCAAACCCTCCTATAGCCATAGGTAGTAAATCTACTCCGAAAGAAATTCCGTCGATCTATAGAGTGCAATCACAAAAACGGTCACGAATGATCACTTGGTCTCCATTAGTTATTTCTACTACTAACGCATTGGGAAGAACACTAATAGGAGTGGTGAATTGTTTACAGAAAGCATCCGACACAAAAGAACATGTAGCACCCGAATCAAACAAGACACGAGCAGGCATGGAGTTTACTAGAAACGTACCTGAAACAACATCCGGGGTCTCCTTTGCCTCCTCGGTAGTCATCCGGAAAGCTCGACTCGGTGCCCGTGATGGTTGCTCGACCCTAGCCGTCGAACCCACAGAATTTCCACCACCTCCTCTAACCAGCCTTGGATACTCTCGCTTCATATTCCCCGGCTCTCCGCGTTCATAACAAACCGCCCCACGGAGGGAACACTCTCGAGTCGTGTGGTTTTTCTTACCACACTTGCTACACCCAGCTGGACCGGAGGGAGTCCTTACAGCGCACGGCCCCGAGTGCTTTGACCTGCACTTGTGGCACCACAGATCTTCACGGTGTTGATCACCCGATCTCCCGCTTACAAAGGGTCTAGATTGACGAACGGGCCCAGATGGCCCCTCCCACTTCCGTTTCTCACCAACGTACCTCTTCTCATCCCTTTCCGAATTGATGTCGTCCTCAATGAGTAAGGACTCCTCGATAACCTCTTGTAGAGTCGAACACTTAGCATTCCTTACATCCGTTCGCATTCCGGCCGGTAAACCCTGTTGATATGCTTTCATCTTCGACTTTTCGTCGGGGACTAGATGTCCCACCAAGTTTAGCTTCTCCAAGAAGAGCTTGGAGTAGCCAACAATCGACATATTCCCCTTCTTTAGATCTCGGAACTCCCGCTCCAACCTGTCCAACGACCGCTTGCTGCAGTATTTGTCCATGATCTTCTCCTTGAACACCGTCCAAGTTAGCTTAGCCAGAACTTCCGGGGTAAGGGCGGATCTGGTGAGGTTCCACCAAATCAGAGCCTCTCCCCGAAGTAACTGAGAAGCAAACTTGACCCGCTGAGAAGGATCGCATTCACTAGACTCGAAGGCCATCTCTAATTCCTTGAGCCAGTACATACAAGCAACC
Organism: Arctium minus; assembly: GCA_954870635.1. Taxonomy (NCBI): domain Eukaryota; kingdom Viridiplantae; phylum Streptophyta; class Magnoliopsida; order Asterales; family Asteraceae; genus Arctium; species Arctium minus. The sequence continues at coordinate 62,902,865 of OX941085.1, forward strand.
GGGTTGTCTGAACCCGCAAACTCCTTAGGGTGACACCCCAGAAACGTCTTGTAGGTACACCCTTTAGTCTTCGATCTAATTCCCTCAGCGGATGGTTCTTCAATCGTTACCACATTCGGTCCACCCGACCCCACAATAACGTTTTCAGCCATAGTCTCGGGTTGACGGTTACTGACGTCTCGATCCTCTAGAAGTTTCATGAAAAAATCTTGCTGTTGGGTCATGGCCGAAGTCATGGCCAACTGTTGTTGAGCCAAAGCCGCATTCATGGCCAACATCATGTTATATCGAAGTCGGGTCTCCATGGTAACTTCCTCCATGATGGCGTCACCTGTGTTGAGGTTCCGACGTGGAACGTGCTCAGGCCCTCCTGCCAAGATTCTGGGTATAGGTATGTCATCGGAGGTTGCCCCCACCGGGGGTCGTACTGTTGCAGATTCCACTTCTGGTTGCCCTTCTGGCATGTTCGGTAATCTACTTCGAGTGTTTACCATTAAAATCTGTCATGCACGTACGAGAAATGGATTGAGAAAAGACTAAGCGAGTTGAACTCATTGTACGTACTACTACTTTCATCAATTATCATAATCATAGTAAACCAAGTATGCTCACGTAACAATGCATTCATAATAGCAGTAGCTAAGTGAAATTATGAACGAACCATACACAAGTATTCTGGTCACCATCATCACAACTTTCAATTACAGTAATTCCGTAATCCTAACGCTCTCCCCACCTAGGATTCCTACCCCAAGTGGACAGTGAAGTCATAAAGTCTAAAACTTAAGTCTAGATATGCTAAACAATACCTAGTTCACTTAAACTAAAGCTCTGATACCAACTTGTAACACCCTAAAAACAGGGATAACAAAAATCCGGAAAACGGACATGAGGTATACTAAAATTGCCATAGCAAGAGCCTCCCAAAAATGGGGAATATATATTTAAATAACCTGTTTAATCACAATTGTAATTTAACGAACAATAAACAACAACCAACTAATCTAATTTCTACATCTAGAAAAGAGATTACAAAAAGGGTTGTTGTCTATAGACCCAAACGGTCTATATCCAAAAGTATAACGCATCCATGTGCAATTCCCCAAGCTCTCACCCCAATGCAACTAAACCTGCTTAAGACCGCCACCGCTAGAACCTGAGATACACATCGACACCAAACAAGTGTTAGGCCAAAAAGCCTAGTGAGTTGAACAATAATAAGCATGCATGAAAAGGCATATTTCTTATCAGTAGTTAACCATAGTTCAACAAATGTGGAGTCAATAGGGGAGACCCATAGCACCAATCAAGTCCCACCCAAGAGTTGATATACCTTGATGCCCTTAACAAGGAACACCCCAAAGGCCCGGCCCACCCGAAGACTATCGCTAAGAAAATTCCCCGAATGGCGGAGGTCTAGGCACATACCATCACAGTGGCGCCCAAGACTATATCCTCCTAGTGTACTGACTTGGTTCGTCCACATAACATTTATATGGGGTCCTTTAGGTATATTTCAACCCACATAATTCAATACCAACTACGGGTATAATATTACCACCTTATCCTCATGATGTCTAACAAAAGACCCAATGTAAATCATGCTCATCATACATATAAACATATCACCAAAATGGTGTTCCAACTAGAATCATCATCATGCCCATATATGCATACATTTGACATATCAAGGTACCCACATTATGTATCTATGAGACAAATCCCAAATAATGATACATATAACAATAGTCATGGCAAATCACCCATATATATATGCATCTTCCAACTATTATCATGAAGAATCCCCAAACATTTGAACACATAGAGATAAAGTAACAAATAGGAGATTATGATGTGTATCTAGTTTTAACAAAGGGTTAGTAAACTCACAATCTAGGTTTTGAACCCGAAACCTAGAAAATATGGAAACCCTAGAAGTTGGAGGATGAACTTGAAGATGAGAATGAGACTTGGAGAAACCCTTGAATCTTCCTTGGAAATGAAGTTAATGCTTTAATCCAAAACTCAACCACCAAAGGATAGTATTTATGAGGGCTAGGGTTTGGTAAGAGAAGAATGGAGACTGAAATGGGAGCTCCAAAAATCGCAACCAAAAGATAGGTTTTGAGAGAAATGAGGTTAAAATCTGATAAGGGTTCATTTAAGGCACTGCACCCCGACGACGATAGTGCCCGGCGATAGTGCCCTTGGCACTATCGCGAGCACACACACACTTACGGTACATCTTCTGCGAGTATGCCCGACGATAGTGACAATTGTCACTATCGCGTGTCACTATCGCGAGACTCCCCCCCTCTAGGTACAATCCTGGTGATTGTGCCCGACGATAGTGACAAGGTCACTATCGCGCCAAGCTCATCCCAGCCCGAAAACTTAGCAAATTTCGAAAATGAGCACGAGGTCTAAACACATGCAATTATTATATTATTAGATAGCATCTTAGTCCCATAAATAAATATCATATGCATATATGAAAAACTCGTATTTTTAGATAAACACAATTAAAGTATTAGGGAACAAATACTTACCTTATAAATTTAAGGATGTTACACTTATTGTTTTTGAATTGGTTTCATAAGCTATGCTTACAGTTTCTTTTTCTCTTTTGGTGAGGATGTTTGGTTGTTTGGGTTAAAGAGTGCACAAAATCAAGGGGTTGTGCTTCGCCTTTTTTAACTTTGGAGTTGAGGTGGCAACTATTTGTAATAATGACATAAGGTGTAACAAATTGAGGCCATGAGATACAAATAATGCTTCTCTTTGGCACTTTTAATGAATTGGATGACTTCTTTTATGCTATAGACCAAATGTTGACTTTGCATGTGTTACGACTAAATTTGATGTTGTTGAGATTTTTTATTGCAAAGTGTTGGTGGTTGAGGGATTACCATTCTAGTCAAAGTGTTTTTGTTTAAGAGATGGAACTACATGTAGTGGGCTAAGTTTAATTAGTGGTCGGATAAAAAATATTCTGAAAATCATATTCAACAAAGGTGTTAAACTTAATGAATAAGGAAACTTACTATTGAAATAGGGCCTTTAATCAAATTAAAAGATTGTATGTTTTGGTTTTATAAAATTGTAGTATATTAATACAGATGTTTGATGTCCTCTTTCAACAGCCTTCAGTTGCAACACCTTTGAACAAATGAACAAAAATCATGGTAATAGCATCAATTAAGAGACCCCTATATTTATCACCATTACATGATAAATATCCCAACTATAACAAAACAAAGAAAACCTTTAGATACACATATAAGCTTTAATTTATATATACTCCTTCAAAAGATCCTTGATGGATCAAACCCCTTGATCCATGAAGATAAAGTTATTAATGCATAAACTTATGATCTGCATCATATAGACCAAAGAAATCAAAAAGTCGTAGAAATCATTAGAAGGAATCCAACAACAAGACATGTGATCTGAGTGGCTTAAAGTGAATGTTAATCATCCAAAGCATTGTCCAAAGCTCTGATCAATATACCCCTGAAATTTAGAATATATAGAGTGATCAACTTTTCAGACCATTATACTTTGCCATTTTCGGTTCAGAAATGAATGATTTGAACAAAAATAAGTCAAGTATAGTTGGTTCTCTAATTGGTAATTGATTATACACTATATATGGGAAGAGAGAATCATCAACAAAATTTATATTTGACAAGTTCCCTTCCCCTCGTAAAAAGAGGGAATGTTTTATCATTTTTACCTTTTGCATAATCTTTCAGAAGCTTGTCTTGTCTATAGGAAAGATCAAGATACTGCTTAATGTGCTTAGTCGCTTTCTAAATAAGTAAAAAAGGTGAAACGATTACAAAAATGCAGATTAAGGTAACTTCAAGTTAATCTTGTTAACTAAATAATGCACAAAAAATGAGTAAACTATCATCTATTTTAATAGTGATGGAAGATAATTCATGGGTGAAAGCTTTAAATGTTTTAGATTGTCCATTGAGTAAAACATTAGCATATAACTTTAATTGGTGATCGTAGATCCATAACCAGTTGCATTAAAGAACTATTACAAGCAAATAGATAAGTCTGCAGATTATAGATCCAATCATTACCTAGAATTAGTCAACGGATAATTTCGATAACTGACGATGATCTTTTTGCCTTTAGATTCAACAACAGCCATTATTTCTATCTTACACCAGAAACCAACAAGAAACCTGAAGTAGGAAAAAAAATGTGAGGCACTTGATGATAATCATTCAATATTAACTAATTTAATTTCTTTATTATAATAGTAAGGGTAACCAACTGCAACTTACTTGAATTGTGAAGACAACATCTTTCCCCAATTTCTTCATAGCACATCTATCTCACTATCTCCATTACAGAACTTGTACCCACTTGTTGGTGCATATTCGAAGTAGGATCTCATGGAATAGAGTTGTCACTTATGATTTTGGTTTGAAACATCTTGATTTAGGACAGTTCAAGAATAACTTCAAGAACATTAGGAAAAGTATTGATTTTAGGACACCTAGGACTCCCTTTATTATATCTTCTAATCTTTGAGCCTTGAAGCTTCTTTCTCCCTTACAAATTACCCATTGACAATTAACAGACTCAATAGTTACTCGAAGACTTTCGGCTTGTATCGATAAAAGTTTAAACACAGGTCATACATATCGGCAACCAACTAACATGATACAAGATTTTAAATTTGCCAAAGAACCTTCAGAAGTTCAACCAAGAAGAAAGTGAATTTGATGCCTTCCCATATCTCCTTTTTTTTCTCAACAATATCCACATTCATCTACAAATTTAGCACCAAGAATAAAATAATAAGAAACCAAACAAGTAGAGAAGGAAAACAATTACATCATCTAGAAATTTCTTCTCTTTCAAAAGACAAAACCACAAGTTTCAAAAGTGACTTTTTGTCTCATTGGAAATTTTTAACAAAAACTTGGTATTTATTACAAAAACAAAAGAAATTTAAGAAATTTAAGAAATTTAAAGGAATATAAGGGTAAAAAAGATGAAAGCATGAAACAATAAAGAAAAACAAACGCCAAAATAGAGGGCTTTGTCTATATGCTTTATATGATAGCATAGATACACAAACAGAGGCAATAACATATTCACAGTTTGGTTATGTGATTGTACACCGTCAGCAGGCAACCAATAGAAAGAACCAACATGTAAATACCGAATTCTTAGTATTCAAACCTCACAAATTCACCAAAAAGTGAAAATATTCGAAACAAATGCAAAACATACCAGTAGCAACAACAGTAATAGCGGTTGTCGATTCTTCTTTCGTCGTTTAAGACACCATCTCAGATAAATGTTTATGTTTAAATTGGAAAAGTTGATCAGTCGATTTAGGGTTTTGGTTGGCAAAAGATGGAAGTATGCAATAGGAAAGAAAAACAAATGCAAAAACATACCAGTGAAGAAGACGAACGTATAAAACATTGACCTAAAAACAAGTCCTAATTGGTTCTTGAAGAAAAAGAACATGAGCACTTGACAAAAATATTACCCAGAACATGAGTTGAGAGAGAGAAACTTGAGGTTCATGTTCATTCTTTGTCCAACTTCTTTCGGATTCATCTTCAACACTTACAGTAAGAGGACGAATATCGACGGAGACGACGGAGAGAACAACTATGTAAATGAGTCCAGGTTAGAATCATATTAGAAATTGAGATTAGAAATTGAGATTAGAATCATATTAGAAATCGAAACCACAAGAAATATATTTTCTTGTTTCAAATTTTTGGGTATATGAGGAATAACCAGATGGGTTTTGGTTGAGAAACACACAACTTACCTACGCTGCAGGCCTCGTCCAAGATCTGAACATGGACTACATCAACCGTTGATCACAGTGCTTATAAAGTGGGGGAGAAGGAAATCGATAATGGAAAGAAGGAAATCAGAAGAGATGGATTGAGAAGGGAATCGATAACGGAAAGAAGGAAATATAGAGCGTGATGTAACACCCATAATTTCCTAAAGATCGTTCAATGATCAGTCAAGGAAACAGTCAACGATCGGCCGAGAAAAACGGTCGGGGAACGGTTTATCACGAGGGGTGAGAAGGCGCATTAGGTGACACGCGCGGCTTGGACCGCGGCCTTAAGCCGCAGCTAGGCCCGTGTAAGTCACTGTGATCCGTGACTCACGAACACGCGCGGCTTGGTCAACGCCGCGGGAAGCAGTATGGACGATTTAAACCCCGTTTTTAGGGCTTTCTCTCATTTTGCTTCCACACCCCATTTCTCTCCTCCTTGGTGCGATTTTTGGGGGCTATGTTTTCAGATTTGGAGCAGCCATGAGGAATTTAGCCTAAAGAAACACAAAGGTTTGGTATTTGGAAGCTTGGATTTGAAGAGTTGGAGGGCTCCTTGGATGGTTTTGGATGGAGAGTCTCAATATCTTGAAGTGGTAAGTGTCCTTAAATATTCCAAGCTTTAGTATAAGGATCTTTGTAGATCTAAAGGTTTACTTGTTGTTGGTTCATTTCTAGAGTTGAGGAAATGAGTTATTTGGAAACCCTAACTCATTCTTGAAGATGACTTAGAAGGAGTGGAATCTACACTATTGGAGGCTAATGATGGGGTTTGGAACCTAGGTTTAACTTAACCTAGCAAGGTGAGTTCAAGTTGATTTGTGAAAACGTTGTTCATGCCAAAATGTCCATTTTAAACCAGTGTTTTACATGAAATTATCAAGGTTTGAGTTATTTAGTGGGTTTTGATTATTTGAAGTGTTTAGCTTTATAAAAATTGTAAAACACCCATGATTGGGATTTTTGGGCATTTTGATAAAAATAAGTCATAAATGAAATTGTTTGATGATTTATTACATAAATGGAGATTATTTGGTCAAAAATGCATTTTTGATGTTTGCTGGAAATATGCATTGTTTATGAAATGGGACGTTTTGAAGGTACAAATGTGTGAGTCCTTTGATTTTTCGTCATTCTCGACCTTGTGAACATTTTAGAAATTGTAAACCTTTTTGTTTTGGGTCGAAGGCCAATTGTGATTTGAGAGACAAATATTTTGGGAAAAGATGTATTTTGGATTATACAACCATATTGGCTCGCGTATTTTAGCCAAACGTTTATTATGCCTTTTGGGGCTTGATTTATACTCAGATGAGTCTTGGAACATTTGTTCAGTTTTAGTAGCTCGATAAGGAGCCTTTGACGTATGGTGTACTTAGTTGCATCTTATTTGAGAGTTACATGTTTTGAATGCGTTAGTTCATTCGTTGGAGTCATGTAACATTTTAGATTGTAATGCATTTGATCCATAGGCATATGAGTCAGTCAGTTGGTTTAGTTGGGAACTTTATCCCTGTTTTGGGACTGAAAATTATTTATGGCTAGCGGGAGCTCGAGGTATAGATCGTGGGTGGTTGAACTCGATGCCCGTGTAATCCAGTCTGGTTATTCATCGTCGAATTTAGTGTCCATGTTTGAAGTCTAGTGAGTGGTCCCCAAGTCATGTTTTTATGTAAGCTTGTGGTAGTGCTCTACAGATCCGTATACGGAGCTAAGTCTTGCGGTGGTGCCCATGGTGAGCCGGATACGGGCACTTGTGGATTTTGTGGTGACTCTCATCTAGAGGTTGAGTAGACACTAGGGTCATTTGGGTACCTTGCGGTGGTTGCTCGGTACGGAGCCGTATACGGGGATCCATGGCTCTATGTGAAGCTCGAGAACATCGATAAGTAGCTTAACTTTGTGTGTTTGCCACATTTGATGGAATTCGGGTCTCCCCCGTCACCAAAAGGTGTTGTTTTGGGTATTGAGTTTTATTATCCATGGTTTCGGTGACGTTTTGTATGTATGGATTTTATCCATGGTTTATGGGTTGAGTATTACGTCCCACCCGTATTTTGGGTGTTTCGGGATATAAAGTTTTATCCGTGTTTCATAAATTGGGAGTTCGATTTCTATTCTCATTTTGAGTGAGTTTTGGATTGAATTTAATTTACGAAAGAACGTTTTATGTTGGGATCTTCGTCCTTAAAATAGTTTAGATTGGAAAACGTTTATATTGGTGTTTCCTATCCTTTTTATTTGTCGGCATGTGCAACAGGTTCCGGTTGGGAATAGTTCTAGTGACACTGTGAAGAGAGGATTGATAGTTGTGTGCTCGATGAGTGCTTAGCTTGTTGAAGTCTTCCGCATTTGTTTTGGGAAGAGCAACTTGTGTTTGGGGTTAAGTAACACCCGACTTCGGTTTAGTCCTTGTATATTATTGGAGTTTATATTTGTTGAGGTTAGTTATAGAATTTTACTCTTGAGGTATTCGAAGTTTTGAATTTTAGGAGGAAGTTTTGTTCCTTATTCTGATGTTATATCAAAAAATTTAATTAGTTGCTCTTACCAAATTTGAGGGTGTTACACGTGAATAGGCAGGAAAGATTATATGGGGAAGATGGATTTGAGCTAATCGTCATCTTGTGATTTGGGAGTAAGGATGGAAACGGAGTGGTTATTAAACGGGCAAGCATCCTGCGTCCCCGACTATAACATCCCAGGCTAACCGCACAAGATATTGTCCGCTTTGTCCACACACCTGGGATCTTACACCAACCCTTTTTTAAACCCCTTGTCCCCGACCCCGACCCCTTTTAAACACCGGCGGGTTTGGGGGAAAGGAATCCCCGACGGGTTTGGGGAACCCGTTGGGTATCCGTTTAGTAAAAAACAATGTGTTTTAAAATTACAATTATAATAAATCGTCACTATATTAATTACTAAATTGAAATACCATATATATTTGCCATTTAGTAATAAATAGACATATTTTCATGTATTTATTTATGCACACACTATATACATATATTAAAAAAATTAATAGGGGCCGGATTAGGGGCAGGTAATGCCATCCCCAACACCGCCCCGTTACCCATCAACCCGGGGAATCCCCGCCCTGTTTACCCCAACGGATAAAATTTACATCTCTATTTGGGAGAGAATGAAGAGTCACATCGGGAAGGAGAGTGTTTGTCTGATCTTTTTAAGCGGGTACCCAACCCTAACGGGTAAAATTTCCATATTTTGGAGAGAATGAAGAGTCACATTGGAAAGGAGAGTGTTTGTCTGATCTTTTTAAGCATTAATGTATTGTACATGGTGTATAAAGAACTTAAAAGGTAGAATTTTAAGTAAGGTGCATCAAGAAGTAATACTTTATGCATCAAAATCTGTTTTTAAGAGTTTTGTCCAAATGCTTTATAATATAGTATAGATGTTATAATTATTTATTATTTAGTAATCAAAGATTAAAGTATTAAAATTAAAGCACTATTTTTTTCTATAAACTTTTGTATTTTTACCGTATGTTTTTATCTTCTTATATTAATTAATCCAGTGGCTTGATGATAGTCTCACGAAGATTTAATGGGGGCCTATTTTCAAAAAACAAAGAAATCTAATGAATCGTAGGTCAACGTCTCATACTAGGTAAATATTGATAGGGTCAGAGTTTTCTTTTTTACTTACCGAGTAAGATTTTTTATTCTTGTTATGTCTCTTATCGAGTAAAATTCTCGGCATTTGTCATACTCACCCGTTAAGTGTTTGGCAACCTTTTAAGCAGTTGACATTTATTGGGTAAAAAATGCTTACTAACAATCGTAGGGGCCTTTTACCAAACTCTTATAGAATGTCACTTACTTTATCGAGTAACCATGACAAAGACCGAGAAGCTTACCCGGTAAACGCTTGTTGGGTATTAGTCTACCATAATGTCCCACATAGGAAATTCTTATAAACTTTTGTGAGTTTATATGTTCAAACTTACACTAGTTAACAAATTGGAGAAAGGTCCATGGAAGGAGATTTAATCGGGCTTTAGTGAGGAAATACCTAATCTTTAATGGTCAAAAGATTGGACATTGGGCTTTAATGACTATTAAAATGAGATTTTTGCTAAAATCAAAACACAGAACCCGACCCGCATGGGATTCCGGAGCAGTTTTCTGGTAGTTAATGATGGTTGGAATGTGAAGGTATAAATACCTTCATTTCCCTCCATTTTTTGGCACAAAAATTCTCCTCCATTTCTCTCAATATTCATATAAGGATTCATGAAACGTATTATCAATTCGATGGAATTGGATTGACGCGCATCAATCCGATTAGATAGTTGTATCCTCAAGATGACGTCCGATCACCAATGTACGATTGGGGGCGAAATTTCGTCTTAGGACACTGCTTGACGGAGACCTCTATCGGACGCTTTTTTCAAAGGATTCGATTTCATCATAAAGGTTCTATTTATTTTACCTTCATTTGGTTCAATTTTCTTAAAATCTCTTATTATAGAATTATTTTCTTATGTATCATTGGATTGGTTCTAACAACACTTACTAGGTAAAGGACGTTTACCAATAATCTATTTTGATGGCCAAAAATGTTACCTGATGAGGTAAGTGAGGGTGATGATTGATGTCGGTAAGCGCTTACACAATAAACGACCCCTTGCTATGTCATTTTGATGGCCAAAAAACTTACCCGGTATCTTTAACCCAATACACACTTAGGCCACGATTATTTTGCAAACCAGTAAAAAGTTACAACCCTTACAACCTTCATCTAAACCGTCTGATGCATTTGGATTCTCATTGATTCTGTAAATGAATTTACGTGATTCCATCGAATTTTGTTGAATTTATGCAAAATACGTCAATGCACATAACGGTTCATGTGATGTATCGGATGAAAGTGGTACATTCATGAAACAATATGTATTCCATGGCATTTAATGAAATATTATGCATGAAACCAGTAATCATTGATGTAATTACGTAATAAATTCATTGTCTACATAATAAATCGGCTAAAAGAATGGTATACATGAAGGTTGCACGGATTGTAATCTTTCACTTGTAAAGCCTTTGGGGTTATGGAGCACTGGTAAAGCCTTTGGGGGATGTAGTGGAAGATCTCATCTACCTAGGGTTCAAATCCAGGCGCTGCCAAAGCTCTTGTGGCCATGGAGGTTCACCTGCGATGACTCCAGGCCATTCGTGGTCGCCCGGGAATTAGTCGGTGCACGTAAGTTGGCCTGGAAACCCACGGTTACCAATATATATATATATATATATACATATATATAGGGGAGCGATCAAATGAAAACCACTCTAATTTTGAAAACCGTGGAAACCCTCAATTTTATTGGTTAAGTTAATGAAATTGTTTCATAAAATTGTTTAATTTGATGAAATTGTTTCATATAATTCTTTTATTGATGAAATTGTTGCATATATTTGTGTTTTTTATGTAAAAATGAAACAATTTCATCAGAATGAGAAAAATAGATTAAACTACATAAAAAAACACAAATATATGAAACAATTTCATTAATAAAAGAATTATATGAAACAACTTGATCATATTAAACAATTTTATGATCCAATTTCATTAATTTAACAAATGAAATTGACGGTTTCCAAAGTTTCCAATTTAATATGGTTTCCAATTGAAACCATATATATATATATATATATATATATATATATATATATTTCACTGGTCGCAAAATAAACCACCCCTACACACTTATCCGATTAACATTTAAATCCTAAATTTTTTATAAAATATATCTGAATTTTCCTAGAAAAAAGTGTTGAACAGAATGCAACATTTGTTGGGGACCATGGAAAAGGATAGATTCGAACCCTTCCAAAACACTAATATATAGCAGCACAAAGAGACCTCCCCAGTACACGCTACATATATATATATATATATATATATATTATATAGAGGAGGGTTAATTTGCAACCCGTTAAAAGGTTGCAAACTTTGCAACCCTAATCTTAACCCTCCATCTATCATTGATTTTCTTTTTTTTTCTTTTTTTTTTAAATACCGATTAAGGGCTGTTTAGTCATTTGTAAATTGGAATTATCTTAATTATTATTTTAATTCATATATAATTTTATTATTTTCCTATTTTAATTCATATATAAAAGTGATCGCTCCTTATAATTGGGAAAAACACCTAGTGCATAACTTTGTGTCATTAATATTAATATTTTTCATATATATATGTGATTATTTGTCGGTATAGAACAAGTTCACTACATGTTTTACGTACCAGATCCATGTCTTTTAGCTGAATAGCATCGCTATTGTTCCTTGTTGCCAGCGACAGGTTTCGTCTGAACCATGCATACATTTTTGGCAGCTTTATATTCCTGTTGGTCAGATGAAGATCACCCTGGATGTTTTTTTAAACAAGTTTTTTTTTTGTTAGTGTTGACATATTTTTAGTTGAAATTATTGTATTATCTTGAACAATGATCTTGGTGTGCTTACCACGACATTTGTGTTGAAGAAGTAACGCTTAGGGGAGTCCCGATTTCGGTAGCGTTCTTCATAGTTTAACACCGATGCCCATGCGTCTATGACACTCCTTTTTACTGAAATGTTTGTTGCCAAGCTCTCCATTGCAACTCTACTCATGAATGTGTCATCATTCCCAATGAAAACGTGATCCCTACGTGTAACATTAAGCTTTGTGTTATCCATTAATATCTTCAATTTTTATTTTATGTCACAAGATCAAAATTAGTTGAAAGACTTACAGTGTGTCTCCTAGTGCTGCTAATGCCCATTCATGAACACGTTTTTCTTCTGTAGTCACGTTGAAATCAACACATCGTTGGACATACGGGGAACGGAGATGATCTCCCGGCTTCTTCAATCTTCTGTTTTCCCGCAGTTCGTGATGTGGTGACACAACATTATGGATTGTGTCTTCGGTATCATTGAAGAATATGGTCATTGGTATCGGTGAAAATGTAACAGCCTTCTTGCCTTTGTCTTGACTACCTTGGCTGCTGCATGCCTTCATTGCCGAATTGAGAGTGTGGAGTTGGTCTGGGGTGTGGGCAGTATCGGATTGTGACTTCATGGGGCTAATTCCTAAATCAAATGTAGGGGCTTCCACTCCGAAATCTTGTGAGTTGCCTCTGGCGGAATATTTCTTTTCCTCTGATTTTTGCACTTCATTCTCAACTGATTCACATACTTCTGCCACAAACGACGGTGATTCCCAGCAAGCATCTATTTTGGCACCGTCATACTCTTCCTCGAAAACAATGATTGCCATGGGATTATCTATCACTGTTTTTTCAGTTTGTTCTTCTTTTTCTCTTTGATTAGTTTTCCAGCGGTTGCTGTTAAACATCATATCCAAATCTGTTTTATATTTATTGAAGGTAGGATCATCCGGGAATCCTATTGTTGCACTCTCGAGCCACCTTTCTGCTTCAATCTTTGCATTCGTAAGTTGTTTCATCAGCAAGTCCAAGTATCCCACATATTCCTGTACATGTAATGACGATGCATGTTATGTTTCTAGAGTTCACGAATTTCATCAATAAAATAAACTACTAACCTCTTTGCCTAGGTTCTCTGGAGGTGTGTGGTACTTGGCTGGATTCTCCTCTGAAAAAAGGCCTCCTTACTTGGTATTTTGGTTTTATCGGAAGTAATCCGAATCCGCCATCCTCAATTTCGGTTGTTTCCCGTTTCCTCAGATGACCCATATTCCATACTGTAAGGGCTGTCAAATTTGAATCTACTTGAACTTTCTCACTAATAGTTCCTTCGACGTACAACAGCTGTATTAACATCAATTCTTTAGTTTTTTGATTTTGATTACATTGTTTACTATATCATGCAATTTTTGTATTGTTTGGGTTTAAAGAAATTCTTACAGTGAGATAAGTAAGTGGTCCAGCATAGAAGCACATGTCATTGTCTCTTCTCCACTTGTCCTTGCTCGTCTTCAACTTGTCGAAGATGTATTTGCTCCAGTCTATTTTGGTTAACATTGACTCATTCTTTATCTTCGCTATGAAACTGAGGTTGCAACTTCCCATGCTTTTACAGTCTGCCATAAGGTTTACAAACAAAACAAGAAGTTCAATTTGAACATAAAATCCGACTCGTTTTTTTTCATAATAAGGTTCATAACATCGGTCGGCCTTATGTTTAGCTTATCGAATTGTTTTCTCCAGTCCTTTGTTAGTTTCAAGCCGAAACTTCTGTCATCTGAGTCCAGTAGGTCTATCCCCCCTATTGGTACTCCTAAAATTTCATGTACCGATTGTACAGATAGTGATATACTGCCGGTGCGCAGATCAAGTTGCATTTTCCTAGTGTCAAGCATGTCTACCACAAAAAATCCTAACTTTGATGGAACCCCAGATATGGTCATTTCTAGCATTTTTCCTAACCCCAGCTCTTTAACAGCTTTCTCTTGGTCTGGTGTCAAAGCCTTTATTGTATCATGAAGAGTTTTTGGGGAGGTCCTGGTATGCAGAGTTGCGAACTTGATCCTTTTTCTTGATGAATCAGGTGTTCCGCAGTTGGTGGGCTTCCTTTTCTTCTCTTCATCTTTCCACCCTTTATCGGCAACGCGTTCTGCAGCTGTGTTTGAACGATCAGGAATCCCTGGAATTTTGATTTATTTTTGGCGTTGGTAAATTGTTAATAGTAATAAATTATATGAAATGAGTTGTGTGTTTTAACTACCATCTGGTTTTGGCGTTGCTTTACAGTCACAGTGTTTTCCCTTATCATCCTTGCTCTCTTTCTTCGGTGTTGATTCTGACAGCACTTGAGCTTTTTCTTCATTTGCTCTTGACGTGCTTCTAGTCGATCTAGAAGAACTCCCTATTTCAATGATTGGTACTGTTTTGAAGTCGGGGTCATCTTCTGGAAATAATATCATTAAAACACTGAGTTAAGTTATGTTTTTTACTAAGGAATCAAACAGAAGTTGATTTATTCATGCAATGGTTAATCGGATTACCTGGCTTCTTCTTGTTTTTCGGGCTGTACGCTTTGAGTGGTTTGTCTTTCTTTTTCGACTCCTCTCGATCTTTTCCTTTAATTTAAGGATGAATTTAAGATTGTTAACACATTTATTTATGTTGTTGCAATCAAATCCAAATATTTGTGTTGGCTTTGTTGTGGTACGTGATACCTTTTTGTGCTGCAGTATCGTCCTCTTTGTCTGCCTTCGTTAAATCATGCATGAGTATCTCCACATTTGTTTTTTGATTACATCAAAAAGTTTAAATTGGTAAATGTAGTAATATACGTTGTTTCATTACCTTTTTCAGTAATCTAGTAATGGATATGCTCGGTTGATTATTCTTTTCGTAATTTCTATCCTGTGTGGTAGCTTTCTTTTAATCATGATATGTGATCAATGTATATGTTTTCATTGATGTTGAAAATTTATTTTGATGTTCAATTTTTTTTATGCCAGGTATGTAAGCTTCCTATTATTTCGTGTTTTGTGAAGTGTGCATGATGTAGATGATATGGATGGGTGCCTGATCATGAAGCCTAATTCAATTGACATTTGTGAAGTGTGTATCATTTTTTGAACCCTGTGTTTGTATTATCATGAATTCGAATTCAGGGGATCACATAATATATTTCATGAATCTTTATTCATGCTTATTATTGCATGATCATAATATCATGATGATTGATTAACATTAGAACCAGATATGACATTTTGATCAACCTTATACCAATTTGTGTAATGTTCTTATATTTTGTAGAAAAAATTCCCCATCCCACTTACTGAATTATGTTGTTTTTAGTTTTCCTATTTAGATTAATATGTTCTTGAAAAAGGAATGTACATTTTTACTTTTTCAGGGAGGGTTAATACTTAATGTTCTTAAATCAATCATCTAAAATGTAAAGATTCAATTTCAAAATATATACTCACTTGGTCTGCATGTATGAATTCGTCCCAAGTATAAGCTAGAAAAAAGGTGTTTTTCAAGATTTAATATATTGTTGTGTCAGATTTGGTGGTTTTTTAAATACCTTCATTTTCGTGTTTCTGGATATCATCTGACTGCGTATTGACCATGGCTTGCTCCCTGTCAACGATCAGAGGCTGTTCGTTTTGATTGTTGTCGGTGGTAACTGCAATTTCTTCTTCATCAGAGTCGAAATCAATCATTATTGGGGTTGAGGCAGTGTTCTTGAAACGAGAGAATGAGTACTTCAGCATTATTCTTGCGCTCTTTCTTCTCCCTGCGAATAAGTATTCAAAAACCCTAGTTATGCATCATTTGCAAAGTTTCAGAAATAATATATATTGGAGAAAAGGAGTTCACCTCGTTTTCGCTCAGCCATTTCCATGATTTGGTTGAAGATTTAACTTTCTGAAATCCTTCGTTCAGTTTTTTGCGGAAACTGAATCAAGATGATGAGAATTTCACGGGAGTGGGTTTTTTTTTTATTCACGTCTCCATGTTTAAACAGATGATTCAAAAAATGGAATTCCCTATTATACCCTTTAGCGCGCATTGAAAGCCAAAAAAAAAAAGAAAAATAAATTATAATTTAGGATGTTAATCATCTCATCTGAGCCGTTGATTTTTAAATCAATGGTGGAAAATGGGGTTTTAAGGATTGCAAGAATTGGTTGGGGTTTTATAATAAACCACCCCTATATATATATATATATATACAGGGGTGTTTTATTTTGAAAGTGTAATTAATCTTGCAACCCTTGAAACCCAATTATATACCATAGATCTGATTTTCAACGGCTAAGATGAATTCAGCATATTCACCATTAATAATTACATTTTTAATTTCTTTTTCCCCTGATAAAACAGGCGCTAAAGGGCAAAATTGGAATAAAAAAATTTCAAAAATCAAAAAATCATAGAAATAATTATCCATCTTCATCGAATCGCGGTGAATACGGTAACCTTCATTCGGTTCGCAGAAACCGCTCAACTACTGCAAATCAGTTTTCAGATTGAAATTCATGTCCATGGCAGACCGCATTCGAGGTAGTTCTTACTCTTAGTTCTAAGAAATTTCATTTAAGATGAATGCACACTAACTAGGGGTATAATTCTTCAACAAAACTGCACAATAAACACAGGCAGAAGAAAGAGCGCTAGAATCATGTTGAAATATTAATTCTCTCGCTTCAAGAACACAGCAGAAACTCCGATCGTATTGGATATCGAATTTGATGACGAGAACACACCAGCAGCAAACCCCCACAACAACCATGAAGAAACTGTGAAGAACAAAAACGAGGAAATGCATGTTGATGAAACAGAGATCACAGAGGCAGATTCACAAAATCAAGGTATGGAATCAAAACAGAAAATGAATACGATTGATTGAATTAATGTGGGAGTGAATATTATCTTTGCCTATAAAATCTGAACCCCAATTAATTTTCAAGAAAATAACCCAAACTCTAAAATCAAATTTTCCAGAACAAATGACCCTGAGATAACTACATTGGGCTCTTCTTCCTGGAAATTTTAACATCTGGTGGGTAATGGCTATTTTTAATCATGAGCATAAATCTTCATTTTTTTACACTTCTTTAAATAAAATCAGCATGGAATGAGAATATATTCACTGAAATTAAAACCTAAAAAAAGAAAAAAAATAAGAATTATCTGGGGTTATTGAGAAAAAAAAAGCCAAATGGTTAAGAATCAATATGCACATAATCATGAAATTCAATTCATGAATGTATGTCATTGAATACCTATTCGGCAGAAGGATAAGTGTTACAATCAATCGAAGAAGAAAACTAACAAACAACACAAATTACATTCTAACACCAACTTTCAGTCAATATATTCAAGCTGATAATATATTCATTTGAACATATTCATTGTCCTCATGTCCACATAATATAACATTCTTCAAACTTCATTTTTCCATTGGAAAAACAACATTTTCCATTGGTAAAACATGCAGGTGTTGAGAGACTAATGCAAGAATTGAGAATGGATAAACAACAAGGCAATAACACGGAAGGTGAGTTACAAACTTTCTGCTTTAAAGTTATGAACTTTTATAACATTGCAACATCATTTTGAAGGAAAAACTCGAGAAGATGCGTTGCCGAATAAGAAGCCACTGCAATCATATTCAAGAAGAAATAAAAAGAAGACAGGTACACACCTCAATTACGTAAAGACGTTATGTAATTAACAATACAAAAAACTTTATAAAAAAAATAAATCAATTTAATTACACAGTGAAAATCCCGGAGGACAATGACTTCAAAACAGAAGATGTGATAGTGATTGGGAGCTCATCTCGAAGCACCTGTAGCACCACAAAGGCGAATGAAAATAGAGCAAGGCCACCAGTATTGAACACCCATGGGGAGAAGGAGACAATTAGAGAAAGTAATACCAAACCTAAGACAGAAGGTATAAAACCCTTACCTTCAAAACAATCACTTCATTTACTTCCAAAAAATTTATGCTTTCATATGTCAAATTGTTTCTACAGGAAGTACATTTCAAGGATGGCCAAGCAACAACCATACTAAGAGAGACACAACAGAAGAAATAGAGAAAAAACGGAAACCCATCATCGGGGAATCAAGCAATTCAGATAGAAAGAGGACCAAGTTTGGAAATCTTAGGACCCGTACATCACCCCATACTTTACATGACATCATAAAAGGATTAACCGTGAATCAGAAAAAGGCAGTTGACGAACTAGGATTAGGATCATTGGTACAAATGGGCTTTGAATGGGGTTCCATCCAAATTAGGCTTCTTTGTGGTTGATAAACTAGACACTAGGAACATGCAGCTACATCTAAACACTGGTCGTATTGCGATCACTGTTGAGTCTGTGCATGACCTCCTAGGCCTGCCCATGGGGGGAATAGATATAGCAAACACAGAAGATAGGACTTTTGGGCTAAAGTTGACAAAAGAATGGCGGAAACAGTTCGATAAGCTGATCATTAGGCCCACAGATATCATGAACTTTATATTGAAAGAAGATAACAATGATTTCATGTTCAAGATGAATTTTCTGGTGTTATTTGTTAATCTCATGGCAGATTGCAATAGCATGGGGAGTTGCAACCTTGGTTTCATTGCAAAGCTGAAAAATGAAAACATGGTGACACAGATTGACTGGAGCAAATATGTATACGAGAAGATAAAGACGAGCAAAGATAAATGGAGGAGGGACAATGATATGTGCTTTTATGCCGGACCTCTCACTTATCTCACCGTAAGTTTTTAAAATACCTTCACTCATATCGCACAAATTGTTCTTAATTGATCATATGCATTGTTATAAACTATGAAAATGATTAAATATATATGGATCAAAAATCAAACCACTGTTTAAAAAAATGGGTCCAGTATAATATGGAAAACTAACAAATATACACACACAACACACAGCTACTGTATGTTGAAGCAACACCTAGTGAAAAGGTGAAAGTGGAGAAAAAACACCCGGCCTTAACAGCCTGGAATATTGGTCTTCTACGAAAAAGAGAGACTATAGAGCTTAAGGACGGTGGTTTTGGTCTGCTTCCAATAAAAGAGTCATACAAAGTGGCTAGCAACTTAAACCGAGGAGAAGTTAGAGGAGTACCTCGCACCCCACCGAAGAATATATCAAAAGAGGTAAGCAAAGTGGATTAAATATAAAAAGATATTAAATTACAATACAATTAGTAACTACTTTAATAATCGTTAACAGGAATACATACGTTTCATGGAACTAAAGATGAAGCAACTGGAGAATGCCAAAATGGAAGCAGAACGGTGGCTAGAAACAACAATATCAGTGTTCAAGGATGATCCATCATTTGATAAGTACAAAACATATATGGAGAGGCTATTCAAGACTGGACGATGGAGTACACCCACTAAAAATACCGATTTAGCAGGGGAAGAAAAAGAGAAAGCAGATTCAATGGCTATAATGATGGTAGAGAAGGTAAATCCGCTGGAGGCGTTTGATGCATGTTGAGACTGCCCAAAATTCGTGGCGGAGGTGGATGAATCAGTCGAGAAGGAAGTGCATAATTCTGAGCTAAAAAAAAAATTTAGATATCAAAGGAACCAAGATATTGGGGTCGATCCTCCAACCTTCGACTTGGGAATAAGTCCAGTAAAGAACGTCAATGCATCAAAATGCAATACACCAGACAAATATGCTCATACCTCCGTGATGAAATCGAGCAGCAGCCAAGTGTCGAAAGATAAAGGCAAAAAAGTTGTTACATTCTCACCAATCCCGATGACATCATACTTTGATGATTCAGATGATGAAGAGAGTCTGGAAGAACCCCTAGAGACATACACATGGCAACGCAAACGATTAGTAAAGCTGGGAGATCCCTTGCATTCCCCGTTCGTTCAACGATGCGTAGGATTCAACGTTACAAATGATGACAAGAGAGTTCATGAATGGGCCTCATCAGCTTTCGGCGATAACTTGTAAGTCATCACAACTCATTCTCGATCCAATATCCACATTAAATAATAATAATTAAAATGAAATACCCGAATTTAATACTCTATAATTGACCATAAAGGGACTACGTTTACTGTGGTGGAGATGATACAAAGATGAATCGTGTTGAAATGGAAAGCCTGGCAACCAACATATCAATTAAGAGACGGGTAATTGATGCTTGGTCATCGGTGCTTAACTACGAGGAACGGTACAGAAACCGAGACTCACCAAGGCGGTACTTCTTCAACACCAACGTTCTGGTACACACAAAAACTACTGCATAATTGCCATTTTTTTTACAACAATCACGAGACCCACTTCAACACAATTCCATACACTCACTTTAAAATATGACAATGGTTAGGGTGAATTTCAACTAAGCAGTCGTTCAATAAACTTGGGAAAGACATATGCTTGGTTCCAAAGAAATATGGCATCGGCAACCAGACCCAACTCAGCAGCAATGCGATTGAAAGACATAGATTTGGTATGTGATATCTCCATACAATTAAATATGGGTAAAACATCCTTTCTTTAAGTTCAAACCGTAATTAATAAAAATATTCCTTAGGTATTCTTCCCTATGATCAAGTCTGAACACTTTTATGTGGTCGTGTTCAACCTCAAAACTGCCGAATCACTCATCATCGACAACACATTCGCCAAACCAATGGACGATGAGAAGCTGATGAAGAGTTATGGATATGCAACCGACATATTGGTATAATATACAAACTCTATCTATTTATATGTTTTCATTTATTCCACCCAACCGCTGAACCTAAATAAGAAATTATTAATAAAATGCAGCAAATGTTGATGATCAAACATTTGGACACGATCGGGCATCCGGCTGGAAGACAACTGGAGGAAGTATCACAAGTGAGGATGCAGATGGAGTGGCAAACACATCACAACTTTCAGGACAGTGGTGTATTTGCCATGAGAGCTATGGAAACATTCATGGGAGATGTGAAGAATTGGAAACCAGGATTTGACACGTCCGAAAAGAAGCAGGAAACACAAATTCTGGACATGAAAATGAAGTATGTCTCAAAGATACTTCTCTGCAACTTCAATCGGAAGAAGGCATACGTCCAATCAGAGGTCGCAAAGTTCTTTACAATTCCTCAAAATGTTCGTTCGGACATACTCAAGCACGCGAAAGAGGAACGGTGGGAAAGGATCATGAATTAGAATACATTTCAAAACTTTTAATCTACCTTAAGACTTAAGTATGGTATTTTGCTTTAACAGACTATGTTCTTAGGCTTTTTATAATTATGCATCCTTTCTATCAATGGTATTAATATCACGTTTTCGTATCCTGGGATGCGTTAGTATATGTCATCATATGTGAATCTTCATATTGAATTATAAAGAATGAAATGCACTTTGAAAATCTTTTCCGTCACATTCAGTATAGAAATACACGATGATGAATACTAACATTTTCATGAAAGAGATTTCTTGGGATATCATGAATCCGTATTCATATGATGATACAATTAACTTTCCATACAGATGGTTAATATGCATTAATCTATTCCGGGCGCAAAAAAGAATTACAAAATATATTCTTAGTCTTTTTAAAATTCAAGACTTATCCATGCTTACTAACAATTTTATTAAACACAAGTTATATTATCCTCCAAACAATTAGACCCTATATGCGAATCTTCATATTAAACTATAAAAAATACACTTTAACAACCTTTTTTTCCACAATCTAAGATAAAAAAACACATTGAATAATGACAAGTTTTAGACGGAGAATACTTCAACTATAAAAAACATCATATTTAATGCCTCATACGAACACAACACAAAAACCAACTAAAAAGAAAAAAAAAACAAAAACCATAATAAATATCACAACCTGGAAGTTTTTAACCACATATAAAAAACAAGACACATGATGACAATAACCTTTTTTTCCCTTTTTAGCATTCATCATTCATAAACAAAACATAGAAACTTATCATTCATATGGAATTTAACAGCAAAACACTTTCAACAAGAGTTCAACCAGAAAATGCATTAAACATCTAAATAAAACCTGTCAACATCAAACATTCTAAAAGGCAAACACCAACAGTAGCACAATGACTAGGAAATCAAACAAACAAACACTGACACATGGACCTAAAACAACGAAACAAAGAAACAGTAACCCTGATGAACCAGATAATGTTCAACGACCACGTTTCGGACAATTCCTCGAATCATGCCTCGACATTTCGCCACATGTACGACAAAGACGTTTTGGTTTCCTGGCCTCTTCCATCGCTCTTTCCCGAACCCCAACCAATCTCTTCCCAGTTCCGCAACCTTTGTTCCTAATCCCCGATGGCGGAAGAATGTCAACCTCGTCAGGCTTTTCAACACCAATAATATCTTGTATAATTTCATTCTTACGCTCAACACTGGATTTAACGGGCAATTCACGTTCAATTTCTTCGTCCCAACTAGTCAACAAGTCCACAAACTTCTCAAGAAAAGACTTATCGGTCCTCACCCGATCAATTATTTTCTCAACCAACAAGAATGCTTTTCCCATCAACTTCTCTTTATCAGAATCAATTTCTCCATATCGAAGACGAGCCGGCAACCATTGGGATGGGATTAAATCCCTCGTCCAACGACGCATGATATATAAATCAGGAATTCGATTATAAGAATCTTCAATCATTACCTTTAATGCATGGCGGCAAAGAATCCCATTGCGAGTAAATAGATTACAACTACATTCTATCGTTCCCTCCGCCTTGTCATGAACGACCTCAACATTCACATCCCAAAACCAACAAAAATAATTAACATTACAAAACTTAATAAAACAATAAAAGACAATTACTCCACGTAAAGGGAACAGACTAATACCATATACGTTGCTTTGACCTCAGAATCTTTATTCTTGTGAGTAATAGTGAGGATTTTTTTCCCATCAACCGATTCAATTCCGACCAACCCACAATAATGTAAAGCCTTCCTTAACTCCTTTTGGAACTCAAAAAATATAGCCCGAGTGTAAACACGGGCTGCATGCGCCTCAATATTCCTAGGAGACACCATGCGAGGGACAGTCAATTTTGTCTTAGCTTGCTCAACACAATGCTTCCTTCTTTGAGACTCAATAGCCATATCAAACGACTTTAAAAAAACCACAAGGTCGTTCCAAAAAGCATGGTAAACGTTAAAAAAGGCATTAATACTTTCTGACCTTGAAGTGGTTTTCATCAGCCCAGACATCGGCTTATCTTTAAAAAAGGCCGGAATCCACGATTCCCTAATATCATACAACTCCACAAACCACGAATCATCAAACAAGCCATATGTATCCATCAACTCTTGCCACCGGTACTCGAAAACAGACGGCTCGAAATTTACATCCCAAACAAGTTTTTTGAATTCCAGAACAAACCTAGTTCGTTTCAATAGATGAACACTTATCTACAAAAAATCAAAACAAATATAAAATAATCAAAAACCAAATTAAAACGAACCATGGTAAACATCAATTTAACAAACGTAAAAATACAAAATACCTTCGCTTTAACTTTCTTTGTAATGTGCCACATGCACAAACGGTGGACACTAGAAGGTAATGCAGCGGGTATTGCTTGTTTCATTGCCGCGCACTGATCAGTAATAACAAAAGACGGCTCCCTACCATGCGCTTTCCTAAATGCTTGCAACACCCACGTATAGTTCACCACTGATTCTCCGCGCATTAATGCAGCCCCTACAACTACTGACCGTTTGTGGTTGTCAACAGCTACAAACGGTACAAAGACCATAACGTACCTACATAAAAATACATGATACAAAAATCAAAATAAAAAAAAAACAAATCATACCAAACAGGATCATACAACATTTCAATACTCACTTGTTTGTCCGAAAGGTCGCGTCAAAGGATATTACATCACCAAATTCCCGAAAATTCAACCTCGCAACTTCATCCGCCCAGAAAATAGTAATTAACTCCTTCTCATTACACTTAAACTCATAGAAAAAATCAGGACAAACTTTTTGCCTACCAACCATCGTATTAATCAAAATTTGAGCGTCCTTATTTCCAACAAAATTAACCATATCCCGCTTAAAATTCTGGAAATCCCTAACCGTTCCTCCATATTCACCTACACACCCTTTCATAGCATTTCGCATCCTATGAGATTTGGCAATCCCTACTTTAGAAGTGGTCGCATTATACACACTCAATTGATCGGTAAAAGTAAGGCCCCGTTTCGCTCGAGATAAAGACATTTCATTACGGTCAAAAAGAATATGATTATGTTTGGCAACGAACTTATAAACCTCAAATCTAGATCTCTCCTTGACATAATGAATCCTAAAGCAAGCTAGACACCCACATCTCTTAAGGTTGGAATTCCTTCTACGCCTCTCTCCGTCCTTCGCCCCCAACGAATCATATAACTTCTCAGCTGGAATCCCCTGTCTACTACAAACAAAAAAACGGGCAGTAACTTGCCCGTCAACGTTTTTCTTCTTATTCGATAAACGGATATCAAACCCAGCCTCCTCAACATATTTTCTATAAAAATTTTCTGCCATTTCAACAGATGGGAAGAAGTCACCGACTTTCGGAGTACTCGATTCATCGACATACGGAACGTAATACTTGGACCCACCGGGAGATTCTTCAATACCGGGACCCTTATCAACTACAAGCAAATTACCGAAAACATAAATTATTACAAAAAATACAACGAAAGTACAAAAAAATTATAATTAAAAAAACAAAAAAACAAAACTTACTTGAAGAAAGCTCAGATCATTACAGATAAAAACATGTATACACAATCAAGCATATAAAAAAAATAAACATATTCATGCATGCTACGTAATTCACTACCCACATCACGTTTTAAACCAAAACAAAATAAAATAATAACAAAAAATCATATAACAAATAAACCAAATACATGTTATATAAGTCATGCTAAGCTATGCATGGATCCAAACCCAAAACAATGTAATCTTAATGAAAACACTCAACTATTATGTAAGACATGGAAAACTATTAATTCTCATACCAACATCAAACTGTGGGATACTGTGAACAGATTATATGATCGTATTTAACTATTCATCGACAAAAAACTGTTATGAAAATCATGTTAAACTACTAATTTGCAGCAAAACATCAAACTGTTATGAAACACTCAACTATTATGTAAGACATGCTAAACTATTAATTTTCATACCAACATCAAACTGCGGGATACTGTGAACATATTATATGATCGTGTTTAACTATTAATCGACAAAAAACTGTTATGAAAGTCATGTTAAACTACTAATTTGCAGCAAAACATCAAACTGCGGGCTACTAAGAGTAGATTATATGATCATGATTAACGATTCATTGACAAAACTTTCATGGATAACACTTCATTGATAATAAACAAGCGCATAAGAAAGAAAAAAAAACATATCAATTAAAATTCAAAATACCATATATTCAATTACGCATCAACCCCATGCAAAGCAAATTTTGCATATACATAAAATTACACATATAACAAAACTCTCCCACGGAAAAGGAAAAAAAAACATCAGAAACACAACCTTCATCGTCGACTCCTTCATCAGGCACAAAACAGTCTTCAACCCAGACAACATCAACTGATTTGGAAACACCATCGATAGATTCACCAGGGTTACACTTCAACGAGTCGAAAGCCATAATAACATCAGTATCCTCGCCTGGCACCGACATCAACGACACTCTATCAACATCTTCTTCACCGGAAACCAAATCATCATCTTCTGAGTCGGAATAATTTACAAGGGCATCACCACTTCCTGAAGATCGATGCAACTCGTTATAGGAAGAACATCCTCAAAACAGTCAATGCTACCCTCAATCCGACAACCAATAGAACTCATACCATAGTGACGAGGATCCATGAATTCTGGATTTGGTTATGCAGAAAAAAAAGTCATGAAAAAACAAATACAACATGAAGGATTAAAAACTGATTCATGACTGCTCCACGATTTATGGAAGTAGTTACAATAATCATGCTTTAAAAAAAATAAAAAACAAAAAATAGAAAGCAAAATGACAAATTAGCCCTTGATATATTAAATAAAAAAAAAATAACCCCATAATAGATCAATCTAACGGTGGAAAATAGGGTTGTAAGGTTTGCAAAATTATAATGGGTTGCAAAACAACCCTCCTCTCTCTCTCTCTATATATATATATTGGAAGGATATTTTGCAACCCTTAAAAAGGAATCCGGCGGTTAAGATATGGGTTGCAAAGGTTGCAACATGTGGTTGCAAATTAAACAACCCTTATATATATATATATATATATATATATATATATATATATATATATATATATATATATATATATATATACACATAGGGGTTGTTTAATTTGCAACCCTTAAAAAGATTGCAAACCTTGCAACCCACATCTTAACCGTCGGATTCATGATCGGCGGTTACAATAGACATGAGACCCAATATTTTTAATTAAAAAAATAGAAAAATACAAATAAAATAACCGTCGATCATGAATCCAACGGGGTTAAGATGTGTCTTGCAACCTTTTTTTGAAGGGTTGCAAAATATCCTTCTTATATATATATATATATATTCTGTTTGCCTTCAAGCAAACCAAGTTGAACCAAATCTAAATCAATCAACAATGGCCGAAACTGCTTCTTCTGCTAAAAGATGGCTTCCTCTTGAAGCCAACCCCGATGTTATGAACCAGGTTCTTTCTCCCTCTCTTTTATCTTCTAAATCGCTCCATCTTTCTGTTTCTGTTGGATCAATTAAATCCTGATGATTTTTCTTAACCTTTTACTTGTTGTTACTGTTGGACTGGGGTTGAGAAATTCTGTGGCTATCTGCTCAGCTCTTCAGAGGAATTAGGGTTAACTTGAGTTATTATTATCTATACACATACATGAAACTAAATCAAATTGAGTATATCGTGGTTTTGTACACCTTTCAACTCTCTCTTAAGCAATTAGGCGATCACATAGAAAAATCTTTTTGTTTGCAATTGGTTATGTCGTCCACTAACTTGGAACATGCACTTGGCAAGGCCAAATTGTGTTTACATTCGGAAGAAAGGTATCACGGTGTAGGAGGGTATAATTCAGTTGGAGGGGGGGGGGGGAGTTGTAACTGGTGATGGCCTATTAGGGATTCTTGGATGCTTTGGAGGGTACAGAGGAAGTCAGTGCATGCTTCTTGACTTGGAGAAAAGAAACTAATCAGGTACAAGGATATGAGTTCTATAACTATTTAATTAGGATCTTTTTATACTCTTTAGAGGATGGGTTCTGGGAATGGCTTGTGGATGTTGTGGTTCAAGTGTGTTCATGATCCGATCATATATTACAATTGTGTGCGTATACTAGACCTGCCAGGCCTTTCCATTGCACTTAATGTAGATTCAAGTAACTAACTTATAGGAATACTGTATTCGTATTTGACTTTGAAGAGTAATCCATGAGATGTGTTACTGGTTTGTTTAGTTCTACATCTAAAAATAGGCATTTGCTGTTCTGCTACTTAAAGCACCAGATGAGTTTAAGGTGACAGAATCACATAGTCAATGGAGTTGTGTGTTATCCACCTTCAAAGAAAATTATCTCCATCGGTTAATGAGTGCCTGGGATTATATTAAACACGTTACCTATTAGATCCATGGATCACACGACTAACCCTATCTTTTTATTTGATTATGCTTTTGTATCTGGATAGTTTCTTTGGGGCCTTGGTGTTCCTCCGGGTGAGGCAGAATGCAATGATGTATATGGATTTGACGAAGAACTCTTGGAAATGGTCCCCAAGCCAGTACTTGCTGTGCTGTTTCTTTACCCCCTGACGCCGGAGGTTTGATATCCTAAACAGATGTTTGTTGTGTTTGAAACAGTCTAGCTGGAAGCATTTTTTTATGTGAAATCCTTCATTTTATATGGAAATGTATATACATGTTGGTTAATGTTTCTATTTTACTTGTTTTAGAGCGAGCAAGAAAGACTACAGCAGAACAGTATTAAACAGGTGCGTTACTGATAGACATTTTTCATCGATAAGTCTATTTTAGCAAAATTTTTATTTAATAAAAGAGGATGATCCAAATGCACAAGGCTCTCTTCAATTGCATTACCTCCTTTCTTAAAGGTCACATGCTGTTTATAAGCTGGAATCTATGCCTACCATGTCATTGATGAAATATTTTTCATTGTTAATTTTTGGATTCTCTAACCTGTGTGTTTAGTGTTAATAATGTTGACGAGGCGTCGAGGCCACATGTGATTGATGACTCGCCTTCATATAAAACAATGCTTTGTTAACATAAAATACCCTTTGCTCAGATTTTGGATCCCGAGATCTAGAATAAAGGTTGGATTGCAGCTATGCAGTTATGGTTTTATCTTCTGCATGACACATGCAGGGGGATGGGGTTAGCATGTCTTTCTAACCACCAATTTTTTGACTTGGGGCATATATCAGCCAATGTTCAGAGTACATTGAAAATAATGATTCAACTGTTTTCACACCCTAAAGCATATATCTCTCCTCCTAGTCTTAGTCTAGGAGTTTTTGGTTAGGGGATGTTCTGTCATTATCCTCTTATATTAATATTTTTTTTCCTGGTGGCTTAGCCTGCCTTCTTAAAAAACAAGGTTGCGTTTGGCAGGTTTTGTGGACGGAAAACAACATGCCGTAGATTCTAGATTTTAAAATGTCCTTTTGATGTATCCTACCACTTCATCACCATATCATAGTGCTCATGTTTATGCTGTCTTTTTTTGTTTTCTTATATGATTAGAATCCTGTTTACTTTTATGACTGCAGGATCCTTGTGATGGAGTTTACTTCATGAGACAAACGGTGGGAAATGCATGTGGAACAATTGGACTTCTTCATGCTATAGGCAATGTCACCTCAGAGATAAAACTCGGTATGCCATTGCTTACTTGTTACGCACACTTTATCTTGCCCTGTTTAGGTTGTGTATTTTGTTATTGATCACTTCATGAACATGACCTTGTGTATCATGTTCTCTCTTTATGAATTCCCACAATTCTTTGTTTAGCTTGTCTGTTTTACTTTTCCTCCTTTTAAGGAATGGACCTTGACTGGTATAGTGTTAGATGTTCTTATCCATGTAACCATTATGGCAAATGTTAGAAGTTCACAAGGTCACTTAAAATGCATATAAAATTTCCTGCTTCATAACTGGTGCTCACACTACCACGAGAAGGAAATATATAATCTCTTAAATCATTCCCACTATGGCAAATATCAGGAGTTTGCAAGGTCACTTAATTTCCAAATCAATTTTCCTGCTATATATGTGTGTGCTCATCACCTCTAGGAGAAGAAAAAGTTGTCAAATCATCTGTCAACATCAGTTTCCTCTCACCTGCCTCCTGATATAGTGATACCATGCATGGGAACCAATTATGCATGTTTATGACCTCTGATATGACCTCTTATTATCACTAGTCATGCTTTGTAGTCCATATTCTGCACAATTACATAGACCATTGTATTTTATGATTTCACATTTGTTCCGCTTTGTCACTATATCAAACGAGGTTAAGGAAAATGCTTGATCTACTCTTTTAGAATACTTGTGTAAACGCTATGGTTACATCTCAAGAATTCCCAGGAGTTGCTAAAGTTAACAAGTCTTCAACCATTTTTGGGGGGGATCTCACATAGGATAACTTAAAAAGATTTCTTCCTTCACCTATCACCAACCTTAGTTTTCTCATCATCTTTCCTCTGGTGACCCTCCATATGCGCAGCAGCATGAGAGCATGACTTTCACCCTTTTGTTCTTTGCTACCTGAATACACTTATTAGAAGATAAATGAAACACAAAATATGCTTTTCAAAGTGTTTTTATGGTCTCTCATTCTTGTTTCCTTTTTCACCATAAGCTTTCAGGCATTGCACACATAGGCCCGTTTTTGTCTAAGATCTTTTTTATTTTCTAACACCGTTGGTTGTCGCATCCTCTCTCTCTCTTATGCACACACATCATTCTTAAGTTATGAAATTTATTCACATACACAAAGCATCATCATTCTCTTTTCTTACAAATTTTACAACAACGTTGATTTGGAAAAGTGACATTTTTCCTGGCAAGGCTCGTATATGCAGAATAAGTCTTTCATGTAGCTCCTAGATGTCAAAAGGCTCTGTTAGTGAACATACGTAATTATGTAGGCATGCACAAGCTCTTTCAGAGTGGACTATCATGTGCTTTTACGTCTATTACAAAGTTTAAGGTGCCTATATTATAGAAATCAACTAACTTGAAAGAAGTATTTTCTTTTTCCTGTTCACTGGCTCGTAATTCAAGAAATTTTGTCTATTTCATGTTTGCCATTCTTTTGAATTTCTAGTTATGTTATTTATTCCAACCATATAGCCTTCTTTTTACCAACTAAGATGAATGCTTGATGGGTGACAGCAGTTCTCCATGCCATTATCCTTGGATTTATGTACTTTAAGAAGAGAAGTGGTCCACCTTGTATTCTTATGCCGTATACACCAAGGAGCTGTGTACTGGCCTATTGTTGCAAAGTTGCTGAATAGTTCTTACTGTCCACGTATATTGTCCTGAATTTTGTAAGTAGAACGTCTAATAGTGTTAAATTTTTCCATGTATTGCCACAGAGGTTCGGATCAAAACTGATAACGTAATTAAATGGGGGTTATTTTTCATTGTCATGTGAGAAAGTGGTCAAAATATATTGAACTACTAAAGGGGTTTTTACTGTCTGAGAATGTAATTTGGATACTTTTTTGGTCTTTTCGATTTTTCTGTGGAATAAAAAGCAAAATATTTAAAGGGGAAATTGAACATATGAACAAGATGAGTGTGGTTCCTTTGGTTTGTTCAGCAGCATGTCCATTTGAAACTTCCTACATATCCTAAAGTGTTATGGGTTTATATATACTTTCTGTATACCTTCTGTTTTTTCTACTTGCGAACCCATATAGTAGTTGGTTTCTTTCTGATGAAAATGTTTGCTTGTGGATCCATTGCGAAGCGGTTTATTGCACAACATGTTTTACCATATTCGTGTTTCTTATTTCCAGTTGAGGGTTCATTTCTGGATAGGTTCTACAAATCTACGGCAAGCATGGATCCAATGGAGGTATTATGTTTCTTTTAACATTCTCGGTGGTTTGAATTTGATGATTAAGCTTTGTTTTTGCTATTCTGCCTTTTATTATATGCATTTCATATTTCTCTGCAGCGTGCTCTTTATCTTGAGAATGATAGAGAAATGGAAGTTGCACATTCAGATGCAGTAGCTGCTGGTGAGACCGAGGTGAGTTGGTGTGTTACTGGATTGTAGTTTTAGCAGGTGGATGGCTTATAAAGAGTGAAAGGGATTGTGACATAACTTACATAACTTATCTAAAGTTGACTATAGATTTCCCCTTAACGTATTTACTACCAGAAAGTTGGGTGACATCTTCTTACAAAGAAAATTTATTTAAATACACTATCAGCCCCATTGTGTTTCTCTAAATATATCTCTGAAACTGTAGAAATTCGAATAATTTGATATCAGCCCCTTTTTTTCTATCTTGTGTTTGCAAGGATTCCAGGCGCCAGCTCAACATTAACTGCGATGTTTTAAGATATATAATGAGTTATGATCGAGAGATAAACCAACTAAATACTAATGGGGCCGATATCACAATATTCAAATTTCAAGCTATTAAAGTCTGGTTGTAAAGAAGTGTGGTCATACAAGAACACTAGAATAGTAGTGTCTATACTAATACTAAGAGCCTTTGAAGAAGGAACTTCAAATAATTGTTTAGTGGGATGCTTTTATTTAAATTATAGTATATTTTAACTATTCATAATTGTACATGTATCTTCTATATGCTTTTATTGATTAAACTAAAGTGAATAAATCAACTGCAAGTACCTAATATAGTAGTTATCAACTTATCATGGTTGGTATTGGGGCCAATGTAATCTTGTGACCCTCCATCACACAGAAATTAATTCTGTTAAGTGATCATTGCTCCCCTGACCAAAGTGAGGGTAACTTTCTGAATTTGTATAATTATTCACATCATTAAAGAATAGTCCCCCCATCCCCCGCCCTCCCCCGGGGTGATTACTTCAACTTCTGCCTTCCGTGGTCATCAACGCCTACGGTACCGCTTTACATGATGAAATTGCACAAGTTGCAAATATGTTATGGAAATCTCTTCCTTACACTTCTATGATAAACCTAGGCTGCCGAGGAGAAACTTGTTTTAAATATTTTCTGTTTGTTGGTTTTATGTACTATATTTTAATGTTGAATGAAGTTGGTGACATACCTGAAATGATAGATGAAGATAGATGAGACGTGTAACATGGACTTCTAAGTGCCACTTAGAATTGTGAATCTTATTTTGTGTTGGAGGATTTCTTGTGAAGGATGATTACATTTACTCCAAACTCACATTTCTTTCTGCAGGCTTCCGACAATGTGAATGATCATTTTATCTGCTTTGCATGTGTTAATGGTATGCATGTCTCTCTATCTCTCTCTCACACACAATTTAACTTATGTTCAGTAGATCACTAAACCAAGTCACCAGACATCCAGTTCACTTGGTATAAAATAAAACAAAGTTTGATTATAAAAAGTATGGTTTCATTAAAAATGACAAACAAATGGTTTTTTTGCAACATACAAGTGAGTTTGTTCCTTTGTTTTCTTCTTTTCTACTGCTGTTACCGAAAAAGTTAAAAGAAGCAAAAGGATTTGAACTTGCAACCTCAAATACCACAAGCAATGATGCTACCAGTAGGTTGTATCCACTTTTTGTTAACCGGAGCGAGCACATACAATTTAAAGGGATGCACCTTTAATACCCTTAAACAAATTTCCACTGCGTTGACATGACGTGCACCCTCTCCCGTCCTCTTAAATCCACTTGTGAGTAAGAGTCACCACCCTCACTTACCTTACCGGGTAAGATTCTTGGTCAGCAAAATGGTACATATCTCCCTTGGCTTAATGAGTTAATGAAGAGGAGGCCACATGACTTATATCTTGACTCTAATAATTCCCTTGCATCTCTTAAATCATTAATGAAGTGCTCTTGCTAAATTCTTAGGGAGATGGTGAGACTTACCTATCGATTTGTTTTCCTTTAGATGCCTTTCATTTTCAGTCCTTTATGAACATGACCTCACTTCATATGATAATAACTGAAGAAATTGACCCTAACTTTTGGATAATAATTCACAGGACAACTATATGAGCTTGATGGAAGGAAAACTGCACCAGTTTCACATGGCCCTTCTTCACCAAGCAGCTTATTGCAGGTAACTTTTGATTATTCTCATCAATATTGTTGAAATTATTTTTGCAGTACCCTCTTCAGAGGCCTAAAACTGAAAAGAGAAAATCGAACTTCTTTCTGCTTCCTGTTCTACTATCTCCCTAAATCGAACAGTAGGCTGATTATCAAAATAGGGTAGGGTGGGAGACCACTCGTATTCTGTTGATTCCCTGCTTCTTAAGGGTGCGTTTGGTACGCAGACAGGACGGAACGGGACGGGACAGGACAGGATAGAACAGTTGTTCAGCGTTTGGTAAAACAGAAATGGACAGAACAGAACAGATAACATGACCAATTTACCCCTAAATAAAATTTAAAGAATGAATAAAATATAAAAAAGAAGACATATTTAATGTTTTATAAGAGAATTATATTTTATTTTGAGGTTATATTTGTAAAACATAAGTCTGTTCCAGCTTGTTCCATGGGTGGGGGTGGAACAGGCATGTTCCACTTTTGTTCCATTCTGTTCCTGTCTGTTCTACCTAACAGTCCTGCCAAACGTGGAACAGTAATCTCTGTTCTGTTCTGTCCTGTCCAGTTCAGTGTACCAAACGCACCCTAAGAGTGCAAATCATAGGTTCTAATCTCAACAGATTTAAGGATCTTTTTAACCTTTGGGGTAGCTCAACTGGTAAGATATTGGATTTGCTCCCCAGTAGTCATTAGTTTAAGTCCCCTCAGGGCCACTGGAGGTTTGCCATACTGTTAACTTCAAGGCCTCATGCGCTTAGTTTAGGTGCACACTAGATGGCCTGTGCACCCATGGTTATCAAAATTAAGGACCTTTTTGTTAAGCACTATCTATACAATCAGACAAAACCCTTGTTTTCTTTTGGCAAGATACCAGATGTTGGATTTTAAAATGGTTTTGTTATGAAGAATCACAGTAGGAATACCCATTTGAGCAATCATCACAACTTATTGATTAGAAATTTATTTCAACCCATAAGTTTTCCCTATTTTGGCATTGTTGAGATACATGTTAAATGTTTGATCAATAGTCAAACAATTTCTGTCAAAGTATGCTGCCTAAGTTAAAAGTTAAATCGTGCAATTGTTATTGGACATATCGGGGTAATATGGTTTTTGCATCTTGCCTTTAGATCAGAAATGCCCCAAGGGTAGTTTGGGAAGTCCATTCAACATAACTAGAATCAGTGATATGGATGCCATTTTGTTTCTGATTTAATTTAGCCTCTAAGCTTTTGTAATGTTGTGTCGGTTTTTATGTTGTTTGTAGGATGCGGCTAAAGTGATCAAAGGGACGATAGCCAAAAATCCGAACTCTATGAACTTTAATGTGATTGCCATCTCAAGGAGAGTCGGTGCTACAGCGTAACCACATTATTGTTTTTCTTAGCTTAGAAATTCCGCCCGTCTTTTCATATAATTTGCTAAACCTAGCAAGGTTAATTGTGGAGGAAATGGTTCGTTATCTCATAGGGTCATGCTGATTTCTGGATATCGACCAAAATTTGTGTTTGTTTTTCAATGTGATTGGAGTAGTCACCTTAGGTTGTATTTGGTTCGGTTTATTTGGTTTTCAACGTTTTTGAAACTAATGGATAATCGAGTGGAATAATGTTCGGTCTTAATCGGTTTTATGTTATTGGATAAGTAGAATAAGGGTTCTATGTTAATAAGGGTTTTTCTAAGATTTTATTAAATAAGAATAGCCTTAGAACTTGGAACTTAGAATTGAGGAGGCTAGATATAATTATTGTTTTTAATCTTAAGATTAGGGGTGAACATGGTATGATATTATGTCTTTTTTCCTTATATCATGTATCAATCGAATATAATTGGTACGTAAAATTTTATACTATGTATTAAGTATTAACTAACTATACTTGGGGGTGGGTTGTTTTTTTTTTAAAAAACTCGTAATGACTCTTAAGTCTGAATCGTCCAGACACACCACTAGTGGTGTAAATGATGCGAGTCGAGCTCGAGTATCATTATACTCGACTCGTTAGTATATCGAGCTCGAGTTCGAGTCAAGCTTATTCGAGTTGAGTGTTGACCGAGTTTTGACCGAGTCGATCTCAAGTGAGTCGATCTCCAGTAGCTCGCGAGTTGTCTCATCTCATTTACACCCCTACATAGGCTCAAGCCATTTAACAAAGACAAAAGATGTAAAACAAGGGAGGAGAAAGGTCTATATATATAGTGGAATTCAAAGCATTGAGTTCTATATCTCGCCAATGTGGGATGAATTAGACACACCATCAAGAGTTTACCATGTCTTTTACACAATCATTTTCCAAAAAAAAATCAAAAAACTTGAGTTTATTATTATTATTAGAGTAAATTACCTTTTTCGTCCCTGTGATTTGTTGAAAATTGCGGATTTCTTCCTTATGGTTTTAAAATTTCGGTTTTCGTCCCTATGGTTTGCAATTCATTTCTATTTTCGTCCCTGAGGCCTTTTAAGTATGAAGGACTAAAATAGAAATAAATTGTAAACCATAGGGATGAAAAAAACAATGATATTTATATCACAAGGACGAAAAAGTTAATGAATAAAAAATCATAAGGATAAAAATTGTAATTTCAAAACCATAAGGATGAAAATAGAAAAGTTCAACAAACCACAGGGACTAAAAATGTAATTTACTCTTATTATTATTATTATTATTATTATTATCAATTAAATTAAAATAATATTACTAATTATTATTATTATTTTGCTTATCGAGTATCTCACGAGCTTATCGAGTCGAGTATCAGGTCGCTCGACTCGACTCATTAGTATATTGAGTCGAGTTCGAGTTTGAGTCGAGCCTTTTCGAGACGAGTGTTGACCGAGTTTTGACCGAGTCGATATTGAATAGCTTGCGAGTTGTCTCGTCTCATTTACACCCCTACACACCACCTCTTATTAATCATAACTAAAATAAGATTTCAGACTTTAAACCTCTTAAAAAACAAACGGCACCTTAGTATCAATTAAATACCAACTTTTTTTGGTTGGTACGGTTTTGTACCAACATTGTAAAAACTGAAGTTACAAACTTATTTATATTGACATTTTTACCAACTAGATATGGATGCACTAAAACCATCGAGTATTTGAATAACATGTTGTCATGTGTTGT
Organism: Arctium minus; assembly: GCA_954870635.1. NCBI lineage: Eukaryota > Viridiplantae > Streptophyta > Magnoliopsida > Asterales > Asteraceae > Arctium > Arctium minus. The sequence continues at coordinate 62,939,678 of OX941085.1, forward strand.
ACCACTTATACATACCTATACAAGCATTTAAATAACCTTTATGTAATACAAGCATTCACTAAAAGTTTAATACTAGCGAAGCACCAACGATGGATCATGGAAGTGTAGACAAGTTACTAAGGTTGTTAGGGTTAGACGAATGAATTCAATTAAGTTCTTTATATCCATCCATATTATAATTTAGTAAAATCGAAAATTAGATGATCAAATATTTTTAAAAGTTAAAATATGTTTTATCAATGATAAACTTTAATTAATAAATAATTAAAAGAATAAGTTGGTAGGGTACGATATTGTTGTGGTACATGACTTCTTATATTATATACCAACCAAGTTTAAATTAGGAATGGTAACGGACCAATTTTTAGGGTCCCCGTCCCCGAAACCGATAAGCATTCCCGTCCCCGAAACAGATAAGCATTCCCATCCCCATAATCGTACCGATCCCCGTCAGGGATCTTATTGGGGATTCCCATCGGGTCCCCGCGGTTTTCCCGATCCCTGTTGGGGGACCGTTAAAGAAAAAATTCACAAGTTACCAGTTGATTTTCCCCGAAACTGACCCGAACCCGTACCAAACCCGAACCGAAATGGAAAAAAAAACAAGTTTCTCAAACATAAATTATATGAGTAGCTACTTCGGAATAAATCATGACAAATATATATATATATATATATATATATATATATAGAGAGAGAGAGAGAGAGAGAGAGAGAGAGAGAGAGAGAGTGGTGGTTTCAATTGGAAACCATATTATATTGGAAACTTTGGAAACCGTCAATTTCATTGGTTAAATTAATGAAATTGGTTCATAAAGTTGTTTAATATGATCAAGTTGTTTCATATAATTGTTTTATTAATGAAATTGTTTCATATATTTGTGTTTTTTATGTAGTTTCATCTATATTTCTCATTCAGATGAAATTGTTTCATGTATTTTCGCAATCTGATGAAACTTTTTAATTTTTACATAAAAAATACAAATATATGCAACAATTTTATCAATATAAGAATTATATGAAACAATTTCATCAAATTAAACAATTTCATGAAACAATTTCATTAATTTAACCAATGAAATCGAGGGTTTCCACGGTTTTCAAAATTAGAGTGGTTTTCAAATACTAGCGAAAACGCATAGTTTGTACAAATTGTTTGGTTTGCAAATGAAACAAACCCTATATATATATATATATATATATATATATATATATATATATATATATATATATATATATGGGTTAAATCAAGTGAGAGTCACAACAAAGTTGAGAACAATAAGAACCAATCTCTACCACACACAAGATTAATTAATGGTGAGAGTTGGAATGTAACATTTTACATATAGTGTCATTTACATACAACCATTACCTTTAAAAGGGCATAAAAGTAAATCTCTTCACTATCTATCTCTTATTAAAATTATATAATTTAAATTCAACATCACATCCTTTTTAAATCAAAATTATATTAATTATAATAAAATTTTAATAAAAAAATTTATACAAAAAACGAACATTTTATTTTTTTTAATTTGACACGTGTATCATTATATATTCTTTTACATTTTCTTTAATAATTGTAATTTTTACATGAAATAATAAAAGTGATTTAATTTGTATGTTGTTTCAGTTTGTGAAACAATATTTTAGTATTCCACATCAAATTTCACGTCCTTTTAGGCACATTGTGAAACAGTAGTATACTGTTTCACCATGTGAAACAGCAATACACTGTTTTACCATGTGAAACACCACCACATTGTTTCACATTAACAACACTGTGTTATTTTACAATATGAAACAACATTTTAGTGTTTCAAATCATATTTTACATTAACTTTTGTTTTCAAACTTGTGAAACAACACTACATTATTTCACCTTGTGAAACAATATTTTTTTGTTTCACTTTAGCAATATTATATTATTTCACAATATGAAATGACACTACACTGTTTCACGAAGTACATTGTTTCACCATGTGAAAATGCACTACATTGTTTCATCATATGAAACAACACTACATTGTTTCACAATATGAAGCAACATTGTGTTATTTCACATTATGAAACAACACTTTAGTTTTTTAAATCACATTTCACGTCAACTTTTGTTTTCAAAATTGTGAATCAACACTACATTATTTCACTTTATAAAACAACATTTTATTGTTTCACTTTAGTGATATTATATTGTTTCACAAGATGAAATAACACTTTAGTGTTTCACATTTACATTACATTTTACATCAACTATGTTTTGTTTTCACAATCTCAAACAATACTAAATTTGTTCAACTTTATCGACATTGTATTATTCATTGTGTGAAATAAAACTTTGGTGTTTTCAGAATTCCATGTGATGTTTTAATTACAATATCTTTACATTTACTATATTTTTTTCCCATATGATGTTTTTATTATTTAAAATAGTCAAATATATTTTATAAAGATGTATGTTTTTCTATACATTGCCATTAAATAATGTATATGTGAGAAAGTAAGAGAGTAAAAATTAAATTAATAATACAGGCAATTAATGAAAATTAAAATATCTTATTATTACATATAATTTACATCGCATATGATTGAATAAAAATAAAATAATAATTGATCTAAATTTTGATATCTAAAAAAAAGGAAGTGAAAAATAATTAAGAAAAGAAAAAATTACCAGCATGTCATTCCTTAATTATAAATGAAACATTAATTAAGGTTGTTAGATTGGAGTGATAGGATGGTTGAGATTGGTTCTTAAGGTTCTCAATATTTTTTGTGGTTCTCATTTGATTACCGTCGTGTATATATATATATATATATATATATATATATATATATTATATAAAAGTTGTAGCCCAAAAGAATTTTGAAGTTTAAAATATGTATATAATATATATATATATCGGGTCGAGCTAGGCCGATGAGGATGGTCCCTGATACCATCCCCGATCCCCGCCTCATGCCCGTTAAGAAGTCCCCCAACCCAACCCGAAATGTTCGGTTTCCGATTTTCACCGTCGGTTTCAGTTTTTTTTAGTACGAGAATTGGTTGGTTTGTCTTTGTATAAAATTGACACCCTACTTAAGATCTATAAATATAAAATATAAAACAATAATCATATAATTCTTTATTCGATTTAACTGAAACTGCACAAAATAACCAAAACTCGAATAAGGAATTATAATTGTGTCGAAAACTAATAGCCGTGATCTTTTAACTCAGTTTATTTTAAAGGTGAACGTAAATTAGGGCTGCTCATGGGTTGGGTTGGTCGGGTTGAAGACATTTAAACAACTCAACCCAAGTTTGCGGTTTGAAAAATCTCGACCCAACCTAACCCAAAGCAAAATTACAACCCAATCCAACCCAAACCGTGCGGGTTGGTCGGGTTGACATTATAATACATCATTTTACAATGTAGTTAATAGTTGATTTTTAAACAAAGTAAAATCAAAATAAGAACATACAAAAAGAGCTAACAAACTCAAAAAAAAAGGTGGAAAATTCTTGCAAATAAGAAATTAAATTACGATTGAAATTGTAATATAATTTTGAATATAGCTAATTACGGGTTGGTCTAATGTGTAATGTACATATATTAATCAATGACTAGACAATCATATTAAATCCATAGTGTAAAAAGGTCTCGGGTCCATCGGGTTAGGTTGGGTTGGGTTCAGTGACGGATCCAAGATTTTGGTCTAGTGGGGGCACCTTCAAGGTAGATTAAAGACCCGCAAAGTCGCCCGGTGTGTTTTTAGCCACTCTACGATTTCGAAGAAATTTTAAAGTTTTTTGGTTGATTTCGAGGAATTTTTAAGCTTTTTTTGTCGGTTTCAAGGGATTTTTTCTGCTTTTTTGGTTAATTTCAAGAGATTTTTTTGGTTTTTTGGTTGATTTTTAGGTACTTTCTTTAATTTTTTGATTCATGAGGGCACAAACGAAAAATTACTGGGGGGACTTTAGTATAACATTAGGAAAAAAAATGTTTTTAAACTAGATAAATAACAAAATTTTTTTTAAGTGGGGGCCTATCCCCCCACATCTTACAAAGTACATCCGCCACCGGTTGGGTTCAAATTATCCTAACTCGATTCCAACCCAATATATACGGTTCGGTCTAATTTTATATGTCGAGTTACCTCGTGTTGAGTTTTTCTAAGTTTTTTCAGATTAGGTTAGTCCGTATTTTGAGCACCCCTACCATAAATTCATCCGAGTGAATTAGAATCAATCGATCAAAATTGAATTTTAGAATGTAATTGGATAAATCATATCCAAGTATTAAATATTTGAATAAGTTCGATTTATCCAAAATTTAATAAAACCACTAGTATTCATTCCATATTTTATCCAATTAATAATCATTTACGATATTCTTTTGATATTATAAAGAGAATTACAATTTTGGCCCCTATGGTTTGCACAAAATTACAAAACAATATTTATGTGTTTCAATAAATATATGAATGGTCACTACAATTTAAATTTTGTTTTGAAAATGATCCTCTAATTAACTTCTTAATGTTGTAGGATAAGTGTGTCATTGTCTAAAGGATATGACGATAGAGATAAGTATATCAGAGTTAGATTAGAACTGAAATATCTCATAGTTATCTATTTGTAACTCATCCCTATTTAAAGGGCTTATGATTAATGAGAATTGATAGATTTCCTCTCTCTATTGTATTGTTATTTCGTTTTCCTTTAATACGTTATCAACACGTAAGCTCGGGAACCAAATGATTTTCTGCTCCAATTGTCATATGCTGCAACCATGGTCCAAGTAAGCATAATGTGCTTTTTGTTTTGTCCAGTTTTTATTCATGTTATTAAGATTCTTGTTGTAATATTTGATTATGTGATTGATACAATGTTGTTTAATACGACAATATATGTATTCAAATTACATACAACTTAATTACCTATTTTCATGCTTCCTAGTTAAAAAAAAAGTTGCACAGTCGTTCTCCATTTTTTTAAATGTTCTATTTAGTTGTTTTGTAATTGTTTTGTCATATTTACCCTAAACCACATGACTATCCTCTTTAATTTTTTTTTAACTTATTTAGTTGTTGCCATTTTAAATCAAAGCACCGATATTTAATTGATTTTTTTATTTATTAAAGAGTAAACTCCAATTTTAGTCCCTGGCGTTTAGTGATTTCTTTGAAAGAGGTCCCTATGGTTTCATAATTCAAGTTTACGTCCTCAGGGTATGAATTTTGCTTTGAAAGAGGTCCCTAGACACTAATGACGTTAAAAAGCTCTGTTAGGGTCAGGGGCAAAATCGTCCAACCATGTTTTTGTCCTATTTTTGCACTTTTTTTTGTTTCTTTTTTTTAATTGTATAAAATCATAAAACTCCAAGGACCTTAAAGAACATTACCCATCTTCTTCCTTTGAATATTCACCACCACTACCATTCATACCCTTATACTAAATCAGATTCTAACCAAAATCTTTAAACAATCACACAAAAAATAACATTTCAACCAAACTTCGTATTTGTAAATAGTAGGGACAAATTATATAAGACCTCCAAATAAATTATCTAATTGTGTTAATGAAAGCTGTAGACTAAGAAAGTTGAGGAGGAAGAAAAAAGATATACAAGTAAACATAAATGGGTAGGAGTTAGATGATTCCAACAAGTAACATCAGCAGAAACATAAACGATTAAATGAAAAAAAAAACAGAAATGATTCCAAGAAGAACAAATTACATAAAAACATCAACAAATTCTCTAAATATGTTATTATTAGAACCATTCAAACAAACTAAAACAACTTGAAAATAACATTCATCATCATCAGTTCCTTTAAAGGAATTTGCAGATAAATAACCCAGGTTCATCAAATCATTATGGATCGAGAAATCTATGCTTTCAATTCTCAAAACAGGGAAAAATAAAAAAGAAGAGAAGATCAAAAATAGTATCACAAAGACACATATATAATGCCGCCATCAAAATCGTGAGAAGCAGGTTCCAAAAACCCCAGCCATAGCTACCGAAACCATAGAAATCAAGGTTAACGAAATTAGAACCAGGCCATCGCCGATTTCGAAATCGAAAACGACCAACGGCTCGTCTCTCTCGATTTTGAAACCCAGAAGCATAAGAGGTTTGTGAAAATCAAAACCCATAAATCCAACCGAGAAGCATCCGATAATATCAAAATCCCAACCAAAAAAGCTTTCTTCTCCTCGTTCTCTTACTCACCGGAGTTCAATGGTGGTATTGGTGGCGATTTCTTTATGCCTTCTTGGTCGAATAAGTCGGTTTGGTCTAGCTTTGAGAAAGGAATCATCGATCGAAAAGGGGATGGGGTTTTACCGTCACTAGTCGAGAAGATGTTGTTTGGTGCGATGACTTCAAAAGATGGAGAAGATGATCGACGTTTTCTACAAAAGCCATGGAAGTTTCTGATGAATTCTTGAAAAGCCATGGAAGTTTTCTGGGTAAAGCATGGTGGCGTAAACATGAAGCAAGGAAGGGTTGCTTTTTGAATTTCCATTTAATTTTAGATTTAGATTTAGATTTTGTTTTGTATTTTATTTTATTTTTCTAATTACATTGGTGGTCTTTCTGTTTTGATAGTTCTTACAAAGATAAGAAAAATAATACAAAATTGCAAAAAGAGGACAAAAACATCATTGCACGATTTTGCCCCTGACCCTAACGGAGCTTTTTAACGTCGTTAGTGTCTAGGGACCTCTTTCAAAGCAAAATCCATACCCTGAGGACGTAAACTTGAATTATGAAACCATAGGGACCTCTTTCAAAGAAATCACTAAACGTCAGGGACTAAAATTGGAGTTTACTCTTTATTAAGTGTACATCTTTACATATTAACATGTTGTAAATAATTTAAATTATTGATTGGTATGATAAAACTTAAACATGATATTACCATATAACTATTTATCCACTCAATTTTTTACGTTGTATTCATTTAATTAAAGTTTTAATTGGTCTTTTAAATTGATAATTTTATCCAATATTCAAATTATTATTATATTAATAAAGTTTTATTTATAATTTTTTATCATATTATTAGTTTTTGAAATATGTACTTTCAACTATGATCATGAAATCAAGCTAATTTTTTTTTTGATATTTTAGGTAATATTTATATGTTTAAGTTTAAAATTTCATCATATGTTTATATTAACTTATTTGGTAGGTTGATTTAATATTATGGATGGATAATCATATTTGAATGAGATTATCTGAGTATTTGATTATTTTATTTAAATGTTTATTAATTTAATCATGTATAGTTTTTGAATTGATTTATCTATATCATATTCAAATGATTTTTCAACATCTGGAGTAGAGATACAATTACTACCCCGGTGATAATGGATAGTCAAATAAGAAATGCACTAAAGGGTGCTCCTTTCGAAAAGGGAACAAATTGAAAATGAAATATATTATATCAAAGATTGGTTGAATATAATTACATTTGAATTTGTTTTAATTATCAAATTAATTGCTTCTGCAAAATATACACTCGAGTTTATAACCATTATACATGTAAAGACATACATCAAAAACAAAACAAAACTCTCAAAGTTCTTTGTTCCGTGTAGGAATGTATCGAGGAGAACTTGATTGTTTTTATGACATCTCATACAAGAAATGGATTATTACTCAATGAATTAATAATTTTCCTCCAACCAAATACTTAGACGATGAACTGTCATTTTCTTGTTGGTACAAGATTAATAGGAACATTGTAAAGATATTTGTCTCAAATGGAAATTATAATGGAAATGGGCATATATACATAAGTTCTAATGAATATGAAATGAAACATATATCATGAAAACTAATATGTCAAACTAGTAGATTATTGGGTCATCGAAACATTTTTTGTCACCAATAAAAAACTTTGGGGGAATGACACATGCATGTTTCGACATGACCATGTAGGACACCATGGTTATGACATAGTGATCCGTGTATTGTCAAATACACAGACACATTCTCTTTCGAATGAAATGCAAAATGAGGCAAATTGAAACTGTTGACTTCTACAACATAAGAAACAACATTGCCATCATAATATGCCCTCTCGAATACCTAAAACTTTTGTATATACCCTAATCTTTCGCCAAGACAGGAATGAGATCATCCTAAAACTAAGGACATAATACAAAAATATTCCATTGTTACAACGAATGCAAGGTGATATTTATGGACATAAACATCCAGAATGCGGGCCATTAAAGTACTTTATGGTTCTGGTTTCGACACGATGAACGCATGTCGTATTATTGTCCACATGAAATACTGCACTCTTAGCACTAGTTATACGTTTAAGGGCTCACCACCCTAATTATTTCATCAAGTCTACATGACTTGGAATGCTGTAGAATTTACATCATAAGGATTTGATGTTAATTGCATATGTATTATGATCAATATAGAGTTTCCTATACCCCATGTGTATATATAAAATGGCCTCATAGAAGTTTTTATCAAAAGAATATGATGACATCTAGGGTATAAGTAATGCGCACCAATTTACCCACATCTACCTGGGGTTATGCAATTATTATACGTAGTTTTTTTTCGTTTTTAGACCCACTGCTTCCTAACCAACCTCATGCGTACCAATTGGTAACAGGATATAAGCCTGATAGATTACATTTACGCATGTTTGATTATGTAGTATATGTGTCAATTGCGCCCCCACAGCGCATCAAAATGGGTCCTTAAAGATGTTTTGGTATATGTTGGTTATGAATCCCCAACAATTATCCGCTAATTAGAATATTTGGCTAGTGATCCCTTTACCGCTAGATTTGCGAGTTGTCACTTTCATGAGACAGTCTTCCCGTCGTTAGGGGGAGATAGGAAAAAGGATTTTCCATGGGAACGACAGGAAGTGTCATTGAATATTCCTACTATGTCTCATTTTGATCCCCAAAACTTCACAACGTAATGTTGAAGTCAAACGAATCAGACTCGATACCTGATACATTTAATGTTATTCCAAAAGTGACAAGATCACATATACGAGCTGAAAATATACTCGCAAGGTTAAAAAGTCCCCAACAGGGGCACAACGCCATTGGAAAGTGCGTTGCAATCACACATAGTGGAGGTGTGGTTGAGGTCGTAGCTACCAAATGGAAGTGGTGGAAGCTACTTGGTTCGATAGATATTATTCTAAAGGAAGAGAATAGTGAGGCACATCCATTTATCATCAATACACAAAATTCTCATGAGACTGTCTCTAATTATAATTATGTCCATGAATCATCACTGGAGGACGCTCCGAAGTTAATATTAATTCTAGAGATGAATATTAATTTCAAATGAACTATGAGAGTACATATGAGTCGATGGACATATCATATATAATCATTGATGATTTATTCACATATACGATGACTCATAAAATGATCGAGCACGACGACATCGAACCAGGCTCAGTTGAATAATATCAACAAAGAGCATATTGGACTAAATGTAAAGAAACAATCCAGAAAGAATTCTATTCTTTGACAAAGGATCGTGTATTTAGTCAGATAGTGCTAACCTACCAAATGTAAAGTCCGTAGGACATAACTGAGTCTTTGTCAGAAAGCATAACGAGAATAATGAAGTCCTAATATGTAAGGATCTCCTTTGGCGCAAGGTTTCTCACAACGCCCTGGATTGACCACGAGGAGACTTACTCTCTCATGATGGATGTTATGACATCCGAATAATTTGTTAGCCTAGTAGTTTCCGAAGGACTGGAAATGCAACTCATGAATGTGGTTACCACATATCTCTACGGGGATCTAGATTTAGAGATATATAAAAGTGCTTGATGATGTTACATTACCAAAATCAAGTAACTCTAAACCACGAAATGCCTTTGCAATAAAATTGAAACGCCCACTTTATAGATTAAAACAATATAAGTGGATGTGGTATACCCGCCTAATGGAATACTTGATTGGAAAATGATATATAAGAACGATGAACTGTTCCCTTACGTATTTATTGTGAAAAACAAGTTCCAGATTTTCAAAGTAGCTTTATATGTCAATGTTATGAACATAATAGGCACTATTGATGAAATAAGAGAAAACACAAGCTACTTGACATCTGATTTTGAGAGGAAAGATCTTGGAAAAACTTGGTTTTGTCTAGATATTTGAACTAGGACACCGAGTTTGTGATATATTAATTCACCGATCGCATATGTCCAGAAAATAATCAGACAATTTAATATGGACAAAGCGCATCTGATTAGCACTCCCATGATCGGTCGAAGTGTCAGATATAAGGAAAGATCTATTTCGTCTAAAGGATGATGACGAAAAATGCTGGGAGCTGGAATTCCCTATCTAAGTAAAATATGCGCATTATCGTACTTAGCATAATACACTTGACCATATATTATATTTCTCAATGAACTTCTTAGCTAGATTTAGCTTAGCGCCAACGCAAAGTCATTTGAATGATATCAAAATTAATCTTTTGGAACCATTGACATGTGCTTATACTTTCTCTATAGAAAGAAAAATGGGATTGATAATGGAACTTCAATACCTACTTAGAATATAAGCAACAAAAGTACTAACTCTTATAGAAAAACACCAAACAATGTCTTGGTATGTCTTTGCTGATATTAGGTATCTGTCTGACCCATACAAAGGTTGTTCCCAAACTGGATAAAGTATTACCACAAGGAACATGTCGATTGCTTGGAAGTAAACTAAGCAATCCTTTGTAACTACCTCCTTGAACTAATAAAAGAATATTACTCTCCATGAGATAATAAAATAATGTATATGATTAAGGACTATCATTACATATATTAGAGGAGCTAGTAATTTTGGGTTCAACCAGTGTCCTACTTGCATATATGGAAATAATGCATCATGTATCGAAGAAATGAACATAAGATACTTCAAGGGTGATAACACATTCTGCTTAAGTTTCTATGCAATCAGCAATAAAAGACTTTCCTTTAGATTCAAGTAAATCAAGTAAGGTATCAAAAGAATGTGACATATTTTACCAAGTCATTACCTAAAACCATATATTGGGAAACATGTAGAAAGTAAATGCAAATATTTTCCAAACTCCCTTGATTAATGCACGAATCAGGGGGAATAGTAGACAAAACGGAGAGTCTATTATATTTGTGATATTGATATGTTGTGCTCTTTCCTTCAACCAAGATTTTATTTTTCCCATTGAGTTTTGTTCCTTGGTGTAAGGTTGTAGTGAGGCAACTGTTTATATACCATCATGTTTTCCTAACTCTCATGACTAATGTACGAATCTAAGAGAAAACTAGACTGAAGGAAAAGTCTATGTATTGCAAAGAAGTTGGTGCGTTGTACTCTTTCCTTCGTCAGACTTTTATTTTTTCCCACTGGGTTTTTATTTTGGCGTAATGTTTTAACGAGACAACAATTGTGCACCGTCACTCCTTTAACTCGGCACAAGGGGGAGTGTTGTAGGATAAGTGTGTCATCGTCTAAAGGATATGACGATAGAGATAAGTATATCAGAGTTAGATTAGAACTGAAATATCTCATAGTTATCTATTTGTAACTTATCCCTATTTAAAGGACTTATGATTAATGAGAATTGATAAATTTCCTCTCTCTATTCTATTGTTATTTCGTTTTCCTTTTAACACTTAAAACATTTATGTTATGCGAGGGAATATTTGTCTTTTTTTTTTATTGGGTCTTTGCCCTTTTTTATTAAATAAATTCTATTGTGCACTTTCTCAACATTTTGTTTTGAAAAAGTTAAAATTATTCTTCGTTTTATTATCATAAGTCAAGGGTTTTTTTTTTTTCGTTTCACATCTCAATGCCATCGAAGAGGGATTTCTATACATCTTTCTCTACACAAATATATACAATATTTACCCAAATCCTCGTAACATAAACTACCTCACCAAAAAACACCATTATTAAGTTCTAGACAACTTAAAATAGGGGAATTTCTATCATTTCTTTTTAAGCCTATTAGTAAAAGGTGATCAATGTGGATGGATAAAATATTTACCCAAAACCTCATTATAACATAAACTACCCCAACAAAAAACAACATTATTGATTTGTAGACAACTTAGATAGGGGAATTCTATCATTTCTTTCAAGCCTATTAGTAAAAGGTGAACAATATGGATGATCACATTGGTCAAAACTTCTACCTTTCTAGTCTTGTTAAAATATTTTATGTTCTTTTCTGTTAAACGAAGGAAACCCCAACTCCGAGAAAGCAGATTTTGAATAGTAATATAAATAGACCTCCATTTACCTCTGATAATTTTAACGTAAGTGATAATTTATGACCAAACATTTGAACCCATTGCATTTTGCCTGTTATTTTCATCTTTTCAGACCATCATCGATGCCGCTGCGTAGGAAGGAGGTGTTGGGGAAGGAAGAGGGGTGTAGGCTAGGCTCCATTAAATTGAAATTTTATTTGATAAAAAAATTAAAAAAAAAAAAACTAAAAAACTAGAATGTCCTTTTTTAAAGGACGTTTTTTTAGTGGGCCGGTGTTAGAACAAAGACTTTTTTTCAATGCAAGGTACAAAATATAGTTATATTTCTTGTATTTATTGAAACACATAATCATTATTCCTACAATTTGGTGGTGTTTGACATAATTTGATGCAATTGGAATGTTAATGATACAGGGAGAATTCAGGAGTTAATAAGAATTCTCGAAAATAATTGGAAAAGAGGAAAACGGGATCGAAAGAAAAAACGAGCTCGCAAAAGACTCGGAATTTTTTCATCCATGAAATTCTCATCACGTGACATCACAAATCCTACTTTCATTCTAATTCTTTGCTTTCCATATTAGAATTAGATTTAATAATTATATTAGATAATAATTTAGGTTTATTTAGTTTCCTTTTATTAGTTATTTAAATAGCTTCCTAGTTAGTTTATAATTAGGATAGTTATAATTTCCATAGTTATTTCTTAGTTAGTTTAGCTATAAATAGGATAGCTAGATTTTATTGTTAATCAATTTAATCAAGTTATCAATCAATAAAGTTTAGCTTTTGAGAGAGTTTTCTCTTAATTTTGAGTTTTACGGTTGTAATTCTCGTTATCAAAAGGGTTTAGACGCTTGTCGATCCTTCCGCAAACCTACGCTGCGTCAGTTGGTATCAGAGCAGGATTCACCTGTCTTTTCACTAACCATGGCAGATCAACAGCCCGCTACCAAAGCAGACTTGGTTGAGTCGGATGTGGCCTTATCCACAACACTCGCTAATCTGACAACAGTTGTTATTAGGCTTCAATCCAACATCGTCAACGACAATCGTCGGAGAAGAGACAGGTTTGAAGGACCGACTATGGTGTCGTGTAATGGCCATCGTAACTGGGTTAATTTTTCAAGTTCCGAATCCAAAGAAGATAAGGAAGAAGAACCGGTGAACTTGAAAAGAAACGACCACAATAACCGAATAAAAGTGGACATCCCGTCTTTCTATGGAACCAGAGGTGTAGAAGAATTCTTAGATTGGCAAATCGAAGTCGATCGATTCTTTGACATTATGGATGTTCCCAAAGACATACAGGTAAAGTTGGTTGTTTTCCGTCTAAAGAGTGTCGCCGCTATTTGGTGGGATAAATTGATCGTGCAAAGACAACGACAACGAAAGAGACCAGTTCGATCTTTGAGGAGAATGAAGCAACTTATGATGGAACGATTCTTGCCGGAAAATTACGAACAGGTCCTTAATAAACTCCATCCCGAACCCGACAACGGCAACTCTTGGAGAAAGGATACGCACGAGAAATCAATCATGGTTTTGGGCCACAACAACTATGATCATATTATACCATCAATTTCTACTCTCGTTAAACAACCACCCATTCCGGAAAAACCACCCATTCCGGAAGAGCCATCGAAACAAGACGATGAAGTTTTGTCGGACAAGTTTGAAGAGGAAGTCATCCCCGTCGTGACCGAGTCACAACAAGAAATTGTTATCGAGGCCAAAGTGTCGGAACTAGATCTTAGACCAGTCACCGAAGACACCGAAAGCAAGATAGTGGAAGACATTCTTGAGCCAACGAAAGCGTTGTCACAAGAAGTCAAGAACGGTGATTCCGAAGGTGACACTTCGATTATTACCGCACCCAAAGTTCCGGTTCAAACCGAAACAAATCCCGGTAAAGTTAATTTAATCCCTTACGCTTTCGAATTTGATAAAATATCGCTCGTATGGAGACGATCACGACAACCTCAGTTTGGATTTGAAGATCGGTCAAATTTGTTGAACTTTGGAGACCAAGTTGTGAATCAATACGTTTTGAAGAAACGGTTGTTCTACGGGTCGGATGAATACCTTTTTCAAGTGAACTCGAGGACGAGTTCTTTTCAAGTAAGGGTGACTGATACAGGGAGAATTCAGGAGTTAATAAGAATTCTCGAAAATAATTGGAAAAGAGGAAAACGGGATCGAAAGAAAAAACGAGCTCGCAAAAGACTCAAAATTTTTTCATCCATGAAATTCTCATCACGTGACATCACAAATCCTACTTTCATTCTAATTCTTTGCTTTCCATATTAGAATTAGATTTAATAATTATATTAGATAATAATTTAGGATTATTTAGTTTCCTTTTATTAGTTATTTAAATAACTTCCTACTTAGTTTATAATTAGGATAGTTATAATTTCCATAGTTATTTCTTAGTTAGTTTAGCTATAAATAGGATAGCTAGGTTTTATTGTTAATCAATTTAATCAAGTTATCAATCAATAAAGTTTAGCTTTTGAGAGAGTTTTCTCTTAATTTTGAGTTTTACGGTTGTAATTCTCGTTATCAAAAGGGTTTAGACGTTTGTCGATCCTTCCGCAAACCTACGCTGCGTCAGTTAAATTCCATTAACAAAATTTCATTCATTTAATTGGTTCGTTCTTTTTCACAGAAGAAATCTTGTTTATGTCTTTTTCTTAGTTTTCATCTTTTAGTTTCAGAAATTTCAATTAAAAAAAATTGAATATAGAGTTTGTGCTTTGTCCGGCCAGTAGCATGCTTGCAATGGGTTGAAAATAGTCGTTTTGTTTTGTTTGGGTTACCACGTGGTATCCTAGTAAGCGGAGCTGTCTAAAAAGCTAGTCCTCGTTGTTACTAGTTTCCAATTTCCCTTTTGACCGAAGTTAAAGTAGCATTTGAATTACTCAACTACAGTAGTCGGATAATTATGCTACGTAGATGGGAATCCTTATACCACTATTAAGTAACATCGGGCAATGAGGTTGATGCTATATATTACCGATACCAAGTATCTAGCAAGTCATATCGAGCTTGGTGAAAGAGAAAAGGAATGGGACTAGCTAAGGGAGAAGAACATCAAACCTCGCACATAAAAAGTAAGAAATTAAACAACCGATTTTTGACAATTGCTGAATGGTTTGATACAGAATGATTAAGTGATCAGAATGATTAAAAGACTTTTATGATATAGTGCAAACTGAAATACAGTTGTTTCGTAATTGTTCAGAATGAAATCAGAACACTGAATAGTTAAAAGAGACCCAAGATATACAAAATTATACAGAGGGTTTTGAAACCATTAAGAGAC
This sequence comes from Arctium minus, assembly GCA_954870635.1. Classification (NCBI taxonomy): domain Eukaryota; kingdom Viridiplantae; phylum Streptophyta; class Magnoliopsida; order Asterales; family Asteraceae; genus Arctium; species Arctium minus. The sequence continues at coordinate 62,955,270 of OX941085.1, forward strand.
AATCTTTTTTTCTTTCCTCCAAACAAGATTCAGTTTTTAGCGATTCAAAGTTTCCTCTTACAAAACCATTAAAGAAGTAAACAAACAATCTCTAACTTTATAAATAATATCACCACTTTTTTTCTAACCGGTTACGGGTCAGCCCGAAAATTACCAGTTTACCACCATCTAAACATATACTTAGGGCTGTAAACGAACTGAATGTTCAGCGAACTGTTCAGCGGGAAGTTTTTTTATAACATGCACACATTTTTTTATTCGTTTAGTTAAATGAACGAACATGAACAATGGTCTCGTTCGTTCATTTATGTTCGTTTATATATATAAATATATTATAACATTAATATGTAAAAACATTAATTAAATTAATTATTTAAAATAATTTTTTTATACCTCCTTAGTTTACCCGGTTTTTTGTTTTGTTATGTTACATTTTACAAATGAAATGATGAATAATGGTGATTGTTTTTATTCATTTGTGTTCGTTTACATTCGTTAAGCTCTTGCTGAACGAAGATAAACAAACACGAACAAACATATTTTCTTAGCGAATTAACATGAACACAAAAAATTTCGTTCGTTTACCATCGTTCGTTTGTTCAATCAAGTTAAACGAACGAACATGAACAAGCTTCCGTTTGTGTTCGTTCAGTTCGTTTACGGCCCTATTCAGATATACTAACATACATAGCAAGTTTCATTCATTGCAGAAAAGGAAAAAACAAACGACCACAAAAGTTTGTGATGACGGCGGTGGAGAGCTACAATGTTCACCATTAGAACCACTTCTGAACTCCACTCTAGTGGGTTAAGTTTCACCACCAACTTCATTCCCTCTAGCTAACTAGCTCCAAACTGCTTCTTCATCTTCATCGCTGCTCCGGCGATCCTTTCACGGGCCCTGTCCAGCCGATCGGCACCAATAGGGTGTTTCCCACTCACATAACGGTACATCCAGTAGAAAACATAGGCGGCGGTGATACCCAACAAGCCGGAGGTGAGAAATCCGGCGAATATCAGAAAGAAGGTGTGGATGGCTGGGATCAACACCGGACTGAATATCAGCAGCAGGGGGGTTAGCAGAACAAGTCCTATGATGGTGGCGGACATGGTAAGGCCGGAGAGGACCGTAAGTGAGACGCCAAGGCTGACGGCGGTGGTGGCCTTTGCCACCTGCAGGTGGTGGGAGACTTGTGGTTCATGATGATGTTGGTTGTCACCCATTGGAATACACACTGTCGGAATTTCTGGGTTTTTGAGTTGAGGTGATATATATATAGATATAGATATAGGAAACAGAAGATGCGGCGTGGCCGTGGCGGTGGCGGTGGCGGTGGGGTGGTTTTTTATGGCGGTGCACGTGATCATGAGGGAGTGTCGAGTCACGTGAAGCGTGGATGTCATGAAACCAAAGGGGGTGGATGATTGACACGTATGTTAACCGAAACAAGTTATTTTAATAAAAATGTAGAAATGGTTAGATAGATGAGTTAGGGGTGTTTGGGATTGCTTATTTGAGGGACTTTTTAGCTTATTACGATTTGGTATCGGAGATAAGTCATTTTGAGTGTTTGGATGGAACAAAAAGAAAAAAGCTTATAGCGGTGCCAAACCGCTGAAAAATCATTTTTGATAAGTCATTTTGTTCTGACTTATCAACTTATTTGAAAAGTGCTTATTACTTTTTTGATTATTTTGTATGTATAAGCAATCCCAAACACTTTTAAATAACAACTTATTAGCTTATTACGTTTTGGTACCACAATAAGCTAATCCAAACACTTTTTTAAAAACTCCGGTTTGACACCGCATAAGCATAAGTTGTTTTAAATAAGCAATCCCAAACACCCCATGAATTCCGTTTTTTAATACTTGAAATCTTGTTTCAACGAATTTATATAATTTTTTAAAATGGAATTGGCACGACTGAAATTATTTTAACCGATAAAATTTTAAAATATGTGAATTTGTTGTTTGTGAATAATGTGAAATTTGATATTGTTGTTTTGATTAGTTTATCCGATAAATATATAATGACTTTTCTATATGATCTGAGCAATCTTTTAACCTTTTAATAAACTAGAAGAGTCTTGCGAGATTCAAACTTATGTACCAAGGATTAAGGAAACATGGAAATGCATGTATGTTCGGTAGCCGATATAAGATGTGGGAATATGTTTTTTCAATATATTCGAGATTTAATAAAATTTGAGATCAGATATAATGAGAACGACACATAAGTCACAACCCCTTTAATATCTTAGGGTTGTGATGTTCTATCAAATGATTGTCCTATAAACATAAATATGTGGGGCAAAAGTGTGTGTCCCCGATTCAAGTTTCTAATAGCAAACAATCAACACAAACAAGATGGTTAAACCACCTGTTTTAATTCAATTCAAGAATCAAATGATTACAATTCAGTTTGCAACTTTCTCTTTCTACAGATCTCTTTCTCACTCTAAAACTCTCTCAGAATACGTACAATTATCAAGTCATCTATCTATTAAAACAAAACAAAATTATTTTATACAAGCCATAAGACTAACAAGACAAAACAAAAACTAAACAAACTAAAACAATGTCTTTGACTTTTATTACACTTTGACTTTTACTTTCAGTGAGAGTTGACTTTCCAGCTTTTGACTTTCTTGATCTTTGACCTTCTGTCTTCTATGATCTTGTATCTAACATATTTATGCTCTAACAATCTCCCCCTTTGGATTCAAGATCATCTTCAAAAAGATTTAGCAAATCAATCTCCCTTTTTTGTTCAATCTGAACAATCTCTTCCTTTTGTAACAAATTTCTTCTTTAAGAACAAACTTTCTTTGACTGTATTCTTCCCAAGTCTGTCTATGAAAAAAATATTAACAATTTTCCCCAAATATGATAAAACCTTGTTAGATCTGTTTTTATAGTAATCATTGTATTTATTTTCTAGCCTAGACTGTTCTTATTGATGTAATCTGTTTTGTTAAGGCTAGGGGTATTTAAGTCCCCTTAGTCCTTTGTTCTTGTAATTTTGGCAATCTAATTGAATACATCTGATTACATTTGGCGCTCCTACTTTCTCTCTCTAAAGATTTAGAGATCTTGGACTTTCAATTGGTATCAGAGCATACTAGATTTTGAGAGGATTGAGAGAAATTGTTTTTAGATACTGAATTTGTAGATTAAGCAGAGAATTTGATTGATTTTCTTGATTTTTCAAGAAAATCTCGTTTTTTTGCTTGATTCATCAAATTTGGTTAGGTTTCTGGTTGAATTTGTGCGAATTTGGTTTGTTCAGCTTCGTCTTGAGTAATCGATCATAATTGTTTCATATATTTGTGCATAAAAATCATGATTTGATCCTCGATTTTGTGATTTTGTGATTTTTCAGAAAAAACTCGTCAAACGTACTGTTACTTTTAAGAATTTTAGATTTAGTGGTTTTTAATCGAGTTTGATAATCAAAAGTTGTTAGAATGTTGTTTTCGAGCATTTGTGTGTGATTTTCGTGGTATTTTTTCAAAGTTTCATTCAAGTTCATGCATTTGTGTGGTTTGCGCAAGTTCATGCAGTTTTCCGCATCATTCATATAGGTTTGCGCAAGATTCATATTACTTTGCGCAAGTTCTTTGTGTTCTAATCAGTGTGTTAGTGGTTTTCAGGATTTTCACATCAGGTTCACGGATCACTCTACTTACGCAAAGTCAGGTTCTCGGATCATTAAGGTTCCGCAAAGTCAATTTCTTGGATCACTCTGCTTACGCAAAGTCAGGTTCTCGGATCATCAAGGTTCCGCAAAGTCAGTTTCACGGATCACTCTACATACGCAAATTCCAGTTTGCGTACCTTACTGCATACGCAAAATCTACTTTGCGCACCCCATTGCATACGCAAACTTTCAGTTTGTGCAAGCTCAAGACTTAGAATTTTTTTTCTGAAATTTTCTGATTTTCTCGAAAGATGTCTTTGCAAGCACAAATCTACAAGAATGACCTCATGATGTCATTGGGGTATGATACACGTCCACCAGTACTGATCAATGAGAACGAATTCGAACAGTGGCAGGATCGGTTTATCAACTTCATTGAAAGACAACCGAATGGGGACAATATGATGAAGTCTTTGACTCAGGTTCCAATGGAAAGGCCAATGAAGGTTATTCCTGCTACTACAAACACTGATGCTACAACAGTAGAAAAAGCTTTGAGGGAATATGATGCTGATGAGCTCCTTCATTATCAAGCAGACAGTCAGGCCAAATCAAATCTGATCCTTGCTCTTCCCAACTCCATTTATAACAGAATCGATTGCTTCAAACATAATCCAATGCTGATGTGGACTCAACTTGAAAAGATTATGCTTGGTACTGCAATGTCAACTCAGTTGCGTCAGACTAGGTATATGAACAATTTTGAAAAGTTCAAGGCTAAGGATGGAGAAAGGTTGAAGAGTGTATTTGACCGATTTTGGGCTGTCATCAACGATTTATACAAGATTAAAGTTACGAAGACTGAATTAGAGGCTAACTTGAAATTTCTGAATGCTTTACAACCAGAATGGAGCAAGTCATGCCACAGAATGAGAAACGATGTCAGAATCTCTACCATGCCAATTCAGGAGTTGTACGAAATTTTGATGACAGATGAATCTATGGTGATGGAGAAGAAGGCAAAGATGGAAAAGAAGAATAAGCCTATGACCGTAGATCCAATTGCACTTATGGCTAGCCAACTAGCTGAGCAAGCATTAACTGAATCAGCTTATGATGGATCAGCGGATGATGATGGCGAAACTCTAGAAAAGGCCATGATACTTTTGACTCAGCACTATCAGAAAAGATTCAAGCACAAATCTGGTTCAAACAACCTTCGGTTTACTTCCGGTTCTAAGAAAGTAGAACCAGGTGCTCCGTCAAAGACATACACTCCTAAGTATGAACCAGCTAAGGTGGTTGAACAGAAGAAGGATGAGAAAAAGGTGATGAATTGCTTTAACTGTGGAAAGCCTGGACATATTGCTAAGGAATGCAGAGTCAAAGTGGTAAAAGATGCTGCTTTCTATAGAAAGAAGTTAGCTCTAGCTGAGAAGAAGGAAAATAGAACCATTCTGTTGGCTGAAGAAGAGTACTGGCTGGATCATTCGGACAACGAAGCTGAGAATGAGGAGACTGCAGCCATGTGCTTTATTGGTGACGATAAAAGTGATGATGAGGAAGATGATACCTCATCTGATGGTTCTGAGGTAATTTCTGAGGTTAACTATGATTTCTTTTTATCTCAAATGAATGTTTTTATCACTGCTTTGCATAATTTGCGTTCAAAGTTCACCTCTGAAAAGTTAGAAAATCAAGAAAAGTCTGTTTTAATCGACAAACTGCAAATTTCTCTAAAAGATGAAAAGTCAATTTTAATTGACACAAAAGAGAAATTTCAAAAGCAGCTGGATGAATTGGAAAATTCAAAACAGACTTATCATGATTCTTTGACTGAAATGACTTCTTTAAATCAAAATCTTTCTGATAAAATAATTGTTCTAGAAAGGAAATTATATAAGAGAGAACAATCTGAGCAAACCATTTACATAAATAAACCAAGGAGTGAAGAAGCTATAAAGGAAAAGTGGGGACTTGGTTTTGAAAATCCGCATTTTTTAAATCATGCTAAAATCGAAGTTCCTACTTTATATGAATATGATCATCTTAGTCTTACAAGATATGCTCCTCAGTTTAAATTCTTTTGGACAACTGAGAAACAAATTTTGGAAGATGAAAATGTGAAAGGAATGAAAAACAAGAGGATGGAAATGCCATTCGTTTACACCTCTGAAAATGCAAAGTATTTTCCTGATCAATCTAAGAAATCCAGAAAATCTCAAAATATTTTAAATGTCAAATCTTTCAATGAATCTTCATTATCAACAGATTTTGTTGATATATTTGCTAACACAGATAAGGAAAATGTATCTCCAGTGTCTTATGATACTAAGAGATACATTCCTCCATTAGTGTTAGAAGGTAAGATTAATGATCTTGAAGATAGATTGGAAGAACAAAATCTTCAAACTTGTTTAGAAAACGATTTATTTCTTTTTATAATGAAAACAAGTTTTGAAGATAAAATTTCTACTGAATTTTCAAAAGATTCTAAGGAAAATACTAAAGTTTTGAAAAACAGTGTGCATTTGCGCACCATGTTGGATACACAAACTGACAGTTTGCGCACGCAGATGGATGCGCAAAGCTCAGTTTGCGCCTCCAATGGGATGCACAAACCTCATCCAGACTTGTGTATTTTTGAGAATTCTCATTCCGAGGCTAGTTCATCAATGTCTAATACCCAGGCTGATTTCTTCGATAAAGTTTCCTTTTCTGATTCAATTATTGATGATTCTTTACTGCTAAATGGTCAATTTTATAAAAAGAAACGTAAAAGAAGAAGATCAAAGAAGTCAAGGAAACATGATACTGTCTTATTTGAAAATTCTAATGTTTCTAATTTTTTTTCTTCAGATCGGACTGTGAGGAAGTCACCAAAGCAGATTTGGAGGATTAAACAGCAAACTCTAGAATCTGAACTGTTAGGAGTTAAATGTGTAGAAACTCTTTGTGATACTGATACATTTGCTTCATGTAATAAAAACCCAAAATATTCATTTCAGCAAATGCTTCATATATCAAAGAATATCTCATATGCTTCTTCTAGTTCTGATTATGATGATTGTGTTTTATCTTCTATTGATAATTGCTTTCATGCTTGCTTGAAAAATAAATCTGTGAAAAACAAAAGACACAAATCTAACAAGGGACCCATAAGCATATGGGTACCTAAACATGTGTAGTTTCTGTGAATGCAGCTAAGTCAATTATGGTATCTGGACTCGGGGTGTTCTAAACACATGACTGGCAACAAATCACTTCTGTCCAATTTTAAAGAAAAATGTTGCGGTCATGTTAAGTTTGGAAACTGTGAGACTGCTCCAATTCTTGGTTATGGTGATCTAGTTCAAGGTAATATAACAGTCAAGAGAGTCAACTACGTTGAAGGCCTAAGTCACAACTTATTCAGCATCGGACAATTCTGTGATAAAGATCTTGAAGTCAGCTTCAAATCTAAAAGAGTTGCTGTGAAAAATGAGAGTGGCAGAGATTTACTGGTGGGAAAAAGAAGATCCAACTTATATACCATTGATATTTCCAAAGTCAACATCCCATCAGACATATGTCTACTGTCTAAAGCTTCAGTTCATGAAAGTTGGATTTGGCATCGTCGACTAGCTCATCTCAATTTCAAGTATATGGATCGTGTGGTCAAAAATGATTCAGTGAGAGGTCTTCCAGTTCTCCGTTTTCAGAAAGACCATCTCTGTCAGGATTGTGAGAAAGGAAAGATGAAGAAAGCATCTCATAAGCCAAAGCCTGAACACTGCACGTCGGACATTCTTGATATTTTGCATGTTGATCTATGCGGCCCGATGAAGACAAAGAGCATTGGTAAGAAAAGATATGTCTTGGTTGTTGTTGATGATTACTCTCGATATACATGGGTAAAGTTTCTCAAGTCAAAAGATGAGACTCCTGAAGTTCTCATCAATCTCATCAAGACAATACAGACAAATAAGCAAAAGCAAGTCAAAGTGGTAAGATCAGATAATGGCACTGAATTCAAGAACAATATTCTTCAAGCATTCTATGAGGATCAAGGTATACAACAACAGTTTTATGCTGCCAGAACACCGCAACAGAATGGGGTTGTTGAAAGAAGAAACAGAATGCTTGTAGAGGCTGCCAGATCAATGCTTGCTTATTCAGGTCTTCCTTTGTCTCATTGGGCTGAAGCTGTGTCAACTGCCTGTCATACTCAGAACCGGTCAATTCTGCATCGTCGTTTCAACAAAACACCATATGAGCTGATGAACGGTATCAAACCGAACATCAAATATTTCAAGTCATTTGGGTGTAAATGCTATGTTCTGAACGACAGAGACAATCTGAACAAGTTCAGTCCGAAGGCAGATGAGGGTATCTTTCTGGGGTATTCTTCTAATTCTGCTGCTTACAGAATCTTTCTGATCTCCGCAAGAAAAGTGATAGAGAGCGTAAATGTCAAATTTGACGAAGCTGCTAATTTGGTTTCTGGTCAATCAGGCACAAACCCGTACTTACTGGGAATTCAGTTTCTGAACAACTCAGTTCAGAACCTGCACTTCAACAGTCAAATCAAGATTCTTCTTCTTCACTTAATCTTTCTGATCTTGATTTTCTGTTTGAAATTTTTTATGATGACGTGCCTAGATCTAACTCTGAAAATGTCTCAAATGTTTTGAATCAGGAAACTGAGAGCACATCTACTCCAAATTCCGCTGCATCTATCTCTGAAAATGACGCTGCTCCAGTCCCTCCTGTTCAACAAGAACCGGCACAACAAGAACCTGTTCAATCAGAAAATGTACAATCAGAACCAGTTCAAGAAGAACAACCTGTTCAAGAGGAATCAGTTCAGGAAGAAGTACAGAATGATGTTATTCAACAAACTGTTCCCGAATCTGATACAAAAATTGTTGAGATACCTCCTCCTCAAGTAGAAACTGTTTCTATCTCTTCATCTGATGTAGAAGCTTTTGAAACTCCCTCTCAACCATTAGAAGTGGTTCAAGATATCATTGATCCCCTCCCTTATACGCATAAATGGACAAGATCTCACCCTCTACATCAAATTATTGCAGATCCTCATGCCAGTGTTTCTACACGTTCCAAGTCGGCTACTTCCAACGAATGTCTCTTCACTTGCTACCTAAGCAAGATTGAACCTACAAAAGTTTCTGAAGCGTTGGAGGACCCGGATTAGATTATTGCTATGCAAGAGAAGCTTAATCAATTTGATGCGCTAAAAGTGTGGAGACTTGTACCGAGGCCGAAAGGAAAAAGCGTTATTGGCACTAAGTGGATTTTCAAGAACAAAAAGGATAAAGATGGTATCGTCGTGCGGAACAAAGCAAGGTTGATAGCCAAAGGATATCGACAAGAAGAAGGTATTGACTACGATGAAACATTTGCACCCGTTGCCAGATTAGAAGCTATCCGGATGTTTCTTGCCTTCACTGCTTATCGCAACTTCACAGTATATCAAATGGACGTCAAGACGACATTTCTCAATGGCAAGCTGAAAGAAGAAGTATATGTATCTCAGCCAGAGGGATTTGTTGACAAAGATCGTCCAAATTACGTATATTTTCTCGATAAAGCACTGTACGGCTTGAAACAAGCTCCAAGGGCATGGTATGACGAGTTGTCAGCTTTCTTAGTCAAATTCGGCTTCACCAAAGGCTCGATCGATACTACTCTTTTTATATATCATTCGAACTTGGATATTTGCTTAGTACAAATTTATGTTGATGATATTATTTTCGGTGCTACTAACAAATCTTTGTGTACATGGTTTTCTGATCTAATGACCTCTAGATTCCAGATGAGCATGATGGGAGAAATCAATTTCTTCCTCGGCTTACAAGTGAAGCAGGTTCCTGATGGTATCTTCATCAACCAGTCAAAGTATGTATTTGACATCTTGAAGAAATTCAAGATGGACAAATCTATTTCAATCGGAACACCGATGGCTCATGGTGCCAAAATCGGACTCGATCCAGATGGAAAAGTTGTAGATCAAAAGACATATAGAGGAATGATCGTATCACTGATGTATCTAACTGCAAGTCGTCCGGACATAATGTTCTCGACATGTTTGTGTGCCAGATTCCAAGCCAAACCAAAAGAATCTCATCTATTCGCAGTCAAGCGTATTTTTAGATATATTAAAGGAACTCCTTATTTAGGTTTATGGTATCCTAAAAGTTCTGACTATAAATTGATTTCTTATTCAGATGCAGATTTTGGCGGTAACCAATTGGACCGGAGAAGCACCTCAGGTCACCTTCAGTTTCTCGGAGACAGACTGATAAGCTGGGCGTCGAAAAAGCAAAACTGCGTGTCAATATCAACAGCCGAAGCTGAATACGTCGCTGCAGCTAGTTGTTGTGCTCAAGTACTTTGGATGAAAACGCAACTTCGCGATTACGGGATGCTATACAAGACAGTGCCAATATATTGTGATAGCAAGTCTGCAATTGCCATTTCAGTTAATCCGGTCCAGCACACCAAGACCAAACACATAGATATGCGGTACCATTTCATAAAACATCATGTGGAAGAAGGTACTATTGAATTATATTTTGTATCAACTGAATATCAACTTGCTGATATCTTTACAAAAGCCTTAGATGAAAAACGTTTCAATTTTTTGCTTTCAAAATTAGGCATGTTGAATTTAAAAGTTTAAATCTTTACAAACTTTGTTCTATAAAATAAAATTTTACAGACTTTCTTTCTTTTGAATAAAATGTATGTCTAGGATCTTTTACAAGTTCTTGGTTTATATTAAAGTTTTATATGTTCAACTTTCAAGTCTTACAAAAGTCGAAAAGTCAGCAACATGTTTGTAGCTTTTGATTCTGCTTTAAAGACATGTGAGTCGGAATTTTTATAGTTTACTTTGCTTAGACTACCTAAATGATCAGAATTATAGATCGGAATGAAAATATAGGCTAAGCATTTTGACGTTGATCTAAGTGATTGAGATGAATAATAAATTCTTAAAATATAGAAATCTCTGAGTTTAAAAGTTTGTACTTGTGACCTTTCTGGTTTGGGAAAGTAAGTTTCGTGGGATGCTTGTCATCTGGTCCCCTAAGGTCAATTGATCTGGGAGTGATCGAACCCAAATCCTTCTATAGAACCAGATCGAAAGTCATGTTCTACTGGTATGAATGGGTTTAGGATGTGTCGATGTAGCCTTTCTGATCCGGGAAAGTAAGTTCCAAGGGGTGCTTGATAGGGTTGATTCTTCTTCAATGTCAGATTTTATCAAAGTTTCTGAGCAGAACAAAGAGAAAAACTGGCAGATTGTGGTCTATGAAGATCCAGACTTAGTTTATAATCCAGTTATTGTTGCTAATGCTGAAATTGTATATGATATGAAGTCTTTCTTTTCGAACATTATTGAAATTAATTCAGATGATGATGATGATTCTAAGTATGAAAAAGTCTGTAAAGTGAGGATAGAAGATTGTGATGACATCATTATCATTTCTGATACTGTAGATCCCAGATATGCAATCATTCAATCAAGTAAACATATATTCAACACAATAAATCAAACCTGGTATTGATTAATGGAATGATTCAACAGGTTACAAGCTTGAAATCAATATCTCTCTTTCTCTCTGTCTTGTTCACGGCGCACCTCCACCAAGCAGACCTTTCTCTCTAATTGATATTTTCTAATTAAGCTCCTTAACCCTAATTACAACTAACCTAATCATATTTATACATAGGCTAACTAAGCCTAATGGGCTTTGCACGGCTTTGTAATGGGCTTTGCAATGCTTGGCCCAACAACCTAAAACAAACTAATTTAACTAAAATTAAAAGTAACTAATAAATAAAATACGTAAACAGACTTTGACTATTTATTACAAAAGGACCCTAGACTATTTGTTGAGACGACTTTATCAGCTTTGACTTCAGATTTCCATCTTCAGATAATTATGATCTTGAATCCAATAAATATGTGCTTTAACAATCTCCCCCTTTGGATCAAGATCATTCTTTAAGCTCAGAAAAAAATAATCTTCCTCTTTGTCTTCAGAATGTAGCAATCTCCCCAATCGATGAGAATATCTTTTGGAAAGAAATTATCTCCAGTTTCAGCTCGGAATGCTTTAGCAAATCATCTTCAAAGAAAATTTATTCATTTCGGCATATCTTCAGAATATCTTCCATTTCTTGATTAACGCTTCTCCCCCTTTTTGATGAAAAGAGCAAAGAGTTCATCAAAACATGTCTTCAAGAAATTTCTTCCACCATTGACCTTGCAAACAAAACCACTGAGTATCCGTCAATTCATTAAGATGTTCATCCAGATCTTTGCAAATCTAGACAAATTAGAAAATGAAGTGTAACACCTGAATCAACAAATGAATCAGTTAAAATTGCCTGTCAGTAACACAAAGTCACCGTGTGTAACAAATACACAATATAAAGGAGCTTTTATGATGTTCACTCCCCCAGGGCTTCCATTCAATCATCCAAAAACCATAAAGGTAATTTCTATGAACGTTATGACAAAGAAACAAATTCTTTGTGTGTTCGTGCAAGTGATAGAATAAATTAAGCATATAATGATTGCTTATAAGGCTCAAAATGTGTAAACCACTGAGACAACAGTTAGTTAAACACAGACTCAATGTGCATGAATGAAGTGTGAAGGTGGGGCAGACTTCCTTCTTTTCAATATCCAGATTTTCCAAATGAAAATTAGATAGCATATGTGCTGCGTCCCCTTTGAAAATGAAACATTTTCTTGTTGAGAAGAAAATGAGTGGTTGGTGGGGTAATGTCAAGAGTTGGCATGGGCTAGTTGCCTGTTTCAATAATGTTCACCAAGAATTGTGAAGCATTAGAAATGTGGTTGCCCGACTCAAAAAGTAGTTGGTGCAGAGTTTGATATTCTTTTACTCTGATCTCTCACCCTCTTTCTTTTAATCTTTAAGCTCACAGCTAACCAAACTCTCTTTTGACATATTCTCTCATCACACATCCCACACTCATTTCTTTTGACTCCTCACATGCAATCACTAAAGGATTAACTTCTTGTGTAGGAAACACTGGTTAACGTGAATCCATAGAAGTTTCTTTTAAGTCCTAACACACTGATCCCATGTTTTCCTATGAAGCATATGTTGCTCAGATGATTTAACTTGATCAGTTAAAGCTCAATGATGAATCAGAAAACATTTAAAATCACACTTCCAATTCAAGAAATCTGTTTGAGAATCGGGAAGTGGTTTGAACATTTAAGAACATGTTTTCTTATGATTGAAAGTTGTCCTTCTTTCAACCATGAATGAGATGAAGAAAAGAAATTATACCTTTCGAGTACAGTCTCACATCTCGCGAAGTCAAGCTTAAAGTCATAAAGATATGATCTTGTAAGCATCTCTCAATCTGCAAAAGTCTTAAGGTCTAGTCAAAGTAACTTTATTCACAAAAATTGAAATGACATAAAGCAGTAAAACACTTAGTGTACGAGTTCTGATCAGAAGTAATCAGAAGTCATAGCCATACTCTTTACTTGTATGCTCCCCCTAGAATCATGCATCACTAACAATTATCAGTAAGCACAATGCATTTAAATATGCTCCCCCTCAAACTAACATTGACCATCAATGAAATACTTCTCACACTCCCCCTGAGATCATGAACAAACTGTTAAAGAGCAGGTATCATGCGGAAATAATAATAAAGAAATGATAAAGAGATACAATAAGGAACTTTAATAGGTAACTACCGATTAGGTCTTAAGATTTAGCATACCAAGTCTTGAGACAAGAAAATTAAATCTCTTTTCGTCTAAAGGTTTGGTAAACAAATCTGCAAGCTGATAATCGGTTTTTACAAAGTAAAGTTCAATTGTCCCCTTTTCTACATTATCTTTTATAAAATGATACCGGACATCTATGTGTTTGGTCTTAGTATGCTGAACAGGGTTAGCGGTAATCGCAATAGCGCTCTTCGAATCACAATAGATCGGAATTCTATTGAAATAAAATCCATAGTCTCGCAGTTGTGTTCTCATCCACAACACTTGAGAACAGCAGCTAGCAGCAGCTACATATTCCGCTTCGGCCGTTGATGTGGAGACACATAATTGCTTCTTTGAAGCCCAACTGACGAGTTTATCTCCAAGGAATTGTATATGACCTGAGGTGCTTTTCCTGTCTAACATGCAACCAGCATGATCTGCGTCTGAATAAGATGTTAGTTCAAAGCTTGTATCCTTAGGATACCACATACCAAGATCTGCAGTCCCCTTCAGATACCTGAAGATCCGCTTTACAGCAGACAAATGGGATTCTTTAGGATTGGCCTGATATCTAGCACATAAGCATGTAGAAAACATTATATCCGGCCTACTAGTCCTAACATCAACAGCCTTTCCCGAAAGATCGGTGCCAATTTTAGTACCAGGTGCCATTGGGGTACCAATCGGTTTACAATTTTCCATTTTGAACTTCCGAAGAATATCCAGAATGTATTTAGATTGATTGATAAAAATCCCCGTTGAAAATTGTTTGACTTGCAATCCGAGAAAGAAATTCATCTCTCCCATCATGCTCATTTGAAAACGTGACACCATGAGGTTTGCAAAGTTCTTACAGTACTTAGGATTTGTAGAACCAAAAATAATATCATCCACATATATTTGAATAAGAATGATATCGCCTTTATCCTTTTTAATGAAAAGAGTGGTATCAACCGTACCTTTTGTGAAACCCGACTTGACCAAGAATTGAGATAGAATATCATACCAGGCGCGAGGAGCTTGTTTCAGTCCATACAGAGCTTTATCTAAGATGTAGACATGGTTCGGCTTATCTGGATTTACAAACCCTTCTGGCTGTGAGACGTAGACTTCTTCCTTGAGTACTCCATTCAGAAAAGCTGTCTTCACATCCATTTGATAGACGGTGAAGTTCTTGTGGGCTGCGTAGGCTAAGAACATCCGAATCGCCTCTATACGCGCCACTGGAGCATAAGTCTCATCGTAGTCTATCCCTTCCTCTTGCCTATATCCCTTGGCGACAAGTCGTGCTTTGTTTCGGATAACGGTACCATCTTCATTTTTCTTGTTTTTGAACACCCATTTCGTACCAATGATGGTTTTACCTTGCGGTTTGGGTACGAGTCTCCAGACTTTCAGTGCTTCAAACTGATTCAGCTCATCTTGCATTGCAGTTACCCAATCTGAATCGGCAAGGGCCTCAGATACGCGAGTAGGCTCGATCTTGCTCAGAAAGGATTCATACATACATAGATTTGATGTGGCAGACCTAGTTTGCACCGGTGCAGATGGATCTCCAATAATTTGATGTACCGGGTGCTCTTTGGTCCACTTATGTTCATGAGGGAGTGGTTTAGATGCATGTTGATCATTGTCAGCATCTAGGAATCCACTGTTATCGCCTTCAGATGGTTCAGAATCAACGGGGGTTTCAGTTGAAGTAGTCGTTGCAGAAGTGGCAGTAGGTACAGCTTGGGCAGTCTGTTGACCAGTCCTTACAGTACATCCTACAGAGTCAGCTACTTCTGTCTCATCAGTGTTGGTCACACTTCAACTGTCGGAGTAGGCCTTTGAACTGGAACTTCTTGCTGAATCGGGGAATTGGATTCAGTAGAGATATCTGAAGTGATTGGATGAGTAGTCAACGAGTCTTCCATCCTGTCAACCACAACAGATTTAGGCAAACGAGATCCAAGAAATTCATCATAAAACAGTTCAAATAATAAATCCAAATAAGATAATTTAGAAGTAGACGATGAAGCGCCATCTGATTTGTTCTCTTGAGGTGCAGGTCCTGGACTGGTTGGTCCAGAAGCTAGAACTCCGGTAATTACGGGTTCTGAACTGACGTGCTCAGAAGCCATCTCCTCATCGAATGTAACATTAACGCTTTCGATCACAGTCTTCGACTTCTTCAAGTAAACCCGATATGCAGTAGATGTCGAGGAATAACCAACGAAGATGCCTTCATCCGCCTTAGCACTGAACTTGTTCAGATTCTCTCTGTCGTTTAGAACAAAACACTTACAACCAAAAACATGAAAATATTTAATGGTTGGTGTTCGATTGTTGATCAACGCATACGGAGTCTTCTGAAATCTGCGGTGTATCATGGAGCGATTCTGAGTGTGACACGCAGTCGATACAGCTTCAGCCCACAAAAATAAAGGTAAGTCAGATTGGCTGAGCATTGTTCGAGAGGCCTCAACAAGTGTACGATTTCGCCTTTCTACGACTCCGTTCTGTTGAGGCGTGTGAGCAGCAGAGTATTGATGTGATATCCCGACCGATTCGAGATATTCTTCAACTATCTTGTTCTTGAACTCTGTGCCGTTGTCAGTCCTGAGAATCTTTACTTGTTTTTGCAGATTGACTTGGGTCGTCTTCAGAAACGTAATGAGAACATCGGGAGTCTCATCTTTAGACCGTAGAAACTTAACCCAAGTGTATCGCGTATAGTCGTCCACGATAACTAGCACATACTTCTTTCCTCCTAAGCTTTGCGTTCGCATAGGACCGCATAAGTCCATATGCAACAACTCTAAAGGAGAGCTGGTACTAGGTTCAGGCTTTGGTTTGTGTGGGGCTCTCTTCATCTTTCCCTTTTCACACGCTGCACATAGATGTTCTCTTTCATATTTCAGCTCTGGAAGTCCTTTAACTAGCTTGCCACTGACCAGCTTGTTGATGTACCGAAAGTTGAGGTGAGAAAGCCGTCGATGCCATAGCCAACTTAGTTGCATCGAGGCCTTTGATAGTAGACAGACCTGATTTTCAGCATGGACCTTTGACAAGTTGATGGTGTAGAGGTTTGACTTGCGAGTGCTGACCAAGAGTTCTTTTCCTTCTTCAGTGCGTACTGAACATGTCTTGGTCTTGAAATTAACCTCTAAATCTTTTTCGCAGAACTGGCCAATGCTGAACAGATTGTGCCCTAAGCCTTCAACGTAACTCACCTTCTTGATTGTAAGATTTTCATGTACAACATCACCATATCCCAGAATTGGTGAAAACTGATCATTCCCAAAACGAATTGTGCCACAGTATTTGTCCGTAAAATTAGACAACATACTCTTCTGCCCGGTCATATGCTTGGAACACCCGCTATCCAAGTACCACATATGACGGGTCTGCACAACACAAATCAGGAAAGAAGAGGTTTATGCACCCATTTAAAAATGGGACCTCCACTGTTAGTACTTGATTTTGGCACCCATTTAAAATTGGGCCCGCTTATTCTTTGAAAACCATAATCATGATAAGATGAATGATAACGATAAGATGAAACATTATATGAACCATACCAAACATCAGAAAATTTACGAGAAGCATAATCACATTCACCATAATTTAAAAACTTTTTATTCTTAGATGGAGCTAACTGGAATAATTGCTTTATAGAGTATTTCTTGCGATAATCAACAAGATTAGGTTTAAAAGTAGCAACATTCACAATCACATCATCTTTACTAGAAGTCTTTTTATTCAAAACAAAACTAGAACTAGATTTAGCTTTCTCGTCTATCTTCTGTTTCGGTATCCATGTAGTCTTAACTCCAACCCTTTGCTTTCTCAAATCTGAAACATGTGAAACTTTAGAGTTAGAATGATGAGAATTAAGAGAATGCTTCTTCTTTGGCTTACCAGTGGGGATCGGTTTCTGTGAAAGTTGAGATTTTTGTTTCTTACCTTTTGCTTTCTTTGATTTCACAGAAACTGATTTATCAACTTTCGTTGATGTTTCACCTTTTTCAAACACACTGGGTAATCCAAAAAAAATAACAACACAAGATGAATGATCAGGAAGTTTAGAGGTAAAATCAAATTGAGCAACACAATCATTCAAAATACCATAAGAGTTTAAGAAATTAAGATCATTCTCAAGTGAGCCAGATCTGTCATCAGAATTTAAAGCCTTAGAGAATTTAGAAAAATCAGTATCTTTGAACACTGTTGAAAATACAGTTTGTTCTAAGTCCATCAAAAGTCTTTCTTCTGTAAGAGTATTCTCGAGTTCAGAAATTTTACTTTCCAAAACTAGAGGAGGTACGTAAATCTTACCTTCGATGGGTTTAGCCTCCAACTCTTTTACAGAATAACTCTCAAAATAATCATTTGAAAGAAATTTTGATTTATTAGAACTATAACTGTTATTCAACTTCTCATAGCGAAATGGAAGTTGAACTTTAGTTGTGTTCTTTCTTTTATCATATTCCTTGGCTTTATCTTTTTCAGACAGACTAGTCCAAAAGGGTTTGAGTTCCTGATGTTGAGGAGCCAACAACATAAACCCAAAGTCATAAAGTGCAGGCACTTCAGATATACCCTTTTTGAGATGATGTGGGTTCTTGTAACCAAGTCCCCAAGTATCAGGTTTCTCTTTTGGTTTGTTCAAATGAATAGTGTGTTCAGTTTGACCTAAAGAATGTAATTTCTCTTCCAAAGCATTCACCTTTTCTATTAAAGATTTATTCTCTTTTGAAGTAGAAAAGTACCTTTTAGCAATATCTCTAGATTTAAACTCACATTCTTTAAACTTTGAATCAGTTTCAGATAACTCTTTATGAATTATAGTCTTTTCTTTAGCGCTGATGTCTATATTTTTGTGCAAAGTTTCAATTAATACATTTTTCTCAGCAATATCATTACTAAGTTTATGTATAGATTGATTTTTCTAATTTATGACACCTTTCTCACGCTTCAGTTTCGACTCTAACTCTTGGAGTTTAGACATCATGGCATTCATTTGGTTCAGTAAATCAAATTCAGTTAAGTTACATACCTCATCATTATCTCCATCATCAGAATCAGCTTCAGCTTCTGACTGGTTCTTTCCCATCAAGCACAGATGTGCTGTCTCGTCCTTCTCTCCTTCTTCAGATTCGTCGTCCGAATGGTCGAGCCAATATTCATCCTCGGCCATTAATGCTTTTCCAGTCTCTTGTTGCTTGGCTAGAAGCATCTTATTCTTGTAATAGTCGGAGTTTCGGACTTTTGATTTGCGACAGTCCTTGGCAAAATGACCGAGTCTCCCACAATTGTAGCACTTAATCGGTTCTTCCTTCTTGGTCTCTTCAGCTTCATCCTTCTTCTTGTTTTCTGGTCTCCTTTCTTCAACTTTCTCCTTATGCTTGTAGTTATTAGGACCAGACGAGTATCTCTGACTATTGGAGTTTGGCTTTTTATAAAACTTCTTTTGGAGAGCCCTGGTTATCAACAACATGGCTTCCTTCAGTTCATTACAATCGTCAGAGTCAGACTTTGCCTCGCAATCAACTTCTTCCGATTCAGATTCTATCACCTTCTTCTTCTTAGACTTCTTAACCACAAGAGCAACTGGATCAGCAACTGCTTTGTCAGCCTTTTTCATCTCAGCCTTGATCTCTTCTACTTCTTCCTCATTCTGTCTGAGGATTTCATAAACTTCATGAAGAGGAATGTCATGAAGATCCTTCAACTGCCTCATTTGTCGGGTGAACCTCTTCCACTCAGGCTGAAGATTGCTGAGAAATTTCACATTCAGCTCCACGTGAGATTTGCTGATCTTGTTCTTGCTGAGCTCGTTCAGCAATGTGACAAATCTGTCATAAGTGGCTTCAAGTGACTCTCTAGCTTTGGCTTTGAACTCTTCATAATTATTCAAGCAGGTGGATACTTTGAGATGGTTGCCGACTTTAGATCCGATCATCATCTTCTCCAATTGATCCCATATTTGCTTACCGGTAGCGTTGTAGCTGTCAATCTTGACATATATTTCATTTGGTATGCCTTGGAGAATAAATGATCTTGCCAGCTTGTCACCCTTGTGTCTGTTCAACTGATCTTCCGAATATTCACCAATCGGTAATTTATACACTGTCTCTTCTTATTGACCATTTTCTCCAGCTACAGTGAGAACCTTGGTCGGAGGTGTCACGATCCCGTCTTTCAGAGATTTTCTGATTTCATCTCCCAAATCATGTCAATCAATGAAGTCCAAAAATCTATCCTTCCATTGCTCGTACTCCCCCTTGAAGAGTATTGGTGTGTGGCCCAGTGATTACTAGCTATAACACATTTAGATTGACACAAACACTTTTATTAGATCAAACACATGAATTACAATTAATCACAGATCTAACAATTAGTCACAGATCTCACGAATATGTGTGTGTTCTTTATGTGTGTGTTCTTACTCTCTCTCACACACTTACTCTCTTGCTTACACAAATCTACTAGAAACAATACAAGGACTTGCTTATATATAGGTCAACATGACTAAGCAAGGTCAAACCATCTAAGCTCATTATAACACACATCCAAACACTAATTACAACAATGACCCTCATTTAATCTTGAATACAATTATAGTCTAACAATCTCCCCCTTTGGATTCAAGATTAAAAAAAAATTTGGCACTAATCTTCAGGTCTTCATATCTTCAGAATTAACTTCAACTTCAAATCTTTTCTGGCTTTGACATCTTGAAAACTTTAACAATTCTTCAAACTTGTCTCTCCCTTTGAATTAACTTTTGCATAAACTCTGACTTTCTCTTTGATAAGCTTTCTTTAACCTTTGACTTTAAACATCTGAAAACTTTAAAACTTCAATCTGATCTTGAACTTTGATTATTCTCCCCCTTTTTAATGATTTGTAAGAATCAAAATCATTAAAACACTTCAAGGTCAGATCCGTCATTGAATGAACTTCCCATCATCTGATAAGCACAATCTTCATGAACTGTTATCTCCTCCTTTGGATAATAGACAATCTCCCCATATAGGAAAATCATTCTCACATCTGATCTGGATTGGCCTTTGATTCACGAACATATTCATTTGAATCTTTTCAAATTCAAACAAAATAAGAATGGTAACCCTGAATCAACATATGAAACAGTTAGAAGTGCCTGTCAGTAACACGAAGTTACTGTGTACAACGAATGTTCAATATAAGGAGCTTGTTTGATATTAACTCCCCAGGACTTCCATTCAATCATTGAAAAACACAAGGTAATTCTATGAATGTTCTGACAGAAAAACATATTCTCTGTGTGCTCGTGCTTGTGTTTTGAAAGAATTATCACAATGATTGTGTTCCATAAGGCTCAAAGTATGTAAATCACTGAGACAACAATGATTATACATGGACTCAACGTGCATAAGAAAGGGTCGAAGGTGGGACAACTTTCCTTCTTTTTCAATATCAGTATCTTCCAAGTGAAGATCCGATAGATTATGTGCTGCTTCCCCAGAAAATGTGAAACATTCTTTTTTTAAGAAAAGAATGAGTAGCTAGTGGGGTTGTATGCAAGAGATGGCATGGGCTATTTGCCTATTTCAATGATGGTCACGAAATAAATGTGAACCAATCAGTAATGTGGCTGCCCGGTTCAGAAAGATGTTTGGTGCAAAGTTCTAATATTCTTTTAACTCTGTTCTCTTACCCTCTTTCTTTTAAACATTTAAGCTCACATCTAACCAATCTCTCATTTCCATTTTACCTCAGCTCACTCCCACACTCAATTCTTTTAGACCCCTCTCCCCTCAATCACTCAAAGGATTTCTTCCGGGGTAGGAAACACTGGTTATCGTGAATCCATGGAAGATCTATTAAGCACTCACACTGAATCCCATGTTCCTAAAAATACATGCTGTTCAATGATTTTCTTGATATGTAAAGCACAAGAAATCATATGTCAGTGTTTGTATGCTCATTTAAAAATCAGAAATGAAATTTGAGCATTTTAAACATTTAAGATATCTCAAAACTTTATATGAATAAAATGAATAGAAATGTTTTGAGAATCTGACAATGATTAAGATCAGATCAAATTATCATGAAGAAAAATATTTGGGAATTCAAAAACATATGTTGTTTATATGAACAATATATAAACATATTATCAATGAAAGCACAATAAAAATGAAATGACGTTTGATTCAAACAACTGTGAATACCAAACGACGGGAGTATTACCACAGAAAGATATATCATTTGATACATGGTAATAACATAATCAATTTGAAAATACTGAACCAGTGTGTGTATGAATACTTGACAAAGTATATAGAAAAGAAAATACACAAGTATTATTCTTTAAAGAACAGACGGTCAGATAAACATATAAGTAACTAAAAATCATTTAAAATTCACACTTCTCAAATCATAAAAACATGTTAAGATCGTGAAGTGGTTTGAACATTTTAAAAACATTTTTCACAAGTGAAAGTTATTCATCTTTCACAAGTGGTAGAGTATAAGGATTAGAATGATATACCTGTAGATCAAAATCCTTAACTCCCCCTGGAATGAATATAGCAATTAAAGTATCCTTGACTAGATATCCTCCCCCTTGATATCTGTAAAACATCAATCTTTTTAGAGATATTTTTATAAAAGATATAGCAATATAATATCTAAACTCCCTTTCAAGCAAAAACTTCTTGAAAAGATGTAATCTTGAAAGCATCACTCAGAAGAAAACATTTGAATACGGGTTTTGAACTGAATTGTCCAAAAGCCAATGTCACATAAAATATCATGCAAGAAAAAGATTTTGGTAATCATTATAAAAATGATTCCGCTTTAGTCAGATAGCATATGATGAAATATCTAAAATATATGCAAATAAAGTACAAGATTAGAAAACTCCCCCTAAAATCATGAATTGGCGTTTAACATACCAAGTTTGCTAACTAAAAAGGTAAACCTCTTTTCATCCAACGACTTGGTGAAAAGGTCAGCCAACTGGTAGTCTGTAATCACGAAGTGCATCTCGATATCGCCCTTCTCAACATGATCCTTTATAAAATGATAACGCACGTCGATGTGTTTCGTCTTGGAATGCTGTACTGGATTAGCTGTTATCGCAATCTCACTCTTAGAATCACAGTAGATAGGGACTCGTTGGTAAGTATATCCGAAATCTTTTAACTGTGTTCGCATCCAGAGGACTTGTGAACAATAACTTGCGGCAGCTACGTATTCAGCCTCAGCGGTGGATGTAGAAACACAATTTTGTTTCTTAGATGTCCAACTAACCAACTTATCACCTAAGAACTGACAAGAACCAGAGGTGCTCTTTCTATCCAGTTTGCAACCTACATGATCAACATCAGTATAGGCAGTTAAATCAAAAGACGAACCCTTAGGATACCAAAGGCCTAACTCAGTAGTTCCTTTAAGATACCTAAGAATCCGTTTTACAGCGACCAGGTGTGATTCCTTCGGATTAGTTTGATATCTCGCACAGAAACATGTAGCAAACATAATATCCAGTCTACTTGCAGTTAAATACAGCAGTGAACCAATCATGCTACGGTACACTTTTTGATCTACTGATTTGCCAGAAAGATCTGCATCTAAAAGTGTGCCCGTTGCCATCGGTGTTTTCATCACTGAACTTTCAGTCATGTTAAATTTCTTTAAAATATCTCGAATATATTTTGACTGATTAATGAAAATGCCTTCGGGTAACTGTTTTACTTGAAGACCAAGGAAAAAATTCAGTTCACCCATCATTGACATTTCAAAACGAGATTCCATGATTCTTGAAAAGTTTTTACAAAACTTTGGATTTGTAGAACCGAAAATTATGTCATCTACATAAATCTGGATTAGAATCATATCATCACCTTGCTTTTTCAGAAAGAGAGTAGTATCAATTGTACCTTTCTTGAATCCTGAAGTGAGTAAGAATTGAGTTAAAGTTTCATACCAAGCTCTTGGTGCCTGTTTGAGTCCATACAAGGCTTTGTCTAAGACATAGACATGATCAGGGTTCTTTGGATCAACGAATCCTTCTGGTTGAGCAACATATACTTCTTCATGCAATATCCCATTTAAAAATGCTGATTTTACGTCCATTTGGAAGACCGTAAAATTTTTATGCGCTGCATAGGATAAAAAGATTCGTATCGCTTCCAGTCGTGCCACAGGAGCAAATGTTTCTTCATAATCAATCCCCTCCTGTTGACAATAACCCTTTGCAACAAGGCGAGCTTTATTTCGAACTACAACTCCAGATTCATCTCTCTTATTTCTGAAAACCCACTTTGTTCCAATAACGAATTTTCCTTCTGGAAGTGGTATAAGTCGCCAAACTTTGTTCCTCTCAAATTGCAGAAGTTCATCTTGCATCGCCAGTATCCAATCTGGATCGCGCAAGGCTTCTGAAGCTTTCTTCGGCTCGAGAGAACTTAAAAAACTTGAATACAGACAAAAATTTAGACGATGCTGCACGCGTTTGTACACCAGACTGTGCATCACCAATGATATTATGAAGTGGGTGATCTCTTGTCCATTTCATTGTACTTGGAATCGGATGAATTTCAGCTTGAGTATTATCTTCCTCATATTTATCATATATTGCAGGTAAGTCTTTATCAACCCCAGATGTGCTCGGGACATCTTGTACAACCTCTTCTGAAGTAAATATTTCCGGAGCAATAGAAGAATCACTCGGAATTTTTGTTGTAGAATTTGGATCTGCATGCACAGAATCAACTTTAGTATCTTCAGAATGTATATGTGTAGATGTACCTGATGTGGTTGATATTGTGACATCTTCAGAAGGTCCTGAAATATCTGTTATTATAATTGGAACCTCTGAAGTTGATGCGGATATGCTTGATTTTTCAAAATCTGCACAAATATCCATAAAAGCATCAAAAAATAATAAGTCTAATTCAGCTGTAATTTTATTTGAATTAGAAGACTTATTCTGTTTGACTTCAGGTTCTATTCCGTCTTGAATAGAAACTTTCTGTTTAAGCTTGAGTTCTGAACTGTTTTGTTCAGAAGTCAACGTTGATGATTCATCGAATGACACATTAATGCTCTCCATGATCGTCTTGGTTCGTCTATTGTAGATCCGATAGGCTTTAGATGTTAACGAATAACCAATGAAATAGCCTTCGTCAGCCTTCTTGTCAAATTTACCAAGATTGTCTCGATCATTGAGAATATAACACCTGCAACCAAAAGTACGAAAAAATTTAATATTCGGTTTTCGATGATTAATAAGTTCATACGCTGTCTTTTTATGTCTTTTGATGACAATCGTGCGGTTTTGTGTGAAACACGCAGTGGCTACGGCTTCAGCCCACAGAAACATTGGCAATTTGGAATAGGCTAACATTGTCCTTGCAGCTTCCACCAGTGTTCGATTCTTCCTTTCAACTACACCGTTTTGCTGAGGAGTGTAGGCAGCAGAAAATTTGTGAGAGATCCCAACAGATATGAGATAACTCTGAAGCTTTTCATTCTTGAATTCCGTGCCATTGTCACTTCTCAAAGATATAATCGGTAGTTGTAGTCGAACCTGAATCTTCTTTAAAAACTCAATGATCAGCTCTGCTGCATCTGATTTGTTCCTTAAGAATTCCAGCCAAGTATATCTGGAGTACTCATCTATCATGACCAAAATATATTTCTTACCATTGATAGACTGAGTCCTCATCGGGCCGCAAAGGTCCATATGTATCAATTCAAGAGGTGTTGAGGATGAGAATTCTGTCTTTGCTTTATGAGATGTTCGCTTCATCTTTCCCATTTCACAAGCGGGACAAAGAGAATTTTTCTCAAACCTTAGTTCTGGTATACCTTTGACAATACCTTGTCTCGCCAATTGATTAATTGCATCAAAGTTTTGATGAGACAGACGCCGATGCCATATCCAACTTTCAGCTCGTGAAGCTTTTGCAATCAGACAAACAGGTCTTGATGCAGAAAGTGTTGGAAAATTCATAGAATAAAGATTTACATTCCGCTTAGCTTTAAAAACTGCACGACCATCTTTATCTTTAATGTAACAGCATTTATCCGTAAACCGAACTTGAAATTTACTATCGCATAATTGACTTGTACTGAAAAGATTATGATCAAGTCCTTCTACATATAGTACTCTTTTGATCGTCACGATGCCATTTGTTAACGATCCGTGTCCTCGAATGTATCCAGTAACCTCATAATTTGCATAACTTACAGTACCGGCAGGTTCCTCAACATAATTGTGAAGTAGATGCTTAAATCCTGTCATATGGCGCGAGCATCCTGAATCTATATACCATGTATGTGAGGCCTGCAAAAAGAACAACTCATTTCTGTTTAGGTACCCATATCCAGATGGGTCCTTTCTTGTTAGCTTTTCGTAACTCATCAACATCATCTACCTTAGCCTTAATTCGCCACTCATAGCGAGGCTTAGGTACCCATTTCCATACCATTTTAACATTAAGCTCATGAAATGTTTTCTTTTTCGAAAAATGATCAAACTTAGCATGAAATTTTTTAGCCTGATGAGTTAAGAATTTAGAAACTGATTTGACATGTGATGTTTTCTTGACAACTTTAGATTTAGGATAAATGGAAGGAATGATAAATGTATTATCATGACAGTGTTTGCAGATAAAATTCTTACGTGCAAATGTCAAAAGCTTAGATTTATCCAATGAAGTACAACCATCCATACAACTTTGACATTTGAAAACGTTTGAATTTTTACATATCAAACTACCACTATCACTGATATTACATTTATTTTTAACAACTTTATTTTCCTTCACATTCTTCATCCTTTCTTCTTTACCATTTTGCCTTTTTACATCTGAAACAGGAAACAGAATCTTGTTAGTTTTCTTTGAAGAAGATGATTTTGGCTTTGAAGTACAGGAAGCTTCTCCTTTTTCAAAAATACTCGGAGGATATTGAGGATTAGTAGTATAAACAACTGAAGATTTAGAATTAACAGTATCAAACTCTGGATTAGAATGAACATTCCAGTTTGTAGAGTCAAACATCTTTTTCTCCTTTAGATTTGGTTGAAACAAATCATTTTTTAAAATATTTAACTCTTTAGAGAGTTCTTTGTTTTCTTCAGAAGACTTGTCAAGTTTAAATTTGAGATCAACATTCTCATCTTCTAACTCTTCAATTGTCTTTTGAAGATCTATGATTTGTTTCTCAAAATTAGATGTTTGATTTACCTCAGAGTTTGATTCCATCTTCTCTATAATAGGAACAGGATCTGAAACATTCATCATTTCTGTAAAAATCTCCTCAGTCATAATTTTTGAAAAATCAGAAGTAAGGTTTTGATTCATGATATTTTCACTTTCTGAACCATTTGAGGAATTTGACGTGAATAAATCAGATGATAACACTTGATTCTCAACATCAGTTTCTAAATCAGATTCATCAAACTGACACTGAGATTCAGTATTATTTTCTTCAACCTTGGCTGATTCTGTTGGTAAACAAGGAGAAAATAGAGAAGTAAATTCACTAAATTCTATCTTTCTTGTTTTGTAACTTTCATTTAAATCTTTATAAGCAAAACCAACAGATTTTAAACTTGAAATAGAATCAGCGCAAGATGAAATGTCATCATCATTCACAACTTTACCTTTTACAAAAGTATCATGAATATCAGATTTTGTAGAATTAGAGCCCATTTTATCAAAATTATACAAATTTTCTGGTGCTCTTTTCAAAACAGTATTTGGTTCAAAACCTAAACCTTTTTTTAACATTATAAAATCTGACATCTTGGAGTTTGTTTTGTTAAAAGATTTAATGTTTGCTCAGTCTGTCCTCTTTTCAGATTTAAATCCTTCAGTTGCTTGATTTTACAATATGCCTCGTTTCTTTCTTGAAAACATGCTTCAAATTTTAGTTGAAAATCACCTTTTTCAGCATTTAAGTTTACAAGATCTTTTTCAAGCTCAGATATCTTTGAATTTAAAACATCTTTGTCCTTTTTCAAACAATCTTTTTCAGATTCCTTTTCCTTAACCACATCTTTCAACATTGAATTTTCATCACGAAAATTCAACATTGTTTGTCTTTCATGACTAAGTTTGTCTTTTAAAGATTTAAATTCTTCTTTCATGAACTTAACTTGAGCCTTTAAGGATTGAATACGTACCTCGGAACCACAGTCAGAATGATCAGAAGATGATCCAATGTCCTCATCTACTTTGGCCATCATACACACTTGAGTAAAGTGTGCAGATTCGTCATCAGAACTCTTGTACAACCAATTTTCTTCTTCCGCCATTAAGTTCTGACCTTCTTCCACCTTCTTTGCTAACAGTGTTTTCCGAGCATAATATTCAGAATTCTTTGTACGCTTGAACTTGCAATCCTTGGAAAAATTACCTGGTTTTCCACAGTTATAGCATCTTCCATATTTCGGCTCAGTCTCTTCTTTCTTTCCTTCTCTCTTCTCTTCTCGCTTTTCATCTCTTTTCTCTCCTCTTTTCTCATACTTCTTTTCAGATCTCGGTTTGTACTTGTCTTTCTTGTAACTCTCATATTTCGTCTTGTACTTGTTCTTTCCAAAGCTTTTGAACTGCTTTGTGAGAAGAGCCAGATTTTCAGCGAATCGTTGCTTATCCTCATCTGAATATTCTTCACTTTCAGTAGAAGAGTGATCAGTGCTTGAATCAGTGACTTCAGTTAGGAGAGCTCTGGATTTCCTTGACTTTGACTTGTAAGAAGAATTGGACTTGGAACTTGACCCTTTCTTACGTTCAGACATTAAGGCTAAAGAATATTTGACCATCTTCTTTTCAGCACCAAGCTGCTTTACTTCATCCTCATGCTGAGATAAAGTTGCGAAGATATCATTGACGTCTTCTTGTGCCATGTCCTTGGTCATCTGAATGTTGATAGCATAGCTTTTCCATTCTGGGTTCAAGTTCTTGATGAACTTATAATTGATCTCTGATTCTGACTTGTTCATCCCATTTCTCCTTAGATCATTCAGTATCACATTGAAACGATTGTATGTTTCCAACAAAGTCTCTCCTTCTTTTGCATGGAAACCTTCATATGCATTTATACTCTGATTCAGCTTTGTCTGAATTGACTTATTTGATCCTTGAAACTGTCTCTCCAATTCATCCCATAAGTCTTTTGCAGATTCCCTACTATCTACGCGATTGTAGATGTCATTAGGAATTGCCATAGTAAGATAGATAAGTGCCTCTTCATCTATCTTATGTCTTGCCTTTTCCACATCAGTAAAGAATTGATATGGTTTTGGCACGTATCGATCTGCGATTGCTGGAGATGTAGCTGTGGCTGCTTGTCCAGGTACAAATGATTGTGGATTTCCCGGACCATCTATGATAGATGTCATATAATCTCTGTTCTTTAGATTTAAGAACTGAATCATTTTTTTTCTTCCATTGTGAATAATCTCCAACAGATAAGACCGGAGGCTTTATATGAGATCCCATAGAGAGAAATTCATTTGCCATGATTGAAATATGTATGTACCTTCAAAAGATGAAAAATATTAGCTAGTAAAGATCTTTAAATCCAATCAAATCAAGAAAATTACAAAAATCTTAAAAAAATTCAGAGATTTTGATCACAGAAAGAACTTTTGTCCCCCTCCGCAGAGACTTTTGATCACAGAGATTTTGATCACAGAAATCTAAGCTTTGCGTGTCAAGTGTGAAACACAAACCAGACTTTGCGTTTGTATTGTGAAACGCAAACCTTAGTTTGCGTTTGTCGAGTGACTCGCAAAACTTAGCTTTGCGTTTGTGCTGTGAAACGCAAACGATACTTTGCGTTTGTGATGTGGTTTACTTTGCGTGTTCAGTTTGTGAAACTCAAATGCCACTTTGCGTTTATAGAGTGGAACGCAAACGATACTTTGCGTTTGTGTCAAGAAGTGCAAACCTACACTTTGCGTGTGTAGTATGGAACGCAAACACCACTTTGCGTTTGTGCCGTGAATCGCAAGACTCAGTTTGCGTTTGTGAAGTGATACGCAAAATACAAATCAAGCACAAAGAAACATTCGATATGCAAACCAGTATGAATCACACGCAAACCAAGATGAACACCCGTAAACTCTGATGATCACACGCAAACCTGGATGAATGAAACGCAAACTTCAGATGAATGAAACGCAAACCTGATGAATGAAACGCAAACCTATAAAACCAACAAATTTGCACCAAAAACTCAACTAGACCTCGAATTTCGATCTGAAAGTTTTACAATTCATTCACAAACACATTTCGAACACAATCATAACAAGCAATTTCGATTAAAAACACAAATCATCACATTTTAATTCAAGAACAGTACGTGAAACTCAAAAACTCGAAAAACACCAAATCTTCAAATTGATGATCAAATCACATGCATTTCAAGAATTAAAACATACTAACTCGATCGATTTCACAAAACGAACATAACCTAATCGATTTCAACTCAAAATTTCCACTAAAACTCAAAATCGATTTGAACTTTTATGAACAGTGACGTGAACAGTACGACTCAAAACATTTTCTTGATTTTCAAACGGATTTGGCTCTGATACCAATTGTGGCCCAGTGATTACTAGCTATAACACATTTAGATTGACACAAACACTTTTATTAGATCAAACACATGAATTACAATTAATCACAGATCTCACGAATATGTGTGTGTTCTTTATGTGTGTGTTCTTACTCTCTCCCACACACTTACTCTCTTGCTTACACAAATCTACTAGAAACAATACAAGGACTTGCTTATATATAGGTCAACATGACCAATCAAGGTCAAACCATCCAAGCTCATTATAACACACATCCAAACACTAATTACAACAATGACCCTCATTTAATCTTGAATACAATTATAGTCTAACATCGTGGCTTCACATCTGTTCCAATAGCAAGAGCTTCCTGAGACATCTTTACTTATACGATTAGTATCAAACTTATCTGGTATTGAGACAATCAACTGGATGAGATCGTTAGAAATCAAGATAAAATCACACAATACTGAAAATCGTAGAATGAAATTCAGAAAAATCTGATCATGAACAGAACTTTGTCCCCCTTCGCAGACTTAGCACGGGGGTCCCGCTACCCGGTTAGCGGGTGGGGTCAAGGGGAAACGCCCTTGCGGGGGTATGTGGGCAGCGCCCCTAGAGAAAATTTTTTGACATTTAGAAGCCCTATTACAGTTTGCAAAAATTGACCGATATACTGACCGGGGATATGATTCGACTGGTAGAGAGTTCGACCGGGACCTTGTAAAGACCGGTAGAGAGAAGACCGATAATGTGCAAGACCGGATGGTTGTTCGACCGACACTAATCAAAGATCGATATGTTCGACCGATATCCTTCGACCGGAAAGGGATAAGACCGATAGAATGCAAAAGCTTCGACCGGTATTGTCTTTGACCGGAACACGGTCTTAGACCGGAATAGGATATGACCGGGATTGTGTGTGTACCGGTCGAATGCTATAGACCGATAAAAGGTATTCGACCGGAAGTGTAAGGCCCGATATAGTTTGACCGATAATGTGCTTAGACCGGGGTAACCTGTGAGTGTACCGGTCCAATGCTATAGACCGATAAAAAAGGTTTTCGACCGGAAATAATCAAAGACCGATAGGTGTCTTCGACCGGAAAAACACAAAGACCGATATTAACAAAGAACGATATGTTCTTGAAACAGTATCGACCCAGAAACCAGAAATCAACCCAGAAAACACTCGAAACCTCGAATTAAACAACGAAACTTTGATAAAACGTTCAAATAACCAACAAGAACAGATTCCAATCAATTAATTTCAATAAAAACCATCTATGAAGGATTCGATTGAAGACACAGTGTTAACTCCGTGAACGAACCCAAAACAGCAAATTCAACAAATTGATAATCAAAATCAATGCAATAATCAAATCAAACAATACCCAATCACTATAATAGATAAAACAAACACAATCCAACCAATAATAACTTGAATGAACAATCACACAATAAAAATTATGAATCTTTGACAGAAAACAGAACCAAACAAAAAATTATTCAATTCAATCTGTACTTGCTCTGATACCAATTGTAGATCCCAGATATGCAATCATTCAATCAAGTAAACATATATTCAACACAATAAGTCAAACCTGGTATTGATTAATGGAATGATTCAACAGGTTACAAGCTTGAAATCAATATCTCTCTTTCTCTCTGTCTTGTTCACGGCGCACCTCCACCAAGCAGACCTTTCTCTCTAATTGATATTTTCTAATTAAGCTCCTTAACCCTAATTACAACTAACCTAATCATATTTATACATAGGCTAACTAAGCCTAATGGGCTTTGCAAGGCTTTGTAATGGGCTTTGCAATGCTTGGCCCAACAACCTAAAACAAACTAATTTAACTAAAATTAAAACTAACTAATAAATAAAATACGTAAACAGACTTTGACTATTTATTACAAAAGGACCCTAGACTATTTGTTGAGACGACTTTATCAGCTTTGACTTCAGATTTCCATCTTCAGATAATTATGATCTTGAATCCAATAAATATGTGCTTTAACAGATACAGAAGATGATTCAATGTTCATGGATGCAAAAGATGAAGAAGAGGCATAAATGTTATACAGTGATCTACCTGCTCATGATGAGGTTCCTGAAACTGCTAAAGTCACATCTACTCCTGTTTCTAGTCCAGCTCCGACTACCACTATTCCTTCAAGTTCATTTGAATTTGGTCAGTCGTCAAGAGCACAAGCTGATGTTCCACCTTCTGATCCTGTGATTCCACCGTATATTCTAGAAGAAGGACCAACTTTATCTAGACAACAGAGACAGAGGAATTTGCAACAGAGATACATGGCTTCAAGACTAAGATCGGCTTTTCTAGAAGACACTCAGAGTAACATCTTTGTTTCTAGAAGAAGGCCAATTAACATCTATGCAATTCTTGGAGTAGATAAAGAGTCAGATGATTATCAATTTGAATACTTAATGTTCATTAAGTGTCAGCGCAAAAGGAATAATACCGTTTCTTCTCAACACTTAATTGTTCGAGTCATCAGTGTCACAATCAACAAGTTTGTGAATATCTGGTATCCTGATTTTGAAGTTGAAAGAAGAGACTGCAAGCGGTATAAGTTCTCAGAGGCAGACTTCACTGACCTTTCTATAGATGACATGGAGTTCTTATATGACCATTTCAGGAATCTCTATCATAGATCACAGGATGTTTCACAAGCTTTGTTCGTCATCAAAAGATTCATTCATCAGCAAATTCGATTCTTCAGAGTTTTTGATTTCCAGATGGCCGTTGAAAGCTTCCAACCAGTTGTAAATCTTCTGAGGCCTAACCGAAGCTTACCAAACTTAGAGTCTTATCCACTTCTCACCATAGTTGAAGATCCATATGGAGTTGTGTACAAGAATGGCTCAAATGAAAAATGCTTTCTCATATTTGAAGAAATTGCTCATTACTCTGATGGAACTTTAAAGGTGATTAAGCTTCAGTTAGAGCAACATCTGAAGGAGGCTAAAAGAAGATTTTTGGAAACAAGAGAAAATGCATTTCTGGTTGATAATGATGAAATCCGACTTCTCCAGAAGACTTTAAATTCAATTCAAGAGAGATTGAATTTCCGTTCCACTCTGCGACGTTTGGAAGTGTTAATCGGGCTGAATAGACTTCGTCAACGAGAAGAGCGTCAGTGATTCTCCAAAGTCGCCTGGTTGGTCTATGCTGTTTTTGAAGACCACGGCGCCAATGCTTACTAAGGGGGAGATTGTTAGATCTATTTTTATAGTAATCATTGTATTTATTTTCTAGCCTAGACTATTCTTATTGATATAATCTGTTTTGTTAAGGCTAGGGGTATTTAAGTCCCCTTAGTCCTTTGTTCTTGTAATTTTGGCAATCTAATTGAATACATCTGATTACATTTGGCGCTCCTACTTTCTCTCTCTAAAGATTTAGAGATATTGGACTTTCAAACCTCTTTCAGACGATGGAAAGAAATAATCTCCAGTATTTGCTCAGACACCTTCAACAAATTAATCTTCAAAGAAAAATTTCTGAAAAATCAGCACAGCTTCAGAAAACTTTGAACTTTTCTCTTTGAAACTTTCAATCTTTGCCATTTTGTTGGGTCTGAAATGTGCTAAGGATGGTTACTACTGCTAGACATGACTATTACTATTGCCTGAGGAAGTTAGTACTGCCAGATCACAATTACTACTGCTTGAAGGAGTTAATGTTGCTGAGACAAAATTAATACTGCTTGCTGAGATTAATACTGCCAGTTCAGAATTAATACTGCTCATGAAGATAGTGTTGCTTATGAGATGAAGACTCCGTGTGAGAATGAATACATCTGTATAGATTGAAGCTAAAGTAAAGGAGATAATTATGGAATGAAGATCAATTTTATTTTGATAATTAGCTTGTAATCAGTCTTGTTTATATAGTATAGAAGTCTTTGATAGAATCAATAATTATCATTCATAAGTTTTGTTTTTATAGAGAATTAACCTCAAGACTAGTTTAGATCCTTTCTATAGAGAAGTATAGAACGTCTGTTGAGCCTGTTCAACAGATTGAGGTTTTGTGTGTAATCATCAAGTTTAATCAATATAACTTGTGATTTAAGTGCATATACTGTTTCATTGATTGTTAGTGTTAAAGTGTTTTTTCGCAACTTCTTTAGCATTGATTCTGAGTGTGTGTGAATTAAATTCTTGTTTGAATTTCGATCCTGACAAGTGGTATCAGAGCTTTGTTAAACTCAGAAAAACAACAATCATCATGGACGGTTCAAGTGATAGCGTTCTGGTCTCAAAGGTTCCAATGCTCATATCTAATGAGTTTGACATGTGGAAGATTAGGATCAGGCAATACATTCTTCTCATAGATTACTCTGTGTGGGACATCATTGAGAATGGCCCGTCTAATGAAGGAAAGATTGGAGCAGATGGAAAAAGAATCCCACCAAAGACGGATGGAGGAAAGGAAAGGCAAAGGTGGATGAATCTGCAAAGCCACCAAAGAAGCTAAAACAGATTGAACTAGATGAGGAACTGGCTAAGAAGCTGCAGGCAGAGGTACAACAACTCAGAAGAAGAAACACAGAAGACCAAAGATAGGCAGATTGCTCTAGATCTGTCGACTAGGCTGAATGAGGAATATCAAGAAAGCTTAAGGGCTGCAGCTGAGGCTAAGAAAAGCACTGTGAAAGCTTCCATACAAATACTGCCAGCAAAGAAGCAGAAAAGACAACCTTCTAAAACTTACCTGGCCAATCAAGAAAGGAGAAAGATGATTAACTTTCTGAAAGGCTCAGTGGGGGTTAAGGAAGAAATGTTTACTGATATGTCCTACTCAAGAGTTGAAGATCTATACAAGAAGGAAATGACAAAGCTTCAAGGGGACTTCACTCAAAGGATAGAATTTGAAAGACAAATGAAAGAGAGACATGATCTCAATATTCAACAACCCTTCCCTGAGAGTGAGGAGACCACCCCTAAGGCTGAAGAAAAGAAAGAGGAAACTACTACTAAAGAAGCCAAATCTGTTAAAAGGTTGAAGACAATAGCTTCCAAGAAACTGTCTAAGAAGCCAAGGGTTGCAGAAGCTGAGAAAGAAACATAATCATCTGTTACAGGTCAAGCTGAGCAATTAAGTCAAAGTGCACAGCAACCAAGTCAATCTGGTGTGCATTTTGAACTTTACATGACTGTAACAGATAATGATCCAGTGAAGGCAGATCCCATTTCAGTCCAAGCCCCTGAAATCATCCACTGGGATATTCTTGAAGATCAAGGCAAAGAATATTTCAGAATCAAAAGAATGGGTGATCACTTTGAAGTCTATTCTACTTGGGGGAAGATAGTCAGATGTTGTTCAAGGTCAGACTTGGAAGAAATGTTTAAAGTGGGAATGAATCTGTATGGGGATGTGCTGAAGACTCCAGAGATGAACATCAAGAAACTAGCAATGGAGTATTTATGCATGATGTTCATTCCAGATCTTGTCAAGCATGTCATCAAAGATGTCTTCAAGTCTGTGGACAACTGGATGCTTATAGAAAGGTGTGGGGTGTATATCTTAACCATTGACAAAAGCTTTCATGAATATTACCTGGTGGATAAGATATATGACCATAGCCTAGCCAAGCTACATGGGATGCTGAAAGCCAAACTAATTTGTCCTCAAGGCTCAGAAATGGCAAGGAATGTGGTTAGCAGGATCATCAATCAAAGCTTGGGTTTGGATCCTAATCTAGGGGTGTAAACTTAGGCTTTGAAAGCATCATGAAGACCAGTTTTTGAAGAACTTAACTTCTCAATTTGAAAAGTTAAGTTAGGGGGAGATTGTTGGGTCTGAAATGTGCTAAGGATGGTTACTACTGCTAGACATGACTATTACTACTGACTGAGGAAGTTAGTACTGCCAGATCACAATTACTACTGCTTGAAGGAGTTATTGCTGTTGAGACAAAATTAATACTGCTTGCTGAGATTAATACTGCCAGTTCAGAATTAATACTGCTCATGAAGATAGTGCTGCTTATGAGATAAAGACTCCGTGTGAGAATGAAGACAACTGTATAGATTGAAGCTAAAGTAAAGGAGATAATTATGGAATGAAGATCAATTTTATTTTGATAATTATCTTGTAATCAGTCTTGTTTATATAGTATAGAAGTCTTTGATAGAATCAATAATTATCATTCATAAGTTTTGTTTTTAGAGAGAATTAACCTCAAGACTAGTTTAGATCCTTTCTATAGAGAAGTATAGAACGTCTGTTGAGCCTGTTCAACAGATTGAGGTTTTGTGTGTAATCATCAAGTTTAATCAATATAACTTGTGATTTAAGTGCATATATTGTTTCATTGATTGTTAGTGTTAAAGTGGTTTTTCGCAACTTCTTTAGCATTGATTCTGAGTGTGTGTGAATTAAATTCTTGTTTGAATTTCGATCCTGACACATTTTCTGAACTTTTCTTTAACAACTCTCTCATTACTTGTACCTTCGTTCACATTTCTTGAACCTTCTCCCCCTTTTTGATGATTAGAGCATCGATATCATCAAAACTTTTTCCAAGAAATATCGTTATCAATTCTGACCACTGATCATTTGAACTGAGCCTCTAATTCATCATCAATCCAAAATAAGGTATTCATCCAGATCTTTTCAAATCTAGACAAATTAGAAATGTAACACCTGAATCAACAAATGAATCAGTTAATATGCCTGCAAGTAACACAAAGTTACTGTGTGTAACAGATACACATAGGAAATGAGCTTTTTGATGTTCACTCCCCCAGGGCTTCCATCCAATCATCGAAACACCACAAAGAAAATTTCTATGAATGTTATGACAAGAAAAAAAATTCCTTGTGTGTTCGTGCAAGTGTAGAAAGAATGAAACATATGATGATTGCTTTTATAAAAGGCTCAACATTGTGTAAACCACTTAGACAACAATAGATAAATACAAACTCAATGTACATGATTGAAGTGCGAAAGTGGGGCAAACTTCCTTCTTTTTCAATATCCAGATTTTCCAAATGAAAACCAGATAGATTATATGCTGCGTCCCCAGAAAAATATGAAACATTTTCTTTTTAAGAAGAAAATGAGTGGCTGGTGGGGTTTTTATCAAGAGTTGGCATGGGCTAGATGCCCATTTCAATAATGTTCACGAAGAATTGTGAAACATTAGTAATGTGGCTGCCCGGCTCAGAAAGTAGTTGGTACAAAGTCTGATATTCTTTTACCCTGTTCTCTCACCCTCTTTCTTTTTAATCGTTTGAGCTCACTGCTAACCAAACTCTCTTTTCCATTTTACCTCGTCACACAACCCACACTCATTTCTTTTTGACTCCTCACACTCAATCACTATGGATTAACTTCTTGGGTAGGAAACACTGGTTAACGTGAATCCATAGAAGTTCATTTAAGTCCTAGCACAAAGAACCCATATTTTCCTAAGAAGTATATGTTTCTCAAAATGGTTTATCTTGATCAGTTAAAGCTCAAATACAAGTCAGATGTGTATATGCTCAGAATATAATCATGAAGATTTGAGCATTTTTAAACATTGAAGTATTTTCAAACAAGTAAATTGAATGAATAAACATGAATGCAAGAGACTTGTTTGAAAATCTGACATTGTATGAAATGATCAAAAATGATATGATATAGCAATGAAAGCTTATAGTCAAGAATAATGGATATTGTCTATATGAAACAAAATATAGACATTCTTGAAAGAACGTTTTAGAAATGAAATTAATGCTCAATATTCGTTGAAGTTCAAGCGGGGTGTCTTACCATCGAAAAAATATGTTTCAAATTTGAGACATGGTAAGAACATTTTAAACAAGAAGTCAAACCGGTGTGTGTGAATACTTGAAAGTATATAGAAAATACAATACGCAAGTATTTATCTTTGGAAACACACGGTTTATAAACATTTAAACTCAAATAAAATGAAAACATTTAAAAATCACACTTCCAATTCATGAAATCTGTTTAAGAATCGGGAAGTAGTTTGAACATTTAAGAATATGTTTTCTATGATTGAAAGTCGTCATTCTTTCAACCATATATGAGATTAAGATAAGAAATTTAACCTTTGTCGTCCAGTCTAAAATCTCATGAAGTCAAACTTAAAGTCATAATGATATGATCTTGTAAGCATCCTCTCAAGCTGCAAAAGTCTCAAAGTCATGTCAAAGCAACTTTATTCACAAATTTATTGAAAAGTAAACAACATAAAGCAGTAAAACATTGGGTGAACGAGTTCTGATCTGAAGAAATCAGAAATCATATCCTTACACCTTTTGTTGTACTCATAGACTCCCCCTAAATTCATGCATCACAAAAATTTGGCTGTTAAGTAAATGCAAAAATTCTATAAACTCCCCCTCAAAATAATGTTGATCATCTTAAAGTCTTGTCTCACTCCCGCTGAGATCATGAACAAAATGTTAAAGTGCAGATATCCTTTCAGAATTAATGATAAAGAAATGATGAAAAATTACAATAAAAGAAACTTTAATAGGTAATCTCTGATTAGACCTTGAGATTTAGCATACCAAGCTTAGATACAAGAAAATTGAATCTCTTTTCATCTAAAGGTTTGGTAAATAAATCTGCAAGCTGATAATCAGTTTTTACAAAGTAAAGTTCTATTGTACCTTTTTCTACATTATCTTTGATAAAATGATACCTGACATCAATGTGCTTTGTTTTAGTATGCTGCACAGGATTAGCTGATATAGCTATGGCACTCTTCGAGTCACAATAAATCGGTATTTTGTCAAACTTGAATCCATAGTCTCGAAGTTGTGTCCTCATCCACAAAACCTGAGAGCAGCAACTGGCAGCAACTACATACTCTGCTTCAGCAGTCGATGTGGAAACACAAAGTTGTTTCTTTGATGCCCAGCTAACGAGCTTGTCTCCAAGGAATTGAATATGTCATGACGTGCTCTTCCTGTCTAATATACACCCAGCATGATCTGTGTCTGAATAAGCAGTCAATTCAAACCCTGTATCCTTAGGATACCACAGACCAAGATCTGCAGTTCCCTTCAGATATCTAAAGATTCTTTTTACAGCAGATAAATGGGATTCTTTAGGAGCAGCCTGATATCTTGCACATAAACATGTTGAAAACATTATATCTAGCCTACTTGAAGTAAGATACATTAAAGAACCTATCATTCCTCTATAAGTCCTAACATCAACAACTTTTCCAGAATGATCAGTGCCAATCTTAGTACCTAATGCCATTGGGGTTTCAATAGGTTTGCAATTTTCCATTTTGAACTTCCGAAGAATATCAAAAATGTACTTTGCTTGGTTTATAAAAATCCCCGTTGAAAACTGTTTTACTTGTAATCTGAGAAAGAAATTCATCTCTCCCATCATACTCATTTGAAATCTAGACACCATGAGGTTTGAAAAATTCTTACAGTATTTAGGATTAGTTGAGGCAAATATAATATCATCCACATATATCTGAATAAGAATAATATCATCTTTTTCCTTTTTGATAAAAAAAAGTGGTATCGACTTTACCTTTTGAGAAGCCTGACTTGACCAAGAATTAAGATAAAACATCATACCAGGCGCGAGGTGCTTGTTTCAGACCATAAAGAGCTTTATCCAAGATGTAGACGTGATTTGGCTTTTCTGAATTTACAAACCCTTCTGGCTGAGATACGTAGACTTCCTCCTTAAGAATGTCGTTCAGAAAGGCAGTCTTCACGTCCATTTGATAGACAGTGAAGTTTTTATGAGCAGCGTAGGCTAGAAACATGCAGATTGCCTCTATACGCGCTACTGGAGCATAAGTCTCGTCATAATATATGCCTTCCTCTTGCCTATATCCCTTGGCAACAAGTCATGCTTTGTTCCTTATAACAATACCATCTTCGTCCTTTTTATTCTTGAATACCCATTTAGTGCCGATAATGGTCTTTCCTTCCGGTTTTGGCACTAGTCTCCAGACCTTTAGGGCTTCGAACTGATTTAACTATTCTTGCATAGCAGACACCCAATCCGAGTCAGCTAGAGCCTCTGATACGTGAGTGGGCTCTATCCTACTCAGGAATGCGTCATGCATACATTGATTTAAAGTTGCTGGCCTAGTTTGCACCGGTTTGTCTAAATCTCCAATGATTTGGTGAAGAGGGTGCTCTTTGGTCCAGCGATGTTCATGAGGAAGTGGATTAGATGAATATTGATCATGGTTGTCATCTAAGAATTCACTATCAGCTTCTTTAGTTTGTACAACATGAGAGAGGAGTTCAGTTGAAGTAATTGGTGCAGAAGTTTCAGTAGGTATAGTGTGTTCAGTCTGTTGATCTGTCCTTACAGTACACCCTACTGACTCAACAACTTCTGGCTCTTCGTTAGTAGATACAACTCCAACTATCGGAGTAGGCACATGAACTGGAATTTCTTGCTGAATCGGGGAATTTGATTCAGTGGAAACATCTGATGTGGTTGGATGATTAGTTGTTGAATCTTCCATCCTGTCAACCATAATAGGTTTAGTCAAGTTAGATCCAAGAAATTCATCATAAAACAGTTCAAATAAAAGATCTAAATCAGACAAATGAGTAGTAGACGATGATGCAACATCTGATTTATTCACTGTAGATACAGGTTCTGGATTGATTTGCCCAGAAGCTAGCACTCCGGTTATCACGGGTTCTGAACTGACTTGTTCAGAAGCCATTTCCTCATCGAATGTGACATTTACGCTCTCGATAACAGTCTTCGACTTCTTTAAATATACTCGTTATGTAGCAGAACTTGTTCAGACTCTCTCTGTCGTTTAGCACAAAACACTTACAACCAAAAGTATGAAAATATTTGATGGTTGGTGTTCGGTTGTTGATCAAAGCATACAGAATATTTTGAAATCTGCGGTGTATCATGGAACGGTTTTGAGTATAGCATGCAGTCGAAATAGCTTCTGCCCACAGAAAGAGAGGTAGATCTGATTGGCTGAGCATAGTGCGAGCGGCCTCGAATAGCATTCGATTTCTCCTTTCGACTACTCCATTCTGTTCTGGCGTACGAGCAGCAGAATATTGATGTGATATCCCGACCGATTCGAGATACTCCTCAACAATTTTGTTTTTAAACTCTGTGCCGTTATCAGTTCTGAGAAGCTTGACTGGTTTCTACAGATTCACCTGGGTCGTCTTCAGAAATGTGATGAGTACTTCGGGCGTCTCATCTTTTGATCGTAGAAATTTGACCCACGTGTATCGCGAATAGTCTTCCACGATAACTAGAACATATTTCTTTCCGCCTAAGCTTTGAGTTCGCATAGGACCACAAAGATCCATATGCAACAATTCTAATGGAGAACTGGTACTAGGTTCAGGCTTTAGTTTATGTGGAGCTCTCTTCATCTTTCCTTTTTCACAAGCTACACACAAGTGTTCTTTCACGTACTTGAGCTCAGGAAGTCCATTCACTAACTTTCCACTGACCAGTTTGTTTATGTAGCAAAAATTCAGATGAGAGAGCCGTCGATGCCATAGCCAGCTTTGTTGCATCGAGGCTTGTGAGAGTAGACACACCTGATTGTCATTTTGGACCTTTGACAAATTAATTGTGTAGAGGTTTGACTTGCGAGTGCCCACTAAGAGTTCTTTGCCATTTCAGTACACACTGAACAACTCTTAGTATTGAAATTTACCTCTAATCCTTTGTCACAGAACTGGCCAATACTGAATAGGTTGTGCCCTAAACCTTCTACATAGCTCACCTTCGTTATCGTTACGTTGTCTTGAATAACATCACCAAATACTAAGATCGGTGAGAACTGGTCGTTTCCAAACCGTACATTTCCACTGAATTTCTCTGTATAATTAGACAATAAATCCTTTTGCCCGGTCATGTGCTTGGAACAGCCGCTATC
The DNA here is from genome assembly GCA_954870635.1 of Arctium minus. Taxonomy (NCBI): domain Eukaryota; kingdom Viridiplantae; phylum Streptophyta; class Magnoliopsida; order Asterales; family Asteraceae; genus Arctium; species Arctium minus. The sequence continues at coordinate 62,997,162 of OX941085.1, forward strand.
CAAGTACCACATATGACGGGTCTGCAAGAGAAATCAGGGAACAATAATTTTAGGTACCCATTTAAAAATGGGTCCTAACGGATTAGCGCAAGATTTTGGTATCCATTTGAATATGGATCCTCTTTTCTGTTGAAAACTCTTAAAAACATTTGATTTAGAAGAATAAATATGATATGATATGATCCAAACCAATCATTAGAAACATGATGATAAGCAAAATCATTCCACCGATAAGTATAAGATTTAGTAGTAGTAGGAGATAATTAGAACAATTGCTTTATAGAATATCTCTTGTAAGAAGTTACCAGGTTTTTATTAATAGAAGCAACAGAACCAACTACATCAGACACACTACTATTTGATCTATTACAAGAACTATCAGGAATTGATTCTGCCTTGTTGTCAATTTTCCTTTTAGGTCGCCATTCAGTTCGCTCTTCTAACCTTTTCTTTCTTAAATCTGAAACAAAGAATTTAGATTTATTAGGAAAATCAGATTTCTGAGATTGGCTTTTCTTGTGTTTACCAGTGTTGTTCTGTTTCTGTGAGCGTTGTTTCTTATGTTTCTTACCCTTAGCATAGTAATCAACATTCACAGAAACTGATTCACCAACCTTAGTTGATGATTCACCTTTTTCATGAACAGTAGGTAAAACTTCTCCATTAATAATAAAAGTAGAATGATTTGGAAGTGGAGCATTGAAGTCAAACATATCAATTTCTTCTACACACCCATCATCAGAATTAAGAAAATCATTTGCAGACGCAAATAAGTCATCAAAATTATCAGTTGAAGTTTGAGGGGCTTTAGAAAAATTAGAACACTTTGTAGATTTATTTTGAAAAACAGTGTTCTTTAACACAGTTGAAAATACATTTTGTTCTATATCTACCAAAATTCTTTCTTCAGATAAAACGTTTTCAAACTCAATTATTTTGCTTTCTAGAATGAGTGGAGGAACATAAACTTTTGCAGTTGCAGGTTTTGCCTCTATCTCTGAAACAGAATAGCTAGCAAAATAATCGTTTGAAAGAATTTTTGGTGTTTCAGAAAGGTAACTATCATTCAGCTTATCATAGCAAAATGGTAGTTGCATTTTCTTTACATTCTTTCTATTTTCATTTTCTTTGGCCTCAACTTCATCTGGTAATTTGGTAACAAATTTGGGTTTTAAATGAGGATATTTACCAGCATCAACAAGAAAATCAAAGTTATATAATGCTGGTTGTTTTCTGATGTCTTTCTTTAAGTAATGGGGGTTATCGTAACCGAGTCCCCATTTCTCTTTAATATCAGCCTCTTCATTGGGTGCATTTAGAAAAATAGTTTGATCTGTTTGGCCTATAGCATGAAGTTTAGCTTCCAAACCATTTACCTTCTTAGTCAAGCTCTTGTTTTCAGCCTGCAATTTAAGAGTTTTTAGAACAGATTCTTTATTTGCTAAATCAGACTTAGAAAGTTTGGACTCAAAATCAGAAATCTTATTTTCAAAACAATCTTTTTCATGTTTAAAATCAGAAGCAGATTTGCGTAGAGAATCAATTAAATTTTTGTTTCCAATAACTGACTTATTAAGCTCAAAGATCTTTTGATTTCTCCTAGCAACTCTGTCTTTTTCCTTTTTCAGTTTAGATTAAAGGTCTTGAAGTTCGACCATCATGGCTTCCATTTTGGTCATAAAATCATTTTCAGTTAAGTGCATTACCTCATCAGTTGTCTCATCTTCAGAATCATCATGATTATCTTCTTTACCCATTAAGCATAAATGAGCAGTCTCTTCTTGCTCTTCCTCGACGTCCGAATGATCTAACCAATATTCATCTTCTGCCATTAATGCCTTGCCAGCTTCTTGTTGCTTGGCCAAGAGCATTTTCTTCTTGTAGTATTCCGAATTTCGGACCTTCGGCTTTCGACAATCTTTTGCGTAATGTCCAACCTTGCCACAGTTGTAGCATTTGATCAGATCATTAGCTTTCTTCTCAATACTGGTATAATCATTCACATATTTCTTCATCTCTTCTGGCTTCTTCTCAACAACTCTTGTCTCTTCTACTCTCAACTCTTTCTTTATCAACAATCTTTGTCTTCACCACTCCTGTTGGATCCCAGATTTAATCTCACAACAATGATATAAACAATAAGAGTAATAACAGCGGAAGCAGTATAGTTTAATATCAAAGGAGATTCAAATATCACAATTCATAAAGCAAAACAGATAAACAAGATATTCTTTGAATAAAATATTCAACTTATATTATCAGTTATAAGACTTCTTAAGCACACTTTGAACAATAAGGTGATGGTCCTATTTATAGGACCATAAAGTAAATAGTGTACTTATCTGACAAATAGAAGCATGGCTTGAACAGTATCTTACCTAAGAGGTAAGATCAAGACATGCTTGAATAGTGACCTATTCTAGAAAGTAAATCTTATCACAAGGTGACGTGTCATCTGTTCTTCTTTGTCAAGAAATTCAGAGTGAACATATTCAGAGCTCTAAAGCAAGATCTCTGATGAGGGGCTCTCTGATGTCTTTCTGAGACTGTCTCTGAAATGACTTCAGAGACAGACATACTTTCTTCAAACTGACTCTGAACTGACTTCAGAGACAGGCTTGCTTTCTTCAGACTGACTCTGAACTGACTTCAGAGACAGACTTGCTTTCTTCAGACTGAGTCTGAACTGACTTCAGAGACAGACTTGTTGATGTCCCCTGAAAGTCTTTAGATGAAGACTTAGTTATTTTCAATACTTTCATTGGTTCAGATTTGGGGCTAACAACTCCATCATCATCTGATTCATTATCATCATCAGGAATCTCCTCAGTTGGAATTTTCATTGGACCTTTTGTGATAGATAAAAGAATGTTTTCTCCATTTGCGTGCCGATCCACAAAATCAAGAAAACGATCCTTCCACTGTTCGTATTCACCTCGGAATAGAACAGGAGGCTTTACATCAGACCCAATAGTCAATACTTCTCTTGAAGTCATCCTGTTTCAAAAATATGCAATAAGAAACTTGAAACTGACCGTTAGTCCAATTAGAAATCACAAGTATAACACCCCGATTTTCGAAAGGTATCATTTCAAGCTAATACAGAAACCGATTTATTAAGGAAAAATAAGATATTTGATTTTGGGCTTGAATCCTTGATTTTATAGTCTTGATGGATAAAGGATTCAATTACGAGTCTAACGGTCCTTTCCGGAGCGAAAACGGAGCTATAACGAAGAAGTTACGGCCAAAACATTGTTAATGACTTTCGTTACATTTCGCGCGACAGTGCCTGCGACTGTGACAATGTCACTGTCGCATGTCAGGGTCGCGCCAAACCTGCAGTGCATAAAATCGGGTTTTTCTTCATTTGCCCATAACTTTCTCATTTCAACTCCGTTTTTGGCGATTCAACTTGCTATGGTTTCGTATTTGAGAGCTTTTAAAGGTTAGATTATTAGTTTTGGGAATATCCAAGAGTATTTGGTGGTGGAGTGGAAGCAAGGATCAAGAGTTCATTATCATCATCTCTATCTTCAAGAATTTTTGGGTTTTCTAGGTTTTCATCAAAACCTAAGTGGTAAGTGTATCCCTTCCATTTCTAAACCTTAACATAAGTAATATAAATGCTCCATTGATGATTATCCTAGTGTGTGGTTTATCAATTTCGGGTTTGATGGTTTTGGAGAAATCTAGGTCGAAATTTGGGTTTGGACCAAAATGGAGATTTTGATGTGTAATATTTGGGGAATGTTTCTATATGGTTGAATGTGGTTATTTACGGTTGGAAATGTATGGATATAGGTGTTTGGAGACTTTTGGCTTGGAGGATTCAAGTTTCTTCAAAGGAGCTCTAAGTGGGTAAAATCTAGATTTAGCCTAAATCTAGCAAGGTGAGTTCAAGTTGATTTGTGAAAACGGTGTACATGCCAAAATGTTTGTTTTAAACTGTTTTGTGCCTTACACGAAATTGTTAACTGTTGATAAGTTTTGTTAAATGTTGATAAGTTTTGTTAACTGTTGATAAGTTTTGTTAACTGTTGATAAGTTTTGTTAACTGCTGATAAGTTTTGTTAACTGCTGATAAGTTGGTTATTTTTAAAGGTGTTTAACTTTATAAACCCATTTAGCACACATCTTTGGGATTTTGGGCATTATGATAAATAAATCATGTATTTTGGTATTTTAATGATTTATTTATGGAAGTAGATTTTGAGTAAAGACGTATCTCATTTTGTGTTTTGGAGAAATGCATGGTTTTGTGTTACGGGACGTTTTGAAAGGATAAATGTTGTAAACTCACTTGGAAAATGATTTGTCCCAATCTAAACTACGTTGGAGTTAATTATATGTTTTGGAGCATGGGTTTATATAAGTATAGATTAATTATATTTGATTTCATTTTATGAATTTCGACGTTGGGTCTTTGGATTTGTTGAGCTTATGGCTTGGTTTGGATTTTGTTGGGTTTTGAGGACACTGTCCGTTTTAATTGCTCAATGTTGAGCGTTTGGTTAAGATTTGCATTTACTGCATCTTAGTTGAGAATTACATGTTTGAATGCAATAGTTCATTCGTTTTGAGTCATGTAATGGTTTAGTTAGTGCAATGGATCCATAGGCACGGTGTTCCTCTGTCCCCGTTTGGGAAGTTGGTTCACCATTTGGCACGGAATAGGCATCGGGCTCCATGGTAAGTAGGGTGTGGGCCTATACGGTCGGGCAACGTCCCAAGGACAGTAAGGTGTAATTCCATTGTGCCCGAGTTGCCCGGTTTTGGGGACTCTCAAGAATAGACCTGGAGTAGTTGACTTGATGTTTTCGGGCAATAGACTTGGAGTAGTTGAGCTCGGTGGGCGTTTTATGCATAACCCACATGTTTGGATTTACTACATAATTATGTGACTTACTTTGTGTTCCGTCACGTACAATGTAATTGGGTCTTTCCCGTCACCAATAGGTGGGGTTTTGGTTATGGAGTTTTATAATCCATGTTTTCGGAGACATTTGAATATGGATATTTATCTATGTTTAAGGTTTTGGTTATCGAGATTCATTCGTGTTATTGGGAGGTTTTGGAAGTTGGAGTTCTCTACGTTTTCAGTGTTTGATCATTAAAATGTCAGTTATGTTTTACGTGCGCTTTGGGTTTTGGCTTTATTTAAAGAGGCATTTGTTTTATGATTTTTTAATCACGAAAAGGGTGAATAATGAAAGGAGATTGTTTTAAGATTTAATGTATTTCGTTTTCGGTTGTTTTCAAATCAAATGTATTGCATTTTGGAAATCGTGACTTTATATATCATTCTTAAAGTAAATGCTTTATTTATCTCTAATGAAAACTTTTGAGCTCACTAGGCGTTAAGCCTAACCTTCTTATTTGTCGGCATGTGCATCAGGTTCCAGTTGGGGGTTTGGTTCTTGCAGTGCTTTGAAGAGTTGAGCATTAGACTTACACGAGAGTAAGTAGATTTGGTGAAGTCTTCCGCAGTTGGAGATAGTGACTATCATTGGGTCTTAGTAACACCCATCCTTATTATAGAATGTATGTGTAGAATGAATGTGTGTATTGAGGTTAAATCTTAATTTGTGATTATAGATGAATCATTAATTAATGTATTTAGAAAATTTTAAATTAGTTGCTATTTCCAGATTTGAGGGTGTTACAACAAGAATATTGAATAACACTGAAATGAACTAGACAAAGGAATTTCTGAAATTCACTAAGTCTAGAATTCCCAACCAACACCGAGGTACAAAGAATTCGCAAATTACACAAAGAAATGCAAGGAATTCGCAAATTACCAAAAATATATGCAAAATTCGCAAGATACAAAAACAATCACAGAATTCGCAATAGACAAGAATTCGTAAGATGAAAGATACGAAATCTAAGAAATTCGTAACACTCTCACTTGCGAATTCTATACTTTTCGCAACACTCACAGAAACGAATTTTGTCCTTTGAAAAAATTTAAGAAAAACTTTTCGCAAGAATGACTTCTGCGAATTCTTCCCTTAGAAAAATTTAGAAATTACTTTTCGCAAAGAACACCTATACGAATTCTTATAGTTTTCGCAACACACTGAAAAGCGAATTCTAAGCAATCTGCGAATCCTATACTTAAAACTTTTTCAGAAAAATAACTCTGCGAATTCTATGAAATTCGCAAAAGTCACAACAACGAATTCTTTGATTTTTGCAATACAGAGGACTGCGAATTCTGTCCTTAAGAATTTTCAGAAATAACTATGCGAAATCTGATGATATCAACGAATTCTTGAGGTTTTCTACGAATTCTTTCAACGATTACGAGTTCTTGACACTCTGCGAGTTCTTGAGATGAGTCTTGCGAGTTCTTCGTGGATTTAGCGAGTGCTTCAGATCTCGAAGAAAAATCAACCTGAATGGCTCAAAAACCAACTTATACTCCAAATTTCGATCTGAGACTTTGACAGATTGACCACTAACACACCTAGAATCAAAAACTAGCAATGAATTTCAATCTAACTCACAAACTATTACAATTCGATTCAAATTACAGTGCACAGAACTCGTGTTACTCGAACTCAACAAATTTCAAAATTGGATTACAATTACAGTGCTAAACTCAAATCAAATGATACAAACTCATTCTAAAACATGTTTCGATCATCATTTGATCAATTACAACTCGAAAAATACACTAAAACTCAGAATCAAATCTGAAAGTCGATGAAACAGTGTCGAACAACTCAATTTCTTGATTTCTTGATTGGATTAGCTCTGATACCAATTGTGTGTCCCTGATTCAAGTTTCTAATAGCAAACAATCAACACAAACAAGATGGTTAAACTACCTGTTTTCATTCAATTCAAGAATCAAATGATTACAATTCAGTTTGCAACTTTCTCTCTCTACAAATCTCTTTCTCTCTCTAAAACTCTCTCAGAATACGTACAATTATCAAGTCATCTATCTATTAAAACAAAACAAAACTATTTTATAAAAGCCATAAGACTAACAAGACAAAACAAAAACTAAACAAACTAAAACAATGACTTTGACTTTTATTACACTTTGACTTTGACTTTCACTGAGAGTTGACTTTCCAACTTTTCACTTTCTTGATCTTTGACCTTCTGTCTTCTATGATCTTGTATCCAACATATTTATGCTCTAACAAAAAAATTTTATATGCAAATTAATGACTTAACATTAGCTAAGTTTAAATACAACTTGTCTCCAATGTATTAACAACTAAATAGCTAGAAACAAATGAAGTAACATTGCATCAATGGAACTTTGCTTTGTATTAATCTAGACCTTCTCCTTTCCCTTATCGTTAATGGTCTTGTCTTCCCTCAAGATACATGCCAACAGTCAGCTAATAGCCTATTGAAATTTCATGATTTTCGTGTTGAAATAGTTTAAAACATATTAAGGTGACGTTTGTTTTTTAAGAGGTGTTGAAGTCTGAAGTCTAATTTCACTTCTGATTTTTAAGAGGTGGTTCTGAAGTCTGAAATCAGAATCAATTAGACTGTTTGTTTTTGTCTGATGACAAACATCTGAATATGTATAATTATATATTTAACATCTCAGAATGTTATACTGGTGAATTAAAAAAAAACATTTATTCATTTTGATCAAATTATACTACCATCCATTTTTAACACATTCAAAAGTTCAACTTAAATACGTCAATTCATTCAAATACAATACAAAACATGAACAAAGTCTCGTAACAACTAAAATCAATCTCCATTTTGTATTAATTGTGTCACAATTTCTTCTCTTAAAGTACTCATATATGTTTGATCAGCGGTACTCCCATGCGATTGAACCTCTTCAGCCTCATCATTGGCCACCGTCCCCTTGCTTATTGATTTGATCATATTCAGAAAATAACTCAACGCTTAAACCTCCATTTCGTATGAAGTTGTGAACCGTAAAACATGCAATAACAACGTCTCTTTGAACCTCACGTGAAAACGATGCCATTCTTTTTAATATCGGAAAACGTGCTTTCAGGACGCCATAAGAACGTTCAATAACTTTTCATATTTTTTCATTGCACGACGATGATGTAACACCCTGAAATTTGGTAAGAGCAACAAATTAAAAGTTTCAATATTACATCAAGTAAAAGATAACTCTCCAAAATAAAACTTTCTATTTAACCTCCACAAATATAAACTCCAGTCTTATACAAGGACTAGACCAAAGTCGGTGTTACTTAATCCCAACTATAAGTTGCTCTTCCCGAAAACAAGTGCGGAAGACTTCACTAAGATATCCACCTCTTGAGCACACGACTAGCACTCTTCTCAGCACAGTGTCACTAGAGCTATTCCCAACTGGAACTGTTACACATGCCGACAAATAAAAGGTTAGGCTAACGCCTAGTGAGTTCAAGAGTTTTCCACATGAATAAAGATATCGTTGAAAAGAGGTAATGCAGTTTAGATCATAATCTTTCAAAATGATATGCTTTGAATATGAAATTGACTCGTTTTCGAATAATATGCATTTTGGGCAAAGACCTCCAACATAAACGTTTTTCCAAACCAAACTACTTCAAGGACAAGATCCCAATATAAAACGTTCTTTCGTAAATAAATTCCAACCCAAAACTCACTCAAAACGATCGAACTCTCCATTTATGAAAATGTGGTTAAAACTTTATATTCCGAAACACCCAAAACGCGGGTGGAAATAATACTCAACCCATAAATCATGGATAAGATCCATTTACACAAAACATCACCGAAAACTTGGATAATAAAACTCAATACAAAAAAAAAAACACCTTTCGGTGACGGGGGATACCCGAATTCCATCGAATGTGGCGGGCACACAAAGTTAAGCCACTTATCAACGTTCTCGAGTTTCGCATAGACCATGGATCCCCGTATCCGGCTCCTCTGAGCTACCACTGCAAGATACCAAAATGAACCTAGCGACAACTCGACCTCTAGAAGAGTCTCACCATAAAGTCACAAGTCCCCGTATTCGGCTCACCATGGGCACCACCGCAAGACTTAGCTCCGTATACGTCTCTCTAAGAGCACCACAACAAGCTTATATAACAACATGACTTGGGGACCACTCATTAGACTCAAACATGGACATCAAAACTCCATGATGAACATAACGACTCATATGTCTATGGATCCAATGCATTACAGTCTGAAACGTTACATGAATCAACGCATTCAAAACATGTAACTCTCTATTAAGATGCAACTAAGTACACCGTACGTCCAAGGCTCCTTAACGAGCTACCAAAACTGAACAAATGTTCCAAAGACTCAACCGAGTACCAATTAAGCCCCAAAAGGCTAAATAAACGTTTGGCTAAAATACGAGAGCCAATAGGGTTAAATAAACCAAATTATATCCTTCCCCAAAATCTTTGTTTCTCAAATCACAATTGGCCTTCAGCCCAAAAACCAAGAAGGATTATCATTTTCTAAAGTGTTCCCAAAGTCGGGATCGACCCAAAACCAAATGACTCACCCATTCATACTTTTTCAAAACATCCAATTTCATGAATGATGCATAAAACCCGACAAACACTAAGAATGCATTTGTGACTAAAATATCCATGTTAAGACACAATCTCATTGGATTCAAGATCATCCAAACTGAAGATCGCAATCTGAAGCTAAAGCCGAAACGTCGACTCTCGATATTAAAGTCTATGTCGTTTGTAATAAATGTCAATGTAATTGTTTGTTATTGTATTAGTTAAGTTAATATCTAGTTTGTTAGATATTAGTTAACTTAGTTAGTTATATTATTTAGTTAGAAATAATATCTAGATATTAAATCTAGATATTATGATAGTGTGTTAGACACACTTTAGTTTAAGATATTGTGTATCTCTCAACTCTCTCTAATAGATCAGATATTATCAAGAACATAAAAACACACACTTAAAGGTGTAAATCAGAGAGAAAACAGAGAACACAATCTAGAGCTTGAATCGATCAATCCTGTAACCGTTGTTATAATCAATACAGGTTGGTAATCGTTATTGTGTTGTTGTTTCTATAAAACTTGATATAAACATTGTTGGACCGACAATTGGTATCAGAGCCTCTACCAGATCAAAATCAAAATTTTAAACTCTGTGTTCTTCATTTTCTAAAACCACTGTGCTATAGATCAAAATTTTGATTTTGTGGTTGTTTTCGAAATCAAGTGGTTGTATCTTGTTCTAATTGATAAGGAGATCGTACTGTCAAATTTTGGTGTGGTAATTCGACCTCTAGTTGGGTTAATTTTAGAGTTACATGTCGATTAATCGAAGAAGACAACGTACCGGTCCTTTTCTATATATCGGTCCTTTGTTATCGGTCTTTTACATTATATCGGTCAAAGGAAATTTACATTATATCGGTCGTTGCACTATCGGTCCTTTGTTAAAATTTACAAATCACCGGTCAAACATTCTCCGGTCAAAGAGCTTCCGGTCGAATTGTTTGTTTATCGGTCGAAAAACACAAACCAATTCCCGGTCAAACACCTTCACAATATCGGTCTTATCAGCCTCTCTCTCGGTCAAACCCAATCTCGGTCAAAACCAAAGCATCCTCACGTGTCTATCACCCTTAATCAAGTTTGTTTGTTGGCAATTCATCACATAATTGTGCTATCTTTCACCACGTGTCCACCATCATAAGAAGAGAATCAAGTGTCCACCATCTTTGTACTATCATTTAATACCTTTTCACAATAATACCTTTTCACAATACCGGTCAAGAATTTCACACCTCTTGTTAATACCGGTCCATCAATTTTAAAAACTGCATACCGGTCAAGCATCCAAATTTTATTATCGGTCGACCCACATTTACATTGTTTTACCGGTCGAAAATTTTACCGGTCTTTACATCTTACCGGTCGAACATTTTACCGGTCGCTACAGGAACCCGGTTGCTGCAGTACCCCCGGTTAAATTTGGAAATTTTATTTCTGAATTTTTTATCTGTTATTATTTTGGGCTAACGATCATATTCAGTTTTTCTAATCTTAACAGAATGTCTTCCTATTTTCCAATGTTGAATAAAGGAGAATACGAAAAGTGGAAAAAGAATTTTTTCAGCTTCATAGATAATGATGATCTGGGTCAAAACATGAGATTATCATTGTCTGAGGGAGCACAGGTGCAAAGAGAGAGTGCTGATTATAGAGCTAGAGTTTATCTGAAAAAGAGTATTTCTAAGGAAATATTTGACTTAATGGATATTCCAGAAACTTCAGGGAAAGAGATTTGGGACTATCTTGCATTAAACTCTAAATGGATTGTCTCAGACCGAAACGTTTTCTTAAAAGGAAAAGATTTGGAAGCTGAGAATGATGTGCTAAAAAGAAAGATTTCTGGTTTTGAAGCTCAAATACAGAAGAAAGAGTCTGTTGCGAGAAACGAGAAGAAATTCAAAGATTTGGAGAGTGCAAACACTGAACTTGAAAAGAAAATATCTGAGTTTGAAAAGAAGTTCTCAGATCTGTCCAAGAAGGGTGTAGAGGAGAAGAAGGTAATCGAGCTTCAAAGTTTAATGCTTTCTCAAAAAGTTCAAGACTTTGAGAAAGTAATCATATTGGAAAGAGATCAATTTGCCAAGGAGAGGAAGGCAAATGATCAGAAGGGTGCTAAGAAGGGATTCGAAGAAGAAAGAAGCATCCTTGAAGCTGCGATAAAGAAGCTTACCGAGAATCTATCTGAATTATCTAAGAGTGTACTGACAGAGAAGAAACAGAAGTATGCATTTGAGAAGAAGATTGAGCTCCTTATCAAAGAACGAGACAGTTATTCTTCAAAGGTAAAAGAGCTTCAAGATATTATTTCAAAGACGGTGGTGGTGACTGAGCGAACGAATCCAGAGTCAAAAATCCACTCACCTAGAAATAATTCAGTTGGTTCTAACAAACCAGCCGCAAGCTCACATCAGAAAACTACTCTTTTCAAAAGGTCAGTTAAATCTTCTAATCAGATTCATTCTACTAATTTTTTCTATGACAGGAATAAAGATTTTTCAGGTACACATCAAAGAAGGAGAAGAAGCTTCCAGGAAGAAGCTGAACTGGTCTGGAATAGGAAACCAATTAAAAAAGAGCTGAAATGTAAAAACTCATGTGTACATACGCCGATTGCCAAGAAGAACAATGCGCTGAAAGGTAAACCTGATTTTGTTTACTCAAGAGATAAATTAATCAGTTTGCCAGGTAAGAAATTCTATTGTTCTTATTGTCGTACACATGATCCTGTTCACAAGACAAGTGACCATTACTGGTGTGATTCTTACTCAGTAACCCCCATACGAACTGCAACTAACTTTCATGGACCCAAATACCAGTGGGTACCAAAGAAAAGGAATGATTCTGTGTTGCGGGTACCTACTGTCTAGGGGGAGTAGGAGAGAAGAGGCTTTTGAACACAACAGTTCAAAACCCGGACTTAAATGTCAAAGAGGCTTCTAAGTAAATCAACTTAGAACCCGTACTTCAACGAAGTATAGCTCTTGAATACAACAGTTCAAGACCCGCACTTCAAAGATCAAAAGACCTTACTCCGTGCTGAAAAAGAGATTGTACTCCGATACTCGAATGAGGAAATCAACCATCAAGGGGGAGTACATACATATTTGTCTGAAATTTTATGCATTTCTCAGATATGTTGATCAATATTTGAGAAGGAGTTAGTGTTTATGTTTTTCACTAACATTATTGTCTGATGCATAATTTCAGGGGGAGTAAAGGTGATGACTTCTGATTATTTCTGATCAGAACTCGTACTTTAAAAGTTTTACTGCTTTTTGTCTTTTCAGTTTAAGTGAATAAATTTTACTTTGACTTGATATAAGACTTCTGCAGAATTTTTGAGAGATGCTTACAAGTTCATATGTTTATGACTTTAAGCTTAGCTTCATGAGATGTAAGATTGCACGTAAAGGTACAATCCTTTATCTTAATCTCATATATGGTTGAAAGAAGGACAACTTTCAATCATCGAAAAACATCGTTCTTAAAAGTTCAAACCACTTCCCGATTTTTTCAACAGATTTTATATTATGGAAGTGTGATTTTAAATGTTTTCAAAATCAATTTTGTGCTTTAACTGAAATAGTTAAACCATTCTGAACTTCACGTGCATCATAAGAAAACAAGGAATCATTGTGCTAGGAATTAACACAACTTCTATGGAATCACCTTAACCAGTGATTTCTACCTAAGAAGTTAATCCTTAGTTATTGAGTGTGCAAATCGAAAAGAAATGAGTGTGATTAGAGTAAGCTAAATGTTTAAAAGAAAGAGTGTGTGAGAACAGAGTTAAAAGAATATCACAACTCTGCACCAACTTTTTTTGAGTCGGGCAACCACATTTCTAGTGTTTCACATTTCTTTGGTGAACATAATTGAAACAGGCAACTAGCCCATGCCAACTCTTGATCAAACCTCACTATCTACTCATTTTCTTCTCAACAAGAAAGTGTTTCACATTTTCTAAGGGGATGCAACACATTTGCTATCTGATTTTCATTTGGAAAATATGGATATTGAAAAGAAGGAAGTCTGCCCCACCTTCGCACTTCAATCATGCACATTGAGTCTGTGTTTAATTTACTGTTGTCTTAGTGGTTTACACAAATTTTGAGCCAATAAGCAATCATCAGTGCTTAATTCTTTCAACACAAGCACGAACACACAAGGAATTAGTTTCTTTGTCATAACGTTTATAGAAATAACCTTTGTGGTGTTTCGATGATTAAATGGAAGCCCTGGGGGAGTCAACATCAAACAAGCTCCTTTCCAATGTGTATTTGTTACACGCAGTGACTTAGTGTTACTGACAGGCATGTTAACTGATTCATTAGTTGATTCAGGTGTTACACGACTATTTTGTCTGGATTTGCAAAGATCTGGGTGAATATCTATTGAATTGACGGATCAGTGGCTCCAAGTGGTTGACATTTCTTACAAAACGTTTTGATGAAGTCGTTACACTTATCATCAAAAAGGGGGAGAATGACTACACAAGAAATGGCAAAGATCACATGTTTCAAGAATCACGTCCAAGATTGAAATCCTCAAAAGCAAGTATTCTGAAGACATGCTGATTTAAGAGCTAGAGAAAGAGATTGCATCTTCTGAGCTGAACAAGAAGACTGAATTGCTAAAATCATTTTCGTAATGATCTTGATCCAAAGGGGGAGATTGTTAAGACACAGTCTCATTGGATTCAAGATCATCCAAACTGAAGATCGCAATATGAAGCTAAAGCCGAAACGTCGACTCTCGATATTAAAGTCTATGTCGTTTGTAATAAATGTCAATGTAATTGTTTGTTATTGTATTAGTTAAGTTAATATCTAGTTTGTTAGATATTAGTTAACTTAGTTAGTTATATTATTTAGTTAGAAATAATATCTAGATATTAAATCTAGATATTATGATAGTGTGTTAGACACAACTTTAGTTTAAGATATTGTGTATCTCTTAACTCTCTCTAATAGATCAGATATTATCAAGAACATAAAAACACACACTTAAAGGTGTAAATCAGAGAGAAAATAGAGAACACAATCTAGAGCTTGAATCGATCAATCCTGTAACCGTTGTTATAATCAATACAGGTTGGTAATCGTTATTGTGTTGTTGTTTCTATAAAACTTGATATAAACATTGTTGGACCGACAATCCATTTATGCAATAAATCATGAAAACTCTTCCGTTTATGACTTATTTATCAAAATGCCCAAAAATCCCAAAGCAGGTGTTTTACAAAGTTTAATAAGCTAAACACTTCAAATAATCAAAAGTTACCAAATAATCAACAATTCATAATTTCATGTAAAACACATAAATGCTTTAAAATAGACATTTTGGCATGTACAACGTTTTCACAAACCAACTTGAACTCACCTTGCTAGGTTAGGTTAAACATAGGTTCCAAATCCAACCATTAGCCTTTAATAGTGTAGATCCACCATTTCCAAGCTATTACGAACAAAATCTAAGGTTTCCAAACAACCCATTCCTTCAAGTCTAGCATAAACATCAACAAGTAAACCTTCAGGTCTATAAATATCCTTATACCAAAAAGCTTAGATTACTCAAGGAAACTTACCACGTTAAAATATTGAGATTCTCCACCCAAAACTATCCAAACAACCCATCAAATCTTCAACCGAGCTTCCAAATATCGAACCTTTGCGCTTTCATTGGACAAATCCACCATAGTTGCTCCCAAAATCGGCCCTTGGGCTTTCAAAGTCGTCCCAAGGAAGAGAGAAGTGGAAAGTGGGAGTAGAATGAGAGAAAACCCTAGAAAGTGGGTTTTAATCGACCAGATAGTCTCCCGCGGCCTTGGCCGCGACCTTGAAGTCGCGGACCAAGCCGCGCGTGCTACACAACTGCACACAATAGTGAGTTGCGCGGGTTTGGCCACGACTTTGAGGCCGCGGACCAAGACGCACGTGTCCCTGGTACACCTTCTCACCTTTCGTGTTAAACCGCTCCCTGATCGCTTCTCTCGGTCGATCGCTGACTGTTTTCCTTAGCTGACCATAAGCTGTTCTTTAGGAAATTACGGGTGTTACAGACGACGAAAATCTCCAAGCCAATATCTAACATTACGATACGGTACCATAAACCCTAGAGTATTCGTATATGCAGCATCACATAGATAATATTTATCTGGAAGCAATAAATAAAATAAGTACTAATAAGAATATTGTAAATATATTACTTTTAAAGCATTAGTATACCTGGAGGAGGAAATGGAAATCCAATAGAACCGTTTGTTAAAGCTTCGGACAAAACTTTAGAATCATGTGCAACACCTTCCCAGCCGACAACAACAAATGTAAAAACTATGTTGAAGTCACAAATTGCCAAAACATTTTGATAACATTCACTCTTTCCTCGTCCTCTATATAAATGTTGTTCTTGAATAGGGACAATAGCGTGTATTAAAGTTCCATCAAGGGAGCCAATTGCTCCCTACATTAAAGTTAGTGGTCAAAATAACTTTAGTAAGAAAATGTATACAAATATTATTATTATTTACCTTAAATATACGTCGTAATCTTCTATTGTTCCCTGGGATGTCCGGATTAGTATTGAATGATGTAGGAACTATGATCTCTTTAGCAAACACGATCATTTTATCCAACACTTCATGAAAAATTTTATGGATGGTTTGTTTTGAGTGTTGGAACCAGTTTTTCAGCACTCTATAACGTTGATTGTGATCTATAATCATCAGAAAAATAGCCATCTGTCGGTCCGTGTGATTGAACACGATCTTTACCAGATAATCAAACAACAAACATATATAGATTACCAACCTGTTTCGATTACAAACGATGGATTACAAGGTTGATGTTCTTCACTGTTTAAGCTCTCTCACTTTCTCTCTGATGTTGGCGATGATAGGATTGTGTGAGAGTGATCAGTTTGTGAGATATATCAGATCTCACCTAACTTCTAATACTAACATAATATCTAAACTAGATATTAGGTAAAACAAAATATCCTAAACTAAATATCTATTATTAGATATTTAGGACTAATATTAAATACTATAATTAACACAATAATTAACTTTGACATTTATTACAAACGTAACATTAGACTAATATCGAGAGTGGCTTTTCAGCTTTAGCTTCAGATTCCAGTCTTCAGATCGGATGATCTTGAATCCAATAGATCTGTGTGCTAACAATCTCCCCCTTTGGATCAAGATCATTACTAAAAAGATTTAGCAATTCAGTCTTCTCTTTCAGCTCAGAAGATGTAATCTCCCTCTTAGTCTTCAACAAGTAGCAATCTCCCCAAAAGACGTAGATAAACTCTCTTTCAGATGATGGGAAGAAATTATCTTCAGATTTAGCTCAGAATGCTGTAGCAAAGTATCTTCAAAGAAAATTTCTCTCAAATCAGCATGTCTTCAGAATACTTGCTCTAAACTTGTGTTGTTCCCCATTTCTTGTGTAGCTCTTCTCCCCCTTTTTGATGAAAAGAGCAACGAGTTCATCAAAACTTTTATGTCAAGAAATGTCTTTCTTACAGAGCCTCTGATTCGTCAATTCAAAAGATATTCATCCAGATCTTTGAAAATCCATAAAAAATAGTCGTGTAACACCTGAATCAACAAATGAATCAGTTAAAATGCCTGTCAGTAACACTAAGTCACTGTGTGGAACGAATACACATTGGAAAGGAGCTTTTTGATGTCCACTCCCCCAGGGTTTCCATTCAATCATCGAAACACCACAAAGGTAATTTCTATGAACGTTATGACAAAGAAACAAATTCCTTGTGTGTTTGTGCAAGTGATAGAAAGAATTAAGCACTGATGATTGCTTATAGGCTCAAAATTGTGTAAACCACTGAGACAACAGTAAGTTAAACACAGACTCAATGTGTATGAGTGAAGTGTGAAGGTGGGGCAAACTTCCTTCTTTTCAATATCTAGATTTTCCAAATGAAAATCAGATAGTAAATGTGTTGCTTCCCCTTTGAAAATGAAACATTTTCCTGTTAAGAAGAAAATGAGTAGCAGGTGGGGTTAATCAAGAGTTGGCATGGGCTAGTTGTCTGTTTCAATAATGTTCACCAAAGAAATGTGAAATACTAGAAATGTGGATGCCCGACTCAGAAAAAGTTGGTGCAGAGTTCTGATATTCTTTCAACTCTGTTCTCACACCCTCTTTCTTTTAAACATTTAGCTCAGTCTAACCAAACTCTCTTTTTCTGTATACCTCATCACACAATCCACACTCATTTCTTTTGACTCATCACACTCAATCACAATGGATTAACTTCTTGGGTAGGAAACATTGGTTAACGTGTATCCGTAGAAGTTGTGTTAAGTCCTAGCACAAAGAAATCCCTTGTTTTCCTAGAAAGCATGTGATGCTCAAAATGGTTTAACTTTATCAGTTAAAGCACAAAGATGAATTAAGAAAACATTGAAAATTACACTTTCAAATTATAAAATCTGGTGAAGAATCGGAAAGTGATTTGAACAATTATGAACATGTTTTCAATGATTAAAAGTTGTCCTTCTTTCAACCATATATGAGATTAAGATAAAGGATTATACCTTTACGTGCGACCTTACATCTCATGAAGCTAAGCTTAAAGTCATAAAGATATGAACATGTAAGCGTCTCTCAAACTGCAAAAGTCTTAAAGTCAAGTCAAAGTAACGTTATTCATATTGAATTAAAAGACAAAAAGCACTAAAACAATGAAAGTACGAGTTCTGAACTGAAATAATCAGAAGTCATATCCTAACTCCTTTGACTTGTAAAACTCCCCCTAAAATCATGCATCACAAAAATTTGACATTAAAAAGGTAAATGCAGAAATTAGTGAGTCTTCTCCTCAAAATAATATTGACCATTTGTCAATTTCTTCTCATACTCCCCTTGGATCATGAACAGAATATTTGAAGTGCAGATATCATTCAGAATAAGAATGAAGAAATGATGAAAAAGTATACAATTAGAAAACTTTGATAGGTAACTACTGATTATGTCTAAAGATTTAGCATACCAAGCTTAGAGACAAGAAAGGTGAACCTCTTTTCGTCTAAAGGTTTGGTAAACAAATCTGCAAGCTAATAAACAGTTTTTACAAAGAAAAGTTCAATTGTTCCTTTTTTGACATTATCTTTGATAAAATGATACCTGCCATCTATGTGTTTGGTCTTGGTGTGCTGAACAGGATTCACTGTTATCGCGATGACGCTCTTTGAGTCACAGTAGATCGGGATTTTGTTGAAGTGAAAACCGTAGTCACGCAGTTGTGTTCTCATCCACAAGACCTGAGAACAACAGCTATCAGCAGCTACATATTCTGCTTTGGCCGTTGAAGTTGATACACAAAGTTGCTTCTTCGATGCCCAACTTACGAGTTTATCACCGAGGAACTATATATGACCTGACGTGCTCTTCCTGTCTAGCATACAACCAGCATGATCTGCATCTGTATATGTTGTTAGTTCAAATCTAGTATCTTTAGGATATCACAGACCAAGATCTGCAGTCCCCTTCAGATACCTAAAAATGCGCTTAACTGCAGACAAATAGGAGTCTTTGGGATTGGACTGATATCTAACACATAAGCATGTAGAGAACATTATATCTGGCCTACTAGAAGTAAGATACATCAAAGAACCTATCATCCCTCTGTAAGTCCTAACATCAACAGCCTTTCCAGAAGGATCGGTGCCGATCTTAGTACCTGGTGCCATTGGGGTACCAATCGGTTTACAATTTTCCATTTTGAACTTCCGAAGAATATCAAGAATGTATTTTGATTGATTGATAAAAATCCCCGATGAAAATTGTTTGACTTGTAATCCGAGAAAGAAATTCATCTCTCCCATCATATTCATCTGAAATCTTGACACCATAAGGTTTGAAAAATTCTTACAGTACTTAGGATTTGTAGAGCCAAAAATAATATCATCCACATAGATTTGAATAAGAATGATATCGGCTTTCTCCTTTTTAATAAACAAAGTGGTATCTACCGTACCTTTTGTAAAACCAGACTTGACTAAAAATTGAGGTAGGACATCATACCAGGCGTGAGGAGCTTGTTTCAGTTCATAGAGTGTTTTGTCGAGAATGTAGACATGATTTGGTTTCTCTTGATTGACAAAGCCTTCTGGCTGCGAGACGTAGACTTCTTCCTTTAGAATGCCATTCAGAAAGGCGGTCTTCACATCCATTTGAAAGACAGTGAAGTTCTTGTGAGTTGCGTAGGCCAAAAACATTCGAATTGCCTCTAAACGCGCCACAGGAGCATAAGTCTCGTCGTAGTATATTCCTTCCTCTTGCCTGTATCCTTTGGCAATAAGTCTTGCTTTGTTTCTGATTACGGTACCATCTTCATCTTTCTTGATTTTGAAAACCCATTTCGTACCTATAATGGTTTTACCTTGAGGTTTGGGTACGAGTCTCCAGACTTTAAGTGCGTCGAACTGATTCAGCTCTTCTTGCATTGTAGTCACCCAGTCTGAATCGACAAGAGCCTCAGATACGCGAGTAGGCTCGATCTTGCTCAGAAAGGATTCATGCATACACATATTCATTGAAGCTGACCTAGTTTGCACCGGTTTTGAAGGATCACCAATGATCTGGCTTATCGGGTGCTCTTTGGTCCATTTATGTTCACGAGGGAGTGGATTATATGAATATATCTCAATATTATCATCTAAGAATCCACTGGTACCTTCTTAAGGTTGTTCAGGAGGAATGATAGTTTCAGTTGAAGTAGTAGGTGCAGAAGGCTCAGCAGGTACAGCTTGGTCAGTCTATAGATCAGTCTGAACATAACATCCTACTGATACAACAACTTCTGTCTCTTCATTATTTGTCACAGCTTCAACTGTTGGAGTCGGCATTTGAACTGGAATTTCTTGCTGAATCGGGGAGTTGGATTCAGTAGAGATATCTGAACTGGTTGGATGAGTAGTCGTTGAGTCTTCCATCCTGTCAACCACAACAGATTTCTTCACATTAGATCCAAGAAATTCATCATAAAACAATTCAAATAATAAATCTAAATCAGATAAATGATTAGTAGACGTTGATGCTTCATCTGATTTGTTCGCTTGAGACACAGGTTCTGGACTAATTTTCCCAGAAGCTAGTACTCCTGTTATCATGGGTTCTGAACAGACGTGTTCAGAAGCCATTTCTTCATCAAATGTGACGTTTACGCTTTCAACAACGTTCTTTGACTTCTTCAAGTATACACGGTATGCAGTAGATGTAGAGGAATAACCAATAAAGATGCCTTCGTCCGCCTTGGCACTGAACTTGTTCAGACTCTCTCTATCGTTTAGAACATAACACTTACACCCAAAGATATGGAAATATTTGATTGTCGGTGTTCGGTTATTGATTAACGCATAAGGAGTCTTCTTGAATCTGCGGTGTATCATGGATCGATTCTGAGTGTAGCACGCAGTCGATACAACTTCAGCCCACAGAAATAGAGGTAAGTCAGATTGGCTTAGCATAGTTCGAGCAGCCTCGACTAGCGTACGATTTCGCCTTTCGACAACTCCATTCTGTTGAGGCGTACGTGCAGCAGTGTATTGATGTGAAATCCCGACAGATTCGAGATATTCTTCAACCTTTTTGTTCTTGAACTCTGTGCCGTTGTCAGTTCTGAGAAGCTTCACTAGTTTCTACAAATTCACCTGGGTCGTCTTCAGGAATGTAATGAGAACATCAGGTGTCTCATCTTTTGAACGTAGAAATTTGACCCACGTGTATCGCGAATAGTCGTCCACGATAACCAAAACATATTTCTTTCCGCTTAAGCTTTGCGTTCGCATCGGACCACAGAGATCCATAAGCAACAACTCTAATGGAGAGTTGGTACTCTGTTCAGGCTTTGGTTTGTGCGGAGCCCTCTTCATCTTTCATTTTTCACACGCTACACAAAGATGTTCTTTAACATACTTTAGCTCAGGAAGTCCTTTCACTAGCTTTCTACTGACCAGTTTGTTGATGTACCGAAAATTGAGGTGAGAGAGCCGTCGATGCCATAGCCAGCTTTGCTGCATCGAGGCTTTAGAGAGTAGACACACCTGCTTGTCAGTCTGGACGTTTGACAAATTAATTGTGTAGAGGTCGGACTTTCGAGTGCCTACCAAGAGTTCCTTGCCATCTTCAGTGCGAATAGAACACCTCTTGGCCTTGAAATTTACCTCTAAGCCTTTGTCACAGAACAGGCCTATACTGAACAGGTTGTGTCCTAAGCCTTCAACATAGCTCACCTTCTTAATCATAACTTTGTCGTGTACCATATCACCATATCCCAGTATTGGTGAAAACTGGTCGTTCCCAAATCTAACTGTCCCACAATATTTATCTGTATAATTGGACAACATCCCTTTCTGCCCTGTCATATGCTTGGAACACCCGCTATCCAAATACCACATATGACGGGTCTGCACAAGAGAAATTACGAAATAAGAGATTTAGGTACCCACTTGTAAATGGGTCCTACAGTGTTAGTACATGATTTTGGTACCCATTTGAAATTGAGTCCTCTTTTCTTTTGAGAATCAATTGAAGAATTAGTATGATAAGAGTGAACATGATATGTGCCAAACCAAACATCAAAATCTTGACAAGAAGCATAAACATGTTTATCATAATATGAAGACTTTCTAGCAGATACAGATAACTGGAATAATTGCTTCATAGAGTATTTCTTGCGAGAAACGACAAGTTTTGGTTTCAAAATAGCAACATCAGCAATCAAAACATCTTTACTAGGCGTAGTCTTATTAAAATCAACACTACAAAAAGATTTATCAGTCTTGTCAATCTCCTGTTTTGGTTGCCATTGAGATTTAACTCCTATCCTTTTCTTGCTCGAATCTGAAACATTTGAAACTATTGAGTTAGAATTGTGAGTTTCAAACGAATGCTTCTTCTTTGGCTTACCAATAGTGATCGGTTTTTGTGAATGCTGAGATTTCTTCTTACCTTTAGCATTCTTAGTTTTCACAGAAACTGTTTTATCAACTTTTGTTGATGATCTGCCTTTAGCAAACATACTAGATTTTCCCAATGATTTCACAACAAAAGATGAATGATTAGGAAGTTTGGCACTAAAATCAAATTGATCAAAACAATCATCCAAACCACCGTCAGAGTTTAGAAAATCATACCCTCCATCAGTTGAACCAAACATGTCATCAGATTTTGAAGCCTTTGATGATTTAGAAAGAACAGTGCTCTTAAGCACAGTTTAAATTTTTTTTTGTTCAATATCAATCAAAAGTCTTTCATCTGTTAAAGATGTCTCAAGTTCAGAAATTTTACTTTCCAAAACGAGAGGAGGGATGTAAATTTTACCTTTAATAGGCTTCACCTCCATTTCTGAGAGTTCAAGAATCTCTAAATCTTTAGAGAGAGAAAGTAGAGAAGCGCAAAGTAAACTGATGTATTAAAATGTGAGTGCCAAGGTTACAAAACAAAGGCTCTAAGGGGACTTAAATATCCCTAGCCTTTACAAAACAGATAGAACATTAAGAACAACCAAGGCTAGAAAATAAATACAATGATTACTATAAAAACAAATCTAACAATCTCCCCCTTAGTAATCATTGACGCCGTGGTCTTCAAAAACAATCTTCAAAAACAGCATAGACCAACCAGGCGACTTTGGAGAATCACTGTCGCTCTTCTCTTTGACGAAGTCGATTCAAACCAACTAAAACTTCCAGTCGTCTTAGAGTTGAGCGGAGATTCAATCTCTCTTGAATTGAATCTAAAGTCTTCTGGAGAAGACGGATTTCATCATTATCAACCAGGAATGCACTTTCTCTTGATTCCAAAAATCTTCTTTTGGCCTCCTTCAGACGTTGCTCCAGCTGAAGCTTGATCACCTTTAAGGTTCCATCGGAGTAGTGAGCAATTTATTCAATCCTGAGAAAGCATTTTTCATTAGAGCCATTCTTGTACACAACTCCATATGGATCTTCAACAATGGTGAGAAGAGAATAAGACTCTAAGTTCGGTAAGCTTCGGTTGGGCCTGAGAAGATTAACAACCGGCTGAAAACTTTCGACGGCCATCTGAAAATCAAAAACTCGGAAGAATCGGATTTGTCGTCGTATGAATCTTTTAATGACGAACAACACTTGTGAAATATCATGTGATATATGATACAGATTCCTGAAGTGATCATATAAGAACACAATATCATCTATAGAAAGGTCAGCGAAGTCTGCCTCTGAAAATTTATACCACTTGCAGTCTCTTCTTTCAACTTCAAAATCAGGATACCAGATATTCACAAACTTGTTGATTGTGACACTGATGACTCGAACAATCAAGTGTTGAGAAGACACGGTATTATTCCTTTTGCGCTGGCACTTAATGAATATTAAGTATTCATATTGATAGGCATCTGACTCTTTCTCTACTCCAAGGATTTCATAGATGTTAATCGGCCTTCTTCTAGAGACAAAGATGTTTCTCTGAGTGTCTTCTAGAAAGGCTGAGTGCCTTGATGCCAAATATCTACGTTGCAAATTCCTTTGTCTTTGATGTCTAGATAAAGCTGGTCCTTCTTCTAGAATGGATGGTGGAATTACATGATCAGAAGGTGGAACATCAGCTTCTGCTCTTGACGACTGACCAACTTCAAATGATCTTGAAGGAATAGTGGTAGTCGGAGCTGAACTAGCAACAGGAGTAGATGTGTCTTTAGCTGATTCAGGAATCTCATCATGAGCAGGAAGATCACTATATAACAAATATGTTTCTTCTTCATCTTTCGCATCCATGAACACTGAGTCATCTTCTGTATCTGATATGATAACGATATCATCACAGTCTTCTTCATTGACTTGACATATCTTTTCAAAGCTGACATCTTCATCATCATCAGAATTAATCTCTATGAAGTTAGCAAAGAACGTCCTCATATCATTTGCAGCTTCAGATTCTTCAACTTCATGAACATTTGTAGAAATATCTGGATCCATATAAACAACAATTTGCATATTATTGCTAATATTACTCTCAGAAATATTCAATTCATTATGCAAGGAAGACAGATCAACATTTTCAATCATAACATTCACTAAGTCCTGAATGTTGCAGTCTTGAACAGTTTCACCACTCTTTCCTTTATCACCAGCCACTTCTTCTTGAATATCTTCTCTAGCTTCAGAAGATCCTTCAACTCTCGGTCTCTTTGCCATATCCCCCTCATGGACTTGATGATCAGGATCATCTTGGTCATGTCGGCGCTTAAGAGACGGCCCGACCTCAGTTCTGCAACTTTGTTCATGAAGATCAAGCCTGGAAGATAAATCAGAGAAGGCTTGAGACATAAAAGATTTGAGATCAGAAAAACTTGTACGAACTTCTGATCTGAATGCATGAAACTCATCAGATAACGCAGTAATCCGGTCAGATTCAGAAGAAGGAACTGGAGACGGCGTAGGTTGGAAGTTCCGTAGCAAAGAAAGAAGATCTTGATCCTGATGTTGTGGCGGTGACATAGATAGTAGACGCGCATACAGTAGATCAGTCAACTCAGAAATAGGTAATTCATGAAGAGAAGACCTTGAAGATGTACTAGAAGGAGAAGACATAGAAAGTCCCGTAGACATAGAAACCACCGAAGGAAACGGAAGAGAAACAATCGGAGAAGTAGTTGAAGTCACAGCAGAAGAAGGTTCACGAAGAACTACCCCAGATGGGCGTCTGAAAGGAATATCTGGAGGAATGACAGACGTATCAATCTCAGGCATCTTGCCTTTGAAGAAAGTCTTCAACTTAAGAATTTGTGCTTCCTTTTCTGCATCCATTTTCTCTGATAGCTGACGAATGACATCATTCAAAGTAGAGAATTTGTCAAAAGATACCCGAGCTTGATCAGAAGAACGCTCTACAGCTGAAACTTGAATATCCGCAGGCGAAGTTGCTGGAGCTTGACTTTGCACCAAAACTGAGGCTTGATCAAATGATGTATCTAATTCATCTACTTGAAGATGTGCAACAGAAGGATTAACAGGAACAAAATCATCTTCAGAGAGAACTTCTGTTGAAACAACCACTTCCGGTGTCCTAACCTTCCTTTCATAAACCTTAAGACTTGGTTTATCACTATCATCATCATCATCATCATTATCATGATCAGAATCTTCATCATCATCATCCCCATCAATATCACTAACATGAACATCACCATCATCAACACAATCAGAAGTAACATGAATAGGAGAGTCATTAACAATTTCTGTTAGAACATTCTCAATTTGTTGAGAAGCAACATCTTCTTGAACTATTTCTTCTTCAACAAAAACCGCAACTTCTTGCTCATCTTCAACCTCTTTTTCAACTTCAGGCTCTTGTTCAGGAATAGCTGCTTCAACTTCAACATCTTTTTCAGCAACTTGATTGTCATGAGAAGGCTCATCTTGTACAGCTTCCATAAACTCATTCTCCATGCAATATTCTATGACATCCTCATCTGTAACATCAGCGTAGTTGGCAATAAGAGCATACGGAATGGTCATAAAATAGTTGAAAGACCTCTTCTGCTTCTGAATATAAGTCATTTCAGTGTCTGGAACCTGAGGCCAAGATAACCTGCGAGGAATGAATGGATTGCTGCGGAGCATGCTTCGAACAATAAGTTTCAGAAATCTAAAGAACGGAATGAACTTCCGTTTCTTGTTGGTGAACTTGTCATGTGCCACCTCCGAGAGTTCAGTCCAAAAAATAAAAGTGTAGTCGACATGTAAATCATAGACGACTGCATGGAACAATCGGAGATACATTAGACTTGCACTGTCTGTGCCAGAATGCTTCGATGTCAGGCACCTGATGATAACTGAGAACAATGCATACCATACTGGAGGTAGATTAGACTTGTCAAAGTCTGTAACTTTGTTTAGTTGACCAACATATCCAAGATGTTTGATTCCCTCAAATACTTCCTCTTCTGATGGAAAACTGTCATAGGTAGTACGACCTGGTCTGGAATTCGGCTCAGGAAGCTCCAGTATCAATCTCATTCGCTTTTAGGAAAGGAAAGATTCAAATTGATTGATTTGAAGATCAAAGTGATGCAGACGAGCCATTTCATTCTTTGTTATAGAATTCCAAGCCTGTTGAATATAGACCTCCGGAACTTCAGCAACAGAAGACAGACCTTGAGCAATTGGATGTCCTCGAAGAATAGATCGAATAACTGGATGGATCTTTATTCTATCAAAGTCCACATAATAGTTGTTCGGCTTGTAAGGCATATACATGATGGTTGGGAACACATCATTTGGTGTACGACGAGAAGCAGAAAGATCGGCTCCAACAGAAGGATGAGACGGCATGGGAGTATCAAGAGAAGCTCGATCAGATGGATCATCGAGAATGACATTCTCGTCTTGAATCATTGGATCTGTATTTGTTTTAGAAGACATAAAAGACCTGGAAAACAAAATGAAAAAGAATTAGACAAAACTAAAAAAAAAATATTCTAAGTATGGTTTGCGTGCCAAGTTAGAAGCGCAAACCAAGGTTTGCGTGTTGAACGTGAAACGCAAAGCCAAGTTTGCGTTTCAGTCATGAGTCGCAAAAGTAAGTTTGCGTATCTAACATGGTCCGAAAACTATACTTAGAAAAACAACACAAGACAAACAAAAACACTAAAGGAGGTTTGCGTATCAAGTGTGATGCGCAAAGTTCACTTTGCGTGTCCAACGGGAGACGCAAACTAGACTTTGCGTGTCTTGTTGGTTGCACAAAGTACACTTTGCGGGACAATCATACTTGATATATAAACCCAAAAAAACAAGGCAAGACACACAAACACAAAGAGAGTTTGCGTGTCAAAGAGGAGACGCAAAGTAGACTTTGCGTGTCCTAGTTGATACGTAAACTACACTTGGAAGAACAAAGAAAACAAAATAATAAGTTTGCATAACAAGTTAGACGCGCAAAGTTCACTTTGTGTTTCTAGTTAGACGCGCAAAGTTCACTTTGCGTTTCTAGCTAGACGCGCAAAGTTCACTTTGCGTTTCTAGCTAGACGCGCAAAGTTCACTTTGCGGGTCTATCATCCTTGTTCAGAAACCTAGTTTTCGCGATTACCACAAAAACCAAAAATAAAGCAAGAAAACAAGAAATTAAAGATAAAAGAGGCATACCTGAAGATCGAATATCAGTTCTAAGCAAGACCCAATACTTGATTAAGTAAAAATGCACGAAATCACAATCTGAGATTTTGGATAGTACGAGAAATACGAAAATCAGATTCTTGAATATTCTAATCGATAATAAGCACAATCAAATCTAACTCAACATCAATAATCGAAGTTAATAGAATCGAAACATACCTTGATTGTTCGAAGCAAAATCTGAAAGAAATCAGATTAAAATTTTTGAACACAGAGAGCGATTAGAGAATATGGGAGTCGAAAAGACAAAAAGCAAAGAACAGGTAGGCGGGAAAATGAAAATGAAAAAAAAAACACTATTTAAACCAAGAAAACTAAAACAAAACTAAATCTAAAAAACATAATAAAAAAATAATAAAAAAAATTGTAAAAATATACCTGAAATCCTTTCACTCCCCCTACACAAATGCACAAAAATTTAACTGTTAGTATAGCAAATGTGTAGAAAAATCTGAGAAACATACCTGTTTAACTTATAATCAGCACAGATAATTTTCTTACTTACTCCCCCTCAAACACAGAAAAGATCAGATAACTTTTTCAGATAAGCTCTCTCCCTTGAAAATTGCACAAACCATATACAAAAAAATACAGATACTCAAACATAAAGACATCAGTATGAAAGATGATCATATTGAATATAAATTTTGAAACAACTGAATATATAAACTTTTAAACACTAAACAAATTAAAATCTACTTAGTAAAATTTCACAGATTTATCAATCAGTTGAAATCAAGCATATGTTGTTGGATGCAAGACCAAGTATAATTGCATATCAAGTCAAGACATGTTTAGTTTCAAAAACTTCCAATTGTCTATTCAGTGTGCTCGCATGTGAACTTCAATTAGCTTCAAGAAAAATGCAATTCTAAAATTATTATAGAAAACTTTGCATGTACTGACACTAAGTCATCAAAAATTAAGACTTTCACAAATTTACAGGTTTATCACAACTCAAACATATCACCAAGTATCATGAGATGTGTGCTCATTGGCATCTTTTTAGCAGTGTGCACATTGGCATCTTCACATGAGTGTGCTCTTTGGCATCTTTTAAGCGTTGTGCACTTTGGCATCTTTTAATCAGAGAGTTCATTAAGTAAACAACATGCCGTAAACGTAACTTTCTATCTGACCCTATTGCAGGATTTGGGTCAGCCACTCCCAGACCAGTTGGCCTTAGGGGACTAGGTGTCAAGCACCCCTTGGAACTTACTTTCCCGGATCAGAAAGGCTACATCGACACATCTTAAACCCATTCATACCAGTAAAACATGTCTTTCGATCTGGTTCTATAGAAGGATTTCTGTTTGATCACTCCCAGACCAAATGACCTTAGGGGACCAGATGTCGAGCATCCCACGGAACTTACTTTCCCAAACCAAAAAGGTCACAGGTACAAACTTTTAAACCCAACGATTTCTGTATTTTAAGAATTTATTATTCATCTCAATCACTCAGATCAACGTCTAAATGCTTAGCCCATATTTTCATTCCGATCTATAATTCTGATCATTTAGGTAGTCTAAGCAAAGTAAACTATAAAAATTCCGACTCACATATCTTTAAAGCAGTATCAAAAGCTGCAAACATGTTGCTGACTTTTCGACTTTTGTAAGACTTGAAAGTTGAACATATAAAACTTTAATATAAACAAATAACTTGTAAAAGATCCTAGACATACGTTTTATTCAAAAGAAAGAAAATATGTAAAATTTTATTTTATAGAATAAAATTTGTAAAGATTTAAACTTTTAAATTCAACATGCCTAATTTTGAAAGCAAAAAATTGAAACGTTTTTCATCTAAGGCTTTTGTAAATATATCAGCAAGTTGATATTCAGTTGGTACAAAATATAATTCAATAGTACCTTCTTCTACGTGATGCTTTATAAAATGGTACCGCATGTCTATGTGCTTGGTCTTGGTGTGCTGGACCGGATTGACTGATATGGCAATTGCGGACTTGCTGTCACAATATATTGGCACTGTCTTGTACAACATCCCGTAATCCCGAAGTTGCGTTTTCATCCAAAGTACTTGAGCACAGCAACTAGCTGCAGTGACGTATTCAGCTTCGGCTGTTGATATTGAAACGCAGTTTTGCTTTTTCGACGCCCAACTTATCAGTCTGTCTCCGAGAAACTGAAGGTGACCTGAGGTGCTCTTCCGGTCCAATTGATTACCACCAAAATCTGCATCTGAATAAGCAATCAAATTATAGTCAGAACTTTTAGGATGCCATAATCCTAAATAAGGAGTTCCTTTAATATATCTAAAAATGCGTTTGACTGCTAAAAGATGAGATTCTTTTGGTTTAGCTTGGAAACGGGCACACAAGCACGTGGAGAACATTATGTCCGGGCGACTGGCAGTAAGATACATCAGCGATCCGATCATCCCTCTGTATGTCTTTTGATCCACAGCTTTTCCATCAGGATCGAGTCCGAGTTTGGCACCATGAGCCATCGGTGTTCCGATTGAAGTAGATTTGTCCATCTTGAATTTCTTCAAGATGTCAAATACATACTTTGACTGGTTGATGAAGATACCATCAGGAAGCTGCTTTACTTGTAAGTCGAGGAAGAAATTTATTTCTCCCATCATGCTCATCTGGAATCTAGAGGTCATAAGATCAGAAAACCATGTACACAAAGATTTGTTAGTAGCACCGAAAATAATATCATCAACATAAATTTGTACTAAGCAAATATCAAGATTAGATCTATAAATGAAAAGAGTAGTATCGATAGACCCTTTGGTGAAGCCGGATTTGACCAAGAAAGCTGACAACTCGTCATACCACGCCCGTGGAGCTTGTTTCAAACCATACAATGCTTTATCGAGAAAATATACATAATCTGGATGATCTTTGTCAACAAATCCCTCTGGATGAGATACATATACTTCTTCTTTCAGTTTGCCATTGAGAAATGCCGTCTTGACGTCCATTTGATATACAGTGAAGTTGCGATAAGCAGCAAAGGCAAGAAACATTCGGATAGCTTCCAATCTGGCAACGGGTGCAAATGTTTCATCGTAGTCAATACCTTCTTCTTGTCGATATCCTTTGGCTACCAACCTTGCTTTGTTCCGCACGACGATACCGTCTTTATCCTTTTTGTTCTTGAAAATCCACTTAGTGCCAATAACACTTTTTCCTTTCGGCCTTGGTACAAGTCTCCACACTTTGAGCGCATCAAATTGATTAAGCTCCTCTTGCATAGCAATAATCCAATCCGGGTCCTCCAACGCTTCAGAAACTTTTGTAGGTTCAATCTTGCTTAGGAAGCAAGTGAAGAGACATTCGTTGGAAGTAGCCGACTTGGAGCGTGTAGGAACACTGGCTTGAGGATCTCCAATAATTTGATGAATTGGATGAGATCTTGTCCATTTTGTTGTATGAGGGAGAGGATCAATTACATCTTGAACCACTTCTAATTGAAGAGAGGGAGGTTCAGAAACTTCTACATCAGATGAAGAGATAGAAATAGTTTCAACTTGAGGAGGAGGTATCTCAACAATCTCTGAATCCGATTCGGGAACAGTTTGTTGAATAACATCATTCTGTACTTCTTCCTGAAGTGATTCCTCTTGAACAAGTTGATCTTCAATAGACTCTTCTTGAGTATGTTCTTCATGAATAGGCTCAGTTTCTGATTGAACATTGTCTGATTGAACAAAATCTTGTTGTGCCAGTTCTTGTTGAACAGGAGAGACTGGAGCAGCATCATTGTCAGAGATAGATGCAGCGGAATTTGGAATAGATGAACTATCAGTTTCCTGATTCAAAACATTAGAAACATTTTCAGAGTTAGATCTAGGCACATCATCATAAAAATTTTCAAACAGAAAATCAAGATCAGAAAGATTAGGAGAGGGAGTAGAAGAATCCTGGTTATACGGTGAAAGAGCAGGTTCTGAACTGATTTGTTCAGAAACTGAATTTCCAGTAAAAGCGGGTTCTGAGCCTGAGTGACTAGAAACCAAATCAGCAGCTTCGTCAAATTTTACATTGACACTCTCTATGACCTTTCTTGCAGAGATCAGAAAAACTCTATAAGCGGCAGAGTTTGAAGAATAACCCACGAATACACCCTCGTCTGCCTTTGGACTAAACTTGTTGAGATTCTCCCCGTCATTCAGAACGTAGCATTTACATCTGAATGACTTGAAATACTTGATATTCGGTTTGATCCCGTTCATCAGTTCATACGGTGTTTTGTTGAAACGACGATGCAGAATTGATCTGTTCTGTGTATGACAGGCAGTTGATACTGCTTCAGCCCAGTAAGACAAAGGTAGACCTGAATAAGCGAGCATTGATCTGGCGGTCTCAACGAGCGTTCTGTTTCTTCTTTCAACAACACCGTTCTGTTGCGGAGTACGTGCATCAGAAAATTGTTGTTGTATTCCTTGAGATTCATAGAATGACTGAAGAGTATTGTTTTTGAATTCAGTGCCATTGTCAGATCTTACCACTTTCACTTGCTTCTGCTTATTTGTCTGAGTTGTCTTGATAAGGTTGATGAGTACTTCAGGAGTCTCGTCTTTTGACTTCAGAAATTTTACCCAAGTATATCTGGAGTAATCATCAACAATCACCAAAACATATTCCTTATGTCCTAAACTCTTCGTCTTCATCGGACCACACAAATCAACATGCAAAAGATCAAGAATAGCCGACGTGCAGTGTTCAGGTTTAGGCTTGTGAGGAGCTTTCTTCATTTTTCCTTTCTCAAAATCTTGGCATAGATGGTCTTTCTGGAAACGGAGAACTGGATGACCTATCACTGAATCATTCTTGACCAGGCGATCCATATACTTGAAGTTGAGATGAGCTAAACGTCTGTGCCAAATCCAACTTTCTTGAACTGAAGCTTTAGAAAGCAAGCAGATATCTGAAGGAATTTTGATCTTGGAAAGATCAATGGTATACAAATTTGAGTGTCTTTTTCCCACCAGAAGATCCTTGCCATTATCATTCTTCACTGCAACTCTTTTGGATTTGAAGCTGACTTCAAGGTCTTTATCGCAGAACTGTCCTATGCTGAAAAGGTTGTGACTTAGACCCTCGACGTAGCTTACTCTTTTTACAGTTATGTTACCCTGAACTAGATCACCATAAACAAGAATCGGAGCTGTCTCACAGATACCAAATTTCACACGACCGCAACATTTATCTTTAAAATTAGACAGAAGTGATTTGTTGCCAGTCATATGTTTTGAACATCCCGAATCCAGATACCATAATTGACTTAGCTGCACATACAGAAACTACACCTTTTTAGGTACCTATATGCTTATGGGTCCCTTGTTAGATTTATGTCTTTTATTTTTCACAGATTTATTTTTCATGCAAGAATGAAAGCAATTATTAATAGAAGATAAAACACAATTATCAGAATCAGAACTGGAAGAAGCATATGAGATATTCTTTGATATATCAAACATTTGCTGAAAAGAATATTTTGGGTTTTTATTACATGTAACAAATGTATCAGTATCACAAAGATTGTCTACACATTTAACTCCTAACAGTTCAGATTCTAAAATTTGCTGTTTCATCCTCCAAATCTGCCTTGATGACTTCCTCACAGTCCGATCTGAAGAAGAAAAATCAGAAACATTAGAATTTTCAGATAAGACAGTATCATGTTTCTTTGACTTCTTTGATCTTCTTCTTTTACGCTTCTTTTTATAAAATTGAGCATTTAGCAGTAAAGAATCATCAATAATTGAATCAGAAGAAGAAACTTTATCAAAGAAATCAGTCTTAGCATTTGACATTAAAGAACTAGCCTCGGAGTGAAAATTTTCAAAATTGCGCAAGTCTGGAGGAGATTTGTGCTTCCCATTGGAGGCGCAAACTGAGCTTTACGCGTCCAACTGCATGCGCAAACTATCAGTTTGCGTTTCCAACGTGGAACGCAAATAGCCATTATTTTGTAAAACTTTAGCATTTTCCTTGGAATCTTTTGACAATCCAGAAGAAATTTTATCTTCAAAACTTGTCTTCATTATAAAAAGAAATAAATCGTTTTCTAAACAAGTTTGAAGATTTTGTTCTTTCAATCTATCTTCAAGATCAACAATCTTACCTTCTAACACTAATGAGGGAATGTATTTCTTAGTATCATAAGACACCGGAGATACATTTTCCTTATCAATGTTAGTAAAAATATCAACAAAATCTGTTGAAAATGAAGATTTATTGGAAGATTTGACATCTAAAATATTTTTAGATTTTCTAGATTTCTTAGATTTATCAGGAAAATACTTTGCATTTTCAGAGGTGTAAACAAATGGCATTTCCATCCTCTTGTTTTTCATTCTTTTCAGATTTTCTTCTTCCAAAATTTGTTTCTCAGTTGTCCAAAAGAATTTAAACTGAGGAGCATATCTTGCAAGAGTAAAATGATCATATTCGTATAAAGTAGGAACTTCATTTTTAGCATGATTTAAAAAATGCGGGTTTTCAAAACCAAGTCCGCACTTTTCTTTTATGGCTTCTTCACTCCTTCGTTTATTCATGTAAATGGTTTGCTTAGACTGTTCTCTTTTATACAATTTCCTTTCTAAAACAATTATCTTGTCAGAAAGAATTTTATTTGAAGAAATCAGTTCAGTCAACGAATCACGATAAGTCTGATTTGAATTTTCTAACTCGACCAACTGCTTATTAAATTTCTCTTTTGTGTCAATTAAAATTGACTTTTCATCTTTTAAAGAAATTTGCAGTTTTTCGATTAAATCAGACTTTTCTTGACTTTTAAACATTTCAGAAATGAACTTTGAGCGCAATTCATGCAAAGCAGTGATAAAAACAATCATTTGAGATAAAAATAAAAATTATAGTTAAACTCTGATATTACCTCAGAAGCATCAGATGAGGTATCCTCTTCCTCATCATCAGATTTGTCATCACCTATAAAGCATATAGCCGCAGTTTCTCCATTTTCAGCCTCGTTGTCCGAATGATCCAACCAGTATTCTTCTTCGGCCAACAGGATAGTTTCACTTTCCTTCTTTTCAGCTAGAGCCAACTTCTTTCGGTAAAAAGCAGCATCTTTTACCACTTTGACTCTGCATTCCTTAGCAATATGTCCAGGCTTTCCACAGTTAAAGCAATTCATCACATTTTTCTCATCCTTTTTCTGGTCAACCACCTTAGCTGGTTCATACTTTGGAGTGTTTGTCTTTGAAGGAGCACCAGGTTCTACCTTTTTAGAACCAGAAGTAAACCGCAGGTTGTTTGAACCAGATATGTGCTTGAATCTCTTCTGATAGTGCTGAGTCAAAAGAATCATGGCCTTTTCGAGAGCTTCGCCATCATCATCTGTAGATCCATCATAAGCCGATTCGGTCAAAGCTTGATTAGCCAGTTGGCTAGCTATAAGAGCAATAGGATCTACTGACAGAGGTTTGTTCTTCTTATCCATTTTTGCCTTCTTCTCCATTACCATAGATTCATCTGTCATCAAGATTTCGTATAACTCCTGAATTGGCATGGTTGAGATTCTGACATCGTTTCTCATTCTGTGGCATGACTTGTTCCACTCAGGTTGTAAAGCGTTCAGAAACTTCAAGTTAGCCTCCAACTCAGTCTTGGTAACTTTAATCTTGTAGAGATCATTGATAACAGCCCAGAATCGATCAAAAACATTTTTCAAACTTTCCCCATCCTTGGCCTTGAACTTTTCAAAGTTGTTCATGTACCTGGTATGTCGTAACTGAGTAGACATTGCAGTACCAAGCATAATCTTCTCAAGTTGTGTCCACATCAGCATTGGGTTATGTTTGAAGCAATCGATTCTGTTATAGATGGAGTTTGGAAGAGAAAGGATCAGATTTGACTTAGCCTGACTATGTGCTTGATATCTTAAGAGCTCTTCAGCTTCATAATCTCTTAAAGCTTTTTCAACTGTTGAAGTTGGAGTAGTAGCAGTAGCTGGGATCACTTTCATTGGCCTCTCCATAGGACCCTCATTCATAGATTTTATCATGTTTTCCCCATTCGGTTACCTTTCAATAAAGTTGATAAACCGATCCTGCCACTGTTCGAATTCATTCTCCTTGATGAGAACTGGTGGACGAGTATCAGACCCCAAAGACATCATGAGGTCATTTTTGTAGATCTGTGCTTGCAAAGACATCTTGTGAAAAAATCAGAAAATTTAGAAAAATTTCTAAGTATGGGAGACACGCAAACTAGAGGTTTGCGTTTCAAGGGAGAACCGCAAACTGAACTTCGCGTTTGCTTAGTGAAACGCAAGATGAAGCTTTGCGTGAGTAGACTTTGCGGGTTGAGACTTTGCGTTGCAAGAGAAGCGAAAACTTGATGCACGAAGATCTTTTCTCTTGAAGAGAGAATCGCGAAGTATACTTTGCGTATTCAGAGAGAAACGCAAACTGATGGTTTGCGTATTAAACTA
Organism: Arctium minus; assembly: GCA_954870635.1. Lineage (NCBI taxonomy): Eukaryota > Viridiplantae > Streptophyta > Magnoliopsida > Asterales > Asteraceae > Arctium > Arctium minus. The sequence continues at coordinate 63,033,327 of OX941085.1, forward strand.
GAGTCGAGAAACTAGAAGCTTTGCGTTTCCAACGTGAATCGCAAACCTGAAAATTCACTAACACAAGAGTTAGACCACAAAGAACTTTAAGCAAAATATATGAATGAAGCGCAAAGCATTATGAATGAGGCGCAAACATATATGAATGAAGCGCAAACTTTAACAACACACAAATTTTTGCAAGATCAAATCAAACCAAGAAATTCAAAATCGAAAACACACACTTAATATCGAAAACACCATTCTAACAACTTTTGATCAACAATATCGATTAAAATCAACAAAATCTAAAAATCTAAAAATCTAGAATGAAACAGTACCAAAAATCTAAAAATCTAGAATGAAACAGTACCAGAAAACTTTTAAATTCAAAATTGATGATCTAAACTTGATTTTCTTGTAAAACAACTTGAAACAAAAGAGATCGATGAACAAAAACGAGTCTACTGAAATAAAAAACAAACACAATTGATCACAAACACATCCAAATTTGATGAGAAATCAAGAAAGCGAGATTTTCTTGAAAACTTCAAGAAAATCGATCAAATTTTCTATTTCAATCACCAATTCAGATTCGAAAAATACAAACTCTCAATCCTCTCAAGATTCAGATTGCTCTGATACCAATTGAGAGTCCAAGAATCTCTAAATCTTTAGAGAGAGAAAGTAGAGAAGCGCAAAGTAAATTGATGTATTAAAATGTGAGTGCCAAGGTTACAAAGCAAAGGCTCTAAGGGGACTTAAATATCCCTAGCCTTTACAAAACAGATAGAACATTAAGAACAACCAAGGCTAGAAAATAAATACAATGATTACTATAAAAACAGATCTAACAATTTCTTTTACAGAATAACTCTGAAAGAAGTCATTTGAAAGAGATTTTGATTGAACAGAATCATAACTATTATTCAGCTTCGCATAATAAAATGGAAGGTGAACTTTAGATGATTTCTTTCGTTTTTCAGTTTCCTTGGCTTCATCCTCTTTAGACAGTCCAGTACAGAAAACTTTAAGATCAGGGAATCGGTGAGAAAGTCTTAAGAATGTAAAATCATAAAGTACAGGCACTTCAGATATACCTTTTTTAAGGTAATGAGGGTTCTCATAACCAAGTCCCCAACTCTCTATTTCCTCTTTGGGTTTGTTTAGATGAATGGTTTGTTCAGTTTGACCCAATTTGTATAACTTCTCTTCCAATGCTTTTAATTTTGCAAGTAAAGAAATGTTTTCTTTGGAACACGAAGAATACATTTTTGTAAGCTCTTTGAAATCAAACTCACTCTTTCTCAATGTAGTCTTTGTTTCAGCAACCTCTTTAAGAATTATGGTCTGTTCTTTTGCGCTGGTGTCAATGTTTTTGTGTAAAGTCTCAATCAATAATTTCTTCTCAGCAAGGTCATTGCAAAATTTTCGTATTGACTGGTTTTGTTCAAGAATAACACCCTTTTCATGCTTAAGTTTCGACTCTAATTCTTGGAGTTTTAACATCATGGCATGCATTTGATTTAAGAAATCTGACTTATCTAAATCATATACCTCTTCGTTATCATCTTCATCGGAATCTGCTTCACCTTCTATCTCCAGCTTTCCCATGAAGCATAGGTGTGCTTTCTCATCCTTCTCTTCATTCTCATCTTCTTCGTCTGATTGATCAAGCCAGAACTCATCTTCTGCCATCAATGCTTTTCCAGCTTCCTGTTGCTTGGCTAGAAGCATTTTGTTCTTGTAGTAGCCAGAGTTCCGGACTTTGGGTCTTCGGCAGTCTTTTGCAAAATGTCCAAGTCTACCACAGTTGTAGCACTTTGGAGGTTCTGGTTGGTTGATCTCTACTGCTTTAAACCTTTTCTCTTTTGGCTTCCTTTCCTCTATTCTCTTTCCTTCAAACCTCTCCTTGTGAACATAGTTACTAGGACCAGATGAATACCTCTGATTGTTCGAGCTCGGCTTTTTGTAGAACTTCTTTTGAAAAGCCTTAGTCAACATAAGCATAGCCTGCTTTAGTTGTTCACAATCGTCAGAGTCAGAGTTCGCTTCAGTTTCAACCTCATCTGATTCAGACATAATCATCATCTTCTTCTTCTTCTTCACAACAAGAGCAACTGATTCATCAACTGTCTTCTCAGTCTGTCTCTTTTCATCCATGATTTCATCCACCTCTTCCTCATACTGCTTGAGGGTTTCATATACCTCGTGAAGTGGAATATCGTTCAGATCTTTGATTTGCTTCATCTGTCGTGTAAACCTTTTCCATTCAGGCTGAAGGATGCTTAGGAATTTGAAATTCAGTTCTATTTGTGATTTATTGACCTTGTTCTTGCTTAACTCATTCAGCAAGGTCACAAATCTGTCGTATGTTTCTGCTAGAGATTCTCCAACTCTGCCTTTGAATTCTTCATAGTTGTTAAGGCAGTTGGATATCTTGAGCTGGTTACCAACTTTGGAACCAAGCATCATTTTCTCTAGTTGATCCCACATCTGTTTGCCTGAAGCTTTGTAGCTGTCTATCTTCACATATATTTCATTTGTTATGCCTTGAATAATGAAAGAGTTTGCTAATCTATCAACTTTTGCTCTTTTTAGGTCTTCACCATCTAGTTCCTCAAACCTAAGTTGATATGGTTGCTCATCAGTTCCCTCTGGAGGAGTCCTCCAAACAGGTGCCATAACTCCTTCCTCTAAGGATTTCCTGATTAAAACACCCAAATCATGTCTTTCAATGAAGTCCATGAACCGATCTTTCCACTGCTCATACTCTCCCCTGAAGAATACTGGTGGCTTTGAGTCAGTTCTGATCTCTAGAGCTTCTCTTGAAGTCATCTTGTTCGAATAATGCGCAATAAGAACTTGTACTGATCATTAGTCCAGATAAAATCAGATAAATACTGAATAATTTGACCAAGTCAGGAACTAGCGCAAAAAGCTTAATTTGCGCTAAGTGAAGGTGGCGCAAAAATAAACTTTGCGTTAGAAGAAGCTGGCGCAAAATTGAACTTTGCGCGAGAAGCGGGTCGCGAGAAATGGAACTTTGCGCGAGTAAAGGTTGGTGCAAAACAAAGTTTGCGTGACAAGTAGGTCGCGCGTTTTGAAGATTTACGTGAGCAGTTGGTCGCGCGAAAGGACTTTTGCGTGAGTAGTTGATGGCGCAAAAGTGATACTTGCGCGAGCAGTTGATGGCGCAAAAGTGGAGTCGACCGGTATAATGTTGTGACCGGTATATTGTGTCGAACGGTGTGATGTATTGACCGGACTATTGCTTCGACCGGTGTCCTGACCGGAGAAATGTCGACCGGATTGTTGTAGTGACCGGAGTATTGTATTCGACCGGGGCCGGGGTAGAGCGGCCGGGGTTTACCTTCGACCGGATGAGTTGTGAGTGTGACCTATGTGGAGTCTTCGACCGGTGTTGAGACCGGTGTTCGGACCGGAGTGCGTGTAACCGGTGTCGACCGGTGTGTGCTTCTTTTTCGATAAATCGTTCTGTAAACACTCAAATACACCAATCTGGAAGTCGTTTTTCGACACCAAAATTTGACCAAGTGATCGACTAACCAAGTACAACAGGATATAACCTCTTGATTTTAAAAACAAACACTGTTTGAAGATTGATCGATGGTACAGTGTTAGAAAAAGAAGAACACAGAGAGTTCTTGAAAAGTTTGATTTGAATCTGGTCCAATGCTCTGATACCAATTGTCGGTCCGTGTGATTGAACACGATGTGTGTCCTGTTTCTAGTTCCAAATCACAAAACAAACAATCAAACAAACAATATGTTTCAATTACCTGTTTGATTCAAATCACAATTTCAAACGATTACAAACTTCTCTCTCTAGAACTCTCTTTCTCTCTCTACAATTCTCTTTGTCTGAATCGTATATTCTCTCTAGTCACAACTACCTTCAAGACTTCACACTCTCCTTCAGAAAAACAACTAACCTAAACTATTTATACAAAGAATAAAAATACAAGGAAATACAGAAATACAAATACAAGGAAACTTTGACTTTTTTTTATTACAAATAGACTTTGACTTTGATGAGAGTTGACTTTCTCAGCTTTGATTCCTTGAACTGACTTTTGTCTTCTTGATCTTGTATCCAACATATTTCATGCTCTAACAATCTCCCCCTTTGGATTCAAGATCACTATTAAAAGATCTAGCAATTCAGTCTTCTCTTTTAAGCTCTATCAGATGCAATCTCTCCTTTTATCATTGTAATCTTCCAAGTCTGTCTTCAAAGAATATAACAATCTCCCCAAATATGATAAACAAGATCTTCAACAATCTCTTCAGAATTATCACAATACTCTTTTAGACTTCGGAAAGAAATTATCATCAGATTCAGCTCGGATTGCTTTAGCAAAATAATCTTCGAAGAAAATTTCCTCAAAATCAGCACATCTTCAGAAATTCTTTGATCTTCTTCAAATCTTTACTTTGAATCTTCTGATATTGACATTTCTTTAAAAACATTTCCCCTTTTTGATGATTTGAGCATCGATATCATCAAAACTTTTCTCAAAGAAATGTCATTGACCAATCTGATCTGTCAAACTGAGCCTCTGATTCGTTGATCCGTAACCATGTATTTATCTAGATCTTTTCAAATCCAGACAAGTTAGAAATGTGTAACTCCTGAATCAACAAATGAATCAGTTAACATGCCTGTCAGTAACACTAAGTCACTGTGTGTAACGAATACACAATATAAAGGAGCTTTTATGATGTTCACTCCCCCAGGGCTTCCATCCAATCATCGAAATACCACAAAGGCAATTTCTATGAATGTTATGACAAAGAAACAAATTCTTTGTGTGTTCGTGCACGTGTAGAAAGAATTAAGCACGAATAATTGCTTTTATAAAGGCTCAACATAGTGTAAACCACTGAGACAACAGTAGATAAACACAGACTCAATGTGCATGATTGAAGTGCGAAGGTGGGGCAGACTTCCTTCTTTTTCAATATCCAGATTTCCAAATGAAAACCAGATAGATTATGTGCTGCGTCCCCAGAAAATATGAAACATTTTCTTTTTAAGAAGAAAATGAGTGGCTGGTGGGGTAGTAAGCAAGAGTTGGCATGGGCTAGTTGCATGTTTCAATAACGTTCACCAAAGAATTGTGAAACGCTAGTAATGTGGCTGCCCGGCTCAGAAAGTAGTTGGTGCAGAGTCTGATATTCTTTTACTCTGATCTCACACCCTCTTTCTTTTAATCATTATGCTCACTTCTAACCAAACTCTCATTTCCATTTCCCCTCAATACACAACCCACACTCATTTCTTTTAGACTCCTCACACTCAATCTCTATGGATTAACTTCTTGGGTAGAAATCACTGGTTAACGTGATTTCATAGAAGTTCAGTTAAGTCCTAGCACAAAGAACCCATGTATGAGACTAAAAGAACGTGTTGCTCATAATGATTTAACTTTATCAGTTAAAGTTCATATACAAATATCAGATGAATGTATGCTCAAATGATATAATCATGAAAATATGAGCATTTTAAACATTGAAATATTTTCAAACAAGTATATTGAATGAATAGATATGAATGCAAAAGACTTGTTTGAAAACCTGACATTGTTATGAAAAAGATCAGAAATGAAATGATATATCAATTAAGGCTTATGGTCAAAATAACAGATATTGTCCATATGAAACAAAAATATAGACTTTCTTGAAATGAACGCTTCGAAATGAAATGACGTTCAAAAATCTTTGAAGTACAAGCGGGGTGTCTTACCATCGAAAATATGTTTCAATATGAGACATGGTAAGAACAATTTGAACAAAAATTAAACCGGTGTGTGTGAATACTTGAAAGTATGTAGAAAATATAATACGCAAGTATTTATCTTTGGAAACACACGGTTTGTAAACTTTGAAGCACAAAATAAAAATGAAAAACATTTAAAATCACACTTCCAATTCATGAAATCTGTTTAAGAATCGGGAAGTGGTTTGAACATTTAAGAAAATGTTTTCTATGATTAAAAGTTGTCCTTCTTTCAACCATATATGAGATTAAGATAAAAAATTTAACCTTTCTGTGCAATCTTAGATCTCATGAAGTCAGCTGAAGTCAAAAAGATATGATCTTGATAGTTTCCTCTCATTCTGAACAAGTCTCAAATTTATGTCAAAGCAACTTTTATTCACAAAGTTTATTCAAATGTAAATGACATAAAGCAGTAAAATGATTAAAGTACGAGTTCTGATCTGAAATAATCAGAAATCATAGTCTTATTCCTTTTGATATGACGTATATGCTCCCCCTAAAATCATGCATCACAAAAATTTGTCAGTTAAGTAAAATGCAGAAAATAGATAAGCTCCCCCTCAAAAGAATGTAGATCATCTTAAAGTGCATCTCACTCTCCCCCTTAGATCATGAACGAACTATTAAAGTGCAGATATCTTTCAGAAATAATGATAAAGAAAAATGATGAAAAATAACAATACTTAACTTTATTAGGTAACAACCAATTATGTCTTAAGATTTAACATACCAAGCTTAGAGATAAGAAAATTAAATCTCTTTTCATCTAATGGTTTGGTAAATAAATCTGCAAGATGATAATCTGTTTTTACAAAATAAAGTTCAATTGTTCCTTTTTCTACATTATCTTTGATAAAATGATACCTGACGTCAATATGTTTGGTTTTCGTATGTTGGACAGAATTAGCAGATATCGCGATTGCACTCTTCGAGTCACAATAAATCGGTATTTTCTCAAACTTGAATCCATAGTCTCGCAGCTGTGTTCGCATCCACAGACTTGAGAGCAGCAACTAGCAACAGCTACATACTCTGCTTAAGTAGTCGATGTGGAAATGCATAATTGTTTCTTTGATGCCCAGCTAACGAGCTTATCTCCAAGAAATTGAATGTGACCTGAAGTGCTCTTTCTGTCCAACATGCAACCTGCATGATCTGCATCTGAATAGGCAGTCAGTTGAAACCCAGTATCCTTAGGATACCACAGACCAAGATCTGCAGTCCCCTTCAGATACCTAAAAATCCTTTTGACAGCAGCCAAATGGGATTCTTTAGGAGCAGCCTGATATCTAGAACATAAGCATGTTGAAAACATAATATCTGGCCTACTAGAAGTAAGATACATTAAAGATCCTATCATACCTCTATAAGTCCTAACATCAACACTTTTACCCGAAGGATCAGTGCTAATCTTAGTACCTAGTGCCATCGGGGTTCTAATTGGTTTACAATTTTCCATTTTAAACTTCCGAAGAATATCCAAAATGTACTTAGATTGATTAATGAAAATCCCCATTGAAAACTGTTTAACTTGTAATCCGAGAAAGAAATTCATCTCTCCCATCATACTCATTTGAAAACATGACACCATGAGGTTAGAAAAGTTTTTGCAATATTTAGGATTAGTGGAGCCAAATATTATATCATCAACATATATCTGAATAAGTATGATATCAGCTTTTTCTTTTTTGATGAACAAAGTGGTATCAACTTTACCTTTGGAAAAACCTGACTTGACCAAGAATTTTGATAGAACATCATAACATGCTCGAGGGGCTTGTTTCAAACCATACAGGGCTTTGTCCAAGATGTAGACATGATCTGGTTTATCTGGATTCACGAACCCTTCTGGTTGAGACACGTAGACTTCCTCCTTAAGAATACCATTCAGAAAGGCCGTTTTCACGTCCATCTCATAGACTGTGAAATTCTTGTGAGCTGCGTAGGCTAAAAACATGTGGATTGCCTCTATACGCACTACTGGAGCATATGTCTCATTGTAGTCTATGCCTTCCTCTTGCCGGTAACCTTTGGCAACAAGTCTTGCTTTATTCCTTATGACGATACCATCTTCATCCTTTTTATTCTTGAATACCCATTTAGTGCCAATTACGGATTTTCCTTCCGGTTTTGGAACTAATCTACAGACCTTCAGGGCTTCAAACTGATTTATTTCTTCTTGCGTAGCAGATACCCAATCCGAATCAGCTAAAGCCTCTGATACACGCGTGGGCTCTATCTTGCTGACGAATGAGTCATGCATACATTGATTCAAAGTCGCTGACCTAGTTTGCACTGGTTTGTTTAGATCTCCAATTACTTGGTGTAAAGGATGCTCTTTGGTCCAGCGATGCTCATGAGGGAGTGGATTAGATACTGTTTGATCATGATTATCATCTTGAAATCCACTATCAGGCTCTTCAGTTTGAATAGTTGGAGGGGGGTAGTTGAAGTTTCAGGTACAGAAGCATCAGTTGGAGCAGCAGACTCTGGCTATTTAGTAGACAATGTATCACACCCAACTAATATAGTTACTTATGGCTCAGCATTTACTTGTATATCTTCAACTGTAGGATTCGATGTTGGAATGTGAGTTTCTAACTGAACGGGGGATACAAGTTCAGTTATAACTTCTGAAGTGACTGGATGATTGCAACTTGTGTCTTCAGACCTGTCAGTCACAACAGATTTAGGCAAATTAGATCCTAGAAACTCATCATAAAAGAATTCAAATAACAAATCTAAATCAGATAAATGTGAAAGTGAAGTAGAAGCGTTATCCGAATTGTTCTCTGTAGAAACAGGTTCTGGACTGATCTGTCCAGAAGCTAATACTCCAGTGATCACGAGTTCTGAACTGAGTTGTTCAAAATCCATATCTTCATCGAATGTAACATTTACGCTCTCAATGTCTGTCTTTGACTTCTTCAGATAAACACGATATGCTGCAGATGTTGAAGAGTAGCCAATGAAGATGCCTTCGTCCGCCTTAGCACTGAATTTGTTCAGATTCTCTCTGTCGTTAAGCACGAAACACTTACACCCAAATATATGAAAATACTTGATTGTCGGTGTTCTTGTGTTGATCAGCTCATAAGGAGTCTTTTGAAAACGGCGGTGTATCATGGATCGATTCTGAGTATGACATACAGTTGACACAACTTCTGCCCACAGAAATAGAGGTAAGTCCAATTGGCTAAGCATAGTACGAGCGGCCTCGACTAGTGTCCGATTTCGCCTTTCGACTACTCCATTCTGTTAAGGTGTACGTGCAACAGAGTATTGATGTGATATCCCGACCGATTCGAGATATTCTTCAACTGTTTTGTTTTTGAACTCTGTGTCGTTGTCAGTTCAAAGAAGCTTAACTTGTCTCTGCATATTCACCTGGGTCGTCTTTAAGAAAGAAATGAGAACTTCGGGCGTCTCATCTTTTGATCGTAGAAGTTTGACCCACGTGTATCTTGAATAATCGTCCACAATAATCAACACATATCTCTTTCCGCCTAAGCTTTGTGTTCTCATCGGACCACATAAATCCATATGCAACAACACTAGTGGAGAACTGGTGCTTAGTTCAGGCTTTGGTTTATGTGCGGCTCTCTTCATCTTACCCTTTTCACAGGCCGCACACAAGTGTTCTTTCTCATATCTCAACTCAGGAAGTCCTTTTACCAACTTATCTTTGACCAACTTGTTGATATAACGAAAATTCAGGTGTGATAGTCGTCGGTGCCAAAGCCAACTTTGCTGCATCGAGGCTTTTGTCAGTAAGCAAACCTGATTGTCATTCTGAACCTTTGAAAGATTGATGGTGTAGAGGTTTGTCTTTCGATTGCCGACTAAGAGTTCATTACCGTCTTCAGTACGAACCGAACATCTCTTAGCTTTGAAGTTGACCTCTAACCCTTTGTCGCAGAATTGACCGATGCTAAACAAGTTGTGCCCTAAGCCTTCGACATAGCTCACCTTCCTAATCGTTATGTTATCTTGAATGATGTCACTATATCCTAAGATCGGTGAAAATTGGTCGTTCCCAAATCTGACATTGCCGCTGAATTTCTCTGTATAATTAGACAATAAAGCTTTCTGCCCGGTCATATGCTTGGAACATCCTCTATCCAAGTACCACATATGCCGGGTCTGCAAGAGAAATCAGGAAATAACAATTTTAGGTACCCATTTAAAAACGGGTCCTAACAGATTAGCACAAGATTTTGGTATCCATTTGAAAATGGACCCTCTGTTCTTTTGAAAACCTCTAAAAATGATTGATCTTGAAGAATAAACATGATAAGACCCAAACCAATTATTAGAATTATGATGAGAAACAAAATCATTTCTCTGATAATGATAAGAGTTAGCAGTAGTAGGAGATAATTGAATCAATTGCTTTATTGAATAACACTTGTAAGAAGTTACAAGGTTTTGTTTAGGAGAAGCTAGTTGACCAACTACAGCACTATCACTACTATCATATCTATTACAAGAATTATCAGAAATTGATTCAGCAGTCTCATCATTCTTCCTTTATGGTCTCCATTCAGATCTTGCTTTCGACCTTTTCTTTCTTAAATCTGAAACAAAAGATTTAGATTTATTAGGAAAATCAGATTTCTGAGATTGATTTTTCTTTTGTGTACCAGTGTATTTCTGTTTCTGTAATCGCTTTTTCTTATGTTTCTTACCTTGAGCATAGTTATCAGCAGTTACAGAAACTGATTCACCAACCTTAGCTGATGATTCACCAATATTAAAAACACTTGGTAACACTTTTTCATTTATAAGAAAAGTAGAATGATCCGGAAGTGGAGCATTGAAGTCAAACATATCAATTTCATTTATGCACCCATCATCAGAATTGAGAAAATCATTTGCAGACGCAAATAAGTCATCAAAGTTATCAGTAGAAGTTTGAGGTGCCTTAGAAACTTTAGAACACTTTGTAGATTTAGATTGAAAAACTGTGTTCTTTAAAACTGTAGAAAAGATACTTTGTTCAATATCTACCAAAAGTCTTTCATCAAATAAAACATTTTCAAGCTCGACTATTTTGCTTTCAAGAATGAGTGGAGGAACATAAACTTTTGCAATAGAAGGTTTTGCCTCCATCTCAGAAACAGAATAACTAGCAAAATAATCGTTTGAAAGAACTTTTGGTGTTTAAGAAAGATAACTATCATTTAACTTTGCATAGTTAAATGGTAGTTGCATTTTCTTAAAATTCTTTCTATTTTCAGTTTCCTTGGCCTCAACTTCTTCTGGTAATTTGGTAACAAATTTGGGTTTTAAATGAGGATGTTTACCAGCAACAGCAAGAAAATCAAAATTATATAATGCTGGTTGTTTTCTGATGGCTTTCTTTAAATAATGAGGGTTTTCAAAACCAAGTCCCCATTTTTCCTTAACATCAGCCTCTTCATTGGATGCATTAAGAAAAATAGTTTGATCTGTTTGACCTCTTGCATAAAGTTTGGGTTCTAGACCATTTACCTTCTTATTTAAGAGATTGTTTTCAACCTGCAATTTATAAACAGTTAGTGCAGATTCTTTCTTTTCTAACTCAGACTTAGAAATTTTAACTTCAAAATCAGAAATCTTCTTTTCAAAATAATATACTTGAATTTTAGAATCAGAAGCAGACTTGCGTAAAGAATCAATTAGATCTTTGTTCCCAATAACAGACTTATTAAGCTCAAAGATCTTGTTGTTTCTTTTTGCAACTCTGTCTTTTTCCTTTTTCAGTTTTGTTTGAAGTTCATGAAGCTCAACCATCATGGCTTCCATTTTGGTTATGAAATCTTTTTCAGTTAAGTTTATTACCTTATCAGCTGCTTCATCATCTGAATCATCATATTTGACCTCTTTTCCCATTAAGCATAGATGAGCAGTTTCTTCCTTCTCATTTTCTTCCTCTTGATCAGAATGATCCAACCAGTATTCATCTTCAGCCATTAATGCCCTGTCGGCTTCTTGTTGCTTGGCCAAGAGCAATTTGTTCTGATAATACTCTGAGTTGCGAACCTTTGGCTTCCGACATTCTTTTGCATAATGTCCGAACTTGCCACAGTTGTAGCATTTGATCAAATCATTAGCAGTCTTCTTTTCAGTACTGGTGTAGTCATTCACAAACCTCTTCTTTTCTTCTGGTTTCTTTTCTACAAATCTGTTTCCTTCTACCCTTTCTATGTGCTCATGGTTCTTGGAGCTGGTCGAATAATATCTCTGAGAATTGGATCCCGGCTTCTTGTAAAATTTCTTTTGGAATGCTCGGGTCAGTAATAGCATTGCTTGCTTGAGACTTTCTCCGTCATCTCCATCAGATTCAGATTCTGATTCAGAATTGGTAATAACTTTCTTCTTTTTCTTCTTCTCTTTCTTTTCTTTCTCCTTCTCTCCAGCCACTAGTGCAATAGGGTCTGCAACTTTTTATGTTTTCTTCTTCTCACTCCTTTTCTCTTCAACTTCTTCTTCATTCTGTCGCAAAGTCTCGTATACCTCATGCAAAGGTATTTCATTTAGGTCCTTCATCTGTTTCATACGACAAGTATGCTTTTTCCACTCGGGTTGCAGAATGCTCAGAAACTTTACATTGTTCTCAAGCTGCTTCTTTTTCACTTTATTCTTTGACAGTTCATTCAGAAGCAAGACAAACTGTTCATAAGTATCTTCCAAGCTTTCATTCTCTGTGGCTTTAAATTCTTCATAACTGTTAATGCAGTTAGCCACTTTTATTTGATTCCCGACCTTGGATCCCATCATCATCTTTTGCAGTTGATCCCACATCTTCTTAGCATTTGCCTTGTAACTATCAATCTTGATGTATATCTCGTTTTGAATGCTTTGAAGAAGTAAGGACCTTGCTTGTTTATCTGCTTTAAATCGGCTTTTCTGCTTCTCAGAATACTGGGCAAAATCCATTGGAACTGTTCTCATCTTTTGTACTCTATCCTCATCTCCATCCTCACTGTCTGAGGATTCATCATCGGGAATTTAAACAGTAGGTGGAATCATTGGACCTTCTGTGATTGAAAGTAGTATGTTATCCCCATTCGTATGTCTATCCACAAAATCCAGAAATCTGTCTTTCCATTGTTCATATTCTCCTTTAAACAGAACTGGAGGCTTGACATCAGTGCCAATAGAAAGAGCATTTTTGGAAATCATCTTTGTATAAACCTGTTTGAAAAATATATGCAATAAGAAACTAGAAACTGATCGCTAGTCCAAATGAAACAACAAGAAAAATACAGAAATATTGAAAAACATGTAAAACACAGAAATTCGCTAAGGACTAAAACGCAAAAGTCACAAATGCTCTAAGTGAAACTAGCGCAAACTCTGAAATGCGCTAAGAGTTGGTGGCGCAAAAGAAACTATGCGCTACAAGAGGATGACGCAAACAATAACTTTGCGTGACAAGTCGCTGGCGCAAGATACAGATTGCGCTAATCGACTATGGTGCAAATTTCTACTTTGCGTTAATTAGCGATGACGCAAACATCAACTTGGCGCTAAGTGGTGTTGGCGCAAAGTACACTTTTCTTGCTAAACACAATCACGAAGAACTCAAATATGCGTTAAATATTCTTGACGCAAACTTCAGTTTGCGCTAATAGAATCTGGCGCAAACAATGGTTTTCGCTTCTTGTTGATGGCGCAAAGATCAATTTGCTTTTCTTGTTGATAACGCGAACCGTAGAATCAATCACTTAGTGCATTTGGCGATAACCTCTTGATGAACTGACGCAAACCTTGATGAACTGGCGCAAACCATGATGAACTGGCGCAAACTTTAGATCTCGTGCAAACCTTCTAAAATCGATCAAATTAGCACCAAAAACTCATCTAGACCTCGAATTTCAAATTGAAACTTTGAGAATTTGCTCGCCTAATCATCTAGAACCCATTACTAACAACTAATTTCAACAACAAACATCAAAAATTACAAATTGATCAAATACAGTGCTCGTGAACTCGTGACACAATACTCAACAAAATCCAAAAATTCGAGAAAATTACAGTACAATTCACAAAACAATCTATACAGACTCGATCGATTAAAATATACGAACAAACCCTGATCTATTACAGATTCTAATTCGCACAAGAACTCGAAATCAATTCTGACTTCGACGAACATAGAGTCGAACTATTTTTCTTGATTTGATTTCAGATGGAATCTGCTCTGATACCAATTGTGTGTCCTGTTTCTAGTTCCTAATCACAAAACAAATAATCAAACAAACAATATGTTTCAATTACCTGTTTGATTCAAATCACAATTTCAAACGATTATAAACTTCTCTCTCTAGAACTCTCTTTCTCTCTCTACAATTCTCTTTGTCTGAATCGTATATTCTCTCTAGTCACAACTACCTTCAAGACTTCACACTCTCCTTCAGAAAAACAACTAACTTAAACTATTTATACAAAGAATAAAAATACAAGGAAATACTTTTTTTTATTACAAATAGACTTTGACTTTGATGAGAGTTGACTTTCTCAGCTTTGACTCCTTGAACTTTGACTTTTGTCTTCTTGATCTTGTATCCAACATATTTCATGCTCTAACACACGATCTTTACCAGATAATCAAACAACAAACATATATAGATTACCAACCTGTTTCGATTACAAAAGATGAATTACAAGGTTGATGTTCTTCACTGTTTAAGCTCTCTCACTTTCTCTCTGATGTTGGCGATGATAGGAGATATATCAGATCTCACCTAACTTCTAATACTAACATAATATCTAAACTAGATATTATGTAAAATAAAATATCCTAAACTAAATATCTATTATTAGATATTTAGGACTAATATTAAATACTATAATTAACACAATAATTAACTTTGACATTTATTACAAACGTAACATTAGACTAATATCGAGAGTGGCTTTTCAGCTTTAGCTTCATATTCCAATCTTCAGATTGGATGATCTTGAATCCAATAGATCTGTGCACTAACACCATCTTTTCTTCAACCAATACGTGTCTGCTATCCGTTAGCCAACCTTTTGCTTTAAAGTGATCACATAGTTGAACAAAAGCAGCACAAGACACTCGTAATAAATCAATACATTGTCGATCACTACCTTCAAGTAGCTCATCCGTAAATTGACGTCCAATCATTGCAGACATATTATCTCTTTTCCTTTTCAAACGCGTTGATTTCAAGTAATACATATACAAGAACATTACAATGAAAAGTATAGCTTTTTCATCATCATCCATGATGAACCTGTTACAAATAATATAAACTAATAATAAAACATCATCCAAATACCAAAAACTTGTTCAAATAATAAAACATCATCCAAATAACATAATTTGTTCAAATAATAAACCATCATGTCCAAATACCAAAAACTTGTTCAAATAATAAAACATCATCCAAATAATATAAATTTGTTCAAATAATAAACCTAATCATGTCCAAATACCAAAACCTAATCATGTCCAAATACCAAAACATAAACCAAATAACTTGTCTAAAAACTACTCCATAAATCCCAATCTTCTTTTTTTGATAGAAAAATCCCAATCTTCTTGTCGTCCTCCAAATCCAATCTTTTAATATATCAGGGTCTGGAAAGTTGATCAACCATGTCTCTCTTAGCAAAGTTGAGTGGCCAAAAATGTCAATGGCTGCTTTGTAAAGAGGATCCCTTTTTACAAAACTATACCTAGAATAATGATCAACGAATCACATCATCGAGTAGAACTATAAATCAAAAATGTATGAAGTTGAATAATAATCAGTGAATCAAAACGTACAATATTTGAGGTCTCCCATCCAGAATAATAATCAAAACATTATCAAAAGCAACAAAATCGTCGAGTAGAACTATAGAATGGATGGATTAGGTGGAAGAGAAAACAAATCGAGTAGAACTATAAAGTCGATGGGTCTGGGTATGGACTGTAGCCCGTCGAATCAGAACCAGATCATCTAGAACCTTTAAATTAAAATAAAAAGGGACGATGGAGTACTTGGTCGAGTAGAATAATCTTGATAGAGTTGATGGCGTCGATGTACAGGAGAGAATCGATGGAGAGCAGGGAGTTGATGGAGAGGTTGAAGGGGAGGGAGTATAATATATATGAAGGGGAAGGAGTCCAATATTTCCGAGATCGAGCGTACCTCTAACCGAATTAGAGGTTATCTTTTCACTTTTTAATTTAGAGGCTATTTAGGGATCAGATCCACTTATTTTTAAAAATAAACAAACACACTTATTTTAGTTTTCTCTTACCGATTAAGAGAAAAGTGGTAAATAAGATCTGAAAGGTTGAAAACAAACAGGGCCTAAGTAAATGCCATCACAGATAACTCGTCTTTCATGTTGCTAACACTATAAAACATGAATTTAGACATCATATTGTTGAAATAAAAATTATATTAATATCCGTTTAACATGAAATGTTAGCTCAAGTTCTATTCAAAAACCTCGTCGACCACACACACTTACTTACTCTTATTTATATTTAGCTAAAATTAAAACAATGTATTGAATTATTGATGTGTGTTTTTAATATATTAATTTGGTTTTTATGTTCGTTAAAATACTCTGATTATTAGTATATGCTAAAAATCTCATTTTTTTTGTAGGATATATATCTCTACTATATTATTAAAAGGCTTAAACGGTTCTTGAAATACAGTTCTTGAAAACAGTTTTTGGAAAGCCTTCTTCTCCGCTCCATTTCCTTCCCCCCACGATTCCTCCCCCTCCTCCTCTTCCCCACGATCTTCTTCCTCCAAGTTCCTGCAATATAGAGATCTTAATCTCCTTCCATTTCCACCATTTACCTTCCTGAATCTCCTTCCATCTTCAACCTACACCTGTAGTTCACTTTTTCTCTCACACATACAACCCTAGCCACCCTCTCTACTGTTGTTAATGCTAAACCTTTAATGGCATTTTCGGTTGGGATGACACACTTTTTCATCCTCAGTCACCTGGAAACGGCCAAAGAAATCCTCATGGATTTCGCTCCGTATGGTGAATTGGTGATTACTGGCGTAACCTTCGAAGAATCTCGGTCGTCCATTTGTTTAGCGCCAAGAGGGTGGTTGGGTTTGGGGTTTTCAGGCAAAACGTGGATTAAGAATATAGAGGTTTATAGATTCAATCTCCATCTCAGGCAAAACGTCGATTGGTTTGATTTCTCCCTATATCTCGGTAAGGTTTTCAATTTCTCCCTATGGTTTTCTACTGGGTTGTTGTGACAATCAGGGAGAAATCGATTGTTTGGTTACAACAGAGGAAAAATCAATTGGACTTGGTTTTCTAGGTTTACACTCATATTTTCCAATTCGTCTAAACTTTTTATCCCTATTTTTTTTCTTTTTTATAACTTGACAGAACAAATTGGGCAGAGGGCATCCTGACAAGGTTCAACGGTTAATGGCAATTACCGGGGCATGGTAATCCACTCTTTTTATGAATGCTTCATTCTTACCTTCAGAAAGGGTGTGAAAGAATTGAACCAACTATATGAAATCTACAGTTTAAATGGGTATGTGACTGATTGTTTTATTATTGCAGGCTATATTGGTGTCAAATTGGCAATGTAATCTCAATACAATTAAGGTTGATGCTAAAGGAAGGCACCATTCTAACTTTTCTGGATTTGGTTAGTAGGGTGTTGTTTGGTTATTCAATTGTATAATGCTCGTATAGTAGATTATTGTGTGTATTAATCAATATCTATGGCTTTGTGTTTGTGCACTTGAGTCTTTCGTTTTACAGCAAAGAAGAAATCTGCAGGTCAAAAGTTAAATACTTTGTGAGGAAGGGAAGGCCATATATTTGGGTACCCGAAGGTGATTTGCAGTATATGGTATGGCTAGATTGATAGAAGTGCCTGTACTGTTTGGTGTTATTATGTGTGTTCAGTGTTCTTGATCATTTTCGATGCAATAGTTTTTTTTTTTTTTTTGCTAGGGGGTGTTCAGTTTTAAAGGAGCTTTTATAAAAATGTCACAGAATCTATGGCAGAAGAGAGACACAAGGAACAAATTACCCTTGTTTTATCCCATATAACGAACATCAAAGTTGTTTTACGTGGACTAAATTGTCGCAACATAACCAGAAATATAGAAATTATAAAGTCAGTAGTTTGCCATTAGCACTAACATATGAAAATGCTATAATATGTTGTACGACGCACCTGGAATATGGTTTTCAATAGAGCTTTGTTTGCAGCCTGCTCACGTCCAATATCATGACACTACCTGCATAACACAATTTACCCTAAGGAAAGCAACTAAAATATACATAAAAGCTTATATTTGAAGAGAGGCTTGTTGGTGAATTTGATTCATACCGTGATTTTTAATGCATTTTCGTACCTTTCAGGTTAGACCGGCTAACAACACCTACTCTCTAGACAAGAAAAGTTTGTTCGAGTACGAGACCCATTTTACTCTTATGGTAATCCTAAAGCTATTATGATTATATTTTGTTCTTGTCTGATTATACTAATTTTTGGTTTTTAAGCAATTATAATGAGTATATCTAATGCTGAATCTGTATTGATTTATTGACTGCTACTACTATTTCCCAAACTATCAGAATTACAGGGGAAAATTGAATCATATGAACACACTGGAGTTCGTTAAGGACTTTGAGCACGGACATCAAGGTTCGACTGCTTTTACCTTTTATCTACTTTGTTCTTCTCTTTGCAAGACGGGGGGCTTCATGAAAACTAACTGGTCTACTCTTTGGGGTAGATGACAAGTTTGTGTACGTCCCACCCTTGACCCTTTAGACCCGACCTTCTAATGGAATAAACTGGGCTCGTTTGGTTTGGACTATTTTGTTCCTCTAGAATGTTGTTGGCATATCTTTTTGGTACTTGGTTCTTATGAGGATCTTATTGACAATTGATGTTGACCCATGATTGTACTAGAGCTTGTAAATATGAGATGGAACCAGTTATAGGCAGCGGAGAGACCATCAGAGCTCGAGACTTCTATAACTATGTTTTCGGTTGCTTGTTTTTGAACAAAACCACTCATGTATCCCCATTGTGAAATCAACTAGATAATGGTTTTATTTATATAGTCTGAATTTTGCATATAGCTATTTCTTTCTTTTACTGTGTGCTTCCTTCAGGCACATATGCTAGAGAGGACCCTATCATTAAGTGAGCTACTCCAAATTTTGAATATGTTATAGATGTAAGTTGATGTGCATTTGTAAATATTTACCTGCCATACTGCAGTCCCTGATAACTTCATAAACTAAGCCTTTTAACAGCAACAACCATAAAATTATCATTGAGAGGTACAAAAAATTAAACAAACATGAAATTAGATTGCCGTTTCAGGTTTTGAACTTCAGAATTGAGATGCTCCGCAATATAAAACGACATAGATCCATAAAATTAACATCAAGAAGGAAGGAAATAGAATAAGAAAATGATTGCCGTTTTAAATTCTCGGTTTCGATTTTTAAATGCTTCGCGCCACATTGTGCGCGGGTATATGCCTAGTCAAATAATAATAATTAAAAAAGTACATGGTATTATTGTCTGCTAATTTTCGGAAATAAGAATGTTACAAATATGCCCTTTTGTTAATACCTAGTATTGCCTCTGTTGGGGTAGTTTTGAATAATCAATGTCATTTTTTCTTTTTATTAATATAAATGATTTACAAAGAAGTGTTCAATTTGGTTCTTGATACTAAAACGCAAGTCCAGTGGGCTGCAGCCTAACCCAATCTCACAACCCACCATTTTAATGGCTAATCGTAAACTGATAGCATATATATAATACACATACATACATATACATATATACACACATATACATATAGGTGGATTTTCAAACGAGAACACCTCTATTTTACGAAAACATGAGAACACTCTTATCACATATGATAATGCACACGAGTGGGCCTAGTGGCATGCTGGTGACTTGGCCTGCAACCTAGGTCACCCTAAAGGCCATCCACGTCTTTAATTTAGGATCACATGTTTATCCCATGTGATTAACTATAATATCACATGTGATTGAGTATAGTAAAAAGGTGTTCTCGTGTTTTCGTAACATGAAGGTGTTCTTGTTTGAAACCCCCCATACATATACATATACATATACATATGGTTGGATATTAATTCAACGCTCAAATGATATCTATAATACACATACATATACATGCCTATGTTGGAATATTTTAAACGTTTGTTAAAACTTAAAAAGAAAAAGTATGTTATCTTTTTCTTTTGGTTTCTAAACCATGCCAACCTGGTCCCAACCACTACAACCATATCCCAACCCACTCCATTGCCTCATCCATCCACTTTTGTTTTTCTCTTTTTTGCCCCAAAAGATTTTTAAATTTAAGAAATACCCATAAATTTGAAAGTTATGTATCATGATGTTAATGGCCTCATCCATATGAAAAATTGTTGTCATCATCATAGAGACTATGATGATGTTATACTAATATGATTAATACGTTCAAAAAAGTTTTTTGGTCTTCATAAACTTATAAAACAAAGAAAAATGCGATTTGACAAGTCAGATATATAGGCCTCAACCTACCAATTTAACCAGTCTCAATTCAAGTTGATTTTAATCACTGAAAATTCAGACCATAATTTCTCGCGTGTCCTATTTGGTCTTAACCAATCCCAGTTCATTTTAATGTTTTTTTTTGCCTTTTATTTTTCATTCTACTTTTGTTTACTTTCGAAAAGAATGCACCAACCTCGTTTATAAATTCAAGAATTACAATACAAAATTTATAATGAATCTGCATTCTATATAGTAAACGGTCTTTATACTTGGGCTTTAATTAGCCATTCTTGAACCTCAACCGAAACTTGATTACGCCTAAACAAATATTTGGCGAATGATAACTGATGACTTAAACAGGTTCTGATCTAGAGAAATTCCTAGTCCCGATTGTTTTGACCACCACCTGTAAGTTTGGTTCGAATTTGACTTGAAATAGTTGAAAATAAATTAAGTAGTTGTCATGGCTTGCATGGATGAAGGAAGAACATTGAGGAAGGTCCATGGAAGGGCTCCTAGTTAAGCATTCTATTTCTATGTGTTTGATTTTATTTTATTTTATTTTATTTTTTTCTTGGGTTGGTTAGTATTCAATTCAATTCCTTGTTGTACAAGTATAAGCAGCCAGATGATGAATGGATTCCTTGTTCAAAAATACCTTAAATTCAAACTAACATTCAATTCAATTCCTTGTTTCTAAAGCAGCCCAATTCATGTATCAACAACCACATAAAATGTCCACCAACTTGTCTATGCAAAGTACACTACTTTTCAGTCACCATATCAATAAAAAAAATTACATATACAAACATACATATATATATATATAGACGAATGATTATGTGAGAAGAAGAGTTAATGCCGTGGAGGTTCACCTGCGATGACTCCAGACCATTCGTGGTCACCCGGGAATTAGCCGGTGCGCGTAAGTTGGCCCGGAAACTCACAGTTACAAAAAAAAGAGTTAAGATGAGAAGTATAATAAGGGATCTAGACCTGTGAGTTTGTGTGTGTATGTAGAGAGAGAGAGAGAGAGGGTCAGGTTCTGACGAGAAAGACCCATTTTCGTGCGAATATAAGAAATGACAACCTTCTGAATATGATGTGACGGTATCTTCAAACCTGTAAATATGACATTATATATATAGTGGAAGCAACTTTTGAAAAGGTTGCAACCCTTGCAACCCACATCTTAACCGTCGGATTCATGATCGACGGTTATTTTATTTTTATTTTTCTTTTTTTTTTAATTAAAAATATTAGGCCCCATATCTGTTGTAACCGTCGATCATGAATCCGACGGTTAAGATGTGGGTTGCAAGGGTTGCAACCTTTTCAAGGGTTGCAAAATATCCTACCCCTATATATATATATATATATATATATATATATATATATATATATATATATATATATATATATATATATATATATATATATATATATATATATATATATCGAGTGAGGGCTACTAAAGATAACAACCTTCACAAAAGATAACGTAACCTTACATACATATTTTCAGGTTATATGAACATCAAAACTTTCACAAAGTGTAACATAAAATTCGTATAATATAAAAGTACATTCACTTGTTCTCACCTTCTTACGAAGATAAAAATTTATCACACGATCCACACACACACACATATATATATACACACACACATATTGTAATCAAACGAAAATCACAAAAAGGTTATAAACCCATGAGAATTGATATAAATATATTTTTTACATGACTTTTTTCATCAAAAGTTATAATTTAAAGTATTGTTCTACATATGTTTGTGTTCGAATTGTAAAAAAGAACACATGTAATTTTTTTTTTGGCTCACATAGTTAAAAGAAAAATATTCGTAAAAAAGTTTCAGATTGTGAAACTATCACATTATTAAACATGACCTCCTTAAATATATGTGCATATAATGATAAAATTTTATGAAATTGTTTTGAAAAACACATTTCAATATATGTGCATATAATGATAAACATGCTAAATTTTGTTCTAAAACATTTCATTTGTACGTGAAAGGAATATTAATGAGTTTTTTCTGCTTATATGTAATAAAATATTTCTTAATAAGATAAAATGTTAATAAAAGTTTATGCAAATAATAATATCTATACTCTTGTAATTTTTTTTTTGAACGGCATCAACACACACACGTTCCCGGGGTATCCGGGCTCCCACTTAAGGGTGCCACCCGACTAATCCCCGGCGACCATGGGCCGGCCCAATTAAGGGAACACGGGCCCATGATCTGGATATCGCCACATGTTTGTCACGGGGTTCAAACCCTGGTAGTCAGGGATACCATCCACTGACCCCCCAAGAATATTACCTTGCTACTGGGCTAAACATGCTTTGATCTCTTGTAATTATTGTTAATGCATAAATACCCAATTTTTTTTGGGATTTAATGGAAGAAAACATTGTATTTTTTAAATAATTCAATACTTAAAAAAAAAGTTAACACTGTTTGGACGGTGAGAGTATAAAAGCCATGACAATTTTATGAATCCAAATAATAATTTTTTTTTGCTAAACAAAAAATTGTCAATTTTTTTGGGCAAACAATAAAATGTTCGTTGTCAAGAGAATAAATAATTTTCATTTTTGCATCCATATTTTGAAAGAGTTGGTTGGTGTTAAGAATAATAGTTATTGTGAGAAGAGTAAAAAATGAATTTTCATCCTTGAATTAATGTTAATTCTTTTTAAGTTAATTCATGGATTATTTTAGGGTTTAATCTGAATCATTTAATCAACACTAATTAAAAATGATCGAAGGTCTAAATCCTTTTTTACACTTTTCACCTTAACTCTTAGGTCCCGTTTGGTTTGTGGGATTGAAATGGATTTGGAGGGATTTGGATTTCAAATCCATTCCAATCCTGCGTTTGGTTTGCGGGAATGAATTTCGTTGACCGGATTTGAAATCCGTTGACCATTTTTGGATTTGAAATCCGTTGACCATTTAAAAATCCCTTACATGATGGATTTCAAAATCTGTTGCAATGAGCCTGGATTTGAAATCCAAATCTGATGGATTCTAAAGCTTGATGGATTTCAAATTCTTATCCAAACACATGAAGGGATTTCAAATCCCCCAAATCCAAGTCTCTTCAAATCCAAATCCTTACTTGAAATCCAATCAATTCCAATCCATTCCCGCAAACCAAACGCACCCTTATTCTCACATGCTACTTTGTCTACATCAAAATTGTTTTCATATATTTTTTTTTTCTGAAAACCATTTTTTGGAAGGAATAAAATATCGTTTTCATGAATTAATTAATATAATTTTTTATATAATATATATATATATATATATATATATATTCATATAGATGTCGTTAAAATATTTGATATTTTATGGAACAAAAGTTACAAAACAGAAATAAGTTCTAAAAGTCGGCGCAACTTTTATGGGCTTGACTCACGTTAAAAAAAAATTGTTTTTGGGGGTTAAAAATGCAATTAGTGGAAAAAAAGGTAGGCAAAGTGTAAGTTAACATGTGTTTGGTAATTGGTAGTTGACTTGAAAATGGTAGTTTGAAATACAAGTAAGCGTGTATCACTTGTCCTTAATGACCAATTAGTCCATCATCTTTTCGGAGCTTTCCTTATGCCTTCCCTAAAACAACTACTTTCTTATACAACTAAATCAAAAACTATTAAAAGATTACAAGCTCTAAATATTAAAGAAATATCAGTATAGATGGAAGATTATCGGAATTCATTAATTATGATCAACACTTTGATCAAGAAACAATCATATAATACTCTAAAAATAGGGGTTAATTTAAACTTGAATAAATGCAGAATAAAACGAAGCTATCATAAACCAATCACCCAAAAAGGGGAACAATTGTATGGCGTTTAAATTACAAATAATCAAATGAAATAAAACTCAACAATCTACTACTCTAGACCAACGAAGTTTAAATTATGGGCGGGTGTTGCTATCTCACTTTCAAAAATATACTATTTATATACCAAAATGCACGCCTCTATACACTTCCAAAAATGTTACTTTTCCTTCAAGGCTCTCCGCTCAAACCTGAGGAGTCCCACCGCTACAATGACCTGTTATACATGTCATTTTAAGAAAAAATGTTAGGCTAAAGCCTAGTGAGAACAAACATGTGGGGAAAACAATAAGTTTAAAGGAGATAAGTACGGAAACTGTAACACCCTAAAAATGGGGATAACAAAATCCGAAAAAGCGGATATGAGGTATACCAAAAATTGCCATAGCAAGAGCCTCCCAAAAATGGGGAATATAAAAACAATCTGTTTAATCACAGTTGTAATTTAACGGACAATAAATAACAACCAACTAATCTAATTTCTACAACTAGAAAAGAGATTACAAAAGGGTTGTTATCTATAAACCCAACGGTTCATTCTAAAAGTATAATACGTCCATGTGCAAAGTCCCCCAAGCTCTCACCCCAAAGGAACTATGCCTGCTTAGGACCGGCGCCACTAGAACCTGAGATACACATCGACACCAAACAAGTGTTACGCCAAAAAGCCTAGTGAGTTGAACAATAATAAGCATGCATGAACAGTTACAATTCTTATCAGCAGTTAACCACAGTTCAACAAATGTGGAGTCAATAGGTGTCACACCCCGCTAAAGCGGAAGTACATACTATGACAGCTCGAAACATGAACACAAGTGTATAGCTATACCAACATAACAAAAAAAAAATTATGTAGAAAAGTCATTACAATGATCATTACTAAATTAATACGATTACAAGCCCAAACATTTCAAAAATATTATACAATCTAGAACAAAAGAGTTTTCTTTCCAAGACATGGCGTGTATGCAAAAATCTTCTAAGGCATACCGTCTTTGTTACCTGAAAAGCATGTATAAAAACGGATATCAACTACATAGAGTTGGTGAGTTCACAGGTTTTCAACTATGCACAAAACGATTTTGTATGCAGGGTTTGATAAATATAACTTTCGAATTTATTCGATATCTTAAATCGAAAACGTTCATGAGCTTTATCGTTTCAACATTCGTATGACATGATTCGGTTTTCTTTCGTCTTGTTGAGCCACTAGTAAACCGTCCCGGACTTAGCTCTTTCCAGCCCCTCGCGGCCTACCCAAAATGAGTGTCCGCATTCTCTAGTATAGTGCACCCCTACTCGTCAGTATTAAGGTGGGTTTGTCAGACCAAATAGCGCTATTCACTAATACTATAGGCCCATTTGTTCATGAGTTAATAGTAGTGTACAGGGGACTTTTCTTTACTTTACATTAAAACTCAACATACCGATCATACGATGTCATACCATTTCAATTTAATGCTTAAGTAAGCTTTGGTGATTAATATCGCATAACAATTTAAACTACTCATGAATCTTTATAACACAAGTTAGCATGCTTTTCACCCCAAAATTTATTCAAAACAAGTAAAATGGGGTTGTGAATACTCACCTTAACGAATAGAACGGGTGAAACTTTACTTTGATACTTATGGAGTTTGCCAGGCCCTTAGTTTCCCTATACAAGAGTTGCCATAGTGGAACACATTAATGCCCTATTCCGATGTCCAACCAATATGTCCAATTGTCCCATGAAATGCCATTATATAAATTCCTTAGTCCACATCCATTTTTAAACTATACAAAGTCCCAAAATGCAATAGAACAAAATTTAGACTTAATAGGATCACCTTTCTGGATTCAGCATTTGCTGTCCAGAAAGTTATTTGATAAAATCACCACGGAAACCTAACTTCCCAAGAGAATTATTTAATCAAAAATTTTTGTGGTGGTACTATGATATGTTTAGAGTAAATCTGTATTTTTTTTTTATAATTTTTGTATAACTTTTGATACCTCAAATAATTTTTACAAAACAGAGTGTCACTGATTTTCGGATCAGTGACATACCTCACTTGTAACAGGCTTTTGGGGTATCAATTCTTGGAAGACAGTGATCCATATATGGATGCAAACCTAACTCAAAATCCTATCATTTGGAAAAAGATTCACTTATTTTGGATGAGTAATGAGGGAGTTATGGCCTTTACAAGTTGGGTGTATGAATCTGCCATTTCTGGACAGATTGCACCATCTTTTTATAAAATTCAATTGGATGACCAAATCTCCATCATTTTGAATGATTCTTGATTCTATGGATTCCTAACACCTTAAACAGAAGTTTTGAGGTAAAATACCCAATTTTTGGTGGATAAATCTTGAGTTATGCATCATGAAAGATGATGCATTTTCTGGACAACAACTATGGTAAATATTAAACATACAAAAGGTGATAAGATGATCATTTTGCACTTGGTTTATGAAATAACCATATGCTCTTCACATCTTATTCAAACATAGAATGATTTTAGATAAAAACTAATATCCTTTATGGACTCATAGCAATCTAATGCTCATCCATAAACATGCATGAACACAACACCAAATAAGTGATATTATTATCACTACTAAGTTCTTAATCATGTGGAATTTGGGAAATTCCATCATAAGAACATTTTTATACTATCTTTTCATTATGATAACATAATCATAATTTCAATAACACCAATATTTTTGTGTTTCATGAAACCATAATTCAATACTATCATAAAAACCCTAAACTTGATGATAAACAAGTTTTCTTTGAAAACAAGAATCAAAACTCATCAAATGTAAGCTATATCACCAAATAAATTCCAATTTATACAACATTTAGATGCAAACTTCCACTACTCAAACCCAAAAATCGAAAATGTAAACATATAAGAGAGAAGATGTATATTTTTGAGATTACCTTGAAAATTTGAGAAGGAAACTTGATTATGACTTCAAATTGTGGATGAATTCTTGCTTGGATTTGTAGTTTTGAGCAACAAACAAAAAAAATATGAAATGGTGGTGTTGGTGGTGGCTTCTTCGGTCGACAAAGAGAGGAGAGGGAGAGGAAAATGAAGAGTTAATTTTTGAAAGTGAGAAGTAATTTTGGTTTTTAATTTGGTTTTTAATTAAGTAATAAAAAAAATAATTAGAATATGGTAGGCTTAGGACAAGTGTCCTAATGACTCATCAACTATAATTATATTTTAATTTTTTTTTTTAAATAAACTACTAGTCTATATAATATCAGATATAATTGAGAATCGAAATACCCGATTCTCAATATTTGCTAAAAATGTCAAATTTGAAAATTTAGCAATGCTAGACAAATTAAATATACTGATTCTTATAGTTTATGGATTTTGGACTTTTAATCACTTATTTTGGCATTTCTGGACAGTGACGGTCAGATGCGGAACTGTTCTGGGTTTTTAACGCGACTTCTAAATTTTTCGGGAAACTTTTATCTTAAAGGCTTTTATGCATTTCTAGGAGTGACATACTTAAATTTTTACTTCCAAAAGTACAGAAGCTAACCTCATAGTGTGGACTTTGACGGTTGTCACAATAGGGGAGACCTATAGCACCAATCAAGTTCCAACCAAAGAGTCGATATACCTTGATGCCCTCTAACAAGAGACACCCGAAAGGCCCGACACATCCGAGGACTACAACCACGACATTACCCCGAATGGCTGAGGTCTAGGCACATACCATCATGGTGGCGCCCAAGACTGCATCCTCCTAGTGTCTACTGACTTGGTTCGTCCAACATATCATATAGGAGGTCTTGAGGTATATTTCAACCAATACATTTCGATACCAACCATGGGTACTATGTTACCATCCTATCACATAAGTCCGTCATGAGACCCAAATGACAATCATGCTCATCATGCATATTATATATTACCAAAAAGGTGTTCCAACTAGAACCCATCGTCATATCGAGACATATGTACATTTATCATATCAAAGTACACCTATCATATATTCAAGAGAAAAGCCCCAAATACTTGTACATTTAAAGTAAGACATGACATATCATATAAAACCACATTTCCAACATATCTTCATGAGAAAACCCAAATACTTGAACTTATAGAGATAAATAACGACAAATATAAGGATATGATGTGCATCTAGTTTTAACAAAGGTTTAGTAAACTCACAATCTAGGTTTTGACCCAAAACCTAGAAAATAGGAAACCCTATAAGTTGGATGGGAATGATGGAGACTTGGAGATGAAGCTTGAAGACTTGAGAAGGGTTAATGCAAGATTCCAAAGATCCAACCACCAATGTAGGTTGTATTTATGAGGGTTAGGGTTTGGTGAGAAAAGGAACTGATTTATGAACTCCAAATATCGTCAAGGGAGAGAGATGTGAGAAAAATATGGAAGAAAATCGGGCAAAGAGGGGTTTTGGGGAATGCAGGTCGATCGCGACTTGTGCCGCGACTTGTACCCGCGACATAAGTCTCCCGTGTACACAACCATGAAGACTCCAGTGGCCTACGCGGCTTGTGCCGCGACTTCCACCCGCGACGTAAGTCACGAGGTTCCTCAATACGTATACTCCAGTGGGCTATGCGGCTTGTGCCGCGACTTCCACCCGCGCCTAAGTCGCGTAACACACTGCCCAACAAATGCTAGTCTAAAACTTCCAATCCGACACCAAGCAACTACCATAGACGAAAATGGCAATTAGGCATATAATTTCTACTTTAATAAACACATAAACATAAGATTAACAAGACCTTATACTTACCTGAAATTCAGGATGTTACAATCCTCCCCACCTAAATTGGATTTCGTCCTCGAGATCACATTTATACGAACAAATGAGGATAACGCTTCCTCATATCCTCTTCGGACTCCCAAGTGACGTTAGCACCACGATGGTGCTTCCATTGAACTTTGACCATAACCACGTCCTTGTGTCGTAACTTCTTTACTTTCGTTTCCAAAATCGCTTCTGGTTCGTCCACACAACGATTTCCATTATCAACCCGGATTTCCGTCAAAGGAATCACACTTTCCTCTTTGGCTAGACACTTCCGCAAATATCAAACGTGAAAGGTAGGATGTATCCCATCCATCTCCGGTGGTAAGTCCAACCGATATGCTTGTAAACCAATCTTCTCCAAAATGAAGAAAGGTCCAAGGAAACGAGGACTAAGCTTCCCACGCTTCCCGAAACGTATGATCCCCTTCCACAGAGATACTTTCAACATGACCCGGTCGCCCACTTGAAACTCAACCAGTCTTCTCTTCTTGTCCGCATAGCTCTTTTGTCGGTCTTGCGCCGCCTTTAGCCTTTCCTGAATTTCTTTCACCTTGTCTGCCGTCTCTTGCACTATTTCTGTCCCAAAAAATTGCTTCTCGCTCGCTTCTAACCAACAAACCGGAGTTCTACACTTCCGACCATACAATGCCTCGAATGGTGCCATTCCGATACTAGAGTGGTAACTGTTGTTGTATGCGAACTCTACCAAAGGTAGATGTGAATCCCAACTTCCCCCGAAGTCTATAACACACGACCTCAACATATCCTCTAGCGTTTGGATTGTCCTCTCGCTTTGACCGTCCGTTTGTGGATGATACGCCGTTCTCAGATTCAGTCTTGTGCCCAATTCCTTCTGTAGACTCGCCCAAAAATTCGAAGTGAAGCGACTATCCCGATCCGATACTATAGATTACGGAACTCCGTGCCTCGACACCACCTCGTCGATGTACAGTTTAGCCAATTTCTCCATTGGCAAAGTCTCCCGCATCGCAAGGAAATGCGCACTCTTGGTTAGCCGATCCACGATCACCCAAATGGTATCGTGACCGCGTAAGGTCTTTGGTAGCTTAGTTACAAAATCCATAGTGATGTTGTCCCACTTCCACTCGGGAATGGACAACGGTTGCAAACTCCCATACGGTCTTTGATGCTCCGCTTTAACTTGAAGGCACGTGACACACTTCTCCACGTAGCTAGCCACATCTAGCTTCATTACCGGCCACCAATAATTTGACTTTAAGTCCCTATACATCTTGGTGCTACCGGGGTGTATAGAGTACTTCGACTTATGCGCTTCCTCGAGAAGTAATTCACAGTTTCCCCCAACCTTCGGCACCCAAATTTGCCCTTGGAAGAGTTTGAGTCCACGACCATCTTCCGTTAAAAGTTCCTTTTGCTTTGACATAACCTCGGCCTTGAGGTTCTCTTCTTTAAGTGCCTCCACTTGGCTTGTCCTTATACTCTCCAACAAACTCGACACCACATCGATTCTCGTAAGGGACATTTTAACGCCTCCATCATGACTCCTTCGACTTAACGCATCCGCCACCATGTTGGCCTTACCGGGATGATAGAGTAGATCGCAATCATAATCTTTCAAGAGCTCAAGCCACCTCCTTTGTCGCATGTTGAGTTCCTTTTGATCGAAGATGTACTTGAGGCTCTTGTGATCCGTGAAAAGAGTACACTTCGTCCCATACAAGTAGTGTCGCCACAACTTTAACGCGAACACTACCGCCGCCAACTCCAGGTCATGAGTCGGATAATTCTTCTCATGATCCTTTAACTGTCGCGACGCGTAGGCTATTACTTTCCCCCTTTGCATTAGGACACACCCAAGCCCCATCTTGGAAGCGTCGCTAAACACAACAAAATCTTCCGATCCCTCGGGTAAGGACAAGATCGGAGCTTCGCACAACTTCCTCTTGAGCGTCTGAAAGGCTTGCTCTTGTGCGTCGGTCCAAAGAAACTTGATGTTCTTCCTTGTAAGAGAAGTGAGCGGTGTAGCTATCTTAGAAAAGTCTTGAATGAAACGCCGGTAGTAGCCCGCCAAACCTAAAAAGCTTCGAATCTCTGTCGGACTTGTTGGAGGCTCCCAACTCATCATTGCCTCGATCTTTGCCGGATCCACCTTTACGCCGTCCTTTGATACCACATGCCCTAAGAATTGCACCTCTTGGAGCCAAAATTCACACTTAGAGAATTTCGCGAACAACTTCTCCCTTCTTAGAACTTCCAATACTTCCCGCAAGTGCTTCCCATGCTCGGACTCATCCTTTGAATATATTAGAATATCGTCAATGAAGACGATCACGGATTTATCCAAGAATGGGCGACACACACGGTTCATCAAATCCATGAACACGGTCGGAGCGTTGGTTAAGCCGAAAGGCATCACCAAAAACTCATAATGACCGTATCGCGTCCGGAAAGTCGTCTTCGGAATGTCCTCCTTCTTCACTCTCACCTGATTATAACCAGATCGAAGATCAATCTTGGAGAAGCATCCCGCGCCTTGAAGTTGATCAAAAAGATCGTCGATACGAGGTAAAGGATACTTATTCTTCACTGTGACTTTGTTTAGCTCTCGGTAGTCGATACACATCCGCATGGATCCATCCTTTTTCTTCACGAAGAATACCGGTGCTCCCCAAGGTGACGAACTCGGTCGGATGAAGCCCTTCTCCAACAACTCTTGTAGTTGCGTCATCATCTCTTTCATTTCCGTCGGTGCCAACCGATATGGAGCACGGTCTATCGGAGCCGCTCCCGGAGTGAGGTCGATTTGAAACTCCACTTGCCGTTCCGACGGCAACCCGGGTAAATCTTCCGGAAAGACGTCCGGAAATTCTTGTACCACTTCTACATCTTTTACCGACTTCTTCTCTTTCTTCGCGTCCACCACATAGGCCAAGTACGAACGGTAACCCTTCGCTAGAAACTTGCGAGCCTTAAGAGATGAAATAATGGGGTTATTCCTCTTTCCTTTCTCACCATAAATGGTAGCCACACCATTTTACGGCGATGGCACTAGGATCATCTTTTTGGAGCATAAGATGTCAGCCTTATGCCTTACTAACCAATCCATACCTATGACCACATCGAACCCTCCTATAGCCATAGGCAATAAATCTACTCTGAAGGAATTCCCATCAATTTCTAGAGTGCAAGCACAAAATCGGTCTCTAATGATCACTTGATCCCCATTAGCTAACTCTACTATTAAAGCATCGGGAAGAACACTAACAGGAGTGACAAATTGCTTACAGAAAACTTCCGAAACAAAAGAACATGTAGCACCCGAATCAAACAAAACACGAGCTGGCAAGGAGTTTACTAGGAACGTACCCGAAACAACATCATCGACCTCCTTTGCCTCCTCGGTAGTCATCCGGAAAGCTCGACTTAGCGCCCTTGGTGGTTGCTCGACTCTAGCCGTCAAACCCACAAAATTTCCACCAATTCCTCCTACTAGCTTTGGGCAATCCCTCTTCATGTGGCCCGGTTCTCTGCACTCAAAACACACCGGCCCCCAGATGGGACACTCTCTCATTGTGTAGTTCTTCTTACCACACTTGGCATACCCTGCTGGACCGGAGTAAGTTCTTGGAGCACATGGCCCCGAGTCCTTTGACTTGCATTTGTGGCACCACCGATCCTCACGACGGTGATCACTCGATCTCCTACTTACAAAAGGTCTTGATTGACGAACGGGCACATATGGCCCTTCCCACTTTCATTTCTCACCAGCCTGACTTCTTTCTTCCTTCCCCGCATTGATGTCGTCCTCAATGAGCAAATACTCCTCAATGACCTCTTGCAAGGTCGAGCCCCTAGCATTTCTTACCCCCGTTCGCATCTCGGCCGGTAAACCTTGTTGATAGGCCTTAATCTTTACCTTTCATCGGGGACCATATGTCCTACCAAATTCAATTTCTCCAAGAAGAGTCTGGAGTATTCGACAATGGACAGAGTCCCTTTCTTCAGGTTTCGGAACTCCTGCTCCAGCTTGTCCAACGAACGCTCACTACAATATTTATCCATGATCTTCTCCTTGAACACCGACCAAGTTAACTTAGCCAGAACTTCTGGAGTGAGGGCGGATCGAGTGAGATTCCACCAAATCAGAGCCTCTCCCCGAAGTAGTTGGGAAGCAAACTTGACCCGTTGAGAGGGATCACACTCACTGGACTCGAAGGCCATCTCCACCTCCTTGAGCCAGTACATACAAGCCACCGGGTTATCGGAACCCGCAAACTCCTTAGGGTGGCACCCCCGAAACGCCTTGTAGGTGCACCCTTTGCTTTTACCTTTGCTCCCATTACCCGTCGGTTCTTCAACCGTCACAACAACCGGTCCTCCCGACCCCATAACGATGTTTTCCGCCATCGTCTCCGGTTGTCGGTTACTGGCGTCTCGATCCTCTAGGAGTTTCATGAAAAACTCTTGCTGTTGATCCATGGCCGAATTCATGGCCAACATCATGCTATCCCGAATCCGGGTCTCCATAGTCACTTCTTCCATGATGTCATTGTCCGCGTTGAGGTTCCGGCGAGGAATGTGTTCGGGTCCTCCTCCCAAGATTCTGGGTACGGGAGGTCCATCGGAGGTTGCCCCCACAAGAGGTCGTACAGCTGCAGATTCCACTTCCGGTTGACCCTCTGGCATATCCGGTAACCTACTTCGATTGTTTACCATCACAATCTGCCATACACGTACGAGAAATAGATTGAGAAAAGACTAAACGAGTTGAACTCATTGTACGTACTAGTACCTTCATCAATTATCATGATAATAGTAAACCAAGTATGCTCACGTAACAATGCATTCATAATAGCAGTAGCTAGGTGAAATTATGAACGAACCATACACAAGAATTCTGGTCACCATGACCACAACTTTCAATTAGAGTAATTCCGTAATCCTAACGCTCTCCCCACCTAGGATTTCTACCCCAAGTGGACAGTGAAACTATAAAGTCTAAAGCTTAAGTCTAGATATGCTAAAACGATACCTAGTTCACTTAAACTAAAGATCTGATACCAACTTGTAACACCCTAAAGATGGGGATAACAAAATCCGAAAAACGGATATGAGGTATACCAAAAATTGTCATAGCAAGAGCCTCCCAAAAATGGGGAATATAAAAACCATATGTTTAATCACAGTTGTAATTTAACGGACAATAAATAACAACCAACTAATCTAATTTCTACAACTAGAAAAGAGATTACAAAAGGGTTGTTATCTATAAACCCAACGGTTCATTCTAAAAGTATAATACGTCCATGTGCATAGTCCCCCAAGCTCTCACCCCAAAGCAACTATGCCTGCTTAGGACCGGTGCCGCTAGAACCTGAGATACACATCGACACCAAACAAGTGTTACGCCAAAAAGCCTAGTGAGTTGAACAATAATAAGCATGCATGAACAGTTACAATTCTTATCAGCAGTTAACCACAATTCAACAAATGTGGAGTCAATAGGGGAGACCTATAGCACCAATCAAGTTCCAACCAAAGAGTCGATATACCTTGATGCCCTCTAACAAGAGACACCCGAAAGGCCCGACACATCCGAGGACTACAACCACGACATTACCCCGAATGGCTGAGGTCTAGGCACATACCATCACGGTGGCGCCCACGACTGCATCCTCCTAGTGTCTACTGACTTGGTTCGTTCAACATATCATATAGGAGGTCTTGAGGTATATTTCAACCAATACATTTCGATACCAACCATGGGTACTATGTTACCATCCTATCACATAAGTCCGTCATGAGACCCAAATGACAATCATGCTCATCATGCATATTATATATTACCAAAAAGGTGTTCCAACTAGAACCCATCGTCATATCGAGACATATGTACATTTATCATATCAAAGTACACCTATCATATATTCAAGAGAAAAGCCCCAAATACTTGTACATTTAAAGTAAGACATGACATATCATATAAAACCACATTTCCAACATATCTTCATGAGAAAACCCAAATACTTGAACTTATAGAGATAAATAACGACAAATAGAAGGATATGATGTGCATCTAGTTTTAACAAAGGTTTAGTAAACTCACAATCTAGGTTTTGACCCAAAACCTAGAAAATAGGAAACCCTAGAAGTTGGATGGGAATGATGGAGACTTGGAGATGAAGCTTGAAGACTTGAGAAGGGTTAATGCAAGATTCCAAAGATCCAACCACCAATGTAGGTTGTATTTATGAGGGTTAGGGTTTGGTGAGAAAAGGAACTGATTTATGAACTCCAAAAATCGTCAAGGGAGAGAGATGTGAGAAAAATATGGAAGAAAATCGGGCAAAGAGGGGTTTTGGGGAATGCAGGTCGATCGCGACTTGTGCCGCGACTTGTACCCGCGACATAAGTCGCCCGTGTACACAACCATGAAGACTCCAGTGGCCTACGCAGCTTGTGTCGCGACTTCCACCTGCGCCTAAGTCGCGTAACCCACTGCCCAACAAATGCTAGTCTAAAACTTCCAATCCGACACCAAGCAACTACCATAGACGAAAATGGCAATTAGGCATATAATTTCTACTTTAATAAACACATAAACATAAGATTAACAAGACCTTATACTTACCTGAAATTCAGGATGTTACAATCAAATTTATAAGCATGGGTAGAAATTAACTTTATAAAAATACCTCTTGGGTTGACGGTTATCTTTAATCGTTTACTTGAATGAATTCCAGGATTAGGGATTTTATTCCGGCTTGTCGACAAAAAAAAGCTACAAGGACAAGCGACGAAATGATATAAAATTTCAAGTCGGAGATAATGTAATGCTCAAGGTATTCCATTGGAAAGGAGTGATGCGTTTTGGGAAAATGGGAAAGCTAAGCCCACATTACATCGAACCGTTTGCGATTATTGAACGGATCGGAGAAGTGTCGTACACACTTGATCTACCAGAAAAATTACGAGGTATCCACAACACGTTCCATGTGTCCAACTTGAAAAAATGTTTGGCGGAAGTCGACATAGCGGTGCCATTGTAAGACGTTCAATTAGACAAGAAGTATAATTTTGTAGAAGAACCCGAGGAGATTGTCGATTGTAAGGTCAAGAGGTTGAGGACTAAAGATATTAGTTTGGTGAAAGTTCACTGGAGATTTCACAAAGGACGGGAAGAAACGTGGGAGATGGAATCCGAAATGAGGTCCAAGGACCTGCATCTTTTTGGCAAAGAAATTCCGGGGACGGAATTCTTTTGAAGCGGGGAGTGTTGTAATGGCCATTATCTTTATTTTCTTTTCTTGTTTAAGTGGTGGTCGAAATTGGAAAGAAAGAAGCTTAGGGGCCCTTTGGGCAATTTTTTGGAAGTTATAAAAGGGAGAAATAAAAACCCTAAACCCCAACTCTACATTTTCCTGTATTCGGCGTGTGAGAGAGAGGGAGTGTGCAGAGAAATTGAGATTGGAATTGAAATCTTGAAGGAAGTGGAGAGGAAACCAGAAGCAACTCGGGAGATTTCACCTCAAGAGGTAACTATCTTATATTCTTCCTTCCTACTAATTGAGAACGGGAACTCTATTTCAGAGTTCGATCCATTCCTGAACAATACTCTAGTCAGATGTCTGCTTCTTTTTAAATTCTGAGTTTTGGTTGTGGATGATCAAAAGATTAAGGATGGAAATGTTTCGAGTTTGAGGTTTTTTTCGATGTATTAAGAATTTCTATTCGGAAAGGAAAAGGGGGGGGGAGACCCTTGGCAATTTCCCTCGTGGAACGATCAGGAATCGCCCATTCCCGGACTTGGGCTCGAGCCGGAAACGGGACACCCGGGTGTTGTACATACCGGGAAGCCAGGGAAAGTGTACATACCAGGAAACCCGGGTAATGCAAGTACCGAGAAACCCGAGTAGTGTAAGTACCGGGAAACCCGAGTAGTGTAAGTACCGGGAAACCCGAGTAACACCAACTGAGAACCGAGTTTGGTTCCGAAAGCGCATCGAACAAGAAACCGGGTTTCATCCTGGATGCGTCGTGCCCGGGAGTTGGGCAAGAACCGGATAGACCAGGAGTTGGGGAGACCCGGGAGTTAGGCGAGAACCCAGATAGGTCGGGAGTTGGGGGAGGCCCGGATGGAGTAACCAGAACCAAGTAAAATTCGGGAAGGTTAGATCGATGTTGAATTAGAAGGGTTAACCATGATCTGTTTGATCAACATGTGGGAGTTCGGGTCGTTTGGGGGTGAGATTCGTTTGTGTCTCACGTTCCTCGCAACCAGGTGAGTTCCCTTGACTCTTTTCCTTCATGTGAAATGTTTTGCCAATGAATTTAATCACTGAATTTGCTTACGAGCATTATGGCATGATTTACACTTATGAGGATTTTTTATCATGCATGATATGAAATTGTTTCTAAATGCACTTGTATTGTCTATGTAATACCATCTATTTTTTGGCATGTTTATTTGGATTCGGGTTGCACAGTGGGATTAGTGTACCTTGGAATTGTGAATATTTCTTGGAAGAGTATTTATATCGTGTGCCTTGAATCTGTTTCTTGTGCACAAGGGAATGACATCTACTGGGGGCCATGGGGATCTACTAGGGGCCTCGATTGCGGATATCACGGTGAGGTGATGGGAGACTTTGATTGTAACGCCCGTAATTTCAGTAAATCCTTTGCTTGTACTCCTTTTTTCTTACCTGTAATCATAACCTCAGTTAGGATTGGTTTAGGGAAATGGGCCTTCGTATCGTAAACGCTTCGGGTTAAAAAGTTTGGATTTTGGACGCCGAATACCCCCTGGGCGACTGTGCCCGCGATTGTGACAGAGGCCACTCTCGCAGGGCACAATCACGACCCCTATACCGAGAGTTGTGGGAGTCGGGAGACAATGCCCGCGATTGTGACAGGATGTCACTTTCGCGGGGCAATGTTGCGGGCCTTGTACCACTGGTGGCTCGATCCCAACGATAGTGCCATGCGACTGTGCCATGGGCATAGTCGTCGGGCACAATCGCGGTCAGCCCCAGACTTGTTTAAATCCCGAATTTTCAGCCCTCTTTCATTTATTCTTCACCCATTCCTTCTCCTTCTCTCTCAAATGAACCTTTAGATCCAATTAGGGTTTTCTTGCATTTGAAACCTCAAAACCTTGAATTTTAAGGAGGATCTTCCTCACCAAGCTAGGAATTGGATACAAAGGTTTGGAGCTCACCATCTCATTCTCATCTTCTAGAGTTTCATCAAAACCTCCCCCCAAACCCTTTTCATCCTTTTTGAAGACTTGAAGGTTGAGGTTTATATTTGAGGCCCTAGAAGTTTATTGTTGGTAGATGCAAGTTGGGATCAAGGTAATATTCTCTTTTCTTCATCTTTGAGAAATTAGGGTTTTGGTATATATTGAGATCTCCATGTAAAATGTTTGGGGAACAATTCTAAATGGTTGGAGGTGAATATTGATGGTTGAAAACTTATGGATCTAGGTTTTTGGAAGAATTGGCTTGAGGATTCAGATTTCTTCAAGGAAGCTCAAGATGGGGTAAAATCTAGATTTAGCCTAAATCTAGCAAGGTGAGTTCAAGTTGATTTGTGAAAACGGTGTACATGCCCAAATGTTCATTTTAAAGTGTTTTACATGAAATTGTTAACTGCTGATCACCCGATAAGTTTTGGTTATTTTGAAATGTTTAGTTTTACAAACATGGTGAAATACCCATTTTGGGATTTTTGAGAATTTTGGTAAATAAATCATGTTGACATGTTTCATTGATGATTTTACATGTATAATTGGAGTCCATTTAATGTAAGTGTCATTTTGTGTATTTAATCTTATAAATTTTTTCGGAAAATGAATATTATTGTATTATGAGACATTTTGAAAACATAAGGGTATGAGTTCGTTTGGAAAATGGTTTGGTCTTAACCAATGATGAGACTTGAGTTAATCATACTTTTGGTCGTGTTTGCATAATAGTTGGTCAAGCGTGTTTCAATGTTTATACCGACTTTCATTTGGGGGTTCACGTAAATTGTTGGGCCTTTGGCTCGATTTTGATTAAATTGAGTCTTGAGGACATTTGTCCGGATTAATAACCATTGTGGGGTTTTGAGTATGATGGCGCATATTTCGTGTCATTTGAGAATTACATGTTTTGGGAGCTTTGGTCTTTCAATTGGAGTCATGTAATGTTAGACAGTGTTGTAATTGATCCATAGACACGTAAGTCTGTCTGTTTTGTAGGGCCTGAGGTTTGGTTACAGTATTGACCGCTTGGGTTCGCTAGCGAGTAGGCAACAAGTGGCGTGATGCTGCTGAGTTGAAACTCGTCTAGACTGGATAGGCATCCGCGTCCGTAAGTCCTCGGGGTGGAACTTGACAGAGTATGGCGAGAGGCATAAACGGGCCAAGGATTGTGATGTCTGGCATGACATGTGAACTAGGTCCTGGATACGTGATGAAATCCAGTAACATCACGGGTGACCCCATTTACGTGTTCTTGTCACCCAAGATGGGAACGGGTCTCCCCCGTCGTCGTCCATTAGCATTTTAAATGTTAACGTCATACTTTATTATCATTGGTTGTGTGGTCGACGATAAATGATGGCCTTAATATTGGGTTTCCCCCACGTATATTAAGGTTTGAATGAAATACGTCATCTCCACGTTTCGACATTTGATTTCGTCCCATTTTATGGTTGCATAAGTTGTGGGTCTAATGTCCGTGTTCACGGCGATATTTATTTATATGGAGTTTTCATCTATGATTTTATGAGTTGTGTGTCATGTTCCACCCGTGTTGGGTATTTCGAGATATAACATTTTACACGTGTTTTATAAAATTGGGAGTTCGGTCTTTATTCTCATTTTGAGCAAGTTTTGGATTAAATCTAAATTTACGAAAGAACGTTTTATATTGGGATTTTCGCCTTTAAAACACTTTGGTTTGGTTAACGGTTAACTCGGTGTCTCATTCGTTTAAAATGCATAATTATTAGTAAACGAGTTGTTTTCATAAGTGAAGCATATCATCTTGAAGTATTATGATTTTAATTGCATATCTCCTTTTTAAACGATCAATTTATTTATGTTGAAAACTATAGAGCTCACTAGGCGTTAAGCCTAACCTTTTTATTTGTCGGCATGTGCATCAGGTTCCAGCTGGGGTTTGGTTCTAGCAGCTATGAAGAGTTGAGCCTTAGCTTTGTGCAAGTGTAAGTAATTGGTGAAGTCTTCTGCAGTTTGGAGATAGTGACTATTAAGGGGTTTTAGTAGCACCCGTCCTTATTATAGATTGTATGTATAGAATGAAATGTGTGTATTGAGGCTAAATAATAAATTGTGATTGGAGATGTATCATTTATCGATGTATTTAGAAAATTTTAAATAAGTTGTTATTTCCAGAATTGAGGGTCTTACAAGTTGGTATCAGAGCTTAAGTTTGAGAAAATTAAGCATTGACTTTGGATACGTAGACTCAAACTAGCGTTCTTATAAGTGATTGTAAGTGAAGTTACACATTAGGTACCTTAAGATATGATCCTTTGGGATTGATCGAGTCGCTAGAAACGGGAACTTGTCAAGGATAGGAAGGATAATCATGTACGGTTCGCTCATAATGGCACCTGAACAGTGTTATGGTGAACCTACATGTTGCATGTGTATACTTGAATTGTTTTGGCATGATTACCGTTGGGGTAGTGAGAAAGTTTCTAAGCGAGTAGTTGATAAAGAAGTTTGTTAATCCAAGATCTCTAAATCCTAGAGAGAGAAAGTAGAGAGAGAGCAATAGAAGCGCAAAGAGTAAACTATGATTGATGTGCGTGAAGTTCTTACAAGGAACAAGGACCAAAGGGACTTAAATACCGTGGTCAGATACAACAGATAAAACCTATCTAAGAACAGTATAAGACCAAGCCTATAAATACAATAATTACTATAAAATCAGACCTAACAATCTCCCCCTTAGTAATCATTGGCGTTGTGGTCTTCAAAATCCATCTTCTAAATCAACATGGACCATCTAAGCAACTTTGCAAAGCTT
Organism: Arctium minus; assembly: GCA_954870635.1. Taxonomy (NCBI): domain Eukaryota; kingdom Viridiplantae; phylum Streptophyta; class Magnoliopsida; order Asterales; family Asteraceae; genus Arctium; species Arctium minus. The sequence continues at coordinate 63,074,362 of OX941085.1, forward strand.
TCTGACTATAAAAAACAAATTTCTTCTCAGCATTTTTCAGTTTGAATTATCTTTGCTACCTTGACAAGACTGGACCAGATTGGAATAAACTTGAACGAACAGTTGATTCACCAGCTTGTGCTCTAGACGACACACCTCTTTTAAATGACCTTGAATGAACAATGGTGGTCGGAGAAGGAACAACAAAAGATGTAGTATAATTGAGAGAATAGAATCTTGAGCAGCAGAATCTTGATCAACAGATAAACTTTGAAGCTCTTTGTCTCTTAAACATCTCCTTAACTTCTCCCCCTCATGATCTTGATGATCGGGATCAACTTGGTCATGCAAATGTTGGAGACGAGACAACTTAAGATCTGCAAAATCAAAGTAAAGGAAAAACAGGGAAGGTTTGCGCTACACATTGGTGGCGCAAAGGGAGGTTTGCGCTAGCCGAAGGTGGCGCAAAGTGAGGTTTGCGCGACCAACTGTTGGCGCAAATCTGACTTGAACTCAGAAAAATTTACCTTTTTAAGCTCTTTGACTCCCCCTACACAAATGCACTAGATTTGACAATTCAAGTTAGCATTCATGTAGAAAACCAGATACTCCCCCTCAAAAACAGATATGATCTTTTCAGAAAAATTTCTCCTTTTTCACTCCCCCTTGAATAATGCACAAATCCATTTATAAAAACATGAGAACACAAGAAATGAAACATCAATGTAGAGAGAAAAATATACTGAATATGTATTTTGAAACGACTAAATATATAAAAATTTAAACAGAAACAAATAAAATTCTACTTAGTAAAATATCACAATAAAATCCATCAGATGAAATCAAATGTATGTATTTGGATACAGAAACAAGTTTTATTGCATATCAAGTTAAGACATGTTCAGTTTCAAAAACTTTCATCAATCTATTCAGTGTTCTCGCATGTGAACTCCGATTAGCTTCAAGAAAATGCAATTCTAAAAATATAATAGAGAACTTTGCATTTAATCACACTAATCCATCAAGAATTCAGACTTTCATAAATTTACAGGTTTATTGCAACTCAAACATATCACCAAGTATCATGAGATGTGTGCACATTGGCATCTTTTAGCATTGTGCTCTATGGCATCTTTACATGAGTGTGCTCTTTGGCATCTTTTAAGCTTGTGCACATTGGCATCTTTTGAATCAACAAGTTTATTAAGTAAAGAACATGCCGTAAACGTAACTTTCTATCTGACCCTATTGCAGGATTTGGGTCAGCCGCTCCCAGACCAGTTGGCCTTAGGGGACTAGGTGTCAAGCACCCCTTAGAACTTACTTTCCCAGATCAGAAAGGCTACATCGACACATCCTAAACCCATTCATACCAGTAGAACATGACTTTCGATCTGATTCTATTGAAGGATTTGGATTCGATCACTCCCAGATCAATTGACCTTAGGGGACCAGATGACAAGCATCCCACAGAACTTACTTTTCCAAACCAGAAAGGTCACAGGTACAAACTTTTAAACTTAGAGATTTATGATTTATAAGAATTTAATAATCATCTCAAATACAAGGTTTTACGTCTAAGTGCTTAGCCCATATTTTCATTACGATCCAAAATTCCAACTTTTTAGGTTTTCTAAGCATTGTAAACTATAAATATTCCGAATCACACAACTTTAAAGCAATATCAAAAGTTACGAACATGTTGCGGACTTTTCGAATTTTTAAATTCTTGAAAGTTGAACATATAAAACTTTAATATAAACAAAACAACTTGAAAATTTATCCTAGACACACATTTTTATTCAAAAGAAAGAAAAAATTGTAAAACTTTTACTTAATAGAATAAAATTTGTAAAGGTTTAAACTTTTAAAACAACATGCCGAGATTTAAAAATAGAAATATTTGATCGGCAAGTTTATATTCAGTTAAAACAAAATATAATTCAATAATATTGTAAGACCCCGTTTTAAAAATGAGTAATTTATTCTTACCCGAATTGAACCGTAATTAAAAATAGCAACCAAAGATAGTTTAGGGGTTAAAACCGTCATTTAACCAAACTTATATTAATTATATATATATATATATATATATATATATATATGGAAAAAAAAAGAGTAGATTACATCAGTCTTCTTCAAAATCGCCATAGCTTTCTTTCTCTCTCTCTCTAAAATTTATCCTCTCTCTAAAATAACTTGCAAATCGTTGAAGAAATCACGGTAACAATTACATATTCGGAATCTACGCTTCGAGCCCTTCTTAAAGGTATAAATTTCTTCTTAAGTTATTTAAGTTGGTAAGTTAGGGTAGTTGAAGTTGGTTGGTAGATTATGATTATATATTGTAAAGTTATAATCATAAACATGTATAGGAATGTTTGTTTTTGTCAAAATTACAAACGGGTAAAGTTTAGAATTAAAACTGTGATATTTGTATCTAGATGTTTAACCGCACACCAAGTGACCGGTTTAATGTCTACGTGAACAAAATCCGTGCTTAAGATTATAATATAACCATTGAGTTTTAGGTTATGCGATTATAAATAATTGGTGGTTTAAATAGGCAATCAAACGGGTTAAAGTTCATAGTCGGTCTCGATTGATCGCGTGTTGCATCTCAATCCAATCAAGGTATGGATTTCATTTCTTTTGAATCGTGGGCAACTATTTGTTGTAGTTGACCCTTCCTAAAGGTGGTTCACCGCCTTATGATTGATCAACCAAACGTGATCAACAAATGCGAAATTTTACACACACATACACATTGATTTTGGTTTATTGAATCAATTGTTTGAACATTTTGATGTTTTATTAAAATGTGTCTCGTATGAGATTGTTTATGAAAAATGTGAAGTATATAGATTATAATTTCTGTGATCGCCATTTGGGTAAGTGGCACATGTTTAGTTTTCATTGATTTTAGAAGAACCCAATAAATGGGCACATTATTTGGGATGCCTTCTATGGCGGCTTTGTTGTCATAGCGTCCTGCAGATGACGGTCCACCAGAGTTAAGCCTATGTGGCTTACGTGAACCCACTATGGGGGGACTTGGCTAACTTTGTTGGCTCCAGGGCGGATGAATCGATTCTAGAATTTTACCCACAGAATATGTGACCGTGGTTAAATTCACGGGGGATCCGTTGTGTGTGCCCGCATGCCGACCCAGTTCGTGTGGTTTGGCCACCCCACGAACACAACGACTGGAATTGACGAATTTTATTTATATTACATTTTGAAGTTAAAGTGTGAACTGTTCTTGAGATTATTGCTTTTGATTATATTACCGAACTTTTCTTTTGATTTAAATGAACTATGAACTTCAGTCTCAAGAACTTTCTTCGAATTGAATTTTTAAGTCTTCCGCTTCGTTATCGATGTTTTTATTATTATTTACGAATTTATATTATAATCCATTCACTAAGCCCTGTGCTCAGCCGTGTTTTTGTTTTCTGACACGGCAGGTTCGAAGTGAAGTTTACGGGGACGGGACTTGAGATCGAGCGTGTTATTTTGGAGTTCTTAGAATCACTTTGTTTTATCTTTCTAAGTTTATAAAATTTTTTGAAGTATGATAGTTTGGATTGTAATATATGTTTAGAGTTTATTAATAGCTCTGAATTTAGATATGTATTTATGTTAAGTCTCGTATGTGACATCACCCGTTCCGGACCACGGGGACGGGGGATGTTACAAATATCATCTTCCACATAATGTAAAAATGAAATTTGTGTCTCATTTGTAAAAATTTGGGTTGAACAAAATCAGGAGATGAAATAAATTTGCTCAGATTCTTTAAAAAAAAAACATTTGAGAAAACTGGAACAACATCAATATCAGATATATATGTCGCGGAATAGAATAGATGCACTCACAGTTTCTCATTACTCAGAAGCTGAAAAACATTGAAGAACGAGTCCTAGACTGACATGTCTAGAAGTCGTAGTCTGTGAAGTACGGGTTCTGAGCTGAAGTACTCAGAAGCCAACTTTGACATTGAAGTCCGGGTTTTGAACTGCTGGGTTCAAAAACCATAGTTCTCTTACTCCCCCTTGACATGAGATGCCTGCAACTTTGAGTCAGATTGAGATTTTGGTACCCACTTGAATTTGGGCCCATGTTTGTTAGTTGCAGTTCTTATGGGGAAATATTTATTAGATTTAACACGAGAAGCACGAGAAAGATCATCAGAATAATAAGCACAGTCATCAGATGAATACAAGGCATAATCATCTGAACTAGAATCAGAGGAAGAAGATGAGACATGTTTGGAAATTCGAATCATTTGCTTTCTAGAGTATTTTGAAATTTTATTACAAGTAGCAAATGAATCACTTTTATAAAGTTTGTCTATACATCTATCCCCATCAATCTGAGATTCATCAGATATCCGCTTCGCTCTCCAAATCTGCTTGGATGACTTGTTCAAAGTCCTATCTGAAAGATTAGAATCAGAAGAATTAGAATTATCAGAAATGGCATTATCTTGTTTCTTTGACTTCTTTGACCGTCTTCTTTTACGCTTAGGTTTATAATACTGATCATTTAGCGTAAAAGATTCATCAAGAATTTCCGAATTAATATTTAAATCAGAAGAAATAATTTTACCTAAGCAACCAATCTGATCAAACAATAAATTTGAACTTACCTCGGAGTCAGAATTATTTTGAGAAAAGATATCAGATTTAGAAACTTCCTTTTTATTTACTTGACAATCAGAAGAAAGGCTAGAAATAGAATCTTGTTTTTGAGAAAATAATTTTTCTTCAAGACTAGAAGTCAAGAAAGAAATATCATATTCAATTTCTTTTAAAATATTTTGATCTTCCATTTTATCTTCAAGGTCAATGATTTTGCCTTCTAAAACTAAAGGAGGGGTATATCTCTTAGAATCATAAATGATTGGAGATATATTTTCCTTATCAGATTTATTAGCAAAAATATCTACAAAATCATCAGACACTGAAGATTTGACGGGAGATATATCATTTAAACCTTTTCTACCTCTTCTTGATTTGTCAGGAAAATATTTTACATTTTCAAACGTGTAAACAAAAGGAATTTCCTTTATCTTGTTATTCGTCCTTTTCTCATTTTTGATTTCTAACACTTGCTTCTCATTCATCCAATCAATTTTAAATTGAGGAGCATATTGAGCAAGAGTTAGATAATCGTATTTATATAAAGTTGGGGATTTTTCGATCGCATTGTTTAAACAATGTGAATTTTTAAAACCAAGTCCCCATTTTTCTTTTAAAGCTTCCTCACTCCTTGGTTTATTCATAAAAATTGTTTGTTCAGATTGGTTTCTTCGATATAACTTTTCTTCTAATTTATTTATTTTATCCGAAAAACTGTCTTTTAAATTGGTCATATCAGTAAAAGATTCAAGATAAGTCTTATTTGATTTTTCCAAATAATCTAATTTCTTTTGAAAGATGTCTTTTGTGTTTTCCAAAATAGATTTTTCATCTTTCAAAGAAATCTTCAATTTGTCAATCAAATCTGACTTTTCAGCATTTAAATTCTTTTCAGATAATAACTTTAAGCGTAAATCATGTAAAGCATTAATTATAACATCCATCTGAGAAGAAATGAAAGTGTAATCAAAATCAGAAATTACCTCGTCTTCATCAGTGTCAGAATCATCATCTGACTGATCATCTCCAACAAAGCACATCTGAGCGATCTCGACATTTGCAGCTTCATCGTCAGAGTGATCCAGCCAGAACTCTTCTTCTGCAAGAAGAGCAGTTCCATTCTCTCTTTTCTCTGCCAGTTCCAGTTTCTTTCGATAGTAAGCTGAGTCCCTAACTTTCTTCACTTTACACTCCTTAGATATGTGACCCGTCTTTCCACAGTTATAGCAGGCAATAGTCTTTGGCTCGGGCACTTTGACTATTGAACCGGAAGTGAAGCGAGAAGTGTTGGAACTCGAACGTGGTTGGAACTTTTTCTGGTAGTGCTGTGAGAGAAGGATCATTGCTTTCTGTAGTGTCATGCCATCATCATCAGTTGACCCGTTGTAAGCATTTTCAGACAATGCTTGTTCTTCCAGTTGTTTCGTGATGAGAGAAACCGGGTCCACTGATTTCTTGTTCTTCTTTTCAAGCTTTGCTTTCTTCTCTAGCACCAAGCTCTCATTAGTCATCAAAATCTCATATAATTCCTGAATCTGCATAGTGGAGACCCGAACATCGTTCCTCAGTCTGTGACAAGATTTGTTCCATTCAGGCTGAAGAGCATTGAGGAATATCATATTCGTCTCAAGCTCTGTCTTGTTCACATTTATCTTTCGTAGATCATTCAGCACTGTACAGAATTTTTCGAAGAGACTCTTTAGAGACTCAGATTATTTGGCTTTAAACTTCTCAAAATTGTTCATATAACGTGTATGGCGGAGTTGAGTTGCGACTGATGAACCAAGCATGATCTTTTCCAATTGTGCCCACAACAGATTTGGATAATCCTTCCAATGATCAACCCGGTTGTAGACAGAATTTGGTAAAGTTAACATCAGATTAGCTTTTAATTCTCGATCAGCTTTCATTCACAAAGCCTCTTCAGTTGTTGCAGGAATCTCTTTATTAGGCTTTATGAAAGGTCCTTCAGTTAGAGATTTCATCATGTTATCTCCATTAGCTTGACGCTAGATGAAGTTCAGGAACCTATCTTGCCATTGAGTGAATTCATTTTCGTCAACTAGAACTGGAGGACGAGTTTCTGTGCCTAATTGCATCATCAGATCATTCTTGTAAAACTGAACTTGGAAAGCAAATTTCGCAGAATCCATATTTCAGAAACTCAGAAAAATTCTAAGTCTGGACTGAGAACTGGCGCAAACTTGAGATTTGCGTGAGAGGCAGATAGCGCAAACTGAGCTTTGCGTGATATACTTGTGACGCAAATTGACTTTGTGAGATATGTGGAAGACGCAAACTGGATTCTCTTGAGCAGTTGGTGACGCAAATGAGACTTTGCGTGAGAAGAGCAATACGCAAACTGGGATTTGCGTGAGTCAAGTAAGGCGCAAACTGAAACTTCTCGTGAGATGCTGGAGACGCAAACTTAGATTTGCGTGAGTAAGAGGAAGCGCAAATCACTCTTTGCGTGAGTAACTGAAGACGCAAACTGATTTTTCGTGAGAAGACCAACTCAAACTTGAGTTTGCGTGATATGAAGATGACGCAAAGAGAGCTTTGCGTAAGACTTGAATGACGAGAACTTCACTTTGTGCGAGAGGTTAAAGGCGCAAACTAGGTTTGCATGACGAGCTGAAGATGCAAAGTATACTTTGCGTGATTTAGAAGAAACGCACTCTGTACTTTGCGTGATGCACGAGAAACGCAAATTGCACTTTGCGTGAAGAACTTGATGAAAACCTGAAACACTAAGACAAAATTAGTAAGATCGTGCAAATCAAATGATGAACTCGCGCAAACTCATATGAACTAGCGCAAAGTTCAAATCTGGCGCAAACCGTTAGAAAATCAAGAAAACTTCCAAAAATCGATTACAAAACTGAATTTGATGAAAATTTCTCACACAGACTTGATCGAAAACAATATTCTAACACTTTTCAATAAAACTTTTCGATTGAAAACCACAAAATCAAAATTTCGAGAATGAAACAGTACGTGAAACTCGTTTTTCCAAAAAACTTGAAAATTTTCAAAATCGAACACCAAAACTTGAAATTCTTGAAAATCAATGTGAATCAAAAGATTTAATCTATTAAAACCGAATCCAACAAACTAATTTTCACAAGATTTCGATCAAAAACACAACCGAATTTGATGAAAAATTCAAAAACGAGATTTTCTTGAAAAAATTCAAGAAAATCAATCAAATTTTCGAATTAAACTACAAATTCAGATACAAAAATCGATTCTCTCAATTCTCTCAAGATCTAGATTGCTCTGATACCAATTGTTAATCCAAGATCTTTAAATCCTAGAGAGAGAAAGTAGAGAGAGAGAGCAATAGAAGCGCAAAGAGTAAACTATGATTGATGTGTGTGTGAAGTTCTTACAAGAAACAAGGACCAAAGGGACTTAAATACCCTGGTCAGATACAACAGATAAAACCTATCTAAGAACAGTATAAGACCAAGCCTATAAATACAATGATTACTATAAAATCAGACCTAACAGAGTTGATGGTCATAACATTGTCACTTTTGGAGTGATGGTTAAGCGCAATGAACACCTTAAGTTGACCATTTTGGGTCAAAGTTATTGGTTGGATTAGAACCATAGACTTTTGGAACCGATGTTATTTCGAGGAGAAATTGTGAGGTGAACCTATGAAATCCTTGATCTTTGCCTTTAGATGTTGAGCATCTGGATGACGATAGTGTAACTAAGAAATCGAGGAGCGTGGGTTCGAGGTGTTGAGTGCCGACCAAATTCATGCACAAAATTTATTTCGGAAATAAATTGCATCGATTATTTCTCATGTTTCCAAATCACCATGTGGAGTATGTTACGAAATCTTGGGAAAAAAATGTTTAGCATATAAAAATAGTTAAACTATGATTTTTTTTACAGGTATAAAATTATTTTATTGCATGTGGTTACAAACTTTGTCAAGATTTTCCTTATCCTCGTTGTTGTCCAACACCATTTTCGGACATTGTGAGGTCCTTGTTTCGAGAGTCTTGGGCAAGTAACTGCAGTTTATGACTTTAACATTGGATCTCCTCCACATATGTTAAGGTTTTGGATGAATAGTTACCTTCCACTATTTTTGGTGTTTGAGTTTTATTGGAATTGTATTTTATGCGAGTTTTGTTAAATATTTTCGTCTCATGCGGGTTTTGCACATGTCTTTTCGCAATCGTGAGGAACGTCTTGAGTTATGTTAGTAAGTGTTATCCCGTATGTTATTTTTGGAGATTCATTATTATGTGATTTCTCTTAGTTTTAATGAGTACATCACATTTCACGTCATTTAAAATTTAAATTAATTCATACTGTTGGCGTGAGTAAACATACGTAAAATTTATACTGTCTTGTGTGAACTTTTGTCTTGAACATGTTTCAGTCGTCGATTTTACTATTATGAGTTTTCGCGCATTAAACGAGTTATTAGCATATAGGTCCTTGTAGGTGTTATTTTTGGGACAAATAGCATTTTATTCTCACGACCTAAGGTTTGAAATCGAACTAATTTAGTGTACGTTTGACTAAATCGCATGCTTCTAACATTTTGCTAAGTTTGAGAAATAAATTGTTACATGAGAGTCTTTTTGGAAATGATATTCCATGACGTTTTATGGTTGAAGCAGAAAGTTTTGGGGGCTTGAAATTGTTAAGTTCATTTTTTGGAATTGGTACCAATATCTTTTGCACATTGTTTTAATGCAGCAAATTATTTTACGTACACGACATGAATTAATGCATGTACGGACCATAGTGGTCCATTTGAAAAGTTTGTTGCCCATCTTCTGTTATTGTCATTTAATCGGGTGTTAATGACCAAATGTTTTTCGAAATGGTTTTATATGCGTGGCATTGGTGATCACTTTGCACACCTACCGAGTAAATAGTAGTAGATTTTATTTGTATGACTAATCATTATAAAGATTTTACATTTAGAGGTTTTATAAAAGTTCAAATTGGCATAGTAGTTTGAAAAAAAAACTGAACTCATTAGGACTATAGATTTAAACCCTCTTGAGAAATAAGTTGTGATAAGGGATTAGAGACGCCCTTGGGAATTGAAATTGCGAATAATCCAAAAGATTGGCAGATTTGAAATGTGGAAATTCAACCCCATGAAGTCCGATTAGGTATGACTACTTAAGGTAATAGATTTATGTTACCATCTCCGTAAAGCGAGTGGTAATCTTTCCCTTTCGGTAAGCTTTCGGGTTGAAGCCTTGTGTGATTACTTGCGTACGGTTGGATTTGATTTGATGAGTTGTTTGTTCGATCGACATCATGTTATGTGTTGGTGGTGTATCATATTAATGAGTCTTTGTGAATAAAGGAAATATTGTGGTTCGTTTGTTAAGTGACGTAAGGCTGGAGTCTTAGTGTCATGATAGGTGTCAACGTTAATTCGACAATGCAAATCTGGGAAGAAAATTTCGACGGTACTCCCACATTTTGGTATAGTTATTTTGAGGGTAGGTATCAACACTTTATTTTGAGGACAATAACCTTTGGGGTGCTTCAGTGCACTTCCGGTAAATCATCTGTGCTCGCAAGGTAGTCAGTAACTTTAAAGAGGGTAGTTGTTGGTGATTAGGGATTGATCGTTGGCAATTCGGTAATCGGCAAGAATTCCGCTGATTTGATAATCGATGTTCGAATGCATTCTAGGAATCATGATACTGTGGAGTTTGGAGGAATCGATTAGCTGTAGAGTGTAACGGTACATTTCTGGGTTGAACATCAGACAAACGGTTTGATTAAGGAAGTTTTTGAGGATCCCTACATACGCAGTGTGATTTTTCAAGGGACGATTAGAAGTGTTTAAGAGCAATTTCCTTGGGTGCCACTGGTAGAAATGGTCATTTGAAGTCGTAAGCTACTTTTGAGATAATACGAACCTCTTAAGGTTGGGAGGCAACCGAGATCATATGGTTAGAAATTGCTCCAATATTAGATGTTCACTCTAGTGTGAGTGTAACGTGTCAGGATGGATATTGGATGTGAAAGTCGTTACGTGAATCGGCATGACGATTGCGTCAGGATGTCACCGAGTTTTAACTCAAGGTTGAAATGGATTAGAGACAACCCCTGAGGAAAAGGGACGATCGTTTTGGGATAATGACACCATTGAGATCTATGATTAGCTTGCTACCTGTCGGGAAACAGAGGAAGTGATTAGGTGCTAAGAGTGATAATGAAGTGCCTCAGGTGAGGAATAGATTTCGAGGACGAAATCATTCTAAGGTTGGGAGGATTGTAACGCCCGTAATTTCAGTAAATCCTTTGCTTGTACTCCTTTTTGCTTACCTGTAATCATAACCTCAGTTAGGATTGGTTTAGGGAAATGGGCCTTCGTATCGTAAACGCTTCGGGTTAAAAAGTTTGAATTTTGGACATCGGATACCCCCTGGGCGACTGTGCCCGCGATTGTGACAGAGGTCACTCTCGCGGGGCACAATCGTGGCCCCTGTACCGAGAGTTGTGGGAGTCGGGCGACAATGCTCGCGATTGTGACAGGATGTCACTTTCGCGGGGCAATGTCGCGGGCCTTGTAACGCGGGTGGCTCGATCCCAGTGATAGTGCCATGCGACTGTGCCATGGGCATAGTCGCCGGGCACAGTCGCGACCAGCCCCAGACTTGTTTAAATCCCGAATTTTCAGCCCTCTTTCATTTATTCTTCACCAATTCCTTCTCCTTCTCTCTCAAACGAACCTTTAGATCCAATTTGGGTTTTCTTGCATTTGAAACCTCAAAACCTTGAATTTTAAGGAGGATCTTCCTCACCAAGCTAGGAATTGGATACGAAGGTTTGGAGCTCACCATCTCATTCTCATCTTCTAGAGTTTCATCAAAACCTCTCCCCAAACCCTTTTCATCCTTTTTGAAGACTTGAAGCTTGAGGTTTATATTTGGGGCCCTAGAAGTTTATTGTTGGTAGATGCAAGTTGGGATCAAGGTTATATTCTCTTTTCTACATTTTTGAGAAATTAGGATTTTGGTATATGTTGAGATCTCCATGTAAAATGTTTGGGGAACTATTCTAAATGGTTGGAGGTGATAATTGATGGTTGAAAACTTATGGATCTAGGTTTTTGGAAGAATTGGCTTGAGGATTCAGATTTCTTCAAGGAAGCTCAAGATGGGGTAAAATCTAGATTTAGCCTAAATCTAGCAAGGTGAGTTCAAGTTGATTTGTGAAAACGGTATACATGCCAAAATGTTCATTTTAAAGTGTTTTACATGAAAGTGTTAACTGCTGATCACCTGATTAGTTTTGGTTATTTTGAAATGTTTAGTTATAAAAACATGGTGAAATACCCATTTTGGGATTTTTGGGAATTTTGCTAAATAAATCATGTTGACATGTTTCATTGATGATTTTACATGTATAATTGGAGTCCATTTAATGTAAGTGTCATTTTGTGTATTTAATCTTATAAACCTTTTTGGAAAATGCATATTATTGTATTATGAGACATTTTGAAAACATAAGGGTATGAGTTCATTTGGAAAATGGTTTGGTCTCAACCAATGATGAGACTTGAGTTAATCATACTTTTGGTCGTGTTTGCATAATAGTTGGTCAAGCGTGTTTCAATGTTTATAGCGGTTTTCATTTGGGGGTTCACGTAAATTGTTGGGCCTTTGGCCCGATTTTGATTAAATTGAGTCTTGAGGACATTTGTCCGGATTAATAACCATTGTGGGGTTTTGATTATGATGGCGCATATTTCGTGTCATTTGAGAATTACATGTTTTGGGAGCTTTGGTCTTTCAATTGGAGTCATGTAATGTTAGATAGTGTTGTAATGGATCCATAGACACGTAAGTCTGTCTGTTTTGTAGGGCCTGAGGTTTGGTTACAGTATTGACTGCTTGGGTTCGCTAGCGAGTAGGCAATAGGTGGCGCGATGCTGCTGAGTTGAAACTCATCTAGACTGGATAGGCATCCGCATCCGTAAGTCATCGGGGTGGAACTCGACGGAGTATGGCGAAAGGCATAAACGGGCTGAGGATTGTGATGTCTGGCATGGCATGGGAACTAGGTCCGGGATACGTGATGAAATCCAGTAACATCACGGGTGACCCCATTTACGTGTTCTCGTCACCCAAGATGGGAACGGGTTTCCCCCGTCGTCGTCCATTAGCATTTTAAATGTTAACGTCATACTTTATTATCATTGGTTGTGTGTTCGACGATAAATGATGACCTTAATATTGGGTTTCCCCCACGTATATTAAGGTTTGGATGAAATACATCATCTCCACGTTTCGGCATTTGATTTCGTCCCATTTTATGGTTGCGTAACTTGTGGGTCTAATGTCCGTGTTCACGGCGATATTTATTTATATGGGTTTTTCATCTATGATTTTATGAGTTGTGTGTCATGTTCCACCCGTATTGGGTATTTCGAGATATAACATTTTACCCGCGTTTTATAAAATTGGGAGTTTTCTCTTTATTCTCATTTTGAGCAAGTTTTGGGTTAAATCTAAATTTACGAAAGAACGTTTTATATTGGGATTTTCGCCTTTAAAACACTTTGGTTTGGTTAACGGTTAACTCGGTGTCTCGTTCGTTTAAAATGCATAATTATTAGTAAACGAATTGTTTTCATAAGTGAAGCGTATCATCTTGAAGTATTATGATTTTAATTGCATATCTCCTTTTTAAACGATAAATTTATTTATGTTGAAAACTCTTGAGCTCACTAGGCGTTAAGCCTAACATTTTTATTTGTCGGCATGTGCATCAGGTTCCAGTTGGGGTTTGGTTCTAGCAGCTATAAAGAGTTGAGTCTTAGCTTTGTGCAAGTGTAAGTAGTTGGTGAAGTATTCCGCAGTTTGGAGATAGTGACTATTAAGGGGTTTTAGTAGCACCCGTTCTTATTATAGACTGTATGTATAGAATGAAATGTGTGTATTGAGGTTAAATAATAAATTGTGATTGGTGATATATCAATTATCGATGTATTTAGAAAATTTTAAATAAGTTGTTATTTCCAGAATTGAGGGTGTTACATTGAACACTGTGCAAATACCCAAGTTTGGCGTGATGTTGCGGAATTGCATATGGATGGGCCTTATGGCGATTTGCATAATTACTGTTGAATCTTTAAATTGTTTTCGATGGGAAATGCACTAGACCTCATGGTATAACCCTCGCTTTTCAAAATTTTAAAACCATTTTCAGGTAAGAGAGTGGTTGGCGCGTCTTCCAGGGGAAGGAGAAGGTTTGAAGTATTAGAGGTGGTGGCAATAGAGATAATTTACCTTAATTTCTATTGCTTAGTCTAGATGTCTCAGCTGTGGGTGTGTGTATCCGTCATTTTTCTTTGAGAATATTGTTATTTTATGACTTGATGTTTGGGACAATTTAGTTTTATTTTAAGAATTATGATTCTGGATTTTGGGTTGTTACATCTTATGTTCTTTCAAAAACATACAAATTCATAAAATAAAAAATTTACAAGAATACAACCTCATAAAAACCACAAGGGTTGTGGTGTAGTGGTTGAGGTCCTGAGGGATGTGGTAGAATATCCCATCTGCCTAGGGTTCAATTCCAAGCTTACACAACAGTTGTGACCACTAAGTTTATCAGGATTGATTTCTTACTGTCACAATTTGCCGAGATTAGTTTAGACTTAGCCTGGAACATTGTTATTTCCAAAAAGAAAAACCTCATAAACACGTATAGATTAGAAGGAAAATTACATATCAATAATCATTACATATAATTTAATTTGTGGTGCCGAAAATGCATGCATTCAAATATGCAAACCAATCAAAAATATATGTTTCAAAGCAAAATCTTGTAACAGATCAAAAATTGTAATTTTCATGATACAACAGGTGGATTTTTCTTTGATGAAGCCTATACACACCCTAATTCTCTATGTGTTTAGGTTTTCTCCCCTAACATTGAGAAACATAAATAAGTTATCAGATAAAGAAAACATCTTTTAACAACTTGAATTTTAACATCCTAATAAAGTAATAATACGTGTGAAACAACAGAACTCTTAACAAACACATTTCTCAATCGTTAGTGTTTAAGTTATGTTTCGACCATTTTAACTAATCGGTTTTCCACAATATATTACAAGTCAAACACAGCATTTTCCATGAAATGACGGGTGCATTTTGCTATGACAAAAAAGAAAGAATATTTCATGAGTTTTTATAAATAGCAATTGATAGACAGATTATTATAAGTTTAAAGTTTAAACAAGTAATAATACTGTAATTCCCTTAGGATAGTGACAAACAATATAACTACGGGATCATTGACAGATGGAGTATATTTTGTTTCAATATGAATTACATTAATTTATATTTCAAAATTTTTGATGAAAACCGCAACATTTTGTTCTGAAAAATGATTCATTTTTATTCTAAATTTCATTTGTTAAATCATTTTTTTCCATCACCAACACCAACACCGACACTGACACCGATACATATAAATAAATTAATTAAAAGAGAATAAAACATATCTTGACGGTTTACACTTGACATCTTTAAAACAATATGTGAAACAAAGGAATTCTAAATAAAAGTTGTCTCATAGTCTTTGTGTTTGAAGTTCAATGCCGACCATTTATTTCCAAAAGCTTTGGAGAACTTTTCTATATTTATCTTGCATCTTCGATTACTTTTTTAATTCACTTATTAAACAAAATTATATGATCTTATTTTAATTTAATCAATACTCGATATTTTCCATGTAATTTAATACGGATCTAAGAATTTTTCTAAGCCAGTGTAACTTTAAAGTCGATCAAAAACCTGCAAAGTCGTGGTTTGGGTGTTTAGCCCCGAAAAAGTCAACACGGATTGACACCTGAAGATTCAATTTTATACAATCTATTTTTACAAATGGAATTGACCTAGATTTTTTGAGCAAAAAGCAAGACTACGTCTCACACCTAGCGTGTTTTTGACCGAATTCCACCTTTTACACCATCATTTTTCAAAAAAAAAAATCAAAAAACTTATTATTATTATTATTGTTGTTGTTGTCGTCATTATCATCAATTAAATTAAAATTTTATTACTAATTATTATTATTATTATTATTATTTTGTTTATCGAGTATCTCACGAGCTTATCGAGTCGAGTATCAGGTCGCTCGACTTGACTCGTTAGTATATATCGAGTCGAGCTCGAGCTCGAGCTCGAGTCGAGCCTATTCGAGTCGAGTGTTGACCGAGTCGATCTCGAATAACTCGTGAGTTGTCTCGTCTTATTTACACCCCTAGTTATTTGGATTGGGTTTTTTGTTTGCGTAGTTGTGTTTTTGGGTTGTTTCTATTCCTTGCAAGAACTTTAGTTGTTCCCTTCTCTGTACTTTTAATATATTGTTGATGTAAAAAAAAAACTTGCAACCTTTTGAAAATATTCGTTAAAAGTCAATATCAAAGAAAACATCTTTTGTTTTATTTTTTGAAATTTCTTTTGGTGTGGCACGTAGAAACTACACTTACAGGTTGAGTCCAACAATTGGCAAATGTCCACGGATTCTCTTTCTTCCACGCTTTCCCTAAGCTGCAAAATACACATGGAACATTTAAAAAACCATTAAAAAAATCAAATATATATACATATACATATATAGAGGTGAGTTCATACGAAAATAACATCTATTTAAGAAAACACGAGAACAACCGAGTACATACAAAATCATATATGATTTACGTACAAAATCATATATGATTCACGCGACTATACGCGCGACCATAGGTCGCGCTGGACATCGCCCGCATCCGATTTTTCGGGTTAGTGTAAAATCACATGTGATTTTATACATGATTTGCTGTTTTTTGATGTTTTTTTAAATAGTTAGTGTTCTCGTTTGAACCTTCCTCTACATAGATAATATATAAATGTGGGATCGTGTGAGAATAACAATTAAAGTGAGAATGGTGATAACGTTGAGCCTTTAGATGAGTGAAGAAAGATTGTGTGAGAATAAGAGTTAAGATGAGAAGCATAAGACATCTACAACCCAACCACTAAAAAAATAACACATGGTGGGTCCATTGAAGACTAAAAAAAATCAACTTTAACCACACACTAAAAATCATCTTTAATATTATAATAATAATAAACATCTTAATATATTAAATTTTTAATCTATACAAAGGTATATAATTACAAAACCTTAATATTATATTAATATATATTTTTAGAGATTTACTTTATTGGCCTCCAAATATAGATGCCTACTTTATTGACCTCCATTTTTTCTTAATGTTTAGTGTTTGGTTGGAGATGAAAACACCTTTATTTTTGTGTTTTTAGTGTTGGGTTAGAGATGGTCTAAGAAGGGATATCACCCCCCACCCCCATGAATTGCGCTTGATACGAAAATTGGTTTGGTACATCTTGGTGCATCTCATTAGTGTTGATCTTCGATTAAGATTAATCCAAGGGTGAAAATCCCTATTTACCCTTCTCACCATAACTTTTATTTTTCACCTGAACACAACCCTTAGATGAGTTGACTTTTTAATCTAACTTAATTTTTTTCAAGTACTTTCAGTATCTTCAATTATATACATAAACCTTCATTTACATTTATCTACTTTTATCTTCACTTTTAAAGTCACTTTCACGAACTTTTACATACATTTAATTACTTTCATATAGAGGTGGCCAAACCGGCCCGACCCGGAACGGGACCACTGGAGGACCGAAACCGGGACCGGAGGGACGGGTTATAGTCCCGAGAACTGGGACCGGTTGGTATTTTGGAGGTTTCGGCAGCCCGGCCCGACCCGAACCGGGATCGATTATGGGACCGTTCCGGCCCGGCCCGGTAGATTAAAAAAACTAGCCGTTTTATGACCGTTACCCACTGGCTATATGATCGCTTTTTGCATATTATGACGGGTTTTTTTTCATCTTTAAGCACTCCAAACACTATAAATAAGTTATGTGATGTATGAGGTAAAATACCAAGTTACAAAACACAAAAAACTCAAAAAACGCGAACAATTCTCGCTATATTAAGCGATTTTGGCTCGTATTCGTTTCTTGCAACTCGCAAGTTCTAAACTTCTCATCTCTTAATTCCCATCTATTTCTCTCTTTCTCTTCCAAAATGGCCGGTGAACAACATGATACATCTAAGGAAACAATTTTTCAAGTTCTCGCCGAGCACGGACAATAGTCCGAGGTTTGGAACAATTACAACATAGTGATCCTCACCAATGGGAAAAGAAAGGCGCAATGCAATTTTTTTTTTGGGTAACCGTGGGTTTCCGGGCCAGCTTACGGGCACCGACTAATCCCCGGGAGACCACGAATGGCCCGGAGTCATCGCAGGTGAACCTCCATAGCCACAAGGGCTTTGGCAATGCAAAAGTTGTGGAGCACTCCTTACAGCGAAAGGAAATTCAACCTTAAGACGGCACACCGATCGAACGTGCTCGGGGTTGAAATCGGGGGCCGATTCAAGTCATATACTTAACAATCAGGGTCGAATATGGTCGTATGATGCCGATTTGAATCGAGAAATGACAACACAAAGTGTTATTTAAACTTGGTTTCCTTCGGACATTTCGACAATCCTCACATTATGAAGTTGATCTAAAAAATGCTACAACATTGCTATAAGCTGATAAGTCGTCAAACTCTTAGACGTGATGCAATTAAAACTTGGAAAATTGCTAAAAATGAAATGCGACAAATGTTTTCTCTTTTACCCAACAATGTTTTTTTTAACGTCTGATGTATGAAGCGCACCACACGAATTGCCATTTTCTTATATATGCATAACGACACATTAGATTGAGCCGCAATCATGACAATTATGCAAACGTGTAACACGTTTGAACCGTTTGGTGCGTCACATTCGGGTGATCGTCAATTTTCTATATTAAAAAAAGTCTTATGTTTTATAATTTATATTCTAATGTCATTAGCATTTCATTTGATGACGCTAGTAATAATAATCGATGTGTAGAGAAATTAAAGTTCTATTTGACCCCTATTTTAGACGGTCAATTATTTCATACACGTGGTTGTACACATATAATAAATTTAGCAGTTCAAAACGGTTTAGAAACTTGTAAACCCGTAATAAATAAGTTTAGACTTGTGTTACGGAGAATTTTCACAAAAAGTAAAAAAAAAATGCACACTGCATATAGAAAATATTTCAAAGATGTTGGTTTTCGAGCTTTGGGACCGGCCTTTGATATGCCCGTTCGATGGAATTTCACTAACAATATGATTGATAATTTGCTAAAACAAAGAAATTATATTCAAGCATTTTATAATGTTCATCACATGGATAATACTATTGGACATCAAGATTAGGCCGTGCTTGAGGGCTAATTCGATATCTTGAGAGATTTTAAAAATGCAACAACTCTTTTATCCGGTATTTATTATCCAACAATCCTTTTACTTTTAAATCAACTATATATTTTGGCAAGTAAATTTCTCAATACGAAGAACATCATTATTGAGGAAGGTTGATGGGTTCAAAGAAAGCAAAATTGTTAAAATATTTTCTCGAGATCCCCTTATCTTTTCTTTGTGCCGCGACGTTAAACCTGTATTTAAATGTTAAGGGTGTTGAATTTTAATTACACAAATATGTGTGACTTTTGGTTTAGATACACCTACCGATAATAGTTTTTCAAAGGAACACAAACGTTTGTTTAATCGTAATTTTGAAGAGTTATTTGATATTTATAAAATTTATCATGGAGGAGGAAGCCAAGAAAGCTCTACAAGTCAATTATTTGCAGGTTCTAGTGGCCATCGCAAAATCGGGACGACTTAATGAAAGACTTAATAAACGAGGTTTTAAATGAATCTAGTAAAAAACAAGATATGATAAAATCGATTTGGGTGAATTAAATATTTACGTAGGTACTAATTTTATGGCTTCATGCCCCGCACATAATATTGAAACTTTTGAAAATATAAATTTATTAGAATTTTGAGAACAAAAACAACCCCAGTTCCCGGTTTTGGCATGTATGGCCCGTGATATACTAATAATCCAAGCTAGTACCGTAATTTCAGAGTCCGCCTTTTCTTTTAGTGGCAGGATCATTTCGGTACGTCAGACAAGACTAACCCCGGAGTCGGTGGAGTGTTGCATATGCTTGAAGGACTAATTGGATAGCGTTGAAAGACTTCAAGACCAAACATCACCGGAGGTGGAGATTGAAGTAGTGAAAAAAAAATTAGAAGAAAATGAAGTTGCCATGGGACTAGATACGTCGCCAACTACCGATACCGATGGTAGTATCTCACAATACAACGATGATGAAGAACTCGACATTGACGGCCTCGATGAACCAACGTCTCTTGAAAGACTTCAAACGTACGAGACTCTTCATTTTAATCCACCGTTTGAATAAGTGTATTTTTTAAACAGTTAATGTAATTTTAAATGTTACAATTAACTCGAAATTATAATAAAACGTATTTTTATAGTGTATTTGAGTGACCCACCTTTATTTTTTAAAGTTTATTCAAGTATTTTAAAGAGTTCATTAAAAAAAATTAACAAATGACCGATTTTGGACTCGGCCCGGGACCGGAACCGGGACCGGTTACCTGAACCGGTTACAAAAACCCTTAACCGGACCAGGACATTTTTGGTTGAATCGGGACCGAGACCGGTTGCCGGCGGCACTGTTGAGGCCCGGGACCGGTTTTTGGCCATCTCTACTTTAACATGCATTAATGTGTTAAAGTTTCGGTCATGATTATTAAAATAAGTAAATAAAGGTAGTTAAATGTAGATTAAGGTATATGTATATTTTGTTCTCGCTTTCTCACCATAACTCTTATTCTCACCCAAACCACACCACATATATATATAGTATGGGGGGTTAACAACTTTTTTGTTGAGAAAGATAAGAACATTTTGGAACTGTTGATATGTTTTGATCTAATCGAATTAGTTGTGTTTTTATAAAGGGTGAACACTTTATTTTCTTGCTTTTCATGGCAAACCGAACCTTCATCTATTTTCACTAATTTCAATTACTTGCATTCACACACTTTCACTTACATTCATTTAGTTTCACATGTATGCACTTGTATCACCGTGACTTAAACATTAAAAAAATCATGAATGTGAAGGTGACGAAAGGTATGTGAAAGAAGATAAAGGTGAATGAAAATGAAGGTGTTGGATCACTGTAATGTCTAGCCTCCCTTATAGCGATGCCACCGAAGTTCCATTTACTTACAAAAACGTCACTGCTTTTTTGTGAGTGACCAGAAGAAAAAATAATCTCATCCAAATTAAGGATCGGATGTGTTCTCATTGTTCTCACCAAATTCAGTTGTTCTCACATGATCTCAACTCCATATTATATGAGAAAATGTATGAAAAATTGATAATGCATGCATCCTTTTATTGTGAGAAATGTATAAACTTTCTAGCATTCATATTAGCTATAACTTTGACTTGTAAGTTTTATGTTATATTATGTGAAAGTTGTAGCACTCACATAGTATAAGCATATATTCAGAGTTTTCATGACAAACCTTCTTATAGTATAATGGTACCTTCATTTATTCTCACTAAAGGGTTGCTCACATCGGACCGAACTATATATATTCGATTGGTTTTAATCAAACAATTGTGAATAATAGCAATAGTTACATTTTCCCATATAACTATATCCATGATTATTGGAGCAGAAACATTTGAATATGAGTCATTTATTTTTTAAATTCAACAGTTGATTAAAAGTTTTTGGGTTCTCCATCTTTTAAGATTCTCCCTTGAATCCACCTATATATATATACACAAATACACATATGTGAGGGTCTTAATGACAATGGTAAAAAAAAGTTGAAAGCATGACAACACCTTACAATCGTTTGATGAGTATATATATATATATATATATATATACACACACACATGAGGGTCTTAATGAGAACTGTAAAAAGGTTAAAAACGCAACAACACCTTACAATTATTTGATCAATTTGGTAACAACTTAAAAATTGGAAGGACCGACTAATTTAAAATTTTCGATAATACATCAATTAAGGAATAAACTCCTTTCTAATTGTCAATACTTGCTTACCTATAAAGGTTATTGTTGATGTCCCTGATTCAAGTTCTTATCTAATTCAAACAATCACAAAACAAACAAGATTAAATCAGATTCTAATCTCAACCTGTTATTCAATTCCAAATCACAATCTGTACAATCTTTCTCTCTCTATAGTTTTCTCTCTCTAAAGTTCTGTGAATACTATCTTTGTTACAAAATGATACTCTACGTTCTGGATACGTATAACTCTTTCTCAGAACTTGTTACTTACAACACAAACTAACAAGCCATATATCTAACAAAACTAAAACTACACGCTTAAAACAAAACAATACACTAAGACTTTTGACTTTTACTTTACATGAGAGTTGACTTTCAGCTTTAACTTGTTTGACTTTCAGCTTTAATTTGTTTGACTTTCACCTTCTGTATTCTATGATCTTGTATCCAACATATTTATGCTCTAACAATTATCGAAGGCTTAACATCACGAAATAATAAATCAAACCTTACACAAAATCTAGATTAAGGGCGGGTGAGTTCAACCAAATCGCTACATCCTTCTCGTGCATATAACTAGCATTCATCTGTTCATGGTGTCGCTAGTACCATTCCCTAACAAGAACCTAATACACATTCCGACAAATAAAATGGTTAGGCTTAATGCCTAGTGAGTTCAAGCAGTTTTCATCTTTAATATAAAACGGTTAAACTGAAAAGATTGTTATTTAAAACACAGTTTCTCAAACGAAATGTATTTAATATAAAAGCAACATCATTTCCAAAACCCACCATTTCATGATAAAAAATTCATTAATTAGAAAACCCATTTATCATGAGATCAAAACACAATACTCATCCAAACAACAATATGGTTAAATATTCCAATACCGAAAAATACGAGTAGAAACTCTATTATTTAAAACACCCAAACAACAAAGTATGGATAAGTTCCCAGATGTCAGGACTATAAAATATAGATACAATTCATACTCAAAACAACATTGAAAACATGGATAATACAGTATCCAGAAATAACACCTTTTAGTGACAAGGGAGACCCGTTTCCATCAAGTGGCGGAACACTAAGTAAGCCACATCGAGATGTTGACGAGCAAATCACCCCCAACATACAGGCCTTGGTAATTACTCTTATTGGGGCTAATATAAGAACATCAAAACTCCTTACTTAGTCGGTCCCCAAGTTACAAGATAAGAACATCAAAACTCCTCACTTGCCTATAATCAAAGGTTTTAAAGCGAGAACATCAAAACTTCGCACTTTGTCCCAAACCATTGATATCAACAAGAGAACCTCAAAACTTCTCTCTTGTCACAAACTAAAAAGGGGCCAAGCTGAGAACATCAAAGCTCCTCACATTACTAAACCATATGGCTCCAAGACGAGAACATCAAAACTTCTCGCTTGGGAAAACACGACTGACACATATACATATGGATCCAATGCATCGCAGTCTAAATTACATGATTCTAAATAAATGACCAACGCACTCAAAACATGTAATTCTTAAATAACAAATTGCAATAAATGTCTATCATGTCCCAAGCTTAACATAGAGCAGATAAAAGTGGATAAATGTCCTTAAGACTCATCTGAGTCAAAATCGAGCCAATGACTTTACAATTTAGTTGACTATTTAATAAAGGTTAGTATAAACCAATAAAATACAATTACTCAAAGTTTATAAAACTTATGCTCAAAAGATATGAATACCCTTATTATCGATTCAAAGGTTGGGCAAAATCCCAAAACACACCATAACTTCAATAAAACATTTCCAAATAGGTGGTGGAATATCCCATCTAGGGTTTGAATCCAGACGTACACAACAATTGTGGCCACTGAGGTTTAATCAGGGCTGATGTCTTATAGTCATAATTTGCCAAAGGGATTAGTCTAGGCATAGCCTAGGACACCCTTCTAAAAAACATTTCCAAATAAGTAGTGGCACTCAAAATGTACCCAACAAGTCAATCATTTTTCATTTCTTGAATGACTTATAAAAATCAAAGTGCCAAAGGTGTATAAACCACAAATAATCCCATAAGACGGATAAATCATCAAGAGAACACTCTTATGATTTTATTTATTCAAAATACTCAAATATCCCAATTACATGCATATTTCAAGATTTATTAACCAAATGTACCAAATATGCAAAACTCAACAAATAACCAACATATTCGATAAATATCAAGTAAAAACATATTAATATTTCAAAATGGACATTTTTGGCATGTACATAGTTTTCACAAAGCAACTTGAACTCACCTTTATTAGATTTAGGTTAAATCTAGGTTTTACCCCAATTTTGAGCTTCATATGGTGACGGATTTAGATCCACAAACATCCATCACTAGAAACTTTATCTGGGTCACAACCATAGCCTAAAGATGTAGCAAAAGTAATCCCAAACTCAGATTCATAACAAACCTTAGTCAAATCCTCTAATCATCCAAAATACACAAAATTGGTCAGAAACTTCAAAACATGGATGCTACATCAAAATATATGCTCTAGGAGGTTAAAATGAAAAGTTTTAACAAGAATAAAGGTTTAGAAGGTTAAGATGGACTTACAATTCGTTTTTAGAAAAAAAAGCACCAAAATTTAGGTCAACAACAGTGAGAGATAGTTGGAGAAGATGAAGAGGATGAAGATCTTGAGTTTCCATCCACAAAGCTTGAATCTCTACCTTCCAAACTCTTAAAACTCTTAAAGATTTCGATTTTGGAGGAGTAAATTGTCGGTCCACAACAATACTACTACTATCAAGTTTTATAGAAGCAACAACACAATAACGATTACCAACCTGTATTGAATATATCAAACGATTACAAGGTTGATCGATTAAGTTCTTGATGTGTTCTCTATGTTTTTCTCTCTTTTACACCTTGATGTGTGTGTTTGTATGTGTTATGTCTTTTTGATCTATGATCTGATTTTGGTGTTAGAGAGATACAAAGATACCAAGTGTGTCTAACACACTACTTAGAATAATATCTAGATATTAGATCTAGATATTATTTCTAATAAAAACTAAGTTACTTGAATCTAACTAAATAACCAACTAAACTAAATAATAACTAAGTTAACTAAATATCTAACAAACTAGATATTAAGTTAACTATTACAATAACAAACAATTACATTGACATTTATTACAAATAGACATAGACTTTTATATCGAGAGTCGACGTTCCGGCTTTAGCTTCAGATTGCGATCTTCAGTTTGGATGATCTTGAATCCAATGAGACTGTGGTCTAACATAAATAATGTTTGGGCCAAAAATGAGAGGGAGGAGAATGGATAGGTGAGAGTTGAAATGAGGGAAATGGAGAAAAGAAAACAAAAAAATCGGATCTTAAAGGGCACCCTCCAACTCCAATTTTCTACCAAACTCCCCGGGCGTAAAGGGTGACTCCCCGAGCATGATTTTTTTTGCCTTGGGTGTGAAATTCTCCAGAAAATTTAATTAAATTATTTCTCACCCAAAACATTAACCAACTCAAAATACATACCAAAGGTTATTCTAAGGTCAAAATATAAATATGGAGTTCAAAATAAACATACCGAAAATCCGGGTGTTACAATCATCCCAACCTTAATGAAAATTTTGTCCTCGAAATCTAGCACCAATTAAACATTCTAATGTCCTACACAAAGAGATTACTTGGTTCTCAGAAATTCAGTGCTCTCTGAATAAATTAAACTTCGACCGAAGAGGTCTCCCGACATCGATATCATACATTTACTTTCTCCGAAAAACACAAGAACCATGAGAGGCGAATGTGATGCTTCAAGAAAGGAACATAACCCGGGGTGCAAGTCTGATATACGGTTCACTAATCAACCTTCACCAAATGGATAAGGACCCGAGAATGCAAACCTCAATTACTCTCAATTTCATCAGTCAACTAATTGCTCTTCCAAGGGAGTGTCTCAACGTAACATGTCCTCAGACCAGGACCTAATTACCCTTTGGTCAACACTAATATGTTGATCCTCACGATGAATAACATTGAACCCAATATGAACCTTCGATACATAACACCACCACTGGGGTGGACATTGAACCTTATTGGAGCGATATTCAACAACAAGATCTCGGTTACCTCCCAACCTTAGGTGGTTCATACTACTTCAAGCATAGATTATGACCTCAACTACTCATCCACAAATGATTTCCCAAAGTGAATTTACTCTTAAAATTTTCTAACAACCTTTATCAAAGTGATATAGGTTTATCCCTTGCCTTTAAAACGACGATGATACTTGCCTAAATTGATCCTGCCAGAATCGACCATACTCACTTCAGTTCAAGGAACTTATTACAATGATTACCTTTACCTAGCCGATAAGGAATGCACATAAACAATCTCGAATAGTTCACCCATTGCCACTATTATTTTAACATATAGCCCCAACTGTTATAATAACTTAAATAAAATAATGAACATTTAAGGTCTGCTTCAGATATTTCATTCAAACATGTCATTTCGAATATCCAAATGCCTGAACAAATGATTCCCATGGAAACTGACGGTAGATATGCTTAACCATAACTTCCCTCGAATGGCATCACCGTAGAAATTTATCTTCATTCATTTGATGAAGTTCTTAATGACTAGATCAGTCTGGCTCAACACAATCCCTTGGCGGCGGTGGTTTTCGCATAGAAATTGTGGCGACACTACCTCTATGGGACGAAGTGCACCCTCTTCACTGATCACAAGAGCTTGAATTATATATTTGATCAGAAGGAACTCAATATGCTTCAAAGGAGGAGGATAGAGTTGTTGAAGGACTACGATTGTGAGTTGCTCTATCATCCTAGCAAGGCCAACGTGGTAACGGATGCCTTAAGTTGAAGAAGTCATGGGAGTGGTGTCAAATTGTCCCTCGCAAGAATCGGTGTGATGTTGGGCCTAATAGAAAGCATCAAATCAAGTTATGTCGAGGCAGTTCTAGAGGAAAACCTCAAGATTGAAGTCATGACGAAACAACGTGACTTGCTAATGGAGGACAATTGTGGCCTCAAGATTTTCCAAGGTCAAATTTGGGTACCAAAGCTGGGAGGAAACTGGGAGCTACTCCTAGAGGATGCGCATAAGTCCAAGTATTCCATTCATCCCGGTAGCACAAAAATGTATAGGGATATGAAACTAAACTATTGGTGGTCGGTGATGAAGCTAGACGTAGCAAATTATGTTGAAAGGTGTGTCACTTGCCTTCAAGTCAAAGCGGAACATCAAAGGCCGTATGGGAGTTTGCAATCCTTGACGATTCCAGAATGGAAGTGGGAGCACATCACGATAGATTTTGTGACGAAGCTACCAAAGACCTTACGGGGTCATGATAAAATTTAGGAAGTAGTAGATCGACTCACTAAGAGTGCACACTTTCTGGCAGTGCGGGAGACGTTGTCAATGGACAAGTTAGCCAAGCTCTATATTGACGAGGTGGTCTTAAGGCATGGTGTGCCATTATCTATCGTGTCTGATAAGGATAGTCGGTTTACTTTCAAATTTTGGGATAGCCTGCAGAAGGAGTTAGGCACGAAGGTCAAGTTGAGCATGACTTACCACCCTCAAAATACCCAAAATACTATAATCATCCAAAATACCCAAAATTGGTCAAAAACTTCAAAACATGGATGATATACATCAAAATATATGCTCTAGGAGGTTAAAATTAAAGGTTTTAACAAGAATAAATGTTTAGAAGGTTAATATGGACTTACAATTCGTTTTTACAAAAAAAAACCCAAAAACTAGGTCAACAATGGTGAGAGATAGTTGGACAAGATAAAGAAGATGAAGATCTTGAATTTCCATCCACAAAGCTTGAATCTCTAGCTTCCAAACTCTTAAACTCTTGAAGATTCGATTTTGGAGGAGTAAATAATGTTTGGGCCAAAAATGAGAGGGAAGAGAATGGGTAGGTGAGAGTTGAAATGAGAGAAATGGGGAAAAGAAGACAAAAAAATCAAATCTTAAAGGGCACCCTCCAGCTCCAATTTTCTCCCCGGACGTGAAGGGCGACTCTGCGGGCGTGAAATTTTTGCCCCCGGCGTGAAAGTTCTCAAGAGAATTTATTTCTTACCCAAAACATAAACCAACTCAAAATACATACCAACGGTTATTCTATGGTCAAAATGTAAATATGGAGTTCGAAATAAACATACAAAAAATCCAGGTGTTACAATTTCATCGAATGATAGGATAAAAAAATAAAGATCCTTTTAGTTACATGTGGAAGTTGGGAGGGAATGAAACCTTTCAAAAAATTAAGTTAATAAAACTTTAATTTTTAAATCAAATAGATTAACTTTTTTTCTAAAGGGAAAACTGAAAATACCATATGGACTTTCCAATTTTGAAAAATTAAATCCCTAAAAAGATGGATTTTGAATGGGGTGACAGATGAGTTCGTTGAGGGTGAGAGGAATAGGAGAAGGAGACCCGAGAAGAAAATTGTTGTTAGAGAAAAAAATGTTGTTAGGGTGCTCAACATTTTTTTTTTGGGGGGGGGGGGGAGGGGGCGAAGGGGGTATATTCACCAGACAAAAGGTAATTGGAGTGGTTTGGAAGACAAATAAATGATGGATGCTCTTTTCCAAATCAAATCAAGTAAATATAATTTTAGTATTTAATACTTATTATGTAAATATATACTAATTTTATTTTTTAAACAACTAAAAATACAATAGGATTGTTTTATTAAAGTTGTTCAGTGATTTAATTACTCAAAATTGAAAAGTATATTTAATTTTATTTTAGATTTTCCCTTTTTCAATATATAAAATACTTCAAATTGAGTGAAACAATATGGTCCCCTCTCATGTAGTGAAACTTGTTGAATGAATCCTTGAAACACAATAATTATACTTGTGGTCAACATGGTTTATATTTATTACGGATTATGCCCATGACACTAACTATATTAATAATTTTTTGTTAAATGGTGGCATGTATCCCTCAAATGAGGACTATTTAATCTTATTTTTCCTTCCTTTATTTTCAAAAGAGTAAACTCCAATTTTGATTCTTGAGGTTTAGTGATTTCTTTGAAAGAGGGCCTATGATTTCACAATTTAAGTTTTCGTCCTCATGGTATGGATTTTGCTTTGAAAGAGGTCCCTGGACACTAACATCGTCTATTTGGTCCGTTAGTGTCAGGAGTATTTTCGTCCAACCATGTTTTTGTCTTCTTTTTGCACTTTTTTTTGTTTTCCTTATATTTGTAAAAACAATCAAAATAAAGGGACTAACAATATAATTATAAAAACAAGCATTAAACTAAAATACAAAACAAAATCTAATATCAAATTAAATTTCAAAAAGATCTGCTTCATGTTTACGCCCTGGAACTAAATTCCTAAAACTTCCATGAAACCACCGATCACAATAATGGCTACTCTCTTGAACGGAACCCTTGCCCTGTTTACGCCAATGGCAACACCATACTCGCAGATCTCTCAAAAACTCTCGAGGCGTGGGAGCTGAAGTGTTGAAGAAGAAACGACGGACGCCTAGGTTTCAGGCGAAATAGCCGGAGAAGACAAAGTCGCCGACCAACTCATTTCCTCCTTGTCGTCCTTGTGCTTCGTCCATCACCGTCCCTCATCTGCTCCAAAACACAGAGACGAGAGTTGGTCCATAACACAGATCGGGTTCTTCAATGAACCATAACTCAGAAGCATCATCTTCCCTCATACCTCCCCACACCACCACCGTGCACGATGAAGATCTTTTGAGACCTATCGTTTATCTTATTGCAGTTTCGATAATCAAAACCAACCGAAGTCAAACGAGCAGATAGTTCTTTCGATCCAGATGACGACCCATGGTAAAACCCATTGCAGGAAGGTAGATCACTTCCCGAACCCGTATTCGTCCCATAACCGCCATTTCTATGCCACTTATCTCCAAAAATCTCATGGCTCCGTGGAGATGATAGAAACGATGGGTGTGTTTGAAACGAACGAGCAAAGGGGTTTGATTAAAATGGGAATGATCATGAATCTGGGAAGAGACTTCTAAATAAGTTTCTCGACGTTGAATTTCTTTACCATGAAATCGTAGATTACTCTTAGACTAATAAGCAGGTTGTTCTTGATTTTGATTTCAATTTTGATTTTGTTGATTGTTTGTTATAGATTTTAGAATTTGATAAACCCTAAACCTTAAATTCCCAAATCTAGTGAGATCTCATAATTGTATTTGGATGCAGTAATGGCATTAAATTGAAACTTCTATCAATCGATTTGATTTTTTTTTAGTGAATCTTTACATTATTTGTTTGATGTTTTCTTCATCTTGGTTAATATTCTTGATGTTATTATTTGGTTTAATAGTTATGTTCTTGGAATAAATTTGTACGTTATTTGAGTTTTGACTTTATATTCAAAGTTTTCTTGATGCTTTTGGGTTTTGATCTATGTTCTTATCACAGTTATCTTTATACTTGTTCATCTAGGTTGGTGTTAACTCGTTGCATGAACAAGAGGGAAGAATGAAGAAGAAGAAGAAGAAGAAGAAGAAGAAGAAGAAGAAGAAGAAGAAATTTAGAAATTGGTCCCTAAGTTTTTATGATTTTACACAATAAAAAGAAGAAACAAGAAAGAGTACAAAAAGAGGACAAAAACATGGTTGGACGAAAATACCCCTAACACTAACGGACCAAATAGACGGTGTTTGTGTCAAGAGACCTCTTTCAAAGAAAAATCCATACCATGAGGATGAAAACTTGAATTATGAAACCATAGGCCCCTCTTTCAAAGAGATCACTAAACCTCACGGACCAAAGTTAGAGTTTACTCTTTTCAAAATAAAAAGAATAAAAAATAAAATAGAGTGACCCAATTTTCTTAATTATTGTTTGTGATGATCACTACTCATGACCAGCACCTTAAGGACCACCACCACCAACCACCGTCACAACTCACAAATTAAACACTATATTATAACCAAGACAAGTTCTAGGTTCGATCCTGGATCACTCACTGAGGGACCCAAAAAAATGTCCCTCACATTGGTGTACTTGAAGGTGGGTTCCATGTGAGTCAGTTATGATGTGTTCTCGAATTTTGGAAAGAAAGAAAAGAAAAGAAAGTGAAGGAAAAGAAAAGACAAAAAGGGAAGGAAAAAAAAGAAGTATTTTTATTTGTATTCTTGATGTTGAAGGGAAAGAAAGGAAAGAAAGGAAAGAGAAAGAAGAAAATAATTTTTCATGTTCTTGAGTATGAAAGAAATGAAAGGAAAGATATCACTTTTACAAATTTGCCCTTATTTATTTTATTTTGGAATGTAATTGATATGTATATGTGTAATTTTATAAATATATATATATATATATATATATTAATTCTTTTCTTTTCTTCCCTTTCCTCCCACATTTGGGAGAAAAGTTTTGAGAGGAAAATCAACATTATTTTCCTCCTCTTTACTTTCCTTTCCCTCATTTAAAAAACTCGAGAACACAACATTGTTTATTTCCCTCCTACTTTTCTTCCCTTTCCCTTCATTTCCTTCGTAAAGAAAAAACTCGAGAACACAGCGTTAGGGTTGTCGGTGATCAACTTTTGCCCAAATATTTGATTGATAGAAAATATATTTCTCTCAAAAACATATGAACATAAAATGTTATTCAAAAAAATTGTGATACAATACCCATTTAAATCAAAACCATAAATAAAGCCTAGATAAAACAATAAAACCTAAATCGACCCCTAAATTCAAACCCTAAAACTCTAAATTTATGGTCCTTCATGAGAAAGACCACCATCGTCTGTATCGTCCTCTTCGGTCATCTCAGTGAGCTCACGGTATGTAAATGGTTGACTAACCTTGGTCGTTGATCCCACGACCTCAACCAACATGGTGACCTTGTTTTCGTCTCAATCGGAAGAATATAAGACCTGGAGAAGTTGAGTTTTATTGACGAGGTTATATTCTATCATCATCAAGGCCGACCCTAGCCCATGGCAATGATGACGGTGGCCATGGGCATCAAGGGCAATAGGACATCAAAAAGTTTTTTTTGAGGGAGGTAAATTTTTTTTTCTTGGGGCAACGAAACGCAAAACCTCCATAACGCAGAAAAATATTAATTTAGATTTAAATTTGAAGTGGCCAGAAATATATATTAATATTTTTTAATAATGTTAATTATTTTATTTCATAATTGTGATTTATCTATGTTACCGAAATGCCTTCAGCCACAACTTTTAATAAATAAAATCACTATTATTTGTGGTAGATGAAATATTTATGTACATCTGATTTTCACTTTACAAACCTTATTTCAAGTGACACCAAAATTCCTTTAATAATGTTGTTGTGTTGTCTATTACAAATTTCACTTTTGTGTGTGTTTCAAGGTTCAAAACATTACATGATCAAAGACAAATCAGAATGGCTTAATCAATACGCTTTTTTTCTGAATTAAAATTGCAAATGTTAACCATGATAAGTGATTAATATTTTTGGTTTAGAAAATGCACCAAGACATCGTTTTAGGTGAGATACTTTATGTTTAGCTATTCGCTTTGGTTTATGTCCTCCCGATCGTATCATTTTTGTTATATTTAATAAAAACCGACGTGGGAAATAACCGTGTAACTTGCGTAGGTTCCAAATCCCTTCAAATAGTTTTTTGTTACATATCAGGGGCATTTTTTGGCTTTCCGCTATAGGCATCCAAAACCTCAGGACCGGCCCTGATCATCATGTCTAGGATCATGCCGTTCATTAGAGATCAGAGTCCATGTTGTTGAAAAGCATATAGATCTGATCGTCAGCGGGCGGATAGCTCGAGCTGGGCGAGGAACCCATCAGTGTTCATAACGAGCCAGTTAGATATATATCCCAGAGTTGGTTTAGTTAGTCAATCACCATTAATATCTACATGGTGGTGGCCCCTAAATTGCTTGTCGTTCTTCAGCGATGGTGATGGGTGATGGAATTACAGAAGGGGTGGTTCAAGGTAGCAAGATCATATAAAAGAAAGCGAGTCATGTTTTAGGGTAAGGGTTAAAAGGGAGGTTAGGGTTAGGGTTTTAATTTGGGAAAAAACTAATAACACTAAATTAACCTCATTTGAGAGACACATGCCTCCACTTAATAAAACTTTTTAACGGAGTTGGCATCAAGGACCCATTCCGGGACCATGCTAACCACCAATGTAAATAATGTGTTTGAGGGGCCCAATTGATGATTCCACCAAAGCACAAGGACCAAATACGTAATTTACTCTTTAAAATATAATTAAAATTGAAATTAACAATATTATGTTCTTTTTTATTTTATACTCATATTATTAGGGCTGTAAACGAACCGAACGAACCCGAACGGAGGCTTGTTCATATTCGTTCGTTTAACTTAACCGAACAAACGAACGAAAATTTTTGTGTTCATGTTCGTTCATTAAGAAAATATGTTCGTTCGTGTTCGTTTATGTTCGTTCATTAAGAGTTAAACGAACGAACATAAATGAACATAAACGAACGTAAACAAACGAACATAAATGAACATATACGAACGTAAACGAACGAACATAAATGAACATAAACGAACACAAATGAATAAAAAACAACCACCATTACTCATCATTTCGTTCGTAAAAAGTAACATAACAAAATAAAATAAAAACGGATAAACTTAGGAGGTATAAAAAAGGAATTTTAAAAAATTAATTTAATTAATGCTTTGACACATTAATGTCATAATATATATATAAATATGTTTATATATATAAACAAATATAAACGAACATAAACGAACGTAAACGAACATAAATGAACGAACGTAAACGAATATAAATGAACGAACATTAACGAACATAAATAAACGAACGTTCACGAACGTAAACGAACGAACGAGACCATTGTTCATGTTCGTTCATTTAACTAAACGAACAAAAAATGTGTTCATGTTCGTTCATTTATTAAATAAACGAACATAAACGAATTTTCCGCCGAACAGTTCACGAACGGTTCGCTGAACGTTCGGTTCGTTTACAGCACTACATATTATTATATTTTTCATCTGTTTTAATCATTTTGAAATTCGTATTGTGCAATTCATAAGAAGTTGTATCATAAATGAGAACCAATAACTTTTCCACATGTGAAGTTATATTTGTAAATGGACAAAATGATGAGGTTTCATATGTGAAGCTTCATATGGATTGAAAAAAAAAATGGTTAAAATGGATGAAAAACTAGAGCACAATGAATATTTCAAATCAAAAAGTAAAAAATGTTTATGTTTTGGTGTGATTTGCATGACTTCAATTTTGATTGTATTTACTGTATGTTAGACGAGAAAACAAACTATTTTTAATTCTTAAAATAAAGTTTTGTGAAACTATAATTTTCCAAATTATATATATATATATATATATATATATATATATATATATGGATGGAGACGAGTCTAACCGTTTTTGAGTTAATCTGGACCGTTTAAAATCATCAAACTTTTAATCCAGACCGTTCAAATTCATTTGATGCACGGTTACTCTTACCCTCCCCTAAATTATCTCGTCTTCTCCCCACTCCCCTCTGATTTCTCTCCCCCTCACTAGGAAACGAGTCGACTCCTCCCTTTAATCATCTCCAGACTGTTGTTTTGAAAGCCTGGCTCTCCGGTCCATGATTCCTCCCCACGATTTCCTTCAATCGCTCATATCTCCTCTCAAAGATAAATCTCCAAGATGAAGTCTCTGCAAAGCTCTGATCGAAGGTAACCTCATCTCCCTCGCAGAATTATCAGGTATTAACACAAAACAACTCGTGATCCTGCTCTTCTGATCCATTTCTCAATTCCTCGATTTCATTATTTAGTTGCCAGAAATATGTATATGTTTGTATGTATATTGTTTCAGATTATCTCATCGATCAATATACATCTGAAAACCCTAACTTATATTTTGACTTTGTTGTTATGATCGTGTTTGTTGTTAGATTTTGACTTTGTTGTTTCAGATTATCTCATTGTCATTTCTTCACTCCACGATAGATCAATCAGTTGTGTTAATCCCAATGGTACCTAGGGTGATTACAATTGTGTCTACGTGTATATTTGTATTTGATGAAAGATTTCTGGTTTAATGATGATGATTATGGAGTTTTATTTCTACCTTTCTAGGTTTGAATTTAATCAAGTTGTTTCTTTCAATTAGGGTTTCTACTAAAAACTAAAAAGTTTTGTTTTTTTATGGTTTGATTTGAGTTTGTTGTATTTG
Source organism: Arctium minus (assembly GCA_954870635.1). Classification (NCBI taxonomy): domain Eukaryota; kingdom Viridiplantae; phylum Streptophyta; class Magnoliopsida; order Asterales; family Asteraceae; genus Arctium; species Arctium minus. The sequence goes on from OX941085.1 coordinate 63,109,329, forward strand.
ATCTGTTTTTGGAAATTCTGTGGTTTTTCAGTCTCTAATGAGCAGGTTTAAGGTGCAAGGTTTCTGTAACACCCTAAAAATAGGGATAACAAAAATCCGAAAAACGGACATGCGGTATTTAAAATTGCCAAAGCAAGAGCCTCCCAAAAATGGGGAAAATACACAAACCTGTTTAAATACAATCGTAATTAAACGGATAATAAATAACAACTAACTAATCTAATTTCTATAACCAGAAAAGAGATTACAATCAAGGGTGTCATTTATAGACCCAAATGATTCTCTACCAATAGTAAGTCCAAAAGCGATATTCCCAAATATCTCACCCAAGCACTACGCCAGCTTAGGACCGATGCCGCTAAAACCTGAGATACACATCGACACCAAACAAGTGTTAGGCCAAAAAGCCTAGTGAGTTGAACAATAGTAAGCATGCATGAACAGTCACATTTCTTATCAGCAGTTAACCATAGTTCAACAAATGTGGAGTCAATAGGGGAGACCCATAGCACCAATCAAGTCTCACCCAAGAGTCGATATACCTTGATGCCCTTAACAAGGAACACCCCAAACGCCCGGCACACCCGAAGACTATCGCTAAGAAAATTCCCCGAATGGCGGAGGTCTAGGCACATACCATCACAGTGGCGCCCAAGACTATATCCTCCTAGTGTACTGACTTGGTTCGTCCACATAACATTTATAAGGGGTCCTTTAGGTATATTTCAACCCACATAATTCAATACCAACTACGGGTATAATATTACCACCTTATCCTCGTGATGTCTAACAAAAGACCCAATGTAAATCATGCTCATCATGCATATAAACATATCACCAAAATGGTGTTCCAACTAGAATCATCATAATACCCATATATGCATACATTTAACATATCCAGGTACCCACATTATGTATCTATGAGACAAATCCCAAATAATGATACATATAACAATAATCATGGCAAATCACCCTTATATATACATCCTCCAACTATTTTCATGAAGAAATCCCCAAACATTTGAACATATAATACATAAAGTAACAAATAGGAGATTATGATGTGTATCTAGTTTTAACAAAGGTTTAGTAAACTCACCTTGCTAGATTTAGACTAAATCTAGATTTTACCCACTTAGAGCTTTCCTTGAAGAAACTTGGTTCTTCAAACCAAATCTTCCAAAACCTAGATCCACAAGGTTCCAACCATAAATATATATAATCAACCACAAAGAATCGTTTCCCAAACCATGTACATGGATACCTCAACTAATATCGAAACCCTAACTTCCATAACCGAAGAGAATAGAAGATTACCTTAACCCAAGATTGAATTCACCAACCAAAATACTTCTAGTTCACCAAAATGATTACAAACCTTCAATCTATGAAAGGGAGAACAAAGGGTGGATGAAACCCTAGAAAACTTTGGGGAAGAAGATGAATAGGGAGAGATGAGAAGCTTACCACCACAAAACTCTCTAGAATACTTCAATAAACTTCCAATCTCTTGCTTGATCCTTTAAGAGCTCTCAAAAACGAAACCTTAGCAAGTTGAATCACCAAAATCGGAGTTCTGGATCAAAAGATATGAAGAAATGAAGTTTAGGGCTGAAAATCGCGATTTTAATCGTCCAGGCGCTGGTCGCGAGAGTGACGGCGAAAGTGACAAGTGTAACTCTCGCGGGGCACTTTCGCCGAGATTGTACCGCGAGCAGAAAACTTCCCCGATCACTTTTTTTGCCCATAACTTCTTCGTTATAGCTCCGTTTTCGCTCCGGAAAGAACCGTTGACTCGTAATTGAATCCTTCATCCATCTAGACTATAAAATCAAGGATTCAAGCCCAAAATAAAATACCTTATTTTTCCTTAATATATGGGTTTCTGTATTAACTTGAAGTGATACCTTCCGAAAATCGGGGTGTTACAATTTCCCCACAATTTTGGTGTTTGTTGCAGACAAACATAGTCCAATCACTTATGAAGGAGCAAGAAGTGCCTCAGTAATTGAATCATTTGCACTGAAACAGTGAGTTGCTCAAATGTTCTGTTAAATTTCACATTTTTCCTCTTCGTCCCTTAAAATCATTGAATTATAATTGACAGCAGTATAAGTGTGACACCTTTTTCGTAATATTCACATTCTAGCCAAGATGTAATTATCAATCTGCTATTCAAACTGAAACAACTACTTATCTCACAGTAAATTTTGATTATTGTACTGATACAAGTGTTTTACTAAACTGATTAAATTGTAAGATCTTTTATGCTAAAATGTTAAAAGAATGTTTAGTCAACATGTCATCTCTAAAGATCTTATATCATTATTGATTTTGTGTTTCAGTTACATAATAGGTATCAATTTGCTTCATACATGTCACCTTCCCCTTTTAATCTCTACCCACATCACCCCCATTAAGAGCAAAATTTTAGAGAAAATGAAGTCATTGGCATTAATGTATAGTAGAAGGGGTGTTGTAGAGGGTGTATAAACACATTCAAGAAACCAAATATTTTGTCTATTGGACTCATTACTGTTCCAATTTTTCTGTTTCTTCTGAACCAAATTAAAGTCACATTTTTCGGTCTTTTTGAAGATTAAATGGGTTACTTGTAGTAAAATTGACTATCTCATTAATGGTCAAGCCAGATTCCCCATATGCCACATGATCTCCCATTATGAACTCAAAGATTCAAAGTTTAAAAGGAAACAAAATTATAACCATACAATATTCTTGAACGTTGATCTTATGGATTTGAATACATAAGTTTTAATTTGAAGCAACAGTAAGAAATTTGAAGTAAATAAATGAAATTTAAATTATTAAATTTCTAAAATGGACTCAATGAAGAACAAAGAAAAAACAAAGCAGATGAGATTCTTTTTACAACTCTGTTGGCTTAAAACTTCAAAATAATTTATTAAAAATTTCAAGATTAGGAACTTTTTTACTACCTCCATCAGAAGATAAAGTTCATTTATTGCTTATAAGTAAGATGAATGAATTTTAACCATAAATGCAATTCAAAGATCTCTCAAATACAACGAAAATCTTAAGTAAAAGTTCTAATATGTAATGAGGGAACAATGGTAGTGAGTCGGCCCAGTAAAGATCCTTCATTATCCCTTCTCAAAATTTAAAAATCAAAATGGAAAGAAACACACCAATAGGAGTCAAATCCATGTCATACTATCAAGGACGATGTAGTTTGCCAATTAAACCGGATAAACATCTCTGTTGTAGTTTACATATATTATAGTTGCATAGATTTATAAGGGAAATTGGGTGGGGAGGATTTGGAGGTATGGTCTTCCTTAAATATTATCTACTTCCCTGAAGTTTTTGTGTTGATGTTTTATTCTTTGGTTCTACAAACAGGTTCAGGAAAAACCTTGGCGTACCTGTTATTGTTATTGATATTTTTAGTAATAAACACACAAAGATCAGCGGTACAAGCATTGATTGTGGTACCAACTAGGGAGCTGGGCATGCAAGTAAGATTATTTGGTGGTGATTCCGTTCACTGAAGCATGCCATATGGAAATGAATAATATTATCCTGATATTTCCTTTTCCTGTTATCGAAGGTTGCAAAAGTTGCTCGTATGCTGGCTGCAAAGAACCAGTTTCTGAAGATAAGTCGTGCACGGTTATGGCGCTTCTGGACGGAGGAGCTTTAAGAAGACAGGAGAGTTGGTTAAAGGTATAGATTTTTATATTGCACATGTGAATCATACCGTCAGTGACTGCAGAAAACTTGAAACTGGAGGTCAGATTTTAAGGTGGTAGTATCGGTTATTTTCTTGTAGGTATTCTAAATAAAATAACCTTGAGTTTTCAAAGATGGAAATCAACATCTTGGATTGATATGAATCAATTCTACCGATTGTAGGTCTTGCAAAATTTGTTCTTGTGTATTTCAGTGACAAGTTTTGAGGATCCTTTTATCATCTAGGATGTGTTTACGTTAACACATTTTTAAGTGAATTTATTATACATTTATTATTTGCTTTAGATGGGTCACTTAAGTCTTTATCCCTCCCTCCCTTTCCTCTCTTCTATTCTGATGATCCTATCTCTCTCTCCTCCATCTGAATTTACTTTCAACATATACTTCATATTTCATTTTCTCCAATAAGCTTGGGAATTGGGATTAAGGGTTAGTTGTGTTAGCGCACAAATCTATTGGATTCAAGATCATCCAATCTGAAGATCGCAATCTGAAGCTAAAGCCGGAAAGTCGACTCTTAATATAAGTCTAATGTCGTTTGTAATAAAATGTCAAAGTATTGTTTTTAGTGTTTTATATTAGTTCCTAAATATCTAGATATTATATTAATTTAGATATTTAGTTAGTTATTATATTATTTTAGTTAATATAATATCTTAGTTTAGATATTATGTAATGTGTAGTGTGTCAAGCAAGTTGTAAGAAATCAGATCACATAACACACACACACACACTTTACTGTTCATCAGAGAGAAAGTCGAGAGCTTCAAGAACAAACATCAATCTTGTAATCTTTGTTATTAATCAAACAGGTTGGTTAATCTTTTATGTGTTTGTGTCGATAAGAACTTGATAATATTGTGGACCGACAATTGGTATCAGAGCCTGAAAACAGATTCAAATCAAGTTTTTAAAGAACGACTCTGTGTTCTTCATTTCAAAATCATTTTCGTGATTGAGAGTGTTTTAGGAGTTGAAATCGATCAGGTTGTGATTGATTTGTGGTCTAGATTGATTTCAGTATAGAACTTCTATCGATTCAAATTTTGGGATTTTGTTGCAAAACAGTTCACGTCTTTATCTCACTGTTCCATCGATCAAAATCATCAAAAAGTGTTTGTTTGAGAAATCAAAGGCTTGTAATCTGTTCTAGAAGTGCTAGTGGTCGATTTGTCAAAGTTGGGACTGCTAATTCGAAGTCTAGATAGGTTTATTGTGGATTTTAGTGGTGTTTTCGAAGCTGCAGGGACGAACTCGCGCAAAGTTCAAATTTGCGCCAGTTCATAGTCAGTTTTGCGCCATAAACGTCTTGTGCAAAACTTGACTTTTGCGCCATCAACGTCTCGCGCAAAAGTTCTTTCACGCGACCAACTGCTCACGCAAACTTTGTTTTGCGCCAACCATTACTCGCGCAAACCTCAATTCGCGTGACCTTCGACTAGCGCAAACCTCAGCTTGCGCCACCTTTGTCTCGCGCAAATATTTCGCGCAAATCTCAGATCTCAAGCGGTCACTTTTGCGCCAACACCTCATAGCGCAAAATTCTGTTTCGCGCCACCTTCACTTCACGCAAAACACTTTTGCGCCAACATCTTCTAGCGTAAAGTGTTACTTCGCGCCACCTACACCTCGCGCAAAACTCTTTTGCGCCAGCCACCTATAGCGCAAAGTTTGCCTTCTGCGCCAGCACCAGCCTTAGTCTTTTTCTATCAGAATGACTTCAAAAGAAGCTTTAGCAATCGGAACTGACACAAAGCCACCAGTACTCTTTAGGGGAGAGTATGAGCAGTGGAAAGATCGGCTCATGGACTTCATTGAAAGACATGATTTGGGTGTTTTAATCAGGAAATCCTTAGAAGAAGGAGTTATGGCACCTGTTTGGAGGACTCCTCCAGAGGGAACTGATGAGCAACCATATCAACTTAAGTTTGAAGATCTAGATGGTGAAGACCTAAGAAGAGCAAAAACTGATAGATTAGCAAAGTCTTATATTCTTCAAGGCATTCCAAATGAAATAGATGTGAAGATAGACAGCTATAAAGCCTCTGGCAAACAGATGTGGGATCAGCTAGAGAAAATGATGTTAGGTTCAAAGGTTGGGATCCAGCTCAAGATATCCAACTGCCTAAACAACTATGAAAACAACTATGAAGAATTCAAAGGTAGAGTTGGAGAATCTCTAGAAGAAAATTACGATAGATTTGTGACCTTGTTGAACGAGTTAAGCAAGAACAAGGTCAATAAATCACAGATAGAGTTGAATGTCAAATTCCTGAGCATCCTCCAGCCTGAATGGAAAAGATTTACAAGGCAAATGAAGCAAATCAAAGATCTGAACGATATTCCACTTCACGAGGTGTATGAAACCCTCAAGCAGAATGAGGAAGAGGTGGATGAGATCATGGATGATAAGAGACGGTCTGAGAAGACAATTGATGATTCAGTTGCTCTTGTTGTGAAGCAGAAGAAGAAGATGATGATGATTGTGTCTGAATCAGATGATGTTGAAGCGAACTCTGACTCTGACGACTGTGAACAACTAAAGCAGGCTATGCTTATGTTGACTAAGGCTTTTCAAAAGAAGTTTTACAAAAATCCGAGCTCAAACAGTCAGAGGTATACATCTGGTCCGAGCAACTATATTCACAAGGAGAGATTTGAAGGAAAGAAAATAGAGGAGAGGAAGCCAGAAGAGAGAAGGTATAAAGCAGAAGAGATCAAACATCTAGAACCTCCAACGTGCTACAACTGTGGTAGACATGGACATTTTGCAAAAGACTGCCGAAGACCTAAAGTCCGGAACTCTGACTACTACAAAAACAAAATGCTGCTTGCCAAGCAACAGGAAGCTGGAAAAGCATTGATGGCAAAAGATGAGTTTTGGCTCGATCAATCAGACGAAGAAGATGACAAAGACGAGAAGGACGAGACGGCGCATCTATGCTTCATGGGCAAGATGGAAAAAGAAGCTGAAGCAGATTCCGATGAAGATGATAACGAAGAGGTATGTGATTTAGATATGTCAGATTTCTTAAATCAAATGCATGCCATGATGTTAAAACTCCAAGAATTAGAGTCGAAACTTAAGTGTGAAAAAGGTGTTAATCATGATCAAAACCAGTCAATACAGAAACTTAGCAATGACCTTGTTGAGAAGAAAGTATTGGTTGAGACTTTACATAAAGACATTGACACCAGCACAAAAGAAAAGACCATAATTCTTAAACAGATTGCAGAAACTAATTCTAAATTGAGAAAGAGTGAGTTTGATTTCAAAGATCTTACGAAATTGCATTCTTCAACTTCCAAAGAAAACGAATCTTTACTTGCAAAATTAAAAGCTTTGGAAGAGAAGTTATACACATTGGGTTAAACTGAACAAACCATTCATCTGAACAAACCCAAAGAGGAAATAGAGAAATGGGGACTCGGATATGAGAATCCACACTACCTTAAAAAGGGTATATCTGAAGTGCCAGCACTTTATGATATTACTTATATGAAACTTTCTCACCGATTCCCTAATCTTAAAGTTTTCTGTACTGGACTGTCTAAAGAGGATGAAGCCAAGGAAATTGAAAAACGAAAGAAATCATCTAAAGTTCACCTTCCATTTTATTATGCGAAGCTGAATAATAGTTATAATGATGATCCAAAATATCAAAAGAAATCTCTTTCAAATGACTTCTTTCAGAGTTATTCTATAAAAGAAATGGAGGCGAAGCCTATTAAAGGTAAAATTTACGTCCCTCCTCTCATGTTGGAAAGTAAAATTTCTGAACTTGAGACATCTTTAACAGATGAAAGACTTTTGATTGATATTGAACAAAAAAAAAATTTCAACTGTGCTTACATGTTCATATCTTTATGACTTTAAGCTTAGCTTCATGAGATGTAAGATCGCACGTAAAGGTATAATCCTTTATCTTAATCTCATATATGGTTGAAAGAAGGACAAATTTCAATCATAGAAAACATTGTTCTTAAATGTTCAAACCACTTCCTGAATCTCAAACCGATCTCATGAATTGGAAGTGTGTCTTTAAATGTTTTCAAGATATAATTTGTACTTTAACTGAGTTAGTTAAACCATTTTGAGCATCATATGCTTTCTAGGAAAACATCGGATTTCATTGTGCTAGGACTTAACACAACTTCTATGGAATCACGTTAACCAGTGATTTCTACCCAAGAGGTTAATCCATAGTGATTGAGTGTGAGAAATCAAAAAAAAATGAGTGTAGGTTATGTGATGAGCAATAATGCAAAAGAGATTTTGGTTAGCAGTGAGCTTAATGTTTAAAAGAAAGAGGGTGTGAGAATAGAGTTAAAAGAATATCAGAACTCTGCACCAACTTTTTCTGAGCCGGGTAGCCACATTTCTAATGTTTCACAATTCTTTGGTGAACATTATTGAAACAGACAACTAGCCCATGCCAACTCTTGATCAAACCTCACCAACTACTCATTTTCTACTCAAATAGAAAGTGTTTAACATTTTCAAAGGGGAAGCAACACATTTGCTATCTGATTTTCATTTGGAAAATCTGGATATTGAAAAGAAGGAAGTTTGCCCCACCTTCGCACTTCACTCATGCACATTGAGTCTGTGTTTAACTTACTGTTGTCTTAGTGGTTTACACAATTTTGAGCCTATAAGCAATCATCCGTGCTAAATTCTTTCTATCACATGCACGAACACACAAGGAATTTGTGTCTTTGTCATAACGTTCATAGAAATTACCTTTGTGATGTTTTGATGATTGAATGGAAGCCCTGGGGAAGTGAACATCACAAAGTTCCTTTCCAATGTGTATTCGTTACACACAGTGACTTAGTGTTACTGACAGACATTTTAACTGATTCATTTGTTGATTCAGGTGTTACACGACTATTTTGTCTGGATTTGCAAAGATCTGGATGAATATCTTTTGAATTGACGGATCAGAGGCTCCGAATGAAAGACATTTCTTACTCAGAGTTTTGATGAAATCGTTTCTCTATTCATCAAAAAGGGGGAGAACCTAAAGCTTGAAGAAATGTCCATTACATTACAAGATTGGAAAAGAGAAGAGCTAACCAAGAAATGCGAGAGATCAAAGTATTCTGAATACATGCTGATTTTAGAGAAATATTCTCTGAAGATACTTTGCTAAAGCATTCTGAGCTAAAACCTGGAGTTTGTTACTTGTTGAAGACTAAGAGGGAGATTGCATCTTCTGAGCTAAAAAAGAAGATTGAATTGCTAAATTCTTTTTAGTAATGATCTTGATCCAAAGGGGGAGATTGTTAGGGCACAGATCTATTGGATTCAAGATCATCCAATCTGAAGATCGCAATCTGAAGCTAAAGCCAAAAAGTCGACTCTTAATATAAGTCTAATGTCGTTTGTAATAAAATGTCAAAGTATTGTTTTTAATGTTTTATATTAGTTCCTAAATATCTAGATATTATATTAATTTAGATATTTAGTTAGTTATTATATTATATTAGTTTAGTTAATATAATATCTTAGTTTAGATATTATGTAATGTGTAGTGTGTCAAGCAAGTTGTAAGAAATCAGATCACATAACACACACTCACACACACTTTACTGTTCATCAGAGAGAAAGTCGAGAGCTTCAAGAACAAACATCAATCCTGTAATCTTTGTTATTAATCAAACAGGTTGGTTAATCTTTTATGTGTTTGTGTCGATAAGAACTTGATAATATTGTGGACCGACAAGTTGGGTGGAGCAAAGTATTATGCAACTCCATCTAGAAAGATTATTGGTAAGATAGAATTGACGTACTACGACAAAGAGATTTTACAATGATACTATTTCATTGCAGTCTGAACCCCCTACAATAATTGTTGCGACTCATCATTCTTTCTGGAGGATCAAAACTTCCTTTCTTCTACCTTCTCCTCTTAATATAATAGGTTGGTATGTCTTATTAACACCCTTTTGTTTTTTTAGTGTTTTCAAATATGAGTTCGGTTACGGTGAGAATGAAAGTTATGATGAAAATGGTAAGAAATAATCTTTACTTTTGGATCAATTCTCGTATCAAGCCATGGGGTGGGGTTCAGATTAAAAGTGTGGATCCAAATCCCTTCTTAGCGTTTCACTTTTTAACTCTTATTCTCACGCGATTCTTTGTCTTTCAAACACTCTACTATTTACATCTACAAAAACATCAAATTAGTGATGAATTACTCAATCCAAGCACCTGTTTTGTTTACAAAATTTACATTTTGTGTTTTAATAGCAGGAATGTATGACAATACCAAAGATGGTGAATGGTTTTGGGCAATTCTGTCAAGTGGTAAAAGGGTTGATTCAAGAAGCTTTTTGGTATGATATATATGTATATATATATATATGTGTGTGTGTGTGTGTGTTTCCTGCTCTAATAGTTAATTGGTGTCTATTATTGTAATGATTTAATGAACGTTGAATATTTTCGTGGAGGATACTTTTGCCATAACATGCTATAAGCTTTTTAGATTAATTTGGATCCATTGATCGCATGAATTTGATAAAAAAAAAGTTTATTAGAAAATAGAATGACACTTGAGGGTTTACATCTGAAACTAGATTAAAATTATGTCGTGTAGCAGACCAACGGACGGGTATAACACTGTTGGAAAATGTTAGTAAAAATATGGTTTTTTTAGTAACTTTAGACACATTTAAATACATGTATATGTATTGTATATATATAGCTCTTAGTGGGTTTATGTTCTTCTATATGAAAGCTTCGAAACGATATATCATGTGTCCAAAACGGAATATGTGTGAATGAGATATCAATGCTCAAAGTTGAGTGTTTGGGATGAAATTAGCAAAAATCAAATGAGTGTGGAATATGTCCCACATAGGAAGGAGTAGTAAACAATTTTGTGGTTTATAACCATGAATGTGGGCGGGGCTTACAAGCTCCTTTGAATGGTTTTACTCCATCACCTACCTACATGCAGGGGGGTGTCAATTGAGATTTTCATAAGCTATAATCGGCGAACTTGTGCATGTCCACGACCTGCGGACACGAATGCCGCTCCGAAATCTTGTGCTCGCGTAGTGTGGTTTTTGCGAAATTTTTTGTTTTAATTCAGTGGCTTGCGCCGATGAACCCGCACGAAGCTCTGTCGCATTCCAAGAACACACCGATATACCGAAACCACATATCTCTCCGAAAGCTATTGTATACACAGATTCCCGGCGACTTTTCAGCCAAGTGGTTATCTCCGACAGTACTACTGCTTTGGCTGTTGTACCCTGGGAACAGACAACGAATCTGTTTAAGGGAATCGTGTTATACACGAGCCTCAGCTTCGTTTGAATCATCTTCGGTTTATTCGTTTATATTTATCATCAGTTGATTCCGTTAATTTCTTTATATTCGAATTATTATTAATCATTCGTTGATTTTGTAGTTTTTTTTTTGCATCCGTTGTAAAATTATATGTATTATTAAAATACATATAGATAAAATACCAACAAACACTAGTTACAATTATAGCTTTACATGTCCTTTTGATGCAATTTTGAAAGGTTAACCGATTAAATTGAATTGATGGTGTCGATTGTCGATGCCTTTTCACGTTCTCAACGTTCATATCCTTCTTATTTTCTCTACATTACATATCACAAAAATATGTAGACAAGTATGTACACACATATACCTTTATTGGAAATATATTGTTCAAAGTCTTTTCTTACACCACGATAAGAAACACATTTCAACAATTTATACTTAAAAATATCATGTGGTGTAACATGTGAAATGATGAAATTGTGAACAAAAAGAATTCCTCTTGGTCTTTAAGTTTACTATCAACCACTGTTTTCAAAAATCATGCAAAATTCTTCTACAGGTTGCGTATTATTATGTTAGGCCGTAGGGACGGACCCATAAATTTTTTTAAACGATGGCACCACATAATATAGACAAAAAAATTTACAAAAAACACGGTTTTATCGACGTGTCTTCATCTTTTTACCGACGTTAAACATTGTTTGATGTGTTTTTTTTTGCCTAATTCCACCATTTGGAGGAATTTTTAAAGTTTTTTGCTTAATTTCGACGAATTTTTAACCTTTTTATTGATTTCGAGGCATTTTTTTTGGTTGATGTCAAGAGTTTTATTCGGTTTTTTGGTTGATTTCAAAAGGCTTTTTTTTGTTGATTACAAGTTACGGTTGCATCTTCTTGAAGTTTTCAAAATAATACGATAGCACCTTCAAAAACGATACGTTTGCACCTTTCACGAACCTAAAAATCTTACCCTTCGTCGGAGAAAAGATACAGTGGCACGTGCCACCCATGCCACCATGGTAGCTCCGTCCATAGGGTCGTGCTAATTAATTGGTCGTTGGTCGTTGGTCGAATCACGTTGTCAAACTTTACAGCTTCATTCGTTTTCTCAGATAGAGATTTGTTTTAAAAACATCAAAACTTTAAATTATTTAATTAACTTATTTAATTAATTTTGTTTACACAACGAAATCAAATTAAATGGATGTAACAACATACGTTAACTTAACATGTCCGTTCCTGATATTTTATAGGCTCTGGACGATATGTAGAAAAGGGCTCTCGATAATTATGAAAAGAAAATCTTCGATATATTGTTTTCTTTATCATAAGAAATAAAATTGAATTCAAGAAATATTAATAATTCATATAAAATTGTTTTTCCGAGTATTCCTAGACGCAAAATAAATCAATAATTATTTCTAAATTAATATTATATGCCATATCAGTTTTGCATAACATTGTTAATTTATTTCACCGTCAAAAACATCCTTATAATGTTCATTTAATATATAAAATGACATAATTATGGGTGAAAATGTTGACTATTTGGTGTAATACTATGTAAATCAATATAAATAAGTTGTGTTTCCATCTCATCTTAGGTTAATGTTTTTCATTACCTTTTTAAAACTTTTAAGGTTGAAACAAACTTTTTTGGAACCATCAATATTCGAATCAAATCCCATGTTGGTTATAGCTTAAAATTTTATTACTGTTCTAGAGAAAGGAGAGTACTCAAGATTCGTGCACTCAATATCTATACATATAATAAATAAGTAAATAACATGTCACATGTTGTCTTCTGGTGAGCCGACTTCAGTATTTTTCCGCCTAAACATGTATCTGGACGCACTTTACATTATAAGTTCAATTAGCACACTCACATTCACTACTCCTTAAATTTCTCCTTAATTCAATTTTTTTAATTTATATGTTACATTTACTACTCTTATAATTAGGTATGTAGTTACTTTTAATCCCTTACTTTTTTATTTTTATTTTTATTTTAGACTCTTATTATATAAATAATGTATATGAACTAAAATGCATTAAAAAAATATTTTTTCTATTTTTTACAAATTATACCATTGTAATCGCTTCGTCAATACCTTCAAAATGAACTCAATATTGAATATTTTTGGATTTAATACAAAAAAATGTATCGTGATTAGTATGAGATTTGTTGAAATTAGTATGAGATTTGATACAAATAATCACTAAATTGTCAAGATTTTATTTTTGCAATTTCATATCAATTTTTATTTCAAAGTCAAATTCCTTCAACGAATTACAATTCTATCAAATTTCATTTTGTCAACGAATTAACACCCTTAGAATTATCATGAGAGATTTAATTACTTGAAAAAAAAAAGATATCACTTATCAACTGACTTTTGAATTATGAGTTCGAACATTTTTCAAAAATATAAATAAGCAAAACTTTTAGTATAGTTTATTTAATTATTTATACTTTTATAATCATATAATTTTCTCTATTTTTAGTTGAACTACATAATATCAGTTATCAACAGATAGTTAGGTAATGATATTTTCAAGGTCAAATTGTTATGCTTCCGTCAATTCACTTTAAATTAATCTTTCATAATAGTTGATTCGGTTATAATTATATAAAAAATTTGATTGATATTATTATAAAATATGAGTATACGATTAATATAAATATTTAAGGTGTCGTTTACCCAAAAGTTTACCCGATAAACGCTTACCAAGTCACATCATCTTACTGGACGAATATAAAAGGACCAAAAATCTTACCACGATTAGCGTTTACCGGGTAAATCCAAAAATTAAAAGGTTTCTTAAAGACACCATGGTAAATCCAGAAGACATGCCTGATATCCTTTGTCGGTTATTTAAGATGAAGCTTGATGCACTTATTAAAGAGTTGAAAGACAATGCATTATTCGGTAAAGTTCAGGCAGATATGTTATATTTATGATTAATAATTTTAACAAAAGGTTAATACTAATAGTTTATCTTTATTAATTTCAAAGTTCACTTTTTGTGTAGTTGTTTATATAGTGGAGTTTCGGAAGCGTGGATTGCCTCATAGTCATATATGTTTATTTATGCACTCTGATTTCAAGCTACCTACTGTTGAACAAATTGATCCGATTATTTCAGCTGAGATCCCAGACAAAGACGAAGATCCAGATTTGTACCACTTGTGAAGGAGTTTATGATCCATGGTCCTTGTGGTGAAGAAAACATTAACTGTCCCTGCATGATTGATAGAAAGTGTTCAAAAACTATCCAAAAAGGTTTTTTGAACACACTTCCATTGATGGTAATGGTTTTCCTCTATATCGCAGACGAAATGATGGACGTTTTGTTGAAAAGTTAGGTGTTAAATTAGATAACAGAAATGTTGTTGCTTATAACAAATATCTTTTGAAAAGATATCAGGCACACATTAATGTTGAGTGGTGCAATCAGACTTCTATAAAATATTTGTTCAAATATATCAACAAGGGTCCAGATAGAGCTACTGTTGCGGTTGTAGAAAGTTGTAATAAAGAAGATAATAATAATTCCGTTGATGAAATAAAGGAATATTATGACTGTAGATATATATATATATATATATATATATATATATATATATATCTGCATGTGAAGCTTCTTGGCATATATTTGGGTATGATGTTCATTACAGGACTCCTTCTGTTTTAAGGCTTCCTTTCCATCTTCCTAGACAACAACAAGTCATTTTTGGTGCTGAAGATAATATTGAAAATGTCATAAACAAAACTTATGTGGCGTCTTCAATGTTCTTAGCTTGGATGAAGTGTAATGAACTTTACGAAGAAGCACGAAAACTTACTTATGTTGAATTCCCTACAGAGTTTGTGTGGAAACTAGAAGAGCGACGTTGGGATCAAAGGAAAAAAGGCTTTTCAATTGGAAAAATTCATTCAGTTTCTCCTGCTCTTGGTGAAGCGTATTATTTAAGAATTCTTTTGAATAAATTCAAATGTCCTAAATCATTCGAAGACATTCATACACTAAATGGAGATACATTTCCTACTTTTAGAGATGCATGTTATGCTATTGGGCTTTTAGATGACGACAAGGAATATGTTGATGCCATTAAAGAAGCAAGTTTAACCAGTTCTGGTTTTTATCTACGGTCTTTATTTGCAACCATGCTAATTTCAAATAGTCTGTCTAGACCTGAATTTGTTTGGCAAAAAACATGGCAATACTTGGCAGATGGGATTTTTTACAATCAACGAATTGCACTAAAGTCTCCAAGTATGTTAATTATCTATTTAGGTATTTATACAGTTATTATTTAAATACAAACCAATTTATTATTTTATTATTTTTTAAACATTATTTCCTTTCTTAAATATTTTTTCAGTTATTATTTCTATGTTATGGTTGTTTAACATTTATATTTTATATGTTACAGGTTTATCCCTTAATGATGATCAAGTCAAAAACTCACCACTATGTTTACCCTGATGATGATTATGTTGAGTCTTCAAACAATTGTTTGATTACGGATGAGCTAGATTGCGACATAGCTAATCTACAAAACGAGTTTCGTCAACTTCTAGGTACTTTAACAAACGAGCAACGAGGTGTTTATGACGATATCATCACAGCTGTTCAAAATAACCAAGGGGGTGTGTTTTTTGTATATGGTTATGGCGGAACAGGTAAAACATTTCTATGGAAGACATTTTCTGCATCAATAAGATATAGAGGAGAAATTGTTTTAAACGTTGCTTCAAGTGGTATTGATTCTTTACTTCTTACAGGAGGTAGGACAACACACTCTCGCTTTCAAATTCCTCTAATTTTTAACGAAGATTCTCTTTGTTACATAAAGCCAGACAGTGATGTTGCCAAGTTAATAAAGAAGACTAGGTTGATTATATGGCATGAAGCACCAATGGTTCATCGACATGCATTTGAAGCATTGGATAGAAGTATGAACGATATTTTTGGTAGTCAAGGCATTACTGACTTAGAAATGCTTTTTGGTGGCAAAGTAGTTGTTTTTGGAGGAGATTTCAGACAAATTCTGCCGGTTATTCCCAACGCAAGTAGACAAGACATTGTTAATGTGTCGTTAAGTTCATTTTACATTTGGGAAAAATGCAAAGTCCTAAGGTTAACTAAAAACATGAGGTTAACTGTTGACAGTCAAGTTCTTATATCGAACAAACAAGGATTTTTGCAAACTGGCTTTTGGATTTAGGAGAAGGTAAGGTTGGTAGTGTGAATTTTGGTGAGGCAATTATCGATATACCTGATGATCTTCTCATTACCGATTCAACGGATCCTATATCTGCATTAATTGAGTTTGTCTATCCTTCTATTCTTGTAAATGTCAAGAATTCATCCTATTTTCAGGAAAGAGCAATACTTGCACTCAATCATGAAGTCGTTCAAGAAATAAATGATCGTTTGCTATCATTGTTTTCACGAGATGAAAAGGAGTACCTAAGTTCATATAGTCTGTGTGAATCAGAGCATCTTCATGAACAGTTTGATGAAACTTTGTACTCACCTGATGTCTAAAATGGTCTTAAATTATCGGGTTTGCCAAACCATAAAATAGTACTAAAAGTCGGTGTTCCAGTTATGTTACTAAGAAAATTTTGATCAGAAATATGGGTTATGTAATGGAACTAGACTACAGGTGTTATCTTTGGGAAATCGGGTTATAGAAGTAGATATCATATCTGGAAGCAATATTGGAAGCCGAACATTTATTCCAAGAATGTCTTTGACACCTACAGACAAAAGGATTCCGTTCAGGTTTCAAAGAAGGCAATTTCCAATTGATGTATGTTTTCCCATGACCATAAATAAAAGTCAGGGACAATCATTACTAAGGTTGGTTTGTTTCTGAGACAACCAGTCTTCACCCATGGTCAGTTGTATATTGCTTTATCTAAAGTAAAAAGTAGGCAATGTTTAAAAATATTAATTATAGATGATAAAGGTATAATTAACAATAGAACAAATAATGTTGTATATAAAGAAGTATTTGGTAATTTATGATACGTGGTTCTTATTTTATTAATATTTTAACTATGTATTTTTCCATAATTTCATTTACGTTTTATTATAAATTTTTAATATTTATTCATATTTTTTATTAATTTTTTGCAAAACATTATTTGTGAAAACTACCTAAAACAATGACATTTTGTAACCAGTTGCAAAAAAAAAAAAACCATGATAGGAAAAAAGCTTGGAAAAGTAGCATCGTACTTTCGATGATCATTCATATATGTAAGATAGGTTCTCTGGCATGATTTAATTTTTTAAATTACTTCGTGTAATACACGGGTTCGAACCTAGTTAGGTAATAAATAGTCAATAATGTTTGAAAAAAGAAGGGTTGGTAATTTTTTTCATTGTTCTAGAGATACAAGTTGAACCGTCTCATATGGTTAGTAATTTTTTTCAAAAGGTAGGAGCACACTATCGTAGTTAATAACACAAAATCTATTATATTATAATATTTATATAGAATTCATGTGGATATATGGAATAATTAAAAGAGTCGGTGGGAGATGAATGATGGATAATATATCAATATTTTCTATGTACATAGTTTAGACTTTGATACTAATAAAAAAACCTTAGAAAAACAATAGGCAATAATATGAAATGAAGGACTAGTTAGTTTTTTTTTTCATATATTTCTTTTCTAATGTAATTAATTAATGCATGTTTAGGCCCTTAATATAATACAAAATTCTTTAGGTCCCATTAGACTTTGGATTTCTAAGAGGACAAGTGAGAGATGAATGATGGAGAATATATCAATCCCATTAGACTTTGGATTTTTAACAGGACAAGTAGGAGATGAATGATGGAGCATATATTAAAAAAATTTAGGCAAGTAGTTTTAGACTTTGGTAGTAGATAAAAAATTTAGACAACCAATAAACAATACTATAAAATATACGACCAATTAACTTTTAACGTATTTTTTTTCCAATGTAATTAATTAATACATGTTTGGGCCTAATATAATACAAAATTCTTTAGGTCCTATTAGATACTAAAATAATTTGTCTCTTGTATTTATTATTTTCTTTTACTAGTACCATACACTAAAAAAATTTGGGCCCCTATTTTTTTTGGGCCTTGGGCGTACAACCAACCCGCCCTCCCTCAGGCACGGTCCTGTAACTTAAATATTTAATTTCATTTTTTAATATCAGACAGATCCCATGTTAATATATACAATCATTGTTCTAAAAAACTCGCTGTACAGTCGTCATGGTGGGCCATGGCACAAGACTTGTGTCTCACGCCACGTTAAACTCGTGGCACACCATGGCCTAATGTGCAGTTTTCGTAATGCGATATTTGATTTTTCTTTACGTTTTTAATGTCTCATTTGCTAGTTTTTAATACATAACCCAATTTAACTTGCTTATTACTATTGACTCATTGAGTAACAGTACAAAACATATGTTTTTATATATAATATTATATATGAATTAAAAATTTGACGTCATAAGTCACGTCTTGAAAAACGTTATGGTTTCGTCGTGATTCCTAAGACTTGAGACTTGGTCTCACCGCCACATCACACCTCGTGTCATTTAAAACCTTGAATACTGTTAAGTAAAACTTTTAAATTCAATATACAGACTTGATTTGATTTAAAAACACACTGTTAAAATTAAATCAGTTATTCGATATATGGTAATGCTTTAAGAGTTTATTTTCTTGTGGTATGATTTTATTTATTTATATTGACTAAAATATTTATTTAAAAATGATAAAAATGAAATATGTGGTTAAACGTGGGAGATTGAATATGGTGGGAATTTAGAGACAAAGAGACCAAATGTTTCCATAGAATAGAAAGTATTTGAAAAGTGAGGACGGTGGTCTACTTTCACTTGGTTTTGACTTCTTTTTATGGGGTCGGGTCGGGTCGGGTCGGGTAGAAAATTTATCAATCTATATGTCTTTTTAATCTTTCAGTAAACTCCACTACTGGACCCTATGGTTTGCAAACAAAAATTGGAAGTGGTACTAAGAGACTGGTTACCTAAACGTTTATTTGGTAAATACTTGTCGGTAAAGTTAACATATTTATTTACTTTATTGATTAAGATTGTAGTCTATCAATACGGTATATCGTATGCAACAATTTATCCGGTAATTAAGTTGTTTATCGGGTAAAAGTCGTTATCCTCACTTACCGAGTAAGACTCTCATTGTTTATCATTGCTCTTACCAGGTAAGATTCTTGTCTCTTACCATATTCATCCGGTAAACGTTTACTGGTAAAATGGCCCCTAAATGTCAAAAAATATAAATATAGTCATCGAGATATGCATTTTGTTTTTAAAATTACTAGTGTTTTTACCGCACATTGCGCGGTGATCGCAATCTACTTTAGAATGTAGTATTGACAATGATGAAATTGGATATTAAAAATAATATCATTTCAATTTAGCTGATAAAGATTGGTTTCAAAACTATTTGATTAAAATGATTACGGAACATGTTGGATATGCACATTCCAAGCAATACATCTTATTTGATATTTTCGTCGAAGAATGAGAGCAACATTTATCCTAGTCATATGAATCTCTTACTGATCCATAATATGTTCAATTAATTAACATATATTGTATATTGTCATATGCCTTGAAAAGTTAGATGTAACATTTGATATAAAGAGATTTTTTTTATAAATACGTGAACATATATACATAATAGCACGTTAGTACTTTGAAAGAATCACCTTTTAACATATTCGAAGGAGTGACCGCAAGTTGTTCGAATCAATATAGAATGACTTATATGTAATAATATATATGTACCGTGACGATGAGTTTTCATGTTTCAACATATTTCGGGATCTTCACGATGTGTTTAGATAGTACATTGTTTGTTTTTATTTTAAATGTGTCATATCTACAAAAATAAATGTAAAAACTCGACACAACACTAAATATTTTAACGATAAATAAACATTCACTACTTAAAATAATCTTTTAGCAAGAATTTTAGTGAAAAGTATTTATAATAAGTTTTTTTAATTGTCATAACTATCTCATTTATATACATTTAATTGTAATAGTCTCAATTGATTTATTTTATCATGTATACTAAAATGTATTAAATTTCTCATAAGTATTTCATTTATATACATTGATTCATAATAATTAAAAGAAGAATATAAAAGGTTTGATCAATTGATAAGATATATTGATTTATAATAGTTAAAATATATATATATATATATATATATATATATATATATATTAACCAATTAATAGGATATATTGATTTTAGAAAACAAAAAATGGATAAAATAGTAAAAAATATCATCAAACACCTCTAAAAAAATGATATGTTGATATTAATATATTGATTGTTATGTAAATAAAAAAAAGTTAAAAGGCAAATAAAAAAAATGTTCTTAATTATGTTGGTTGTAAAAAAAATATATCTACTTATATATATATATATATCTACTTATATATATATATATATATATATATATAATTTGATACTAATTTGATTTATAAAAAATAAAAAAAAACACAAAAATGAAAGGTTTAGTAATAAATATGTTGATTTTATATTAAAAATAAGAGTAAACTAAAAGAAAAGAAAAAAGAATAAAATGATTGAAAGCACGGACGGATCTAATGTGTGGAATACGGTGGCATATTATTTCTTCGACGAAAGGTAAAAAAATTTAAGTTCGTGAAAGGTGCAACCGTATCGTTTTGGAAGGTGCTACCGTATTATTTTGAAAACTTCAAAAAGGTGCAACCGTACCTCATAATCAACCAAAAAACCAAAAGAAACTATCGAAATCAACCAAAAAAACTGAAAAAATCTCTTGAAATCGATAAAAAAAAAACTTAAAAATCCCTTGAAATCAAGCAAACAACTTTAAAAATTCCTCGAAATTGTGGAATTAGGCTAAAAACACATCGGGTAATATTGAACGTCAGTGAAAAGATGAAAACAAGTCAATAAAAACCGTGTTTTTGGTAATTATTTTTTGTCTATATTATATGGTGTCACCGTATGAAAAAAAAATTTGGATTCGTCCCTGATTGAAAGTTTCTCTTTAAACCATGCATTAGTTTTTATTTATATATATATATATATATATATATATATATAATTATTGACGTTTTTCTTCAAAAATTACATAATAATCATTAAGAAATACAATGTATCACAATAAACGTATTTTAGCGTATTATAGATGTAAATTAATTTTAGAGTAAACTACGATTTTCGTCCTTGTGGTTTGTTGCTTATAACAATTTCCGTCTCTGACTCTAAAAATTGCTTTTTTGGTCCTTGTGGTTTGTAATTCTTTCCATTTTCGTCCCTAAAACTAATATTCTCAGGGACTAAAAGCGAAATGAGTTGCAAACCATAAGGACCAAAAAAACAATTTTTAAAAATTAGGGACGAAAATAGTTATAAACAACAAACCACAGGGACGAAAATAGTAGTTTACTCTTAATTTTATTTATATTTTTTCTATAAAGAGAATTTCAAACATGTTCTTATATTTTATCAAAGAATTAATTTTCCAATGTTATGTTATGTTTGTACACAAATGATTAGTCGCAAATATCTATACAATATCAAACATTATTATTGGAGAACTAAAAATTAATATCCTAAATTTACCTTATAATGCTTATATTGCAATCTTGTTATAAAACCAATAATAGATTGTACATAGAAATTTATCACTAACCGCGACATGAAAGTTATTTTACATAATATAATTTGTTTGCAAAAAATAAATAAAGAAACAATATATTATAACTACTTAATTTTAAGGAATATTACCTCAAACGTCAACTCCTAGAAGGATCTTTTACCCACATAAATTATTGCACAAAGTGAAAAAGAATGTGTGAACAAACTAAAAATCAGTGAATTGCGAGGAGTGACTATGAGACGCTCTGAAATTGGTTGTATTTAATCAACAATCACTCGTAAAGAAATTTCTCTCTCTTGGGAGTTATAACGAAAGAATTTCGATTTACCACCATTCCAATATTAGCTTATAGAAGGAAACAATGATTATATGAAAAAAAAAGAATATGGAAAGGAAAAAAGGAGAAGATGTAAGTAAAAAAAACCTAGATTTATGATGGAGTTTCGACCATGATTTTGATTTTTTGCCTCTCAATCGAATGCCTCTGTGATGCAGCTCTCTCTCCCCATGACTACCTCCTTCGCCGACTCTCAAATTCCAAACAGTGTAGAAGAATATGGATTTATGCTGGGGCTCTCCAATTACAAGGTAGAATAATATATCGATTTGCGATGGAGATTAGGGGTACTCAAATTTCCGACTAACCAGGCCAACCCAACCCAACCCAAAAAAGCACAAAAAAACTCAAACCGAGGTAACATGATACATAATCGATACAAATTTTGCTCAAACTGCATCTATTGGGTTGGAAACAGGTTGGGCCCAAAGTAACCCGACCAACCCGCCAACCTGACCAAAACTTGTACGTTTTATTTATTTATTTATGATTTTAGACTTTTAGCGGTTCTTTTTTCTATCAATTCTCAAGTCTTCCTATCTTAATCATAGTTTGGATTTGTCTACGAGACCATGTCGATTAAAATTGTACGCATCTAACCTTCAAGTCTTCAAAATATTCAACATCGATAGAATTAAGAGAACATCGATAGAATCAAGAGGCAAGAGATGCTCTTATTCTACTCTTCTCTTATTAGTCTTATTTTTATATTTACATTTTGATTTTAGTTTTTTAAACGAAATCACTTAGTTACATTGTCAAATGGTGTATTAAAGTTTCAACTCGACCAACCCAACCCAACCCGTACGGGTTGGTTTGGGTTGGGTTGGGTTGCACTTTTGATTGGGTTGGATTGAGATTTTTCAAACCGCAAACATTGGGTTAGGTTGTTCAAGTGCCTTCAACCCGGCTAACCCAACCCGCGAGCACCCCTAGTTGCATTTAATCAAATAAACTTATTGAAGAATAATTAATAATTAATTATTAGGGAGATGGAGAATAAGGGAAGAGGAAACCAAAAGGTTATTTGGACGTTATTCTAAATTGCAAGTATATAAAAATACCAAAAAAAACCTTGTGGATAATAAAACAAACATCTACATATAATGGTAGAAAAGTCTTTACAATATTAGACATTTTTAAAAAATCAAAAATCCAGAAAAAAGAAAAAGAAAAATATGAATCTTGATGTTAGAAGATGCCACCTAGGACTATTGGGTTTTGTTTTAATATATATACTAGTCTTCAACATCGCGCGTTGCGCGATAATCAAAAGACATGTCAAATAAGATATAAAAATGTTATGATGCTACATCAACCAAAACTTTATACTAAATTCTCATCGTACGTTTGTCAATACCTTTCTAATATATCAAGACATCTCTCCTCCTTTCATATATTCATCAATGTGGGTTAAACAAAACTCAACTACAATTCATTATTTGAGAACATACAAAATTCTCATTGTATCATGTCAATACTTTCTATCCAACATTTCTTTCATATTGATATTTATTGTATTTATATTTATATTCATGATTATATTGATGCGATTTAATGAACATTTTATACTTAATGAAATTAGAAGTGAAAGTTGTTATTTTTTAAATAAAATATTTTTTTATCACATGACTTCAAATTGTCATTTAATCCAAATGGCATGTGTCACATTTTTAGTCAACCGGCTGTTTTAATCTTCAAGGTATACCCCCTCATTTCATATACTAACTACATCTTTCGAATATTTGTATGATTTGATGATGTCATGTGAATCGCTAGAAATATGTGAAGTATATAGCTAACCCGATAAAAAATATTATAAAATAATGGTTGATGTATTTATGTTGTGCAAATAAAAATAATAAAGAAAAGAGTAAACTTCACTTTTGGTCCTTAACTTTTGTCAATTTTAACGGATATCATCCCTAAACTATTGAAACTCGGATTTGGTCCCTCACGTTTGTCATTTCACTTTGGTTTTGGTCCCTCCCTGTAACGACCGTTACTCCCCGTTAACTCTAGAATAAGTCTAAGTAGGGTGGGAAGGAAGAAATAAGAAAGTTTGGGGTCTTTTTGGAAATTTTAGCATAAAAGATCTAAAAACCCTAAAATATTCCTCATTTGGCTAATCCGTGGAGTTGTGCGACGCTAGGAAGAAAAGAGAAAGGAGAAGGATCTTCAAATTGAGGATCAATTCGTGAAGAAATTGTGCTAGAGATTGTGATCACATTTAGTGGAGACTTTTCTTCTTCAAGAGGTAACCTTAAATTATTGTTTAGATTAAGAAATCCCTATCCATTTTGGGAGGGTTGTCTGATTATCATTTCCTTTATGAGTTCTTGAGTTAAGAAATCTTGGTGGGGAAACTTTGTTTCAGTTCTGATTCAATGCGTATATGTATGTTTCGATTAAAATCTATTTTGGGAAATCCTTCGATGGTCGATTTTTATTGTGCTGTCGATTTTAGTGTGCGTGAGCGATTTGGGGTTTATTCCCCAAAATCCCAAAATCGCCGCCGCAATTTGACCGGGAGGACCAAGCCCCGGGTCCAACCGGGAATGTCTCACCGGGGTCGTCCGGTGCACCGAACACCTCAGTGTTTCGAGCTTTTTGCCGAGCAATCGAGGGTGTTCCAATCCAGGAGTGGTTTCCAAATTGTTAGTCGCGGGAGGTTCTAGACTGGGAACCCGTGGTTTTCTTATTAAGGTTTGGTCGATACCGAGCTCTAAATCCCAAGATTGTATCTTTTGTAGGAGCGCTAAGGGGTGAGTCTGTCAATGTGTTAAGTCCTCCATATCCAGGTGAGTTCCCTTATACTAAAATTCTTTGCGAACTGGAAATGGCATTTATGATATTGATTATTACGATCAACACTTTCCGTATAAATATAACTCTGCACTGTGTTGTACCAAATTTATTTTAATATTATGCATGTGTATTCTCTTATGGTTTTATCATGTAAAATTGGTATTGTCTTATTGGAGCCATGGCTTACCTTCAATCATCGGGGATGGTTGAACCGTGTATTGGAATTCGTTTCCTTACACACGCTAACGACATCGATTAGGGAGCCATATGGGGATCTACTGGGGCCCCCGAGAGTGCGAATAATCTGAGTTCACAGTGATCGATTCCGAATGAGAATTGCCGTAGTTTATGTGGTGATTGATTTCTCGTGAGGAGAACTTTATTTAATTGACTTTTTGTCTTTTTCTAAATGTCTGCTGTTGGGATCTCACTAGACCCTTTTGGTCTAACTATCGCTTTTTATTCTTTTTCTTAAAAACCATTTTCAGGAAAGGAAGTGGTTGGTGGTTCGTCTTGAGGTAAAGTGAAGTGTTGAGCTAGAGGGTCGAAGGGCGTTGCCTTAGTCGAGGTGTAGTTTATAACAACCCCAACCTCAAACAGCAAGGTAACAGTTAAATCTTAATAATAAAAATAAAATTCATGTCGAAGCGGCCCCAAGCGTACAATTTAAATTCAAGGTTTGCAAAGGCAACCTATACACAACTGAGATATTTAATAATAAGAACTAAGATGACAATATTCTATCTACTCCAACTACATCTTCTCTTTACCCTTATCAGTCCTTTCTAAATGACGCCTGCCTGAAAAGGTTTATAAATTTGAAAGAGCGAGGGTTAGACCGGAGGTCTAGTGAGTCCCCTCTAACAGATAAACAACAATATAACTTTCCAAAATTTAAATCAATAGATTTATAAACACATAAGGATAAATCACGCTACTGACCACACTACCGTCGAAGACGGTGTGTCTAACTCGCACTGCCTTAATTTTGGGACGCACCCCCAATGGCATAAACGAGCCACACTCCCCGGTACGAGTAGGCGGGCCACACTCCCCGTCTTAGGTCACAATCTCCACAAACAATGTATGCATACATTTAAATATCAACGATTCGTAACGCACTTAAATGATTCCATATTAATCATGTCATCGTAAATAAATCAACGTTTAAAAATTAAACTTCACATGATTTCGTTAACAAAAGGTTTAGTTCAGAAAAACTCACCTGGTGTCCTTAGCTTAATTCCTGCTTCTACTCTTATAGTTCAATCCAGAACCTATAAAGGGAACATTGGCCGGTGAACTCCCGATTCTTTCTATTTTTAACGAGTTTGACCTTAACACTATAATCCCAACGAAATCTATTCACTAAACGAGACTTAGCCCACCAAAACATCTACTTTTAATAAAATAAAATAAAGATAGGTCGGCTTTCCAAAAATCAAAGCCCAACATTTAAATTAAACAATGACTAAATATGGGCTTCGACCTGCATATAGAATTCGGGGACCGGGGCCATGATGGCCGCCCGGTGTGGGCAGCGACCGGAGTCTCACCGCCCGGTGACCGGTGCGAATTACGACCGGGGTCCAAATCCCCCCCCCCCCCCGGTGACCGATGTCATAACAAACCGCTGTCAACCGGTGTCCACCCCGAGGACCTCTATCGACCGATGTTAGAGATTGACCGGTGCTTAGGAAGCGACCGGAGCCCCAATGACCGGGGTCGTCCGACACCACAGTGCCCGGGGTCATTAGGTCCCCCAACCTGGGTCGATTCAAAGGCGATTAAACACAGAAACCCATTGCCTCAATTAATCGATAATGGAATCCAACTTCTCCATAACTCGATTACTACAATGAATATATATTCCAGTCTTAATCCCAACAACTCTAAACATCCAGATTATCAAACCCAAAACACCCAACCTCAGATTTTATAAAACAATCCAAAAACAAAACTACTATGATTAACATCTAGAAAGTAGAGATTTCTGATTACAAAAAGATTTACCTTGACGTGGATTCAAATCAAACTTGAAATTCTTGAAGAACCTCCTTCTTCTCGGTCTCTCTCTAAAATCGCCCAAATGCACCTTTCTAAAATCAACCATCAAAATGCTAAAACCCTTGCCCTTAGGGTTAAAATCCCTCTCTTCCAACATTTCACTCTAGACCCCTTGACTATGGCCTTTCTACTCCCTTACCCAAACTTTTAAATTCTTTACTTTTTAACCCGGTTATTACATAGTTGATAACCGGGTTGTGATAGAAGTACTTACCGTTTGATCAATGTTACCCTTTTATTTCCGTATTCGTGTATTGGGACCCATTTCAGGAGTCTAAATCTGTGATAACTTACATTATGTTATGTTGGTTTTTGGGTTGTTACAATTGGTATCAGAGTCATTGTTTAAGGGATTTAGGTGACCGGATGGGCCTAAACTTAAACTGTGGGGTAGAGGAGGAACACATCTGAGATGTAGGATGTCTTTAGAAAGATCACTCTAAGCGCATTGAATATAAGGTAGTGAAGATTGTCATGTAGGGTAAATTTACATTACACCTGGCCAGTGTAATTGCAAATTTACAAATACATGGACGAACTCGAGTTACCTTGCTATGTGTGGTTGTCTATAGAACGTTTGTTATATGCGGTTAGTGTAGTTTACGCCATAACCGGTAGAATAATATTGTTAGGTTAGTCAATGTAGGGGTGGTGGAAGGGAGTAAAATTCTAGACTTGCAGTGTTAGTTGTGGAAATGGGACACATGAGGTAGCCTGTGGTATAATTATTGACAACCCTAAGGAGGAGTATTACTTAGAGCGATAATAGACCAACCAAAGGTAGAACTTAATGAGTCCGAGGCGGGTGAATGACTGATTAAGAGTAAACCCTGAGTTTCTAGTGAGTCCCCATGTTGGGGGCGAATGTGCCGATCAGTTCGGACAATAATAGGTGACTGGTTAGGATTTGAAAGTTTTCAACTCCAGGTTGGGTGAAAGAAGGGAGCTTATAACTTTTCAATCAGCGATAGAGTGTTAAGGATGTCGGAGAGAAAATATCAGGATTGAACTGAATTATTGGAGGAATTGAATGAGAAGAAAATGTAATTGGTTTATCAACCTCTAGGGGTCAAAGATTGAAATCGTATGAATTGTAACTCAGTGCTCAAGGCAAGAACTTGGTGGGGTTAATCAAGTAGGTAGATTGTGGGACACCTGTACATTAAGTTGTTGTTAGGACGAGGAATCGACCGTTGTTCAAGCAGGGTACCACTGATGACTGTGTGAGAGCAACCGTTGTTCAAGCAGGGTACCACTTTATGCGGTGAATTTTCCAACGCTTTCAGCTACACGTCATGTATGCTTACTCGCAAAAGCTTCGAAAGCTCAAAGTTGGACATGGCATCGGCGCTTGTCTCATCAGAATTTCAAAGCTATTGATAAGCTAGTGAGACAAGGAATTGTCAAAGGTTTACTTGAGATGAAGTTTGAGAAAGATTCACTTTGTCCCGCATGTGAAATGGGGAAGATGAAAAAGAGTTCGTACAAAGCAAAGACTGAATCTTCCTGCTCAACACCTCTAGAACTAATTCATATGGATCTTTGTGGCCCTATGCGTACTCAGTCTATTAATGGCAAAAAGTATATTCTTGTGATGATAGATGAGTATTCAAGATACACTTGGTTAGAATTTCTGCGAAGCAAATCTGATGCACCAAATCTGATCATTGCCTTCATCAAGAAGATCCAAGTTCGACTTCAATTGCCAGTTAAAACATTGCGAAGTATTAACGGCACAGAGTTCAAAAACGATATTATTCAGAGTTATTTCACATCTGTTGGGATTTCTCACAATTTCTCTGTTGCCTACACCCCGCAACAAAATGGCGTGGTTGAAAGGAAAAATCGAACCTTGGTCGAAGCAGCACGAACAATGTTGGCATATTTTGGTCTACCAATGTATCTTTGGGTTGAAGTCGTTGCAACCGCTTGTTTTACTCAAAACCGGACGATTGTGGTTAAAAGATTTAATAAAACAGCGTATGAACTAATTAATAAGCGAAAACCGAACATTAAATTTTTGCGTGTATTTGGTTGCAGGTGCTATATATTGAATGACCGTGATAATCTTGGGAAGTTTGATAAGAAAGCTGACGAAGGCTACTTTGTGGGATATTCGCTCATATCAAAAGCCTATCATGTATACAACAGACTGACCAAGTGCAACATGGAAAGTATGAACGTGTCATTTGATGAAAATTCAACATTGACTTCTGAATAAAACAGTTCAGAACTCAAGCTTAAAGAAAAGGCTTATGTTCAAAACATAATAGAACCCGAATCTATACAGACTAAGCTTTCTAACTCATCAAATGTTATATCTAAGCTAGATTTATTTTTTTTGATGTTTTCATGGACATATGTGCAGACTTTGACAAATCTGGAGTGTCCGCATCAACTTCAGAGGTCCCAGTTATTACTAAAGACATATCTGGACCATCTGAACCAGTCACTACTACAACCTCAGGTACATCTACATCAAATGTTTCTGAAAATACTAATACTGATTCTACTTCTGCAGATACAAATTCTGGACGAGAAGTTCTGAGTACTTCCTCTGTCGCTCTAGAATTACCTGAGTCAGAAACACAAGTACAAGACGTTCCATCTGCATCAGAGGTTGTACCTGCTATTTTTGATGAATATGATGAGCAAAATACGCAAGAAACTGTTCAACCACTTCCGAGCACAACACGTTGGACAAAAGATCACCCCTACACAATATCATTGGTGACGTAAGTGGTGTCAAAACGTGTGTAACATCCGCAAAATTTTGCTTATACTCAAGTTTCCTTAGTTCCTCAGAGCCAAAAAAGGTCTCAGAAGCTTTACGTGATTCCGATTGGATTCTTGCAATGCAAGATGAGCTTCTACAATTTGAAAAGAATAAGGTATGGCGATTAATCCCACTACCGAAAGGTAAATACATGATAGGCACAAAGTGGGTTTTTAGGAACAAAAGGGATGAGGCTGGAGTAGTTGTAAGAAACAAAGATCGCCTGGTAGCAAAGGGTTACTGTCAACAGGAAGGCATAGACTACGATGAAACGTTTGCTCCTGTTGCCCGGATCGAAGCCATTATAATTTTCTTATCCTATGCAACCCATAAGAACTTTTCTGTCTATCAAATGGACGTAAAGTCAGCATTTCTTAATGGCATTCTTCATGAGGAAGTTTATATAGCTCAACCTGAAGGTTTCACTGATCCGAAACACCCTGACTATGTCTACGTTCTAGACAAAGCAGTCTAGAACTCGTACTTTAAAGAATAATGGTTTCTGATTACAACAGATCAGGACCCAATCCTCAATGCTAAAGGACAACATTTTCTAAACACATCATTTTAGGACTCGTTCTTCAATGATAAAGATGGAGCGTTTGACTTCTGAATTCACTTCAATCATAGTAATTCAGAACTTGGATTAATGATTAAGGATTATGCATATGTTAAGGGGAGCTTACTTGTTTTATATTTTTACTGATATATTTTCTGATTTTTCAAAAAGAGATTAAAAGATAATTTCATTGTTACATTTAGGAAGAGTTACTATTCTCACCGGAGAATATGTGACGATGGCTTCTGAATACTTCAGTTCAGAACCCGTATTCAAAAGTTTTTCTTCTAAAGGATGCTTAATAGATAACATCTTTTAATGAAGTTTTTACTTTGAGGGGGAGTTTATGAGAATTTCACTGTCATATCTTTTAGGTGGAGAAGATAAAAGTTACTTATACTTTAACTGTCATATTTTTCTGATGAATTGACCTTTTTACAGATATCGAGGGGGAGCAAATCTGAATTTTTTGTCAAGGATGCTTAAAAATATAATATTCATTTTAGGGGGAGTTGAGAATTTCTATGCTACAGGTATATATTTCCAAATTCTTAAACTCTATCACTTGTTAAAAGAAGAACACTTTCGCTTGTGAAAATTGTTTTCTTAAATGTTCAAACCACTTCGCGTTCTCAAAATGTTTTATGAATTTTGAAGTGTGATTTTAAATGTTTTTGGATACTTTCATAACTATCTGACTGTGTGTTTCCAAAAAGATCAATACTTGTGTATTATCTTGTCTATATACTGTCAAATATTCATACACACACCAGTTCAGTACATTATTTTTGACTTTGTTATTACCATGTCTCAAAAGATAAACCTTTCGATGGTAATACTCCCGGTTGTATTCAATGTTGCTTGAGATCAGACGTCGTTTCTTCATTAAATGTGCTTTCATTGTCAAAATTGTTTATATATTGTCATATAAACAACATTCGTTCTTTGATATCCCAAATATTTTTTCTTCATGATATTTGATCTGATTAAATTATTGTCAGATTCTCAAAACCATGAAATTGAATGATCTTAAATGTTCAAAGTTTTTAGAGATCTTAAATGTTCAATTACTCAAATTTCATTCTTATCTGTTATGAGCATACATACACTGACTATGATTTCTTGTGCTTAATTATCAAGATAATCATTGTGCAACATATTCTTTTTAGGAGAAAATACATGGGACTCAGTGTGAGTGCTTAAATGACTTCCATGGATTCACTTTAACCAGTGTTTCCTACCTCAGAAGTAATCCTTGAGTGATTGAGGGGAGAGGGGTCAAAAGAATTGAGTGT
The DNA here is from genome assembly GCA_954870635.1 of Arctium minus. NCBI lineage: Eukaryota > Viridiplantae > Streptophyta > Magnoliopsida > Asterales > Asteraceae > Arctium > Arctium minus. The sequence continues at coordinate 63,140,929 of OX941085.1, forward strand.
GGGTGTGTGCTGAGGTAAAATGGAAAAGAGAGTTTGGTTAGAAGTGAGCTTAAATGTTTAAAAGAAAGAGGGTGAGAGATCAGAGTAAAAGAATATCAAACTCTGCACCAAACTTTTTCTGAGTCGGGCAACCACATAATCTGTTGGTTCACAATTCTTCATGACCTTCATTGAAAAAGGCAACTAGCCCATGCCAACTCTTGCAAACAACCCCACCTGCTACTCATTCTTTTCTCAACAAAAGAATGTTTCATTATTCAAGGGTAAACAACACATATTCTATTTGATCTTCATTTTGAAGACTCAAATATTGAAAAAGAAGGAAAGTTGCCCCACCTTCGACCCTTTCTCATGCACATTGAGTCTATGTATAACTATTGCAGTCTCAATGGTTTACATTATTTTGAGCCTTTTAAAAAAAAGAAATCATTGTGCTAAATTCTTTCATACATAAGCACGTACACACAGAAAAATCGTTTTTTCTGTCAGAACGTTCATAGATTAACCCTGTGTTTTTCGATGATTGAATGGAAGTCCTGGGGAGTGAACATCACTCAAGCTCCTTATATAGTACATTCGTTGTACTCAGTAACTTTGTGTTACTGACATGCACTTTAACTGTTTCATTCGTTGATTCAGGGTTACCATTCTTAATTTGTCTGAATTTGAAAAGATTCGGATGAATACATTTATGAATTGACGGCAGAAACTTTCTATCAGATCAGATTGGAGGGGATTGAATATTTTTCTACATGGGAGAGATTGTTCATGAATAATGTGCTTATTTGTTCATAAAGTGGGAGATACTTCAAAGACAGAGCTGACATTGAAATGTTTTGATGATTCTGATTCTCATAACTCATCAAAAAGGGGAGAAATTCAAGATTTCAAAGTCAGATTAAGGTTGATCTTATCAGAAAGGGGGAGATATAGTCAGATCTGTTTCAACGCGAAAGTTATGACAAACAAGTTATGTTTAAAAAGGGGGAGATACTAAAGTCAGATTGTTGTCAAGAGATAAAAGTCAAAGCAAAGTCTGAAGATTATTTTGTTAAAGAGATTTTTCTGAAGAGCTTGTTGCACGTTTATTTCAAATGGAGAAGTTTGTTAAAGTTGAAAAGTAATTCAAAGGAGGAGATTGGCTTAAAGTTGTCAAAGAACTTTCAACACATCAAAGATTTGAAGATTTCAAAGTTCGAAAGATTTTAAAGAATTGAAGATGTCAAAGTCGTGGAAGATTCATTCTTGAAGATTTTTTCTGAAGAAAAGAAGACCTGAAGATAATTGTCAAATTTTTTTTAATCTTGAATCCAAAGGGGGAGATTGTTAGAGCTATATTGTATTCAAGATTAAAAGAAGGGTTAAAAGTGTAAAGTATGTAAAGTGTGTGGTGTATATTGTAATAGTGATTAAGCGTTGAGTATTTGCTAAAGGTCATGTTGACCATATAAATAGAAAATTCAAGAGTAGTTTTATAAGAACATCTACGCGCATATCAGAGTAAGATTTCACGGTGAACACACACACATATACAGTTCTTTAGAGTCGAATGCAACAAATAGGAATATGAGTCATTGTAATTAGTGTGATTGTTTAATAAAAGATGTTCTTGATAATCTATGTTTAAATCGATAGCTAGAATACTGGGATCACATAGATCTCTCATTGCAATACTCTTCAATCACCTTCCGCTTGAAAGTTTCACAGTCCAACTTGTCTAATACCGTAGCCTCTAAAGACATAGAGTAGATGTTCCACCATATGAGGGTCGCCCCTCGCAACATTTGAGAGTCGAAGGTTGCTTTTTGGCTCCACAACCGCTTGTCCGGAAGGCTTGTTCCATCTCCCGTATCCAATTCATGCAGACTATTAGGTCGTCGTCTCCTTTGAATTCAGGTGGCCTACAGCTTAAGAATGTCTTGAAAGAGCATGACTTCGTTGGTTGTCGTGATTCCATAGTTGCCACTCCGTCTGTGGGAATTTCATTTCCAATTCCCCCGGATCCTACTGCAATCATATTTTCTGCAACTCTCTCATGCCTACGGTTGTTAGTATCTCTGTCCTCGAGCAATTTTAGAAACATCTCTTGTTGTTGAGCCATAGCCTCATTCATGGTTTGCATCATACGGTCCATCATTCTTGTCTCCGGAGTCATTTCCTCTATTATCGGCTCCGATGTGGCTATGTTGCGTCAAGGTATATGCTCAGGCCCTCTGCCCAAACGGTATGTTGGGTTGGGGGCAATTCAACCACTGTTACCCTTGGTTGGTCAGTAGTGGATGTCGTCGCATCATGACCATCCGACCTATTGTGAGTGCTTACCATTTCGTCTGCCACACATATAAAAGAATAGAGTTGAGAAATAGACTAGATGATTTAAACATAAAGAAACGTACTACCACATTCATCAATCATCATAACAGTAGTATCTAAGCATGCTCATGTAACAACACATTCATGCTCACGTAACAACACATTCATAATAGCAGTAGCTAATTGAAATTATGAACACGTCCCACATAAGAATCCTAACTACCACCGTCACAATTCTCAACTCATGTAACTCCGTCGGTACTAAGACTATCTTATCTTAAGAGTTCTACCCAATCTCACCATTCATAACTTATCCGATCTAAGCTTAAGTCTAGGTATCTTACTTTCATACCTAGTTCATTTAAACTATTGCTCTTATACCAACTTGTAACACCCTAAAAATAAAAATAAGGGTTAATTTAAGTCTAAAATAGATGTGGAATAACTAGTCTATCATAAAAGGATCACCCAAAAAGGAGGAATAATTGAATGGCGTTTACAATAAAATAATCAGGTGAAATTGACTTAACAACCTACTAATCTAGACCAACTAGTTCTAGATTATGAACGGGTGTCGACATCTCACTTCCAAAAGTATGTCATCACTATGTCAATATACGCATCTATGATTCTTCAAAAATGCTATTATTCTTCAATGACTCTCAACTCAAGCTCGAGGAATCCCACCGCTAGAGTGACATGTTATACATGTCATTTTAAGAAAAAGTGTTAGGCTAACGCCTAGTGAGATTCAAACATTTGCAATGGGAAAATCAGAACTTTCGAATGAAATAGTTTAAGAGGTCCCAGTGGGATTCATATAGATAAATCTAGACTTTAATACAAATACCTCTTGCATTGACGGGGGAGGTCCGCTTACTCACACAAGTGACGGAAAACAAAAGTAAGCCACTTAACGTATTAGTAAAACCAAACACATAAAAGTACCTGCAATGGATGTCAGGCTCAGTAACTTTAAACGTATACCCACGGAAAGTCAACTTCAACCACATAGTGTCCTTACGTTGAGATCCTCATCCAATATCGCGTACTAGCACGTAGGGCTTATACCTCATCCGATTCCTAAGCGTGCCTCGATGTGGAAAACTAACGTTCCATCATCGGATCAAAGTTTATATATATAAGTGGGTTCAGACGCCCATATGCAACCAAATAATCCATCCAATGTCCACGAACCAGACAATAATTTCCATTAATTAAAATGCCACTATATGTACGAAATTATAAATCCATATAGTTACTCCCAAGCTTCCAAGAGGTTCCATTTCAAATTGTTAGATGATACTTCCCACACATAATAAATAATTTTACTCAAATACTCATTCAATAATACATACCCACATTTTAAGCCCAAATATTTATTTCCAAATAAATAAATCACAAGGTTATAGAAAACAAGTTTCTCGTGTATAAATCCACAACTAAACCAAAATATATACTCTTGACCCCAAATTCATACCCTTCAACATAACCCCCAAAGGTCTGTTTGGAGACTCGTTTAGAACTATTTTAACGACTTAATCTTGGGTTAGAATAGGATCCCGAAGGTCAGCGTTTGATGCTTATATTTGCATATTATTAACGTGTCTTTGGGTCTAACCCAGCTTGTCTAGGAGATGACAGACGATAGAATCAAATATTGGTATACGGTTGTTAATTTATACATATATAGGTGGATATCCAAAGGAATTCTGGGGACAAAATTTTTCTAAGGGGGGGGGGGGGAGTGTTGTAACGACCGTTACTCCCCGTTAACTCTAGAATAAATCTAAGTAGGGTGGGAAGGAAGAAATAAGAAAGTTTGGGGTCTTTTTGGAAAATTTAGCATAAAAGATCTAAAAACCCTAAAATATTCCTCATTTTGCTAATCTGTGGAGTTGTCCGACGCTAGGAAGAAAAGAGAAAGGAGAAGGAGCTTCAAATTGAGGATCAATTCGTGAAGAAATTGTGCTGGAGATTGTGATCACATTTAGTTGAGACTTTTCTTCTTCAAGAGGTAACCTTAAATTATTGTTTAGATTAAGAAATCCCTATCCATTTTGGGAGGGTTGTCTGATTATCATTTCCTTTATGAGTTCTTGAGTTAAGAAATCTTGGTGGGGAAACTTTGTTTCAGTTCTGATTCAATGCGTATATGTATGTTTCGATTAAAATCTATTTTGGGAAATCCTTCGATGGTGATTTTTATTGTGCTGTCGATTTTAGTGTGCGTGAGCGATTTGGGGTTTCTTCCCCAAATTCCAAAATCGCCTCCGTAGTTCGTCCGGGAGGACCAAGCCCCGGGTCCAACCGGGAATGTCTCAACCAAGTCGTCCGGGTCACCGAACACCTCAGTGTTTCGAGCTTTTTGCCAAGCAATCGAGGGTGTTCCAATCCAGGAGTGGTTTCCAAATTGTTAGTCGCACGAGATTCTAGACTGGGAACCCGTGGTTTTCTTATTAAGGTTTGGTCGGTATCGAGCGCTAAATCCCAAGACTGTATCTTTTGTAGGAGCGCTAAGGGGTGAGTCTGTCAATGTGTTAAGTCCTCCATATCCAGGTGAGTTCCCTTATACTAAAATTCTTTGTGACTGGAAATGGCATTTATGATATTGATTATTACGATCAACGCTTTCCGTATAAATATAACTCTGCACTGTGTTGTACCAAATTTATTTTAATATTATGCATGCGTATTCTCTTATGGTTTTATCGTGTAAAATTAGTATTGTCTTATTGGCGCCATGGCTTACCTTCAATCATCGGGGATGGTTGAACCGTGTGTTGGAATTCGTTTCCTTACACACGGTAACGACATCGACTAGGGAGTTGTATGGGGATCTACTGGGGGCCCCGAGAGTGCAAATAATCCGAGTTTACAGTGATCGATTCTGAATGAGGATTGCCGTAGTTTATGTGGTGATTGATTTCTCGTGAGGAGAACTTTATTTAATTGACTTCCTGTCTTTTCCTAAATGTCTGCCGTTGGGAACTCACTAGACCCTTTTGGTCTAACTCTCGCTTTCAATTCTTTTTCTGAAAAACCATTTTCAGGAAAGGAAGTGGTTGGTGGTTCGTCTTGAGGTAAAGTGAAGTGTTGAGCTAGCGAGTCGAAGGGTGTTGCCTTAGTCGAGGTGTAGTTGATAATCGATAGATTCTCGGTTGTGATAGAAGTACTTACCGTTTGATTGGGACCCATTTCAGGAGTCTAAATTTGTGATAGCTTACATTTGGTTATGTTTGTTTTTGGGTTGTTACACTCCCACTAATGGCTGTGAATTATTTCCGTTAACTCCAATTAAATAAGGAATATTATGGCCATTTTTTCATATTTTTTTAGTTTCCTATAAAAGTTTAAAATATATTATATAATATAAATCCAAAATCACCACCAACCATCATCATTGATCACCTTCCATCACCGTTGACCAACGTTGATCACCGTCCACTGTCGTGGACCATCTACCACAATTACAAATCCAAACACAAAAAATAGGTATTCAAAGTCGTAATTGAAACATATGTCCAAACTCAAAAATCTTAATAAAACCTAAAATAGTTCCTTCAAAGAGATACAAAATCTAAATTAAATTAATACCTTAAAACCCTAATCCTAAATTGATCCCAAATCAAAACCCAAAACCATAAATCAAACGAAAATTAAATGAAATGAAAATGGAGATGGATATAGAGATGAAAATGAGATGTATACAAACCATATAACATAAATCAAACTGTAAGATCATAACCTGGATAATAACCCTTAAAATCAAAAATCTAGTTCGACACAGATCTGGGTTCAAGCTATTCATGGATGTGATTACATCACATATCTGGTTTGTTTACGTCAGAGATAAGGGAAAGAGATTGAGGTTGAAGGGGGAGCCGGAGACCAATGTGTGACAGCACCACAAATCCAAGACGGGGGTACTGAAAAAATTGGTAGCGGTGGTGGGAGTCTGATTATAGATTTGGTGGTGGTGGCCTCGTGATGGAGTAGGAGTTCGATGCAAATCCGATGGTGGCATTGTACCATGGTGGGATGCAGATTTGCTCACTTGGTCAACAGAAAAAGTTAACAGTCGTTAATGAGAGGGACCAAAACCAAAGGGAAATGACAAACGTAAGAGACCAAATCCGAGTTTCGATAGTTTATGGACGATATCCGTTAAAATTAAAAAAACGTTAGAGACCAAAAGTGAAGTTTACTCTAAAGAAAATGAAAGGTTTCCGTTCTTTGCTGGTCATTTCTTCACCTTCCATTTATCTTTTTGAGTGAAATGTATTGTACTTTCAAGCCTTGAATCGACCCATGCAAGAATATCGAGTTTTGAGCATTTTGGGGCTCGGTACAAGTCACGCGTGAGTGACTCGTGCTAGTGACATGTGTTACTATCGCTTGGCACAATCGCCGAGAAGGCACCGAACTCGCGGTATGTTCTCCGCGAGAATGCCTCGCGATAGTGACACTGTCACTATTGCGTGGCAAGGTCGCCGTCGGGGTCTGTTTTGGTTAAAAAACGGATTTTGACCCATTTCTCATTCTTATCTCAACCATTTCATTTATTTCACTCCCTCTAAACCCCTCCCCTTCCAAGAACCGATTTTAGGGTTCCACCAAATCTCATCTACCACATTTATTGCTAGTAGTTGAGTGTTTCAACCAAGGATTCAAGCTTAGAGCATAAAACCACCATCTCCATTGTTTATCTTCTCCAAGAAATCAAGCTAGGGTTTTGGGTTTTCTTCAAAAACCCACTTGATGAGTTCATACTTCCATTCTCCAAACTTTATATATGTCAAAACATTACATTTTAAACTCCTATACATCTCCTTGGTTTTGGTTCATGTTTATCATATTTTGATCTAACTTGAGTTTTGGGAGATTTTAGGATTTCCACCACTTTCAACTAAAATGAAGGGTTTCATCCTATATGAAGTAAAATAAGGTTTTTACTTGTGTTTTTATGTGGGTTACTTAAAAGAATATGTATATTCTCATTTTTATGATTTTCACTCTTATGATTGGACTTTGCAAATACTTATCAGCAGTTAAACATAGAAATGCATTTTTGGAATTAAATGGTATTAAAGACGACATGTTTGACTACAGTTCGTCATAAATGAAATTGTGACAAGTCTAGACTATTACTAGTGGATCCGTAGGTATTGAGCCGGCTTATGTTTAGGACGTTTTTCCCCTTTCTAGAACTTATTAATAGATATTTATAACTGTGTAAAACTAACTCATAACTAATTAATAACATGTTCAATAACATAATAAACATTGAGTTTTACTCCATAAAATTGTTTGTCAAAGGAAATTTTTTCAAAAGTCAAAAGCACATAAAGCATAAATTTTTTTGAGAGAAAATAAAAAACAAAACAAAACATGAATCAATATTATATGTTTGAGTTCTCTAACTTTAAAATAAAAATATATCACTTAATTATGCAAGTATACTCTTGTATGTTAAAAAAATATTTATTTTATGATTTAATAATAAAAATCCCACAGACTAGTTTTTTTCGAAAATTATCGTCTTAAGTCTTGGAAGACCAATGAGAATTTTTCTTGACGGTTTTCCAGAATCCATAAGATTAAACGAGATCCACAGACTAGTCCACACACTTATAATTAAAAAAAGTAGAAAAGAAGAAAAATGAAAGATTAATAAGGCCTATATTCATTTAAAAAATAAATAAAGATGGTTTTACAGTAATAGATATAATACATGTGATAAACACAAATGATGAAATATTATATAGTAATTTATTATTTCCAAGTAATAAAGTGCGGCTCTAAAATCTCCTTTTCACTTTACAACGCGCTACAAGTACAACTCCTCTTCCCTTGAGTGAGAGGTGGACATCTCGATTGGTGATTGATTGGCTCTGAGTTGGTAATGGCGGTATAATGCTGTTGGGCGTGTTCTTGTGAGAGGCAATGGGGGATTCGTAAGTGGCTTCTACCGAACTGAAAGCGGCTTGAGTCACCTTCCTCATTTCTTCTGTGCATTTCTCTGCAAAACAAAGATTAACTAACCTTGAGAGTGAATCGGCTAGTAAATTATATTTGCCATCAATATGCTCAAAATTGATCTTGACTCCTGTGCCTGTGACGGCATCTTCAAATCTCATCCACCGAACCCTGGAAGACTTATTACTATTAGTCTTATTATGAAAACTAATAATAGCTTGACAGTCAGTCCTAAGAGTAATTTCCTTCTTGTCAAGGTAATAAATTTTTAACTTCTCGAGGGTGTTTATGCAACCGTTGATTTCGGCATCAATGGTGGATTGGGTTGTGTTGAACTTGCCACTTGCGTATGCACATACTTTCTCTGAACTTCTTGGGTCTTCCTTTTTCTTCTTCCATTTGACGACTCCTCCCCATCCTTCCATGCATCCATCGGTTTCCAAGATGATGTATGAGTCTTCAGGTGGTACCTCCAAATCTGGCAGCTCTTGTACCTTCTTCTTAATTTGCTTTATCAACTCATAATCCGATGATTTTAGTCGCTTGTCACCATGAGCATTAGTTTTCTCATACAAAGGTCGTAGGAGAATTCCAAGCTTAGGGATATGGCTTCTGGCATAGTTAAGAATCCCAAGGAAAGATCTTAACCCTTTCTTCGTCTTCATCTCTTGTTCATCAAAGTTAACAATCTTCTTGATGATATGTGGTTGAAGCTTTATTGTTCCTTGACCAATGATAACCCCGAGGAAATCGATCTGTGGAACTGCAATCTTCATCTTTGTTGGAGATAAGATTAGACCATTATCCTCACAAATTTGTAGTGTCTTGGCTAGGTGTCTAGCATGATCAACTTCATCCTTTGAGAAAACCAGAATATCATCAATGTATATTGCGATAAAGGCCTCAGTACCTTTAAAATATTTGTCCATCTTGCGCTGAAAGACTGCTGGTGCATGCTTGAGTCCAAATGGCATGACAAGCCATTCATAGAGTCCTCCGGGGACTAAGAATGTTGTCCATGGTATAGATTCTTCATTCATTGCAACCTGATGAAATCCTGACTTGAGATCAAAATTTGAGAAGATTTTCGCATTCCCTATGCGTTTGAGAATAGTGTTGATGCCAGGGAGAGAATATTGATCCTTGTAAGTTTTATCATTCAACGTTCGGTAGTTGAACACCATTCGCTCTTTTCCTTTGATCTCAGTTCCTGTCTTTGGATCGATTGTTGTGCCTGAATTGACAATCATGGCCATGGTTCGATGTCTGCTTTTACTTGGTCTTATTGCACCAATCTTAAGGAGTGCGTCCACATGCTTTTTGAAAGAATCTTCCATTGCAGGAGTGACATGTTTGAGAGGATGATCTTCAATTGTAATATCTGGATTGATAATATCAAGCTTACAAAGTTCTCCGTTCTTCTTCCAATGCTTAAGTGGCTCTTCTCCAATATAACCTTGAGACTTAAGGTTATCAATTAAAGGCTTGAACTTCCTTTTAAATGCTTCATTATCTTTCTGATGGAAATAAATAGACTCATTTATTTCATGGAAAGATTCTTCATCAAGTTCTAGCTCAGCTACTTGTGCAATCTCCGCTTGATCAGAAGTCTTGATCTTAGTAACCTTCTTGTAGATCGTAATCTCATTACCTTCAATCCTGATTCCTCCCTTCATAGACCTTATGAAGTTTGCTCCTATGAGCATTTCTATGCCATTACTGACCTCCATATCAAAAGCATAGATAAGAGGGATCTTAAACTTGTTACCCTCTATAAAGAATGAACCCGGTTTGATCTTGTGCGTTGCCTATTGCCTTGAATTGAGACCGTTGAAAAACACTCTAGTAGTTAATGGTTCGAGTGCTGCTTCAGGAACTACTTTCTTATTGATGCAACAAGAAGACGCACCAGTATCGATAATTGTTGTTGTCTTGAATGTGACACCCTCCGAAATATCAAATTCGACGTTTACATTATACAGCAAATTGGTGACTTTTCGAATTTTTGGGTTCTCTGAGTCGGATGCTTTACTGATTGAATGAACTTCTGCTTCAATGCATGGTTTCGCAGTATGAAGATTTCCCAAAGGAGGAAATTCTTCTGAAGAAAAGCTAACCTTTTGTTGCTTCTGGAATTGCAGCTTTAAATTGGTTATTTCTACCAATAACTGATCCTTGTGTAGCAAAAGACTTCGTGCTTCTTGCTCTAATTCAAACTTCTGTTGCTTGAGGCTTTCAACTTCCTTCACCTGTTGTTGTTGTTCAATCTTCAACTGACTAATGATACCAAGTGCATCTGATAAGTCTTTCATAAGTTCTTTCTTTTCTTGTAGCCAACGTTCTTTCTTGAGTTCTTCTCTGAGTTTTTTCTCCGTTTGCTCGACTGCTTGATCCCTAATCATTTGTTGAACTTGGAGTGTCTTCTCATGGAGTAATTCTTTCAAAAGCTTGAATCCAACGTCGCTACTAGCTTGAGTTTCATCCAATTTTGGTTGCTGAACCTTCCTTACATTTATATTGCGCCCTAAATAGTTATATGCACATAACGCACATGTTGTGAGCTGACACTTTACGCAATGAAGTCGAGATATATCAGTTGTAAGAATTCCACAGTAGTAACACAAAATGTAATTTGTGATTTCGTTCTCCTTCCAGTCATGATCACACGCTTTACTAACTGGTGGTAATTCTTTCTGTGGTTTCCATGAGCCAACTGATTGGACCATATATGCGACCTTTGTTGGAGGTCCTGGATGGAACATGAATGCCTGATGGTTAGGTATCTCGTCCTTTTCTTCTTCAGAACATGAGCCTTCATAATCGGAACTATAATCTCCAATGGCTGGAAAAACATTTTCTTCGATCGGATTATCTTGAACCATTGCGCTTAGACTTTGATGAATATCTACTTCTCCCTCTGAGATACTATATACGCTACTATCATCAAAATCAGCTAAAACTATATCCCAATTATCATCTAACTCCAACTCCTGATACACTGCTGACCTAGCAATGTTACCTTGTTTGCTTCTGCAGTCTCGTGCAAAATGTCCTTCCTTTCCACAGATAAAACATTTGCACTTCTTGACCCTGCCTCTATCATCCTTATATTTTGTCTTGAAGGGTTTAATATGTGAGGCATGCGGCTTTCCTTTATACGTGGGAGACTTGCGCATTCCATACTTCCGCTTGTTGTTCTTATAATACCCACGGATTGGTATCGCAGAACAAAGGGATAAATCTCGAAGTTCCTTTGCGAGAGCAGCTTCTTTGCACATGTCTGAGATGAAGGTATGAGTAAACTTTATCGTTGGGAGTATTGCGGATGTTAATCCAGGGTACTTATCTTTAAAGGATTCCTCAATCTTTTTAGAGAGTGGTGGTGGAAGCTTGGCAAAGAACTTCTCCGTTGTTGATGGGAAGTAAAGTCTTCCTGACTTTACTGCAAGTCTCTTGAAGTCTTCAAGGAAAGGCCATAAATGCTTTGTTTCTTCATATGTAATTCGATCAAGGTCTCTATAGGCACGATCCTGTTCATCAGTTGATCCTCTGTAAGGATCGTCCATCAGAATAATCTGTCTAACCTGAGAGGTTATATTCTGAGGATCTTCAACAATTGTTTCCAAAGTTGCGTAGGCATCAGGGTACGTTGTACGCCACTGTTGCCACATGAGCTTCTCAGTTTCTCCCAAGAGATTTTCGACAAAGCTTAGCTTTGCTTTGTTATCAGGCCATACTTGATTATTGAGTCTATTGATTGTAATTGACTCCCATCTGGATATGGTATCAGACCACATGCCTGGATCTGTTGGTAATATTAACATCACTCCTGAGTTTGTCCAAGCCGGTGGTAGACTCCATTGAGAATTATAATGCTTCCCATATCCTTCTCTGAACTCCTTACTTTGCCTTTGAGGATAACTAAACTGGTAGTTATAGTTATGGGGAGTTTGTCTTGCTGGTGGATAGACTGGTGGTCCTTGAACAAATTCTGAAGGTGGTTGATAGCTACTCCCAGACTCATCTTCTGCGGCTGGAAATACTATTTCTTGTTTGATTTTGTTGACCTGGCCTTTGAACTGGCAGAACTGTGGATATGGGAGATTACTTTGATCTTCTGAAATGTGGAAGACGATATGATTTTCACCACGCTTCACTGGATATGGGTTATTCCATATAGACTCTGATGCATCTTGCCATTGGGGAAGATATTGATCAATAAACTCCTGTTGACCTTCAGAATAATCAGAAGAGGGAATAATTATAGGTTTATTGTTGTCTTCTGTGTCAGAGGGTTCAGGATGAGTTAAGTAATGATCATCCATGTTGAAGTCATCTCCCCAACCAGTGGCTGCAATATCCTCTATTGGAGTGGTGTCTTGTGGGTAATTATACCGAACATAGTAATCCCATTTTCCACTTGATTCGCCGAGTGTAGACCACTTTTCCCATGTCTTTCGTTTAGATTTCTTGGGCTTATTAGAGCGCTTCTGAGGATTTAATGGTTCATCCTTAAGTAGTTGTGCATCATGAAGGCAGTCCTCACAAAAGCATATATCATAATGGTTATGAAGGATACGTTCTTGTTGGAATAAGCCAACAAAGTGTTCCTCACCTTCATCAAGATGTCCATTATCTGTGATCTCACAGTCATGTTGATCAACCGAATATCGTGGTGGCTGAGGAGTTTGCCGATATCGTTCAAATCGTAAGCTTACAGATATGTTGAATCGTTCATTTACATTGACCCTGGTTGGTGCCCTAACTGTTACTTGCTCAGTTGGCCTCAGATGCCAACTCATTCCTTCGAGTTCATCAATGCTCCGCCTTTCCCCAGGTATAGCTGTAATACCGTTTGTAGACAAGTGATCTACAACGTTATCAACACTATACTGAAATCCCATATAGCTAGTGTTGGAGAGTCTGCCAATCATAGCTATAGTAATGAGGAGGTTGCTTTCTACTCCTTGCCAAGTCTCGTATCCATGAGTCTGGATTGCTACTTCAACATGATTATGGAAATCATTTATGCTGAGGACCATATCAGGGAACATGTAAACAAGCTGTGTTCCTGCAGATAGATCTACTTCCATAGTACCAATAATCTGTCGGTTGTCCTCCCATCTAGTGTCCCGTAGGACAACTAGGGCGTTCGTTCCTGCACTTCGCCGATGGAGTGTATGGATTCTGATCATGAATATCCCAAGATGGATATGCTGGAGTCCTGAGTTACGTATCCTTTGGTAACTCTGCTGATTGCAAAGTTGTAGATTTGTTTGCGTTTCTCCTACGCAGAGGAATCGTCTTTCTGAATAGTGCTCATAGACTCGGTGTCTGACAGTACTTCGATTACTTGAATAAAGTACTTCAGCTGGAACGAGGTTTGATCGTCGTTCTCTAGATATCTCCAGTTGTTGTTCTGGATCTATAGTTGTCTCTAGGGTTTGGTTGTAACGGTTTATTCCAAACATGCGTCTGGTTCGTTGAACTGCCTGATATCGGATTCGTTGGAATTGCCGATAATCATGAACTTGATCTTCTTGCGTAGGGAGTTCTGTTTGGAGTTGAATTGAACTCCTGCTAAGCACACCTGGTCTGGTTGTCATTTCTTTGATGTTGATTCTTGTTTATATTGTTCTTTGAAGATTTTGGTTAGATCGTCAAACACGTATATTTGACTGTCTAATTGTTTTATTGGCAGTCTTCCACTGATAGAAAAATTATCAAGTCTAGTAGTTAAACTTGATATAGATGCTTCAAGATTCAAAGGCTTTGACTCTTGTTTTTCTATGGATCTAATGTCTCGCTGAAGTTTTTCAAGCTGTTCTTCCAACTTTATTAGTTTTTGGCTTTGTTTTGTTGCCAAATATAATAAAGTATTGTTCTGCTTGATGAGTGCTCCAATCTGGGTATTGATCCCTGCTTTGTACTCCGATGGTCGTGCAAAGCCAACCGCTGGTCCTTCTAACTCTGCTGTAGATTCAATCGCCTCTTGATACTCTGGTGTTACCTTAAGGTTAACTATACTCATCCAACAATGAGCTTCTTAACCTCTTGTAACAAGTGCTCAACGTCTTGGATCTTTCGGTTAAGATCCTCAGTAAGCCTAAGTGCTTCTTTTTCAACTAACTTGGGTTGTTCGGCAATTTCTTGAACAAGGTTCAAGACTTCTCGCTTGGTTAAAGGTTTTACTTGCTAGACTTCAGATGATATTTGGTGAAGGATTTTTTTGGTTTCACTCTGGGTTTTTCTGATCAAATCTTCACAAGCTTCAAGCTTCTCTTGACAAGTTTGGATTTTTAACTCAAGATTATTTTGTTTTTCTAAAATATTTTTGAAATTTTTTAAGGAAAATCTTGCAAAAAGATTTAAACGGCTGTAAACACAAGCTATATTATTTGTTAAATCGGAGATTTCAGGGTTTGTAACTTCTGAATTGAGAACTATGTATTCAAGGTTTGCGGTTGGGGAATTATCATACCAATTCTGTATTTCTTGCTCAAAACGTTCAGACATAGTTTTTCATCAAATTCCTAAGAAAGATGATACTTATTTCAAGATTCACCCAATGGTTAACCTTAAAACAGCTTTCCTCTCCTTAGTACTTGCTTAAATAAAGGTAATTGCACGGTCTTTTACCAAAAAATAAGCGATTTTTCTTAAGAAAATGTTACTTTTGCTTATTGTCTGAATATGATAAGAAGAAAAGAATTATAAAAGAATTATTCCCCTACCTTTTACCTTGAACACATATAAGGCTTCTAGCCTGCCATTAAAACAATAGCTAAAGAATGCTTTGATTTAATAGCTCTGATACCAAGAATCTTTACAAGAACTCTCTTCTCACAAGAAGACAACCCAACAGCATTATACCGCCATTACCAACTCAGAGCCAATCAATCACCAATCGAGATGTCCACCTCTCACTCATGGAAGTCCGTCGCCCAAGACATTGAAATCGCCGCAGCATGTGAAGCAGTCAAGTCAATGCGCAAGCTCCAGTCAATACTCCAATGCAAAGCCCAAATTTGTCTTGGACTGTCCACAAGAGACAACCATTGGCAAGACCAAAAGGAAGATGTTAGGATGCAACACAAAGAAGCCCGAAAACTCCTCGTTTAGCTTGAGGCCCTTTGCCAACGATTGGGCCGCAACAATGTCTGAGCCTAAGCCTGATGAATCATCCTGGTTTCTAGAACAAGAAGAAACAGCCAAAGAGAATTTCTTCTATTCATGGGACTATGCTACGTGTTATGGTGACTCATCCTCTATCAAAAAGGGAAAAACACGTTTCATGATCTCAAAGGACCAGCATGAAGAAAATCTGTGGAAAATAAGAGCCAGATATTAAGGTCCCACTATGGGTCCTACTCCCTTTGTATCATAACCCGAATTATTATGATTCCCTGTTTACTTTTGTAAAAGTAACGATCCTCGTTGCTTCACGTGATTTAATGCTTTCAATAATGGTCTGACTGTTTGTCTTTGTCGGCCTAGTGGGAAATAATTGAGACTGGCTGATCCTCTCAATGATTCTCCCCCTTTGTACTATAAATAGCTATGCTTGAAAAGAGAAGATATCTCACCTCTTCTAAAAATCCTTGTTTAATAGAAATAATCTTTGAAGCTTCCGCCTTTCTCAGTTTTCAGGTACTTTAAAAGTTTTAGTCTTTGAACTTTAGTGTGGCGGCTATGTTTGACAAACTAGCTGATAAGCTAGCTGGTGAAAAAGTCACGTTTGATAAAAACTAGCTTTTAAGCATTTAAATTATAAAAAATGATATTAATTATTTATTTATAATTAAAAGTTAATAAATATTTATGAATATTAATGAGTAACATAATTGGAATAATCACAAAAAACTACTCATAAGCTACTCCAAGTAGCTTATCAAAAAGCTAGCTTATGGTCATCCAAAAATGTACCCAGAAAATAAGTTAGCTTATTTTTGCCAGACAATGCCTATATCCAATGTTTTAAAACCCGGGTCGACCCGGTCGGTTCAACCGGTTGAACCGGGAACCGGTCGAGGGACCGGGTCAACTAGCACCGGGTTTTTGGGGATTTAAGGACCGGATTGAACCACCGGGTTTTTGAGAAAACCGGTTGAACCGGTCTGATTGACCCGTTATTTACCCGGTTTAACCCGTTTGAAATTCTAAATTGATTTTTCATAAGAAGCGGCTAGGGTTATACGCTCGTCGCTCGATTCCATTAGAACGCCTTCATCAACACAACGCCTTCATCGACTCAATCGACAGGCCTTCATCGACTCAATCGGACAGGTCTTCAATCGACTTAATCCGTCAATCGACAACTCTTCAATCGACACTCGACAGCGCCTTCATTGACTCATCTTCGATTCCACATTCGATTCCATCTACTCAATCGACAGGTCTTCCATAGGTACGTAACAAAACCCCAAGTACAAAGTTTAAATCCAAATCAGTGTTGCTCGACTTTTGGTTATTTTGTTATTAATACCGCTCGACTTTTGGTTATTTTATCAAAACTTGAAAGAGTGAAAATTGTATGACTGTAAACAAGCTATGAACAAATAATCTGTTATTTTATGGTTATTTAAACTTTAATCGATTCCCCAATCGATCCCTTCTTTAATGGTTGTTTAAACTTTAATCGATTCCACAATCGATCCCTTCTTTAATGGTTGTTTAAACTTTAATAGAAATGTGTTAATGGTTCTTCGATTCCTACCATGTGTTCTTACCACTTACGGATTATTGGATTTCGATTCACTTACAGATTATGTATTTATGTATTTATGGGTCTACCACTTGATATGCACTTGTGCATAAAAACCAAAAAAAAATCAACATAATTTCCTATATGCACAAGTGCATACAGTCTACCACTTGATATGCACTTATGCATAAAAACCAAAAAAAATCAACATAATTTCCTTATGTTTCGTTTTGATGTATTTGGATTGATGTAAAACTTGTTGTTAAGTGTTTTTTTTAATATTTTTGGATTGATGTAAAACTTGTTATGTGCATTTTTAATGTTTTAACTTGTGGACATCAAATTCTTGGTCTTATATATATATATATGCAGGAAAATGAAAAATACATAGAAATTCTTGAAACCGGGTCAACCACCCGGTTGAACCGTGACCCGGTCACCACACCGGGTCAACCAAAAAACCGGGTTTTAAAACATTGGTATATATATATATAGGGGTTAAATCATGTGAGAACCAAAAAAAGATTGAGAACCGTAAGAACCAATCTAAGCCGTAATTGGTATTGATCCTATGGTTTTAATTAAAAGTTGTTTCACTTCCAATTTATTTCAAAATTGCCATTGCTTTTAATGACCATGGATTAAAATTAATCAATGGTTTTGATTGGTTTTTACGGTTCTCAACCTATTTTTGGTTCTCATTTGATTATCGTCCTATATATATATATATATATATATATATATATATATAGGGGTCATTCAAGGGAGAACTTGATTGTTTGTGATAACCGTGAGATCAAATCTCAACCACAAATTAATGAATAAATTAGGAAATTATTAATTTTGGTAATTTTAATTTATGATTTTAATTAAAGGGCAACTTAGGTATTTTAAAAATAGTCTCTCTCCTCCTTCCTCTCTCTTCTCTTCGGCGAACTTTTTCCGGGCGAACTTTATTCCGACAAAAACATGATGCACACTGTGATACCCTTAATAAAATAATGAAAAGATATAGTGTGATACACTTAGTAAAGCAAAACACTACCTGATACTATGTGATACACTTCGTAAAACAAGAAAAATGCATTGTGATACCCAATAACTTTTAACAGTAAGGCATTACAATGACTATGATACATATTGTGATACCCAAATAACTTTGAACAGTAAGACATTAAATGACTATGATACATGTGATACCCAAGAACTTATAACAGTAACATATTAAATGACTATGATACACAATGTGATACCCAATAATTTGTAGCAACAAGGCAATATATGACTATGATACACAGTGTGATACCCAATAGATTGTGGTCGGGGGTTAGGTTTAAATTAATAAATTACGGTAAATTGAAATCATTTAAAT
This sequence comes from Arctium minus, assembly GCA_954870635.1. Classification (NCBI taxonomy): domain Eukaryota; kingdom Viridiplantae; phylum Streptophyta; class Magnoliopsida; order Asterales; family Asteraceae; genus Arctium; species Arctium minus. Next base: position 63,159,297 of record OX941085.1, read on the forward strand.
TTGGAAAGACTCAAATAAGGAATTGATTTTTTTATTAAAAAAAATTCAAATTATCAATTTACTTTATTTTAAAAACAAAATTAATTATATTAAATGAGTGACTCACATTAGATCTCACGATTACCACAAACTATCTAGTTCTCATTTGATTAGGATCATATATATATATATATATATATATATATATATATATATATATATATATATATATATATATATATATAGGGGTGAATTCAAATGAAAACTTATCTTTCATTGTGCACATGAGGACAAATTTTAACCATTGATCAAAACTTAGAAAACTAATCAATGGTTAATACATAACAAGGTTAATTGAGAAGTGATTAAGGACAAAATTGTAATTTTGAATCAACACCTACCTTCTTTAACTTTTTATTTTTATTTTTAATTAAAAAAATTTTACACCCTTAGACTTTAAAATAATTTATCTTAAAAATTACTAATATTTTAATCAAACAAATTACATCAAAAAAACGAGAATTTCGTGCTCTTTGATATTGATAAACCAAGATCACTCTAAATCTAGAGAGAGAAAGTAGAGAGAGAGATGATACGTAAAACTCTATGTATTCTCAATGAAAGCGTTCAAAAGTGTTACTCAACACAAAGGCCACAAGGGATTTAAATACCCTTGGCCAATACCAAATATAAAACCTCTAAGACACAGTATTAGACCAAATCTATAAATACAATGATTACTATAAAATCTGACTTAACAATCTCCCCCTTAGTAATCATTGGCGCTCTGGTCTTCAATGTAGGCTGTTACACCCATCTTCGAAATCAACACAGGCCTTCTAAGCGACTTAGCGAAGCTTCTTGACTAAAAAAAAATTCTTCTTAGCATCTTTCAATCTGTGTTGTCTTTACTGCCTTGACAAGACTGGACCAGTTTGTAATAAACTTGTAGAAACAATCGGTTCATCAGCTTGTGCTCTAAACAACACACCTCTTGTAAATGTACTCGAAGTAGCTGTGGTGATCGGAGTTGGAACAGCAAAAGAACTAATATAGCTGAAGAAATTAAAATCTTAAGAAGATAAACTTTGATCTCTTTGTCTCCTTCTCTTTAACTTCTCCCCCTCATGACCTTGATGATCTTGATCAACTTGGTCATGTGTATGCTGGAGAAGAGACATCTTCAGATCTGCAAGATTGAGTCAAAGAAGGTAGCATATCTGATCGGGACATTAAATGATTCACTTGTTGAGCTCTTTTACTCCCCCTACAGAAATGCACTTGAAGTAATCCCCCTCAAAATGAGACTTATCAGATATTATTTCAGAATTTTCTCACTCTCCCTCGAAATATGTACAAAACCACTTACACAGATATGAGAATACCATAAGCAAATCATCAAATGTAAAAAGAAAAATATACTGAATATGTATTTTGAAACAACTAAATATATAGAATTTTAAACACCAGACAAATTAAATTCTACTTAGTAAAATATCACAGATTAATCAATCAATTGAAATCAAGTGTGTGGGTTTGGATACATATACAAGTTTCATTGCATATCAAGTTAATACATGTTCAGTTTCAAAAACTTTCATCAATCTATTCAGTGTGCTAGCATGCGAACTTTGATCAGCTTCAAGAAAAAGTAATTCTAAAAATATAATTGAGAACTTTGCATTTACTCACACTAAGCTGTCAAGAATTAAAACTTTCACAAATTTATAGGTTTATCGCAACTCAGAAATATCACCAAGTATCATGAGATGTGTGCTCATTGACATCTTTTAGCGTTGTGCACTTTGGTATCTTTACATGATTGTGCTATTTGGCATCTTTTAAGATTGTGCACATTGGCATCTTTTAATCAAAAAGTCTTGTAAGTAAAGAAAATGTCGTAAACATAACTTTCTATCTGATCCTATTGTAGGATTTGGGTCAGCCGCTCCCAGACCAGTTGGCCTTAGGGGACTAGGTGTCAAGCACCCCTTGGAATTTACTCTCCCAGATCAGAAAGGCTACATCGACACATCCCAAACCCATTCATACCAGTAGAACATGACTTTCAATTTGATTCTATAGAAGGATTTGGGTTCGATCACTCCCAGACCAAATGACCTTAGGGGATCAGATGACAAGCATCCCACGGAACTTACTTTCCCAAACCAGAAAGGTCATAGGTACAAACTTTTAAACTTAAAGATGTCTGAATTTTAAATATATAATATTCATCTCAATCACTCGGTTTTACATCAAAGTGCTTAGCCCATATTTTCATTACGATCCAAAATTATGACGTTTTAGGTTTTCTAAGCATTGTAAACTATAAATATTCCGAATGACACAACTTTAAAGCAGTATCAAAAGTTTCAAAACATGTTGTTGACCTTTCGATTTTTGTTAGACTTGAAAGTTGAACATATAAAACTTAGATATAAACAAAGCAACTTGAAAAATTATCCTAGACACATTTTATTCAAAAGAAAGATGAACTTGTAAAAACTTTACTTTATAGAATAAAATTTGTGAAGGTTTAACCTTTTAAATTCAACATGCCAAGTTTTGAAAGCAGAAAAATTAAATCATTCTTCGTTTAAGGCTTTTGTAAAAATATTGGCAAGTTGATATTTAGTTTGAACAAAATATAATTCAATAATACTATCTTCCATATTATATTTAATAAAATGGTACCGCATATCAATGTGATTGGTTTGCACTCATTCAGGGTCTGATCAAACGAACTCGGAATCTTGAATATCTTGAAATAACTGGAACAACATCACAGTCAGAGATAGATGCAGCGGAATTTGAAGTAGATGTGCTCACAGTTTCTCATAAGCACAGAAAATGAACACATTGGAGAACGAGTCCTAAACAGATATGTTTAGAAGTCGAAGATGAAGTACGGGTTCTAAGCTGAATTACTTAGAAGCCTCTGTTCTCTTACTCCCCCTTGACATTAGGTGCCTACAACCCAGAATTAATCTTTGGTTTTGGAACCCACTTGAATTTGGGTCCATGTTTGTTAGTTGCAGTTCTAATGGGAGTAAATTTGTTAGATGTAACATAGAAAGCACGAGAAAAATAATCAGATGAGTGAACAGAATCATCAGTAGAGGACAAAGCATAATCATCTAAACTTGAACCAGAGGAGGAATAGGAGACATCTTTTGCAATTTGAATCATTTGCTTTATTGAATATTTGAAAATTTTATTACAAGTAGCAAATGAATCACTTCTACAAATTTTGTCTACATTTCGATCCTCATCAGTCGCAGATTCATTAGATTTCCACTTGATCCTCCATATCTGCCTTGTAGGAGTCCTCAAAGTCCTATCTGAAATATTTGAATCAATAGAATTAGAATTATCATAAATGACAGACTCTTTCTTCTTTGACTTCTTTGACCTTCTTCTTTTACGCTTTGGTTTATAATAATCATCATTTAGCGTAAAAGATTCATCAAGAATTTTCGATTTAAGATTTGAATCTGAAGAAACAATTTTACCTAAGAAACCCAACTGATCAGACAATAAACCTGAACTTGCCTCGGAGTCAGAAAAATTTTCAGATTTTAGAACTTCCTTTTTGTTTTCTTTAAAATCAGAAGAAAGACCAGAAACATAATTTTGTTTTTGAGAAATTAATTTATCTTCAAGACTTGATGTCATGAAAGAAAGAATTACATTTGTTTCAATTTCTCTTTGAATATTTTATTCGTCCACTTTATCTTCAAGATCAATAATTTTGCTTTCTAACACTAATGGAGAAATATATCTCTTAAAATCATAAGAAACTGGAGATATATTTTCTTTATCAGCGTTAGTAGCACATATATCAAAATAATCATCAGACAATGAAGATTTAATGGGAGATATGACATTTAAACTGTTTCTGTTCTTCTTTGATTTTTTGGGAAAATATTTGGCATTTTCGCTTGTGTAAACAAAAGAAATTTCATTTTTCTTGTTGTTCATTCTTTTCTCATTTTCGATTTCTAAAACTTGCTTTTCACTTGTCCAATGAAATTTGAACTGAGGAACATATCGTGCAAGAGTTAGATAATCGTATTCATATAAAGTGGGAACTTCTGATTTAACTTTATCTAAAAAATGCGGATTTTCAAAACCAAGTCCCCATTTTTCTTTGATAGACTCATAACTCCGTGGTTTATTCAAGTAAATAGTTTGTTCAGTTTGATTCCTTCGATATAATTTTTCTTCCAACTCATTTATTTTAGCCGAAAAATATTCTTTTAATTTGGTCATTTCCGTCAAAGAACCAAGATAAGTCATATTTGATTTTTCTAAATCATCCAATTTCTTTTGAAAGATTTCTTTTGTATGAGACAAAATAGATTTTTCATCTTTCAAAGAAATTTGTAATTTATCAATCAAATTTGACTTTTCTGTATTTAATTGTTTTTCAGATAATAACTTTGAGCGAAGATCATGTAAAGAAGTTATAATGATGTTCATTTGTGAGGATATAAATTTGAAATCGAATTCAGAAGGTACCTCAGATTCATCAGTTGAATCATCATCATCATCATCACTCTGATCATCTCCTATGAAGCACATATGAGCAGTTTCTTCATTATCAGCTTCATTGTCAGAATGATCTAGCCAATATTCAGCTTCAGCTAACAGTACGATTCATTTCTCTCTTTTCTCAGCTAGTTCCATTTTCTTCCGGTAATACGCTGAATCCCGAACCACCTTCATTCTACACTCCTTGGCAATGTGACCCGACTTTCCACAATTAAAGCATGCAGCAGCGTTCTTAGCCTCGGGCACTTTGACATTCTTAGACCCAGAAGTGAAGCTGAGGTTGTTAGAACCCGAACGATGTTGGAACTTTTTGTTGTAGTGTTGAGAGAGAAGAATCATCGCCTTCTGTATAGCTTCACCATCGTCATCAATGGCCCCGCCATAAGCATTATCAGACAATGCTTATCCGACTAATTAACTCGTGAGAAGTGAAATCGGGTCCACTATCTTTTTGTTCTTTTTATCAAGTTTAGCCTTCTTGTCCTTGACTATGCTCTCATCAGAATCTCATAAAGTTCTTGAGTTTGCATTGAAGATATCCGGACATCATTCCTCAAGCGATGGCAAGATTTATTCCATTCCTGTTGCAGAGCGTTGAGGAACTTCAGATTAGTTTCTAACTCATTTTTGGTCACTTTGATCTTTTGCAGATCGTTCATTCTTACCGAGAACCTGTCAAAGACACTTTTCAAAGACTCCCCATCCTTTGCTTTAAACTCCTCAAAATTATTCATGTAGCGCGTTTGTCGAAGTTGTGTCGCAACCGTTGAACCAAGCATAATCTTTTCTAACTAAGTCCACATCATTTTCGGATCGTGCTTAAAACAATCAATTCGATTGTAGATAGAATTAGGCAATGCTAACATCATATTAGACTTTGCTTCACGATCAACTTTTTCTCGTGTAACTTCTTCGGCAGTTAAGGGAGTATCGTTCTTAGGTATGATGAATGGTCCTTCAGTAAATGACTTCATCATGTTTGCTCCGTTAGCTTGACGCTCGATGAAGTTAATGAACCGATCTTTCCATTGAGTGAACTCATTTTCATTGATTAAAAAGGAGGACGAGTATCTGTTCCCAATGACATCATAATATCGTTCTTGTAAAACTAAGCTTGAAACGAGAACTTTGACATATCCATATCTTCAGAAAATTAGAGAAAAATTCCCAAGTCTTGAAACAGTGAGAGACTGGCGCAAACTGGAGATTTACGCTAACACTAACTGGCGCAAACTTGAACTTCGTGAGATGTTGTTGGCGCAAAGAATATTTCGCGTGAGATGTTGATGGCGCAAAAGAGATTTGCGCTAGACGTTGATGACGAGAACCTTTCTTCGCGTGAGAAGTAGGTGGCGCAAAAGTAACTTGTGCGAGACTGAGATTGCGCAAAACTGATTTGCGTGAGCTTAAGATGGCGCAAACTTTCACTTTGCGCGATGAACTGATGAATCCTGAACTTGGCGAAAACACGAAAAATAGAAGAAACTAGCGCAAGAACTGGATGAAGTAGCGCAAAACTCTAATCAATATGGCGCAAAACTCGATGAATCTGGTGTAAAACTCGATGAACTGGCGCAAAACTCAGATCTGGCGCAAAACACATAAATTCAAGAAACAACTTACAAAATCGATTACAAAAACGAAATTAAAGAAATTTTCTCACACAGAAGTGATCAAAAACAGTTTTCTAACAACTTTGAATCAAACAATTCGATCAAAAACCACAAAATCGTGAAGTCGTGAAATGAACAGTACGCTGATCGATTTTTTTAGAAAATCAAAAATTCTCAAAATTGAACATCAAAATGTGAATTTCTTGCAAAACGATGTGAATCAAATATGTTCTAACAATGATTTCGAATCCAACAAACCAAAATACAAGAAAATTCGTTCAAAAATCAGTTTGATTTTGATGAAAAATCAGAAAATGAGATTTTCTTGAAAAAATCAAGAAAATCAATCAAATTTTCTGATTTAAACACAAATTCAGAATCAAAAATCGTTTCTCTCAATCCTCTCAGATTCAGATTAGGCTCTGATACCAATTGATAAACTAAGATCACTCTAAATCTAGAGAGAGAAAGTAGAGAGAGAGAGAGAGATGATAAGTAAAACTCTATGTATTCTCAATGAAAGCGTTCAAAAGTGTTACTCAACACAAAGGCCACAAGGGACTTAAATACCCTTGGCCAATACCAGATATAAAACCTCTAAGACACAGTATTAGACCAAGTCTATAAATACAATGATTACTATAAAATCTGACTTAACAGATATGACATCCATCTCGATATAGTTTTTTTTCGTTTTAACCGTTTTTTATGTGAAATTCTATATACGTGTTATATTCATTATGAATATGCATGCACGTCTTCAGGTGTCCACATTCAGTATGAATAACAAAGGTGAACGTTCATTCACTATTCATGATGAATAATACAGTATGCAGGATGAATAATACAATATTCAGGATTTTTTCGTTTTAACCGTTTTTTACGTGAAAATCTATATATGTGTTATATTCATTATGAATATGCATGCACGTCCTCGGGTGTCCACATTCAGTATGAATAACAAAGGTGAACGTTCATTCACTATTCATGATGAATAATACAGTATTCAAGATGAATAATACACTAATCCATGATTCATGTATTATTTATTATGAATCGTGTATTATTCATCCTGAATGATACATTATTCATGATGAATAATTAATGAATGACCCGTGAAGGTGTAGACACATGGCGCACTCTGTTTTAGTTCCCAATTCACAACCGAAATTTGGTTTAATTCATTATGAATATGTATGCGCATCCCCGAATGTCCCATATTCAGTATGAATAACAAATGTGAAAGTTCATTTATTAAACCCAGATTTTATCAAGTTATCATTACAATTACGATCACAACATAACAATCACAAGTATTCAATCTACCTGTTTCAATTGATTCACAAGATTCGAATACAACAGTTCTCAGATCACTTTCTCTCTCTAGACTTCACACGTACTCTCTCTCTCTCTCTCTAAATTGCAACTGCTAACCTTTTTACAAACTTCTAGTCATATATCTATTAAAGAGAAAAACAAATAACACGCTTACAAACTTACAAAACACAAAAACACTTTGACTTTGACTTTTATTACAAAGACTTTGACTTTGCTTGAGAGTTAACTTTTGAGCTTTGACTTGCTTGAACTTTGATCTTCAGTCTTCATGATCTTGTATCCAACAAATATGTTCTAACATCATTCATTATTCATGATGAATAATATAGTATTCAGTATGAAATACACAACATTCATGAATCCTGAATTATTCACCCTGAATGTTGTATTATTCATCCTGAATGATACATTATTCATGATGAATAACACATGAATGACCTGTGAACATGTGGAGACGTGACGCACTCTCTTTTGTTCCCCGATTCACAACAGAATTACTCGATAGGTTCTCGATTCGTCTTGATGGGTGTTGTGTTACAGTGCTGAAGAAACGTGATGTCTTACGACGTTGAAGAAAGTGTTGAAGAAGGTGATGTCGAGTTACATACTTACGGTGTCGATGTGTTGTACAAACTTGAACGTACATAAATATTTATAATGAATATAACACATATATAACATTTTACGTAAAAAACGGTTAAAACGACAAAAAAAACTATATCGAGATGGATGTCATATCGAAGAGCACGAAATTCTCGTTTTTTTTTTATATAATTTGTTTGATTAAAATATTAGTAATTTTTAAGATAATTTATTTTAAACTTTAATTGGGTAAAAAAATTTTAATTAAAAAAGAAAATAAAAAGTCAAATATGGTAGGCGTGACTTTAAATTTTCTTCCATTTTTACCCCTAAACATTTTAAAATTAAAAACTCTATTTAATGTGAGTTGTTGGATCAAAAAAGATCGAGTGACTGAGATTTGTCCTCACGTACACAATGAAAAATGAGTTTTCATTTGAACTTTCCTCTCTCTCTCTCTCTCTCTCTCTATATATATATATATATATATATATATATATATATATATATATAGGGGAGCGATCAATTGGAAACCAGTATTACATTGGAAACTTTGGAAACCGAAATCAACCAATCAGTGAATTTTTTTTTTATTTTTTATTTTAATTGAAAATGTTATTTTTGTCTTTTACATTATTTCATAATATATATGGTAACAGTTATTATTATTATATTAATAATTATTTAATTTTAATTTAGCTTATATATGGTAATAATAATCATTGATTAATTTAAAAATGAGATATTTAATTTAGGTAAATTATTTAATTTTAATTTAGCTTATATATGGTAATAATGAAACAATAATGCTAAGACGATGAACCTGATGAATCTATTTTCATTATGCAACAATAATGCTAAAACGATGAACCTGATGAATCTATTTTCATATACGGATATGCAACTGAACAGGTAATGAAACAAAAAATGGGAAGTTAACAAAAATGGCACAAATTCATCATGTTTCATTATGAAACAATAATGCTAACACGATGAACCTGATGAATCTATTTTCATTATGAAACAATAATGATAACACGATGAACCTGATGAAATCTGTAATCCAATGAAATCTGTAATCCAATGAAATCTGTAATCCACAAATTCATTCTGTTTCATCACAATATTAGATTGCGTGGGAAATTTTATAATAAAATGAAATTAAAAAAATATTTTCTTACATTTTAAAAGAAAAATATTTTTTTTGATGAAAAGACAAATGCTCCACGTTTTCATAGTAAAAAAAATAACAAAATTTAGATTGCGTAGGAAATTTTATTTTGGTTTCAAGTAATTTAAATAAAATAAACATTTTTTGCCATATTTGAGACATAAAATCAAAAGACATATTTACCCTTTTCATCTATTATTTTTATTTATTATTAATAAATTAATTAATTTACTATTTGATAACGGAAAATCGTATAGGTCCACAAAATGGCCACTATGTTGCCATAGTGGCGGTGCAAGTGCACACCGGACACTATGATCGCTACAAGTAATAAAGTGGTAGAGTACCGAGATCGTTTCCACAGAGACTAGTCAACTAAGAATCAGAGACTTTTTCATGAACTTCTAGTGCTTGGTTAAGTTTTGAGAACAAAATCAATAATTGTGGATTTTAAGCAACTAAACAACGATTAAACGGAATTAACAGTATTAAAGGCAGGATGTGGGTACAAGCATTAACTAAGACTGATGTAGTAACAACTTGGTCAGAAACAAAATGACACACGACAACCTTAAAAACCCTTTTCTCTCGAAAATGAGTTTCCTCGAAACGTGGCCACGTTGTCCCCACTTTGTCACCACGTTGGCCAACTCTAGACTTGTCGACTTAACTAAGTAAACCTCTAAGGATTTAAGTTCCACCAGTATAGATATGGACGCCCAAATCTCTTTGTGACACTCATATCAACCGACATTTGAACCTTAGTTATAGTCATGCAAAAACCCGTATCTCTACGTGGTTATAAAAGACTTTCTCAAATCTTCTTTGCATCACCCAAGCCGTATTTCAGATCTGCCCCTCTCGAGATCTAAATCTAATATTAACACTAACAAGTGATCGGCTTGTCCGCGTTGAGTTGAAGTCCCGACTCAAGTGACCAAGTCTAAGAGTTAGCAACGATAGTAACACCCAAGTGTTGCCTACTAGTCTTAGCTTTGGCTCATACCCACACCCACACCCAAAGGGGTGCTTAGCTCATAACAACAGTAAAAGACATGGGAGAAGAAGGAGAAAACATAAACATAAAGTGCATAAATAACTAAAGAGCTACTGCCAAAGTGGTGTCAAGGTGGCCACTTTGGCGACAACTTTTACAAAGAAGTTAAAATTTAATGCAACTAAATTACAAGCTTTAAAAAATACTAGAAATTAAATGCTTAATCTCCAGAAGTCTTCAATGCTCCTGGAAGTTGTTCTCTTCCCAAATGGTTCCTCCAAACCCTCATTTATAGCCCAAGGACGAGAAAAGTGTTGATGTGACTATTCCTTAAAAGTAGCTTTTAAGGAAGAGTATTGAACTTTCCTTGGACCTCCACTTTTTGTCCTCTTCCTTGAATATTCTAGTGAAAGATCAGAAGACTCTTTACATTCCTTCAGAAGTCAAACTTTCCGAAAATGGCTGGAACTTATCAACAAATTTTCAGCCCATGTTCAACGTGGTGAGAAGGTGCCAGCAAGGTGGCCACTTTCTGCACAAAAGTTAGTGAAACCGAAATTTTTGCATTCTTGAGACTTAATCATCATGTTTGAACAATTAAGACCAAATGAAGGAGATGAGAGACAAAAATGGTGAAAATGTGGTAAAACGAATATAAAAAGAGAGGAATTAACTCTTAATATTTGAGAGTTATCATACCCCCAAACCTGAGTAATTACTTGTCTTCAAGTAAGAAAAAGAAAAGGATTAACAAAAAGGATTCGAAAGATGATACAAAAAATGGTTGCTTACTTTTGATGAATGGAAAACTCATACCGAGTACTTTGATATTTCTTGATTGAGCGAAGCACTTTGTTTGAAAAAGGAACCGCTTCTTTTCATGCATCCCAAAAATTTGACTTTAATCAATAGAGCTTGAATTGGGTTTGTGTTTTTGGGTTTTCAAATTAACTGCTTGATATGACCCCCAAACTTTTCTTTTTGCATGACTCCAATTTTCTTTGGTTTGACTATTTATTCTTTGTATTTCCTTGACCATTTGACCCTTGACCGATCCCCAATTTATTTTTCATTTTTTTTCTGCCAAAGTGGTGACAAAGTGGCGACAAAGTGGCCACTTTGGATTTCGGCTATCGGAAGAACGGTTTGTTTCTACTTTCTCAGCAGCCCCCACCCCCCAAACGAAACCCTTCAATGTCCTCATTGAAAAAGGAAAGATATGTCGATATTGCTACGGTAAAAGGTTAGGTTTCAATTTGGAAAGTGTTTGGGCTTAACATCCAGGAAAGAAAGGCCTATATCACGTCATCAGTCAAAAATTGGTAGCAATCCAAGGAGCAGACCTGCAAAAGAAATGAGCGCAAAACAAAAGTACTAGAAATAACCAAAGAGACGGTATCCGAGTACGGTAATAAGAGCAAACATACAACCAACATAGAATGAGTCAGAGAAACAACAAAATACCACAAAACAGAAAAGTATTAACCAGACAAAGTTCGAACATGGATGATGATGAACCAAGAATACTCACGGCTTACCTACCTCGGCAGAAGGGCCAGCCTCGGCGGCCGTAGCTGCAGAACGGTAGATGAAGGGGCGGTGGTGCTTATGGTAGAAGCCGACGGCGAAAATCGATGGTGTGGTAATCGAAGCTTCCACCGTCGACTGTCGGTGACTCCTCCGGGTATTCAGAAATGTGTGCAGACCAATTTCTTCTTCTTTTTTTTTTGTTTTTGTTTTTTTTTTTTTTTTTTGATTTTTTTTTCATGACTTCAAGTTACATAAAAAAAAATAGAAGTGTGGGGGAATTAAGTGATGAGAAAAAAAGATAAAAGGGTTGATGGGATTAGAGATTTAGAGAGGGTGAGAGGGTCAAGGGTGATGATTGCTAAAAAAAAGACTTGATGTTTGCTTTTTGGATTCTTGGGATTTTTTTTTTTTTTTGCAATGGTGATGGTGAACCTACGTTTGGGGTTGCAAAAGGAAATGGGTATATGAGAGATAGGGAGAGTGATGATAGTTAGAAAGAGTGATGGAACAAAAATGTGGCTACCTTTTGGCTTGAAAAGATGTCTTCTTTTTTGAAAAACTTTTTTTTTAAAGAAACCCCTTTTAACCCTTGGCTTTTCCAATAACTTCTGAAAATTAAAACTACTTGCACTAGAAATACATAAATAAAATAATAAAGTACAAAGATAAATAAAAAAACAAAGGATAAAGATGGACTTGGACAAAGCTGAAAATCTTGAGAGTTGCATGGGATGACTAGAGGACAAAATGGAGTTTCAACCATGCAAAAAAAAATTTAAAAACAGATCTGAAAATTAAATTTCAGAAACTTTTTTAACAGCTCAGTCCCAACGTGGCCACAAAGTGGCCACTTTGCACAACTCCGAAAATTTTCAAATTTTTTTTATAACAAAAATTGAAATGGTAAAAACTAAAAAGGACTGGGAAAAAAAACATTTTATTAAAAGGCTATTTTTAGCCTTCTTGATACTCAACAAGAGGTTTTCGCGGATGACGACACACCATTGGACAAAAAATGTTTTTTCTTGTGTTTATGGTGGCTCAATCTCATTTTTTTCAAACACGGGTTCCCTCTTATTGGTGGTTGGATTTTCTTTGAACTCTCAAACTGAAGCTCATTTTCGCTCTCTTCTCCAAACTTTTCACCACACATTTCAATATCTACACCTAGGTCCTCACTCAACAAATTTATGGCCGAACAATCTTCCACTTCATCATGGAACTTAAGGGACTTGAAAACATTAAATGTCACTTGTTGATCATTTACCCTCATAGTTAACTCACCCTTTTAGGCGTCGATCAAAGTTCTACCCGTGGCAAGAAATGGTCGTCCTAAAATGATGGGGACGTTCTTATCGGCTTCATAGTCTAAAACTAAAAAGTCGGCCGGGAAAATGAATTTGTCAACTTGGACCAAAATATCCTCAATCTTTCCCTTGGGATGAGCCAACGATCGATCCGCTAATTGTAAAGTAACGGTCGTGGGTCGAACTTCCCCAATTCCTAGCTTCTTGAAGATGGATAACGGCATGAGATTTATGCTTGATCCTAAGTCACACAAGGCATGACCAACTTCCTTACCTTCTATCGAACAAGGGATGGTGAAACTACCCGGGTCCTTTAGCTTAGGTGGAATTTTGCAAGTGAGGAGGGCACTACTCTCTTTTGTCAAAGCTACCGTTTCAAATTCACTCAACCTTTTCTTTTTGTTAAGGATGTCTTTCAAAAATTTAACATAGCTTGGCATTTGCTCGAGAGCTTCTACCAAAGGTATGTTAATATGGAGTTGTTTAAAAATGTCCAAAAACTTTTTGAAATGATTATCGACATTTTTATTCTTCATCCTACAGGGAAAAGGGAGGTTTCTTAAGTCTAGATCCGGTTGCCTAGGACTTGCCTTTTTGTGCAGTGAGGTGGGCACTGTCTCATCACTTTGGAGGGGTTGATTTGATGGCAAAACAGTCTGTGAAGTGGTTGTTGCATTATGTCCCGAAGGTGGGCACGTTCCAGCCACGTTGGATGGAAAAAGTGACGGAAAATTTTCTTTGTCAAAAGCATGTGTGGTATCTTCTTGCACAACAGTATCAACTAAGACTTCGTCGATAGGTTTAGATGCTCTAGTCTCACTTCTTAAAGTCACGACCTTAATGTGCTCCTTGTGATTACCCTTAGGGGTTTCGGTGTCACTAGGTAAGGTGCCCACTTGTCTTCCTTTCAACTCGACGGCAAATTTCCCCAATTGAGTCTCGAAACCTCTCAAAGTTGCATTGGTTTGGTTTATAAAACCCTTGAGTAAAGATTCAAGCGAACTATTACTCTCCGATGCATTTTGTTGTCTCGGTACATACGGTTGTGAGGATTGCCCACTTTCGTACGTATGAGACGGTCCTTGTTGAAATCTCGGGGGATTTGGTGGTCGGTTTGGAACTTGATGAACCCCGGGGGGTTGAAGTCCTTGGTTTCCCGACCACGAGAAGTTTGGGTGATTTCTCCAATTTGGATTGTAAGTTGGAGAAAATGGGCTATTCCTAGAATGGTTTCCTACATAGTTAACCGAAGCGGGATTACAGGGACAACACTCAAAAGCATGGTTCTCACCACAAAACACACAAGATTCATTTATGGCTTGGACTTGGTTCTTTTCTCCATTTAAGTTCATGTTATTTTTTACCATGTTAGTTAAAGCTACAATTTGTGCGTTTAAGGCGGTGATGGCATCAATTTCGTGAACACCAGATGCATTATTGGGAGCAAGAGCGTGTGGGTTTGACCAATCGGTATTATTGTTGGCCACTTTCTCCAAAATATCATATCCTTCGTTATAAGTCTTAGAGGTGAAAGCGCCACCGGCCGTAGCATTAAGAATAATTTTGGCGGCATTAGTAAGACCATTATAAAATGTCTCTAATTGGATGCAATGAGGGATTCCGTGATGAGGACATCTTCTAATTAAGTCTTTGAATCTCTCCCATGCATCCGAAACCGCCTCATCCTCCTCTTGTCGAAACATCAAAATTTCATTTCTAAGCTTCACATTTCTAGTTGGAGGAAAATATTTTTTTAGAAAATTTTCGGCCAAACTTGTCCAACTATCAATGGAATGAGGAGGTTGAGAATTTAGCCAAGCTTTTGCTCTATCTCTCAATGTATAAGAGAAGAGCGTAAGCCGTAAGGCTTCTGTCGTAACACCTTGAATGCGAAAATGATCCGTCATTTCTAAAAATGATTTTAAATGTGAGTGTGGATCTTCCGACGGTAACCCTCCAAATTGACCCATTGTTTGGATCATTTGAAACATTACCGGTTTTAGTTCAAAAGTTTGTGCTACCATGTTGGGCCTAAGAATACCCGATTTTAATTGATCAAATTCGGGTGTTGCATAGTCCCTTATTCCTCGTTCTTTATCGTCGGCAATTCTTATGGTGGTTTCATTAGGTGGGGGTGGAGGATCTCCACCATTTCCAGCCATGTTTTGATTTTGCCGACCTCTTCTACCTCTTCTTCGTCTTCTAACGGTTCTTTCAATTTCGGGGTCAAGAGGTACAAGTTCACCGTGTTGTAGCCTTGGCATACAACACGGAAAATACTAAAAATAAAAAACACAAGCAACTCAGGCTCGAATGAAAAGTCAATATCTTAGGATTTAAAATCGCGCTAGTCCCCGGCAACGGTGCCAAAAACTTGATAGCGGAAAATCGTATAGGTCCACAAAGTGGCCACTATGTTGCCACTATGGCGGTGCAAGTGCACACCGGACACTATGATCGCTGCAAGTAATAAAGTGGAAGAGTACCAAGATCGTTTCCACAGGGACTAGTCAACTAAGAATCAGAGACTTTTTCATGAACTTCTAGTGCTTGGTTAAGTTTTGAGAACAAAATCAATAATTGTGGATTTTAAGCAACTAAACAACGATTAAACGGAATTAACAGTATTAAAGGCAGGATGTGGGTACAAGCATTAACTAAGACTGATGTAGTAACAACTTGGTCAGAAACAAAATGACACACGACAGCCTTAAAAACCCTTTTCTCTCGAAAATGAGTTTCCTCGAAACGTGGCCATGTTGTCCCCCCTTTGTCACCACGTTGGCCAACTCTAGACTTGCCGACTTAACTAAGTAAACCACTAAGGATTTCAGTTCCACCAGTATAGATATGGATGCCCAAATCTCTTTGTGACACTCATATCAACCGACATTTGAACCTTAGTTATAGTCATGCAAAAACCCGTATCTCTATGTCGTTATAAAAGACTTTCTCAAATCTTCTTTGTATCACCCAAGCCGTATTTCAGATCTACCCCTCTCGAGGTCTAAGATCTAATATTAACACTAACAAGTGATCGGCTTGTCCGCGTTAGTTGAAGTCCCGACTCAAGTGACCAAGTCTAAGAGTTAGCAACGATAGTAACACCCAAGTGTTGCCTACTAGTCTTAGCTTTGGCTCATACCCACACCCAAAGGGGTGCTTAGCTCATAACAACAGTAAAAGACATGGGAGAAGAAGGAGAAAACATAAACATAAAGTGAATAAATAACTAAGAAGCTACTGCCAAAGTGGTGACAAGGTGGCCACTTTGGCGACAACTTTTACAAAGAAGTTAAAATTAAATGCAACTAAATTACAAGCTTTAAAAAAAGACTAGAAATTAAATGCTTAAGCTCCAGAAGTCTTCAATGCTCCTGGAAGTTGTTCTCTTCCCAAATGGTTCCTCCAAGCCCTCATTTATAGCCCAAGGAAGAGAAAAGTGTTGATGTGACTATTCCTCAAAAGTAGCTTTTAAGGAAGAGAATTGAACTTTCCTTGGACCTCCACTTTTTGTCCTATTCCTTGAATATTCTAGTGAAAGATCAGAAGACTCTTTACATTCCTTCAGAAGTCAAACTTTCTGAAAATGGTTGGAACTTATCAACAAATTTTCAGCCCATGTTCAACGTGGTGACAAGGTGCCAGCAAGGTGGCCACTTTCTGCACAAAAGTTAGTGAAACCGAAATTTTTGCATTCTTGAGACTTCATCATCATGTTTGAACAATTAAGACCAAATGAAGGAGATGAGAGACAAAAAGGGTGAAAATGTGGTAAAACGAATATAAAAAGAGAGGAATTAACTCTCAATATTTGAGAGTTATCACTACTATATATAATTCAAATGAATCTTAACCATTGATTATAAAGATCAATGGCTGAAGTTTGGTTTCCAAAGTTTCCAATGAAACTTGATTTCCAATTGATATCACCCCTATATATATATATATATATATATATATATATATATATATATATATATATATAGATAGATAGAAGTTCAAGAGAAAACCTTAAATAAATGAAAAACTAAAAAACACCTTATCAACCGTTAGATTAGATGATCTGATGGATGTGATTAAATGGGCGGTTACAACAATATGTTTTGAATTAAAAAACTCTAGCCCCTATTTTTTTATCCGAAAAAAGAGAAAAAATAGACAAAATTCGAGCGAAATAAATTACACCAAAAAAACAATCATATTTTTCTCATTAATTTGACATCCATATTGATATACCTTTTCATCCATTTTTTCGTGGTTTTTTGGTTTTCTATTTATTTAGGGTTTTCCCCTGAACCTGACCCTATATATATATATATATATATATGTTAGTCCCAAAGAAGTAAACAAGTATTGTAAAAGGGGGGGGGTTGAATACAATACCACAAAATTACTTAATTTTAATTCTTTTATTGATAATAAATATCAAGAATTACACATAGAGAAAATAAAGATTGTTGCGGAATAAGAATAGTTAAGAACTACTCTAGACAATCTAACACTTAGAAGATATTAAGAACACAAAGACTTAAACCTTAAGGAAATAAAAGACAACTATCAACCTGCTTGAAATCTTGTGAATGCCAAAGCTTGAGCTGAAAGCGTAAGTAGCAAGGTGCTACTTCCATCCTTTATATACTATCCAATGTAATGAGTGCAAAGGACAAGTAGGAGTAAAGGCTTTGGTGGATGAGAGGTTGACAATAAATTATAAGATATTTGATGTGACTTGTCACAATACAAAAGGTAACTTTTGTACTATGAAAGTACAATATCTAAATAAAATATTCTTGGGAAAATCTTTTTGAGATCTATTAGAAAAATAAACATCTAATCAAATTAAGACTAAATGTAAATCTTCTAAAGGAAGAGAGAAGCTTCCATTTCCATTGTCAGAAGATCATTGGGAAAGAGGAAGTATGTCAAATCATGAGGATTTAACATAAATGTTCGTACCGGATAAAGAAGCAATCTGTACGAGGAGAATGCCGAATAAAGAGTTCGGCAGATGAGGGTTGTGCCGAACAACGATTATTCGGCAACATAGAAAGGACATACCGAATAGGAAATCGGCATGTGGAGAGTCTGCCGAATAAGAATCGGCAAAGAGGATGATCTGCCGAATAGAAGTCGGCAGGTCAGGCTTAGTTCACTTTGAGGTCCATCTCAATCCGCATTGTAGACTTCCTTCATGTTGGATTCGGTTTATCTTCGACTCACCGATCTGTTAAACTAACTAAGCTATTACAAAGAACCATAAAACAAAATACAAGGTTCAATCATCAATAAAGACTAAGGAGAGGTTATCTTTAAATCTTAGATGACCCAACAATCTCCCCCTATTTGATGATAACATCTCATACAACATAGAAGTTAATGAATAATGCATTTTGACCCTTTTTCATATTCTTTTGGGTTCTTTTTCACATAGACCATTCTTTTTGTTTATATTTGGATTTTCTAGAGTATCCGACATTTACAAGTATAAACGAATGAAATAAATATTTGTACAAAATTTACGATAAGACATAAAAGCTCAATGTATTAATCTTTTTAAGAAGATTACAATACAGAGGAAAACAAAATAAATATAAGCATAAAACTACACCGAGTTTATTCAAAAGAGAAATGCGGTTCAGCATCCCTCTTCTTTAGTTCGTCGGTAGTAGCCACATAGAAGTCCTTAGCCGACATTGGAATTATTTGAATAATCCCGTGGAGAAAGGTTGTGTCGGCAATAGGGATTTGGCTTGATCTGAAGAAGGAGATCTGCCCAAGCGCATCGTTGAAGAAAATACCATGAGTAGGCTCAGAAATCACAGTGGTTGAAGGATGAGGAACCGGAGTCGGTAAGGACAGATCCAGATTTGAGGTTTTCGGAACCTTTCCTTCTTTAGCCATTTGAGCAAACACATCTTCCTTTTTGGATTTTGGCTTGGATTTGGGAGGAGGACGATCAAACCTAAGACTTTCGATGAGCTTCTCTTCAGTCGGAGAGTGAACAATGTTATACGTCTTTCGGTACGTCCTGAACTTCGTTTGGAGATCTGTAAGAAATTTATCAACCTCAGGCTTGAGAGTATTTCGGCTTTTATTCAAACAGATACCAATAATCCTTAGCCGAATGACATTGCAGCTAGAAGACGGTTTGATAATTTTGACATCTGTGATTTTTGCAGATGATCGGCGTCTAGAGAGAGCTTTGTGGTACCAATCGATACACAAAGACTTTATTTCTTTATTTTTCTTCGCCGATTCCTCCAGAGCACTCACCTGAGCTTTGATTGTGTCGGTAGGATTTTCTTCGGCAGCAAGTTTAAAAGCCAGGTCGGTATCTCTGTCCCGAGCAATTTGGGCAAGCTTTGCAGCTTTTAGTTCCTCTTCGGATAAGTCCAAAACAGAAGAGGTAGTCTTTAGGGGAGGAAGGTGAAGACCAGTACCATCTGCAGCTTTCTTTATTAAAGCATCTTTTTGACGCTTTTCTTCAGCAGCTACTTCATTTAGTGATAAAACAGTTTTGCCCTTATCCTTTTTGAGCTTTTTCTCCCCCTCAGACTCTTCGACCACCAAGGGGTGATCGGTGCCCTTCTCTTCAGTAGCAGAAGGTTCGGTAGCAGCAGCAGCAGCAGCAGTGGGTTCGGTAGCAGCAGAGACTTCGGCAGAAGCAGAGGGTTTTCCCTGACTCGTACTGACTATATGAACCCGAGGTAGTTGCTCCCCCTGAATTTGTTGCTCCCCCTCAGTTGATTTCTCCCCCTCATAACGAGCCGGGGAAGAAACACCAGCTTTAGCCGACACACGGCCAAGACGGCGATCAACACGCTCCAATACTGTGCGATCATCAGGAGTGAACGCGGACTCGGTGATGTCGATGTCCAGAGATTGAGCACAGTATTGAGCAACATCGGCAGGCATAGAATCAAGACGCCGATTTATATGCTGAAGAGCAGTGAGAATTTGAGAATTAACAGATTCTTGTGCCAGGGCCTGCTTCCGAAGATTGATGAGATCCTGATCCCGTGCATCAGAGGCTGCCTTTAGAGCGGCCACTGACAAAGTCAAGGAGGTATTTTGATCATTGAGCCTGACCACCTCCTTGAGGAGAGATTCCATAGTGGCAGGGAGAGGGGCACGAAGACCATCAATTTGGTTATGCACGACATCCAAACACCGAAAGATGTCGCGATTGAGACCAACAACCTCAGAATTTTGCTCTTTGACGAGCTGCAGAAGTTCGGCAAGAGAGATGTTGTTTGCATCCAAAGAGTGAAGAAGGGCCGGTTCACGCAAGGACTTGCGTAGCTGTTCAAACTGAGCACCTAGCATCCGTACTTGCCGATTGGAGTCAACAATTTCGGCAAACAACTCGGCAGATATGGTGATCGGTACTTGTGCAGAAGTTCTACCCTTTGCGGCAGAGGAGGGTGTCGGTGAGGGGGATTGCTGTGGTGAAGATTTCGGGGAGGGGGTCTTCTTCGGTGAGGGTATTGGAGAAGGGGATTTCATCGGTGAGGAAGTGGGAGAGAAGAGCCGTCGGTGCATTTCCTGGGATAAAACCCCAGTTTGTGCAATATCATCGGGATTGACCCCGGGTGATAGGCTGTGCGGTGAAGAAGCAGAATGTCGGTCCGGAGAGAAGACCAACTCATCTTCAACCTCCACATAAAGAGGAGGAGGAGAAGGAATATGCGGGGACTCCTTTTGTACATCCAAATCTTGTTGAGAAGGTTTGGAGGAGGTGGGAGTGGGTTTAACAGATCCCCGTGGCCCTGGAGGGGAAAGTTCAACATCTACTGATTGTTGAGAATCGGTAGATGGAGTGTGAGGCTCGGCCGAAGGTTTCCTAAGTTTCTTAGAAAGAGACTTAGGAGGGGAGTTGGAGCTCCGTCGCTTAACAGAAAAAGAAGGGGTTATGACTGGGGTAGCCACCGAAGGATTCGTCGGTGGCATAGTCATGAGAGCAAGTGCGACGTTTCCGGTGGCCTTTTTCTTTTTAATAGCCAGCGTCTTAGCTCGGGAAGGTTTTGGGGGAGAGGGGACCACCGATTTGGATGGCTTGAGAGAAGATGAAGACCTGGCGGATTCACCTTCGGCAAGCGTTCCCCAAATCGGATTGGGAGAAGAGATGAAAGAAAGCATACCTGAGGTGAGCGGAGAGTCGGTAGGTTTGATAGACCTGAAGATCGTTTGCTTGCTGATTTGAGAAATGGGCAAGTCAAACTTGATCGTCGGTTTAGGCAAAGCAGCATCGGCACACAGTTGTGCTGATAGCTTGTGGTTGATGATCAAAGAAATGAACCGTGGGAGAGCCACATTGTGAGTTCTTGGAGGTGTGATGGCATCGACCAAGGAATCGAAAAATACCTGAGCAAAATCGATCCTCCTCATGAAGATGAGGGCATGGGCCAGTCGAGTGATGGCAGTCGGGGATTGATCCCACCCCGAAGTCTTGTGAGAGAGACAATATAGGAGGTGAGAAAAGAAGTAGTTCCAAAGTGCACCCATATTCTTTCGAAGAAGAGTGCCGGAACCTTTGGATTTGCCCTCGTGAACATAGTTGAGAGTTGCAATGACCTCATCGTGTTCTTGATGAGTAGGGAATGGAGCATACACATTAAACTCTGGAATATTGAGAACCGTACGAAGATCATGCACCCCAAAGGATAGGTCGGGATGCTCTTCAGAAGAGAGAATGGAGGCAGAAACCTGATGAGTACCAGAGTCGTACTTACAGGTAAGCCAGAAGTTACCAAGAAGCATTTTGCTCATCTTGGTCGATTCTGTGAGAGCATGGCGTAATGGCGATCTTTGAAGAAAGATAGAAACTTGGTTGAACTCAGGATGATCAACATCCGCAGAAAGACGAGCCACCTGGTTGCATGGAGGGAACACAAGGGATTCCCTAGTGAGAGGAGTAGAAACCTTTGAAGCCTTTGTCGATTTGGAGGATGCCATTGATGAAGGAAAAAGAATTGCAGGTTTAGGGAGTCTTTATGAAGAAGATGAGAAAGACAAGTAAAGAATGGAACGAAAAGGAAAAGAAGTATTTATAGGTTTGAAAAATAGGAGGGAAAGGTGAAAAACCAAAAAAAATAGTAATGATGGTACAACGCAAACGTGCGTAATGGGGAAGTGGAAGGGCCGAAAAACGGCTTAGTGTCAGGTCGTGGACGTCCCATCAACTGACGCACGAACCCTGTAGTGCCATGTGGCAGAAACCCATAGGGTAAAGAAAAGGTGCCGAAGATATTCGGTATGAAAGAATTGGATAAGAATGACACATCATACACTATACCGAAAATAGAGAGATGCCGAAGTATTTGGTATATAGAGAGATATTTCGGTAGATAGAGATACCGAATATAGAAGTATTTCGGTAGATAGAGATACCGAAAATAGAGAGATATTTCGGTAAGAAGTATTTGGTATATAGAGATACCGAATATAGAAGGAGATATTTCGGCAAGAAGTAGTCGGTATATAGAGATACCGAATATAGAAGTATTTCGGTAGATAGAGATACCGAAAATAGAGAGATATTTCGGTAAGAAGTATTTGGTATATAGAGATACTGAATATAGAAGGAGATATTTCGGCAAGAAGTAGTCGGTATATAGAGATACCGAATATAGAAGGAAGCGATCGTTCGGTAAGAAGTAGAGAAGTACCGAAGTATGAGAGATACTTCGGTGGAGTTACCGAAGATAATAGATACTTAGGTATGGAGAGAAAATGTACAAGTCGCCGAAAGGTAATCGTCGGTAAGGAGGTACCGTCAATTATTATTATTTTTTTTTTTTTACGATAAATTTAACATACCTAAGGATCCCACAAGGAAGTTGAAACGTACCTCATCCAGTGGTTTTGTAAAAAGGTCTGCAAGTTGAAGATCTGTAGGAATGAAGTGAAGTTCAATATCACCTTTAGAGATATGATCTCGTATAAAGTGATACCGAATATCAATGTGTTTAGATCTAGAATGCAGCACTGGATTGTTGGCAATGGCTATGGCACTAGAATTGTCACATAGAATCGGTACATGAGAATAAACTTTGGCATAATCTTGTAGTTGGTTCTTCATCCACAAGATCTGAGCACAGCAACTTCCACCTGCAACATATTCGGCTTCGGCAGTGGAGGTGGATACCGAATTTTGCTTCTTACTGGACCAACTGACTAAGTTTCCACCTAGTAATTGACAGCTGCCAGTTGTACTTTTTCTGTCAACCTTAGACCCTGCAAAGTCAGAATCTGAATAGCCAATTAGATCAAAACCTGAGTCCTAGGGATACCAAAGACCCAGATTCATGGTACCCTTTAGGTACCGAAAAATACGTTTTACAGCCGCCAAGTGAGATTCCTTGGGATTGGCTTGATAACGTGCACAAAGACACGTAGCATACATGATGTCAGGTCTACTAGCAGTAAGATAAAGAAGAGACCCTATCATTCCTCGATAATTCGTGATATCTACCGACTTGCCGGTGGAATCTGCATGAATTTTTAGAGGTGGTGCCATTGGAGTTTTCATGGGAGAACAATTTTCAAAATCAAACTTTTTCAAAAGATCACGAATATATTTATTCTGACAAATGAAAATACTTTCAGAGGATTGTTTAATTTGAAGACCAAGAAAGAAAGTAAGTTCACCCATCATACTCATCTCATATTTGCTTTTCATGAGAGAGGCAAACTCTTGACAAAGATTTTCATCAGTGGCACCGAAAATGATATCATCCACATAGATTTGAACAAGAATGATATTACCGTTTGTTTTCTTGAGAAAAAGAGTATTATCAATTTTACCTCTGGTATATCGGTTGGATAAAAGAAAATCAGACAAGGTGTCATACCAAGCACGAGGAGCTTGTTTCAGACCATAGAGAGCTTTGTCAAGTCTGAACACATGGTACGGATGAGCTGGATCTTCAAAGCCAGGTGGTTGTTTCACATAGACTTCTTCAGCAAGTTCTCCATTGAGAAAAGCACTCTTAACATCCATTTGAAAGACCCGGAAGTTTTTGTGAGCAGCATGAGCAAGAAAGATTCTTATTGCCTCAAGTCTAGCAACAGGAGCAAAGGTTTCATCATAATCAATACCTTCCTCCTGCCTATATCCTTGAGCAACAAGCCTGGCTTTATTCCGGATTACAGTACCGACTTCATCCATTTTGTTTCGGAAAACCCACTTAGTACCTATAATGGTTTTACCGAAAGGTCTTGGCACAAGTCTCCAGACTTTGTTTCTCTCAAATTGAGACAACTCTTCTTGCATAGCAGTGACCCAACAAGAATCTGCTAGAGCTTCTTCAATTTTCTTGGGTTCGATAATGGATAGAAAATTCACATAGAGACAGATGTTTCCAATACTTCTTCTAGTTTGGACACCTGCTAGCTGATCTCCGATAATTTGATTTATCGGATGATCTTTGGTCCATTTTAAAGCTGGGGGAAGAGGTGCATGAACTGTGTTTGGAAAGTATGAAGGTGAAGGATCGGTAGGTATAGGATGAATATGATGAAGAGGAGAAGTATGTAAGGTGGTTTCGGTAGGAGATATGGGTTCGGCAGTTGGTAAAGGTTCTACCGAACTATGATGGAGAGAAGTAGAGGGTACAGAAAATGGGACATATGAAGGTCCTGAAGAGAGAATATTTGGAGACTCTTCTCCAACACAGGAAATAATCCATTCATGAAGTTCAGTGTCATCACAAGATAGAGAGGATGTTTTGTGATCATCAAACTTCACATGTATTGACTCATCAATACATTTTCTTCTTAGATTATATACTCTGTAGGCTTTAGAGGAGAGAGAATAACCCACAAATATGCCTTCATCAGCTTTGGGATCAAATTTCCCAAGCTGCTCTCGATCATTTAAGATAAAGCAAAGGCAGCCGAAAACATGAAGAAAACCAATGTTTGGTTTTCGGCCATAGAAGACTTCATAGGAAGTCTTGTTGTGCCTTTTCACAATGATAGATCGATTTTGAGTGAAACATGTTGTATTGACAGCTTCAGCCCAAAAATAGGTTGGAAGATTTGATTCACTTAACATGGATCTTGCAGCTTCACATAGCGTACGATTCTTTCTTTCTACAACACCATTTTGTTGTGGAGATCTTACTGCTGCAAAGTTTTGAGAAATACCTTTGTCACAAAGAAAGGCATCTAAAGTAGCATTTCTGAATTCAGTTCCATTGTCACTTCTGATAGATCTGACTAATTGACCGTTAAGAACTTCAGATTTCTTGATAAAGTTGATGATTTCTTCAGGTGTATCACTTTTGTACCTGAGAAAAAATACCCAAGTGTAACGTGTGTATTCATCAATAATTACAAGAATGTACCTTTTTCCACCTAGGCTAGGTGTGCTGACAGGCCCACAAAGATCCATATGCAGCATCTGTAGAGGAGTAGAAATAGAAAAACATTGTTTTGATTTGAAAGAAGATTTTGTCAGTTTGCCTTTCTCACAAGCTGCACAGAGCTTTTCTTTTGAGAAAGAAATTTTCGGCAAGCCAACAACAAGCTCTTTGAAGGAGAGAGCATTTAACGTTTTGAAGTTGAGATGAGAAAGACGTTTATGCCAGAGCCAGTTTTTCTTTTCAGAGTCTTCAGAAATGAAGCAGATGCTTTCCTTTTTAGTTGATTTGTCATTCATATTGATGACGTACACATTTTCCTTTCTAAAACCAGATAGGACAGTGTGAAACTGTCTATCAGTGATGAGACAGTCAATTTCTCTGAAAATTACAAAGAAACCTAAATCACATAGCTGACTAATGCTTAAAAGATTATGCATCAGTCCCTTCACATAGGCAACTTTGTTAAAAGTAATGGAACCGTTAGAAAGAGTTCCATAACCTTTAGTGGAACCGCGAGAGTTATCACCAAAAGTTACAGTTGGTCCCTTTTCTTTCACAAAGTTTAGAAGAAGAGATTTGTTCCCAGTCATATGTCGTGAGCATCCGCTATCAAGATACCATGTTTGATGATGCTCATAGACCTGAGAAGAAGATGAAGAGCACTCAGCATTGAAGTCCATCCTAGAACAGGAGTCTTTAGGTTCTTTATCAAGTTTGGCCATAAGACATTTACTTGACACTTCTTTCTCACTGTCGGAAGTGGGTTCGTCTGTCCAATCTAGAGTTTCAGCCATCAAGCCTTTGCCTTTTCGTTGAGAGTTGAAATTTCTTTCTTTCTCTCTTCTATATTTGGCTTTGTATTTGTCGGCTTTGTTGGTAAGTTCTTTGAAGGAAGAAGATGGAGAAGGTTTTCTTGGATGCGATCTTCCTGTAGAATTAGATTGAAGATGTCTTCTTTTAGAAGAGTTAGAAGAATTCGATATGGAAATCCTAGAAGAATTGCTTCTGCATTCTGATGCAAAATGGCCTTTCTTACCACATACATAGCAATCCTCCTTTGATTTGTTCAAGGAGTTTCTAGAAAAAGAAAAATTTCTGTTTCTTTGAAATTTATTAGAAGAATTCTTTCGAGATTTAGAAAAATTTGCAAGCATACCCATTTCCTCTGTCAATAGATTGACAGATGGATTTTCTCCTTCATCATCAGCTTCACTTAGATAAGCTTCCGAGGAGTGACTCAGATTTTCATGACTTTCTCTATCTGAATCATCAGAAGGGTAGGTTATACGAGGAATACACACAGATTTCTTGGAGCCATCACTGATAAGAGCCATAGAGGGAGCTCTTATTTCTTTATAGATGGTTTTCCTTTGAAGTTGGGTTTGTTCGTGATTAAGAAACATACCATAGAGAGAAGTGAGAGGAAGGCTTTCCAAGTCCCTGGAAGTCTTAATGCACGTGGAAAGAGTATTCCAGAAATCTGGAAGACCATCCATGAATTTGCATATGATTTCCTCGTTGTCATAAAGTTTTCCAACAAGTTTTAATTCATTTAAGAGACTGTTAAAACGGTTGTAATAGGAGGGAAGAGATTCTCCCTTTTCATGAGAGAAAAATTCGTATCTACGTACGAGAGAGATCTTTTTAGATTTCTTTACTTCATTTGTACCTTCGTACAAAACACATAGAGTTGACCACATATCTTTTTCCGTTTTAAGACTGACAAGAGATTGGTATACTTCATCAGGAAGAGATTGAGCAATGATGGTTCGCACTTTGGAATCAAGTCCAACTGTGCGCTTATCTTCATCATTGTATTCTTTGGTCGTTTTTAAGACATATCGACCAGTTGCAGAAGTTCTTTCCTCCTCTGAAGAGTCATCGGAAACTTGAAAGAGATTGTCCTTTTTCTTTTCTTTATCCTTAGGAGTTTTGACAAATCTATCCCAGACTTTTGGGATAAGAGGACCGTCACTAAGGATGGTAAGATATCGACTGTCAGCTCCTTCAAGGAAGAGCATCATCCTACTTTTCCATAAGGAGAAGTTGTTCGAGTTGAACTTAGGAGGTTTAACAGTAGATCCATTGTCAGAGTAAAAAGAATTTTGAGAAGAAGTCTCAGGTTTTGTAGAAGGAGAAGTCATTACGGATCTGGTTTATTAGATTAAACCAACCGCTCTGATACCACTTGTTAGTCCCAAAGAAGTAAACAAGTATTGTAAAAGGGGGGGGGGGGGGGGTTGAATACAAAACCACAAAATTACTTAATTTTAATTCTTTTATTGATAATAAATATCAAGAATTACACATAGAGAAAATAAAGATTGTTGCGGAATAAGAATAGTTAAGAACTACTCTAGACAATCTAACACTTAGAAGATATTAAGAACACAAAGACTTAAACCTTAAGGAAATAAAAAACAACTATCAACCTGCTTGAAATCTTGTGAATGCCAAAGCTTGAGCTGAAAGCGTAAGTAGCAAGGTGCAAAGGACAAGTAGGAGTAAAGGCTTTGGTGGATGAGAGGTTGAC
Source organism: Arctium minus (assembly GCA_954870635.1). Taxonomy (NCBI): domain Eukaryota; kingdom Viridiplantae; phylum Streptophyta; class Magnoliopsida; order Asterales; family Asteraceae; genus Arctium; species Arctium minus. The sequence goes on from OX941085.1 coordinate 63,187,272, forward strand.
AATAAATTATAAGATATTTGATGTGACTTGTCACAATACAAAAGGTAACTTTTGTACTATGAAAGTACAATATCTAAATAAAATGTTCTTGGGAAAATCTTTTTGAGATCTATTAGAAAAATAAACATCTAATCAAATTAAGACTAAATGTAAATCTTCTAAAGGAAGAGAGAAGCTTCCATTTCCATTGTCAGAAGATCATTGGGAAAGAGGAAGTATGTCAAATCATGAGGATTTAACATAAATGTTCGTACCGGATAAAGAAGCAATCTGTACGAGGAGAATGCCGAATAAAGAGTTCGGCAGATGAGGGTTGTGCCGAACAACGATTATTCGGCAACATAGAAAGGACATACCGAATAGGAAATCGGCATGTGGAGAGTCTGCCGAATAAGAATCGGCAAAGAGGATGATCTGCCGAATAGAAGTCGGCAGGTCAGGCTTAGTTCACTTTGAGGTCCATCTCAATCCGCATTGTAGACTTCCTTCATGTTGGATTCGGTTTATCTTCGACTCACCGATCTGTTAAACTAACTAAGCTATTACAAAGAACCATAAAACAAAATACAAGGTTCAATCATCAATAAAGACTAAGGAGAGGTTATCTTTAAATCTTAGATGACCCAACAATATATATATATATATATATATATATGGAGAGAGAGAGAGAGAATAGATATTAGATTGATTATAAACAATTTTTTTTTAATTTTCTAATTGGGAAATGACAAAAAGAAAAGAGTGTAAAAGAACCAATATGCCTCTGAATAACTAGGTTAACAAACTTTTGTTAATTCTGTTAGTGAGAGAGACTATAGCAATAAGAAATTGAATACCAATGGGACCATATCCATAAATAATAGAGTATAGGGATGTTAGTCAAAATTTCAGACATACCACAGGGACTAAAAGTGTAATTCACTCTATATAGTTAAGAACTTTTCTTAAATAAAGTAAATCTATTGAGTTTATCAATTAGTTACCCATTAGTTTTATGGAGTTTTAAGATTTTATATGTAGTCTATAATAACTTGGAACTTGAATTTAAGATATTTGTAATATTAAATAGTATCAGATGCTTACTAAGTTGTTCTTTTAATAGTTTTTACCAAATACTTTATAATTTATACCTTGTTATAAAACATTTAGGTAAAATGTTTATAAAAAACTTATTAAGTATTAAGTAACCACTTGGGTTGTGGCACAATGGTAACACTCAGGGGGGGTGTAGTGGGACTCTCATATTTCCCGAGTTTGAATTCAAGCGATGCCAAAATATCTGTGGCCATAGAGGTTCACATACAATGACTTTAGGTCTAGAGAGATTAGTCGGTGCACATAAGTTAAGACCTCCATAAAACTAACTAATAACATAACTTATAAAGAAGTTTGAAGTACAAAAATACAAGATAATGCTAAACCCTACTAATACACATCATACTTCATCAATATTTTTATCACAAAGAAAAACACATTTACTTTATTTATCCACAAAAAATAATTAATCATTTAAAACTAAATTTAAAATTTATTAGAAAATCTAAAATATCTAGATTATAATAGTATTTTGATTGAAATAAAGAATACCAAAAAATAGGATTTTATAATATTAATTTGACATCAATATTAGTTTTTTTTTTTTTTTGGGTGGGGGGGTTTGTTTACTATCTTTAAATTAACAAGACATATTCAAATACCACTTGTAATTATTATTTTATTTAAACATAAATTTGTAAATATGAAATTACATCAAATTTTCATTCTTGATTTACAATAAAGTCTTGTATCATACTTTAACAAACAACGGATACACAACTACAATAATATAAATGTTAATCTCAACCATCGGATTTGTGAATAATACAAATAGACATTCGACCATAAAACAATTAGAAATCCATTCTTATTATTTGCCTTAAAAAGAGTACATCCGATATTACATCGTTCATCGGTACAGTTCAAACAAGCCATCACTCGAAGACTTAGAAAATAATGAAAGATAAACAAATGCCTTCAGATTTGGCTTATCAGATTCATAACTTAAAACATATCAATAGATCAACTCCTGATCTATGTAAGCATACCTTTTAAATCCGATCGAAATAATTCCTTTCTCTCATCTATTGGATTTGCAAAACACTTATGAAATATTCTAAGTCTTTGATATCTGATAGTCACATTACTTCATAAATGTCTATAACTAGAAATTGTTGTATAACTTATACTCAAAATAGACAAAGATAGGATTTTTACTTGTAAAAGTCTTGTAACTATCTATACTGATTCAAAGTGTAAAAATCCTTCAACGATATCGAAGACTAGTTGAATAAAGGTCAGGATAGTCACCAAAGTAGATTGGTCTGTCATTTAGCCGAAAGAAGATCAGTACAAGATATAGTCAACTAGTAGTCTAACAAATACTACTACTGGCAAGCTGGATTTTGAATGCAAACTTGTCCATCAAGTTTGGCTCACTAACTTTCTTACACTCTCATCATTGTATGGGAACATGCAAAAATATGTCAGCCAAAGTAAGTTCTAAAGCACTATTTTATTAGTGTCATACTTCCTTTATTGTTCCCTCTACATACCAATAGATGTGATGGATTAACAAGTGTCCACATCAACTACAAATGGTGAAGTGAAAAATACAAGCATGCATGGATCAACATATCAGATGAAGACACATGTTAAAGTTGAAGTAGAGTATTTAATGCAATGGAGGTTATAAAAGGTCTTGATTGTCATTATTTGAAAATCACCCGTTTTGAAAGAACTTCTCCGTGAAAACTTCAAAGTAAATTCGGCGTCACAATCTGGAAACTATCTTAGTTCTTCATATTTGAAAGATAACCTTTCTTCTTCTCTCTTTCAGGTTAGTAAATTTGTCACCAGTCGGATAGTTTAGGATCACATGTCTTACCTTCCTAGCTTCCGCAACATATCTGTAATTTTATGTTTGGAATAAAATATAAAATTAAAAGTGAAAACTTATTGTGTTTGTAACCCCCCCCCCTTACAAACACTTTCTATGTAAGTCATTATGGTCTTGGATCGACAAGTGGTATTAAAGTGGTTTGTTTAATCTCATAAACAATATCTGAAAAGGACAATGGTTCTCCAATGGTTCTCTAACCAAACCTACTCGTTTTCAAAACGATAATTTCTCTCTTTGGAAAAATCGGATGCTATTCTATCTTAAAGGAGTAGACAACCATATTCCAAGTGTCTTAAAAAGGGTCCATATGTTCCCACTTCCTTTTTTCCAGGTGATCGAGATGCAAAATGACAACGTGGTAAGACTTGGTAGACAAAATCAAGACTCCAGATGAGTGGACGGATGATGATAAGAAATAAATAGATATTGACACCGAAGCTAGAACAACCATTGTGATGTCTCTTTCTGATGATGCTTACCACTCCATCATGAATTTTACTACAGCAAAAGATATGTGGAACACACTAACTGTGTTGTATGAAGGAACATCCAAGGTAAAGCAAAACAAAAGAATCAGCCTCATCAGACAATATGAATTATTTGTGTGCAACAAAAATGAATCTCTCACTAAGGTATACAACAGGTTCAACTCTCTTTTGAATGATGTTTAGGTTCATGACAAAATCTTTGATAATGTTGAAGTTGTTTGCAAGTTTATGGACTGCCTTCCAGATTCTTGGGAAAATATAATTGTTAGTTTAAAAACTTCCAAAGATCTTCACAGCATGCCTCTCACTACTTTATATGGAATCCCTTACAATTTTGAACAAACCAAGCTTTTAAAGAAAACTTGTTCCAAGAAACAAAAAGCACAAACATGGATTTTGTGTCTTTTGGATTTCAAAAGAATGGGACAGTTGTCAAAAGCCTCCTTTGACACTGAATCCGACTTTCCTGAAGATAATTTTGAGAATTTTACATTTGATCCTAACGAGGATTCTGATGATGGAATGGAAATCTTATCCATGCAACATCTAAGTGATTCTCTCTCTATCTCTCTCTCTCTCTCTCTCTCTTGTTGCCTCAAACTTCAATAAAGTTTCCAGACAAAACAAAAGGTCAAGAAGATTCTTAAAGAAACCATCAATTGTCAATCAAGCCCTGTCTTCTCATGGAAAATCTAATGATGAATGATTTAACTGTGGAAAGAAAGGAGATTTTACCATCAATTGTAGATCTAGAAGACCAATCACGTTCTTCTCTAGAACCTCTCAAGGATCTCAATCTTCCTATAAATAAATAAATAAGGGATAAGAGACAAGATGAAAATCTCAAGTCTAAAGAATCTCAAAGAAAATAAAAGGGCATGGTAGCCGAAGAACATGTGTGGGAAGAACATTCATCCTCATCTAACAATGAACAGGATGAAAAGGAAAACTTGTGTTTTATGGCTCACTTATCTAAGCTAAAAGACACCAACGAGTTCACAATGAAAGTTTCCTATTCAGAATATCAAAACCAGTCACCAGTTTCCAATCACATCTCTCTGTCTCTTCTCATATGATCGTCTTTATGTTATGATGTGCAATGCCCTTGAATCCAAAGAAAAGTCTAAAAATTAACAGTAAAACTGTATGAATGTCTCGAACAACTCAAAGATCTCAATAGAGTCAAAAATGAATTAGAAGATCAAAAAGTTGTCTACAAATATCTTAACAAAGAGAAACATCTCTTGACAAAGAATCTTGAAAAAGAAAAATCCACCAAAATGAACTGGAATCAAGCTTCTATGAATCATAGAAAAATCCTGGAATATCAGGTACCCAGTTATGGTCATGGATTAGGATTTTTCCTCTTCTTCCAAAGATCCTGACAAATATCTCAACGATTTCTCTTACTTTGGATGAACTTCTTTTTCTAAACATCCTTCCTGCAAATCTTTAAAGTCAAACAAAGGAAAGAAGAAGGTTAGAAAATTTGTTCCTACTTCTTATAAAAAATGGGATGACTGTGTCAGAAGAAGATATCCGTCGGTTCCACATCTTATCCCCCCTCTAAAGGTTTCAGATAAAAGGAACAAAAGTCCTAGGAATTTTGTAGTTCCAAAACGGACTAATGAAAATGGAATCCTTTGGTCAAAACCTTTTTTTTTAAATCACACTCTTCCTCTCAAAATATTTTCCAAGTTTCCTCAAAATAGTTTTCAATGGTTTCAAAGATCATCATCTTCTAGAAAATGCTACAACTGTGGAAAACGTTTTCACTGTGCAAAATATTGTCCTCATGATAAAATAGATAAATTTCCTGAAAAAATATTTCTTCAAAAGAACCCATCAAGAGATGGGTACCTAAGAAATAGGCTTCTTATACAGGATCAATTGAGATCCGATGAGTCATTCATCCTACAGATATCCTAAAAATCTCTGATCCGATTCAATATGGATATTGTTCCCCTCTCAATCGGATTCATTTACATAATCTGATGAAGCGTATCCCCAAAAGGAAACCAAAAGTCATAATAAATCAAAATAAAATTTTGACAGTTGTCACATTAGACGTGGGGAGACGGTTTTTGTAAAAGTTGTCCCTTCAACCACCACGGTTTGTCTAACCGTGTAGGTTTTTCATCATTACTCTTCCTTTACTTTATCTCTCCTCGTCCTTATATAAATACCCAAAACCCTAAATCCTTGTTTTCGTCTCGCTTAAAATTCTCTCTCAAGAAATCAAGAATCAAGAAACCTCAGTCTCCAAAATTTCTTCCTCCCAAATGGCCTCTCAATTCATTGGAACCCCTCTCTCAAAAGACGATGTCAAGTTTACTCTTTCAAACTATATTGGGTTCTTGGAAAAACAAAATGATCATCCTGATTATCATGATATGATTGATTTCCTGGTGAAGAGCCATGTATACTACGCTCTTCTTTTATCTCCATCATCATCTCAGACGAGTACTTTTCTTCTTGGGAACTTCTAGTGTTCTTCTTTTCATTCAAAGAAGGATGACTCCATCATTGCTTCTGTGCTCAGTGACCAAGAAATCATCATTACTGCTGATGATATTGCCAAAGTACTCCATCTTCCATCATCCTCTTCTATAGAATTTGAAAGTTTATGCTCTGATGAAGAACTCGAAGATGTTCTTCATATTCTTGAATACCTCTTGTAACACCCGTATTTTTGCAAGTAAGCTACGAGATTCCTTCATCTTCAAAAGGAATTTATGACTTGTAATTTAGATCGAGAAAGACTAAATATAGTCCCCTTTAATTCGAACGTCTTTCGTACGCAAAAAGGTAGAATTTTCGGAGCCTAGGAGTGTGGAGCGACTACGCCTGGTGACTGTGACAGGGTCACTGTCATCGAGGGCACAGTCGCAGGGTCATGATGACTCGCGGTACATTCGGGGCGAAAGTGTCCGGCGATTGTGACAAGGTCACTCTCTCCGTGGCACAATCGCGGGCGTTGAGAGGGTCGCGGTACAGGTCCGGCGATAGTGACCCGAGACCTTGCCAAGAGCACTATCGCCCCGCACAGTCGCAGTCGGGGTGCATACCTCAATAAATCCGGTTTTCGGTAGCCTCTCATTTTTATCATTCAACCTACCTTCAAGAGCTCTCATCCCCTCCCTATCCCTTCATCAAATCGAACCTTGCTCACTTATTGCTTAAAATCCTCCTCACTTTGAAGATTTTATTCATCCTCTAGCAAGTTTTGGGAAGCTAGAACTAAGATCTCTATCTTCTTCATCATCTTCATCAATTTTCTAGGGTTTTCACCCAACCCTTTTCACCCTTTTGAAGTTTGGGAGTTTGTGCCTCGTTTTGGTGACTTAGAGGTATTTTGGTTGGTGGATTCAAGTCTTGGTAAATGTAATTTGCTCTTCTCTTCAACTATGGAAATTAGGGTTTTGAGATATGATGAGATATTCATGTAAAATGTTTGGGGAACGATTCTATATGGTTAAACATGAATATTTATGGTTGGAAATCTTGTGGATCTAGGTTTTGGAAGATTTGGCTTGAGGGTTCAGATTTCTTCAAGAAAGCTCAAGTTGGGGGAAAATCTAGATTTAGCCTAAATCTAGCAAGGTGAGTTCAAGTTGATTTGTCGGTGTACATGCCAAAATGTCATTTTTAAATGTTTATATGTTTTACATGGAATTATCAAATGTTGAGTTATTCGATGAGTTCTGATTACTTGAAGTGTTTAACTTTATAACTTTGTAAAACACCCACATTTGGGCTTTTAGGAATTTTGATAAATAAATCTTGAGTATTGGTATCTTAATGATTCCTTTTACGAAAGGAAGTCTTTTGAGTATAAATGTACTTATAGTGTGTGTTTTGGGAAAATGTTTGATTTTGTGTTATGGGACGTTTTGAAAGGATAATTGGTATAAACTCATTTGGAAAATGATTTATCTCAATCTAATTTGTATTGGAATTCATTCACGTATTTTGGAGCATGTGTTTGTATAAACGTTGGTCGATTTCGTTTCATTTCATTTTGTGGATTTTAGCATATGGCTATTTGATTGGTTGAGCTTAAGGCTCGGTCTTTCGTCTCTGTCAGGTCTTGGGGACATTTGTCCGGTTTTAATAAATTAAAGAGGAGCTTGGGTATGAGTGACATCTATTGCACTTTATTTTGGAGAATACATGTTTTGAGTGCGTGTGTCATGCATTTAGAAACATGTATTTTAGACTGTAATGTATTGGATCCATAGGCATAGAGGTTGGCTTTATCGTGTAAGTGGGATAAGATCCCCGAGTTGTAATTTGGAAATAGGCATTGGTGATGCAATGTAATTTTTAAATGAACAAGCGTGTCAAGGATGGTGAGGTTCCAAGGTAAAGATCCACGGATAGGGTTGAACTTGGTGATTCTTTGGGCTAAAGACTTGGATAGAGTTGATGTTCTAATGACTAAAGATCCATGGATAGGGTTGATGTCTACCTTGACTAAAGACTTGGATAGAGTTGATGTCAATGGTTGTCCATCCTTAAAGATATGCTTATAACATAGATATGTGGCTTAACTTTGTGTGCCCGCCACATTCGATGGAATCGGGTCTCCCCCGTCACCGAAGGGTGTTGTTTTGGGTATTGTATTTTAGTATCCATGTTTCAGGTGGCATTATATACATATATATATATATATATATATGGATTTCTATACATGATATATGGGTTGAGTATTATGTCCCACCCGTGTTTTGGGTGTTTCGGGATATAAAGTTTTATCCACATCTTTTATAAATTGGGAGTTCTATTTCTATTCACGTTTGAGTGAGTTTTGTGTTGGATCACTTTATGATGAATGTTTTGTATTGAGGTATTCATCTTTAACAATGCATGTTATTGGAAAACGAGTCGTTCCCATAATTGAGGTAAATCATTTTGAAAGATTATGATTTAAATTCCATTCTTCCCTTTTTACAATATATATAGTCGTGTTGAAAACTATTGAACTCACTAGGCGTTAAGTCTAACCCTTTTTATTTGTCGGCATGTGCATCAGATCCTTGTTGGTGGGGAAAGTTACTAGTGGCACCGTAAAGAGTGGAGTTCTAGTTAGATGCGCGAGAAGGATTTAGATGTTTGAAGATGTCTTCCGCTTTCGGGGATAATGACTAGTATGGGGTTTTAGTAACACCCGACCTTGACTTAGTCTTGATGTAAGACCTGTTTACCTAATGTTGATGTTAAATCCAGTTTTATTATTTGAAGTAAATTTAAGTATTGAGCTATAGAGAGGGATTTACCCTTCATGTGATTTATTATTGAAAGTTTTAATTTAGTCTCTTTTTTCATATTTGAGGGTGTAACACCTCTCGAAGGAAGAGACTGAGAATGCTAATGTCGCAGGAACGATCCTTCTCAAGAATATGTCTAGGGCTGTACACGAACCGAGCGTTCAACGAACCGTTCAGCGGGAGGTTCGTTTATGTTCGTTTATTTAATAAACGAACGAACATGAAAAAATGTCTCATTCGTTCATTTATGTTCGTGAATGTTCGTTCATTTATGTTCGTTACTTATGTTTATTTAATAAATTAACAATTAAATGTTTAAAAAATTAATAAATGAATAGTAATAATAATTATATTATAATTAATAATTTAATAATAATAACAAAGTTAACTTTGAAAATATATCTATATCTATATATATAATAAATAAGTAACTAGAATGATACATGTCGTTTTCTGGTGAGTCGATTTCAGTATTTTCCCGCTTAAACCTGTATCTGGACGCATTTTACATTATAAGTTCATTTAACACACCCACATTCACTCCTCAAATCTTTCCTTAATTCATTTTTTTAAATTTATACGTTACATTACTACCCTTATAATTAGGTATATGAACTAAAATGAATTAAACATTTACAATTGTAATTGTTTCGTCAATACCTTCGAAATGAGCCAAATATTAAATATTTTTGGATTTAATTATATTATTAAATAACATAAATATATACGAATTAATGTTTCATGATTAGTATGAGAATTGTTGAAATTAGTATGGGATTTGATACAAATAATTACTAAATTGTCTTAATTTTCTTTTGGCAAGTTCATATCAATTTATACTTCAAGAGTTTTTATAAAAACTCATCCTCTTTAGATTTTTATACAAGAAATTTGATTTTTATCATCAAGTTTTATAAAATAACATATTTAATTTTATTTTCTTGACGTTATAATATTTAGTATATATCTATACATATAATAAATAAGTAACCAACATGCCACATGTCGTTTCCTGGTGAGTCGACTTCAGTATTTTTCCGCCTAAACATGTATCTGGACGCAGTTTATATTATAAGTTCAATTAACACACCCACATTCACTCCTCCTTAAATCTTTCCTTGATTCAATTTTTTTAATTTATACGTTACATTTACTACCCTTATAATTAAATATGTAGTTTACTTTTAATCCCTTACTTTTTTTATTTTTCATTTTAGACTCTTATCATATAAACATAAATAATGTATATGAACTAAAATGCATTAAAAAAAACATTTCTATTTTTTACAAATTTTACCATTGTAATTGTTTCGTCAATATCTTCGAAATGAGTCCAATAGTAAATATTTTTGGATTTAATTATATTATTAAACATCATAAATATATACGAATTAATGTGTCATGATTAGTATGAGATTTGTTGAAATTAATATGGATTTGATACAAATAATCACTAAATTGTCGTGATTTTCTTTTTGTAATTTCATATCAATTTTTATTTCAAAGTCGAATTCCATCGTACAGTAAATGAAGATATATTTCCTACTTTTAGAGATGCATGTTATGTTATTGGGCTTTTAGATGACGACAAGGAATATGTTGATGCTATTGAAGAAGCAAGTTTAACCGGTTCTCGTTTTTATCTACGGTCTTTATTTGCAAGCATGTTGATTTCAAATAGTCTGCCTAGACCTGAATTTGTTTGGCAAAAAATATGGCAATACTTGGCAGGTGAGATTCTTTACAATCAACGAATTGCACTAAAGCCTCTGTAATACCCTCAAATCTGGTAAGAGCAACTAATCAAAAATCTCGATATAATATCTAATAAGGGACGAAACTTCCACTTACAAATCAAAACTCCATATACCTCAATTTAAAATTCTATAATTAACAACAACAATTATAAAACTCCAGTCTTATAAACAAGGACTAAATCGAAGTCGGGTGTTACTTAACCCAAATACCAATCGCTCTACCTAAAACAATGCGGAAGACTTCACTAGGACATTCACTTCTCAATCACACCACTAGCACTCGTCTCTCCAGGGTGACACTAGAACTATTCCCAACCGGAACCTGTTGTACATGCCGACAAATAAAAAGGTTAGGCTAACGCCTAGTAAGTTCAAGAGTTTTATCATGAATGAATATATCTTTAAAAAGGAAAGCATGCGTCTAAAATTGTGATCCTTCGAATTAAATGATTTACTTTAAATATGAAAACGATCCATTTCCAATAACACACACTTTTAAAGACGAACACCCCGTACAAAAACTTTCTTTCATGAGGTAATACAACTCAAAACCCACTCAAATGTGAATAGGAATCAAACTCCCATTTTATGAAAACATAAATAAACTTTATTGTTCAACTACCGAAATATGAGTAACACTCAAACCCCAAAATTATAACGTATGGAGAAGACTCCATACTTAAAACGTCACCGAAAACATGGATAAGACTAAATACCCAAAACAACACCTTTCGGTGACGGGGGAGACCTGAATTCCATGGCTAGTGGCGGAACACAAAAGTAGGCCACATTCCAAGTTATTGAGCTCTGCATACTAGGATCAAGGCCACGAACTCGTCGGCTCGTACTCAGATGTGGGGGAGGGCACCCAATGATTCCTAATCATGCTCATTCGCTAGGATTTACATTTACGACCCACGACTAGTATCCAATCCCACATAACCGTACCAAGTTGCCACCCTAGGGTCCAAGTATCAACTAGCTACAAATGGGAAATGACCATCCCATAAAAACAGACTCAGAAATTACATCACGGGGTCAATGGCACCATGAGGCCCTCGATGACCCTATAACTAATCCTGGTACCAACATGAAACAATAGCCCTTTTTAAAATATTAAAGACCGACTCATATGCCTATGGATCAATTACATTACAGTCTATAATAATACATGACTCCAATTGAATGACCAACGCACTCAAAACATGTAATTCTCAAATGATGTGCAATATCCGCCATCATACTCAAAACTCCACAACGGGCTATTAAAACCGGACGAATGTCCCCAAGACTCATTTTAGTGAAAAATTGAGCCGAAGCTCCCCAATTTACTTTATAGTACAATAAAAGTCAGTGTAAACAATAAAACACATTTAGCCAACGGTTATGCAAACGTAACAACCAAAAATATGATTAACCCAAAACTTATTATTGGCTGAGACGAACCATTTTTCAAATGAATTTACACCATTTAATCTTTCAAAATGTCCCATAACATAAGAACAAATATTTCTCCAAACACACACTAAAAGCACGTTTATACCAAAAGATCTTCATTCATAAGATAAATCATTAAAATACTTATACTTATGATTTATTTATCAAAATGCCCAAAAAATCCCAAATGTGAGTGTTTTACAAGCTTAATAAGCTAAACACTTCAAATAATCAAAAGTTACCAAATAACTCAACAGTTGACAATTCCATGTAAAACACATAAATACTTTAAAATGGACATTTTGGCATGTACAAAGTTTTCAAAAATCAACTTGAACCCACCTTGCTAGGTTAGGTTAAACCTAGGTTCCAAATTCAACCATTAGCCTCCAATAGTGTAGATCCTTCCATTTTCAAGTCATCGCCAACAATAAGCTAGGGTTTCCAAATAACCCATTTCTCCAAATCTAAAAGAAATGAACCACCAACAAGAAAACCTTTAGATCCACAAATATCCTCATATAAGAACTTGAATTATACAAGAAACTTACCACATTCAAATCTTTAACCTCTCAACCAACTCACTTCCATGAGATCTTCCTACATTCCAAACTCAAGCTCCCAAAAAACACAAATATTTGATCTCTTTAGGGTAGATTCACTCCAAGATGCTCTCAAACTGATATTGGAGCTCCCAAAATTGCCTCAAGAAGAAGAGGAATGGACAAGAGAAGTGGAAATGAGAGAAAACCCTAAAAATTGGGTTTAAATCGTCCAGGCCTTTCCCGCGGCCTTGGTTGCGACCATAAGTCGTGGGCCAAGTCGCACGTGCCACTGATCGGCACACTTTACAGTGACTTACGTGGCCTTAGCTGCGGCTCGAGGCCGCGGGCCAAGCCGCACGTGCTGCAGGTCACGCCTCTTGCGTCTTGTGCTGAGCCATTCCCCGACCGTTCCTTGACCGATCGTTGACCGTTCTGTTAGAATTTACGGGTGTTACAGTCTTCATGTATGTTAATTATCTATTTAGGTATATATACAGTTATTATTTAAATACAAACCAATTTCTTGTTTTATTATTTTTTAAATATTATTTTCTTTCTTAAACATTTTTTCAGTTATTATTTCTATGTTATGGTTGTTTAACATTTATATTATATTTGTTACAGGTTTATCCCTTAATGATGATCAAGTCAAAAACTTGACATTGTTTGAGATTGAAAAGATTTTACTTCGTAACAATTCCAGCCTAAAAAATATCACCACTATGCCTTACCCTGATGATGATTCTGTTGAGTCTTCAAACAATCGTTTGATTACGGAGGAGCAATATTACAACATAGCTAATCTACAGAACGAGTTTCATCAACTTCTAGGTGCTTTAACAAACGATCAACGAGGTGTTTATGACGATATCATCACATCGGTTCAAATTAACCAAGGAGGTCTGTTTTTATGTATATGGTTATGGTGGAACAGGTTAAACATTTCTATGGAAGAAATTATCTACATCATTATCTAGAAAATAAATTGTTTTAAACGTTGCTTCGAGTGGTATTTTGCTTCTTTACTTCTTACAGGAGGTAGGACAACACACTTTCGCTTTCAAATTCCTCTAATTCTTAACTAATATTCTCTTTGTTACATAAAGCCAAACAGTGATGTTGCCAAGTTAATAAAGAAGACTAGGTTAATTATATGGGATGAAGCACCAATGGTTCATCGGCATGCATTTGAAGCATTGGATAGAAGTATGAACGATATTTTTGGTAGTCAAGCCATTACTGATTCGGAAATGCTTTTTGGTGGCAAAGTAGTTGTTTTTGGAGGAGATTTTAGACAAATTCTGTCGGTCATTCCAAATGCAAGTAGACAATACATTGTTAATACGTCGTTAAGTTCATCTTACATTTGGGAAAAATGCAAAAATCCTAAAGTTAACTAAAAACATGAGGTTAATTGTTGAGAGTCAATCTTCTGATATCGAACAAACAAGGATTTTTGCAAACTGGCTTTTGGATTTAGAAGGAGGCAAGGTTGGTAGTGTAAATGATGGTGATACAATTATCGATATACCTGATGATCTTCTCATTATCGATTCAACGGATCCTATATCTTCATTAATTGAATTTGTCTCTCCTTCTATTCTTGTAATTGTCAAGAATTCATCTTATTTTCATGAAAGAGCAATATTTACACCCAAGCATGAAGTCGTTCAAGAAATAAATGATCGTTTGCTATCATTGTTTCCAGGAGACGAAAAGGAGTACCTAAGTTCAAATAGTCTGTGTGAATAGCATATTCAAGAACAGTTTGATGAAACTTTGTACTCACCTGATGTCTTAAATGGTCTTAAATTATCGGGTTTGCCAAACCATAAGATAGTACTAAAAGTCGGTGTTCCAGTTATGTTACTAAGGAATATTATCAGAAATCTGGGTTATTTAATGGAACTAGACTACGGGTGTTATCGTTGGGAATAGGGGTGAGCAAAATCCGACCGACCCGAACAACCCGACCGACCCGACCACCCGATTAACCCGAAAATCCTCCACCCGAAAACCCGACCCCCCGAACCCGAAATTTTTCCCGGATATTACGGATCGGGGTGGGTATCCAAATCCCCCACCCAACCCGTCCGACCACCCGAACGTTTTTTTAATCTGTTTTGTAAATGTAAAATGGTAACCCTAAATACAAAATAACTCTAATTTCTAAACCTAACTACTCGACTGAGTCGACTCTCGTTATTGATCTCTCTCTCTCTCTGATCAATATTGCAAATGGTGCCGCCAAGCTAAAGAGAATGGGGAGGAAGGAAGGTGAGCCAACCCCCTAACCTCTTCTCAGTCGACCTTCTCACCCACCACTACTGACCCCTTCCCATTTACCTTCTCCCTATTATTTATTTCTTTTTATTACTCTCATATACCTATACCTATACATATACATATATCTTTCTCTGTATCTATCTATGAGTTAGAATGTTTGATAATTAAATCCGGGAAAAAAGGCCCAAAAGGGAAAAAGCCCAAAAAGAGCACGATAGAAAATCTAGAAAAAGCCAAACCCGAAATCACCCTATATCCGACCCCATATCCCCGAAACCCGATGGCCCAATATCCGAACAACCCGAATTTCATTCGGTCGGGTTTCGGGTCTTTTCCTTGTCACCCGATATCCGATCGGGTTCGGGGTTTTGGGCCCCGACCCGACCCAACCGATGCTCACCCCTAGTTGGGAAATCGGGTTATAGAAGTAGAGATCATATCTGGAAGCAATATTGGAAGCCGAACATTTATTCCAAGAATGTATTTGACACCTATAGACAAAAGGATTCCGTTCATGTTTCAAAGAAGACAATTTCCAATTGTTGTATGTTTCCCCATGACCATAAATAAAAGTCAGGGACAGTCATTATCGAAGGTTGGTTTGTTTTTGAGACAACCAGTCTTCACCCATGGTCAACATGTATGTTGTTTTATCTAGAGTAAAAAGTAGACAAGTTTAAAAATATTAATTATAGATGATGAAGGTATAATTAGCAATAGAACAAATAATTTTGTATATAAAAAAGTATTTGGTAATTTATGATATATGGTTCTTATTTTATTAATATTTTAACTATGTATTTTTCCATAATTTCATTTACATTCTATTATAATTTTGTTTTATAAATTCTTAATATTCATTCATATTTTTTTATTATTTTTTTGCAAAACATCATTTTTGAAAACTGCCTAAAACAAAGACATTTTGTAACCATCTGCAAAAAAAAAACTTTGAACGAAAACAAGCTTGGAAAAGTAGCATCGTACTTTCGATGATCATTCATATTTGTAAGATAAGTTTTCTGGCATGATTTAATTTTTTGAAATTACACCGTGTAATACACAGGTTTGAACCTAATGTATATATATATATATATATATAACTGATGCTTTTTACTTTTCTCATCGGCTTCCTTATATAACCATTGGTTCTCCTCTATTATCTCTTAAGTTTTCGATGTGGATGCCCTATTGGGCTTTTCTTCATCAGTTTTTTCAACAGGAGATGAGAAGTAAGGATGAAGATTTCATCCTATCCCACATCGGTAGGTTATAACAATTTTTCCCTTTTATCTCTAATATATATATATATATATATATATATATGCCCATAGCCCCTTTGCTCACCACCACTTGCTTATGGCTTGAGCCCTGTGGCTTAAGCCCCATGGCGTGAGCCCTGTGGCTTGAGTCAACGAGTTTCACTGGAGCATCCTATAAAAGTGGGTGCACCTTTTGTTTGTTTGTCTATGTTTGTTTAGGATCATTTGAGGGTGTTTGTCTATGTTTGTTTAGTATCTTACCGAACGAACGCGAAAACACAATTATTTTCTTAACGAACGAACACAAACACTAATTTTTTTGATTTTTACTGTTCGTGCTAGTTTGTTTGTTCGCTTAAAGCTTAACGAACGAACATGAACAAGCCCTTGTTCTTGTTCGTTCAGTTTGTTTACATGCCTACATATGTCAAGGGTATAACGTTTTTTCTTCACTCATCTTGTTCAAGGTCTGAACACAAAGACTAGGGGATAAGATCAATCTCCAAGCAATATCAAGATACTTGCTCAATCGCTGATTTTTAAGTGGACTATCAACTTTGGAAGATATTTCTTCGATGAATAGTTAGAAAAGTAAAAATAAAATCCAAGAGGAAATCCCATTTACCTTGCGTCCAATTTCTGGCTCTCCTTATTGTTGAAAAACTTGGACAAAATGTCTCCATTCCATCCGAAGAAAATCAGTGCCAAGATATCAACCATATCACTTCCAGCATATTTCGAAAGAAGTCCAACACATCCGAACTTGCTATGCCCACATATATGATTTCTTTTGATATATCACCAAAACCAACTTGGAGCTCTTATGTTGATAGAGATGCAATGCATCTCTAAAAGAGAAAAGATCCAAGATGTCCTCTTCTCCCTCACCCTCTTCTAGGTCGCCCAAGAAATCTAAGAAATCTGATACTTCCTCTAAAAGAGCATCAAATTTCTTAACAAAAATATAGGTAGTTACTTTCATATCCACCTCTAAAGGAACTAAGAATCCGACATAACCTTCGGAATCTACCCAAGTTCCTCTCCAATCCACACAAAAACGAAGGTTACAATCATCAGCCAAACAGGAACTTCAAAGAAGGCCCCTTTAACTCACAAAGTCCCTCAGATATTGAAATTGGAAGTCATGGTACATGGCATATGCTCATCTAATCAGCTCCTCAGTATCTTGCCAACAAGATATTGTTGTACAAAAGGGACAACCTAAAAAGTCCATAACAACACCTTTTTTTGTCGTTAATATGACTACGGATTCATCCCAAATCCGATCACCTTTGCTCACTACATCCTCAGACCCATTGACAGCTGCACATGCATAGTCCAATAAACATACATTACCATTAGCAGGGGAGGACAATCTACATCTAATGGCCCATTTGCAAGATAACTGTTAAACCCAGATTACTTGTTGATAAACAATCACACAACACAATAAAGATCAAGAGATAATAAATCAGAATAACATACCACGATCCCTTGATTAATCAATGAAAACCAGTTGTGTGTGTTCTTGGTACCTTGTCATACTATACAATACGGCTACCTCTTCAATACTTAGAATTATGATAATAATGAGGATTATGAGAGGTTAACCCTAAAACCTAATAAATTAAACCTATTTATATCTAAGCCGTATAGGCCTAATGGGCTTTGGCCCAATTACAACTTAACTATTAAATAAATACAATTTGAACCCTGAACTTTAATCTTGAATACAATTACTGATCCAACAATCTCTCCCTTTGGATTCAAGATTAAAAAAAAATTGGTAATTGTCTTCGGGTCTTCACTTTTCTTGAAAACTTTAAATGAAGTGTCCTTCTGACGATCATCTTCAATCAGACTTTTGATGAATCGAATAAGTTCAGACACTTTGACATCTTTGAAACTTCAGTCAAAAATTCTTCTTGTATTATCCCTTTTTGATTATTCTCCCCCTTTTTGATGAGTGGTGAGAATCATCATCATCAAAACAAAGCAAAACAATCTTCCCCTTGTTTATATAGTCATCAATTAAGCATTGTCTTCATGTATAGATCCCTGTGTGGAAATAAGAGCAGTCTTCCCAAATGGAAAGAGTGTTTATTTCAATCTTTTTAGATTCAAATAATAAAAAAATGTGGTAACCCTGAATCAACAAATGACTCAGTTAAAATGTCTGTCAGTGACACAAAGTCACTGAGTAAAACAAAAGTTACTATATAAGGAGTTGATTTTGATGTTGACTTCCCAGGACTTCCATTCAATCATCGAATAACACATGGTTATCTATGAACGTTCTGACAGAAAACTAATTTTTGTGTGCTTGTGCATGTGTATGAAAGAATTAAGCACCGATGATTGCTTTTCAATTTAGGCTCAAAGTATGTAAACTTGTTGAGACAGCAACAAAGTATACAAAGACTCAATGTGCATGAGAAAGGGTTCGAAGGTGGGGCAACTTTCCTTCTTTTTCAATATTAGTATCTTCCAAATGAAGAACCAATAGCATATGTGTTGCTTCCCCAGAAAATGTGAAACATTCTCTTTTTGAGAAAAGAATGAGTAACTAGTGGGGTTGTATGCAAGAGATGGCATGGGCTAGTTGCCTTGTTCAATGTCGTTCACAAAGAAATGTGAAACAATAGATAATGTGGCTGCCCGACTCAGAAAGAAGTTTGGTGCATAGTTTGATATACTTTTACTCTGTTCTCTCACCCTCTTTCTTTTAATTCTCACTTCTAACCAATCTCTCTTTTCCATTTTACCTCTACACACACCAACACTCAAATCTTTTGACCCATCTCCCCTCAATCACTCAGGGAATACTTCATGGGTAGGAAACACTGGTTATCGTGAATCCATGGAAGTTCTGTTAAGCTCACACACTGAATCCCTTGTATTTTCCTAAAAGAACATGTTGTTCAACAGCCTTTTGTACATGAAAGCACAAAGGAATACAAACATGACGAATAAAAATTTGGAGAAGTCAAAACATAAGATGTTTGACAATGCAATTCTCCCCCTCAAACTAAAAGGAGTTTGACAATTAAGCTCTAAAGGAGTTTTTCAATTAAGCTCCCCTCCAACTTAAGATTTTTTTTTAACAGAAATAGAAAACAAACGAAAAATAAAACACTGAAGTGCGGGTTCTAATCAGATGCGATTAGAAGCCATAGTCACTTGAATAAACCTGCACATAGAAGAAATAATGGTTATCATTTGAAAATGATTCCTCTATTGTTAGCAACAGTTGTAGTATTAAAAGACAAGGTTAAAACTGAGAATACTCCCCCTTGAATCATGAGTAAGGCTAAGAAGACATGTTCAACATACCAAGTTTGCTGATTAGAAACTAGAACCTCTTTTCATCCAACGGCTTGGTGAAAAGATCAGCTAACTGGAAATCAGTTTGAACAAAGTGCATTTCAATATCACCTTTTTCTACATGATCCTTGATGAAGTGATAGCGTACATCTATATGCTTGGTCTTCGAATGCTGAACCGGGTTAGCAGATATGGCGATTGCGCTCTTGGAATCACAATAAATAGGGATGCGCTTGTAGTTGTACCCAAAGTCCCTTAACTGTGTCTTCATCTAGAGGACTTGTGAACAACAGCTAGCAGCAGCTACATATTCAGCCTCAGTAGTGGATGTTGAAACACAGTTTTGCTTCTTTGAGGTCCAACTCACAAGTTTGTCACCTATAAATTGACATGATCCAGAGGTGCTCTTCCGGTATAGCTTACATCCTGCATGATTAGCATCTGTAAAGGCAGTTAGTTCAAAACGAGAATCCTTTGGATACCAAAGGCCTAAATTAGGAGTGCCTTTGAGATATCTAAGGATTCGCTTAACAGCATTAAAGTGTGACTCTTTTGGATTAGACTGATATCTCGCATAAAAACATATGGCAAACATTATATATGGGCGACTAGCAGTCAGATAAAGTAAAGAACCAATCATGCTACGATACACCTTTTGATCAACAGGTTTACCAGAGGGATCTGTATCTAAGAGTGTACCAATAGCCATTGGTGTTCTCATGACTGAGCTATCTGACATATTGAACTTTCTTAACATGTCTTTCATATATTTAGCTTGATTAATGAAAATGCCTTCGGGTAATTGCCTTACTTGTAAACCAAGAAAGAAATTTAACTCACCCATCATCAAAATTTCAAACTTTGTTTCCATGATTTTATAAAAGTTCTTACAAAATTTCTGATTTGTCGACCCAAATATTATGTCGTCAACATAAATCTGAATGAGAATCAAGTCCTCACCTTGCCTTTTTAGAAATAAGGTAGTATCTACCGTACCTTTCTTGAAACCAGAAGCTAGGAGAAATTTAGTTAGAGTTTCATACCAGGCTCTTGGTGCTTGTTTAAGACCATACAATGCTTTGTCTAGCACGTAGACATGATCAGGGTGATGAGGATCAATGAAACCTTCAGGTTGTGCCACGTAGACCTCCTCATGCAGAACGCCATTTAGGAAATCTGACTTTACGTCTATTTGATAGACTGTAAAGTTTTTGTGCACTGCATATGCTAAGAAGATTATGTTGGCTTCGATCCTTGCGATAGGGGTGAATGTTTCATCATACTCAATGCCCTCCTGTTGACAGTACCCTTTTGCAACCAATCGAGCTTTGTTTCTCACAACTACTCCAGCCTCGTCTTTCTTGTTTCTGAATACCCACTTTGTTCCAATAACAGTTTTACCTTTAGGTAGTGGGATCAAGTGCCAAACCTTGTTCCGTTCGAATTGCAGAAGCTCGTCTTGCATAGCTGAAATCCAGAAGGGATCACGTAGAGCTTCTGATGCTTTCTTTGGTTCTAAGGAGCTAAGGAAGCTTGAAAACATGCAGAAATTTGCTGATGCAGACCGTGTCGTGACACCAGATTGTACGTCACCTATCACGTTATGCAGAGGATGATCCTTAGTCCAACGATGTGTACTCGGTAAGGATTCAACTGTTTGTTGCGTATTGGATGCATTGTATTCATCATGCACGACAGGTAAATCCACAGATGTACTCGGGACATCTTGTACAGGAGTTTCTGAAACTGAAGCTTCTGGAGTTGCAGCTGAAGTACTCGTGACTTCATTACCAGAAGAAATATCTGCAGAGACAGATTCAGCATTAGTAGAGTTAGAAACCAACGGTTTACTTGTACCTGATGGAGATGTAATTTTAGTGACTTCTTCGGACGGTCCAGACATGTCTTCAGAAACAGTAGGGACCTCCAAGGTTGTTATTGATGTTGAGATGCCTTTGTCAAAATCTGCACAAATATCATCGAAGGCATCAATAAACAACAAATCTAACTCAGATGAAGTGGAGTTAGAGGTAGAAGAAGTAGATTCTTTATAAGTTGGTTCTATTCTGGAGTGAATAGAAGCTTTGTTTTTAAGTCCGAGTTCTGAACTGTTGTGTCCAGAAGTCCGTGTAGAATTTTCATCAAAGGAGACATTCATGCTTTCAACAACTGTCTTGGTTCGAATAATGTAAATTCGATAAGCTTTGGATGTCAGAGAGTATCCAACGAGATATCCTTCATCCGCTTTCTTATCAAATTTTGATAGACCTTGACGCTCTCGCAGAATGTAACACCTGCAACCAAAAACACGAAGGAATTTGATATTAGGTGTACGATTGTTGATTAACTCATATGCTGTTTTGTCAAATCGTTTGACCACAATGGTACGATTCTGTGTGAAGCAAGTTGTTGCGACTGCCTCGGCCCAAAGATACATGGGTAGATCAGAATAGGCAAGTATAGTACGAGCAGCTTCAACAAGAGTACGGTTCTTCCGTTCAACAATGTCATTCTGCTGTGGAGTGTAGGCTACGGAGAAGTTATGTGAAATTCCCACAGAGATAAGATAACTCTGAAGGGTGTCATTCTTGAACTCCGTGCCGTTGTCACTGTGGAGAGTTCGGACTGGCAATTGAAGACATACTTGAATGCGCTTGATAAAAGCGATAATCAATTCTGGCGCATCTGACTTGTTGTGAAGAAACTCGAGCCATGTATACCTTGAATAGTCATCTATCATTACTAAAACCTATTTCTTTCCTTTGATAGACGTTGTTCGCATTGGGCCACAAAGGTCCATATGAAGAAGTTCCAGTGCAGATGAGGTTGAGGATTCAGTTTTGTACTTGAATGAGCTTCGCTTCATTTTGCCCATCTCACATGTAGAACATAGTGAGTCTTTCTCAAACCTCATTTCTGGTAGACCTTTGACCAGACCTTGTCTCTGTAGCTTAGCTATGGATCTGAAATTTTGATGAGACAAGCGACGATGCCTCGTCCAAGATTGTGCTTTAGATGCTTTGGCTAATAGGCATACTGGACGTGTGGCAGACAGTGTTGGAAAGTCTACATAATATAGATTTCCATGGCCCTCAGCTTTGAAGACTTCGTAACCATCTGGATCCTCAAGATAGCAATGAGTTGTTGTGAAGCGAACTTGATATTTCATGTCACAGAAGTGACTGGTGCTAAACAAATTGTGATCAAGTCCTTCAACATATAACACCCTTTGAATCTTCATAACTCCATTATCCAGCATTCCATATCCTCTGACGTGTCCTTCTACTTCAGAATTTGCAAAACGAACTGCTCCGGCAGGCTCCTCCACATAGTTATGCAAGAGGTGTTTGAATCCTGTCGTGTGGCGTGAACATCCGAAATCTATCACCCACAATCGACAGGCCTGCAAAAGAGACAATTAGTTTTGCTTAGGTACCCATATCAAGATGGGTCCTTCGCGGTTAGCACCGAGCAATTCAGGAATATCAGCAGGTTTAACTTTCACTCTCCATTCGTAACGGAGTTTTGGAACCCATTTCCAAACCATTTTAACATTTAATTCCTGAAAGTGCTTTTTAGAACTACGATTGGCAACCTTAGCCCGAAACACTTTGGGTTGCGTGGAAGAATTAGAATTAGAATTAGAATTGGATTTAAGGTTCAGTTTAGCTTTTCTTTTACTCTTCTTGGACTTTGGAGTGGAGTAGTATTAGAAAGAATTATCCCAGCAGTGTTTGCAATATAGATTCTTTCGAGCAAAATTCATAAACTTAGATTTATCGGAACAAATCTTACATTCATGTCCATCAAAAGAATTACTTTTCAAAATAACACTGTCTGAAATACAACTGTTTGTAACAAAAGATTCACTAGAATTCAAACTATTCTTTTTATTCAAAATATCATCCTTATTCTTCTTACTCCTCCCAACTCCATTTCCTTTTATATCTGAAACAGAAAAAGGAATCTTGTTAGTCTCTATCTTAGAGGGTGGTTCTTTTCTAGAGTTACTTGATGTCTCACCCTTCTCAAAAATACTAGGTGGATATTCAGGACAATCAAAGTAAACAACTGAAGATTTTGCAGGAGCATCAAATTCTGGATTAGTTCTTACCTTCCATCTTGGATCATTGAACATCTGTTTATCATTTGAAGCATTCTTAAACAAAGTAATTTTCAAATCATTGATCTCTGTGCAAAGCTCTTGATTTTCTTTCAAAGATTTTTCAAGTTTAAATTTGAGATCAAAGTTTTCATCTTCAACCTCATCAAGAGACTGTTGCAACATATCAATTTGTTTCATCAATTCAGATGCATGATCACTCACAGAATTTGACTCATTTGGAATAGAAACAGGATTAGAGTCTGAAGCATTCATCATTTCAGAAAACCTTTCTTCAGTCATGTTCTCAATAAACTCCATTTTGTCATTTTTCACACAAGATCCATTCGTGATTACAGTTTCTTCTTCAACCTCTTCAACAAGTAAAGGTTTAGGAGCAATTGGATTTAAGACTGATGGTAGGTTTGATGGATCGACATCCGATTCATACTCATCATATTTGCATTCAGTCTCAGGTGGAACCGTGTCATTGCTGACTGATTCTTTTGAAGATATGGTAAACAGTGATTCAAACTCAGTTAATTCAATCTTTCGAGTCTCGTAGCTTTTGTTCAAATCACTGTATTTAAAACCAACTGATTTAAAAGAATTTTGAGAACCAGTTTCACAATACTTGTCCTTTCCCATTTCTTCTCGACCTTTGGTCTCTGTAAAAAGGTTTAGAAGTACTTGCTTCAACAAAGGTTGCACGAATGTTAGGAATGGGTCTGATTGCGGAGCCAAATTTATCAAAATTATATAAATGCTCCGGTGCCTTTTTCAAAACATCGTTAGTTGGCACACCCAAACCTGGTTTAAGTTTATAAAACCTTTCATCTTGGAGTTTATTGGTCAACAGATTTAATGTCTGCTCAGTCTGACCTCGTTTCATATTAATATCCTCCCATTGCTTGATTTTAGTGAAAGCTTCATTTCTTTCTTGAAAACAGACTTCAAATTTAATTTTGAACTCACCTTTTTCAGCATTGAGATTTACAAGATCCTTTTCTAAACCAGATATTTTTCTTTTTAAAGATTCCTTTTCAGCTTTTAAACCATCCTTTTCTTTTTCTTCCACAACAACTTTTAGCAAAGCGTTTTCATCACGAAAACTCAAAACTGATTGATGTGCGGAGCTAAGTTTACCTTTCAATAAAGCAAATTCATCTTTCATATTATGTATTTGGGCCATCAAAGATTCAATAAGTTCAGAATTATCACTTATCTCAGAGTTCGCATCTTCGGAATGTGCGTCAGAATCTTCATCGTCACCATCCAGTTTTGCCATGTAGGATACTTGGGTGAAGTGCGTCTGCTCCTCGTTATCAGAACTTTGGAACAACCAGTTTTCTTCTTCAGCCATAAGCACCTTTCCCTCTTCAGCTTTCTTGGCAATGAGTGACTTCCTTGCGTAATATTCTGAATTCTTCACTTTCTTGAACTTGCAATCTCTGGAGAAGTGCCCAAACTTTCCACAGTTGTAGCATCTTCCCGGTTCATCCTTTCTTTCTTATTTCTTCTCTTCTCTCTTTTCTTCTCTTCTCTCTTTTCTTCTCTTCTATCTTCCTTCCTGTCTTCTCGTCCTTCCTCTCTCCTTCCATGCCTTGGCTTGTATCTCATTTCAGACTTCTCTTTCTTGTATCCATCATACTTTGGCTTTGAGTAGTATTTCTTTTTGCCAAAGTTCTTCTTGAATCATCGAGTAATTAGAGCCAAGTCCTCAGAGAACTTCTGTATATCCGGATCAGAAACAATCTCCAGTTCTTCATCACTCGAAGCAGAATCAGACTTAGTAAACTCCGTAACAAGAGCTTTAGATACTTTCTTCTTTGACCTTGCAGAAGATACAGGACCAGAACTTGAACTTTTTCCTTTGCCGGCTATGAGAGCCACAGAGTCCTTCAGATTTTTGGACTCATTGTTAATAGTTGTCACTTCTTCTTCATGCTGAGCAAGAGTAGAAAAAATATCAGTGACGTTCTCTAGAGCCATGTTCTTTGACATCTGAAGATTGATGGCAAAGTTCTTCCATTCAGGGTTCAAGTTCTTGATGAACTTATAGTTTATCTCTGAAGCAGATTTAGAGATATTGTTCCTCCTTAGATCATTCAGCATAATGTTGTATCTGTTATAGGTATCAAGCAGTGTTTCTCCTTCTCTTGCATGAAATCCCTCATAGGCATTAATGCACAGATTCTGCTTTGCCTGTATTGACGCTTCACTTCCCTCAAATTGTCTTGCTAGCTCATCCCAGATTTCTTTAGCTGAATCTCGACTGTCTACCCGATTGTAGATTTCATTTGGGATGGCCATTGTCAGGTAAATGAGAGCTTCTTCATCTATCTTGTATAGATCTTTTTCTTTATCCGTGAAGAACTCATACGGTCTAGGAACAAGTCTGTCAGGGATTTCCGGAGAGGTGTCTGTTGCAGCTTGACCCTGTACTCTGATCATTGGATTAACTGGACCAGTAGTGATTGACTTCATGTATTCTCTGTTCTTGTGATTCAGAAACTGGATCATTCTCTTCTTCCATTGCTGATACTCATTAGCCATGAGGACATGAGGTTTGGACTGAGAGCCCATTGAGAGAAGCTGGTTCGACATCTTAGTTGTATGGTTAGAAATCAAACTTGTCTGTACCAAAACAATCAACTAGATGAGATCGTTAGAATCAAGTATTAGATAAAAACTACACTTAAAAATTTTCAGAAAAAAAAATTTCCGAAAATAATTTAAATGTTGATATCGCAAACAGTATACCTATATATATAAACTCAATTAAATACTGAAAGAATGAAACTGAGAAAATCTGGCGCAAAAGAATCTGGTGCAAAAGACAGTTTGGACGAGTTCTGGAGTTTTGCGCGAGTAAAGGGTAGCGCAAAAGGAGTTTCACGCGAGAGGTAGGTCACGCAAAAGTAAGTTTTGCGTGAACCGTGGGAGGCGCAAAAGAGGGTTTGCGCGACCAGGCAATGGCGCAAAACTGAGGATTTCGCGAATAAAGAGTGGCGCAAAAGAGGGTTTGCGCGAATAACTGTTGGCGCAAAAGTGTGACCGGGATCTTGCTTGACCGGGGTCCTGCTTGACCGGGGTCCTGCTCGATCGGGGTCTTGAGGTCGACCGGTGTGTTGCACGACTGGAGAGGACCTTTGACCGGTAATGTTCTTCGACCGGTATTCCTGCGACCGGACAAGTATATGAACAGGTATGCGACCGGGACTGGAACCGATTAGACTGACAGGAGTGTATTCGACCGGTAAGCTGTTGACCGGGATGTATTCGACCGATACGGTGTATTCGACCGGGATTGGTGAAGTGTGTGGCGCAAAATTTTATTTTGCGCGAATAGGGTCGACCGGTATTCCGTCGACTTGAATATCGACCGGTATGCTCTTGAAGCTTTCGACCCATAAATCAATAATCAACCCAGAAAACACTTCTAACACAGAAACTCAATGCAAAACTCAAACTTTTGTAACCATAAACATGTAACGACCAAATCACAATCAAAATCAAAGATTAAAATCAACTTTCATGCTTCAATTTGATAAACATAGTACTCGACATTATCATGAACCCAGAAAGCACAAAATCATAAAAAGCTAGTCGATTGATTTAATTAAATGCAATTAACCAATCATATAACATTCAGAAGCATGAAACACATATAATCTTATCAATTTTATGCATAATAACTCATAAATTCATGAATTCGATTATCACACAGTGAAAAGTCGATGAACAGTAAAGTCGATGAACAGATAACTGTTTGATCCAAAAACTTGATTCTTTAGGCTTTGATACCACTTGTTAAACCCAGATTACTAGTTGATAAACAATCACACAACACAATAAAGATCAAGAGATAATAAATCAGAATAACATACCACGATCCCTTGATTAATCAATGAAAACCAGTTGTGTGTGTTCTTGGTACCTTGTGATGCGATTACAATACGACTACCTCTTCAATACTTAGAATTATGATAATAATGAGGATTATGAGAGGTTAACCCTAAAACCTAATAAATTAAACCTATTTATATCTAAGCCGTATAGGCCTAATGGGCTTTGGCCCAATTACAACTTAACTATTAAATAAATACAATTTGAACCCTGAACTTTAATCTTGAATACAATTACTGATCCAACAATAACATTGCTCACAGGAACTTAATCAAGCTGATATTGGTGGTCTGGATCAATAAACCTTCATGAGATATGGATTGCCACCTATCATCTTATCTTCCTCATCATTTAAAAAAGAGGATTGAAATGTATCAAGTTCCCCATCTTCAATTGTCCCAATTGCTGCCAAAATTCAATATCAGGTTGGATTCACACTTCCTACTCAATGCTTAATCTCAGCCCATCTTCACTTCATCAGATGTAGTCAATCAGATCTGATTCAGTGATAG
The DNA here is from genome assembly GCA_954870635.1 of Arctium minus. Classification (NCBI taxonomy): domain Eukaryota; kingdom Viridiplantae; phylum Streptophyta; class Magnoliopsida; order Asterales; family Asteraceae; genus Arctium; species Arctium minus. Next base: position 63,215,102 of record OX941085.1, read on the forward strand.
AGCTTAACTATCGGCCTCAACTAATCCAGGTTGTGGCCACACTCATCAAATCAGAACACTCTATGCTCTACCTACACAGGTTATTGATCAACTATGTGAGATCAACCAACATAATCGATTAAGTAATTCACAGTTTCCCACTCTCACCAATAATCTCTCAGAGAAAAATCATCTGCTCGAAGAAGGATGCAAGTAGTTAGATTAGGCTCTTAAGAAACAGGCTGAGGAACATCAAGAACCTTGAGTGAAATTTTTCAAGAGGATGGCAATTCTTATAAAAGCTCAAGAACAAACCAACAAGACACTGCATGGCGACTTAATTCATCAGAAGGACAAAAAAAATTCCTTTAGTCGTACCCTCTCATTTTTGGAATCCAACTGAATCCATAATGATTCAAATTTGTCAAGTATGGTTTCTTTTGGCCAAGACCTAAGGCATTCGTCAGCTTGGTAAATATAGAGTTGGAAAATATGGCTAAGAAGTCACATCATGAGGAAGTAAAGGCTTCTCTAATTTCCCTCCACAAAAAGGAGGATGATCAGAAGGAATTGTTACAGGCTATTCTTCATAAAGTCATTCAGTCTCCCTCTATGGCGGGACCAAGCCCATCGCTTCCTTCATCTGTCGGACCAAACTCCACATTTTCAAATTCTGGCAGAAAACTGATTTACCTCACTGAAAGATGAACCAACAAAATGAAGATCAATTTAATCATATTGTCTTTCAACTTCAGACTCTAATCACTCCAAGACTAGTGGGGGGAGAATGGTTCGGATTCTACTAGCACTAGATCGGATTATCAGCCATCATATGAAGAACCATCAAGTGGAGAGATTGAATTAGAACCAAGTGAACTCATAGATCAGACTCAAGAAGAACCAAAATAGCCGACACCGAAGAAAGAAGATCATAATCAAAGAAAGAATGATCTAGATGAAGTTCAGAAGGAACCTCAGATTTAGGGGGATGAAGCTCATAAAGATGTTCAGGAGGAACCTTGGATTCGGGGGGAGAAAACTCAAAAAGAGGATGCTCACATTCAAGCGGAAAGGTCTTTGAAAAATGATCAGTTGGAAACAAATCAATTCACTAGCCAAACTATTGTAGAAAATGTATTGTTTGACTCTGGCACAGACTTCACGCATTCAGAATCCGAATTTGAAGCTAATATAGAAGAATTTGCTTCAACCACCTCTTAGTTTGAGCTCTCTGTATCAATTTCTTTTTCAAGCTCATCTCAAAAGGAATCTGATACTGGTGTGCCACCTTCAATATTAGACAAGGGAAAATGGATTATGTCTGTTGAAACAGAGGAGGAATTAAAAAGGAAAAAAGCAAGAGGAAAAACTTTAAAGAATCAATCGACAGATGTTTTTCGGATGCCTCCTCCACCTCCTCTCAGGACCAACATCGATGATCTGAATCTTTCGAATGAAGAGATAGTTGCATCCAAAGCTCTTAAGATAGAAAGAGATGAAAAACTTGAGGAATTCAACATAATATTCTCGAGAAGGAGCCTCAAGCTAAAAATCTTTAATGCCACATCTACGGAATGTAAGAAGAGTAGGTTCAAGGAACCACTTATTAAAGTTAGATTGGGAAGGTGAGATTGGAGCAGAAAAGATGAAGATATATATATATATATATTGGTTGTGTATTTACAGCTACACTAAGTGGCTAGAAATCCTTGGAGCCATTAATCTAAGCAAGAGCATGTACAAGCTAGTTGTTATCAAACAGATACAAGATCTCATTAAAGAAGTGCATGAAACCAAGAAAAAGTATGGCTTTCCGACCACCATCTATCTTTAAGGGATCATTTCAAACCTTTGAAAGATCAACCTCATCCTCTCCTCCAATAGTTTCAGTATTTCCCTCTGTTCCTCTCAAGATTTCGGTTGACGGTAAAACCATTCATTCCCTACACCGATAATTTCAATCTATCTTTTCCTCCTGGAGATCCGATGCGTCAAGGAACAATGCTTCTCCCTGTCGCTGGAATGTACTTTTATGAACCTTTTGGAGATCTCAGATTTTGACGATCTGTAGAACTTCTAATTGCCATGACACAACACCTTCAAGCCTTACTCTAAATTATGCCGACCACTGAGCTAGGAAAAATTTTCACCGATGGAGTAAGGTTTGTGTTTCAGAACAGGGTGGGACAATCCAACAACAGAGAAATGAAGTTTGAAGACCTCATCTTTGAGGAATAAAACAATTGACCCAAATGTAAGCTTTCTTTGTAACAAAAACAATTTATGTTCAGCTTAAATAATGAAAGTTTACATTTCTCAATAAATTACTATGTTACTGTTTTATTGTGCATTTCTCTTTAGATCTATTACCCTTTGTAAAGAAAAGAAAAAAAAAGAAGGAAAAAGAATGGAAGAAAACAAAACAAAAATCCTTAGAAAAAGAAAGGTTCAAAAACAGAAAAAGACAAAAATAATCCAAAAATGGATCAACAGAACTTATGAGTTCGGATTATTTTTCGCTTATGAGTTTTGGTACCATATTATTTTTCTAAGTGTTTTTCCAATAAGACATATATTTGTATTATTGACAAATAGGGGGAGATTGTTAGTCTCAACCATCGGATTCGTGAGTAATTACAAATAGACATCCGACCATAAAAACACTTAGAAAATCCATTCTTATCCTTTGCCCCAAAACGAGTACGTCTGGTATTAGATCGTTGACCGGATACAATTCAAAAAAACCATCATCTGAAGACTTAGAAAAGAATGAAAGATAAACAAATGCCTTCAGATTTGTCTCATTAGATTCATAACTTCAAATATCTCAATAGATCAACTTTTGATCTATGTAAGCATATCTTTGGAATTCGATAAAAAGAAATTCATGTATCTCATCTATCAGATTCACAAAGCACTTATGAAATATTATAAGTCTTTGATATCCGATAGTCACATTACTTCATAAATGTTATAACTGGAAACTGTTGTATATTTTATACGTCAGAATAGACAAAGATAGGATTTTCGCTTGTAAGTGTCTGACAAAGATTACTAATGGCAAGCCGGATTTTGAAGTGCAAACTTGTCCAGCAAGTTTAGCTCACCAACTCTCTCAAACTCTCATCTTAGTATGGGAACATGCAAAAGCATGTCAACCAAAGTAAGTTTTAAAGCACTATTTTATTTTGTGTCATACTTTTTTACTGTTCCCTCTGCATACCTAAGGAAGGGTTGGGTTAACAAGTGTCCACATCAACTAAAAATGGTGAAGTGAAAAGTACAAGCATGCATGGATCAACAAATCAGATGAAGACACATGTTGAAGGAGAACATTTAATGCAATGGAGGCTATAATATGTCTTCATTGTCATTGTTTGCAAATCACCAGTTTTGAAAGAGCTTCTCTGTGAAAGATTCAAAGTAAATTCGGCGTCATAATCTGAAGACTATCTTAGTTCTTCATATCTGAAAGAGAACATTTATTTTTCTCCCTTTCAGTGTTAGTAAATTTGTCACCAGTCACATAGTTTAGGATCACATATCTTACATTCCTAGCTTCTGCAACATACCTGTAATTTTATGTTTTGAATCAAATATTAAATTAAAAATAAAAATTTGTTGTATTTGTATTCAACCCCTTATAAAAACACTTTCTGTGTAAGTCATTATGGTCCATGACCTACAACAAATATGAAGAAAAGAGCTTTTAGTTCATACTTTACCGTTGTAAATAGTTTTTTAATTTGATAATCTTAATAATTATTAGTTAATCTACTTATTGACTTTAAATTATTTTCAACAAAAAAAATTATGCAAGAAATATGCATTTTTAACTTGTGAATTATTAGCGTATGACGATTTTATTGTTAACCCAGAGTCGTTTTGGAATTTATCCAATATTTTACACATCTATACTATATTATAAAGCACGGATTAAAAACTCTTAAATACATATTACTAGGCATAAGCTACCATCATTTTATGCAAGATTTTAAAAGTTTCTTAATTTACAATAATCAAAGCACAAGATACATATTACTACTGCAGATTTCTAACACCCACCAATTTTGTATGTGCAGGATCTTCCTTTTATGTAGACATTTCCATGTATCACTATTAATTAATATATTATATTACTATAAATGTGTTTTAATTATATTATTAAATATGTAATTGGTTATTTTTTTCTAAATGTTATTAAAATATATAAGATAATCATTGAATTCTAACAAAATACTTAATTGTTTTTATATAAAAAACATTATATTATTAAGCCCAAATTAAACAAATTTATAAAAAAAAATTATCACTTTCTCAAAATCATCCAAAATCGTACTGTAAATCGACAAAAAAAAAAACAAAAAAAAAATGAAACATTAAAATCGTGATGTATCTCGCTGCATTGTGCGAGTACGCTTCTAGTCATTAGTGGAAAACGAAATAAATTGAATGTTGAAACCTAAAATCACTATCGTCTACAATTACCCCACCTATAAAAGTTGAATAAGACACTTCAATCGCTAAGAAATAGTGAATTAATTCACATATTTTAATCATAATTATGAATTTTCTTTATAAACATGTTAATTGTGCAAAGTAAATGTCCGATATATGTTCGAGTTGATAATCTTGTAAAAAAAATTCAACCTTATGTTTATTGTCATTGCTTGTTTGCTATCTCTCATCCTCAATGCCTAAAGTCCAACTTGTCGAGTGCTTCCCCTAATTACTCCTTATACTCATCAACCATCCATTTGAATTTTTTTTTAATTTCTTACTATTTAAACAACTTCATTTTCTCTACTATTTCAGCCAGGTGCAGAATAAGAAAATTTGTTATGGGGGAGCCTTGAGACAGTGTGAGAAAATTCAGGATTTCACAGTTTGGAAGACCTTTTTAAAAGATATGTTTTTGATTAAATACTTATCCAAAGAGAATGTCTTTTAACAAAAATCGTAAAGTAGGAGTGAGCTAAACTGCATAACTATTACTACAGCTACACAAACAAACTAGATGTGTCTACAAGTGTAGATAAGCATATAAAAAAAAACTTTGAAAATATATCAGAATTATCGTAAAACTTTGTTCATACGTCGCCAAAACAAGATGCGTCTAATTTAGAACTTATAAAAGTTTTGTTGAACCAGTGCATTTTTAAAAGAAGAAAAAGAAGGATTTCGATGAACTTTTAGAACTAGTGTTAAATAGAGTTTGGGTTTTTATAATTATCACGAATTCGTGAGATCCGAGTTGTAAGAGGAGGCTTGTCATTTGTCTAGAGAGAAAGCCAACCTAGCAATGGGTAAACACCATTGACCCCAACACAACCTATGCCTGTATCAGTTTTCTTAAAGAAAATCCCACGAGGAGCACATGTCCCCCCTGGTTCCCATGTGGCTCTGCCAACAAACCACGGTTTTTACTTGAAAGTGAGCCCAATCGGTTAGCCTTTTCCCTAAGTCTTCATTCATTTTTTGTGTAAAGAATTTCTATTTTAAGTGTTTCCCGTAATTTCATGTGACTTGTCTAAAGAGGTAAATTACTCTTTTAGAAAATTTCATTTCACCTCTTTTCCACCGCCCCTCAAGCGACCCTCCACATTGCAACACATAAACTCCCTCATTTGTTATATTATGTTGTTATCAAACTGCATCCCTTTCACCAATTCCACATAAAAACACACATATAGTATGCCTATGAGTTTAATTTTAGGTTTGTGGTCCAACTTCTAATTACAACATTGATCACACTCAAATTCATTTATGCATGCCTCAAATGTGCACACCTAGCACTTGATTCCGAAGAAAACAACAGGGACCGAGTTTGAATAGTGAACAAATTCAATTGGGAAAATAATTGGACCAAGATTTAATGAAAACCGTTAGAGACATGTATGCTTTAATATATGAACTAGAGTTGTATATGAGTCGGTCCAAGTAACCTAATCTAATAAAAGACTATTAAAGATCTGTTTGACAAATATAAGTTAACTTATTTTTTGAGCTTATTTGAAAAGCTTTGTTTGTATGACAAAGAGTAGCTTATAATGCTATTTGAGCCAAGTAGCATTTTAGGAGGTTTTTTGGACTTTTTCCCATTATAACTCTGATTAATATTAATTCTTATTCATTACTATTAATTATTAATAAATACTAATAAATATTAATTATTAGAGAATATTAACTAATAGTACTTAATATTAATTGAAATTTATTAATTAATTTTAATTATACATTATACATTAATATTAATTATTATTAATCATTTTAATTTTTTACTAATTATTTATTCAATGAATTTAGTAATCAAAAAACAAATATACCAATTATAAAAATGTTTATGTAAGTTAAATAAAAATTAAAGCTATATTTATTTTATTTTATAAACAATAAAATGTGATTATATGATTTTAATAAAATATTTGATTAAATTATTAATTAGATTTTTTGAGAAGTTATTAATTAGTTAGGATATGTCAAGTTAACGAATTCTATTTTTATTCATATTATATGTAATGGTTATTTAAAACCATAAATTAATGTATTTTTCCTAAAATTTGTTTGTGGTAGGGGTGAGCAAGGAGTCCCAAATCCCGATACCGCATCGGTACCGTACGGATCCCGGATCATCCCATGTATTTCGGTACATTAATCGGTCCATTTTTTTTCCTATAATCGGTATTCGATAATATCAGTAAATGGTCCCCTATAAATAACAAAAATACCGAAACAGTACCGAAAGTCGAAAAAACATCCCTTTTTTCACAAATCCCAAACAAATCCATTCATATTCCTATTTCAAAATTCAAATCCATTCCAAAATATGAAACGGTTCCTTACCATAGTGATGAAATACCAACCCTAAACCTTCAAAAAATTCCAATTTTTGCAATTGATCAACCCCTTCAATGTCTAACTTCAAGAAATCAACCTCTTCTATTGAAGATACACAAGTAACTTCAAGAAATCAACCCCTTCTTGTTTAGAGTGATTGTAATGTTTGCTTTGAAGGTTGTAAAGTGCAAAACCGGGACTGATGGGGTACTAGTACCGAAATACCGGTACCGGTCTAATTGGTACGGTATTCGGTATCGAGTTTTTCACATTTTCGGTATCGGGAATTTTCGGTACGGTACTAGTCCCATGATCACCCCTAGTTTGTGGTTATACAAATCCGAATTTTATCTCTCTCTCTCTCACACATATATAAATATATATATATATATATATATATATATATATATATAATTTGAAATTCTTTTAATTAACATGTTATATTATTTAATTAATCTTTACTATGTTGTTTGTATTAATTAATATATTAATATTATTATCGATTTGTTTTAATTATATTATGAAACTCAACATCCATGGTGTTGACTTTTTACTCTAAGTCATAGCTTTTTCATTCCACATCTTCTTCAACTCAACAACCGCAAAGTATTAACATATATCCACTATGACAAAAACCTCTCAAGTTATTTCATAGTTTTTCAAACTTTACAGGTATCTATTATTTTAACTTTATATCATTTATATTCTTATTTATAAATATCAATGTGCTAAATTTATACAATTAGAAGTAGCTATTATTTCACTTTTAAAAACCTATGAAAAAACTCATGAAAAAACATATTTTGGATGTTGTTATCAGCTAGTTTTTGTTAAATGTGATTAATTTATTAGCTATCAACTAACTTATCAATCAACAATTAGCTTATCAGTTAGTTAGCGAGATGTAGCCTAAATAAAATCATATACCAGTTGAAAATGTTGGACGATATCGATCATGCGATGTAATCGGAGCGAAGTGTAATTTTATTTAAAAAAAAACAAAAAAAAAATTGAGGGATTGAGAGATGAAGGGCAGCTCATTGAAGCATGTGAAAATTATGGGGGCAACTTTTTTAGGCACGCACTTACTTTTAAAAGGACTAAAAAAAGTACCACAAAAACGAGTGGAACATCTGCCAAACATGATTCCCCAAATTTTTTTGTTCATTTTGTCATTTTTTACACGCTGAATATTCTCCATTTTTCCCATATATAATGCGATTCTGAACATGTGTTCATAGATTATTTGATTATTAATTAAATATTTAAGCTTCTTAATTAAGATTTTATAAAGAAAAACTTGTACTAGTTTCAAATAATGATTGTGAAGAGAGAGAAAAAAAGGTAAAAAAATGGTTAAGTGTTAAAATCATTTATCTATGAAGTTTATTATTAGTTAATAAGTTAGTTGTTAAGTGGTAAATTTAGATGATAAATTATCCATGCTTGTTAAAACTAATTGATAAGTTATATGACAATGTAAAATAATATAAAAATAAAATTACGCAATTCTAACGTATAATTATTATAATTAAAGAAAAGTTTATAGAACGTGTTGAAAAGCTACAAAAAAATAATTTTTAAAAAGTTAGTTTATAACTTAGTTTATGAGACCATTTACAACATATTTTTAAAATGGAGACCCAGAAGCAAAAAAAATAAAAATAAAAAATATTACATTTAACTTTAACAACTTCTCCATTTTGGATATTACAACATTAATATACTAACCAGTGGTGTGGTGGTAAAGGCTTGGGAAGTTCATAGCGCTCAACCCGGGTTTGAGCCCCACTAGCAGCACTTGTGGTCACTGAGGATAAACTCAGGGTTGCACGCTTTAGCAGCTGGGCCAAAGGCCTTAATTGCCAGGGATTAGTCTGGGTCATAGGCCCAGGATACCCTTTCCAAAAAAAACATTAATATACTATTAAAATATTCAATACATTTAATAAAATATATTTTTCCTAAATATTTATGTAACAACCCAAACAAGCATAACATAAAATAAGGATAATATCCCAAAGAGGGTTCCAATACAACGCAATCAGAAACAAGTTTAACAAAAATTCAGAGAATTAGTTCTGTCACAGCCGAGTGACTAAGGTCCACAACTAGCACCGCCTCTACACCGACTCTTTCTAGCTATCAACACTTTTCTTTTCCTTTTGACGAGACCCCAACAACTCCACCTTTACCTGAAAATGGGTTTTTAAGAAAATGAAAGTGAGGGTTAGACCAGAAGGTCTAGTGAATTCCCAATCTCGACCAAGTTAGAATAAAATAAAGTTCAAAATGTCAATGACATAGCGAACAAATACCACTTGTAGCAATTTCATGAATACTTATGCGTCCGGAATTGTTATCCGATAATTCACCGCAAAACAAACTCAGGGCCCCTAGTAGATCCCCATCCGGCCCCCAGTGGATGACGTCTCCCGTATGCATAGGAAACAAATTCCAAGCATACGGCTCAACTATCCCCGATGGTTCCAGATAAGCCATGGCAAACGACCCCAAAAAGGGTATAACATAATTTCACAATAATAACAAAACGTAGGGAACATAAGCATAAGATCGTTATCAATTTAATATTCCATAATTTCAACATTGTGTACACATTTGAAAAGACAAATAGAATTTATGTCGCTACGCCATTTTCAGTTATAAAAGCTTTTAAAACAAAGGAACTCACCTGGATTTGAGAAGTTTAAACACACAAACCGAATTCACCCTAAAGTGAAATGAGCTCCTACAAGAGAATATTCTCGACATTAAGTCCCTTGCATCGAGTCAATAACCTACTCGATTTAGACCCCGAATACTTAGTTTGGCAATACCCGGTATTTACCGGGTTAGATTAATCTCAACTGTAATCTCTCTCTCTCTCTCTCGATTTGAGAGACATAATCCGATGGGGAGATCCTGGGTGGCCCGGATTTGTGACTCCCGGGTGACCCCGGGTGGGCCCGGGTCGGCGATTCCCGGTAGAGCCTGGGTTAGGCATTCCCGGTTGATCCCGAGAGGAATCTCTCGAGCGATCCCGAGTGTTGGAGGACTCCCGGTCGATCCCAGGTTGGGACCTCCCAGTTGATCCCGGGGGTGGGCGACACTCCCCGGCTCACGGTTTTCGACGGCGATGCCATAACAAACAACAATCGGTCACACACAGTGCCGATTTCCACCATTGATTCCCCATCAATCACTCAATGAGTGATCAAAGATCTAATCCCTAAGATTAAATCTAACCATTAACCCTAAATTCTCAAGCAAAAACCTCATTTCTTTAAAAAGACTTATAGTGGGATTCAAAACCTAGAGATTTCTCCAATTGAATAAAGATTTCAAAAGCAAGGCAAGGGTTACAAGGGTTACCTCTTAAAGAAGAAATTCCTACTAGAAGATTGCCTTGATTTCCAAGAATAGTTCTTCGATGCCTCACTTTTCAATCAAAGGCTCCTTCTCTTTTCCTCCTTCTCTCAGCGCCGCAGAGCTTAGAATTTTGGCCAAATGAGGAAGGGTTTAGGGTATTGAGCCTTATTATGCCTAATTTTCCAAAAGGGTCCCAAACTTTCTTTTATTTATACAAATGACCAAATACTTAAAATTTTAATAGGTTGAAGGAAGTAACAGTTGTTATAATTTAATTTACGTGATTTTTATCGATAAGAATATAAAAGAATCGTTTCTCTCTTCACTACAACAAAATTGGGTTTGTAGGACGTCACCGATTTATAAACATTCTAATAGATTGGCTTATAAAACTTAATTTATAGGACCAAGAATAAAGCATCCTATTTAAAGGCATTGTAATAAATTTATAAGACGCTTTTGGACATATTAACAAGTTTTTTAGGACAATTCTAATGCAAATCGTTGCATTAGTTATCTTATAGGACACTTTCGAGAAAGTGTTCTATAAACCTATCTTTTTATAAGACACATGTTTTTATAAGACACTTCAACAAATAGTGTCTTATAAAATAGTTAACACAACATTTTTTTTAAAACTGCCCTAAAAAACTTGTTACAACGTCCAAAAATGTCTTCTAAACTTATTTTTACGCCTTTAGATAAGACATTTTATTTTTTGGTCCTATAAATTAAGTTTTTAACGGTCTATTAGGGCATTTAGAAATTTCTGATTTCTTATAAACTCAATTTTTTGTAGTGTTTCTAAACAATTATTTTTAGTAAGTTTTTGAAATTAGAAGAATTTTATAATCTTTCTCCATTTTAGGGAAAATTTTCAAAAATCTAGAGCAAAAAATTAGCCTGGAATTTTCAAAATCTACAATTTCTTCGTTTTAGAGAATTTGTTAAAGATGTCCTGACTTATCAAACAAATCTTTTCAATAAGATTAAAAAAAATTCCTACAAGGACAACAAATACCAAATTTGGCACCCAATAACTCTAATAGGAACACCAAATTTCCTGTAATCGTACACCAAATTTAATAAATAGCCACACATCAAAGTTGATATAACACTACTCATGTTACCAATTTTTTCGCTAACGGATGATAAAAAGAAATGTATACTTAAAATCTTATATTTTTTTAATTTAAAATTAGTAATATACTAATTAAAAAAATGTTATTTACACTAAAATTTACTTTGACTTGAAGTCCTCTCTAATTTGAGTTTGTCAAATTCTCAAGGGGAGACTATTTGCACCAAAAAAATGTTACTTACACCTTAATGATTTGGATAGTGATTGTGTTTTTTTTTTATTTTTTTATTGTTTTGTCTTTTTGTTGATTTTATTTTTTTCTTTTCTTTTGTTTATTTTTATTATATATTTTTATTTATTTGTATTATATAGTTTTAAAAGTTTTTTTTTTACTTTTTGGTTTGATTTAAAAAATAAATATTTTATAATTATTGAGGTTTCCCAAATAAGTAGAAGATGGTTGGTGGGTCCCAAATCTCATGGATATAGTTGTCTTGTGCATAGGAAAAATGGAGGTGCAGAATTAAAGGACCCCAACTTTATTCTCTCCAACTACCACTTATTAACCAAGAACCAGGAAATTATATATTTGGTACTTGAGGTTTACATAAAATTATGAATTCGGTTTCTACAAGCAAATATTTACATATTTGCGGCTTTTTTTTTGAACGGTAAGTTAACACACACACACATATTTGCGGCTTTGTGGTTTCAGTTTTATTATTTGATATTTTTATCCATTTTCTTAATTTTCTATATAAAAAAAAGTAAGAAATATATTATATTATATATACACACACAATCCCTTGTTGGCCTCTATCTCCCTATCTATCTAAAGGAGAATCCCTTTTGATCCTAACAACTTTGTTGATTTTTTGAACTCTTTTACTTATATTTGATTTCATGTGTTAATAAATGGATTGGGTAGTAATAGCTTAAATTCACTTATACCATATGTATTCTAGGTCAACTCTTCTTGATTCTAATCTATTATGGAATTAGATTTATGGGAACTTTATTAAGATTTTTATCGTATTTGAATCATTAATAGAGTTAAGAAGAATGTATTGGACATTGTTACACCTGCAAACTGATGGTTGCATGTAACACCCTAAAATAGGAGCTAATTTAAACCAAATAAATAGGACATAAAAGAAGTTAACATGGAATATAATCACCCAAGATGGGGAAATAGCAATGGCGTTACAAATATACAAGAATCAATAGCTAACAACCTACTAATCTAAACCACTTTCTAAATGTAGATTATAAACGGGTGTCGCCATGATCATCAAAATAATATTGTCATTCTATCTCGAAGTAATATCCCAAAAGTTGTGACGCCTCCCAAAAGTTGCCTCTAATGGCAATAGGCCCTTCACTCAAACACTCGTCGACCCGCTACATTGAGGACCTGATATACATGTTATTTTAAGAACAAGTGTTTGACTAACGCCTAGTAAGATCAAACAGTTTATAAAATAAACCATTACAAACTAAAATCTGGAAATATAAACTTGTTTTGATATAGACAAATAAACTTTTCCGCTATCAAGATAATAATACCACATACACATCCTACGATGATGGAGGAGACCCGATTTACCATGTTAGTGACGAAACACAAAAGTAAGCCACATATACATGTTCAAGAGCCCTACTACGGATCAATGGTTACCCAATTCTACCCCTTAAGGTTCATGGCGTAATACCCCCAATGATCCTAGATTTCACTCGTTCACAAGAAATTACAATTATTGGTCCATGGTCGTTGTCCGACTCAAAGAGCTCACAACTATTACCCACTTTGACTTCATGCCTATTTCTTGTTACAATACGGGAATCATTTCCCACCCAAACCGGCTCATATGCCTATGGATCAATTACATTTAATTTATTTAAACATCTCATCTAGATACGTTCATTCATATCCAAATCATAAATATTTTCATCAATATGTCACCCCATAGGTAAACTTGCCACATTTGTCATTCAAAGCAAATCATTCTTTAAAACCCTTGGTGTTAGGTTTCCAACACCATATATATTAGTTTTTAACCCCAAGTACATAAATTGCAAACAAAACTTCCATTTTGGTTATAATATACTCAAATATCCAAGGGCCACATTTTGACCTAGATGGTCCAAACCCCTCCAAGTCCACAATGTATAAAATAGGAACATTATGAAGTTAACAACTCATTTTTGCATATTAGAGTTTAGTAAAGAAGGCTGACTCACAATACTAGGTTTTAGTTAAAACCTAGAAACCACCAAAAACCCTAGAAAAGGAGAGGGCACCCTTGATCCTTTAGAACTTCACAATCCACCTTTAAACTTGCCCTAAATGCTCTTCAATGACCCTAACTATCACTTGATAGGAGAAGTCAATGCTTCAAACCAAGATTGATGAGGAGAGAGTGATGAGATGGAAGAAATCGCCTTTAATGCAAAGGAAATAATGAGGAACAACTCTCCAAAGTGCAAAATATTGATTAAAATCGGACCTGCACCTTTTATACCCGACTTGGCCGCTGCCAAGGCGACTGTGCCAATGGCACAATCACAGAATTATCGCCCCGGATGTACCGAAGCTCCCCACCATGGTGTAACACTCTAAATTTCTGATGAATTGGGAAAGCTGCAGGAAAACAGTGCACCACGCGAGTAGAGGCGCGCGTTAGGTCGCGCCATAAGTCGCGCGGAGCACTGTCCGGTTGAACAATCAGTGGATGGTGCGGGTAGCCACGCGGGTCAACCCGCGCAGTAAGTCACGCGCATACTCTGACGACTTTAAATGGGTTTTCAGCCCCCATTCTCCTTATTTTCTCAAAACCCTTTTTCTCTCAAACACTCTCTTCATTTACTACTCCCCAAAACCGAACCATAACTCTTCCAACCACCAATCTACCACATTTATTGCTAGGATCAAGCATCCTCAACCAAAGATTTCAACCAAGGATCTCAAGCTTCAAGATCATCTTCCTCCTCCATCCATTTCTAGGGTTTCTCCCAAGTTTCTAGGGTTTTGCTATAAAACCTAGATAGTGAGTTTTATTTACTAAAATCTTTAATGGGATACATATCTTGAATGCTTACTTGTATTGTTTCATATGCATGTACAGATCTGATCACCTGATAAGTTTGACCTAACTGCTACTTATATAATTATTGGGGGTTTTTGGCTATTGATTCACATGTGGAATTGTTGAGTTGACTAATATTGTTATTAGTGGGTATGATGGTGTAATATCATGGAATTTGTGAAGATTATTGTTGAACCTACATGTTTGGGTGTTTTGGGCCTAACATGGGATTGAAATCATGCGTAGTCTTATATATGTATCCTGTTGATGCGAGATATGTATAGAGATGGATAGTATATATATGTATGTTGGATGAACTGTGAGTATGTGCTAGGAGGATGTAGTCTTAGGTGCCACCGGAACGGTATGCACCTAAGGCCTCCGCCACCGGGATGGTGTGCCAGGCCTTTGGGATGTTGTTCATGCGAACGAACATCAAGGTACATTGACTTAAGGTAAAATTCATTGGTGTGATGGATCTCCCCCATTGATTCCAGTATGTCCATGTGGACTGAGTCGTTATTAATGCTTTAATATATCTCTTGAATATCATGCCATGCTTTTGTACAACTCACTAGGCCCGTTTGGCCTAACACTTGATTGTTTGATGTGTATCTCAGATTCTTGCGACGCGAGCGCCAAGGAAGTTTAGTCAGCTTTTAGAGGTGAGCTTGGGAGCATTTTTGGGATGCCATTCTAGAAGACGATCCTTTTGGAAATAGTTGACAACTGATTGTAATATTATTTCTAGTTAGATTTTAGATTAGGAGTTTGTCATCTATCATTGCTTCTTATTACAAACTTGTAATTAACAGGCATTTATTGTTCCTTTTTGAATGAGCTCATGCTTTGGCATTTATGTGATTACCACATTTTCATTTTCCGGAAAATTTTGTTGTCCCATTTTTGGGGTGTTACACATGGCGCGACTGTGACAAGTGGTGGTGACAAGGTTATTGTTGCAAGGCACAATCTATTAGATTGTACCGAAGGCTCACTTCTCTCTACATAGTGACTGTCGATTGTCTCCACTAGCACTCTCGCGTAAACAGTACCGAGCCTAAAAGTACTTCAACAACAAGAAGTTCCCGATCTTTGATTCGACTAATGGAAAATTAATTATACATATAAAAGAACCTAAAAGTATAACCATTAGAAGGATATTCTACTTACTAAAATTTCAGGTGTTACATTGCATCCATCAGACAATATTACATCTTAACATGCTTTTGCAAGAACAATTTTACTTCTAAGTGGGGGTGCTTCTCTTGGAGCTTTCCATGTGGGTGTAGTAAAAAAATTTAGTCCAACACAAAAGCTTCTTCTCAGAATAATCTTTGGTTCAACGTTGGGTCCATCGTGTGCTCTATTGTAGCTAGGTGGTCATGGCCTAAGCTTCAAACCAGGGATTCACATCACCTTTCACTCATTACTTGAATGAGGCAACAATTTAAAACATATTTGATGGTGTTACTTGAATGAGAACGCGACGGTGGGTTTAGGGTTTTGTTTTTAATGGATGAGTTCGATGGTGGATGTGGGGGAAGAAGCGAAGGGGAGGGAAGAGAGAGACACGAGGAGTGTTTTTGGTGAATGTCTTAAAAGACATTTATTGTTCCTTTTTGAATGAGCTCATGCTTTGGCATTTATGTGATTACCACATTTCCATTTTCCGGAAAATTTTGTTGTCCCATTTTTGGGGTGTTACACATGGCGCGACTGTGACAAGTGGTGGTGACAAGGTTACTGTTGCCAATCTTATCCTTACCCGAAGGATCCGAAGATTTTGTGGTTTATAGTGACGTTTCTAAGTTGGGGCTCGGGTGCGTTTTGATGCAAAGGGGAAAGGTAATCGCATACGCATCGTGGCAACTCAAGGATCACGAGAAGAATTATCCTACGCACGACTTGGAGTTAGCGGCGGTGGTATTTGCTTTGAAGTTATGGCGACATTACCTCTATGGGACAAAGTGTACGTTATTCACCGACCATAAAAGTTTAAAGTACATCTTCGACCAAAAAGACCTCAACATACGGCAACGATGGTGGTTAAAGCTTTTGAAGGATTACGACTGTGAGTTGCTTTACCACCCCGGTAAAGCCAACGTAGTGTCGGACGCTTTGAGCCGGAAGAATTACGGGAGCGAAGGCAAGGTAACTTTAAACAGAATCGACGTAATCTGGAGCTTGATGGAAGAAATTAAGCGAAGCCAAATGGAGGTACTTCGAGAGGTAAACCTTAAGGATAAGATCATGGTGAAGCAACGGGAGGCATTAACGGAGGATAGTCGTGGCCTTAAGCTTTTCCAAGGGAGAATCTGGGTGCCGAGGATTGGAGGGATATGTGAGTTGCTATTAGAGGAGGCTCATAAGTCTAAGTACTCCATACATCCCGGTAGTACCAAGATGTATAGGGATTTGAAACTTCATTGTTGGTGGCCGGTGATGAAACTCGACGTGGCCAATTACATGGAAAGATGTGTCACCTGTCTTCAAGTCAAAGCAGAACATCAAAGACCTTATGGGAGCTTGCAGCCATTGACCATTCCGGAATGGAAGTAGGAGCACATTAAAATGGACTTCATCACCAAACTACCGAAGACCTTGAAGGGACACGACACTATATGGGTAGTGGTGGATAGACTCACCAAGAGTGCACACTTCCTAGCAATGCGGGAGACATTGCCTATGGACAAGCTAGCTAAGCTCTATATTGATGAAGTAGTGTCACGACACGATGTCCCACTATCCATAGTTTCGGATCGGGATAGTCGGTTCACATCCAAGTTTTAGGATGGATTGCAAAGAGAGTTGGGCACGAAAGTCAAATTGAGCACGTCCTACCATCCCCAAACCAACGGGCAAAGCGAAAGGACGATTCAGACACTTGAGGACATGCTTTGGTCATGTGTCATAGACTTTGGAGGTAATTGGGATTCGCACTTGACATTAGTGGAATTCGCTTACAACAACAATTATCACTCGAGCATTGGGATGGCACCGTTCGAGGCACTCTATGGGCGAAAATGTAGAACACCGGTGTGTTGGCTCGAGGCAGGGGAGAAACAATTTACGGGACCGAAAATTGTACAAGCAATGGCGGATAAGGTGAAAAGTATTCGAGAGTGGATGAAGGCGGCTCAAGACTGGCAAAAGAGTTATGCGGACAAAAAGCGAAGACCAGTTGAGTTCCAAGTGGGGGAACGGGTTATGTTAAAGGTGTCGCCTTGGAAGGGGATCATTCGTTTTGGGAAGCGCGGAAAACTTAGTCCCCGTTTCCTTGGGCCCTTTACTATATTGGAGAAGGCGGGACTTCAAGCTTATCGATTGGACTTGCCGCCGAAAATGGACGGAATCCACCCCACATTTCATGTTTGCTACCTTCGCAAGTGTTTAGCCGAAGAGGAAAGTGTGTTCCGTTGACAAAAATTCGAGTAGACAACGGCAACCGGTGCGTCGAGGAGCTGGAAGCCATTTTGGAGTCGAAGACGAAGCAATTGCGACATAAGGAGGTAACAATAGTAAAGGTTCAATGGAAACACCACCGAGGTACGAACGTGACATGGGAATCGGAAGAGGATATGAAGAGGAGATACCCTCACTTATTTTGATCAGTCGTGATTTCGGGGACGAAATCCTTATTAGGTAGGGAGGATTGTAACACTCTGAATTTCGGATGAATTGGGAAAACTGCAGGAAAACAGTGCACCGCGTGAGTAGAGGCGCGGGTTAGGTCGCGCCATAAGTCGTGCGGAGCACTTTCCGGTTGAACAATCAGTGGATGGCGCGGGTAGCCGCGCGGGTCAACCCGCGCAGTAAGTCATGCGCGTACTCTGACGACTTTAAATGGGTTTTCAGCCCCCATTCTCCTTATTTTCTCAAAACCCTTTTTTCTCTCAAACACTCTCTTCATTTACTACTCCCCAAAACCGAACCATAACTCTTCCAACCACCAATCTACCACATTTATTGCTAGGATCAAGCATCCTCAACCAAAGATTTCAACCAAGGATCTCAAGCTTCAAGATCATCTTCCTCCTCCATCCATTTCTAGGGTTTCTCCCAAGTTTCTAGGGTTTTGCTATAAAACCTAGATAGTGAGTTTTCTTTACTAAAATCTTTAATGGGATACATATCTTGAATGCTTACTTGTATTGTTTCATATGCATGTACAGATCTTATCACCTGATAAGTTTGACCTAAGTGCTACTTATATGATTATTGGGGGTTTTTGGCTATTGATTCACATGTGGAATTGTTGAGTTGACTAATATTGTTATTATTGGGTATGATAGTGTAATATAATGGAATTTGTGAAGATTATTGTTGAACCTACATGTTTGGGTGTTTTGGGCCTAACATGGGATTGAAATCATGCGTAGTCTTATATATGTATCTTGTTGATGCGAGATATGTATAGAGATGGATAGTATATATATATATATATATATGTATGTTGGATGAACCGTGAGTATGTGCTAGGAGAATGTAGTCTTAGGTGCCACCGGGACGGTATACACCTAAGGCATCCGCCACCGGGACGGTGTACCGGGCCTTTGGGATGTTGTTCATGTGAACGAACATCAAGGTACATTGACTTGAGGTAAAACTCATTGGTGTGATGGATCTCACCCATTGATTCCAGTATGTCCATGTAGACTGAGTCGTTATTAATGCTTTAATATATCTCTTGAATATCATGCCATGCTTTTGTACAACTCACTATGCCCGTTTGGCCTAACACTTGATTGTTTGATGTGTATCTCAAGTTCTCGTGGCACGAGCACCAAGGAAGTTTAGTCAGCTTTTAGAGGTGATCTTGGGAGCATTTTTGGGATGCCATTCTAGAAGACGATCCTTTTGGAAATAGTTGACAACTGATTGTAATATTATTTCTAGTTAGATTTTAGATTAGGAATTTGTCATCTATCATTGCTTCTTATTACAAACTTGTAATTAACAGGCATTTATTGTTCCTTTTTGAATGAGCTCATGCTTTGGCATTTATGTGATTACCACATTTTCATTTTCCGGAAAATTTTGTTGTCCCATTTTTGGGGTGTTACACATGGCGCGACTGTGACAAGTGGTGGTGACAAGGTTATTGTTGCAAGGCACAATCTCTTAGATTGTACCGAAGGCTCACTTCTCTCTACATAGTGACTGTCGATTGTCTCCACTAGCACTCTCGCGTAAACAGTACCGAGCCTAAAAGTACTTCAACAACAAGAAGTTCCCGATCTTTGATTCGACTAATGGAAAATTAATTATACATATAAAAGAACCTAAAAGTATAACCATTAGAAGGATATTCTACTTACTAAAATTTCAGGTGTTACATTGCATCCATCAGACAATATTACATCTTAACATGCTTTTGCAAGAACAATTTTACTTCTAAGTGGGGGTGCTTCTCTTGGAGCTTTCCATGTGGGTGTAGTAAAAAAATTTAGTCCAACACAAAAGCTTCTTCTCAGAATAATCGTTGGTTCAACGTTGGGTCCATCGTGTGCTCTATTGTAGCTAGGTGGTCATGGCCTAAGCTTCAAACCAGGGATTCACATCACCTTTCACTCATTACTTGAATGAGGCAACAATTTAAAACATATTTGATGGTGTTACTTGAATGAGAACGCGACGGTGGGTTTAGGGTTTTGTTTTTAATGGATGAGTTCGATGGTGGATGTGGGGGAAGAAGCGAAGGGGAGGGAAGAGAGAGACACGAGGAGTGTTTTTGGTGAATGTCTTAAAAGAAAATTAGGAGAAAGGATAAAAAGACCAAAATGTCTCTCTTAAATGTTTTAACAGAGTTAGGGTGAGGGCTCTAAATCCACCATAAGTGCAAATCATATGGCTGAAACTCATAATTATTTATATTTTGGATCCAATCCATTTTTTTATATAAATCATGGGGACCAAAGACGCAATTCACTCTCTTCTTTGTAAGACTTAAATCTAAGTTATGTATTTATTCGTTAAGAATAATTATAAGTTATCTATGGTATTGGTTTTTATTCATGATGTTTTAATTATAAAGTTTAATGGTTTTTTCATTCGAAAAAATAGTTGAGAGACTTAATCATTCAAAATTCAAAAAAATAGTTCAGAGACTTGATCATTCAAAATGAAATAATTTATTGGTTTTTTTTTGTGAACTTTTCCCTTTATTTTGTAGCTTTATGTTATTTCAATGTTGAAATGATCGAATTTTATAAAGTATAATTATCAAGGGACCATGGAGTATGTTGGGACTTATAAATGACCTTGTCTCCCATTGTAGAATATAAATACGTTATGATCTTGGTTTTAGTTGATTATGTGGCCTTGTTTAAATGCTACGATACATCATTTGTGTTACTGGACTTACTAGACCTCACATTGTGATACCAAGAATGTACAATAATACTTTTCGTGTAGGTTTATGTTTTCCGCAATTTTACTAATTTCTACCATTATATAATGTGTGTTTATTTAATTTTTAATTTTGATATTCTAAGTAGATGCAAATTCCTATATATGCTTGTGGGCAAGTTGATAATTTAATATATCATTTCTATATTCTTTCTTATCTAAAATGATATTTAAATACCAAAAAAAATACAAGCTCGAGATTCAAGTTTCAGATCTAACTCAATCAAGTTATATATAAATCTTTAGATATTTTACAATTTATATTCGTTAAAGCTACTTCTTTTTTGTAAATAAATATAATATATGATTTGATGTATAGTCTAAGAAAAGATATATTCATTAATTAAATATTTAAAATGTTTAATAAGGATAAAAACAATGTTACCAATATCTTATACGTTTATTAATGAATAAAACGTTGATTTTTTTTTAACGGAAAAAATGCAATTAAACCAAAACCCACGAAAAACCAGTTTACAAGGACACATGAAACAGCCGAACAGTGAAGCCAAACAGCCTAAAACCAAGCACAACCCCAAGCAAAAGAAAAACAACAAGCAGGCAACAAGAGAAGCGACCACGGGGTTTGCGAGAAGCAAACCGCCACAGGAATATGAATACGCTAGAACCACCGCCGATTGGAGCCCCGAGCAGAATTGCACAATCCCCAGAAGCCTCGAACAAACCTCTATAGTGTCGAGATTGCAGTCGTAATGCAGTCCAAGTTACTATCCGGACCTCCTTACAACAGAACGGAGTGAACTGCGAACCTGTAGCATCGAACTATCCTCTGCAGCAGGTCCTGAACTGTATCGAGAAGCCTTCAACAACGCGCCGAGTTGAACCAGACACCACAGTACCCAATGTGGCATCGCGATCCAGCTACCTTATCTATTTATCTAGCACGAACGAGGAGTCGATAACCACTTTGCCCAATCGCAGACAAGTTTAGAGTCTCTCTTAGATATCCACTCGAACACTTTTATCTGAAATTCATAAAGGCAATACGAGACCTTTCCTTCTATTTTGCTTAATACTAGCCTATTACGGTTGGCCCAGATGAGGTACAACAAGCACCAAACTGCCACTTCCCAGCGGTGCGCTCCTTTCTCGTTTCCGTCGATTTAGATTTAAAAGATTTAAAACTTACCTTCAATATGTCAAAAAAAATGCAATATTTACATAGTTTAATAAAAAAAATGACAAATTATAAATATCTAAAATGCTCATAATAGTGCTACAACAACAGAAGATTAGCAATACAAATTAATGATAAATAATATGGAAAAAAAAGTAAATGTGAATTTAACACGTTCATATATATATATATAGGGGGAGATTCCTTTGAGAAATGCTAAATATATGAGAAATAGAAAAGTAATGTTAGCATTTCATTCGGTCAAGATCGGCTTTGGCCGGTCACATATTGCTTCTTTGACTGGTCAACAATTACGGCTTTGACTGGTCAAAAGTTGCGGCTATTCCAAAAACAGAAGGACAGTTTCGTAATTTTTACAAATAGACGGGACGAATTCATATATAAACCTGTATGATTCACATATGAACTATATGTTCATATGTGAACCAGTGTAGTTCACATATGAACTCTTTTAACTGATTCATATGAACCTTTGTGATTCATATATGAACCAATTAACTGATTCACATATGAACTAATTAACTGTAGGTTCATATGTGAATCAATTGAACTAATTAACAGATTCATATATGAACCTTTGTGATTTATATATGAACTAATTAACTGATTCATATATGAATCACAAAGGTTTATATATGAATTAGTTGAAAGAGTTCATATGTGAATTATATTGGTTCATATATGAACATATAATTCATATGTGAATCATACAGGTTCATATATGAACCCGTCAGCGTATTTTACGAAACTACCCCTCTATCTCCTATAGACCACACAAGGAATTATTTGGTGCTTCACGGTCAAAGCCGCAAATGTTGACCAAATAAAGGGCTAGGATCATTTCTTTATTTCTCATATTTTTAGCATTTCTCAAATGAACCTAATCCTATATATATATATATATATATATATATATATATATATATATTATAATATATATGTATATATTATAATGTATTGACAATCCAAAAAATTGTTTCCATATTATGAATTACTTTAAAAAAAGTACGACAAGTTTTGATTTATTATATATGGAGTTCTGTTATTTTCTTAGTTTTATATATGATTTCATTGGATTAGAAAATGTACGAGCGAACTAGTACAAACATCCACGATTATAAATAAAAAAATGTTTTATTCTCATTATGTATTGACGATTGACACATAACCTTCGAGAAGCGGTGAATTTGGTTTTAAAATGTCATAAACTTTAGGTTTTGTGTTTAACATTGTTGATGTTTGTCTTTTTTTTTCTTTTTTTTTTTGAAAAAGTGTTGATGTTTGTCTTTTATTCTTGTTAGGATCAAGCGCTTACCACTACGTCAAAAGCAATTGCTGATGGAGAAGGCGCAACTTTATTTCCTTATAGCGTAGCAAGCAACACCACATTTCGATTTAGGAAGATGTTGGTCAATGGCCCAACAATCCCCCCCCCCCCAGCATCTGCCGGCACTAACATGATCTTCGCTAGAAGTCAATGGCTGCACAACATGCCTTTGGCATTTAAATGCACTCCATGTGATTCGAACCCGTGACCTGCTCTGATACCACATGTTAGGATCAAACGCTTACCACTACGCCAAAATCAATTGTTGATGGAGAAGGCGCAACTTTATTTCCTTATAGCGTAGCAGGCAGCGTCATGTTTCAATTTAGAAAGATGTTGGTCAATGACCCAACAATTCTTAACAATAATGATTTCTTGTAAGAAATTGTCACTTAAATTTATGTAATAGTAGTAAATTTAATAAATAAATCAAATGCAAGAATATGACATGTTTATTTAAAATGGATGATATTGTATTTTAATTTGTCTATAAACTATAGCTCTAAATTACTAAAAACAAAATCACATTATTGGAATCATATTTAAAGTCCTTAAACCATGGATGAAGTTTGCCCGATCACCTAGATGCCTCTTGCAAGGTTTCCAATGTACGAGATGTATGTTATATATCTATCATGGTTGTTGTTGCACTCTGTAATGGCTATAACTTTAAAATGTTACTTTTATGTAAAGTTGTGGTTGGAAATAAGAATAATAAGAGCTTAGGGGCTAGAATGCAATTTTGGGAAGCCATATAAAAGGGGGTAAAATCCCTAAATTCTCATTCTACTATTTTAGAGGCGGCTGATTGTGAGAAAAGGAGCTAGGGTTCTTGGAGATTGTTTGACGAAGGAGATTTTGGAAGAAGATTCTTCATAAGAGGTAAATTTCTAAGGTTTTCATTCATTAATCGGTCATTTCCTTATTATTGGTAAACATGGAGGTTGGATTATAACCTGTGTGCTAGTTTCCTTTGGGGATGATATGACTTTTACCTTTAATCAAGGTTGTAATCCGATTAGTGTTAGTTTTTAGGATTGTTAGTGGGATGCTAGTACCCTATATGTAATCGATTTTGGTGTATGGTATTAATTTCTTCTAGTTGGATCGATGTTGGAAAAGACCAAGAAAAAAAACCCCAGTAGACTCGGTCGGGAGTCGCCCTATCGGACCAGAGTCACACCTAGGAGCAGTTGGATGTTCGTGCTGCTTAGTTCTTTAGCTTGGCTTAGTATAAGTAATCACGTCTGTGGAAGGGTGTTTCCGCTGCTAGTATTGATTACTCTGTTTTAAACTGAATTGTACTGGGACCCGTTTGGGATTTTATTACATATTTCTTGTTTGAACATTTGGGTTTTTACACACTCTACCTTCTTAAGATTGTGATTCTACTAAATAATTGTAACATTAAACAATAGTATAAACATTCAACAACCATTCATAGTGGAAACCTTAAAGTATGAACCAATAATTAAACAATATGAAACATCTTGGACCAAATATCTATTAATAACTGAATTATTAAATGATATATGCTAAAACTGTCATAAATACATCATAACAAAATAAATTAAGTTAACATCACGTGGAATGGAGGAAGGCTACATCTGACTCTTTTCCTTTGTTGAACTTTGCCTTAACAATTTTTTGGATACTACTACTATTAGTTTCACAATAAGTGAGATCATTTGTACTACTAATAATGTATCCCCATAGTATTGAGCATGTACTAAAAGACGGTATGCATATCATATTGAGCAACTTGCATGCAAGCACGAAAACTGAACATTGGACATTGGAGATCTCATTATTATATGGCATAGTATGGGAGCCAGTTGGCCAATTGTTCCAACCAAGTACAAAGGTTGTACTATGTATGGGTTCTACCTGAACTGAGTTGGGTATAGAGGTACCCTCACTATGTATGTACTAATTTGTGCATACTTACAGTGTCCTTTTTGGTGTTACCAGTGGCTTAGTGCATGACATCCACACATGTATCTACCACTAGCATGCATAACATACTCATATTGTATACATTTAACATGCTTTTCAAAAAAAGACCATAAATACATAACATTCTCATAATATTTCTTTCAGATAATGTGAAATTCACGTCTGGTATGTGTAGGTAAATCATTTAACTTCGAGTGAATGCAACCTATACAAGCCACACATGTTTCTTGTAATTTACCTGGTCATTAAACACATATATTGAATTAACCTATACATTTTATACTGATATATTCACAGTTGTACCCAATAGGGGGTATGCGACTTGAAGTCACCTTCCCAACGCGCATTCAACTAAGCGAGTTGCTTAACTCGCATTGACCGGTCGCTGAGACTTGGATTGCAAGTTTTGTATCGCTGCCTTCTATTTGTCATCATGACTTACACTTGGTGACTTCGGGTTGCATCATTATTCATGGAGACTTTGTCTCATCTTCCATTCCACATCACTCTCATGACTTGAGCCACGTGGCTTCAGGTTGCCTACGTCATATCAAGAGTCAAATGGTTCAAAGTTTGAAAGGTTTTTGTGTGTCCCTGAAAATCAAGATTCTAATTGCAAACAAATCAAACAAACAAGATGATCTCAATTACCTGTTTGATTCAATTCTCAAAACTCAAAGATTACAACTTTCTCTCTCTAAAAGTCTCTCTCTCTCTCTAAACAAACTCTCTCTCAAATGTAAAGTCAAATTCTAACCATCTATCTATTAAACAACAAATAAAGTATTTATACTAACAACTAAAAACAAAGAAAACAAACACAATACAATTGACTTTGACTTTTATTAACACTTAGACTTTGACTTTTAATGAGAATTGACTTTCCAGCTTTGACTTCTTGAACCTTTGACCTTCAGTCTTCATGATCTTGTATCCAACAGATTTATGCTCTAACAATCTCCCCCTTTGGATTCAAGATCATCATAAAAAGATTTAGCAAAACAATCTCCGCCTTTAGTTGCATTGAAGAAGTTTAAATCTCCCCTTTAAGCTCAATCTGAGTACAATCTTCCTCTTTTGGTTGATCTTTAACTTTAATCTCCCCAAACTCTATCTTCAAGAAATACCAACAATCTCTCCCAAAGATGGTAGAAACATTCTTCAATAATCTCTTCAAAATTATCACAAGACTCTTTCTGACTTCGGAAAGAAATTATCTTCATATTTAGCTCGACTTGCCTTAGCAAAATAATCTTCAAAGAAAATTTCAAAAAATCAGCACATCTTCAAACAACTTTGACTTTGCTTGAACAACCTTTCAAACTTTGAACTTTGTCTTCTTCAACTCTTTATCCAAACTTTCAAACTTTGAACTTTGTCTTCTTCAATTCTTTATCCAAACTTTCAAATTTCTGATCCGGACATTTCTGTAAATCATCTCCCCCTTTTTGATGAATAGAGCATCGATATCATCAAAACTTCCACCAAGAAATGTCTTTGACCATTCTGATTTGTCCAAGAGCCTCTGTTTCATTGCCAATTTGAACAATGTATTCATCTAGATCTTTGCAAATCTAGACAAAATAGGAATGTAACATCTGAATAACAAATGAATCGGTTAAAATGCCTGTTAGTAACACGAAGTCACTGTGTGTAACGGATACACATTGGAAAGGAGCTTTTTGATGTTCACTCCCCCAGGGCTTCCATCCAATCATCGAAACACCACAAAGACAATTTCTATGAATGTTATGACAAGAAAACAAATTCCTTATGTGTTCGTGCAAATGATAGAAAGAATTAAGCATATGCTGATTGCTTTTATAAAGGCTCAACATTGTGTAAACCACTGAGACAACAGTAGATTAACACATACTCAATGTGCATGATTGAAGTGCGAAGGTGGGTCAGACTTCCTTCTTTTTCAATATCCAGGTTTTCCAAATGAAAACCAGATAGATGATATGTTGCGTCCCCAGAAAAATATGAAACATTTTTTTAAGAAGAAAATGAGTGGCTAGTGGGGTTTTTATCAAGAGTTGGCATGGGCTATTTGCCTGTTTCAATAACGTTCACCAAAGAATTGTGAAACATTAGTAATGTGGCTACCCGGCTCAGAAAGTAGTTGGTGCAGAGTTTGATATTCTTCTACTCTGATCTCACACCCTCTTTCTTTTAATCATTAAGCTCACATCTAACCAAACTCTCTTTTCCATTTTACCTCGTCACACAACCCACACTCATTTCTTTTAGACTCCTCACACTCAATCACTATGGATTAACTTCTTGGGTAGGAAACACTGGTTATCGTGAATCCATAAAAGTTTTCATTTAAGTCCTAGCACAAAGAACCCATAATTTCCTATATAAGCATAACATTGCTCAAATGGTTCTTGAACAGTTAAAGCTCAAATACAAGTCAGATATGTGTATGCTCATAATATAATCATGAAGATTTGAGCATTTTTAAACATTGAAGTATTTTCAAACAAGTAAATTGAATGAATGAATATGAATGTAAAAGACTTGTTTGAAAATCTGACATTGTATGAAAATGATCAAAAATGAATGATATAACAATCAAAGCTTATGGTCAAGGATAATGGATAGTGTCTATATGAAACAAAAATATAGACATTCTTGAAAGAACGTTTCGAAATGAAATTACGCTCCAAAATCTTTGAAGTATAAGCGGGGTGTCTTACCATCGAAAAATATGTTTCAATATGAGACATGGTAAGAACAATTTGAACAAAGAATTCAAACCGGTGTGTGTGAATACTTGAAAGTATATAGAAAAAACAATACACAAGTATTTATCTTTGGAAACACACGGTTTGTAATCATGTAAGCACAAATAATTCTTGAAAACATTTAAAATCACACTTCCAATTCAAGAAATATGTTTAAGAATCGGGAAGTGGTTTGAACATTTAAGAATATGTTTTATATGATTGAAAGTTGTCCGTCTTTCAACCATATATGAGATTAAGTTAAGAAATTTAACCTTTATTGTGCTGTCTTAAATCTCATGAAGTCAGCTGAAGTCATAAAGATATGATCTTGTAAGCATTCTCTCATCCTGCACAAGTCTCAAAGTCATGTCAAAGCAACTTTATTCACAAATTTATTCAAAATTAAAAGACATAAAGCAGTAAAACAATGAGAGTACGAGTTCTGATCTGAAATAATCAGAAATCACATCCTTACTCCTTGTGTTGTACGCATAAACTCCCCCTAAATTCATGCATCAGAAAAAATTTAGCAATAAAATTTTATAAACTCCCCTTCAAAATAATATTGATCATCTTATAATCTTGTATCACTCCCCCTGAGAACATGAACAACAAGATAAAGTGCAGATATCCTTTCAGAAATAATGATAAAGAAATGATGAAAAATTACAATAAAAGAAACCTTAATAGGTAATTACTGATTAGACCTAAAAATTTAGCACACCAAGCTTAGATACAAGAAAATTGAATCTATTTTCATCTAAAGGTTTGGTAAACAAATCTGCAAGTTGATAATCAGTTTTTACAAAATAAAGTTCTATTGTACCTTTTTCTACATTATCTTTTATAAAATGATACCTGACATCAATGTGTTTTGTTTTAGTGTGCTGCACAGAATTAGCTGATATGGCGATAGCGCTCTTTGAGTCACAATAGATCGGTATTTTATCAAACTTGAATCCATAATCTCGAATCTGTGTTCGCATCCACAAGACTTGAGAGCAGCAACTGGCAGCAGCTACATACTCTGCTTCAGCAGTCGATGTGGAAACACATAATTGTTTCTTTGACGCCCAACTAACGAGCTAGTCTCCAAGAAATTGAATGTGACCTGAAGTGCTCTTCCTGTCCAACATGCACCTTGCATGATCTGCATCTGAGTAAGCAGTTAGTTCAAACCCTGTATCCTTAGGATACCACAGACCAAGATCTGCAGTCCCCTTCAGATATCTAAAAATCCGTTTGACAACAGCCAAATGTGATTCTTTAGGGTCAGCCTGATATCTTGCACACAAGCATGTTGAAAACATTATATCTGGTCTACTTGAAGTAAGTACATTAAATACCCTATCATACCTCTATAAGTCCTAACATCAACACTTTTTCCTGAAGAATCAGTGTTAATCTTAGTACCTGGTGCCATTGGGGCTCCAATTGATTTGCAATTTTGCATTTTGAATTTCCGAAGAATATAAAAAATGTACTTAGATTGATTAATGAAAGTCCCCGTTGAAAACTGTTTTACTTGTAATCTGAGAAAGAAATTCATCT
Source organism: Arctium minus (assembly GCA_954870635.1). Taxonomy (NCBI): domain Eukaryota; kingdom Viridiplantae; phylum Streptophyta; class Magnoliopsida; order Asterales; family Asteraceae; genus Arctium; species Arctium minus. Next base: position 63,244,593 of record OX941085.1, read on the forward strand.
CTCCCATCATACTCATATGAAAATGTGACACCATGAGAATTGAAAAGTTCTTATAGTATTTAGGATTTGTAGAACCAAATATAATATCATCTACATAAATTTGAATAAGAATGATATCAGCTTTCTCCTTTTTAATAAACAAAGTGGTATCGACTTTACCTTTTGAAAAACCTGACTTGACCAATAATTGAGATAGAACATCATACCAGGCGCGATGTGCTTGTTTCATACCATACAAGGTTTTATCCAAGATGTAGACGTGATTTGGCTTATCTTGATTTACAAACCCTTCTGGCTGAGCGACGTAGACTTCCTCCTTAAGTATGCCATTTAGAAAGGCAGTATTCATGTCCATTTGATAGATAGTGAAGTTCTTGTGAGCTGCGTAGGCTAGAAACATGTGAATTGCCTCTATACGCGCTACTGGAGCATACGTCTCGTCATAGTCTATGCCTTCCTCTTGCCTATATCCCTTGGCAACAAGTCTTGCTTTGTTCCTTATAACAATACCATCTTCGTCCTTTTTATTTTTGAACACCCATTTAGTGCCGATAACGGTTATTCCTTTTGGTTTTGGCACTAGTCTCCAGACTTTCAGGGCTTCGAACTGGTTTAACTCTTCTTGCAAAGCAGACACCCAATACGAATCATCTAGAGCCTCTGATACACGAGTGGGCTCTATCTTGCTGAGGAATGAATCATGCATACATTGATTCAAAGTTGCTGACTTAGTTTGCACCGGCTTGTTGAGATCTCCAATTACTTGGTGAAGAGGGTGCTCTTTGGTCCAACGATATTCATGAGGGAGTGAAATAAATGAAGATTGATCATGGTTGTCATCTATAAATCCACTTTCAGGTTCTTCAGTTTGAACATCATGAGGGAGGGATTCAGTTGAAGTAATTGGTGCAGAAGCTTCAGTAGGTACAACTTGTTCAGTCTGTTGATCTGTCCTTACAGCGTATCCTACTGACTCAGCAACATCTGACTCATCATTAGTAGATTCAACTTCAACTATTGGAGTAGGCATTTGAACTGGAATATCTTGCTGAATCGGAGAATTTGATTCAGTAGAAACATCTGAAGTAGTTGGATGAGTAATCGTTGAATTTTCAATCCTGTCAACCACAACAGGTTTATTCACCTTAGATCCAAGATATTCATCATAAAACAGTTCAAATAAAATATCTAAATCAGATAAATGATTAGTAGACGTTGAAGCTTCATCTGATTTGTTCTTTGCAAGTACAGGTTCTGAACGAATTTGCCCATAAGCTAATACTCCAGTTATCACGGGTTCTGAACTGACTTGTTCAGAAGCCATATCCTCATCGAATGTAACGTTTACGCTTTCGATAACAGTCTTCGACTTCTTCAAATATACTCGATATGCAGCAGATGTAGAAGAATATCCAATGAAGATGCCCTCATCTGCCTTAGCACTGAACTTGTTCAGACTCTCTCTGTCGTTGAGCACAAAACACTTACAACCAAAAATATGAAAATATTTAATGGTTGGTGTTCGGTTGTTGATCAAAGCATACGGAGTCTTTTGAAATCTGCGGTGTATCATGGAACGGTTCTGAGTGTAGCACGCAGTCGAAATAGCTTCTGCCCACAGAAATAGAGGTAAGTCAGATTGGCTAAGCATAGTGCGAGCGGGCTCGACTAGCGTTCGATTTCGCCTTTCGACTACTCCATTTTGTTCGGGCGTACGAGCAACAGAGTATTGATGTGATATCCCAACCGATTCGAGATATTCTTCAACAGTTTTGTTTTTGAACTCTGTGCCATTATCAGTTCTAAGAAGCTTGACTGGTTTCTGCAGATTCACCTGGATCGTCTTTAGAAATTTAATGAGTACTTCGGGCGTCTCATCTTTTGATCGGAGAAATTTGACCCACGTGTATCGCGAATAGTCGTCCACGATAACCAACACGTATTTCTTTCCGCCTAAGCTTTGCGTTCGCATCGGACCACAAAGATCCATATGTAACAACTCTAATGGAGAACTGGTACTAGGTTCAGGCTTCGGTTTATGTGGAGCTCTCTTCATCTTCCCTTTTTCACATGCTGCACACAAGTGTTCTTTCTCATACTTCAGTTCCGGTAGTCCGTTCACTAACTTTCCACTGACCAGCTTGTTAATGTAACGAAAATTCAGGTGTGACAGCCTTCGGTGCCAAAGCCAACTTTGCTGCATCGAGGCTTTTGTCAGTAAGCAAACCTGATTGTAATTCTGAACCTTTGAAAGATTGATGGTGTAGAGATTTGTCTTTCGATTTCCGACTAAGAGTTCTTTGCCGTCTTCAGTATGAATCGAGCAACTCTTAGATTTGATGTTGAACTCTAACCCTTTGTCACATAATTGACCAATACTAAACAGGTTGTGCCCTAAGCCTTCGACATAGCTCACCTTCTTAATCGTTATATTGTCTTGAATGATGTCACCATATCCTAAGATTGGTGAAAATTGGTCGTTCCCAAATCATACATTTCTGCTGACTTTCTCTGTATAATTAGACAATAAAGCTTTCTGCCCGGTCATATGCTTGGAACAACCGCTATCCAAGTACCGCATATGTCGGGTCTGCAAGAGAAATCAGGAAACAACAATTTTAGGTACCCATTTAAAAACGGGTCCTAACGGATTAGTACAAGATTTTGGCATCCATTTGAATATGGATCCTCTTTTCTTTTGAAAACTTTTGATTTAGAAGAATAAACATGATAAGATCCAAACCAATCATTAGAATTATGATGAAAAGCAAAATCATTCCACTGATAAGAATAAGATTTAGTAGTAGTAGAAGATAATTGGAACAATTGCTTATTAGAATATCGCTTGTAATCAGTTACAATGTTTTTATTTGTCGAAGCAATAGAACCAACTACATCACACATACTACTAGTTGATCTATTACAAGAACTATCAGTAATTGATTCTGCCTTCTCATCACTCTTCCTTTTAGGTCGCCATTCAGATCTCTCTTCTGACCTTTTCTTTCTTATATTTGAAACAGAAGATTTAGATTTATTAGGAAAGTCAGATTTCTGAAATTGATTTTTCTTGTGTTTACCAGTGTTATTCTGTTTCTGTGAGCGATGTTTCTTATGTTTCTTACCCTTTGCATAGTAATCAGCATTCACATAAACTGATTCACCAACCTTAGTTGATGATTCACCTTTTTCATGAACACTTGGTAAAACTTGACCATTTATCACAAAAGTAGAATGATTTAGAAGTGGAGCATTAAAGTCAAACATATCAATTTCCTTTATACACCCTTCATCAGAATTTAGAAAATCATTTGCAGACTAAAATAAATCATCAAAAACAGTCTCAGAAGTTTGAAGTACTTTAGAAGATGGAGAACACACTTTAGATTTAAAATGAAAAGCTGTGTTCTTTAACACTGTAGAAAATACATCTTATGTTAGATCACCCAAAATTCTTTCATCAGATAAAATATTTTCTAACTCAATTATTTTGCTTTCTAAGACGAGTGGAGGTACATAAATTTTAGCTTGAACATGTTTTGCCTCCATCTCAGTCGAAGAATAACTAGCAAAATAATCATTTGAAAGAAATTTTGATGTTTTAGAAAGACAACTATCATTCAGTCTTTCATAACAGAATGGTAGTTGCATTTTCTTTGAATTCATTCTTTTCTCATCTTCTTTGTCCTCAACTTCTTTTGATGCTTTGGTAATAAATTTGGGTTTCAAATGAGGATGTTCATCAGCAGCATACATATAATTTGCATTATATATACCTGGCTGTTTTCTGATAGCTTTTTCTAGGTAATGAGGATTATCATAACCTAGTCCCCATTTTTCTTTAAAATCAGCTTCTTCATTAGGTGTATTCAAGAAAATCGTTTTTTCTGTTTGGCCTCTAATATATAGCTTTGCTTCCAGACCATTTACCTTTTTCTCTAAAGTCTTGTTCTCAACCTGCAGTTTAAATGATTTTAGAACACATTCTTGTTTTTCAGAATCAGACTTAGACAATTGTTTTTCAATATCAGAAATATTTCTTTCAAAACAATCTTTTTCATTTTTAAAATCAGAAGCAGATTTGCGTAGAGAATCAATTAAATCTTTATTCCCAATGCTTGTTTAAGACTTTCTCCATCATCTCCATCAGATTCAGACTCTAATTCAGAACTGAAAACGACTGTCTTCTTTTTTTTCTTCTTATCTTTCTTTTCTCTCTCTTTCTCTCCAGCCACTAATGCAATAGGATCTGGTACTTTCTCAACCTTCTTTTTCTCAACTCTTTTCTCTTCCACCTCCTCTTCATTCTGTCGTAACGTCTCATACACCTCATGCAACGGAATGTCACTTAGATCCTTCATCTGTTTCATCCTGCGCGTATGCTTCTTCCTTTCGGGTTGCAGGATGCTCAGAAACTTGACATTGTTCTCAATCTGCTTCTTTTTCACCTTGTTCTTTGACAGTTCATTCAGAAGCAGGACAAACCGTTCATAGGTGTCTTCTAAGCTCTCATTCTCTTTTGCTTTAAACTCTTCGTAGTTGTTTATGCAATTGGCTACCTTCATTTGATTTCCATCTTTTGAACCCATCATCATCTTCTGAAGTTGATCCCACATAGATTTGGCAGTTTCATTGTAGCTGTCTATTTTCACATAGATCTCATTGGTGATGCTTTGTAAAAGCAAAGATCTGGCAGTTTTATCAGCATCAAACCGATTCTTTTGCTCATCAGAAAATTTTGCATATCCCTTATCACTTCTCTTTGTTTTAGGAGCTCCATATGAATCATTACCTTCAGTAGGAATCTCCTCAAAAACTATTGGCATTGGACCTTCTGTAATAGATGTCAGAATGTTCTTTTCATTCTTGTGCCGATCAATAAAATCAAGAAATCTATCTTTCCATTGTTCATATTCCCCTTTGAACAACACCGGGGGCTTGACATCAGTGCCAATTGAGAGAGCGTCTCTTGAAGTCATCCTGTTTGAAAAATATATGCAATAAGAAACTTGAAATTGACCGTTAGTCCAAATGAAATCACAAAGATAAACAAAAAATTTGACTAAGTACTGAAACTCGCAAAACACAAAAAAAATGCTTGAAACTCACAGACGCTGAAACTCGCAAACCACTGTTTACTGAGAAACTCGCAGGCTTAGGCGTGCGTGTTTGTGAAACTCCTAAGCAAAGGTTTGCGTGTTTTGAGAACTCGCAGACCGAATGAACTCGCAGACTACTGTTTCGCTGGAACTCGCAAACAAAGCGTTGCGTGTTTTGAAAACTCGCAGATGCCTACTTGCGCATTTTGACAAACTCGCAGATCAAATGAACTCGCAGATCACTATTCCGGAGAAACTCACAAGCTTAGTCTTGCGCATTTTGAGAACTCACAAAGGTCTACTTGCGCGTTTGAAGAACTCGCAAAGGTCTACTTGTGCGTTTCAACACTTAGAAACTTTTTCCCAATTTTCAAACTCGCAGACTGAAGAGCTAAACTCGCAGGCTTCGATCTGCGCGTTTCTAGAACTCGCAAACCACACTTTGCGTGTTTTCATCCAGAAACACAATTCTTCAGCTTGCGCGTTCTTCCGATGAACTTGTGCGTTTGATGGATCTTGCGTGTTCTTGGAGTTTTCGAACAAAAACTAAGTCTGATCCGACCAAAAACCTATCTAGAGTTCAGATTTCGACCTGAAACTTTGAACGAATGATCACTTATACATCTAGAGCCAAAATCTAGCACTGGAATTCAATACAAAACACATAAAGTACAAATCGATCTATAGAACAATGCTTTGAACTCGTGAAAACACTAAATTTATCAAATTATGAACAATTACATTGGAATTCACGAATCAAACTATACAATTTCGTTCTAAATCACTATACTAACAAATTCTGATCAACTACAATTCAAATTACACACTAAAACTCAAAAATCGATCTGAACTTTTCGAACACATAGTCGAACTCATTTTCTTGAATTTGATTTCAATTTGGATTTGCTCTGATACCAATTGTATGTCCCTAAAATCAAGATTCTAATTGCAAACAAATCAAACACAATCAAGAATGATTCAATTACCTGTTTGATTCAATTCTCAAATTCAAATATTACAACTTTCTCTCTCTAGAAGTCTTTCTCTCTCTCTACAAATTCTCTCTGAAAATGTAAACTCAAATTCTAACCATCTATCTATTAAACAACAAATAAAGTATTTATACTAACAACTAAAAACAAAGAAAACAAACACAATACAATTGACTTTGACTTTTATTAACACTTAGTCTTTGACTTTTAATGAGAATTGACTTTCCAGCTTTGACTTCTTGAACCTTTGACCTTCAGTCTTCATGATCTTGTATCCAACAGATTTATGCTCTAACAATCTCCCCCTTTGGATTCAAGATCATCATAAAAAGATTTAGCAAAACAATCTCCGCCTTTAGTTGCATTGAAGAAGTTTAAATCTCCCCTTTAAGCTCAATCTGAGTACAATCTTCCTCTTTTGGTTGATCTTTAACTTTAATCTCCCCAAACTCTATCTTCAAGAAATACCAACAATCTCTCCCAAAGATGGTAGAAACATTCTTCAATAATCTCTTCAAAATTATCACAAGACTCTTTCTGACTTCGGAAAGAAATTATCTTCATATTTAGCTCGACTTGCCTTAGCAAAATAATCTTCAAAGAAAATTTCAAAAAATCAGCACATCTTCAAACAACTTTGACTTTGCTTGAACAACCTTTCAAACTTTGAACTTTGTCTTCTTCAACTCTTTATCCAAACTTTCAAACTTTGAACTTTGTCTTCTTCAACTCTTTATCCAAACTTTCAAATTTCTGATCCGGACATTTATTGCAATTACTCTTAAATTATATGGGGTACTAATAGGCGGGTTTACACCCACCTAAATCTTCCCGCAAGTGTAAGGTGTCTAATCAAGTAATACGTACGATAAGTACGAGTATTGAACTAAATGAACTAGATACTTAGTATCACAAGAACTATACCCACTATAAACTGGATGGTCAAACTTGGATTTGATGAATGCAACAATTAAAGATCTAATTAAAAGATGGGAACTTCAAAAGCGCAGAGGATTAAAGATGGAAAACTTTGATTGGAAAAAAACTGTTGGGGATTGAAATCCTAATGGGTTTTACTTCACCATAGAACATTATAAATTGGCAAGTAATCAAGTTCAACAATCAATAAATACACAATCACAAGAGTATTCGTTAATCTCTCTTAAGCTATAACGAAATTACCTTCAAAAAGAACTTTCATCTTTCGATCTCAACAAATTAATTTCTAAGATAATTTATAAACAAGATTGTCAAAATACTAGGGCTTAATTGGTATATCTCTATCCATGTTCTCGCCTTAGACATACAACATACCAATCTAATCTTGATTTGTTTTTTCTCAAAGATAATTAAGACGCATAAATCAATTGCTTGTTGATCAGGCTCACAACAACGGTAAAAATAAGTCATATGTTTCATTGAATCAAAGAAAACCTAATAACAATCCAAATCACATGTTTATATGGTTAACAACCCAAAATTCTAACCCCCAACATCTAAGGATTAGTTCATCTTTGGGGTGGTAGAAAACAAAACACTCAAAGATAAATACACAGATCTAGACATTGTTCTTCAACAAAATCTAAAAAAAGTAAGGTCAAAACTCCCTGAAGTGTTGAATCTCCATGAACAAGTACTCGATAGCAGTAATAATCTTCAATTATCATGTGTTTATGTCACTTCCTTCCCTTCAAAGCTATCAAAAGATCCCATAAATCACCCCTATGAAACCTTCAATCGGATAGATGGTAACCCCCCCCCTTTCACGGGCTGGAAAAGACTAAAAAAACAAAACAGTCGCTCACGCGGGTAAACCAACGTGAAACCTGCTCACATCCAGTAAGTCCCGCAGGACCTCACCAAACTCGCTTTGTACACTGTTTTCTCCTTCTTTTCACTTATTCACCATATGAAGCAACCCTTTAACTTGGTCAACTTTTCAACTTGCTCACTTTCTTCATTTTTGGTCTATGTTAGCCAGAATTTTCCCATTTACTTTGAAAATTTCAGCACTGTACTTACTTCCAATAAATCATTAGGATTGCACTACTTTGCTTTGGAAACGAACAATTTCACCCGGATTTTAGAACATTAATAATGTCGAAAAACGACATTATCAACAACCCCAAACCGAACATTGTTTGTCCCCAAGAAAAATAGAGATATAAAAAGATACATTTCATACAAAAGTTCATCTTGCATATTCACCCCAACGGTGACAAAATTGACTACACATCTATGTCTGATAAGAAGGGAAGTATGGTGAATTGACAATTGAGATACAGTTGTATTAGATATCTGAAACATCATCATTGAGGATTGAACTGAAAATGACTAGACCACATGAGTTCAACCTAAGCTAACTCATGCGTGGAGAGGATATCGCCTTGAACCTACCTCACCGAAAACTCTCTACACTCTTGAATCCTAGGGTTTCACACAATCCAAACCATGCAGTGTGAAGTTCTGAACAAAAAAAACTCAAAGTGTATCTGCATGGTTGAAAAGTTGAATAACGCACTAATGTAATGAGTATGATCTTTGAAGGGAATTGAATAGTATGACAAGAAATGTTTAACAAACATAAGCATGCAAAATCACGTTTTCAAGAGATTATTCAGGCCTTTTACTAGGTTGTAATTAGGCTAAAGGCAACAGGGTGGGAATGAATGCTAACTGGGTATCAAAAATCCTCAGTGAATCATTATACAACATGTCAACTTGTTTCCTCCTACTATTACTCCCTTTTTGGCATATCAAAACCCATTTTTTTTTGTAGCCTACTGGCTCTTGCCCTGTCCTTATGGAATTTATTATCCTTTCCCATTCTCCATAGTTTCTCCTTAATCCACTTATGATAAACTTTCGGACTAAGGGTAGGCTATCATTAAGGCTAGGGGTCTGTATTGAATGAAAAATTTTCTATTTAAGGCATTTGGATGCAAAGTTTGCTTAGGGTGCAAACAATTATACAAAAGGAATGATAGTTGAATTCAAATATATTATATCACACAATGTCTGGAATCATTTCTCAAGGTCTACAATGTTTGCATGCTAGTTATTGCTAGAATTCCTTATCTTCATCTACACTACTTAATACAAGAATACAGTGAGATCAGACTATAACCATATTTAACAATGACTCAAGATGCGTATAAGATTAGAACAAATTATATCTCTCATAAAGAATCGGTCGCGAAAGTAATGTCTCAAACTATAAAACTTTCGGGTGGTTGCCACTAATGTCTCTTAGCCATGCGATCATCTAGGTATCCCTCAATGCTATATTATCTTTACATATTCTTACCTCAATGAAAAAAAATTGAATAAACATATAACAGTACAATCAATTATCTGTCCTGTCAGATATTAGAAAATTTAATCTTACCATTCATAGTGTGAGTCAATGATGGTCACCGATGATCACCCCAAACCTAACTTACACATTATCCCCAATCTGTACAAAATATCAAAATGCATAAAGTCTTCCAAAAGTAAATATGCAATTTAGGTACAGTCATCCGACATCAAAAATAGAAGTACATAGTTCATCGAATATTAAGGGAAAAGTGCTTACAGAAGTAATTGAAGAGAATAAACCAAAGCCACAGTCATCTCTGTGTTGGCGGGCTGAAGAAGAAAATGATCCTGACTAGCGTCCCCGCACTCACTTTGCTGGAAGATGGGAAGAAGGACCGGCTCCACAGTCTGGTGCCGGTGGCCCATCAATGATCAGAAAACGTAGGTCAATAAACTTGCCACGCACGAAGTTCTTGAAGTTTGTCAGCCGCGAGTCCAGGGAAGTTACCTGCTAATCACGCTGATCGGTAGTAGGTTGTGGCTGGCACGGATCACCCTCATCATCAGTTCCATAATCTACATCGTTCACATCATCATCATCTGTATTATCGGGTATTTCGACCCTCTCGTTGTCTAGAGCAACTTGTCGTTCCCATGCTATGGTCACGTTGATTTGTGCTCGGTATGTACGTTGGTCAATAGGTGGAGCGGTTGAAGCACCTCGCTCACGATCACCCCCGCCGTGTGACAAAAGTGAGTGATGAGGAAGGGACATGGTAAAACGTCTTGGCATCTTGGTGACCGAGCATCCAACATCTCCAACTGAATAATATGACTGATATCTAAAGGGAGATTGTGCTGGATACAATATAATACATGGGCCACATGGGGGTTCGCATATGTTACGGGAGGAGGGCTTGAGGCAAATTTGAGGAACATCATCCATAACGCAAGGTCATAATGAAGTTCACTCTTTCTAATTTATGCCTAATTCTGTACCCAACACCCACTGTTGTTCCGTCAGAGTGAAGATGTAATAATGGAACTATGGGTCTCATGTTGCTCCACTTCGGAAATAGGTGATACCCCGTACGTCATACCCACGTCTAAAGGACGGGTCACTTCATAATGATTACAAATTTCTTGGATTGACAAATTAACCGTGACTCCGCACATGACAACGGTGAAGTAATGGTTAAAGACTGTTGGAACCATAGTCACGTAGAATTCGCGGACTAGAGAAGGGTCATATGGGCCCGGTATCTTTATGTACTCTACCCAACCCGATTTTGGCTTGTCTCCACAATTCGGGGGTTCGGGATGTCGGCTGGGTTAATGCCTTTCTTAGGCCATATATCACTCTTTTCTATGGCTTTCATACGCGACTCTATATTATGATTTCTCTTATGAGTTATGTCTTAGCTTTTGTTGTTTTGGAGCACATAAGTTCTCATAAGTGTGCCATTTGCCAGCAGTGTTCGGTCTTGAATGCACCATTGCTCCTGTATAAGAGTTAAAACTGTAAACAAGATGATCATACTTATGTGCCACTCCAAACCTAGAGTGTAGTCTAGGTTAGAACCTTATCCGGGGTGCATATTAAAATGGACTGCTAACCCCAAGCCTAGGTTGAAAACTAGGTTTGCAATGGGAAGTGTGTTGAGTGCGATAAAATGGGAAACTAACCCCAAAATAAGTTGAAGAATTACATGATTATGCAAAATTGACTCCCAAAACAAGTTCTATAACCATTATCCAAAGTGATAGACCATAAGCAATTAGCAACATTACTAAACAACAAACAAGTAACAATATAAGACATGAGTGCATATCAATTAGCACCAAGACTCAACACCCATACACAATACTTTTGTCATCAATGAGTCCCCACAAAGAACCGAAATCTGTGAAAGAAGGAAATTTAGACCATGAAACCCTAGATTGTATCGTAGGATAACTGATGAGTACATAGACATTCATGGAATTAAGAACCACAATATACCACAATACAAAACTACTTTGCATAAATTAACATTTGAGCCCTAATTTTGACACATGCAAAATTATAAAATACTAAGCAAGAAAAACATTTTTCTCAAAGAAACTCACTAGCTAGATAGAAATACCTATCCATAGTCACAAAGGCAACTAATAGACTTCTTACTCAAAAGCCCTAAAATTGTGAAAAATGCACATAAAATAGAGGAAAAGGCTTACCTTGGTTGCAATGAAGTAAAAGGCAGAAAGGTAGGAGGTAACTCCGGAAGAAGTGCCTGAAATTGCCGGAGAGCGGTTGTGCTATTGGGAAGGAATCGATTGAATGAGGAGGTTAGGGTTAAAAAAAATTGCACATGCCCCCTTTTAATCAGAACAGTGACGAACGTGGGTTCGACGCGGCTATACCCACCCGAAACTCGCCCGCGTGGGTTCGACAGGTTCCAGGCGGGTTTAGTCGCTTGGAACTTGCCCGAATCTGTTCAAAAGTGACATTCCAGTGTCTAAAGCGGGTTCCTTGCGAGTTTACCCGCTTGGAACTCGCTCGAGCCTTTTTGAACAGGAAACCTACAGTGTCTAAAGCAGGTTCCTTGCAGGTTTAGCCGCTTGGAACTCGCCCGACCCCTTTTTATTTTTAACCCACAGTGTCTAAAGTGGGTTCCTTGTGGGTTTGGCCGCTTGGAACGCACCTAAAGCACTATTTGTTTGAACCATTTTTTTTATTACTCAACCTCAATTCCAACCCAGAGTCAACCACACCTCAAGGGAGAATGCCAAAACACAAATAAAAACAAAATAAAAAACAAGTTAACATATGATGGGTTGCCTCCCACCCAGCGCCTTATTTAAAGTCACCGCACAATGTTTTTGAGGTAATTACTCTGTTGGATTTTTAAGAAGAATGGTGTATGATACCATTTTTTCTCTGCCCAAATATTTTTGATTCTCTGACCCTTGACTTTGAACGCCTGTCCATCTGCTCCTTGTAATTCCACTGCTTCATACGGGCATGCTTCTACTACTGTGAAGGGTCCCGACTACTTTGATTTCAACTTTTCTGGAAACAAACGCAACCGTTAATTGAACAATAATATTTGCATACCAGGTGTCAATACCTTTTCACGAAGCCGTTTGTCGTGGAATTTTCTTCACGTGCTCCTTGTAAATGGTCGCATTCTTATAGGTATCTTGCCGAATCTCTTCCAACTCGTTCATTTATAGAATTCTACGTGGCCCAACTATACTTGGATCCATGTTCAATTGTTTAATGGCCTAGTAAGCTTTGTGCTCTAATTGGACCGGCAAGTGACAAGATTTACCAGAAACTAAGCGATAGGGTTTAGAGTTTAGTTCCAATTAGCGTTTTGTAAGAAGTACGGTAGGCCCACAATGCATCATCGAGCTTTGATGACCAGTCCTTTCCAGATGAGCTTAAATTCTTCTCCACTATCTGCTTCAATTCTCGGTTCGACACTTCTGCTAAGCCATTCTATTGTGGATGATGTGGTGTAGTCACCCTATGTTTCACTGAGTATTTCTTGAGAACTGCTTCCAAGTATTTTTGTTGCAAAAGTGGCTCCCACCATCACTAGTTAACGTTCGTGGAACTCCAAACCATGTAAATATATTCTTCCTCAGAAAGTTAATCACCACATTTGAATCGTTTGTCAGGGTAGCAATCGCTTCTTTCCATTAAGACACGTAGTCATCAGCAACCGGTATGCACTCATTTCATGAAGACGACGAAAAGCGGACATGAAGTCGATGCCTTCTATACATCGAAAAGCTCCACCTCCAAAAGATCTACATTGGCATCTCATCTATTTTCAAAATATTCCCTACTCTTTAGCATCTGTCGTACTGTGCAATGAACCTTTGAGTATCTTTGAACTTCGACGGTCAGAAGAAACCTGATTGCATTACTTTTGCAATAGTTCTTTTGGTGTTGAAATGTCCTCCACATTCAAGGGTATGAAAATGATTTAGAATTCATTCTTTTCCTCACCCGATATGTATCATCTAATCATTCCATCACCATACCTTTTGTACAAACATAGGCATCCCAAAAATATAGCTTAACATTCGGGAAGAATTTCCAGCTTTGTTGATGTAACACCCTGAATTTTGGGTAAGCAAATACTCCTTAAATCCGCACACCGCTCGTAGTGTAGTTTTAGCCGTTGGTTTTTATCTAAGAGTTTCGGTCCAATCGATGTTGAGCGATGTAGCCAAAAAGGGAACATTTTGTTTCCAGTGCTTCGCGCGACCCTCCGCGCGGGTTGCACTGCGCCAGCATCCATACGAGGCTCTGCCTTGCACGATTCCAGTGTTCCACGCAACTCTCTGCACGGGTCGAGTCGTGTGACCACTTGCGTGCGACCTCTGCACACACTTAAAAGGGGAAAAATTGGCCCCAACTTCATTTATTTCATTTTCTCTTGCTTTTGGACGAATTTCTCTCCCAATGATAGGTAAGCTTGTTCTTCCCTCGTTAATATCTCCTAGATGAAGTCATTAAATGAATCTATATGGTTGATTTTGGTTTAAAGAACTCATGTGATTAAGGGTCCAAGTTCATCTCCACTTCTCTCAAGTTATCATCACCCAGGGTTTGTTCATACATATTACCAAGGTGAGTACATACATGTTTTACACCTCATAAATAGTAATCTTCTAGTGATTAAACTCCTCCATACTTGAAAACCATGGGATTTTGGCAAACTCTTGACCTAAAGTTAATTTTATGAGATTTTGGGGTATTAGGTATGGATGAAAGTATTTAGAAATGTATTTGACCAATGATATAAGAATGTTAAATGTGCTTACATGATAAATCCAAGTAAAACTAGGGTTTGGGAAGGTTTGGATTTTGATCTAAATATATGAGATGTGGCTTGGTTATTTGACACAAGCCTTACATCTAAACATGGTAGAATCGATTATGTGGGTTCTCCCACATTATATTGATAAATTGTTTATGGATACTTATCTATATGAGATTGACATACATGAACCTATGTTGTTGTTTTAGTTGTGTTAGTCTTGGTTTAGTGCAATGGATCCATAGGCATGGTGTTCTCTATGTCCCGTTTTGGACATTGAGTTCACCCCTTTGGCATAGAATAAGCATCGGGTCACCATGGTAAGTAAGGTGTGGACCTATATGGTCGGGTAGCATCCCATGGGCAGTAAGGTGTAATTCCAATATGCATGAGTTCCCATTTTGGAGCTCTCAAAAATAGACCGAGAGGGGTTGACTTGATGTTTTCGAGAAATAGACTTAGAGGAGTTGAGCTTACTAAGTGATTGGTGTTTATTTGTACCATGTTATGATCACTGATGGTTTACTTGTTTGTTTTGATTTAGCTCACGGCCAAATCCACAGTACAACTACAAATGGGTTTATGATTTCCATTTCTATTTTATTGGTCCTCACTAGGCTTTAGCCTAACGCTTGTTTCTTTGGTTGTCATGTATGGCAGGTCATCTTAGCGGTGGGGCTTGTCGGGATTGAGCGGATGACTTTGGGGTCGAGAGTGGTCTTTTTGGAAGAATTATTGACCGACCCATATGATTTTTGAGGATATACATTTTGGAAGGATAGCGACACCCGACTATAATCAAATTGACGAACTTAGATTATTAGGTTGTCGATTGTTATCCTCCATTCTATTTGGGTTTGTAAATACCATACTTTGATTCCCCATTTTAGGATGATACACTTTGGTTTAAAATGTTGTTACCGCATTATTCAGGTCTCAAGTGATCCCTATTTTAAGGGTGATTCAGGTATCCCCATTTATAGACGTCATATTGCCAAAAATTTTAATATTAAAGTTACTCTAACTTTTAGGGTGTTACAAGTTGGTATCAGGGCTTTAGTTTAAGTGAACTAGGTATAAATGTAAGATACCTAAACTTAAGCTGAAATTATTAAGCTATGACTTGTGAGATGGGGTAGAACTATTTAGATAGAATGGTCTTAGAGTCGACGAAAATTACTCTAATTGAGAGTTGTGGTAATGGTAACGAGGATTTTTACGTTTCATATGTTCATGACTTCACTTAGCTAACGTTATTATGAAGATGTTTTACGCAGTCATGCTTGCCCTACTGTTGTTATAACAATTCATGAATGTAACAGTATATTTCCTTGTGTTTAATTTCTATATCCTATCTCTCACCCTATTCTTGTATATGTGTGTGTGTGGCAGACTTAATGGTTAATACCCGGAATAGACCGGATGGCCACAATGCGACGACATCCACAGCAGACCAACTGCGGGTGACCGTGGTGGAGGAACCTTCCCATCTAAATGAGGTATTGGGTGGAAGAACCGAACACATTCCCCAACGCAACCTTGAGACGTCGGAACCTATCATGTAAGAGGTGACGGCGGAAACGCGAATGATGGACCGAATGATGTTGGCCATGAATAAGGCCATGGCACAACAACAAGAGTTATTCTTGAAGCTGTTGGAAGATAGGGACACCAACAATCGTAGGCACGAGAGGGTTGCTGAGAACATTGTAGTGGCGGGATCCGGAGGCACCAGAAATGAGATCCCCACTGAAGGTCCCGTGACTTTGGACACGAGACTAGAAGGGAAGACTTGTTCCTTCATGACTTTTCTCAGCTGCCGACCACCCGAATTCAAGGGAGGAGATGATCTAATTTTGTGCATGAACTGGATTCGGGAAATGGAGCAAGCCTTCCGCACTAATGATTGCTGCGAGAATCAAAAAGCCAAGTTTGAATCCCAGATGTTGAGAGGGACGACCCTCACTTGGTGGAATGTCTACTCCACCTCGGTTGAGACCACTGTTTTGAACAAATTGAATCGGGAAACGTTCAAGGATAAATTGTTAGAGGAATATTGCAACGAAAGATCAATGGACCAGATTGAAGAGGATTTCAGGAATTTAAAGAACGGCACCTTGTCGGTGAAAGAGTACAATCGGCAATTCATAGATAAATTGGGATTGGTGGGACATCTGGTCCCAACTGAAAAATGAGAAGATTAAAGCTTACATCAAGGGCTTCCCATCGGATATGATGTCCATGGTTCGAGTGTCAAAGGCTTTCACCCTTCATGAGGCGATTGAGGAAGCCCAACAAATGGAAGAGGCTTATAATCGTGGTAAAAAGGAAGGTAGCCGACAATTTGAGAAGAGGAAGTGGGAGGGAAACTCAACGCCCTCAAAGAAACCAAGATTATTCAACAATAACCAACGTGGATCCGATCCTAGGCGCGATGCTAGGTGGTGTTCCAAGAGCCGAAGCAAGCACTTCGGCCTATGCAACTTTGTTCCCAGAAATTGCTTCAAGTGTGGCAAGGTTGGCCATGCTTTTAGGGATTGTCCCGTTAAGGGGCAATATGTTTTGAGTGTAAAGAGTTGGGGCATGTTAGGGTGCAATGCCCGAAATTGAAGACGAGAGGAACCGGTGGGAAGAAAGTGGATCCTCCAAGAGCACCGGGAAGAGCTTTTCATATGACAACGGAAGAGGTCAAGGCATCCACCGATGTGGTATTGGGTACGTTAACTCTGTACCTATGCGTGTATAATTTGACTTAGGTGCCAGTTTCTCTCTCGTATTCGATGCGTTTTGTCAAAAGCTTGTCACGCCAATTAGTAGTTTAGAAGATGCTATAGTGGTAGAAATAGCAAATGGTGGTCATGTAGTAATTCATGATGTTTTGAAGAATTGCACCCTTCAGATTGAAGGGAAGAAGTTTCCCATCAACTTGACACCAATGCGAATCAGCGGATTCGATGTGGTGGTGGGAATGGGTTGGCTAGCGGGGAACCAAGACGAGATCGTGTGCTCTAAGAAAATGATCCGACTACCCATTGTGGGTGGAGAGACGGTAGTAATCTACGGCAAAAGGAAGAAAGGCGAAGTGGAGATTATCTCTATGATTAAAGCGCGGAAGTGTTTAGCGACAGGATGCCCATCCTTCTTGGCATACGCGATAGATACCAAACTCGAGAAGAGGAAGCTTGAAGATCTTAGGGTGGTGCGTGAGTTTTCCAATGTTTTCCTGGATGACTTGTCTGGACTTCCATCCGATCGCCAAGTAGAGTTCCGGATTGACCTTGTTCCAAGGGCGGCTCCGATAGCTCGAGCCCCTTATCGATTAGCTCCCTCCGAGATGATGACTCAACTATAAGACCTTCTTGAGAAGGGTTTCGTGAGACCGATCTCGTCACCTTGGGGAGCTCCGGTCTTGTTCATTAAGAAAAAGGACGGCACGATACGGATGTGTATCGACTGAAAAACAAGTATCCACTCCCAAGGATCGATGATCTATTTGACCAACTTCAAGGCACGGGTTGCCTCTCAAATATCGACCTCCATTCAGGATACCATCAAGTGCAGGTGAAGAAGGACGACATTCCAAAGACGACGTTTAGGACGCGATACGACCATTAAGAATTCCTAGTAATGTCGTTCGACCTAACCAATGTTCCGGCGATATTTATGGACTTGATGAACCGAGTGTGCTAACCATTCCTTGACAAGTCGGTAATTGTGTTCATCGATGACATTCTATTGTACTACAAGGACTAAACGGATCACGAGAAACATCTCCGATAAGTTCTAGAAGTGCTAAGGTGGGAAAAACTCTACGCAAAGTTTTCAAATTGCTACTTTTGGCTCCGAGAGGTGCAGTTTTTGGGTTATATAGTCACAAGGGACGGAGTGAAGGTGGACCCCGCCAAGATTGAGGAAATGATGAATTGGGAACCTCCCAAGAGTCCGTCAGAAATTCGAAGCTTTCTAGGATTAGCGGGATACTACAAGAGATTCATCCAAGATTTTTCCAAGATATCCTCATCGTTGACGGCCTTAACCCGAAAGAATGTGAAGTTTATATGGACCGAGAGTCAAGAGAGGGCGTTTCGAACTTTACAAAGGAAGCTTTGCGAAGCTCCAATCTTATCATTGCCCGAAGGATTGGAAGATTTTGTAGTATATAGTGAAGCGTCGAAGATGGGTTTTGGTTGTGTTCTAATGCAAAGGGGCAAGGTGATCGCTTACGCATCTCAAGGTGCACGAAATCCACTACCCCACGCATGATTTGGAATTGGCAGCGGTGGTGTTTGCCTTGAAATTATGGCGACACTATCTCTACGGTATGAAGTGCACTCTCTACACGGACCACGAGAGCTTGAAACACATATTCAATCAAAAGGAACTGAATATGAGGCAAAGGAGGTGGTTGGAGCTACTAAAGGATTACGACTGCGAGTTTCTTTATCACCCGGGTAAGGCAAACGTAGTTGCGATGCAATGAGTCAGAAAGACTATAGGGGAAATTCTCGAGCCACTTTTTCACGAATTGAGTTGGTGTCAACCTTCATTGATCGAATCAAATCGTCGCAAGTCGAAGCCTAGCTAGAGAAGAACCTCAAGGAGGAAGTTATGTCAAAGCAAGACCTACTTTTGACGGAAGACAGTCGGGGAGTAAAGCTATTCAACGGGCGTGTTTGGGTTCCCAAGATCGGGGGCAATCGGGAACTTCTTCTCGAAGATTCCCACAAGTCAAAATAGTCTATCCATCGGGGAAGCACAAAGATGTACCAAGATTTGAAATTGCACTATTGGTGGTCGGTCATGAAGCTTGATATGGCGCGCTTCGTGAAGCGATGTGTGACTTGTTTGCAAGTGAAGGCCGAACACCAGACCTTACGGGAGTTTACAATACTTGGAAATTCCGGAATGGAAGTGGGAGCATATCACTATGGACTTCGTGACGAAATTGCCAAAGACCATAAGGGGTCATGACACTATTTGGGTGATAGTGGACCGCATGACCAAAAGCGCCCATTTCCTGGCCATGCGGGAAACTCTACCTATGGACACGCTAGCAAAGTTGAACATTGATGAAGTGATATATCTCCATGGTGTGCCGTTATCTATTGTCTTGGATCGCGATAGTCGGTTCACGTCGCATTTTTGGGATGGATTGCAAAAAGAATTGGGTACGAGTGTGAAGTTGAGTACGACCTACTGATAGGTCCACTTTTTAATAATCAAACAATAATTCAATCACAATCTCATATGAATTTCATTGATTTTGAACTTTCTCTCTCTAAAAGTATATGTTTCTCTCTCTAAAATATCTCTCTCTAAGATATGACAATGTCAAAGCAATTCTGTAAAATTCTAATGCTTAATGCCAAAGCAAAACCTATTTATACCTCCTAATTGCAAGGTTACAAAACTAACTACTTTGACTATTTAAGACTTTGACTAATTTGACATTCTTTGACTTTACAACACTTTGAAAATTATATTGACTTTACAACATTGACCTTTTTTAATCTTGAATACAATATTTGACTCAACAATCTACCCCTTTGGATTCAAGATTTAAAAAAAGTGACACTAAACTTCAGGTCTTCTCTCTCTTGAAAAATCTTCAACTTTGTAGCTTTCACAACTTGAAACTTTAAGTAAATCTCCCCCTTTGGAATTCTTCTCAACAAAGTTACTCCATCTTACAAACCTTGTCATTTCAATCTCCCACTTTGATATTATTCTTCATAAATAATCTTCAGAAACATCTATGAAATCTTCTGATTTGTTTTAAACTTTGAAATTTCTTAATCAAAACACTTTATTTGAATATTTCTCCCTCTTTCGGATAAGAACAACATAACTCTGACTTTGAAATACTTAAAACTTTTACCTCTTTGTAACTTTCACTCGACTTTGGTTTCTTCAGAAATTATCTCCCCCTTTTTGATGAATTATGAGACATCAGAATCATCAAAACTATAGCAATTTCAGCACAGTCTTTGATACAATCTCCCCCCTTTAGGATAAGATAGCAATCTCCTCCAAAATGATAATCAACAGTCTCTCCATCTGATCTGATTTGAGCATGTATCCGTCAATTCATAAAAGGTATTTATCCGAATCTTTTCAAATTCAGACAAAATTAGAATGGTAATGCTGAATCAACAAATGATACAGTTATCATGCATGTAAGTAACAAGAAGTCACTTAGTACAACAAATGTACTGTACAAGGAGCTTTAGTGATGTTCACTCCCCATGTCTTCCATTCAATCATCGAATAACATAAGGTAATTCTATGAACGTTCTGACAGGAAAACGAATTTTCTGTGTGAATGTGCTTGTGTATGAAAGAATTAAGCATAAAGATTGCTTTATCAGGCTCAAAAATATGTAAACCATTGAGACAACAACAATATTACATGGACTCAATGTGCATGAAAGAGGTTCAAAGGTGGGGCAACTTTCCTTCTTTTTCAATATCCAAATCTTCCAAGTAAAGATCAGATAGTAGATGTGTTGAATACCCATAAAATATGAAACATCCTTTTGTTAAGAAAAAGATGAGTAGCTAGTGGGGTTTAATTCAAGAGTTGGCACGCATAGGCTAGTGCCTGTTTCAATGAAGGTCACCAAAGAATGTGAACCAGCAGATTATGTGGATGTCCGGCTCAGAAAAAGTTGGTGCAGAGTTTTCATATTCTTTTAACTCTGATCTCACACCCTCTTTCTTTTGAACATTTAAGCTCATTTCTAACCAATCTCTCTTTTCCATTTTACCTCATCACACACCCACTCTCTATATTTGACCCCTCTTCCCTCAATCACTCGAGGATAACTTCTTGGGTAGGAAACACCGGTTATTATGAATCCATAGAAGTTCTGATAAGCACTCACACTAATTCCCATGAATTTTGTCCTAAAAGAAATGTGTTGCTCAACAATTTATCTTATCAGATAAGCACAAGATATCACTATCAGAAAAGATATGCTCAACAAAAATAAGAATGAAATATGAGCACTTTGAACTTTGGAGATCTCTCAAAACAATTAGAATGAATGAATAAAATGAAGTCAAGTTAAGTGTTTTGAGAATCTGACAATGTACCAACTTTTCAGATATCATGAAAAATGAACATCTTGGGGTATCAAAGAATTGGAATTTGTTTATATGAACAAATATAAACATATTGACAATAAAAGCACAAAATTTAGAAATGATGTCCGATACTCAACAACTTAGAATTCAAGTGAGGGTATTATCATCGAAAGATTTGTCATTTAGAGACATGGTAATAACAAAGTCAAACAAAAATATTGAACCGGTGTGTGTGAATACTTGATAGTATATGTAAAGATAATACACAAGTATTGATCTTTGGAAACACACGGTCCGTTAAGCATTAAAGTACCAAAATGAAAATCATTTAAAATCACACTTCGAAATTCATAAAATCTTTTGAGAACACAAAGTGGTTTGAACATTTAGAAAAACAATTTACACAGGTGAAAGTTGTTCTTCTTTCAAAGTATATTGAGATTAAGAATTAGAATGATATATCTTCAGTATAGAATTCTTAACTCCCCTGAAATGAATATCTTATCTCCCTCTTCAACTAAGAACATGAAGAAAAAATTTAATCAACTAAGCTCCCTTTTGACAAAAACATCGGATATTCTCCCCCTTAATATCTGTAAAAAGTCAAATCATTAGTAGAGAAAAATATGAAAATAACAATGAATCTCATTTCTCATTTCTCCTCTTTTATCTTATCTCCCCCTTAAACAATTAACAAAAAAAAAAAACTTCCTGATTAAGATGGATCGTTCAGTCTTCAGTCAAGTGCAAAAACTTTGAAGAACGGGTTCTGAACTGTAGTATTTAGAAGTCATTCTTGATCTTTGAAGATCGAGTCCTAATCTGAGTTACTCAGAAGTCTATGCTCTTACTCCCCCTAGAACGGTGGTACCTGTAAA
This sequence comes from Arctium minus, assembly GCA_954870635.1. Lineage (NCBI taxonomy): Eukaryota > Viridiplantae > Streptophyta > Magnoliopsida > Asterales > Asteraceae > Arctium > Arctium minus. Next base: position 63,266,765 of record OX941085.1, read on the forward strand.
ATAGAATTGACAAGTTTTGGTACCCACTTGTATTGGGGTCCAGACTGGTTAGATTTTGGAATCCACTTCTCATTAGATTCAAATATTTTAAGTTTATTTTGTTGAGAAGTGATTATGTATGTTCCATACCAATTATGAGCATAATACTTATTAACAAAATCATCAGTTCCACAGTAAGAACAACAAAGTTTCTTTTGTGCTTGCCTGATTAAAAGATTTACAGAATAAACAAAATCAGATTTAGGAAAAGATTTACCTTTCGGAACATTGTTCTTTTGGTACACTTGAGGTGTAGGAACAAATGACTTTGAAGCATCCTTCTCATCTTTTCTTCTCCAAATCATCTATGTTGAGTCTTGTTATTTCTAAAGATACTTGAACCATCAACAGATTTGATATAGAAAAGATTAGTAGGACGAATCTGATCTTTATGCTTAGACACATTATCATCTGAATCAACAAATAAACGATTATTAGAAACATTTGCATAAAGTGGACTTGTAGTTGTTTTGAATGAACAATCTAAAATAGCTGAATCATTCATGGGTGATTGAGCAATTATATATGGACTATTTTGTGCTCTCAAATCCACCTTGAAAATGATTCCTTCAAGTTATGTGATCTTATTTGAGAAACTGTTTCTTTCTTCAGACAATATATCAATCTTCTTCTGTAATTAAGACGGTTGCAGATAATTTAGATAGCTTCATTGAAACCTTGTTCATTTATGTCTCAAATACCTTCCTTTCTTCTTCAAAATCCTTTTCAACACTTTTTCTTTTATCAGATATTTCTTTGAATAATCCAACATGCTTTTGTTCTGTTAACTTCTTCTCTTTCTCAGCTTTGTCTCTTTCCATGATAATAACTTTCTCAAAATCTGAAATCTGATTTGAAATTTATATACATTTAAGTTCAACTATCTTCTTTTCTTCAAAAGATTTCCTTGAGAAATCAGAAAACTTTTGTGCAAAAGATTTTATTTCTCTTTTAAACTCTTCTCTTTCTTTCTCAACCATCTTTGCATCTTGAGAAATCTGTTCTTTCATTTTTGTAATCTTTCTTTGAAGCTCAACATTTTCCTTTTCAATCTTTTTTATCTTCTCTTGAACTTTTGAGTTGTCTTTTTCTTGTGAGGCTTTCTCTTTTAACATGTTTATCTCAACCTCATGGCTAAACAATTTGTCTCTCAACTGGTCTCTTTCAGATAAGATTTGTGAGTTTATCTTTCTCAGTCCATCCCAGCCATCACAGGTTTCTCCAGCAATGTTTGCTCGGGTTCAGAGATTATCAATCTCTCTTTGCATGAACTCTTTCTTGGACCATGTAGTATTTGTACTACTTGCTTTCAAAATTCTGGATTCCTCTTTAGATTTCCTCTGTTTAATTTGAAGTTTGGAAATCTCTTTCTCTTTTACTTCAATTATTTCTGCAAAATTAATTTTAGAGTCAGAAATGCATTTTGAACATACAAAATTCTTCTCTAAAACAGAAGAATTTTCTTTCAATTTCTTAATCTTATCAAGAAAAGACAAATTTTGATTCTTTAATTCCTCATTTTCAGCTTCTAGTGCAGGTATTTCAGGTATGTACGCTATTGCACAGTCTCTCTTTGTTAAGACCATATTTCCCTTCTCTTCAGTATAAGGCATTTTGAAATATGATAGAGTGATCGTCAAGAGAAAACTTCGATTAGAAGTTGAATTATGTGCACACTCTTAAGAAATATGAACAAAATGATTAAAATCATAAATATGTTCAAAAAAATAAAATATGAGAAACAAATTGAAAATTTGTCTTCCAAAAATTAATTCAGAAAAATCAGCGCGGAAAATTTAGAACTTTAATCTTCAAACCTGCAAAACTATAAAAAATCTATCAGATACGCTCAGAATGCAGATAAAACAGTAAAAACCAACACTAAAAAGATTTAAAATGAAAAAGAAATGAAAAACAAGGACTAAACATGACACAAACGAAAAAATTTTAAAAATTTGACTAAAAATGAACAAAAATACAAAACTATAAAGTCTAGGGACTAAAATTGTAAAAACATTAAACCTAGAAACTAGAAGGACTAAAAATGTAAAAACTTAAAAATGAAAACTATAGGGAGTAAATCTGTCAAATTCTAAAAGAACTTAACAGGACTAACAGACTTGGACTAAAATGTAACAAATTTAACGGAATAACTAACGGACTGTAACAATGACTAACTAACGATACTAACTAACAAAATAATGAAAAAGAACTAAACTTGAAAATAAATTAACGATTCTAACGGACAAAAATTAGACTTAACGGAGAAATGGACTAAAAATGTTAGAAAAACTAACGGAACTAACGGAACTCCGTTAAAACACTATTCATCTTCTTCAACCTCACGACCAATCTGAAAAAGAGATTATGGATTCGATTTTTTCGATCAAATTTCTTTTGTGATCCCTTAAGCTCCCTCAATCGATTAGAAGTCAAAAAAATCCTTTAATCTCTCGATTGTGATAGAATCTAATTACAAGGTTACAAAACTAATTCAAGTCTGTTTAATCTCTCAATCGATTAGAAGTCAAAACTAATTCAAGTTAGTTTTGTAACCTTGTAATTAGGAGGTATAAATAGGTTTTGCTTTGGCATTAAGCATTAGAATTTTAGAGAAGAGCTTTGACATTGTCATATCTTAGAGAGAGATATTTTAGAGAGAGAAATGTATACTTGTAGAGAGAGAAAGTTCAAAATCAATGAAATTCATATGAGATTGTGATAGAATTCTTGTTTGATTATTAAAAAGTGGACCTATCACATACCATCCCCAAACCGATGGCCAGAGCGAGAGGACAATTCAGACGCTTGAAGATATGTTGAGATCGTGTGTGATCGACTTCGGGGGTAGTTGGGACTCGCACCTACCTTTGGTGGAGTTCGCGTATAACAATAGCTACCACTATTGGGATGGCACCATTCGAAGCATTAGATGGACGGAAGTGTCGAACTCCTGTATGTTGGCTTGAGGCGGGAGAGAAAAAGTTTATCGGGCCCGAGATCGTTCAAGAAACGGCGGACAAAGTAAAAGGTATTCGCGAGCATTTAAAAGCGGTCCAAGACCGGCAGAAAAGCGACGCCGACAAGAAAAGGCGGGCGATAGAGTTCAAAGTGGGGACTTTGTTATGCTAAAAGTGTCCTCTAGGAAGGGAATAATTCGCTTCGGAAATCATGGGAAGTTGAGCCTCCGTTTTCTTGGACCGTTCAAGGTGATTAAGCGCGTGGGACTTCAAGCCTACCAATTGGAACTCCCTCCGGAAATGAGTGGAATCCACAACACATTTCACGTTTGTTATCTTCGAAAATGCCTAGCGGAGGAAGAAAGTGTCATCCCTCTCTCAGAGATTCAGGTTGATGAGGGAAACCTTGTGTCGAAGAACCCGATGCGATTTTGGAAAAGAAGACGAAAAAGATTTGTAACAAATAAGTCACAATGGCCAAAGTTCAATGGAAGCACCATCGGGGTGCCAACGTGACATAGGAGGCGAACGAAGATATGAAGCGAAAATATCCGCATCTGTTCACCTAGCCCGCATTTCGAGGACGAAATCGTCTCCAAGTTGGGGAGGATTGTGACACCCTGAATTTTGGGTAAGCAAATACTCCTTAAATCCGCACACCGCTCGTAATGAGGTTTTAGCCGTTGGTTTTTATCTAAGAGTTTCTATCCAATCGATGTTGAGCGATGTAGCCAAAAAAGGAACATTTTGTTTCCAGTGCTTCGAGCGACCCTCCGCGTAGGTTGCACCGCTCCAGCATCCATGCGAGGCTCTGCCTTGCAGATTCCAGTGTTCCGTGCGACTCTCCGCGCGAGTCGAGCCACGCGACCACTCGCACGCGACCTCTACACGCACTTAAAAAGGGAAAAACTGGACCCAACTTCATTTACTTCATTTCCTCTTGCCTTTAGACGAATTTCTCTCCCAAGGCTAGGTAAGCTTCTTCTTCCCTCATTAATATCTCTTATATGAAGGCATTAAATGAAGCTATATGGTTGATTTTGGTTGATTTTGGTTTAAGGAACTCAAGTGATTAAGGGTCCAAGTTCATCTCCACTTCTCTCAAGTTCTCATCACCTAGGGTTTGTTCATACATCTTACCAAGGTAAGTACATACATGTTTTACACCACATAAATAGTAATCCTCTAGTTATTAAACTCCTCCATACTTGAAAACCATCGGATTTTGGCAAACTCTTGACCTAAAGTTAATTTTATGAGATTTTGGGGTATTGGGTGTGGATGAAAGTATTTAGAAATGTATTTAACCAATGATATAAGAATGTTAAATGTGCTTACATGTTCTATCATCATCATCCTTGTTTTATGGAATTTTGAATAAATCCAAGTAAAACTAGGGTTTGGGAAGGTTTGGATTTTGATCTAAAGATATGAGATGTGGCTTGGTTATTTGAGACAAGCCTTACATCTAAACATGGTAGAATCGATTATGTGGTTTCCCCCACATTATATTAATAAATTGTTTATGGATATTTATCTATATGAGATTGATATACATGAACCAATGTTGTTGTTTTAGTTGTGGTAGTCTTGGTTTAGTGCAATGAATCCATAGGCACGGTGTTCTCTATGTCCCGTTTTGGACATTGAGTTCACCACTTTGGCACGGAATAAGCATCGGGTCACCATTGTAAGTAAGGTGTGGACCTATATGGTCGGGCAGCGTCCCATAGGCAGTAAGGTGTAATTCCAATGTGTATGAGTTCTCATTTTGGAACTCTCAAGAATAGACCTAGAGGGGTTGACTTGATGTTTTCGAGCAATAGACTTAGAGGAGTTGAGCTCACTAAGTGATTGGTGTTTATTTGTACCATGTTATGATCACAAATGGTTTACTTGTTTGTTTTGATTTAGCTCATGGACAAATCCACCGTACAACTACAAATGGGTTTCTGATTTCCATTTCTAATTTATTGGTCCTCACTAGGCTTTAGCCTAACGCTTGTTTATTTGGTTGTCATGTATGGCAGGTCATCTTAGCGGTGGGGCTTGTCGGGATTGAGCGGACGACCTTGGGGTCGAGAGTGGTCTTTTTGGAAGAATTATTGACCGACACATATGATTTTTGAGGATATACATTTTGGAAAGATAGCGACACCCGACTATAATCTAATTGACGAACTTAGATTATTGGGTTGCCGATTGTTATTCTTCATTCTATTTGGGTTTGTAAATACCATACTTTGATTCCCCGTTTTAGGATGATACACTTTGGTTTAAAATGTTGTCACCGCGTTATTCAGGTCTCAAGTGATCCCAATTTTAAAGGTGATTCAGGTATCCCCATTTATAGACGTCATATTGCCGAATTTTTTAATATTAAAGTTACTCTAACTTTTAGGGTGTTACAGATGAGAGTTAAGCTCGTCCGGTGTAACATTAGTTGCTCATCTGGAAAAGATTCATTAATTAGTCTATCATCATGCTTTCTTGGTCTCTCATATTCAAGCCTCGAAAGGTGATCGGCGACTGTGTTTTCCAAACCCTTTTTATCATGAAATCTCTATATCAAACTCTTGCAATAATAATATGTAGCAGATAAGTCTTGGATTGGCATCTTTGAACCCACGAGATACGATCTGAACTTTTCACACGCATATACTACTTCTAGGAGCTCCTTCTCGATAGTCGCATAATCAATATGTGTATCATCCAAAGTCTTACTCGCATAGTATATAGCATGCAACTTTTTCTCTTTCATTTACCCCAAAACCGCTCCTATGGTCGTGTCACTTGCATTATACATCAACTCGAATGGAAGGCTCCAATCTGGTACAATGAGGATTGGTGCTAAAATGAGCTCCTTCTTTAACCTGTCAAAAGCATTAATAGAACCAGTAGTGAACTGAAATTTAGCATCCTTAAGAAGCAAAGCACACAAGGGTTTAGTGATTTTAGAAAATTCATTCATGCATCGACGATAAAATCTCGCGTAGCCCATGAAAATCCTCACGCCTTTAACTGATGTTGGATAGGGAAGATTTTCAATAGTTGCTACTTTTGCCTTATCTACCTCTATGCCATTCTTGGAAATTTTGTACCAAAAAATGATGTCTTCCGTTACCATGAAATGGCATTTTTCCCAGTTGAGGACAATACTCGTATCTTGGCATCTTTGGAGAACTACCTCAAGATAATTGAGACACATATCGAATGAATCTCTAAACACTGAGAAATCATCCATAAAAATCTCAATTGTCCATTCAACCATATCGGAGAAAATGGTCATCATACATCTCTGAAATGTCGTTGGTGCATTACATAACTTGAATGGCATCCTTCGATATGCAAACATCCCGTATGAGCAGGTGAATGTAGTCTTGTCCTGATCCTTGGGTGCTATCGGGATTGGATTGTACCCCGAGTATCCATAAAGGAAACAATAGTAAGCATGACCTGATAGACGCTCCAACATCTGATCAATAAAAGGTAGATGTAAGTGGTCTTTTCGAGTGGCATCATTAAGCTTGTGGTAGCCGATACACACTTTCCAACCAGTGACCGTTCGGGAGGGTATTAGTTCATTATTGTTGTTCTTGACGACTGTAATACCTACCTTTTTGGGCACTACCTATACGGGACTCACCTAAGGACTTTCAGCCATCGCATATATCTATTAGATCACAGATTTATTGGATTCAAGATCATCAATTCTGAAGATTGAAATCTGAAGTCAAAGCTGCAAAGTCAACTCTTATCAAATAGTCTAGGTTATTTTGTAATAAATGTCAAAGCTTATTTTTCCTTGTATTTTGGGCTTTTATGTCTTTTTCCTAAAATATGTGTGGTGACCTATTGTGTGTACTAGGGTTGTTGTGTGAAAGGGGTGCCTAATTTAGAAATCATCAGCCACCACTTTTCTTGTGGGTGTAAGAGAGAAACGGTTCTAGAGAGAGAGAGCTAAGAGAGAAAACATTCAAGAGAGAAAAACCTTGTTGTAATCGTTTGGATTAAATATCAAAAACAGGTTTGTTCAATCTCTTGTTTGTGATTATATTGTGTATGTGATAAGAAACTTGAATCAACAGGGACAATCAATTGGTATCAGAGCTAAACCAGATTAAAATCAAGTTTTTCCAGAAAATATTGGTTCGGCACTGTTCATCATCTTCCAGAATCGATTTTCGAATTTTTGTGTGTTTTTCGAGTTGAAATCATTTGGGTTTTGTTCGAAATCAGATTTATATTGAGTTTATATTGATTTTCTTGAGTATTGCACTGTAATCGATCATCTATTTGATGATTTTTGTGTTTTTGTTCTTCACGAGTTCTTGTGCACTGTTCCATCAATCGATTCCTCTAAGAGTGTTTGTTTTAGAAATTTGTTGATTGTAATCTGTTCTAGAGGTGTTTGTGAGCTTATTCTGAATGTTTGGGATTGCAAATCAAAGATTAGATAGGTTTTAGGGATTAACAGAGTCGATTTTTTAAGTACAGGGAAGAACAGCGTGTTTGCGCCAGTTCATACTGGGTTTGCGCCAGATTCAAGGGATCCAAGTTAGTTTTGCACTATCAGTCCGTCGCGCAAAACCGCCTTTTGCTCCACCTTCTCTTGGCGCAAAGTGATAGTTTGCGCGACCTGCTGTTCGCGTAAAGTTTCTCACCAGTCGCAGACACCGGTCGACACCATACCGGTCAGAGGACCCCGGTCGCAGCTCCACCCTGGTCGCAGACCACCCCGGTCGCAACTCACCCCGGTCGTAGACCACCCCGGTCGCAACTCACCCCGGTCACAGCTCCACCCCGGTCGCAGCTCCACCCCAGTCGAGGGACACGGGTCGTGCAACATACTGGTCGTGCATCACACCGGTCGCATAACACACCGGGCCTCAGGACCCCGGTCGACTCCGGTTTGTGCCATCCGCTAGTCGCGCAAAGCTCCTTTTTCGCGCGACTCGCCTCTCGCGCAAAACTCTTCTTGCGGCAACCTCTTCTCGCGCAAAACACAAGGGTTTCAAAGTACTTCATGCGAAGTCCATTTTGCGCCAGCTTCTTTTAGCCAAACCTGAGTTTTACGCTAGTCTCCTTTAGCGCAAACTTGACTTTTGCGCCAGACTCCTCTAGCGCAAAATATCTTTTGCGCCACAGCCCTTTGGCGCATTTCTGCCTTTTTGTTCCAGTTTCTTTTTTTTCAGTATTAATCTGTATTTATTTGACTTTATCTGTACTAACGATCAAATTCTAGTTTCTTATTGCATATTTATCAAAAACAGGATGACATCACGAGAAGCTCTCGCTATAGGAACTGATGTGAAGCCACCAGTACTCTTCAAAGGAGAGTACGAGCAATGGAAAGACAGATTCTTGGATTTCATCGATCGACATGATTTGGGAGATTACATCAGAAAATCCTTAAAGGAAGGAATCATGACACCTCCAACCAAGGTACTCACTGTAGCTGGAGAGAATGGTGAAGAAGAAGAGAGAGAGTATCCACTACCGCTTGATGAATATTCAGATGAGCAGAAAATGAGATATAAGGGTGACAAACTGGCAAAATCATTCATTCTCCAAGGCATACCGAATGAGATTTATGTCAAAATTGATAGCTACAATGCTACTGGAAAGCAAATGTGGGATCAATTAGAGAAGATGATGCTCGGATCTAAAGTCGGCAACCAACTCAAGGTATCCAACTGCCTGAATAATTATGAAGAGTTCAAAGCTAAGGTTGGAGAATCTCTAGAGGCTACATATAACATATTTGTGACCTTGCTGAACGAGTTAAGTAAGAATAAGGTCAACAAATCTCAAGTTCAGCTGAATATTAAATTCCTCAGCGTCCTCCAGCCTGAGTGGAAGAGGTTTACTAGACAAATGAAGCAGATGAAATATCTGAACGACATTCCACTTCATGAAGTCTATGAAATTTTAAGGAAGAATGAGGAGGAAGTGGATGAGATCAAGGACGAGAAGAAAAAGGCTAACAAGACAGTTGCTGATCCACTTGCTCTGGTTGTGAAGAATAAAAAGAAGAAGATGATAAGTTCTGAATTAGAAGAGGATGAAAAAGAGTTTAACTATGAATCTGATGACTGTGATAACCTAAAGCAGACTATGCTTATGTTAACCAAGGCTTTTCAAAAGAAGTTCTACAAAAAGCCTAGTTCGAACAGTCAGAGGTACTCATCTGGTTCAAGCAACTACAATCACAAGGAGAAAGTTGAAGGAAAGAGGATAGAGGTAAGGAGACCAGAAGAGAAGAAATACAGAGCTGAAGAGACCAAGGAGGCAGAACCTCAAAAGTGCTACAACTGCGGCAAATTTGGTCATTTTGCTAAGAACTGCAGCAAGCCCAAAATCAGAAACTCTGAGTACTACAAGAACAAGCTGCTTCTAGCCAAGCAACAGGAGGCTGGAAAAGCACTGATGGTAGAGGATGAATTTTGGCTTGATCATTCTGAAAGTGAGGAAGAAGAGAAGGACGAGACAGCACACCTGTGCTTGATGGGTCATATGAAGACAGAAACAGAAGCTGATTCTGATGGAGAAGATAACGAAGAGGTATGTGATTTAACCGAATCAGATTTTCTGAAACAAATGCATGCTATGATGACTAAACTCCAAGAATTAGAGTCTAAACTTAAGCGTGAAATAGGTGTTATTAATGATAAAAACCAATCTATACAGAAACTTAGCAATGATATTACCGAGAAAAATGTATTGATTGAAACTTTGCACAAAAACATTGACACCAGCGCGAAAGAGAAGACTATAATTCATAAAGAGTTATCTGAAACTGTTTCAAATTATAAAATGTGTGAGTTTAAATCTAAAGAGCTTTCTAAAATGTACTCTTCGACTTCAAAAGAAAACAAATCGTTAATTGAAAAGGTGAATGCTTTGGAAGAGAAACTATATACTTTAGGTCAAACTGAGCAAACCATTCATCTGAACAAACCTAAAGAGAATCTTGATTGTTGGGGACTTGGTTACAAGAACCCACACCACCTCAAAAGGGGTATATCTGAAGTGTCTGCTCTCTATGATTTTGGATTTATGAAACTGGCAACTCAATACCCTGAACTCAAAGTTTTCTGGACTAGTTTGTCTGAAGAGGATAAAGCCAAGGAATATGCTAAAAGAAAGAGCACAACTAAAGTTCAACTTCCGTTTCGTTATGAGAGATTGAATAATAGTTATAGTTCTGATAAACCAAAATCTCTTTCAAATGACTATTTTGAGAGTTATTCTGTGAAAGAATTGGAGGCTAAGCCCATCGAAGGTAAGCTTTATGTTCCTCCACTCGTTTTGGAAAGTAAAATTTCTAAACTCGAGAATACTCTCACAGAAGAAAAGATTTTGATAGACTTAGAACAAACTGTATTTTCGACCGTGTTCAAATATACTGAGTTTTCTAAAGTCACCAAGGCTTTAAAATCTGATGATAGGTCTAGTTCACTTGACAATGAGCTTGGTTTCTTAAACTCTGAAGGTGTTTTGGATGATAGTGTTGCTCAATTTGATTTTAATACCAAACTTCCTGATCATTCATCTTATGTTGTTAATTCTTTTGGATTGCCCAATGTATTTGAAAAAGGTGAAACATCAACGAAAGTTGATAAATCAGTTTTTGTGAAATCTAAGAATACAAAAGGTAAGAAAAGTAAATCTCAGCATTCACAGAAACCGATCACCACTGGAAAGTCAAAGAAGAAACATTTTTTTGATACTCACCATTCTAACTCGAAAGTTTCAAATGTTTCAGATGTGAGAAAGAAAAGACTTGGAGTTAAGGCGGAATGGCGACCGAAACAGAAGATCAACGAGAAAGCTAAATCATTTTCTAGTTCTGATTGTAATAAAAAGACTAATAGTAAAGATGATTTGATTATGAATGTTGCTACTTCTAAAACTAAACTTGTTGATTCTCTCAAGAAATATTCAATACGGCAATTATTCCAGTTATCTCCTTCTGCTAGAAAGTTTTCAAATTATGTTAGATATGATTATGCTTCTCGAAAATATTCTGATGTTTGGTTTAGAAATTATCATGCAAATTCTTATCGTTCTAATTCTTCATATGGTTTTCAAAAGCAAAGTGGGCCCAAATTTAAATGGGTACCAAAATCATGTGCTAACACTGTAGGTCCTATTTATAAGTGGGTACCTAAACCTCATGTTTCCTGATTTCTCTTGTGCAGACCCGTCATATGTGGTACTTGGATAGCGTATGTTCCAAGCATATGACCGGGCAGAAAAGTCTGTTGACTAACTTTACAGAGAAATACTGTGGCACAGTTCGATTTGGTAACGATCAGTTTTCACCAATTCTGGGTTATGGTGATGTGGTACACGAAAATGTCACGATTAAGAAGGTGAGTTATGTTGAAGGCTTAGGACACAACCTTTTTAGTATTGGGTAGTTCTGTGACAAAGACTTAGAGGTGAATTTCAAGGCCAAGAAGTGTTCGGTACGCACTGAGGACGGGAAAGAACTCTTGGTCGGCACTCGCAAGTCAAACCTCTACACCATTAACTTGTCAAAGGTCCAGACTGACAATCAAGTGTGTCTACTCTCAAAAGCCTCGATGCAACAAAGTTGGCTATGGCATCGACGGCTCTCTCACCTCAACTTTTGGTACATCAATAAACTAGTCAGTAGAAAGCTAGTGAAAGGACTTCCTGATCTCAAGTACGAAAAAGAACACTTGTGTGCAGCATGTGAAAATAGGAAGATGAAGAGAGATACACACAAACCGAAGCTTGAACCAAGTACCAACTCTCCGTTAGAGTTGTTGCATATGGATCTCTATGGTCCTATGCGAACGCAAAGCTTAGGCGGAAAGAAATACGTGTTAGTTATTGTGGACGATTATTCGCGATACACATGGGTCAAATTTCTATGGTCAAAAGATGAGACAGCTGAAGTTCTCATTACATTTCTAAAGACGATCCAGGTGAATCTGCAGAAACCAGTCAAGCTTCTCCGAACTGACAACGGCACATAGTTTAAGAATAAAACAGTTGAAGAATATCTCGAATCGGTCGGGATAACACATCAATACTCTGTTGCACGTACGCCTGAACAGAATGGAGTAGTTGAAAGGCGAAACCGTACGCTAGTCGAGGCCGCTCGCACTATGCTCAGTCAATCCGACTTACCTCTATTTCTGTGGGTTGAAGTTGTGTCGACTGCATGTTACACTCAAAATCGGTCCATGATACACCGCAGATTTCAAAAGACTTCGTATGCATTGATCAACAACCGAACACTAACCATTAAATATTTTCATGTTTTTGGTTGTAAGTGTTTTGTACTAAATGACAGAGAGAGTCTGAATAAGTTCAGTGCTAAGGCGGATGAGGGCATCTTTATTGGCTATTCTTCTACATCTGCTGCATACCGTGTATACTTGAAGAAGTTAAATATTGTGGTTGAGAGCGTCAATGTTACATTTGATGAAGATATGGCTTCTGAACACGACAGTTCAGAACCCGTGATAACAGGAGTACTAGCTTCTGGGCAAATCGGTCCAGAACCTGTGTCTCAAGCGAACCAATCAGATGGGGCATCAACGTCTACTAATCATTTATCTGATTTAGATATTTTATTTGAATTGTTTTATGATGAATATCTTGGATCTAATGTGAATAAACTTGTTGTGGTTGACAGGATTGAAGATTCAATGATTAATCATCCAACCACTTCAGATGTTTCTACTGAATCAAATTCCCCGATTCAGCAAGATATTCCAGTTCAAATGCCTACTCCAATAGTTGAAGTTGTATCTACTAATGATGAGTCAGAAGTTGTTGAGTCAGTAGGATGTGATGTAAGGACAGATCAACATACTGAACAAGTTGTACCTACTGAATCTTCTGCACCAATTACTTCAACTGAATCCCTCTCTCATGATGTTCAATCTGAAGAACCTGAAAGTGGATCTTTAGATGACAACCATGATCAATCTTCATCTACTCCACTCCCTCATGAACATCGCTGGACCAAAGAGCACCCTCTTCACCAAGTAATTGGAGATCTCAACAAGCCGGTGCAAACTAGGTCAGCAACTTTGAATCAATGTATGCATGACTCATTCCTCAGCAAAATAGAGCCTACTCGAGTATCAGAATCTCTTGCTGATTCTGATTGGGTATCTGCCATGCAAGAAGAGTTAAACCAGTTTGAAGCCCTGAAGGTTTGGAGGCTAGTGCCAAAACCAGAAGGAAAAACCGTTATCGGCACTAAATGGGTGTTCAAAAATAAAAAGGACGAAGATGGTATTGTTATAAGGAACAAAGACAGACTTGTTGCCAAGGGATATAGGCAAGAGGAAGGCATAGATTATGATGAGACGTATGCTCCAGTAGCGCGTATAGAGGCAATCCACATGTTTCTAGCCTACGCAGCTCACAAGAACTTCACTGTCTACCAGATGGACGTGAAGACTGCCTTTCTAAATGGCATTCTTAAGGAGGAAGTCTACGTCTCTCAACCATAAGGGTTTGTAAATCCAGATAAGCCAAATCATGTCTACATCTTGGATAAAGCCTTGTATGGTCTGAAACAAGCACCTCGCGCCTGGTATGATGTTCTATCTCAATTCTTGGTCAATTCAGGTTTTTCAAAAGATAAAGTCGATACCACTTTGTTTATTAAAAAGGAGAAAGCTGATATCATTCTTATTCAGATATATGTAGATGATATTATATTTGGTTCTACAAATCCTAAATACTGTAAGAACTTTTCAAATCTCATGGTGTCACGTTTTCAAATGAGTATGATGGGAAAGATGAATTTCTTTCTCGGATTACAAGTAAAACAGTTTTCAACGGGGACTTTCATTAATCAATCTAAGTATATTTTTGATATTCTTCGGAAATTCAAAATGGAAAATTGCAAATCAATTGGAACCCCAATGGCACCAGGTACTAAGATTAACACTGATCTTTTGGGAAAAGTTGTTGATGTTAGGACTTATAGAGGTATGATCGGGTCTTTAATGTATCTTACTTCAAGTAGACCATATATAATGTTTTCAACATGCTTGTGTGCAAGATATCAGGCTGACCCTAAAGAATCCCATTTAGTTGCTGTCAAACGGATTTTTAGATATCTGAAGGGGACTGTAGATATTGGTCTGTGGTATCCTAAGGATACAGGGTTTGAACTAACTGCTTACTCAGACGCAGATCATGCAGGGTGCATGTTGGACAGGAAGAGCACTTCAGGTCACATTCAATTTCTTGGAGACAAGCCCGTTAGCTGGGCGTCAAAGAAGCAATTATGTGTTTCCACATCGACTGCTGAAGCAGAGTATGTAGCTGCTGCCAGTTGCTGCTCTCAGGTCTTGTGGATGCGAACACAACTTCGAGACTTTGGATTCAAGTTTGATAAAATACCGATCTATTGTGACTCGAAGAGCGCTATCGCCATATCAGCTAATTCTGTGCAACACACTAAAACAAAGCACATTGATGTCAGGTATCATTTTATAAAAGATAATGTAGAAAAAGGTACAATAGAACTTTACTTTGTAAAAACTGATTACCAACTTGCAGACTTGTTTACCAAACCTTTAGATGAAAAGAGATTCAATTTTATTGTATCTAAGCTTGGGATGCTAAATCTCAAGGTCTAATCAGTAATTACCTATTAAAGTTTCTTTTATTGGAATTTTTCATCATTTCTTTATCATTATTTCCGCAAGATATCTGCTCTTTAATAGTTTGTTCATGATCTCAGGGGGAGTGTGAGAAGTACTTCATAGATGATCATTGTTATTTTGAGGGGGAGCATATCTAATTTCTGCATTTACTTATCTGCCAAATTTTATTGATGCATGATTTTAGGGGGAGCTTTACAAGTCAAAGAAGTATGGCTATGACTTCTGATTACTTCAGATCAGAACTCGTACTGTAATTGTTTTACTGCTTTATGTCATTTTAATTTATGTGAATAAAGTTGTTTTGACTATGACCTTAAGACTTTTGCAGTTTGAGAGATGCGTACAAGATCATATCTTTATGACTTAAAGCTTGACTTCATGAGATGTAAGATTGCTGGCAAAAGGTAAAATTCCTTATCTTCATCTCATAAATGGTTGAAAGAAGGACAACTTTCAATCAAAGAAAACATTATTCTTAAATGTTCAAACCACTTCCCGATTCTTAAACAGATTTCATAATTTGGAAGTGTGATTTTTAAATGTTTTCTAGCTTTATTTTGTGCTTCAATGCTTAACAAACCGTGTGTTTCTAAAGATATATACTTGCGTATTATCTTGTCTATATACTTTCAAGTATTCATACACACCGGTTTAATTCTTTTCTTGGATAAGTTATCACCATGTCTCATATTGACCAAGTTTTCGATGGTGATACACCCCACTTGTACTTCAATGAATTTTGAGCGTCATTTCATTTTGAAACGTCATTTCAAGAATGTTTATATTTTTGTCTTGTATAGACAATATCCATTATTCTTGACCATAAGCCTTGATTGCTATATCATTTGATTCTGATCATTTCATACAATGTCAGATTTTCAAACAAGTCTCTTGCATTCATGTTCATTCATTCAATTTACTTGTTTGAAAATACTTCAATGTTTCAAATGCTCAAATCTTCATGATTATATTCTGAGCATACATACATCTGACTTGTATTTGAGCTTTAACTGATAAAGTTAAATCATCTGAGCAACACATGCTTTCTAGGAAAACATGGGATTTATTTGTGCTAGGACTACAATGAACTTCTATGGATTCACGTTAACCAGTGTTTCCTACCCAAGAAGTTAATCCTTAGTGATTGAGTGTGAGGAGTCAAAAGAAATGAGTGTGGGATGTGTGTTGAGGTAAAATGTAAAAAGAGAGTTTGGTTAGATGTGAGCTTAATGATAAAAAAGAAAGAGGGTGAGAGATCAGAGTAAAAGAATATCAAACTCTGCACCAACTACTTTCTGAGCCGGGCAACCACATTTCTAATGTTTCACAGTTCTTTGGTGAATATTATTGAAACAGGCAACTAGCCCATGCCAACTCTTGATTATAACCCCACCAGCCACTCATTTTCTTCTTAACAAGAAAAATGTTTCATTTTTCAAAGGGGACGCAGCACATTTACTATCTGATTTTCATTTGGAAAATCTGGATATTGAAACAGAAGGAAGCCTGCCCCACCTTCGCACTTCAATCATGTACATTGAATCTGTGTTTATCTACTGTTGTCTCAGTGGTTTACACAATTTTGAGCCTTTATAAGCAATCATTTGTGCTTAATTCTTTCTACACTTGCACGAACACACAAGGAATTTGTTTCTTTGTCATAACGTTCATAGAAATTGCCTTTGTGGTGTTTCGATGATTGAATGGAAGCCCTGGGGGAGTGAACATCATAAAAGCTCCTTTACAATGTGTATTCGTTACACACAGTTACTTCGTGTTACTGACAGGCATTTTTAACTAATTCATTTGTTGATTCAGGTGTTACATTCTTATTTTGTCTAGATTTGAAAAAATCTAGATGAATATATTGTTCGAATTGGCAGTGAATCAGTGGCTCCTGAAAGATCAGAATGGTCAAAGATATTTCTTGTGACAAAGTTTTGATTATTTCGATGCTCAATTCATCAAAAAGGGGGAGAGTTAATCAAGAAATAGGGGAGAACACAAGCTTAAAGAAATGTCCAAGTCAGAAAGTTCAAAGTCTTTGAGAATTTTTCTTTGAAGATACTTTGCTAAAGCATTCTGAGTTGAAATCTGGAGATAATTTCTTTCCATCATATGAAAGAGATTTTATCTACATCTTTAGGGGAGATTGCTATATTTTTTGAAGACAAAGAGGGAGATTGTTTTCTGAGCTTAAAAAGAAGATTGAATTGCTAAATCTTTTTAGTAATGATCTTGATCCAAAGGGGGAGATTGTTAGATCACAGATTTATTGGATTCAAGATCATCAATTCTGAAGATTGAAATCTGAAGTCAAAGCTGCAAAGTCAACTCTCATCAAATAGTCTAGGTTATTTTGTAATAAATGTCAAAGTTTATTTTTCCTTGTATTTTGGGCTTTTATGTCTTTTTCCTAAAATAGGTGTGGTGACCTATTGTGTGTACTAGGGTTGTTGTGTGAAAGGGGTGCCTAATTTAGAAATCATCAGCCGCCACTTTTCTTGTGGGTGTAAGAGAGAAATGGTTCTAGAGAGAGAGAGAGCTAAGAGAGAAAACATTCAAGAGAGAAAAACCTTGTTGTAATCGTTTGGATTAAATATCAAAAACAGGTTTGTTCAATCTCTTGTTTGTGATTATATTGTGTATGTGATAAGAAACTTGAATCAACAGGGATAATCAATATCACATCCGGATCTAGAAGCTTCATTACTTCTTTGCTGACCACTTCCTTCATATTCGGATTTAGAAGACGTTGGTGTTGCACAGTCGGTTGATGTCCTTCTTCCGATGCATACAGAAAGTCTGACTCAACCCCTATAAATCAGCTATGGTCCACCCAATGGTAGATTAACGTGCCCTCAAAAATCGAAGCAACTTCTCTTTCTCATCACATGTGAGATCAGAAGAAATAATGACTGGTATTGTTGATTTTTCTCCCAAGTAAGCATACTCCAAGTGTACCGGTAACTATTTAAACTCAAGTTGTGGTGGCACCTTTGACGACAATTGAGATTTGGCGATAGGTGCACCCAAAGCTTCTATCACTAGTCTATGAGGTCCTTTGAACACAAGCAATGTGTTTAATTGCATTACACACTCACTCTCTTGATCTGATTCAATCCCAGTCAATGTATATTCCAACTAGTCGCTAGTGCCATGATGCCTAAAAGTGTCCCGCAACAAGGTTTCCATAGTATCAACCCGGTAGCATTCATCATTCTCTAATTTTTCCTTTGCTGCTCATAAAACATTGAACATCGGTTTCTCATCTCCAACTCGTATTGTTAATTTACCACCTTGCACATCAATCAACGCTCCTCTGGTAGCTAAAAATGGTCAGCTAAGTATGAGTGGAACTTTTTTATCTTCGTCCATGTGTAAGTCTTTAAGACGACAAATTCCACTGAAAAATATAATTTTCCACTTTCAGCAATACATCTTCGGTTACTCCATACGGATACTTGATGGATCTATCCGCGAGTTGCAAGGTGACATTGGTTATTTGTACTTCTCCCAATCCAAGTTTCCTAAAAATAGACAAGGGCATCAAATTAATACTTACACCTAGTTTGCATAATGCCTTACCGAATTCAAAAAAATCCAATTTGAACAGGGATAGAGAAACTCCCTGAATCTTTAAGCTTTTGTGGAAGCTTATTTTGAATGATAGCACTGAACTCTTCAGTAAGTGCAACCGTCGTTGTGTTCCTCACTCTTCCTTTTGTTTGATAGGATGTCCTTCAAAAACTTCACATATGAGAGCATCTGAGTCAAGGCATTTGTAAAAGGAAGGTTAATATGTAGTTTTTTAAAAACTTCAAGAAATTTGGCAAAATGAACATCATCCTTATGCGATTTCAAATGGTTAGGATACTGTAACACCCGTATTTCTCTAAGGAACGGTCAATGATCGACCAAGGAAACAGTTAGAAGTTGGCCGAGAGGAACGGTCTAAACACGAGGTGCGAGAAGACAAGACAAGCGACGCGAGCGGCTTGGCCCGCAGCCTCAAGCCGTGGCTAGGCCCGTGTAACTCGATGTAGTCTGCAACCCAGGAGCACGTGTGACTTGGCTCGCGACTTGAGGTCGCGACCAAGGCTGTGGGAAACAGTCTGGGCGTTTTAAATGCCCGTTTTTAGGGTTTCTTCTCATTTTTTTACCCCACCTCCATTTCTCTCATCTCCTTGGTACGATTTTTAGGAACCTTTATACCATATTTGGAACATCTATGGTGGATTCTTCCTAAAGAAGCATAAAGGATCAGTATTTGGAAGCTCAGGCTTAAAGGCTTGGATGGTTCATTGCATAGTGTTGGGTGGGGAGTCTCAACATCTTAAAGTGGTGAGTTTCCTTGAATAATCCAATCCTTAGTATAAGGATCTATGTAGATCTAAAAGTTTTACTGATGTTAGTTCATTTCTAGAGTCGATGAAACAGATTATTTGGAAACCCTAGCTCTTTGTTGAAGATGACTTGGGAATGGTAGAATCTACATTATTGGAGGCTAATGGTTGAGTTTGGAATATAGGTTTAACTTAACCTAGCGAGGCGAGTTCAAGTTGATTTGTGAAAACGTTGAACATGCCCAAAATATCTATTTTAGGGTATTTATGTGTTTTACATAATTATTACCAAATATTGAAAGCTATGATGAGTTTTGCTACTTGAACAAGTAAGATTTTATAAATCTTGGGAAACACCATATTTGGGATTTTTGGATATCTTGAAAAAAATAAGTCATTTTAAAGTGTTTTGATGATTCATTGCATAAATGGAAATTATTTTGTAAAAAGACGCTTTTACTGTTGGTTTGGGTAAAAGGGTTGATTTTCGTGTTATGGGACGTTTTGAAAGAATAAAGAGTATAAATCTATTTAGAAAACCATTTGTTCCAACCAAAATTGTATTGGAGTATACTCAAGTATTTTGGAGCATGTGTTTGCATGACATGGGTCGAGTGCGTTTATTAATTTGGGAATCATTAATCATTGGTCAAAAGGGATTTTGAGCACTTTAACTCGGTGTTGACTTAAAAGAGTCTTGGGGACAATGGTCCGGTTTTAATGGCTCAATGTAGAGCCCAATTATGATGTACGTACTAATGCACCGTGGTGCATATTGAGGTTGGTTACATGCTCAAGTGCGTTGGTCATTCATGAGTAGTCATGTAATGTTAGACTGTGTTGCATTGGATCCATAGGCACGTAAGTCAGTCTATTTTTTATGGTCAATTGGGTGTTGCGAGATTTGACTCCGGAACCCATGTTTTATGACCTTAACATTTCAAGTGGTCACTAGGAGGGTTGAGTCCGGGGTGGTGCTACCCTGTGTGGGTAGGCACCGGAACTCCGCCATTTGGGGCAATGTCATAGTTGTAACCCTCGAATGTTGTCGAGCCTTGTGGTAAAAATCCATGAGGATAGAAACTAAGGTCAACCAACTGTTTGGGTGAAACTTGATGAGGAGTCGCAGGGACATGGGACTTCGAGTCGGACGTGTCATGCGATTAACATTGCATGAGTGGCATACTTTTGTATTCCTCCACTTTCAATGGATACGGGTCTCCTCTTTTGTCGGCTATCAGTACTTTGGATATTTAATTGTCCATGTTTTTACATTTGGATTTCATTTTATTTCATGGCCGCGTGAGTATTGATTTTAGTCCCATGTTTTCGGTGGCAAATTATATTTATATGGATTGTCTTCCATAATTTATGAGTTGAGTTTTATGCCCCGTCCGTGTTTTGGGTGTTTCGGAATATAAATTTTTATCCGCATTTTTACAAATTGGGAGTCGATCGCTATTCTCCTTTTGAGCGAGCTTTGGGTTGCAACACTTTATAAAGAATGATTTGCATTGAGGTGTTCATCTTTGAAAATGCATGTTATCGGAAAACGAGTCGTTTCGTAATTAAAGTAAAGCATTTGGAAAGATCATGATTTAAATTGCATTCTTCCCTTTTAACTATGTTTATTCGTGTAAAACTCTTGAACTCACCAGGCGTCAGCGTACCCTTTTTATTTGTCGACATGTGCAACAGGTTACGTTTGGGAATAGTTCTAGTGACACTATGAAGAGAGAAGTGCTAGTTGTATGCTCGTGAAGTGAGTAGCTTGGTGAAGTCTTCCGCGTTAGTTTGTGAAGAGCAACTTGTATTGGGGTTATGTAGTACCCGACTCCGGTCTAGACCTTGTATCTTATTGGAGTTTGTATTTATTGAGGTTAATTATAGAATTTGTATTTGAGGCACGTTAAGTTTTGATTTGTTGAAGGAAGTTTTATCCCTTTCTTGATGTTATATCGAAATTTTTTATTAGTTGCTCTTAAGAAATTGAGGGCGTTACAGATACAGTATCTTTGGAGTGATTGGCTTTGATGTTAGCTTCGGTGTACTATCTTCTGACTCTTTTTCTCTACTATTTGGCTTCTCCATGTCAATCTCCTCATCCACTTCTTATTCATCTACATCAATTGCTTCAGTCTCCGTGGTCTTATTTTCTGTCCCATCTACCACGGGCTCTCGAGTAAGATCTCTGATCAACTCTTTGCCACTCCTCAATTTAATATCCTTGCAGCCTTCTTTTGGCTTCCTTTATGGTTGGCTTAGAAATTGGCCTTGGTTTTAGGACTAAAGAGCTTCAGCTATCTGTCCACCTTGCCATTCCAGAATTTGAATTGATATTTTGTTCAGTAGTTGACTTGATGGTCCCAACAGAAGACGCTAATGTGCCAACTGAAGATTTCAGTTCTCCTACCGCATTGTCCATTTTTGACACCAACTTTATCATCATTTCTTCTAGTCCCGGATTCTTTTCTGAAGTTTGTCCCTCATCGAATCATTTGGTTATAACCTGGAGGACGGTAAACATTATTAGATTGAGAAGAAGATGAATAGTCAGAATTGTTACCGAATTGTTGTAGTTGTCCCATGGTTTCCTTCGAAGGATTCTGCGGTTGGCTCCAAGAGAAATTTGGATGCCTCTTCCACCCCCTCATTGTATGTGTTTGAAAAAGGTTCATTTCTCGGCCTGTTGTTTCTATTCCGCATGAACTGCAGTTGTTCAGGCTGTTGAAATTCATAATGAGATGAGTAATGTTCTGAAATGTCCCCGTCGCTTTGGTGAGATTACTAATTAAAGTACCCTTCAATTGGTTGGTGATAGCTAGTTGGGCCTTGATGGACTTCAATTCTTCAGACTCTTGTACACTGGCTATGCGTCTGAATGATGATTGTGGTGTAGCATAACTATGCTCAGACAAGTTCTCAATCAACTTAATCACCTCTTCATAGGTCTTATTCATTAAAGCACCACCCGTTGTAGTTTTGTTATCATTTTTGTATTGGGGATGCAGTCCACTGAAGAATTTTGGATATTCATTCAACCATGTGATCCATGATGAGGGCACTTTTTCAGCATATCTTTATATCTCTCCCAAGCTTCAGAAAATTACTCTTGATCCCATTGAGCAAAATGGGTGATTTCCGCAATAAGTTGGGCGGTTCTGCCTGGAGGGAAGAACTTTTAAAGAAAGACGGTTACCATCTTATCCCATGTATGAATTTGACCAGTGGGCAAATTTTCCTCCAAACTGCTGCTCTATCCCTAAGCGAGAACGGAAACAATAGCAGTCGAATCGCATCATCCGAGATACCGTTCATTTTAAATTTGTTGCAAATCTTGTCAAATGAACGTAAATGACCATGTGGGTCTTCTATAGCTACTCCCCCAAATTGGTTTTGTTGTACATGTTGAATCGTGTCGTATTTGATTTCAAAGTTGTTGGCGGCAACGATAGGCGCTTAAAGCCTCTGTTAACGGCTACTACATTCGAATTGGCGAAAGCTCTCATAGGTACCCGACCCGGCGGTGGAGGTGGTGGTGGTGCCTCGACTGCGATTCTCCTTGAATTCCGATTTCTGGCTTCTCTTCTTAATTGGCGTGTATTTCTTTCTATCTCTAGATCAATGGACTCTAGATTCCTGCCCCAAGATCTTCTTGGCATAAACCAAAAAGTAACCTGTAATGCAGAAGAAGAAAGATTAGCAACCCAGCAATAGCAAAATTAATAAAAGAATACCCAATGTAATAATGTCTACAGTTGGTAGTGCTATCAGTACAAAACAAGTTCCCCGGCAACGGCGTCAAAAACTTGATAGGCGGGTTTACACCCACCTAAATCTTACCGCAAGTGTACAGAGTCGAATCAAGTAATACGTATGATAAGTACGAGTATCGAACCAAAGGAACTAGGTACTGAGTATCACAATGACTATACCCACTATTAATTGGATTGTCAAAATTGGATTTAATGAATGCAACCATTAAAGATCTAATTAGAAGACGAGAACTTCAAAAGCGCAAAGGATTAAAGATGGAAAACTTTGATTGGAGAAAAACAGTTGGGGATTGGAATTCTAATGGGTTTTGCTTCACCATAGAACAATATAAATTGTCAAGCAATCAAGTTCAACTGTCAAAGAATACACAATCACAAGAGTATTCGTTAATCTCTCTCGAGCTATAACGAAATTATCTTCGAAAAGAAGTTCCATCTCTCGATCTCAACAATTAATTTCTAAGATAATTTAAACACAAGATTATCAAAATACTAGGGCTTAATTGGTATATCTCTATCCAAGTTCTCTCTCTAGGCATACAACACACCAATCTAATCTTGATTTGCTTTTCTCAAGTATAATTAAGACCAATAAATCAATTGCTAGTTGATCATGCTAACAACAACAATAAAAATAAGTCATTTGCTTCATTGAATCAAAGAAAACCTAATAACAATCCAAATCACTTGTTCATATGGTTAACAACCCAAAATTCATCCAACCCCCAACATCTAAGGATTAGTTCATGTTCGGGGTGGTAGAAAACAAAACACTCAAAGATAAATTCACAAATCTAGATATTATTCTTCAACAAAATCTGAAAAATTAAGGTCAAAACTCCCTGAAGTGTTGAATCTCCACGCACAAGTAATTAATAGCAGTAATAATCTTCAATTATCATGTGTTTCTGTCACTTCTATCCCTTCAAAAAGCTGTCAGAAGCTCCCAAAAATCGCCCCTATGAAACCCTCAATCGAATAGATGGTAACCCCCCCCCCTTTTCACGGGCTGGTAAAGACTAAAAAAGGAAACAGTCGCTCATACGGGAAAACCAGCGTGAAACCCGCCCGCGTCCAGTATCAAACTCGCTTTGCACATTGT
Organism: Arctium minus; assembly: GCA_954870635.1. Lineage (NCBI taxonomy): Eukaryota > Viridiplantae > Streptophyta > Magnoliopsida > Asterales > Asteraceae > Arctium > Arctium minus. The sequence continues at coordinate 63,290,660 of OX941085.1, forward strand.
TTTATTCTTCTTTTCACTTATTCGCCATATGAAGCAACCCTTTGACTTGGTCAACTTTTCAACTTGCTCACTTTCTTTGTTTTTGGTATAGTTTAGCTAGAATTTCCCCATTTGCTCTGAAAATTTCAGCTCTGTACTTACTTCCAATAAATCGTTAGAATTGCACTACTTTGCATTGGAAGTGAACAATTTCACCCGGATTTTAGAACATTAATAATGTCGAAAAACGACATTATCAGGTACACAACAAATTACCAAGATAAAAGCTTCTCACATCATAACACATTACATCATCGATAACACACACAAAGTCGTAATAACTTGAAGTAACACTATAATTTGTACACCGTTCTATATTAGCATCCATGACGACTATTTGTTTCCTCGCACATAATATGGGTAATATTCAAATGCCCAATTGATCGGTTCCATGTGTGGACATTTGATTTAATATTTTTTTTAGTTGATGGTTATTTTTAGAAAAGTAGAAACTATGAGGCTATATTTGCAAAAAGAACAAAGCATAGGGTAGGTTTTGAAAATTCGGTTTTCAAAAATATAGCAAGCGTGTGTAACCGAGTGAGACAAACGAGTTTGCCTCATTGTACTTTCCTCCTAATTGCCCCCATAGCGTCTATATAAACACACTGCCTATTTATAAATATATACTTGTAAAATAATTTATTTCTTATATTATAAAATTAATGTTTGAGTTGACACAAATAAATTAAAAGACTTTTATGGATCGACAACGAAACATTTATCCAGGTAAACATTTATCAAGTTATATTTTTTTTTGTACGGCAACTTGGGTTACGCTCACACACACACGCACCCGCGGTATCCGGGCATCCAATTGGGCAGCACCGACTAATCCGCGGCGACCTGGCCCAGCCCAAATGGACTGGACCCGCCCAGGTACGACTAAGTCCGGTCAATACCGAATCCGCATACCCATAGACTGGTATGCCCGTAAACCTGGACCCGAAGGCCGACCCAAGGTCTGGGTATCGTCGAAGTGCATCCCCCAAGATTCGAACCCTGGTAGATAGGCATACCATGCACTATCCCCCAGGGTCTTACCACTAGGCTAGCACCCCTTTGATATTTATCATGTTATATTATCAATATGTCCAAAATCAATGTTACCAATATTTTCTATTGGCTGAAAATAGAAAAATTAATTTAAGTTATCACTCACAATATGTTATGATATTTAAGACAATTTTAAATAAAAATATATTTATTTTCATTTTCTATTTATTGATCTCAAAAATATTTTTGATAATAAATTACAGTTTTAGATTCAAGTTTTAAACCTTAGCATGAAGTATTAAAAAGAATTAGGTTAGGTTATAAGAGGCAATAATTTTGGTCCTTTGGGAACCCTTTATATAGGTTACTAGTATGGATCCTTCTAAGGCTCTCAAGATTTTCCTGATTGTTCTCCTGATAATTTATAATATTAGTCAAAAATGTATGGAAGCTGTTTGAGACTCTTATGATTTAAAAAGAAAAAACTTTCAGATATTTAATCTTTACAACAGAAGTGGATTTATAGAACGCCTAAAATGTCTAAGCGTTATAATAGAATACTTAATAGAACTTAATTTTATAAGACTAAACTATAAGATGTTATATATAAAAGTGTTACAATAAGTTTATTGAACGCTTGTAATTTCACAATAATTACAACATATAAACTAATTTTGTGAAAAGCTACTTCAAATATCTACTTCCGTTTCTTTTTCTTGGATTATTTTTATGTATTTGTTATGTAATTGATCTAAATTTTCTATTTTGGTATATTTTTATATTGCAAATAATATTTTCTCTATAAATTCGGGTAATCGTGAACCAAACCGTGGGTATCCGACTAACTTCGGTTCAGTTCATCCCGCGGTTCGGTTTCGGTTCGGATAACCAGGTATTTGTCTCATACGGTTCGGTTCACATTTTTCTTACTAATTGAGTCGAACCAAACTATGAACACCCCTACCTATTAGTTGGTTTTCCTCAAACATAACTAATTTAGAAGCTAATTTATTACTCAGAAACAAACTAAACAATCAGTTTGCGAAACATAACTTAAATAAATAATTGTTCATATGTGGCCCCTGTTATTGACATGTAACATTTTTGACGTTGACATTGTAGTTTTCATATTCTAAACTGATATGAATATTTTTATTAAACTACAAAAACTTACAATATACAAAGAAGGTATAAAATAACCAAATTACATATAATCAAACTAAAACTAAGATCCAATTCACACAACCTCAAACATGAACATGATATCATATAGATTTAAGCAAATTGGTCAACTTTGTGGTTGTTAAAATATGAATTCAACATTCTTAAATATTTTATCATTCAATTCCCTTACTTCAATTAATAATTAAATTTTTTGAAGTAAATTACAGTTCTCGTCCTATGTTTTATAAGTTATGTGGTTTTCGATACAATTTATTTATTACAATAAAACCTTTGATATAATGTTTGTTTTTTCTATTACAATATCCTTTATTTTTCAACCGGTAAGAATACTTTTACGTTTCTTATGAGGGCAGTTTGGCCACTTTACTTTTAAACGTGATGTCACAATGACATGACGATTGGTAAATGATGTGGATTCTATAAATTATTATATCGTTATTATTTTCTTTATTTTGTTTTTGACAACCACGATCCATCACCACTTTGGACCACCGTCACAAATTCAAATACAAAATACAAGAACGTCTTTATGAAAGAAAATTATGAGCATCAATGAACATATATAACAAATATTGTAAACATATACAAGAAATTGTGCAAATTCATTCCAAGAATTTGTAATACATCAATAAACACATACGATAAATACTATGAATGTATAAAAACCCTATATTAGAAACATAAATGAAATGAGATAAATACCAAACTTTAAAACGCCTAAAATCAGATTGACGTGAAGTTTCATGCTCACTGTTCCTCAACACACACACACACACACACAAAGGAATGGAAGGGAAATCAAGGAGAGAGATGAAGGATTAGGGCTCACTGTTCCTCAACACACACACACCTTCATCATTGATCTTAGTCCCTCTTAAGTTTTTTTTGTCCATGATAACTATAAACCAAAACCTTAATAGTTGTTGTCACGTCTGTCATCACTGTCGTTTATTCAATCGTCTTCTTCTTAATGAGTGACACGAAGTGGGGTTCTTGGATTTGGAGATAAATGTCGTTTATGGTTTGAGAGAAATGTAATAGATTATGAGAATAGGATTTTGATATGGGAAAATGACAATTTTGCCCTAATGTGCAGGGCATGTGATAACACTTAGCATTGTTTGGCAAAAAAAAAATTATAAGCTAGTTTTTTTTTTGTACATGTTTAATAACCATAAGCTAGCTTATTGAAAAACTACTTATAGTAGCGTTTTGAAAAGCTAGTTTATCATCTACCAGCTAGCTTATCAACTAATAGACAAAATTAGAGGAAGGAACTAAACTCCAAACAAAAATATTACCTCGATAGGTTTTTTTTTTTTTTTTTTTTTTTTTGTAATAAATGATTTCTTAGGAGGGAAACAAAAAAAACTTTGATAAAAAAACTGCAATTTTTCTTTTTCTAATTAAATATGCATCAAACCAAAAATGACATTTATTTGAAAACTAAAAACCGGTTAAACTTATGAATGAAAAATGATATCATACAAAAATAATAATATATATATCCTTTACTATTTGCAAATTCGGATCCTTCAACTTATTATTTCAATCTCTTGTTCATAATTCAAGTACTAGAGACCATAAAGTTATATATATATTTGTCTTTCTTAAAGACAAAAATATCTATCCTGACCTATATAAACATGACGATATTTAATTACAAATTTAATATTTATTGTATACTATTAAATATTAAGTTTACAAATTAATCACCTAACGTTTTTATGTTTATAAGAAAACTCGAACTCATATCTAAAAATATCATAAAAACTGAAACCTCAAGGGTAGTTCGATTTTGTAATATATTGAATTTGTTCATTAATGATCATTTTTATTTTAATCTTCTTAAAACTAATGATCTATTTGTCTAAAAATTATTCATTCAACCATCAGTCTAAAAATTACTTATAGTTGTAAAAAAAATCGTATTGAACCAATTTCCACTCAGTATTCAGTGATATATGCAAATTATTTATTGTAAATGTGGTGATTAACTAAATATTAATTAAAAATCAATATATATATATATATATTAAAATTCTTAAATGGTTCTTGAAAAATACCGTTCTTGAAAAACGGTTTTTGGAAAGTCATGTTACATTTACCACCCTTACAATTAATTATTTAATTTACTTTATATCTCTTGTTTTTTCATTTTTCATTTTACACCATTATCATATTAACACAAATAATCGTATATGAACAAAAATGCAAATACGTTTATTTTTTTACAAATTATATCATTATAATCGTCTTGTCAATACCTTCAAAACGAGCCCAATATTGAATATTTTTTTAATTTAACCGTACTATTAAAAACTATGAATATCTATGAATTAGTTTGTTTTCTATCCATACGTTTTATTTTTTTTCACCGTTAGAATATTAAAAATACATAATTGTAGATCAACTAAAATATATTAAAAAATATGTTTCATTAGTATTATAAATTATAATATTATAATTTTTTCGTCAATAATTTTAATATAAACTAATTATTGAATATTTTTATGGGTAGCATAAATGTGTAATATTATATATAAATTATTTATATCTATACTATTATCTTTAAAATTAGTTATTTAATTTACTTTATATCTCTTACTTTTTCATTTTTCATTTTACACTTTTGTTATATTAACACAAATAATGGTATATGAACAAAATGCAATGAAAAAATATGTTTCTTTTTTTACAAATTATACCATTATAATCGTCTCGTCAATATCTTCAAAACGAGTCCAATATTGAATATTTTTTAATATAATTGTACTATTAAATATTATGAATATCTATGAATTAATTTGTTTTCTATTCATACGTTTTAATTTTTTTCATCTTTAGCATATTAAAAATACATAATCGCAGATCAACTAAAATATATTAAAAATACATTTCATTATTATTATAAACTACTCATATACCCGCGCACGATGTGACACGAAAAATCGTGAAATTAAAGGAACAATTGACAAAGGTATATGTATCCACTCGCGAAACATCTCGAAATCAAAATGACAACAACGTTTCATTTTAAGTTTGTATTTCTTCGTCCTTATCGATACTTTAGTCTATGATTCACATATAAGTGTACTAAACGACTCAAGAACCGTGTTTTCATATACTAAAGTATCGATAAAAACGAATAATGCAAACTTAAAATGAAAACGTTGTTGTCATTTTGATTTCGAGATGTCTCGCGAACGGATACATACCTTTATCAATTGTTCCTTTGATTGCAAGATTTTTCGCACCACATCATACGAGAATATATGCCTACTATTAATTACTGAAATTAAGATGTCAAACCCCAAAGGGAATCATCACGTTGTGTGATTAGGACTTGATGCAGCATACGTGTAAAACGGCGCGTATGCATTTTCATTTCTTTTGTACTTTTTCTCGTTTTAAATAAAAAGTAAATTTAAAAACATTTGGAGGGGCATTTTTGGCATATAAAATATAGAGGCTGGCTGATGAAAAGCATTGGAGTCCCACGTTTATGGGGTTATGTCAATTCCAAACGAGTTTCTCTATCTCCTTACCCTCAAAGTGTGATCATATTTACAATTTTGCCATTTTGGTACTTATTTTAATCAAACCCCCCTATTAAATTTAATATTTTCCAAGTTTGATCCTTGTTCATATCTTATCCAACAAAATACCCCTTTATTTCTTGGTTTATGTTTATCTAGCTCAGATTGTGCTCGTCTTTTGTGTTATAGAATAAATTTATATTGAGTTTCTATACTAAATTGCTTGTTTTATTGAGCATTGAGAGGATGAACGAGAATCGGTTCTCTTGGTGCATGACAAATTATTTAGTTTTTAAAGTAAATGATTTTAATATCGTGAAACGAATCACACAATTTACATTGCATCATAGCATGGACACTAAGAAATAGTTTTTCGAATGACTTTTACATAGAGGGTTGAAACAGTTAGTAGACATTACATATGATTTTGTTTCTAGTGAAATAAATGACGTTTTAAAATATGTATTTTAAGTAGTCCCTTATTTACAAACCCAACAATTCATACAAATTTATAAACCGATTTTTATGTGTTATTTCATATTTAAAGCAACAAACAACATCTGTGAAAATGCAGTGTTTATACAATGTTGTTTCATATATGAATCGTTCAAGACTATTTTTCCACATATAAAACAATCCCAAACGTTTCATAAATGAAACTGTATAAATAATACATTTTCCCACATGTTGTTTCTTATGTAAAAGTAATTCGTAAACGTGTACACTTTATTAGGTTTTTAAATGATTATGCGCCATTTAAGTATATGAACCTCAAAATCCATATTTAAAATTGCCATATTTTTGCACATATTTTGTGAAACTGCTTCTCGTATGATTGATTTATTTTGTGCACTATGGAAAAACAAAAAAATAATGTTGTAGTTAATAGTTTATACTTTACAATACGAGTTTCAGTTAGTCTTTAGTCAATCAAGTGCTAGGTTGAATCGTTTAACATCGTTAACCACAGACGTAAAAGTTAGAAGTTCAAATATGTTGACTATAAGTATTGAATTTTATTCTAGAAAAGTCATAAGATACTTTTGGGAATTTTCAGTTTCCAAGGGGGCTAAGTGTCAATAGCATATTTGACATATAACTTTGACTAATCCAAAAAACTTGGAGGACAAAATTGAAAATTTAATTTACACTTTACTACGCCCTGTTCTTCTATATATATATACCTCCTCATACTCCATTCACCCCCACTTTCTCTCTCAAGTCTCAACTAACACCTCTCTCTCTCTCTCTCTCTCTCTCTCTCTCTCTCTCTCTCTCTCTCTCTCTCTCTCTCTTTTCAAGATCTTTCCATTTTAAAGAACCATGATGCAGATGGGCTCAACAGTTCCGGCACAAAATCTTCACATATTTCAGGCAAGACGTGCCGTTAACTGTAATGGGTCGTCGGTATTCAATGCTTGTTTATCGAAGAAGAAGATGATGAAAGCTACCAGTTTATCGACCACCAAATTCACCCGTGAACACCTCTCGAATCTTGAAAAACTAATCGGTACAGAACCACAGCTGATTCAATCCAAACCTAAAACAGTGGTTCAGAGAGACAATGGGTTGCCGGAGACTAGAGGAAAAGGTCTCTTGGAAGGCTTGAATTTGCCCCAGATTTGGCCGGAAAACAAGGCCGCCGAGGAGATGTCTCCCCGACACCTCAACCGGCTCCGGCGGCTGTTGTCGAAAAACGGGATCGAATATTCTCCCCGGAACAGCCTGGCTTCCAGGTGGAGAGAGTATCATGGGAGCAATAATTGGGCGGGTTTACTCGACCCGCTCGACGAGAATCTCCGCCGAGAAATGGTTCGCTACGGTGAGTTTATTCAGGCGGCGTACCATTGTTTCCATTCGGATCCCGCCACCTCCGGCAAAGAAGTTCCTTCGCCTCGCCAGGTGGCGGTGCCCGATCGGTCTTATCGGGTAACCAAAAACCTGTATGCCACCGCATCGGTTGGGTTACCCGATTGGGTCGATAATCTGGCACCAGATCTTGACTGGATGACTCAACGCACGAGCTGCATCGGTTACGTAGCAGTGTGCGATGATCAACGCGAGATCTCACGGATGGGGCGAAGGGATATAGTGATATCCCTTCGTGGGACCGCCACTTGTCTCGAATGGGCTGAAAACATGCGGGACCTACTAGTAAACCTCCCGGCTAAGAGCATTGATAGTCATGGACAACCAAAAGTACAGTGCGGGTTTTTGAGTCTGTACAAGACCGCAGGGGCTCACGTCTCGAGCCTAGCCGAGTCGGTGGTTACCGAAATCCAACGATTAACCGAGCTTTACAAGGGCGAGAACCTTAGCATCACAGTGACCGGGCACAGCCTCGGTGCAGCATTAGCCTTATTGGTGGCAGATGATCTGAGCACTTGCTCAGATAACATGCCACCAATAGCAGTCTACACCTTTGGCGGTCCCCGCGTCGGGAACCGTGCATTCACAAAGCGTCTCGCTTCCCAAAACGTCAAAGTGCTACGAATCGTGAACTCTCAGGATATCATCACTCGGGTTCCAGGGATGTTTGTGAGCGAAGCGCTTGATAAAAAGCTACGGGAATCGAAAAATGCCAACACGGTGTTGAACATGCTCGACAACAACATGCCGTGGGCGTACGCGCACGCGGGAACGGAACTGAGAGTGGAAACGAAAAACTCACCGTATCTGAAACCGAACGCTGACGTGGCATGTTGTCATGATTTGGAAGCATACCTTCATTTGGTGGATGGTTTTTTGGCATCAAATTGTCCGTTTAGATCAAATGCAAAGAGAAGCTTGGTGAAGTTGGTACACGAACAAAACTCAAATGTGAAGAAATTGTATACAAGCAAAGCAAAGGGATTGAAGTTAAATCTAGAAAGGGATATGATGCAAATGTCTAATTGTTTGCCAAGTCCATCATAATTCAATTAAATGTCTATTATATATCCTCTTTTTCTTTTTTCAAGAAGGATTAATACACTCTTCTTGTTAATATCTATTTTTATTTATGCTATGTCGTAAATAAAAGCCACTTACTAAATATTATGAGTTATTGTTACATAAACATATTTTTAGAACAAGGTTCTTATAAACAAAAAATATACTGTCTTTGAATTATTATTGGAGAGAGTTTTTATAAGAACTTCACGTCATTTGGTTCTTGTACAAGATCCTTGGTTCTTACCTTAAACTTGGTGTGAAATGACATTTTGTTAATTTTTTAGATCAAGTATTTGATATTTATTATAAAAATATACTAATAATTATGGATTATGAAAAGATACATGAGACACACAAAAGAGGTTTTTACAAGAAATATCATTGTAGACATTTATATAGGTTTTTGATTTTATGAGTTGAAAGTGATGTATCAAGAAAAAGTATAAAATGTAGGTTCTTAATAGCATCTCCAATGGAAAGTCCACAATAGAGGTGTCAATTTTGTATCAACCATACCAATGTAATTTGGTATTAATTTGGTTGGTATCAATCTAATTGGTTGGTACTACCGTACCAACTATCTAAATTTGGTTGGTATGTGCTATTAGAAGTCGTGTATCATGGTAATACCGTACCGTATCGACTTAATTTTTTAATTATTTGTTAATTAAAATTTAATCAATAATACAACATATTTCGATTTATACCTAATAAATTTTCTTATTTTAAATTTTGCTAAATTGTAATACAGGTTGATATATAGAACTTGATTGAATTCATTCACTTAACCTTAACAACTTTAGTAACTCGCCTTCACCCCCACAGTTAATCCATTGTTGCTCCCCAATTGCTGCTTGTATTAGACTAATAGTGAATGTTTATCTCTACTATATTATAAAGATTCTAAAACGGTTATTTGTACAAAGTGGTTTCTTGTACAATGTTACATTTACCATCCTTACACTTACTTATTTAATTTACTTTATATCCCTTGTTTTTCATTTTTCATTTTACACCATTATCATATTAACACAAATAATCGTATATAAACAAAAATACAATGAAAAAATACGTTTCTTTTCTTACAAATTATATCATTATAATCGTCTCGTCAATACCTTCAAAACGAGCCTAATAATGAATATTTTTTAATTTAACCGTACTATTAAATATCATGAATATCTACGAATTAATTTGTTTTCTATCCATGCGTTTTATTTTTTTCCACCGTTAGCACATTAAAAATACATAATCGTAAAATACGTTTCATTCTTATTATAAATTATATCATTATAATTTTTTCGTCAATAATTGTAATATAAATTAATTATTGAATATCTTTATGGGTTTAGGGTTTCATAAGTTGTGATTTTTAGGTCATGATTGATTGTTGATAACATGTCTATAAGGAAGTAGCATTAATTGTTCGTTCTTTACTTACATTCCGCTGCATCGCGCGGGTATATGCCTACTGTTATATGAAAATTATTTGAATGTTAGTAAATGTAGGGATAAATGGTATACCACATATCAACATGCTATTAATACTCGACATTTTTAGTGCATCTAGATTTAGTCGGTAAAGATGTCAATTTAAATAACTTGTAACTTCAATTTTTGTGATGTTGGTATAAAACGGTACCAACATGTACAAACCAAAAAAAGTTGGTACCAAGTACAATTGGTTAGTACATGATATAAAATTTTGTATACCAATTATAATTTTGTGGCACATGGTACATGGAAAATATACATTGTACCATACCATGTTCACCCCTAGTCCATAATAGTATTCTTAGAACATCTTTTGTGGGTCTCATGTATTTTTTCAACATTTAACATAAAGTCAATAAAATATGTAAGAAAACTAATAAAATGTCATTTCACCAAATTTAAGGTAAGAACCAAGGTTTTTGTACAAGAACTCAAAAGATATGAGGTTCTTATAAGAACTTCCTATTGGAGATGCTCTAAGAACCTCCATTGGAGATGATCTTAAGCTTTATGTTTCAACTTCATATAACCGACTGACAAACATGTTCAAAGACATGATATAAGTTGAACCCTATTGTTAATCCATACCCTCTCAGTGATTTGATGATGACCCTATTACTGTGTATGTTAATGATCTTAAGATAAGTTCTATTTTTATAATGTTCAATAATTGAATTTGTTCAGTGATAACTGATTTATTATTGTACTTAAGATACTTAGAACTTATATTTTTTCTGTAAGATAAACTCACATCAAAGGAACTTCAGCGATGTCGAAAAAGTAGCTGAAGATAAAGATAGTCTAGTCATGAATAGAAGCGGTATTCAGTGATACAATACTATCTTAAACAAATGTGAACTTGAACCAAGATATCAACAAGACTTGAAGCAGCCTTAGTGACTACTTCAATACTGGATCAATATCTTGCGCATCAAGATTGTCTTATCCTCTTGCACTAAAATATACCCCCATGGTTCACTCTGACAGATAGTACATGTACGAATTACTTTATGGTTTTCCTCCATGCTTAGCAACTATCTGCAACATTGTTCATGTATGGCTAAAGACTGCTTTGCCTAAAAGACAAAGGACATGCATTTCACTCATCTTCTTACAGGTGGATTGTATCTGCCAAGGTGTATTAAATGATAGAGTATAAATAGCTGAGAAAACTCTCTCCTCAACAACAAATCATCTCTCTTTGAAGCTATCTCTCTTCTTATCTCTTCTCTCTTCTCTGCAAGAAATCTTGTTTCTTTCTACCTTGATCCTTAGTGATTCTCTAGTTCTAAGATCAAAGTAAGATTGTTTAGATTAAGATCCTTCCTTATTTTATTCCGCAACAATTTGTAAATTTTCATGTATTGATTTTAATTTTCTCTCATAATCAATGAATAGAATATGAAAAGTAAAGTTTGTGTTTGTATTCATCCTTTACCCTTCTACAAATTGTCAGCCTAGTTGACCTCTCTGGGACCAACACATATTATCACGAATTTTTTTTCATAAATTTAAAATATAATGAGGAATTTCATTAATTGTTTTCATTATTGGTTTTACATTAAAATTTTACATCTCCCGGAAATAGTCCAACTAACCTAACCCATTCTAACTTGAGGGTTAATTAGTTTACAAAATATAGTGTAAACTACAATTTTGGTCCATGTGGTTTAAACGGATATCCAAAAGTGATCCCTAGACTTCAATAACTACAATTATCATCCTTATTGTTTACTTTTTGCTTTGAAAATCGTCCCTCGACTTAACTCTATTAATTTTTTCCGTTAAATTAGGGGTATTTTCATCTTTTTACTTTTACAGGGACAAGTTATACAATTTTGTTTAAATTGTAGGAACCAAATTGTTATTTACTTTAATTTATATTGATATTATATTAATATGGGTTGGGTTATGGAGAGAAGTTGAGTTAACGGTGAGAAGCATGAGTAGTAGTTATCAACCGTTGGATGAGAAATGGACGCACATTAGAGTGAGATGCAACAGATCAATTCCCTTCTAAACCGCAATTCATGGGAGGACTTGAGATTAAAAGAGATCAACGGTTCAGATCCACTTCTCACGCTTCTCACACGATCCTTCACCATATTAATATATATATATATATATTAATATATATATATAGTGAAGGCGGCCATCGCGCCAAGACGCCATCTCTGACGACCAAGACCACCGGCGATCGACCACTGCACTACCCATCGTCCCTCCCGCTGTCGGCGATCACTACACCACTGGTAGTGGAAAACCGTATAGTCCATAGTGAAGGCGCAAGTATACATCAACACTACGATCGCTACAAGTAATAAAGTGGTAAATATACCGAGATCGTATCCACCGGGATTGGACTTTAAAGTTTCGAGTCCTAAGTCGAGAATACATCGATTTCAATGAAAGAAGAAGAAAATATATTGAGTGAGTTTTGGGTTTTTAACAACGAAAACTAAACAAGTAAATAAAAATGGGTATGGGTGTAAGTTTTCCTTGAGATATACGTAGTAACAAAATGGTTAGTCACTTTGTAGCACGAAGTGTCTATAAAAAGTCCGATCTCTCGAAAGTGGATTTTTATAGACCTATCCTACAAAGTGCCCATAAAGTGTCCATTGTTACTAACCTTTAATCTTGTCGATTTAACTAAGTTGATAAAAGAATCAAGTTCTACCAGTATGGAGATTTATTTTCAAATCTCTTTGTGATATAAATCTCGACCGATGTTTGAACCTTAGTAAATCATACAAAACTCGTATATCTACGTGGTTATCAAAGACTCTCTGAAATATATTTCAAATCCGCCCCTCTCAGGGTCAAGATCTAATATTAACACTTCAAAATGATCGACTTATCCACGTTGAGTTTAAGTTTCGACTTAAGTGACCAAGCTTAAGAGCTAGTGACGATGGTCACACCCAAGTGTTGCCTACTAGTATCAAGTCGGCTCACACCCACACCCAAGAGATGTTTAGCTCATAATAATAAAATTAAAAGACATGATGTAAGGAAAGAAATAATTGTGAACTATTACATTAAAATAAAGAGAGAAATAAACTACAGACTTAGTCGGAAAGTAAATGTGGAAATTAAATGCAATAAAGTTAAAGACTATAAATTAAACTACAATTAAAATAATAAAATGTAAAGATAAGTATGAACTTCTACATTGTGGAGATCCTCCTGCTCTTCCAAGACTTGTATTTATAGTGGCAAGAATCTCCAAAACCCATTGGTTAATACCCTAATATTCAAAGGTTAAAGAGGGTCATGATTACAAGATTTTAGAAGAATTTCGTAATCATATTCCAGCTCATTACAACTCATAATAACTGGATAATAGTACAATACAATGTTTATCGAATGGATAATAACTGCCAAACATTGGCATTTTTAACCCAAAAATGATGCATATAACCATAAAAACATCTTCAACAACTCCAAATGAAAATAAAATAATAAAAGAAAGAAACACAACAAAGAAAAGGGAAACACAACTAAAATGAAAGAAAAACACACACAACCGATATGTAAATAACGCTCAAAATGATAATTATCAACCACCCATCGTCCCTCCCCCTGGTGAAACTCCACAGAACCACCACCACATCCATCTCCCCCTCCTCCAGTGAACCACCATGAAGGGTTGTTGATTTCTTGGGGGCACATCAGATCGATTCAAAGCACCGTCGATCGATACAAAGCACCACTGATTTGATTTAAAGTACCACCGACCAATTCAAAACACAACCCCTAGTCCCATTTCCGACCACCAATCTGATTCAAAGCACAGCGGGTCGATTCCCTGTGCCAAACCTGTAACTCCACATCTACCACAAAACCCAAACCTGCAACAAACACAAGGACAAAACCACGGCAACGATACCATAGGGACGATGAGTTACAGAGGCAAAACCACACATGAGGTCGGTCACGGGAGGTGGGTTGTTATTGTTTCTGGGTATTGCCAACGATGGGAAGGGGAGAGGTAGCCGACGATGTGAGTTGTTGCCGTTTCTGGATATGAAAAGTTGATGTATACATATATATATATATATATATTATTTAATTATGTAATAGGTCCTTAATGTTTTATTGTCTTTACAAAAATAAGAAAAAGCAAAGAAAAATTACAAAAAGAGAGAAAAACACAGTTGGATGAAAATACCCCTGACTCTAACAGATAATCTTAATAGAGTTAGTGACTAGGGACGATTTTCAAAGCAAAATGAAAACAGTAGGTACGATAATTGTAGTTATTGAAGTCCAGGGACCAATTTCGGAGATTCATGTAAACCATAGGGACCCAAATTGTAGTTTACTCTAAAATATACAAACAAATGAAAATAGGGTCGGTTACGGATTAGGTCCATGTCAAACCAAACCAACCCGCCAAACCCGATAAAATTATAACAATTAACTTTTTTTTTATTAATTATTGTAAGTCTACTAACATACACGAGTTTATGGTCGATTAAATGGAAGTTAATTAACTATTTTATAGACTCTTACTAATCTAATGTTGCAATGAGTCTAAGTTTTGTTTTCTAATCGTAGGCAAATTGCACATTAAGGTTAAAGCAACATCAGAGTAACAAAGTTGAAAGCCATCGTCATTGATCGATAGTGTCATTTCAATTCAAGAATAAAATTACGGATTTGGTCCCTGTGGTAGGCAATTTTTTACAAAAATTACCCCTAGACTTCATTAATTATGGATTTGGTCCTTCTAGTATGCACTTTCTGTTGGATTTGGTCCTTCGGCCTAACAACTGCCTACCAGATTCGTTAAAGTTGAAGGCATAAGGGTCTTTTCCCACTTTCCTTTATTTTAACATTTTTTTAAATTACTCTTTTTAAAACAAGGGCCATAATGTATCTATTGGAACTTTGAGGGTTAAACTCAAACATCATTTAATAAATATTATATTTTAAATTGTATATATATACACATACATAGACTTTTCTCCCAACAAATTCCATGGTCGGGACTTTGTTTCGT
The DNA here is from genome assembly GCA_954870635.1 of Arctium minus. NCBI lineage: Eukaryota > Viridiplantae > Streptophyta > Magnoliopsida > Asterales > Asteraceae > Arctium > Arctium minus. The sequence goes on from OX941085.1 coordinate 63,305,855, forward strand.
CCCCAACCCCATTTCACGGTCGCCCCAACCTGCCAATGCCACCCACCTCCGACACCTACACCCACACACACACCGCAACACACAGAGATATCACACACACCCATACACACTGCGATACACACACACACACACACACCGCAACAAACCGTCGGCTACGTTCTCCCTCACCCTTACACAACTGTGAACCTACCTCACTCACTATTCCAGTCATAGCACATACATGGACCAAAACTGCAGGTTTGATGAAAGGGTTATCATAGGGACCAATGTTGCAGGTTCAAGGGAGGGACGATCGGAGCAGTGGGGGGAGATCTTCATTAGGAGGAGAGGAGAGGGTGACAGGGCGGGTACAAACATGAAGGTTTTTGCCAGAAAATCGGTTTTGCTGGACGGAGATCGGTCGGAAGGACGAAAGAGGGAGAGGGTGACATGGAGGGTGGAGGACAGGGAGAATGGTGGTGTAAGAAAGGGGGAAGGAGTTCGTCAGTATTGGTGAAGGAGATGGAGGGATAGGGGATTTCTCCGGGAAAACTGTTGTCGCTAGAAAATCGCTTCTCGCTGGAAAATTGGTTTCGTCGGAAGGAGATCGACCGGAAGGACGAAGGTAGGAGACAAAAGCGACTTTTGTTTCTGTTTGCCCCTTCGAGTTCTATTATTTAGATTTACATCCCTAATTTATAAAGGTTAATTAAAAATGTTTAAGAAAATGAAAAATGCAAATAGACGCTTATGTCTCGACTTAAATGGACCTGGTAGACAATAATTTGGTTGATGGACCAAATCCAACAAAAAAGTGCATACCACAAGGACCAAATCCACAATAAATGAAGTATGAGGACGATTTTCGTAAAAATTAGCATACCATGGGGACCAAATCCGTAATTTACTCTTAATTCAATGTTCTTAGAGTATCCACAATGTGCTTTTTCACACTTTTTCAAAAAACAAAAACCCCCTTTTGAGGTTTTTCACATAGTGGAGAGCTTTTTTACTTGAGGTTTTTCGCGAGGTTTTTCGTCATATCTCGTAACTGCACGACCTGCTTTTTCATAGCTTTTTCGTATTTAATCAGTTTTATTTATTTATATATTTAAAGTAATCCTATTTAAATATAATTATTAAATAAATAATATAAAAAAATAATAATGAAAGTAATTATATTTTATATTTTTAAAATAATATCTCAAATTTGACATATTTATACAATTTTAACAGATTTCTTAATGACCCATTTTTTATTTTCGATTATACATACTTTTAAATTTAACATTTGTATGGATTTTAATGTATTTATTTTTAAAATAAGAATAAAAATGATATAAAGTTAAAATAGTGGGACCCTGAATAGTTTAAAAAAGTAATGAAAAAGCTTGGGTGAGGTTTTTCACATAGTGGAGTTATATAAAGGTTTTTAAGTTGTTGATGTGGCAATAATATGTAAGAAAAAAGTTATGAAAAAGCTCGGTGAAAAACTCGTACACTGTGGATGCTCTTATTATAACATGAATCTTGACACTTATGTTTAAACAATTACACATAAACTTGGATGACTATAATAAATATAAATGGCTAAGAATCAACAACTATTATTTGATTTTTTGATTTGAAATTGTAATATAATCATCTTTTTAAATATACTTTAAATCGTCCAACCCAAATTAACAATGGTTTGGATTGGGTTATAAATTTAAAGAGGGTTGAATGAGTTATAATATCACAACTAAAGTAGTTGGGTTGGGTTGTTTAAATGGTCTTAGGCATTGTTTGGCAAAAAAAAAAAAACTAGCTTTTTTTGTACATGTTTGGATGACCATAAACTAGCTTATAAGGTAGCTTATTGAAAAGCTACTCATAGTCAGAGACGGACCCAAGAATTTTTTTCATACGGTGACACTATATAATATAGATAAAATATAATTACAAAAAACACGGTTTTTATCGACGTGTTACCGATGTTCAATATCGCCTGATTTGTTTTTAGCTTAATTCTACCGTTTTAAGGGATTTTTATAGTTTTTTGTTTGATTTTGAGGGATTTTTACGTTTTTTTTTTCAATTTCGAGGAACTTTTTTGGTTTTTTGGGTTGATTTCAAGAGTTCATTTTTGTTTTTTTGGTCGATTACAAGGTACGGTTGCACCTTCTTAAACTTTTGAATATCATACGGTGACACATTTTAAAACAATACGGTTGCACCTTTCATAAACTCAAAATTTTAAACCTTTCGACGGAGAGATAATACGGTGGCACGTGCCACCGTATGCTCCTCTTCAAGTCCGTCCCTGCTCATAGTAGCGTTTTGAAAAACTAGCTTATCATCTACCAGCTAGTTTATCAACTAGTTTGCCAAACATAGCCTTAAACCGCCTAACCCAATCCATGTTCACCCTTATAAAGACATAAAGTTGAATTAAGAAATTACTAAAAATACATTGTTTTAAAAACTAAAGAGTATAATGTAGAGGGAATTTATGTTAGAAACCGAAAATTGATTGGAAACTTGGGAAATTTTCTACAGCTTAACCAAGTGTCCATCATCAGGATGAATATTGAATATCACATTCATGATGAATATAAAAGTGTTATTCATTATGAATCACACATTTATAATAAATATGCCACGTGTCACGTTATAAATATACTAAAATTTTGACTTTTTAGAGCATTTTCATATGACATTTTCTCAAAGCATAAAACAAATCGTTAAAAAATCTAAATCGACACTATCATCGTTTAAAATAGAATAGTCAAATATAAGAGAAAAGAAAAAATCCATATATCCAAGTGAAACATCATGTAGATTATACATGTGATCACATCGACTTGTTAAACAAGAATAGGTGGCTTACTCATTATTTTGGACCTAGTGACTTTGCATACACACAATTGACTTTTGGCCTAGTCTTATTTCCGTACTCTATTTATTAACTATTTATATTTATTAAAGTGTAAGCCGAATATGCAAGAAACAAAAAAAAAATGTATTGCAACATTAAATCCCTTTTGTATGTGAAACCGAATGTTGAAATGGGTATGTTTCATAATTCTCCAACACATCTCTAGTTTGATGGATGGTTTGATTGACATTTGACAAACTACATCGTTTAAAACACATATTTTCAAAAAGAATGGATTATATATATATATATATATATATATATATATATATATATATATATATATATGCTCTTTAGTCTTCTAGAGATGTTGATTCAGTAGAACAAGAAAACTTTTTATCCTCAAATTCAAACACGTAGGCGCAAAAGGCTATCTTACTCTATTGTTACATAGCAATAGAGGCATGCTTAATTATGTTGCTTGTGGAGATTTCGTACGGTCAGAAATTACTAAAAATTATGGTTTCACCGAGGGATATTTCCAACGGATTTTCCGTCGAAATATTTCCGACGTATTTCCGACGGATCACCCAAAAGTAAAAAAAAAGTCAAAATTCGCTTAAATTCCCCACTGAATTAAAAAATATATATATATACTTTCGGTTATTTTTGTGGCGGATTTGTGACGGATTTTTTTTATATATTTTTAAAAATACCCGGCACAAAAAATTGGTTTTTTAAAAACTAATTAATTAAAAATTCTTGTAGATTTCCGACGGATTTTAATTAATTAATTTACTAATTAATTCTGTCAGAAATCGGCCTGAAATTTTAATTTATTTTGTTTTCAGAAAATCCATTATAAAATTAAATTTAAAAGGAAAACCATATTTTAAACTTTTTGGCGGACACCTTTATCCGTCGGAAACCCACCGATAATAATTTTAAAATATTGTCTTTTTTTAAAATTTAAAATCAAATTAAAAGAAATCAACCCATAAACTTTCGGGCGGATTTCTGACGGATGGGGGTGTCCGCCGAAAAACTTATGGGTTGATTTTTTTATTTATGTTTTAGAATTTTGTGGCGGATTTTAATTAAAAATTGCATTTTTGGGTAATTTTTTCGCATTTCCTCTCCGTAAATACTTATTCTTATTTTTAACATATTCCGAATTATATAGTTATATAATATATCTACATATATACCACACTAGGTTCGACCCCGTGTACAACACATGGTAATTTAAAGAAATTAAATCATGTCAGAAAACTTATCTTACAGATATGAATGACCATCGAAAGTACGATGCTAATTTTCCAAGTTTTTTTTCCCTTCAGAGTTGTTTTTTTTTTGCAGTTGGTTACAAAATGTCCTTGTTTTAGGCAGTTTTCGCAAATGATAAGTTGATAAGTGATATTTTTTTTCCAAGTAATTAAATCTCTTATGATAATTCTAAGAGTGTTTCGTTGACAAAATGAAATTTGATAGAATTGTAATTCGTCGAATGAATTCAACTTTGAAGTAAAAATTGATATGGAATTGCAAAAAAGAAAATCACGACAATTTAGTAATTATTTGTACCAAATCCCATACTAATTTCAACAAATCTCTACTAATCACGACACATTAATTCATATATATTTATGATATTTAATAATATAATTAAATAAAAAAATATTCAATATTGGTCTCATTTCGAAGGTATTGACGAATCGATTACAATGATATAATTTGTAAAAAATAGAAATGTTTTTAATGTATTTTAGTTCATAAACATTATTTATATTTATATGATAAAAGTCTAAAATTAAAAATAAAAAAGTAAGGAATTAAAAGTAAAGTACATACCTAATTATAAGGGTAATAAATGTAACTTATAAATTAAAAAATTGAATTAAAGAAAGATTTAAGGAGTAGTGAATGTGGTGTGTTAATTGAACTTATAATATAAACTGCGTCCAGATACATGTTTAGGCGGAAAAATACTGAAGTCGGCTCAGCAGAAGACGACACGTTGAATATTAGTTACTTATTTATTATATGTATAGATAGATACGTATATCAAACATACACATATGAATATTAAACATACACACACACACACACACACATATATATATATATGAGCTTTATTGGTGTTGGTGGGTTTTAACTTTTAATAACTAATAAATTGTCAAGTTGGGCTTTGGTGGGTTTTATGGTGGCTTAGTGGTTCGTATTGGGATATAGTAGGTCTTAGTTGTCTTATCAATCCCCCAATACACACCACAAGCATATATGCAATACATACATATATACAACACATAATAAGGGGCTGTTTGTTTACCTCTTAATGGTTCCATTAAGAGGCAACCTCTGAATCGCTAAGAGGTAAATCTTGTTTGGCAAAAAAAAGGGTTGCCTTTTAATGGTTCCAAAATCTTCTTAATAATTTTGTATCCTGACCCTCCCTTAACCATTAAGAGCCCTAATTTCATTATGAACAATTAGCAAACAACCATATTTCATTTTACACTATATCATAAAAACCTCTTAATCATTCAGACCACTTAATCATTCTGCACTAAACCATTCAGCAACTGCCAAACAACCCCTAAGTCACTATTGGTGTTATTGGGCCTTAATAAGTCATAAAAGGTCTTATTGGGCTATAATGGTGGTTTAATGGTTCGTATTGAGGTATCGTTGATCTTAGTTGTCTTGAGCCTAATAAACACCACATATATCTATTCAGTACATATGTGCACACAAACACATAGTAAGTCATGTATGGTGTTATTGGGCCCTAATAAGTCATAAAAGGTATTATTGCGCTATAATGGTTAGTGGTTCGTATTGGGGTATAGTGGATCTTAGTTGTCTTATCGAGCATAATACACACCACATGCATCTATGTAGTACATACGTGCACACAAACACATAATAAGTCACGTATGGTGTTATTAGGCCTTACTAAGTCAAAAAAAAGGTCTAATTGGGCTATAATGATGATTTAATGGTTCATGTTGGGTATAGTGGGTCTTAGTTGTCTTATCGAGTCTAAAACACACCACATGCATCTATGTTGTACATATGTGAACACAAACATATAATAAGTTACCACTGGTGTTATTGGGCCTTAATAAGTAATAAATGAGCATAAGAGTAACTATTGGGCCTAAATTGATCTATTGGCCTTTGATGAGTTCTATTGAGATTTAATCGGTTCAATTGAGTTTTAATGGATCTATTGTTTTATTCTATTTTATTATACTTTAACAAGTTTAATTCGGTTTTTTTGGGCTTTAATGGGTAGTAGTAATAATAATAATAATATATGAATATTCCGGCGGATTTGCGACGGAAAATTCCGCCGGTATTTTACACTTTTTGAATTTTTTTTTCTAGAAAATAGGCACCTTTTCAAATTTTAAAATTAGGAAAAATGTTTCATGCAAACAAATCCACCGTTGATCCGCCAGTACACTGAATTTTTTAATATTTTTTAGAAAACAATCGGTTTTCTAAAATTATAAAATTAAAAAAATATTCCTGGTCGAAAAAAAAACGCATTTTCTTAACCTAACACCCCATAGACAGCTTCTACCTCAAACACACAACAAAAAAACACATCCTTCACAACGGTGATTTGGACCTCCACACCGACGATTCGACCTCCTTTCCACTTCAGCGATCTCCCCCCTCCCCACACTCTCGCGACCTCTCCCCCCACTCCAGAGCCAACGATTTCTTCCTGCCTTTTGCCTTTTGGTATAAAACCCTCTTTTCCCCTCTTTAATATGTTATTGTGTATATAAATGTATGTTTGTGTATCATGTGTATGTAAATATGTATATGTATGTGACTATGTAAATATGTGTGTATATATTTATGTATGAATATATATATATATATATATATTTGGAAATATGTATATACATATATAGGGTTGGGTTATTTTGTTAACCTTGTAATTGCTATTAACTTTGTGAACCAATCCTCACCATTGATGATGAGATTGGATGGATGAGATTTAATGTAAATTAATATGCATTTAATGTGTTTTATTTAAATGACCGATATATTGAACCAATGTGAAAAGGGGTATGTTTGGGAAAATATTTCCCCAACATTTTGAGACATAAAGCTTGGCTCATTAATTACTCTCAATCAAAATCGAAACCGACGTACTTTGGATGTTCATGAATGTTCATATGTTTGAATGTTCATACTATTATTGATCATGAATGTTCATTGACATACATTATTATTTGTTCATCAATGTTCGTATGTTTGAATGTTCATATTATTATTGTTTATGAATGTTCATATGTTTGAATGCTCATAATATTATTATTATTATTATTATTATTATTATTATTATTATTATTATTATTCATAAATGTTCATATGTTTGAATGTTCATATTATTATTGTTCATGGATGATAATTTTTGTAACTCCTCATTAATGAGTCTAAAAAAACTACATGAAATACCAACTTTACCCTTAAGCATTTAATTAATGAGTTTAATCAACCAAATATTTTGAAGCTTTCTTATTGGTCAATGGTGGTTAGCATAGTTAATAACATTTTATTGGTTAACAACATAACCTACCTCTCTCTCCTCTCTCTCTCTCTCTATATATATATATATATATTTAAGTAAATTGTTAGGGAAATTCTTAAGAAATTAAATTTTTTAGATGTATGTGTATGAATGTATGTATGTGTATCATGTGTATGTATATAATGTATGTTTTAGACAAATTGATTGTTACACCAATTTGTTTTGGTAAATTGTATACATAGACAAATTGTAAGTCTATAATTTGATTGTTACACTAATGTATGCAAGTTAATTGTTAAAAATTGTACCTATAAAGTGTTGGGTAAATTGGTTGTTAAACCAATTTGTTCTGGTAAATTGTTTATGTAGACAAATTGTAAGTCTATAAATTGATTGTTACACCAATTTGTTCTGATAAATTGCTTACGTAGACAAATTAAGTATATAAAGTGTTGGGTGAATTAATTGTTATGAAAGTCATAATTTGTAAATGTAGCCATTTTGTTGGGTAAAACTAATTGTTAGAATTAGGTTGCTAATTGTTGGGTAAATTGTTGAGTCACATTTTCTTCAATTTATAGCTATGACTGACAGAAGATGGATGTATAAACGATTAAATAAGGATGGTCTAATAAATCCAATTTTCAGTGACGAAGCAGTTAGATTTTGGATTTTGCGTTCTCCAATCAGCAATTTGGTCTAATAAGATGTTCTTGTAAGAAATGTAAGCTTCTCAAATACAAAAGGAGAGAGAAGGTGAATTTAGACTTATTATGAAATTCATGCTTTCCACTCATTGGTATGCACACGGTGAGATAGCACCCGAAGTTTAACAAAGGCAACAGACAATAGTGGACGGAGATTACAATGAGTTTGATGGTGTTCAGCAAATGGTGATGGATCAAAATGTTCCTGGTACATCAAGTACGTGGGACGAGCGAGATCCAGATCTATGTGCACATAAATTATATGATATGTTAGAAGCTACGGACCAACCATTGTGGGAGGGAGGGATGTCAAAGATTTTAAAAGTTACAGGCACCCACAAGGTTTTCTAATTGGAAGGCAGATTGAAATATAACAGAGATAACCTACAATCATAACCTTTCGATGGTTAAAGAAATGCTACTCGACGGTGAACAACTGGTTGGTAGCTTTTACGAGGCAAATAAGATGTTGAAGCAACTTGGTATTCCGAACGAAAATATCCATGTTTGCAAAAACCATTGCATGTTATTCTATAAGGAATGTGCTCATGATAACAGTGGTCAAGTGTGTGGGGAGCCTCGTTACAAGATAACTAGACGGAATAATAAGGTGTCTAATTTGGTGATGAGGTATTTGCCGATTACACCAAGATTACAATGGTTGTACATGTTTAAGAAAACAGCAAATGAGATGGCTTGGCACCGTGATCATCAGACTCAGTTGGGAAAGATGATACATCCGAGTGATGGGGAGGCTTGGAAACATTCTGATAGGATGCATCCCTATTTTGCTTAAGAGATTGGGAATGTTCGTCTTGGCTTATGTGGAGATGGCTTTAACCCCAATAACTCGAACTCAAATCCGTATTCACTATGGCTCATCTTTCTTACAAACTACAATCTACCACCTTGGATGTGCTTGAAAGAGTGTTACGTCTACCTGGCTTTGCTTATTCTAGGAAAGAAGAGCTCCAGACAGAATTTGGATGTATTTCTTTGACCATAGATCAATAAGTTGAAGAGGTTATTCTTCGAGGGTATCTATACCTATGATGCTTATCGTAGGATGAAATTCACAATGAGGGTCATACTGTTGTGGACAGTTAGTTACTTCATTGCTTATGCCATGTTGTCTGGTTGGAGCATGCATGATAAATTAGCTTGTCCATATTGCATGGATAATGCATATGCGTTCCAGTTACGAAACGAAGGGAAGTCATGTTGGTTTGACTGTCACCGCAAGTTTCTACCACTGAGATATGCATTCAGGCATGATAGAAACTGATTTCGTGTTAGACATACCGAAAAAGTTGATCCACTCCCACTGCTAATCGGGTAGTGATAGTGCTTTTCACACACCTACAGACGTGTGCTAATTAAACCTCAAAGCAAGTATACAATGATATCTAATATCGTCTTTCAAGTAATAAAACGGTAAAGTACCGGATATCGTCCCACAGAGACTGGAGTAAAAGTTTATTAAAAAGTAGAAGAAATAAATGATTTCAGATGTCGAATTTGAAGACTTTGATTTGGTTGGATTATCACTTTGATTTAGTTAACAGAGAATAAAACAAGTACGGGTGTTAGACTTCTAGGTGGGATTTAAACACAAATTCCAGTGGGCCATGTTGCAGGCATGCTGCAGCATGAAGTTCTGTCACAACTAAATACACCATCTATTTTGAGGGTATTCCTCTCGGACTTCAATATTCACACTACTGTTTAGATTCAACTAAACACATCTATGTGTAGTCTCCAACTATTTATAGTGTGGAATGAGTCCTCAAAATATATGGAGATACAAATCTCTTTGCAAAAACCGCTCTCTCGAGCCGAATCCCATATCATTCAAGTTGACGTATTCGAAGGGGCTTATCTCTAAGTCCTCCACACTTTAACACTAATGATTAGCGATCAAATTGTCGATAATAAATCAGTTTAGAAAGATATAAATGATAATTGTCCTTATCAGTAACTCTTTCAAGTATACTTCTTATATCATTCAAACGGACGTGCTTTTCGTGGCTTATCTCTAAGTCCACAACACTTTAACACTTTAGCAAGTGATCGGTTCGTCAAGAAGTATTATTGATATTTATAAAACTTGAATGAAATGGTGGATCGTTGTTATTGCGAAACAATGCCCACCTTTCTTTGGTTTAAAATTCCACCTTTCCGTTAAACACCCATACTAATAAAATTAGCTACTCATACGGAAAGTAAATGCATAAAATAAATGACATAAAATAAAAGACATAATTTAAATTACAAGAATGTAAAAGACGTAAAAGTAAATGACAATAAAGTAAGAGCGGTAAGTGAAGTGCGGTAAATAAATTACGGTAAATAAAAAATGCAAGAAATAAGAACTTCAATAGATTACTAAATTACTTTACTTCAATAATCAAACCAAAAGAGTGTCAAATCTCTTACTTTGATTTTTAAAGTTCACAAAAGATATTCTAAGATGTTCTACAATTTATCTAAGATTTTAAGTAAGATGATCATCTAAATAACACCTCCCATGCTTCCTTTATATACTAGGAAGGAGAGGGCAAAAAAGACATTTTACACAAATATAATAATAATTGTACTAAAGTTGATGACACCATGAACAATAAAATAAAGAAAAGGAGATTCAAAAGATATTTTCCAGCCAAAAATCAGATCCAGAAAGTTCCCCAAATCTGTCCAAAATATTTCTGCAAGTTGTCCACCATAAGCTCCTTTTCTTCTCTTCAATCGGTTGTTCATGTCTGATGCTGCAGCATAAGTCTGCACTTATAAATCTGCCAAACATAGATATCAATTAGCCATTATAAGTCGTAAAACAAGTCATTCAACACCCTAGCTCCAATAAACAAGAAAGTGGAAAATAAGTGAATAAAATGACTCAAACTTTGGGATATAGAATGTAAAAAGACTTAAATTATCAAGAAAAAGACTTGATATGCATTAAATAATTAACGCATATCACACCCTCAAACTAGAACTGTTGCTTGTCCCCAAGGAATTAAGACACAAAAAAATGACTCAATATGGTAAGATTACATCATGAAAGCAGTAAGTGCATACATAATCATGATAGATGCAAAAATACAACACATAGCCATTCATAAATCCCATGTAACACAATCTTTGTCTAATCATGAGTGTAAACCATAAGCTAGCATCATTTTCTCTTTGTTATGCTCCACACATCTCACATCTAAGATCAAAAAGGACTTTAATGTAACCGGCTCACTTATTTGGCATATTGTTTTTCTTCCCACTTGCCTTTTTCTTTTCTTTGCTTCAACACTTATGCAATAATTTTTTTTTGGCACTTTTGTGCTTCTTTTCTGTGTGTTGTAAGCAATGCACTTAGCTCCTATGGAACTTTTCTGTGCTTTTTAAGTACACACATGGCTGTGTTTTAGCCATGGTGGACTTCCCACCCTCAAACTAAGAGTTAACAATGTCCTCATTGTTATAGAAAATGAAAGTGTATTTGGTGGGTGCAAGTGGCTTATTTTGTGTAACAAATGATGGCCTTGATCACTTCCTAGATAATGTGAGATGTGGATCAAAAAGTTTTCCCAAGAAAAATAATGCTAGTTCTAGCAAGAACTACATCCTTAGATGTGGGATCATGATTGTTAGAAATTATTTAGGCTATATATGCATCCCTAAATTTATCACATATGTTCATGACACAATGAAAACTAAATCCTAAAAACATAAAAAACAATCCTAGACTCAATGAAATAAACTTGGAGCTAAAGGATTAAGAATGAACCTGCCCTACTCCTCAGGAGTAGGCTGCTGATCTTGCTGCTGGTCATGCTGCAGGCTTGCTGCAGCATCAGGGACAATAGTTTCCAGTTTGTTTTTTAAAAACAAAACCTCTTCTTCTAACTCAGCTTTCTCCTTCTTCAGCCTCCTCACTTTCTGCTTGTGCTTCTTCACCAATCCAACCTTTTTCTTCTTCCATTCCTCCTTCACCTTTGCCTTCACCTCACCTCTTATAGACTCAAGTTTTTCCAGGAACTCAGATCGTTGCTGCAGCATGCTGTCCATCAGTGAACTGTTTTGTACCAACAGATTCTGCAACATTCCTGGCACCTCGCTCTGGTCAGCTCTGTCCTTCCTATCGTGCAGTCTTGCTATAGCTTTCAAATCTATCTGCCACTTACCTCCAGTTTCCTTTACTATCACATCCTCCTTGTAGCTCGGTACACCTCCTTCCCTCAACAACTGTGTGATCATGTGGGGAAAGTATATCTTTCCCCTTCCCTTTCCAGAATTTCCTCTCAAGCATTTTAGAATGACCTTCCCAAAGTTTATGGAGTGACCCTGCACAAGACAATATAACAGAAACATTCTTTCCACTGACATAAAACAGTCGTGTGTGGTCGGGTGGATAGAATGTTTGAGAAAATTGTTCCAAACATTGAAATCAGGCTTCAACTCACTCACTTTGAATTTCATAGACATCAGGTTTTGGTGTGGCGTCCATTGAGCTCCTAGAACTCCTAGAACATCCGACACCTCTCCAAGCAGCTCAATATTGGTCGTGTCTTTCATCCATTGGAAGTATGTCTGTTTGGGTGGTGTAAGACCAAAAAACCCTGTTTATCTTTTTGGCAGAAAGGACAAAATCCACCCCTCTAATCTTCAACTTAGGAGATTTGGTGATAGCAACCTCCTCATGGAATTCTCTTAAAAGTGTCAGATTGTAGGATTGAGGGACAACACACATTTTCTCTAAGTGTTGGTTTGTCACCACAATTTTTATAAAACCAAACTCATTTATGTTGTGTGGATGGAAACCTTTGTCTACTAGTCCAACTTTATCCTTGACCATATAAAACATCTCAAGGGCTTCCTGACTGCTAAATCCCTCATTTGCTAGGACAGGCCGTGAGATGGTTTCTGTTTAGATCAGGGCTGTCTGTTTGGTCTTCCTTATCGGTTTCCTGTTTTTCTTCCAATGCTGCAGTAAGACCTCTCATGCCCCTAGTTAGGCTTTTCTTGGATTTCCCTTTCCCCTTTCTCTTCTTTTTCTGCCTTAAATCACTTTCACTATCAAGTGCATTAGACCCTCTTTTCCTTGATGTGGAGGATTCACCAACTGTAGTTGAGTCCTTATTAGGTGTATCGAAAGAGGGGTTTTCACTAGGGGGCATGTCAAACAAGACATTTAAGTCCGGAATGTCATTTTTGGGACCTGTCTCAAAGAGTTTTTCTGGTTCAGTGCTAATGTGAGTGTTATCATCTGCCTCAGCCCCTATGTTCATGTCAAAACCCAAGTTTCCCTTTGTATGCTGTGATTTTGGGGAATAGGGCACAATGTCCCAGGCATGTGCCTTTTTGGGGGACAAGACTAAAGGTATTTGACCTTGGTTTCGATCAGGCTCCTCATCCTCATTTGAGCATGATGTGAGATTCCTTTCCAAGGAATCAAGTTGAGAATATACCTCAGTGAGTTGTCTTTCTTTCTATGTCTTGGGTTCGACTTCCACAGTGATCACAGGTTCTTCGATAATGCTTGATGAACCCACAGTGTCTGGAATGGAACCCACAGTGTCTGGAATAAAATCCACAGTGTCTGGGATGGATTACTCAAGTTGTGATGATTGTGGTTTCAGTGGTAGGGAAAGAGATTATTTCGGTGGTGGTGTAGGAGATTTCAGTGGTGGTGATGGTGATTTCGGTGGTGTAGGAGATTTCAGTGGTGGTGATGGTGATTTCGGTGGTGGTGTAGGAGATTTCGGTGGTGGTGTAGGTGATTTTGGTGGTGGTGATGGTGGGTTTTGCGGCTGGTTGCGACGACTTCGATGGAGAGAAGGGGGGAAATCGGTTGGGTCTCGCACAGCGGGTCTCTTTGTCCTCGCCATGTTGTCGCCGGAGGAAATGAGGTAGCCGGAGGAAATGATGATGGTGAGGTCGACGGTTTATTGCAAAAGGGGAAAAAGGAGAAGTGTGGTGGTTTGGTAATGAGAGACTGAAAGGTTTCTTTTAATTTGAAAATGGTACAAACAAATCTTGGAGAAATCTTATTTTGGAAGATTTTGTGGTAAAAAGGACAACCAATAAGATTTAGAAAATTTCTTTCTTTAAATAAAAAGGTACCAAAGGGTTGTTTTTCAAAAAGTTAAAAAGACAACAACTTTTTCTAAAATTGTTTAAAAAGTCAGTTTTTCCTTTTTAAAAGAATACAAAATGAATCTTATTTTTAATGGTTTCCCGCTCAATTAATATCTCAACTTTTGGTCAGGCTAGGGTTTCATGCTGCAGCATGAGCTGTTGTTCTTCTTCTCTGATCCAAGCTGCACATTTGAACACACAATTAAACCTAATTAGTCTAGAAAGCAACTTAAAGAAATAAAGAATATGTACAAACAAACTTGAAGCTTTTTAGCACAAACTGATCAGATCCACAGAACTGGGTTCTGGGATACTCACAGGATCATGGTAGGCTTTGACTCTCTGTCCATTTACCTTGAACACAGTGTTATCTTCTGGATTAATCAAATCTATGGCTCCATAAGGGTAAACATGATGAATGACAAAGGGTCCAGACCATCTAGATTTCAACTTTCCAGGGAAGAGTTTTAATCTAGAATTGAACAAAAGGACCTGCTGGCCAACTTTTAAATCTTTGTGAAGGATTCTCTTATCATGCCATTTCTTGGTTTTCTTTTTATAGAGCTTAGCATTTTCATAGGACATGTTCCTATGCTCTTCCATTTCACAAAGTTGGAGTTTCCTTTTATTTCCATCATCATCAAAACAAATGTTTAATTCCTTAATAGCCCAATATGATTTGTGTTCAAGTTCTAAAGGGAGGTGACAAGCCTTGCCAAAGACTAGCTTGTATGGGGACATACCTATTGGTGTTTTAAAAGCAGTTATGTATGCCCATAAAGCATCATCTAATTTAAAGGCCCAATCTTGTCTGTTTGGTTTTACAACTTTTTCGAAGATTCCCTTTATTTCTCTGTTAGAAAGCTCAACCAAACCATTGGTTTATGGGTAGTAGGCAGTGGCAATTCTGTGGTAAATGTTGTATTTTTCAAGAGTTTTTTGTAACAAATTGTTTACAAAATGGGTACCCTCATCACTAATTAGTGCCCTGGGGGTACCAAACCTTGTAATATTTGCTTCTGAAGGAATTTCACCACAATTTTAGCATCATTAGAAACACATGCCATTGCCTCTACCCACTTTGAAACATAATCAACTGCAACTAAAATGTATTGACATTTGTTTGATGGGAGAAATGGTCCCATGAAATCAATTCCCCAAACATCAAACAACTCTACTTCTAAAATCCCATTTAGTGGCATTTCATTCCTTTTGGAAATATAACCACTTCTCTGACATCCATTGCATCTTTGTGCAAATGTATGGGCGTTCTTAAAGAGAGTCGACCAATAAAATCCAGATTGTAAGGCTTTTGCTGCTGTTCTTTGGCCTCCAAAATGTCCCCCATAAGCTGAATTATGGCAATGCTGTAAGATTTCTGCCACATCAATTTCTGGGACACATCTTCTCAAAATCTGATCTGTACCAATTTTGAACAAGAAAGGATCATCCCAAAGATACATTTTGGTGTCATGAAGAAATTTCTTAAACATTTGGCCAGTATATTCAGATGGTCTTATTCCACAGGCCAAGTAATTTGCAATGTCAGCAAATCATGGTGCTTTAGCATGCTACAACATAATAATTCTTTCATCAGGGAAGGTTTCAATGATGTCCCCTAGATCTTCACAAGGCTTCTCTAACCTAGACAAATGGTCTGCAACTTGGTTGTCTACTTCTTTTCTGTCCACAATCTCTAGGTCAAACTCTTGCAACAATAATACCCATCTTATCAGCCTAGGTTTAACATCTTTCTTTGAAATCAAATATTTAATGGTTGCATGGTCAGTATGTACAATGACTTTAGTTCCCATTAAATATGATCTAAAGTTCTCAAAGGCAAAAACCACAACTAAGAGTTCTTTTTCTGTTGTTGTGTAGTTGATTTGTGCTTTATTCAAAGTTTTGCTTGCATAGCAAATTGAATGGGATACTTTTTCTTTTCTTTGACCTAAGACAGCTCCAACAGCCCAATCACTGGCGTCACACATGATTTCAAAAGGGTTTTCCCAATCTGGAGTAATAACCACTGGCGCAGTTATCAAAGCTTTCTTTAAAGTGAGGAATGCATTTCTACACTCTTCAGTAAAATCAAATTTGTGATCATGCTGTAATAGAAGACATAAAGGTTTTGAGATTTTTGAAAAGTCTTTAATGAATCTTCTATAAAATCCAGCATGACCAAGAAAACTTCTAATTCCTTTAACAGTGGTAGGTTCAGGTAGTTTTTCAACAATTTCAATTTTTGCCTTGTCTACCTCAACCTATCTCTTGGAAATTACATGTCCAAGGACAATCCCTTCTTTAACCATGAAATGACATTTTTCCCAGTTGAGAACCAAATCAATTTCCTCACACCTCTCAAGACTCTTTTGTAAATTTTCCAAACATTGGTCAAAAGATGAACCATATACTGAAAAGTCATCCATAATGATGTTTATGGATTTTTCAAGCATATCGGAAAATATAGACATCATGCATCTTTGAAAGGTTGCAGGTGCATTGCAAAGTCCAAATGGCATTCTTCTAAAAGCAAATGTACCATAGGGACATGTGAATGTTGTCTTTTCTTGGTCCTTGGGTGATATGGCTATTTGATTATATCCAGAGTATCCATCCAAAAAGTAGTAATATTATTTACCGGCTAACCTATCCAACATTTGATCTATGAATGTTGAGGAAAATGGTCCTTTTGTGTAGCTTTGTTAAGTCTACGGTAGTCCATGCAAATTCTCCATCCGGAGACTACTCTAGTTGGGATGAGTTCATTTTTGTCATTTGGGACAACTGTGAACCCTCCCTTATTTGGAACACACTGGACTGGACTTACCCAAGAACTACTGGCTATTGGGTAAATAATTCCTGCATCTAACCATTTCAAAATTTCCTTTTTCACTACCTCTTTCATGATAGGATTTAGCCTTCTTTGTGGTTCAATGGATGTGAAGTTCTTGTCCTCTAGAATGATCTTATGTTGACATATGGAGGGACTAATTCCCTTTAGGTCAGCAATGGTCCATCCTAAAGCCTTTGTGTGCAACTTCAACATGTCCACAAGTTTCTTTTCTTGATGCAATTCTAGAGTTGATAAGATGATGACAGGCAATTTGTCTTCATCTCTTAGAAAAGCATATTTTAAATGAGATGGGAGTTATTTCAACTCCAGGTCAGGTGGTGTGATGACAGATGGTGTGAAACTTTTCAACTCATTATTTTCCAACAATTCAAATTTAGCAACATTCAAAGGTAGAGTCTCTTCTATGATTCTATCATCATCATCATCATCATCATCCTGATCCTTTTCTTCCATCCTACAAGCCTGTTTTACTCCTTCTTCATAACATGATGACTCTATCACACTTAAGCTTGAACAGTCTTCTACATCAGTTGGGTATTTTAAAGAATTGAAGACATTAAATGTGACTTTCTGGTCTTGGAGTCTCATGGTCAATTCTCCTTTCTGGACATCTATCAAAGTTCTACCTATGGCTAAAAAAGGTCTTCCTAAAAGGATAGGAATATCTTGGTCAACCTCAAAGTCTAAAATGATAAAGTCTGCCGGAAAGATGAATTTATCAACCTGGACTAAGACATCTTCAATCTTTCCTTTTGGATATGCAACTGTTTTGTCAGCTAGGATGAGTGTGACAGTGGTAGCTCTATCTTCCCTTATGCCTAAACTATTAAAAATGGACAAAGGCATCAGGTTAACACTAGCTCCTAAATCACACAAAGCTTTTCCAACCTCTTTCCCTCCTATTGAGCAAGGAATGGTAAAACTCCCTGAATCTTTAAGCTTAGGGGGAGTTTTGTTGGTTAGGAGAGCACTACATCCTTCAGTAAGGGCAACAGTCTCATATTCAGTCAACTTCTTTTTCTTGTTTAGGATATATTTGAGGAACTTGGCATAACTAGGCATTTGCTCAATTGCTTCAACAAGGGGTATATTGATATGCAACTCTTTGAACACATCCAAAAATTTCTTAAACTGCAATTCTTCCTTTTGATTCATTAACCTTTGGGGAAAAGGAACATAAGGAGGAATTGATTCAATTACAACCTTTTTTGTTTGTGTTGAGCAAGATGGATCTTTGATGCCTTTGGTTATGCCTTCTTTAATGGGACATTTAGAACTGGACTTGGGATTGATGACTTCACTTTCTATTGTCTTTTCTTTAGAGGTCATGGTTGGCTCTAATCCCTCCAAAGGTTCAGATGGTTCCTCAACAATAGTGGGTAATGCTGCAGCTTTGGGTTTATACATTGAATTTTTTTCAAAATCAGTTTTGGTCATTGGTCCAAATTCTTTGTCTAGGGCTGCTTCTAAGTCTTTTCCACTTCTGAGTGTCACAACTTTTATATGCTCCTTTCCTAAAGATCTTGGGACTTCAGTGTTACTAGGCAAAGTCCCAGTGGTCCTGTTGTTCTGATTAAGGGCGAGCTGGCTGATTTGAGTTTCAAGATTTCTCAGTGAAGCTTGAGTTTGGGTCATAAACCCTTTCATCATTGCTTCTAAGGAAGATGATGAGTCAGTCTGTGGAGGTGGTTTATTTTGAAACGGTGGTTGATTATTTTGAAAACCATGATTCTGATTGTTTTGGTGATGGTTTCTTTGATGATGATTACTTTGATGAT
Source organism: Arctium minus (assembly GCA_954870635.1). Classification (NCBI taxonomy): domain Eukaryota; kingdom Viridiplantae; phylum Streptophyta; class Magnoliopsida; order Asterales; family Asteraceae; genus Arctium; species Arctium minus. Next base: position 63,324,717 of record OX941085.1, read on the forward strand.
GATTGGTTTGATGATGATTCCATTGATGATGATTATGGGAACTACCCGCTTGATTTTGAAATTTTGAGTTCCCTTGCTGTTTTGATGAAGATGGATTTAAACAGGGACTGTTCCATGAAAAATTTGGGTGCTGCTTCTAACTGTCATTGTAGTTGTTGGATTGGTAACCAGATCTATTTTGAACAAAGTTTATAGATTCAGAATTATGAGGACAATGTTCAAAAGAGTGTTCCCCACTACAACAAACACACTGCACTGAGAGGACGACTGGAGTAGGTGTAGTGACAGTTGGTTGTGCTCCTTGACCGGAAGTGATGTTTTTAAGCATGTTAGTCATGGAAGCAAGTTGAGATGTCAGTGCAGTAGATGCATCTACATCATGTATTCCAACAGTTTTCCTTTGAGGTTGGGCCCTTGGATCAGCCCAATGTCCATTATTTGTTAAAAAAAATTCAAGAATTTCATACCCAACATTATAGGTGTTGGAAGTAAAGGCCCCTCCTGATGTTGCGTCAAACATTTGTTTTGCCATGGGGTTTAATCCATTGTAAAACGTCTCGAGTTGAATACAGTAGGTAATGCCATGATGTGGGAATTTACTTAATAATTCCTTAAACCTTTCCCAAGCATCGGGAATTGCTTCATCGTCCATTTGTTTAAACATACATATTTCATTTCTGGACTTAGCATTTCGGGTAGGTGGAAAATATTTTCTCAAAAATTTCTCAGCCATATTTCTCCATGATGGTACAGAACCAGGTGCCAAGGAATTAAACCATGATTTCGCCCAATCCCTTAAAGAGAATGGAAATAAAGTAAGTCTTAGAGCATCGTTAGATACTCCAGGGATCAAAAATGCATCAGTGATCTCCATAAAAGATTTTAAATGAGAATGAGGATCTTCCGATGGCATTCCGTCAAATTGGCCATTCGTCTGTAACATATGGAACATTATGGGTTTAAGTTCAAAATGAAGGGTGGTTATATGGGGTCTAACTATTCCAGAATTTAATTACTCAAAATCAGGGATAACATAGTCTATAATTTTTCCCTCTTTGGAATTTGCAAGATCAATGATGTTCACTGGTTCATTCCTTTCATTATCCTCCTGAGATTCTTCATCATTATTTTCATCATCTTGTTGCTGGTTTTGTTGCTGAAAATTTGGAACTTGTTGAAAAATTGGTGGTTGAAAAAATTGTGGTATTCTTTGATTCTCCAAAAGTGGAGGTCTCATTTGATTTTCTAGCGGAGGTGGTCTTATTTCAATTCCTGGTGGTCTTTGTTGTCTATTTTCAAAACCAGGTGGTGCATCCATATTAGGAGAATTCATGGTGTTTGATGCTCTTTGTATCCTCCTTCTATGACGAAAGGTTCTTTCTATGTCAGGATCTAACTCGAAAAATTCCCCTCGTGGTATTCTTGGCATACACTACTCACAATGAAATTAGAACGATGGTAGAAAAATCAAATCTTTATAAAACTTTTTATAACTTTTAGCTTGCTAATCCCCGGCAACGGTGCCAAAAACTTGATAGTGCTTTTTACACACCTACAGACGTGTGCTAATTAAACCTCAAAGCAAGTATACAATGAGATCTAATATCGTCTTTCAAGTAATAAAACGGTAAAGTACCGGATATCGTTCCACAGAGACTGGAGTAAAAGTTTAATAAAAAGTAGAAGAAATAAATGATTTCAGATGACGAATTTGAAGACTTTGATTTGGTTGGATTATCACTTTGATTTAGTTAACAGAGAATAAAACAAGTACGGGTGTTAGACTTCTAGGTGGGATTTAAACACAAATTCCAGTGGGCCATGTTGCAGGCATGCTGCAGCATGAAGTTCTGCCACAACTAAATACACCATCTATTTTGAAGGTATTCCTCTCGGACTTCAATATTCACACTACTGTTTAGATTCAACTAAACACATCTCTGTGTAGTCTCCAACTATTTATAGTGTGGAATAGAGTCCTCAAAATATATGGAGATACAAATCTCTTTGCAAACACCGCTCTCCCGAGCCGAATCCCATATCATTCAAGTTGACGTGTTCGAAGGGGCTTATCTATAAGTCCTCTACACTTTAACACTAATGATTAGCGATCAACTTGTCGAGAATAATTCAGTTTAGAAAGATATAAATGATAATTGTCCTTATCAGTAACTCTCTCAAGTATACTTCTTATATCATTCAAACGGACGTGCTTTTCGTGGCTTATCTCTAAGTCCACAACACTTTAACACTTTAGCAAGTGATCGGTTCGTCAAGAAGTATTATTGATATTTATAAAACTTGAATGAAATGGTGGATCGTTGTTATTGCGAAACAATGCCCACCTTTCTTTGGTTTAAAATCCCACCTTTCCGTTAAACACACATACTAATAAAATTAGCTACTCATACGGAAAGTAAATGCATAAAATAAAAGACATAGTTTAAATTACAAGAATATAAAAGACGTAAAAGTAAATGACAATAAAGTAAGAGCGGTAAGTGAAGTGCGGTAAATAAATTACGGTAAATAAAAAATGCAAGAAATAAGAACTTCAATAGATTACTAAATTACTTTACTTCAATAATCAAACCAAGAGAGTGTCAAATCTCTTACTTTGATTTTTAAAGTTCACAAAAGATATTCTAAGATGTTCTACAATTTATCTAAGATTTTAAGTAAGATGATCATCTAAAATACACCTCCCATGCTTCCTTTATATACTAGGAAGGAGAGGGCAAAAAAGACATTTTACACAAATATAATAATAATTGTACTAAAGTTGATGACACCATGAACAATAAAATAAAGAAAAGGAGATTCAAAAGATATTTTCCAGCCAAAAATCAGATCCAGAAAGTTCCCCAAATCTGTCCAAAATATTTCTGCAAGTTGTCCACCATAAGCTCCTTTTCTTCTCTTCAATCGGTTGTTCATGTCTGATGCTGCAGCATAAGTCTGCACTTATAAATCTGCCAAACATAGATATCAATTAGCCATTATAAGTCGTAAAACAAGTCATTCAACACCCTAGCTCCAATAAACAAGAAAGTGGAAAATAAGTGAATAAAATGACTCAAACTTTGGGATATAGAATGTAAAAAGACCTAAATTATCAAGAAAAGGACTTGATATGCATTAAATAATTAATGCATATCAGGTAGCAAATATGAACAAAAGTTTATAGCCTTCGTAAGGTTTATGATGGCATCCCACACGAATGAAGGCACTATAGAAAGCCTGCGGGTTTCGGGGTAACACACAATTGGGTAAAGCGGAGCAGTTTTTGGGAGTTGCCCTATTGGCACAACTTTGTTAATCTGACACAACATGGATGTATTGCACATTGAGAATAATGTGTTTGATAATTTGTTTCACATGATTATAGACACCAAGATCAAAGAACAACATCAAAGCAAGGAAAGACATAGAAGAATATCGTAATCGACCGGAGTTGCATATATGGGAGGAACAAAATAAAAATTTTAAATCGAAACCTTCCTACACATTGAATAAAGAGTAAGTAAGAAGGATGTGATTGGTTGAAGAAGTTGAAATTTACATACGACTATGCTTCCAACATAGGGGCATTAGTAAACCTTGAGGATGATAGTTTCTTTGGCTTCAAGAGTCATGATTGTCACGTATTCATGCAAAGACTGCTACCTATTTTCATTAGAGAGATGGTACTTAATCCGATATGGGATGCTATCACTGAGTTGCGTACATTCTTTCATGAAATATGCTCAAAAGTGTTACATGTTGACGACTTGCTACAATTACAGACAACTATCGTTGAAATTATTTGCAAGTTGGAAAGAGTCTTCCTATCGGGATTCTTTGATTCAATGAAACACCTTGTGGTACATCTGGCATGTGAGGCACTAGTTAGGGTTCTGGTTCAATATGGATGGATGTACCTCTTCGAGAGACGTCTAGGGTATTTGAAAAGAATTGTGAGAAACATAGCAAGTGTATTGTAGAGGCATATTTGGTTAACGAACTATCTACCTATTACTCGTTGTATTTTGAATCAACGGTAGAGAGGCAACTAAACTATGAGCCTCTGAATTTTGCCCCCGTATATGAGTTTCTTGACAGAAGGTTAAGCATATTTAGAACTCGTTTCATCCATTATATGATAGGTCAGAAGACATTGTCAGCTAAATATTGAAGATATGCACAAGGCTCACACATACATCTTGCTTAATTGTGAAGAAGTCTTTCCTTTCATATACATGTTCAATGATTTGGTTAGACTTAATGTGCCATATATTGATGAAGTGGGGTTTGATAGATGTAGAGGTGAACAATTTGTTGGCTCATTTGAGAGGTACGTAAATGTATACATATTAAAATTATTTATCCTTGTTTATATGTTTTAATAAGATATCACAAATCACATGATTATTTGTCATTATCAGTTATGTTTTGGTCCGACCCCACTACCGATCATCTGAATGTTTTGGCAGCTAGACTACTCAGTTATGTTTGGAGGCACCTTTTTTTTTCAAATGGTTATAAGTTTCACATGCAAACTCAAGGTACTGGTCACACCACACATAATAGTGGAGTATGCGTGAGATGCTCCTGTTACTCAGAGTATGAATCTAACTACTATAGATTGTTGGATAAGTCATAGATATAGAGTATCATGGGTATGGACTCAGCTGTTGTGTTGTTCCACTATTTAGATGCACATGGTTTGATACAATTAACGACATTTGAGTTGACCCAAAACATAATCTTGTTGACATCAAACCCAACTCAAGACTTCGTTCAAACGACCCGTTTATCCTAGCATCACAAGCTGAACAAGTCTATTATGTACCATATCCATTGAACTCATTAAAAGATTGGTGGTCTATGGTGAAAACAAAGCCAATAGGGGATTATGAGTTAGCATCCGAAGTACCGTTCGATGAAAATATGGACGAGGAAATGATAAAATAACATCTATAGGTATATATGAAGACGTAGATGAACCTATCTGTTTTGTCACAGAGGATGAAGATAAGGAAATTGCCAAAGATCGTCGAGACGACTACAATGTTGACGAGAGTACTGACGAGGAAGAAGAGTTTGAAGACTCAGATAGTGACTCGGAGGATGAAGAACCTGACTTGTCTGATCACTCCTCAGATGATTAAATACTAGGTTAATTAAGTCTTAATAAACTTTGTATATGTATTTTAAATCTTTATTGGCAAGCACGTTTATTTGTTTATTTGTTACCTTTATGGATTTGGAGACAAAATGTTTGTGTTTGGATTATTGTATTGGGTGGAATCTAATATTGTGTTGTATACTTGCATTATTGTTGTATGTTTTCTAACGTTGTTATGTAGATTTGCTACAATGTCGTGAGCTGGTGTGAGCGGACGAGGTGGGGGAACTTCTACTCCTAGCAACCGAGGTACATGAGCCTCTAGTAGTGCTTCGGCACAACCAGAGGAACTTGAGTTTGGAAATGTCAGTGGTATCACCAATCCGGGATAGCTTCTTGATAGATGGTTTATGCAAACTTCCAAATCTACCGAAAGTGTACGGTGTCAATCAAGTAATATGTACCAAGTACGAGTATCGATCCAAGGAATTACGAGATTAAGTACCACAAAGGCTACCATAACTTCGAACTGGACTGTTGATAAAGTGATTTAAGTATGATTAATTAAACTACTTATCTAAAGAAATGAAAGTAAGCACAGAAATATGATTCAAACAACGATTCAAACACCACAAAGAGAATACTTAATTGATTAGGAAAGTCTAGGGGTTGAATTTTGTAACACCCCTAAAAATCGAAAATAGCAGACAAAATAAAACTTACAAAAACTCTTAAATACAAAACATTGAAACATCAAATATCTAAGGTTACAAGGAAGAATCACTATAACAACATATCAGAGTTCTAACGGAACTAACTAGTCCCACAAACGGGGACAAATTAGACGGGTGTTACTAAAACCACCAAAGTTGTTATCTTCACCAAAACCGAATGACGTCACTAAGGCCATCCTACCGGAACTTCTACCAAGCTCCACTCGCCACTCATATCCATCTAAGACCTGATATACATGTCGAAAAGAAAAAGTGTTAGGCTAACGCCTAGTGAGTTAAAGCAGTTTTTATCGCATAAATCATAAAACATTTAAAACATGCATTTTACTCCGGATAAGGCCATTCTAGAAACACTGATTATAAAGAGGCTTTATTTGCAAACCAAGTTATTTCTAATTTCCAAACACCCATTTTCAATAATGATGTGACGTCCATATTTCCCCGAAACGCACCCACACGGTATTTCACCAAAAGACTCTTTGTGTAATTTAAAATTGTACGTTTCAAAATCGAAACTAAGGGTAAGGGAATACCCCAATTAACACATCTCGGTGACGGGGGAGACCCGATTCCATCGAATATGGCGGGCACACAAAGTTAAGTCACGTATCAATGTTCTCGAGTTTCACATAAGACCATGGTTCCCCGTATCCGGCTCATCTGAGCTACCACCGCAAGACACCACTAATCCTAGTGTCTACTCGACCTCTAGATGAGTCTCACCACAAAATCACAAGTCCCCGTATCCGGCTCACCATGGGCACCACCGCAAGACTTAGCTCCGTATACTGCTCTCCAAGAGCACCACCACAAGCTTACATAAACAACATGACTTGGGGACCACTCACTAGACTCAAACATGGACATTAAAACTTCATGATGAACATAACGACTCATATGCCTATGGATCCAATGCATTACAGTCTAAACATTACATGACTCCATATGAATGAACGAACGCATCCAAACATGTAATAACCAATATTGGTATAATAATTGTATTTCCATAAAGCACTCCATAAGGAGCCGTTTAAACCGGACAACGTCCTAAAACTCGTTAGTGTACAACTCAAGCCGAAAGGCTTCATAAAACATTTGATACTCAAATAGAGCCAATATGGCTATATAAGCTGATTTACAACTTTACCAAATATTCCCAAATTAAAAGGTATCCATTCCAACATCTCACACTTTTAAAGTCAAAGGAGTTAAAGTTTTCAAATATAAAACTCGTAGGTTGAGTAAAGCCCCAAATGACCATATTTCAGTAACCGCTCTTTAAAATCTCCAACACACACTAAAATCCCATTTAAAACCATTTGTACTCCAAATCTTCCCATAATAGGAACCAAAGCAACATAATACCCAATTTCATCAAATAGTCGAGAAACATGAATGGTCGGTTAAAATCCCCTTTTTGATGACTCCAACATCTCATATATTATTGTAAACCATTTTCAAATATTTAAAACCCAAATATGTACTAGTGTTTACAAAACTTCTCAAAATGAAGCAAACTCATTGATATACTATTTAAAACCCAAAATATGTGCATTTTGACATATATATAGTTTTTTCAAAGCAACTAGAACTCACCTTGCTAGATTTATACTAAATCTAGGTTTTACCCACAACTTGAGTTCCTTAGAAGAGAAGATCTTGGATCCTTTCACTAGCTCCAAGCTTTCTATAGATCCACTACCACAAACATTCCCAAGGTTAAACCAAACTCTAAGGATATGAAAACAATATGAAGAACACCAAACCCTAACTTTTAGATGGAGAGATGGTTAGATTACCTTGATCATAAACTCTTAGATTCACCCAATATCTTCAAACCACCTCTTTCTCTACTTGAAAATCTCCAAAAGACGAAACCCTAGGTTCAAGAGTCACTCCAATCGGGTTTGGGAGGAAGGAGTTATGAGAAAATGAAGTTTAGTTCCAAAAATCGCGACTAAAACACCCAGATGGGTTCCCGCGACTTGCAAGTCGCGGGGCAAGTCGACTGCTCCCCAAACCTCACATCCAGTGAGTTGCGCGGCCTGGGCCGCGGCCCAAGGTCGCGCACCAACCCGCGGCGTCCTAAACTCCCGGTTTCTCGCATTTTCGTGCCTGATTCGATTCCCAAAGGTTCCCTTGTAAAACCTACCTGATTTCTCGACACATTTACTTCCCAAGAGTCAAGCGACTCCCGTTTTACCATCGAGGATAAACTCTGGAATTACGGGTGTTACATATTTCAATTGGATTCCACCAACAAATAAACAACATACATCCAATAATCAATACACAAGGTCAAAAATAGCAACTCCATAAATACTTACTACTCTCTATCAAGTAATAGCAATAATGCATCATGCAATGTATATTAAAATCTCTCGAAACATAAACATTTAACTCATTAAGCGTAAAAATCACAAACACAAAACTAGGGTTTACTTGGTATATCTCTATCCAACATCTCACCCTAGGTTTATCTAATTTTTATCAAGTTATAAAACCAATTTCTCAAGAGGAAATACAACCAACAAATTAATAAGATGGCTAATCTCATAAACAAGAAGAACAAGGAAGATTAACTTCAACTAAAAAGTGTAATGACTAAATAAATGCAATAATCATATATTTAACGGTATAAACAACTAGAATCCCTCTTTTTCCTGATCCAGTCCCTCCACCACCGTGATATATGTTGTATATGTAAATCCTAGATGTGAAAATATGTGGAATTTTTCTATGAAAAGGTATAAAAAAAAGAACAACAGGAGTTAGCTCACCCTTGCGGGATCGCGACCATCCTTCCCCCAACCTCAAAGTGTTTAGCTCATGTTACTAGTAGCAAATAACATCATAGAAGAGAATATGACAACACCCAAATACAATGTTTCTTAACAAAATACAATAGAATGCAAGAATTCCCTCAATAGTTGACACACACTACCAATTTTTAGCTCCAAGATGTGATTCCACCTTCCAAATCAATGCAAGCTATTATTTCCAGCTCATAAACAGTTCCAACAGCTCTCCTATAAGCCTAACCTCCAACAATCCCAATATAACTCTAAACATTAAGTTTCTGTAGCTTTTTATAGTCTCAAACTCTGACGGCGATAGTGACAATGTCACAATCGCATGGCACTATCGCCTAGCTTCACATCCTTGCGGTACATGTTGAGCGATTGTGACATATGTCACTATCGCATGGCACAATAACATAAGGTAAAATCTTGGTTTTCTTCGCTCGTTCACTTGGTTCGATGCTTTCTTCATCCCGGACGTCAAAGTGGAGTATAAGTAGACTTTTTTTCCTTCCAATTGACATCTTGTGTGTCTGCACACCACTTGCACAAATTGTCAGTCCAAAATACCAATTCTTACTTCAAGACAAGCCTTAAACTTATGATTCAGAGAGTAAAAATCTGTCAGATAACGAAGTTATCACTTCCGTCGTAAAGGACGAAGATCGGGGTAAACCACAAAGAGTAAGTGTTATATTAACTAATCGATCAAATTAACCATTTTGGGGTATCGACACCAATTCAATTTGTTATATAGTTTTGACGACCCCCATGCCATTCGCCATATAAGCCAGATAAACCAGTCCATGGTTGATGGGCCATGGTTAGGGCTGTAAATGAACCGACCGAACACGAACGGTAAACGAATGAAGCTTTTTGTATTCATGTTCGTTCATTTAACTTAACCGAACAAACGAACGAACACGATAGTAAACGAACATAATTTTTTGTATTATTGTTTGTTCGGTAAGAAAATATGTTTGTTCGTGTTTGTCAGGATCGGAATTCAAACAAGAATTTAATTCACACACACTCAGAATCAATGCTAAAGAAGTTGCGGAAAAACACTTTAACACTAACAATCAATGAAACAGTATATGCACTTAAATCACAAGTTATATTGATTAAACTTGATGATTACACACAAAACCTCAATCTGTTGAACATGCTCAACAGACGTTCTATACTTCTCTATAGAAAGGATCTAAACTAGTCTTGAGGTTAATTCTCTCTAAAGCAAAACGTATGAAATATAATCATTATTTCTATCAAAGACTTCTATATTATATATACAAGACTGATTACAAGATAATTATCAAAATAAAATTGATCTTCAGTCCATAATTATATCCTTTACTTTAGTTTCAATCTATACAACTGTCTTCATTCTCATACGGAGTCTTCATCTCATAAGCAACACTATCTTCATGAGCAGTAGTAATTCTGAACTAGCAGTATTAATCTCAGTAAGCAGTATTAATTTTGTCTCAGCAGCATTAACTCCTTCAAGCAGTAGTAATTGTGATCTGGCAGTACTAACTTCCTCAGGCAGTAGTAATAGTCATGTCTAGCAGTAGTAACCATCCTTAGCACATTTCAGACCCAACAATCTCCCCCTAACTTACCTTTTCAAAATGAGAAGTTAAGTTCTTCAAAAACTGGTCTTCATGATGCTTTCAAAACCTAAGTTTACACCACTAGATTAGGATCCAAACCCAAGCTTTGATTGATGATCTTGCTAACCAAAATCCTTGCCATTTCTGAGCCTTGAGGACATATTAGTTTGGCTTTTAGCATCCTCTGTAGCTTGGCTAGGCTATGGTCATATATCTTATCCACCAGGTAATATTCATGAAAGCTTTTGTCAATGGTTAAGATATACACCCCACACCTTTCTATAAGCATCCAGTTGTCCACAGACTTGAAGACATCTTTGATGACATGCTTGACAAGATCTGGACTGAACATCATGCATAAATACTCCATTGCTAGTTTCTTGATGTTCATCCCTGATGTCTTCAGCACATCCCCATACAGAGTCATTCCTACTTTGAACATTTCTTCCAAGTCTGACCTTGAACAACTTCTGACTATCTTGCCCCAAGTAGAATAAACTTCAAAGTGATCACCCATTCTTTTGATTATGAAATATTCTTTGCCTTGATCTTCAAGAATATCCCAGTGGATGATTTCAGGGGCTTGGACTGAAATGGGATCTGCCTTCATTGGATCATTATCTGTTACAGTCATGTAAAGTTCAAAATGCACATCAGATTGACTTGGTTGCTGTGCACTTTGACTTGATTGCTCAGTTTGACCTGTAACAGATGGTTCTGTTTCTTTCTCAGCTTCTGCAATCCTTGGATTCTTAGACAATTTCTTGGAAGCTATTGTCTTCAACCTTTTAACAGATTTGACTTCTTTAGTAGTAGCTTCCTCTTTCTTTTCTTCAGCCTTAGGGGTGGTCTCCTCACTCTCAGGGAAGGGTTGTTGAATATTGAGATCATGTCTCTCTTTTATTTGTCTTTCAAATTCTATCCTTTGAGTGACGTCCCCTTGAAGCTTTGCCATTTCCTTCTTGTATAGATCTTCAACTCTTGAGTAGGACATATCAGCAAACATTTCTTCCTTAACCCCCACGGAGCCTTTCAGAAAGTTGATCATCTTTCTCCTTTCTTGATTGGCCAGGTAAGTTTTAGAAGGTAGTCTTTTCTGCTTCTTTGCTGGCAGTCTTTGTATGGAACCTTTCACAGTGCTTTTCTTGGCCTCAGCTGCAGCCCTTAAGATTTCTTGATATTCCTCATTCAGCCTAGTGGACAGATCTAGAGCAATCTGCCTATCTTTGGCCTTATGAGTTTCTTCTTCTTGTTGTAGCTTAGCCTGCAGCTTCTTAACCAGTTCCTCATCTAGTTCAATCTGTTTTAGCTTCTTTGGTGGCTTTGCAGATTCATCCACCTTTGCCTTTCCTTTCCTCTTCAGTTCAACCTCACTGATTTCTTTCCTTTTTAGCTCAGGGCCTCCCTCTTTGATTTCCACTCCCTTGGCCTTTTGAGTGGCTTTGGGAGTGTCTGTTTTGGCCTTTAGAAGGGTTTCTGCTATCTCTATTTCTTCAACAGAAAGTCCTGTTACTGTTGCTGCCTCTATTACTGCTGCTAAGCCAATTGATGCTGCTTTCTTGAACGTTTCTACCGCTGGCTCTGTTTCTACTGCTGTACTGGTTTCTGCTTCTTTGCCCTTCTCCCCCTCAAAAGTAGAGTCCATTCCAACAGGATTCTGTTTCTCAGATTCAGCTCTATTCTCCCTATCTTTGGAAGCATCATGACGGATGCTCCTCTTTTTCAGTATGAATTTGGTCCTCTTCTTCTTTTGCACATGCTTGAGGACCATTTTCTTAAGGTTGGAAATCTGTACTTGTTGGGATAAGATCACTTGTTGCAGCTTCTCAATAAGTTTGCCCTTGGGTTGGTCTGTTTAGAAGGGACAGAGGAATTGTTTTTATGGTGGAAGGTGTGGGTAGGTCATCAGTGGGTTGGTCCAATGAGGCTTGGGACCCTAATGCCTCACCTGTAGAGTGGGACACAACCATCATTGTTGAGAACAATGGTGTGTCAATACCTAAGAAGCCCTTACAAGCCCTCCTCATATTAGAAAACACCTTCCCTTTCGGGACCTTAAGTACATATACCTCATTAAAATGAGGTAATTCCGTCAATTCCTTATTCAATATAGCTTGTACAAACCTGGGATACATATAAAAGGATTTTGACTTGGTATCCAGGTTTGACAGAAAATCATTTAAGACCATTTGCGAAAAATTGAACTTTCTGGAGGTTGCTAAGCAGACCAAAGCATAAGCAATGGTACTGCTGAACTCACTACAGCCAGTTGTTTTCTTTAAAATGCAATGTTGGAGAGTATGAACAAAGAATCTCCACTGAGGTGAGAATTTGTTCTTAAAGAACTTATAAATCTCAGTGGGATCTTCATATCCCATTATGCTTATACTTTCAAAAGGATCTTCCTTGGGTAGAGATGTTATACCTGAGGCATCATCTAAAAGTAGATGAATGCGAATGGTCTCCTCCGAGATGGTCAGGGGTTTATCACAAACCCTTGACTTGATAACCTGAGTACCCTCTTCATTATTTGGATAGTGGCATTTGCCCAGAACTGTCTTTGATGCTCCACATAGATTGTGGGATTGACCGTTAAAGCGTGGGCGATATGTGTGGATTTTAGGAAGTCCACAATCTGATGAAATCCTTCGGCTTGGTTGGGCTTATTCAGCATTGCCAACTCATTGTGGTCATCGACAAATACAAGACCTGCCATTTGAGAGAGATTTGACTGCGAACTAGGGTTAAGAGCTTGAAGAGCAAGAACGTTAGCGAGAACGAGAGAGAAAGAAGATAAATAAGCGCAAGAAATTCAAAGAGCCGTTTTGATTTTTGGCGGACTAAGGGGGTATTTATAGGTGGAGGGATTCAGTTAGAAGCAGTACTAAGTACCCTAGCAGTATTAACTAACTCGCAGTATTAACTCATATGAGCAGTAGTAACACATACTGGCAGTACTAACACGGACTAGCAGTATTAACACAGACTACAATATTAACATAGACTAGCAGTATTAACATAGACCAGCAGTAGTAACCCTGATTAGCAGTATTAAATAAGTCAAGCAGTAGTAACTTTGCACTGGCAGTATAAACTACCTAGCAGTAGTAACCATACTTAACTCTTTTTGGACTGTTATCATGAGTAATATAGAGAGCAGTATTAACTAAACTAGAAGTACCAAGTATTCAATTTAAGCAATCTAAAACACTTAAACACACAAGGTTAGCAGCACCATGCATTATGAAATTTTCAAAAGTCAACTTACCTTTTGAAACCATACCTTTGTTACTTATCTTACCTCTTGTTGGATCAATAGCAACATGTCCTCCATCAAATCTTTTGAAGTATTGAAGGCAGTCCATGTTACTTGTCATGTGCCTAGAGCAACCACTATCTACATGGCAAATACTCTTCCTCTTGAGCTATTGGTTGCCCTGCACACTAGATAAAACAGTTAGTTTCTGGGGGAAACCCAAGCCAAAGTGGTCTTGGGTTGCCCTATCTCATCAACATATTTATAATTAGTAATCTTAGTCTGGATGAGATGATCAGATTTAGGAATCTCATGGCTGGAATACTTTGTCAAAGTTATGGGCTTGGCAGCATTAACACTTGTAGCAGTATTAACTTGTTCAAAAGTACTAACCTTGTTAGCAGTACTAATCTTGTTGGCAGTACTAACTTGGTTAGCAGTAGTATTGCTATCAACAGTACTGTTGCTGTTAGCAGTACTATTTGAGGCAGCAGTACTAACAGATGTCTTTACTTTTGGAACCCAAACCTGGACAAAGTTGTTTGCTTTCTTGTTCTGAGAGTTACTCCTTGACTTGCTTGGAGTATTTTCTTTTGATTTTACAAACTTATTCTGAATATGAGATTTTATAGGTGCCCTTCTCACATTCTCAGCCATATTATTTCTTATTTGCTTCCTATAACCAAAAGAATTTTGTGTTTGTCTTTGAAAAGAAAGTCTTTGGTTAATAGGATTGAAATAACAGTGCTTGGCTAAACGATTCAATTTGCCACAAATAAAACAAGGCTTTGGTCTATTGATTTTGTTTAGATCCATTCCTTGTCTTTGAGCCCACTAATTATTCCAGTTTCTCTGATTTCCCCTTATTTTATCATATTTATGGGGCTTGTTCTGTTGACAAGTACAGGGATTTATAACAGAAGTTTGCATGTAGTGATTTCCCTGTACCTTTTCCTTCCCTCTCTTAGAACTTTCAGCTTTCTCACTCTTAACAAATGGTTTACCCCCTCTTTCATTTGTAAGAATATGATTTTCTAAGGGAATTTCTTTCTGGTCTTTCTTACTCTTACCCTCAGAGTTCTCTTCTTCAGAATCTGTCTCAACCACCACTTTGTCTAAAGAATCTACTTCTGTGTCTCCTGCAGATAAGTCATCCTTATCATGTCTTTCTAATAGATTTGAGGTGGGTGGAATGTATTTATTATTGTATGGTGGAGGGGTGGTGTTGTAGCCTATTCCACTCTTGATCTTATCATGAACTTGAGCTTTAAGCAAAGAGTCCATTGCTTTGGAAGCATAAGAGAACTTCTCAATGTCAAGCTTAGCTTTCTCATACTCACTCTTTATCTTCTCACACTCCTCTTTAGACTTTTCTATTTGAATCTCTAATTGATTTTTCTCCCACTTCCAGTAATTTGTGTCATAGTAATGCTGAAGTTCATTGGCCTTGTAAGCCTTGATTTGATCTTCAAACTTCTCAACAATCACTTTATACTCTCTTATATCTCTCTCTAACCTTTTAAGGTCGTCACACATGCTTTGGTTATGATCCCTGTACTTTTGTACAGTCTGAAGACACTCTTTAGTGCACATTTTAGTTTTTACCTCTGTTGGAATATCTGTGCTTGAAGATTCTGAGACTTCTGCCATCAAGGCTTGATTCTGAACAGCTTCTTCTGCTTGATCACTCCAATCAAATCCCATTCCTTCTTGAGAAACAAGAGCTTGAGTGGAGTTTATGTTGTTTTGGACGCTTGAGGAATGTGGTTGCTGGTGGTTGCTGCCATGTTGTTGAGGAATTCCTCCTCTGCATTCTTTTGCAAAGTGTCCCATCTTGTGACACTTGTAGCACTCCACCTTTGACTTGTCAAACCCAATACCATCTTCTCTCCTCTGAGAGAAGTTGTTCCTTCTAGTCCTCTTTATGAATCTCTTGACCCTCATAGTTAGCATGGCCATCTGCCACTTTATATCCATCTCCTCAAGGTCATCTGCATTAATTTGTTCAAGATCATCATTAATTAAAACAGAATTAGCATGACTAGCAAGAAAAGCTTCTAATACAGAGTCATTAGATACATCCTGCTTAGATACATAAGCAGTACTAACTGATTTTGTATTAGCAGCAGAATCAGTAGAAGAATAAGATGATAAAAGAGCAGCATTATGAGTGTATCCAGATGGTCTCTTCTTGGCTTCAACTTCAGCCTCAAACACCCTTAAGTCATTATAAAGATCGTCTAGTTCTTTGTCCTCCAGCTTGTCATTCTGTCTGAAGGACACATTATACATGGTCCATTCATCTCCAAGGGACCTTAAGAACTTTCTGTTTACAACATCTTGATCAATCTGCACTCCAACCGTAGCTAGTTCACCAATCAGCTTGTTAAACCTGTCAAAAGTTTGAGTCATGGACTCATTCTTAGTTGACATGAAGTTTTCATACAGTTGCTTCAATATTGCCTTCTGATTTCTCTTGGTACTTTTAGTACCAGAGAATCTCTTCTCTAGAGCATTCCAAAGCATATGGGCATCAATGCAGTTGCAGAATTGGTGTTGATACTCGTTAGGAATAGCCAAGAGCAGTGTGCTCAAGGCTTTCATCTCTGTCTGCCTTATCTTCCTCTCTCCATCCGTCTTTGGTGGGATTCTTTTTCCATCTGCTCCAATCTTTCCTTCATTAGATGGGCCATTCTCAATGATGTCCCACATAGAGTAATCTGTGAGAAGAATGTATTGCCTGATCCTAATCTTCCACATGTCAAACTCATTAGATCTGAGCATTGGAACCTTTGAGACCAGAACGCTATCACTTGAACCGTCCATGATGATTGTTGTTTTTCTGAGTTTAACAAAGCTCTGATACCACTTGTCAGGATCGGAATTCTAAGAAGAATTTAATTCACACACACTCAGAATCAATGCTAAAGAAGTTGTGGAAAAACACTTTAACACTAACAATCAATGAAACAGTATATGCACTTAAATCACAAGTTATATTGATTAAACTTGATGATTACACACAAAACCTCAATCTGTTGAACAGGCTCAACAGACGTTCTATACTTCTCTATAGAAAGGATCTAAACTAGTCTTGAGGTTAATTCTCTCTAAAACAAAACGTATGAAATATAATCATTATTTCTATCAAAGACTTCTATACTATATATACAAGACTGATTACAAGATAATTATCAAAATAAAATTGATCTTCAGTCCATAATTATCTCCTTTACTTTAGCTTCAATCTATACAGTTGTCTTCATTCTCATACGGAGTCTTCATCTCATAAGCAGCACTATCTTCATGAGCAGTAGTAATTCTGAACTAGCAGTATTAATCTCAGCAAGCAGTATTAATTTTGTCTCAGCAGCATTAACTCCTTCAAGCATTAGTAATTGTGATCTGGCAGTATTAACTTCCTCAGGCAGTAGTAATAGTCATGTCTAGCAGTAGTAACCATCCTTAGCACATTTCAGACCCAACAGTGTTCGTTTATTAAGATACTAAATGAACGAAGTTTCTTGTGTTCATATACGTCCGTTAAGAAAATGTCTTTGTTCATGTATGCGTTCGTTAAGATTCTAAACGAAGGAACTAATTAAACAAACATAGGTGAATATAAACAAACACAAATGAACAAAAAAACAACCACTATTACTTATCATTTCGCTCTTATAAGAGAAGATAACAAAATGCCAAACAGGTAAATTTAGGGGGAATAAAAAAAGGAATTCTAAAAAACTTAATTTAATTATTGATTTTACATATGAATATCATAATGATAATATAAATGTATTTATGTATATAAATGAACATAAATAAATGTAAACAAACAAACGTAAATAAATATAAACGAACATAAATGAACGAACGTTCACGAACGTAAATGAACGAATAAGGCCAATGTTCATGTTCGTTCATTTAACTAAACGACCAAAACAATGTGTTCATGTTCGTTTATTTATTAAATAAACGAGCATAACGAACTTCCCTCTGAACGGTTCATTGAACGTTTGGTCCGTTTACAGCCCTGGCCATGGTGCACTTGGACGGATATCCCTAGGGATATTAGGGTCTGAATGTGGCAGTGTTTTCAGGTTTGTAATACGTATTTAACTTGTTATTGTTTTGAACGTAAAAATCGACTAACATTTTACGTACAGAGGTTATATTATTAGGAATTGGCATTCGACAGCCAGATGTTGCAGATATGGGAGACTAAAAGCATGAAGAACTACAATGACGGTATGAGTGCCGCCAGGAAAAAAACAGGCAAAAAGGCTGCACACCAAGCTCTTTCCTATCAAGAAGACGACCCTAATAGGGATATGAATCTGTTAAAAGACTCCCCCCCCCCCCCCGCTTGCCTCTCTCTGCCTCTCGGAGGCGAGATGATCGATCGTTGGAACAATCCCCATTGGAAGGGCGTATCCAAGGGGGATAAAGTGAACCAGATGTCTGAGGTGGATGGTGAAATATCTAAGCACACCGTCGGATCGATCTCTTTCTCAGAGCATGGTGCTTGCTTGGTAGTTCTTTAAAACTAATTACTTTAGTAGCTTGATTTTTAATATGTTATAACTAACACATGCTCGTGTGATTTTTTACCTTTGTTGACGAGATCAAGAAAAGGCGTGCCACCGACTGCTATTGACCTATTCAATCATACACATAGGAAGAGGTCGAATACAGAGTCATCATCTTCGGATAGCGTGTCAGTAAGGGATTACGTGACTTGAGGTGTAGCCGAGTTATGGTAAGCATGGTCGTTCTAATAATTTTGGAGGCCCTGTTACATTTATATTAAAACTATTGCTCGATAAATAAGTCATAAATAAAACGAAATAGTAAAGTTTATATCATATATTAATATTAAAAGTATTACAAATTAAAATAACAAAAATGAAGTAAAATATTGAAATTCATTTCAATAAAATGAGTCTTCTAACGTTTTTCGAAACAAAATCTTCATTCAAATCTTCATAATCGACTTTCTCCAAAAAACCATTTTCAATAGCTATCAACGCTAGTCCGTTAAGTCTTTCTTGTGTCATTGTCGAGCGTAAATAGTTCTTCAACAACTTCAACTTTGAGAAACTTCCTTTTGCAGATGCAACAGTTACGGGAATAGTCAACAAGACTCTATAAGCAATAATAGCATTAGGAAATCAATCTACATGTTCCAAATACTCTAAAATATCAAGAGGGCCCATCTTTTCATGTGGTAAAAACTCTTCGAGTAATTTTAACTCCACATATAAGTCATTTCCATCAATATCAGATTGATCTTGATTCTTAAGCGCAATTTCAAAGTTAATACAAGAAGACTTTAAACATGCATTATCCAAAGAACGCAACTTATCGGAAGTAAATAAAAACCCAAACACATTTTCATATTCTTGATATTGTTCAAATCTTCTTTTTAACGAACTAATTGCATGATCAACAACACATAAGAAATAATTAACTCCAAATGACTCTTCCGCAGATTATGAAGTAATTTCGGATGCATCACTCGGATTTTATCAAAATGTCTTTTTCTTCGAATTTCACGTTTTCTAAGAAACAATGGATCAATATCCAATTCATTGGCAATTTTCTTCGCCAATTCTATAGCATCTAAAAATCCCGTTTCTCAATATCCCTCAAAAAAGGAAATTAGTCCTTTAATTTGTCCAATAGCATCAATTAGCATATTTTTTTATTGTAAATGTTTACTAACCAAATTCACAACATATAGAATTTCATACCAAACCACTATTGACACTAGAAACTCAAAATCGCCAAGATCGTTTTGAGCTAAAGATTTTGCTTCACTTCTAATTTTTGAATCATAATCAATTTCAGCTACTTGAAGTAAAGCTTCTCTTATATCAAACACTTGAAATCTTATGGCTTTTACGCTATCAATACGACTCTCCCAACGAGTCGTTGACAATGATTTAAATGTCCATCCTTTTACATTATATTTAAACACTTGCCATCTTTTGGTAGAATTAGCAAATATTGTATAAATACGTTGAATTATCCCGAAAAAATCTGTAGCTTTACCATAAGTATCGGCTATGTCACACAAAGTTAAATTAAGACTGTGAGAAGCACAAGAACTATAAAATGCTCTAGGATTTATATCTAATAGTTTCTTTTGCATTCATTTATGTTTTCCCTTCATGTTTGCACCATTATCATAACCTTATCCTCGGACATTGTCTATATCTAAACCAAGACACTTTATCTCATATTGTAAAACGTCAAACAAACCTTGACCTGTGGTATCATCTACCTCCAAAAATTCAAGAAAAGATTCCTCAATACTAACAGTTTTAGATGAAAGGTCTACATACCTTAAAATTAAAGACATTTGTTCTTGATGACCTATATGAGGAGTGCAATCAAGAAGAATGGAGAAATACTTTGTCTCTTTTACTTTGTTAATGATTTCACATTTGATTCTCTAAGCAAGCAAAGCAATTAACTCATTTTGAATATGTTAGAGCATATATTTGTTGGATATACGATCATGAAGATGGAAGACTGAAAGTAAATCAAGTCAAAGCTCAAAGTCAACTCTAAAAGCAAAGTCAAAGTCAATTATAATAAAGTCAAAGTCAAAGTCTTGTATGTGTTGTGTTGTGTTGTTTTGTAAGCGTGTGTTATTTTGTTTTAATAGACTTGTGACTTTAGTTAGTGATTAGAACAGTTGATAGTTGAAAGTTACTTTGTACGCGGACAGAAAGAGTTTTAGAGAGAGAAAGTATCATTCAGAGTCATTGTATACGAATTCATTGTTGGAATTGGAAAACAGGTTAATGGATTAAATTGTTTGTCATCTTGTATTCGTAATTGAATAATGATTAGAACTTGATAATCTTGGGACATAACAGAATCCTATTACCAAGATAATGAACATGTATATCATCATTTGTAATATGTTGAACATGATCCTGAACAATTGGGTCAAATTCGGCTAACATTTCAATCAATCCTATAAAATTTCCATTGCCATTTTCATACAACCTGTCGTTAGTATCACAAAATGCAAGATTGCGTGTTGCAAGAAACTTCACAATACAAAAAATTCTTACCAAGACTTTTTTCCAATTTTTTTTCTTACTCTATTTGATTTTGAGCAACTCTATCAATAGTTTCATTCTTTTGAAGTCTTAGATTGGAAATAACCCCCCCCCCCTTCTACAAACTTCTATCAATAGTTTCATTCATTTAATAAATGAACGAACATAAACGAACTTCCCGCCAAACGGTTCACGAACGGTTCACTGAACGTTCGGTTTGTTTACATCTCTAGTTACAATCATCCAATTATAAATTACAATCCATAAGTCTTAAAGTTAATTTGGGTTGTGAATAAACTGCATATATATATAATATAATTTTATAAAAAAAAATAGCGGCGGGTTGGCGGTTTGGGTTGGGTTGAGTTTTCCTAACCCAATTTCAACCCTTCTAATTAGTGGTTTGGCGGTTTGCGGTTTGGCGGTTTTACGGTCTCGCGGGTTGGGTTTAATTGGGTTGGGAGCGGGTTGGGTTGGGAGCGGGTTGGGTTTAATTGGGTTGGGAGCGGGTTGGGTTGAGCGGTTCATTCATTCAAGATGATGGCACCTACACTTCATTTTCACCTCCATGTCAAGATTGGAATGACACGTTTATAAATACATTTGACCAATCATGGGAGGGGTATTTTGATTATTCTTGTGATTTTCAAGGGAGTGATCCTCATTATGAATTTGCGTCATTTGTTTCCAACTACCCACCTGAGAATGTTTTTGAACAACCCGAACCATCTCACTCTTTTGAAACTTTTTCCCCAAGCGTAACGGAAAATTTTACAACATTCTTGGGAAATTTCACATCCTCTTTTGAAGCCTTGAATACTAAGATGGGACAACTAGTCGACGAGTTGAAAAATCAAAGTAGAGGTCCCTTACCAAGTGATAATGAAAAATCTAAATGTGTTGGTAAGGATGAGAGTGATGTTGAGAAAGAGTTGGATATTTTTAAGGCAAATTTTGAGCACATGAGCAAGCCTTCTTTACTTCCCAATAGTGAAGAGGTGCTTCAAGATGCTAAAATTCCTAACTTAATGATTTTTGTTCATGTTGTGCAGCCTTCTTTTTGTGATCACAATGTTCCTACAGGGATCATGCCATGGACTGTTGGGAGGATTTGTGTGATCAAAAGTTTGGGAATTTTGCCTAGATCGTGTTCTTTGGGTGGGGGACTTGTTGGAAGAAGCTTTGGTATGGTGGAGGTGTCTATTATCTTGAAACCACTTCACTTTTGAAAGATGCACTCGTGGGGTGGTGAATCGCATCCTACATAACCTTGATGCAAACTCATTTCCTTCTCTCAACTCCAATTTTGTGTCTTTTATTTTACATTTTTGTGTGTGTAATTTGAGTCTATTTTTTTTACTAGTATCAAATTTTTTGAGGGATCAAAAAGAAAAAAGAAGAGAAAAAAAAATCTCATGCATCTTATATCCTTAGATTTTTTTTATGTTTCATAGTTTGAATAATTTATCCACTACTAGCAGATTTCTAGAACTAAGCAACCAATTCCCCGGTATCCATATTGATTAAACTTTGAAACTCTATAAATGACATAGGCCTTTTTTTAAACACTTGGCTGATACACTTTTCCTTTGTTGCCTTACCCGAGCCTTTGAGTCTTACCATTCTCTCCACAATGAGAACATTGAGTATTTTAAGTTTGGGGGAGAAAACTCAAGTGTTGAAAAAAGAGAGCTCAATCCTTCGAAATATTGGAAGAAAAAAAATAGATATACAAATAGCTGAAGTTGACACTTTGAGGAAAAAAAAGTTGGGTAAAACACATCAAATACATAATAGAAATATTCTTTTGTTGTGTAACCCAAAGAGACAAGTTTGGGGGAAGATGAAAAAAGTAAGAAAAGTGAGAAGCCTTAAACACCAACCATTTAAAGTCCTATAGATCTAAGTTTGCAAAGTCAATTTTCATAAAATGGGTGAATTATATCTTAGCTTATGGAAATCAAATTGCAATAAAAAAGAACATAGTGGAAAGATTAGGAAAAACTATGGATATTTTTAATCAAAGGGATTTAAGATGCAAAATAAAAAAATATATATATAAAAAAAAAGAAAAGAGAAAAGGAAAAAAAAATTGAAGATCCTACTTGTGATACTTAGTCTTGTTGTGTATTTTGTATCTTCATTTGTGTTCTTTTAGTTACTTGGGGACAAGTAACAAGTTAAGTTTGGGGGTATAATAACTCTCATTTTGAACGTTATTTACACGTCATTTGTGTGAGTTTTTCTTTCATTTTAGTTGTGTTTCCTTTTTATTTGTTTGTATTCTTTCTTTTATTATTTTATTTTCATTTGGAGTTGTTGAGAATGTTTTTATGGTTAAACGCATCATTTTTTTGGTTAAAAACGTCACTGTTCCGCAGTGGGCACAGTCTGCCCACTGTGGGCACCAAAGGGACCATTGGGTAAAGCTATTATCCAGTTTTTGCTAGCTTTAAATTGCTGGAATTTGCTGGATCATGTGGCTAGAATTTAAGTGAATCGTGTCCACACAATTTTTGGGGCAATCCTCACCCTTGGATTCTCAAGATTTCAAGTATAAATACAAGCTTGGGGAGGAGCATTGAAGACACATCTCATCTCATCTTCCATCATCAAGAAAGCAAGAACACTATGTTCTTCATCTTCAAGCATTTACTTTCATGGTTGAAGAGATGAAATATTAGTGTAGAATTTAATTTCTCGCATTTAATTTTTGTCTTTTATTTTCCGTCTTTTATTTCTCGTATTTACTTTCCGTACTTACTTTAACGCATTTAAATTCCGAACTTTACTTTCTAGTTACGCTTGTAGTTTATCTTTATTAATGCAAATAGTTAACAAATATTTATTTCTTTACATTTTGTCTTTTACTTCTATTATGAGCTAATCATTTTTTTGGGTAAGGGTGTGAGCCGACTTGAGACTAGTAGGCGACACTTGGGTGTTGTCATTATTGCTAACTCTTAAGCTTGGTCACTTGAGTCGGGACTTAAACTCAACGCGGATAAGCCGATCACTTTGAAGTGTTAATATTAGATCTTGACCTCGAGAGGGGCGGATTCGAAATACGGCTTAAGTGATGCACAAGGATTTGAGAGAGTCTTTGATAACCACGTAGAGATACGGGTTTTGCATGATTTATTACGGTTCAAACGTCGGAGGAGATTTATATCACAAAGAGATTTGGGTGTAAATCTCCGTACCGGTAGAACTTGATTTATTTCAACGTAGTTAAATCGGCAAGATTAAGAGTTGGTAACGATGGATACTTTATGGGCATTTTGTAGGACCGGTCTTTAAAAATCCACTTTCGAGAGATCGGACTTTTTATAGACACTTCGTGCTACAAAGTGACTAACCATTTTGTTACTACGTAAATCTCAAGGAAAACTTACACCCATACCCATTTTAGTTTAGTATTTAGTTGTTGTTGTTAAAAGCACCAAACTCACTCAAAAAATATTTCCTTCTTCTCTCATTGAAATCGGTGTATTCTCGACTTAGGACTCGAAACTTTGAAGTCCAATCCCTGTGGATACGATCTCGGTATATTTACCACTTTATTACTTGTAGCGACCATAATGTCGGTGTATACTTGCGCCCACACTGTGGACCTATACGGTTTTTCCGCTACCAAGTTTTTGGCGCCGTTGCCGGGGATTAGCGTATTTCCAGAGTTTCTTGAGTTATAAGTTAAGTTTTTCATTGATTTTTCTTTCACCATAATGGATGGTTTTAGTTGGGATGCCCCATATTTTAATACTTTCGATTATTCATGGGAACATCCTAACTTTTTGGAAAATATTCAAGATGATGGCACCTACACTTCATTTTCACCTCCATGTCAAGATTGGAATGACACGTTTATAAATACATTTGACCAATCATGGGAGGGGAATTTTGATTATTCTTGTGATTTTCAAGGGAGTGATCCTCATTATGAATTTGCGTCATTTGTTTCCAACTACCCACCTGAGAATGTTTTTGAACAACCCGAACCATCTCACTCTTTTGAAACTTTTTCCCCAAGCGTAACGGAAAATTTTACAACATTCTTGGGAAATTTCACATCCTCTTTTGAAGCCTTGAATACTAAGATGGGACAACTAGTCGACGAGTTGAAAAATCAAAGTAGAGGTCCCTTACCAAGTGATAATGAAAAATCTAAATGTGTTGGTAAGGATGAGAGTGATGTTGAGAAAGAGTTGGATATTTTTAAGGCAAATTTTGAGCACATGAGCAAGCCTTCTTTACTTCCCAATAGTGAAGAGGTGCTTCAAGATGCTAAAAATCCACCAACCATTCAAAGTCCTATAGATCTAAGTTGGTAACGATGGATACTTTATGGGCATTTTGTAGGACCAGTCTTTAAAAATCCACTTTCGAGAGATCGGACTTTTTATAGACACTTCATGCTACAAAGAGACTAACCATTTTGTTACTACGTAAATCTCAAGGAAAACTTACACCCATACCCATTTTAGTTTAGTATTTAGTTGTTGTTGTTAAAAGCACCAAACTCGCTCAAAAAATATTTTCTTCTTCTCTCATTGAAATCGGTGTATTCTCGACTTAGGACTCGAAACTTTGAAGTCCAATCCCTGTGGATACGATCTCGGTATATTTACCACTTTATTACTTGTAGCGACCATAATGTCGGTGTATACTTGCGCCCACACTGTGGACCTATACGGTTTTTCCGCTACCACATATTTTATAATATAATTAAAACAAATTTATAGAAATATAATATATTAATTAATAGTGATACATGGAAATGTCTGCATAAAAGGAATGTCCTGCACATATCAAATTGGTGGGTGTTAGAAGCGTGCAGTAGTAATTTGTATCTTGTGCTTTGATACTTGTAAATTAAGAGATTTTTAAAATCTTGCATAAAATGATGGTACCTTATGCCTAGTAATTTGTATTTAAGAGTTTTTTATCCGTGCTTTATAATATAGTATAAATAGATTTAATGTAAAATGGAATATACTTAAAATATTTTGTTTGATATGAAAATAGGTATTTTTTGTTTTGATATGAATTGCCACGTAACCCAGTTTGTTATAAGAATTAATGTTTATGGTTGTTATTTGTAAATGCTTTTAAACTTTATGTGATTTGCAAACTTGTAAATGCTTTTATAACTTTATGTGATTTGCAAACTTATGAAATTATTTAGTATTAATCCATTACAAATAATTGATGCAATATTTTTATTATTTACAATTCAAATATATTTCAATATGATATTGAATTTTATGTCTAATATTTTTATTTTAACCAATGTCCAATGTACGATGAATCAGTTTAAAAGTTTGAACTGTGAAAACAGATCGATCTTCGTCGTTACATATATTTAATCCAAATGATATATTCAGATATAAGTATAAGATCATTGTTAAAATAAAAGGTGATATTTTTTTAAATTAAAAAAAGATGAAATTTTATGAATATTTGGATGAAAGAAGTTAAATGCATGGACACTTAGCCAATGATGAATAAATTAACTTAAAAGAATGAGCAATAGATTTGAATGGAAGAATGAATATGTTAAATGCATTGACACTTAGCCATTGAACAAGAATTGAAAATAGATATGTTGACTTGCTCACACATTTGACTTTTGGCTTGGTCTTGTTTATGTTGTTTGAAGTTTGATTATGTTTGTGTTTTACCCTCTTTTTTCTACTCTTCATCATGTTAGGAGACACTGAAATCATCCCTCACCTCATCAAGTTTTATATTCATTGTTGTCGTCGTCATTATCATCGTCATTGTTGTTAATAATGATAACCGATATAAGGGATGTTTGGTTAGAACTATTAAGTAAATAATGTGATTAAAAATAAAAGAAAATGTTTAATTTTATAATGGATTCATTCCTCCATAAGCCCAATTTTTCATCCTCCAATATGAACCAAACAATCTTTTAATATGTTGTTATTTCCTCTCAAAAAATAAGTTGTTAATTTATGCTCATGATACACATTCTATGCTAACATGATCCCTGCAATATATCATGCGTTATAGTCGTTTTTTGTCAACTGTAAGACTATTGAGAAGTCATCATGTAGCTAGAAAAATTTAAAACCCGTTTGATTTAAATTTTAAGAATTTGAGATAAAGTTTGTTAAAAACTTTATTGTCATTAAACTAGTCACAAATCTAAGGTTTTTTTTAATTAACGGTTCAATACATTTTAAAGTTGCATCATAGAAAAAATTGTCATAAAAACCAGCCATAAAAAATATATTAATGTCATCAAGATGTTAGCATGGCACTCACCATTATTAGTTTTATAATTTCCCTTTTAAACAAGAATGATTCGTATGATAAATACTTGACACAAGAGACAAACAGAGCTTGTCTCGTATTGGGAACATATCTCAAGAAAATCACACGATAACATGACTCTTAGGATATTCAACGATTGACAAACACATGGAGACAAACACACTTTATCTCAAATTCTTGAAAATCAATATATATACACGATATAAAAATTTCGAACCAATCCATATACATCCATATATATATATATATATGTCTTTAATAAAGATAACAATTAACCACAAGGGTTGTGGCATACTAGTTAAGGTTGTGGGGCTGTGGTGGAATATCCCTCTGCCCATGGTTCGAATCCAGTGGTTCACAACAATTATGGCTACTGAGTTTAATCAGAGTTGATGTCTTATAATCATAATTTACCAAGATATTAGTCTATGCAGAGCTTAGGAAGTTTCCCTCACAAAAAAAAGGATAACAATTATTAATAATTAAATCGAACAAATTCAGTGAATATCACACAAACTAAAAGTCTGAAAAATATTAGACAGATAGGTTTTGTTCTTCCTTCACACCCAAAAAGGATGAAACCCAACAAGAAGATGAAATCATCAAGTTAAAAAAGAAGTTATAAAATTGGTAGTTTTATAAAAAAAAAAAAAAAGGAAAAAGAATACAAAATGGGCTGGGATTTCATTATTTGGCCCAATAAAATGAGCCCAAAGGTGCACACAATGTAAGCTGAGCCCAATTCACACCTTAACAAAACCCTGTAGGGTTTTTAAAACTACGTTTACGCCACCTCTCAAATCTGTGCCGCTTCGGCTAGGGTTTTCTCTTCCATTATCTCTTCTGCTGATTTTCTCCTACATTTCACACTCACTCTAATCTCAGTGTTTTTGATCCAATCGATTCATGGACGCTAACAACAATCTCTAGGGTTCCGTATTGTTGTTCGCCGCTAGTTATTGATTTCCGAAGTTCGTTTATTTCGTGTTGCAAAAAATGGCATCAACGAACCCTTTTGATCTTTTGGGTGACGATGATAACGATGACCCAAGTCAGCTCATAGCTAAGCTGCCAGCGGTTGTTGCTGCAGCGGCCCCGTCCAAGAAATCGCAGGCTGCTGGGGTGACTGCTAAGCCGACAGCCAAGCTTCCATCCAAGCCGCTTCCTCCTGCTCAGGCTGGTAAATTTTATATTTGTTTATACTCCTTTGCAAGATAGAAAATTTGCTATGTCGTCTGTGGATACGATGAATTTGATGCTCATAATTGTTTATGCATATGTGAATGCGCATACCTCCACTCATTTAAAATGCGATTTTTGGGTTGGAATTATGATGGAGTATGCTTTAGTATTTGATTAGCCATTCGATTACGTTTTGGATTATTATAGTAATCACATTTGTGTTGTTGAACCATCGTACTCTGGAAGTCTATTTAAAAACTTTAATTGGGGGAAATAACAAATTTTAAGATGGTTATTCTGAACTCATTGGCAGGCTGAGTTAAATTGTTGGTAACAATTTTAATAGTATTGCACAAACGGCCTGCTTTTTATGTTATATAGACGCATCTATTACTTTGTTTGACTCAGGGGTTCAAGGCCAGATACATTTTTATGTAAATGTTGGCCTGAATAACGCAAACATACACGACTTGATTTGATGTTTACCAGTGTGTGATTTTTAATATTTAAACGAGTGAATGAGATTAACATCTATAATTGTGGTGGTCCTGTGGATGTGGTGATAAACGAAACCGGTAATGTGGGGTATGGCAGCAGTGGTCGTTAGGGCTAACTATTGAAATCTTATGTGTGTGTATCGATTAGCTTTGCGGATCTTTTGTGGTATGAAAGCATAAATTCTTGTTTATAGTTTAGGACTGGTTTGCTGGAATTCGAGTTTGTTGTTTTAGCCGGTCAAAGTCGGTGAAGAAGTCTCTTTATTACTGAAGTTGAGGAATCTAATTACAAACCGCAACCTGTTGGGCTTTTTCCATATCGAGGCGAGGCCTCTCACCGAGGCAGTCTCACCGAGGCAGTCTCACCGAGGCAGTCTCACCGAGGCAGTCTCACCGAGGCAGTCTCACCGAGGCAGTCTCACCGTGGCGCACCAAGGCGCAGAGCCTTGGCTGAGGCGCAGTATGGGCTTAGGGGCGCCTTATGAAGATCTACCCTAATTTCAAATACTTTTTTGTCTCTTAGACTTCTACAAAACAGAGTTATTAAATATGTCAAAACCTAATATTAATTGTGTCTTTTAACCTCTTAAACTTCTACAAAACATAGTTATTAGATAAGTGTATTTAATTCTCTATTCAATTTTAATCGGTCATCTCCTATAAATACATCCCATACAATTATGTATAGTTTTTTTTGTAGTCTACTTTTGTTATTTATCACATAATCACATTGGCTTATTTATCACATTTAGTCTGCTTCTTGTTGCTACATACTTCTGTATAGTCTACTTTTGTTATTTTTTTTTATGCTTTTGATTGTAAGGCTGCCAATTTTTTTTCTCTTGTAAGTCGATACACACACATATGGCTGTGATTAGGCAATGGCTGTGAATCACAGGCTGTGATTTGGCAGCCATTTTTTCTCTTGTAGGTCGACTCACACACATATGGCTGTGATTAAACAAGGCTGTGAATCACTTTTTAAATAATGGTATTTGAGTTGTGTATTACTTTGTGTATGTATGTATGTGTATATATAAATATTATTTTTTTATACGATGTGCCTCGCATTCGTGAGGCCCGCGCCTGCGCCCCAGGACCCCTTTGCGCCTAAGTGCGCCCTGCGCCTTTAACAACTTTGGTTTAGATTAACTTGGTTTAAATTACACATGATAAGCATAGTGGTTTTACTGGTTTAAATGCTATTATCTTTGTGTATTTGCCGCTTTTGTTTTAAGCAAGCTGTAAATAGAAACTGTTAGTATATGTTACATATGCATGCAGGCAATATTTGGTTTCAAATTGGCAAGTTTCATTGTTGAAATTCAAATTGGAGCATTTATATAATTGTTCATTAACCCCAAACAAAAACTAATATTATGCACAATGGTTAGTCTTTTAGGTTTATTGTTTGTGTCGAACTTAATAACATTACTGATGTAGATTGTGAGATTTATGCTTTTTTGCTGAAAATGATCCTGACAAATAAAAGTATGATTAATTGCTAAATACTAATGCTTGAATGAAATGGGAATGTGGTCTACTTCTTTGTGCATGTGTAAATGTAACTCTAAAATGAAATATGCCATTCAAGCTGTAAGTGGATATTTGGAAAGTGATGTGTGTGTGATATATATATATATACTTGTATCTTTTATTCTTTTATGCGACCAAGTTGTCCATGAATATCTATGTAGACTATTGATTATAATATATGAATACATAATTTGATACTATCTGAATATTGTGTAAATAAATATAATTAAGGAACATTATATTGAATGTTTAACCAAGGTTTTAAAAAACGGAATCGTGCCTCGAGGCGTTTTCCCTCAATGAGGCGAGGCGTAAGCCTCGAGGCGGTCCGAGGCATAAGCCTTGAGGCGAAAATATATACACTGTACACAATATATATACATATACTAACAAAGAAAAAAATTATTGATCTATTCATAACACACACACATATGTATATGTATATGTATATATTAATATGCTCACAACTCATAAAGAAAAAATATTAAATATCAACAAAGGGTGAGTAGAAGTGTGATTGTGACCCTCACACGTAGTAGAGACTAAATATAAAAGAAATGTATCCAGTAGATACATATACATAATATTTTTGTGAACCGAACAGAATCGAAGATGTAAAGAAAACGGGAGAAAAATGGAACTCACGAAAGACAATAGATGAATGCAGATAGGGCTTAGGAGAACAGGAGAAGAACCAGGTTTTCAAAAAAGAAATAGAGAAGGTTTTAGTCATTTTTTAAAATAATTTAGCCTTGGTATTGAGGCGTACGCCTCTCTACCGCCTCACGCCTCACCGCCTCAATCACCGCCTCAGACAACCGAGGCGTACGCCTCGTATGGGGATTGAGAGGCACCGCCTCAGGTGCGATTTTGGACCGCCTTGCCTCGAGGCGCGCCTCGAGGCGTACGCCTCACACGCTTTTGAAAACCATGTGTTTAACTATACTTGCTAACTTTAGTTGTTCATTCGTAATTGAATAGAATCATATTCGGTGACCTTTGATTATGCATGTTCTATCAACACATATTCTACAATCTGCTTGTGATTCTTATCTTGTGCCTCATGAAGGTGGAATTGTAATATCGATACCTTGTTTAGCTTTTACTTATAATGTTGTGTTTGTGTTCATTGTAGATTTCTGATGTGTATTTTATGAGTTAAATACTGTTTTTGGTCCCTAGTATTTGGTGAATTTTATGAGACTTTCATTTATCTTGTAGTGCAAGAGGCTAGGGCTGATGGTCAGAGGGGAGGAGGGCGTTTTGGCGGACGTGGAACCGGCCGTGGTGGTCGTGGTGGCCGTGGCTTTAATCGTGATTCGGCTGACAATGAGAACTCGTATGGAAACAACAATGGCTTCTCTGGAGGTTACAGACCTTCAGATGATGGAGATGTTGAGAAGTCCTCCGAAAGGCGTGGTGGATATAGTGGGCCCCGTGGGGGATTCCGTGGTGGTCGTCGAGGCGGCTACAGTAATGGGGATTCAGAAGGTGAACGACCCAGGAGGGTGTTTGAACGCCGTAGTGGGACTGGTCGAGGGTTAGTAATCCTACATGTTGGCTTTTAATTAACTGATAATATCAAACTGAATAAATAAACTAAAACTTGGTTTGTTTCTGAACATTATCAATCAAGTTTACAAATTCACATGGATATAGCAAGTCTTGTTTTGGCTGCTTTTCTGCATTTGACAATCATTTTATAATTAATATGTTATAATACTTTTCTAATTATCCCTTCTGATATGCAGTAACGAGTTTAAGCGTGAAGGTGCTGGTCGTGGCAATTGGGGAACTGCTACCGATGAGGTTGCCTTGTAAGTACTCATATTTTAGCTGTCAGATTTTATTTATTTATTTGTAGTCTTCAAATTGTGAGCTTAGCTTTGCAGTGAAATTTGAAATTTTCATTTGTTATGAAAGTGTGATTCATGCGTCTGACATATAAGGTGACAAGGCACACCAAGTGTAAATGTGGTGCAGTTCTTCATTGTGTTCACCCAGGGTTTGGCTGCATCTGTCTTGACAAATTTCGATTCTCTTTTATTTGTGGTTTGGTCTCAAATCAACCCAACAATCATGTTTGACGAATCATAAATACTCTAAATCACTATAGTTTGGAATTGATAAGAGTCAACAGAAAAGGGAGAGAAGAAAAGGACAGAGAAACAATAGACCAGAAAGATGAAGGAATACTTATAAATATCTAACCATACAAATTCATTTACCCGAAACCGCTTTATCTAAATACATGCAAACACAAGATTAGATAGGTATTGCATTATGTTACTTATTTTTTTGCTTGCATTTTAATCTTTAGGGAGCAGGAAGAACCTGTGAATGAAGGTGAAAAGAATGTGGAGTCTGACAAGCCGGCTGGACAGGAAGATGCAGTTGATGCCACCAAGGAGAATCCTGCAACTGAGGCTGAGGAGAAAGAGCCTGAAGAGAAGGTGAGTGAATATCCGATAGTTACATTTTTCCTTGTTTCTTTTTTTTATGCTGCCTTTATGACCATTGAAGTTTTGACATGTGGGGATCTTAACTCCACGTCTGCTCATATGATGATTAAATTAGATCGATATCAGTTGTAAATACTTGTGTCAGTGCACTTGAACCTGATCATATCTGATTGTTTAAAGTGTGCTTTTTTTTCTTCCTTTTCAGATGCTGTTTTTGCTTCTTTTGTATAGTTAATATGCAATATGCAAAAAACTAGCCAATAAGAGGTTGCTTTTAAAGGTTATTCTTTTAAGTGGTTAAATACTTTTTCAACTTATCAGGTGTCCCAATAAAAGTAGTTATATCATCATTCATATTTTTATGTATGTATGTATGTATGTATGTATATATGATCATATCAATAGTATATGGAGATTGTGCATCACTTGTTTTGTATTTGGTGGCTATTGAATTAATGAGTTTTCTAGAGATCCTATCTATGATTTCATTACATACTATTCAATTCTGTTTTCTCATTCATTCTGCTTTAGCTATCGCGTTAATCGACTATGGTTTTTCGGTGACTGTGCATGACAGGAAATGACGCTGGAGGAGTATGAGAAGGTGCTAGAAGAGAAGAGAAAAGCATTGCAAGCACTGAAATCTGAGGAAAGAAAGGTTGGATTGGACAAAGATCTTGCAAAAATGCAGTTGCTGTCAAACAAGAAGAGTGAAGAGGATATCTTTGTTAAACTGGTAAAAACCCTTTAACAGTGCCAATGTATATGATTATTATCTTTGTGTTTGAGTGTTCATATTTTTGTTATTTACTTCTGTTGTGAGCAGGGTTCTGAGAAGGATAAGCGCAAAGAGGCTGCTGAGAAGGAAGAGCGAGCTAAAAAGGTGAGTTTGCTAACATTCAAGAATCATTCTTTACCAATTCTGAGAACATTTGATTTTCTTCAGTGTTGTTCTTTAGTGTAATTTTTGGCATGAAACCATTTATATAGGAAGGCAAAAAATCCTTTCCCTTAGGTTGGTGGACACCGCCTTCAAACATTGTGTTATTGAAACCATTTTTAAGGAAAGGAAAGGAGTAGGAGGAAAAATATCATTCTTGTTTCCTCCCAAAATTTTCCTTCCAAATGGTGGAAGAAAGGGGGATGGAAAGAAACTCTGTGATCTTTTAGGACAAAAATAACCTCATAAGGAAAAGTGAGAAAAATAAATATGAAGTATATATATAAAATGATCTTTTTCATTTTCTAGAGTGTCTCATTTTTTCGCATGGTACATATTTTCTTTTCTCATGATTTGAGCTGACTAGTGTCGAATTTGTTTCATGATTGTTAATCATTAAAATTCAGGCAGTTGGTTTTAGGTGTGGTAAGCTCTAATTTGATTTTGGTGTATTTTGACAGTCGCTAAGCATCAATGAGTTTCTTAAGCCTGCGGAAGGGGAAAGGTACCAGAACCCAGGTGGGCGAGGTAGGGGCCGTGGACGTGGGTTGAGAGGAGGATATGGTGGTGGAAACAGAATAAATGATGTGGCGGTGGCGGCTCCTGCCATTGAGGATGTTGGTCAGTTCCCATCTTTGGGTGTGAAGTGAGTTTGAGAAATGTGTGTTACATGCAGCAGGGCAGGAGGAGGCATACTCACTTTGCTGCTACTTACTACATTTTCTAAGAAGTTAAATGGTTATGTTTTTATTACTTTGTGTAAATTGGTCTTTTGTCCTGAATCATCATGACTTGGTATTGCTACCATTTGTAGGCCATTTTGAGATTACCATTTTTATAGTCTTGGATGTTGTTGATCAATGCTCAGTTTTGAATTAGAGTCATTTGGTTTGGTCTCCTCTTTATTTCATTTGATTTTTCTTTTAGTTTTTGATGGTGTTATGGTATCATGAACCTCAATTTTTTTTTTGGTTAAGGGTATCCTGGGCCTTTACTAATCCCTTAGCAAAGAAACCGACTACGAAAGCATGCAGTCCTGAGGTTAAACCTAGTGGTCACAAAGTTGCAAATGTAGGGAATCGAATCTGGGTTGAGCGCTATGAACTCTCCAGGGAATCATGAACCTCAATTGTCAATAAGGTTTGAGACTTGGGGTTTCCTTCATAGGTCATTGGTTTGGATTTCCTTTTTGCTGTTTCTTTGGAGATTCTTGTATAGTCAGCCGTTGAGGAATGTTTCTTGCTGTTCTCTTGGGCTCCATGGAGTTGGTTGAGGTGCATTGGTATGAATACCAAAAAATGGACTCTGTAGACAACGATTGGCCATTTCGTTGGTAGGTATACGCGATCATTAAAAATATTGTTTCGTGTGAAACCAAGAGCGGAGTCATGATGTGGATCTACGATGGTCTTCTTAAATGTTATTATGTAACTTGGTCAATTACAAGTATACAACGTTATACAACCCCAATAGACACAATCTTTGAAGAACAAAGACAATCTTTTAGGACGACAGAAAAGAGGTAACTTTGAAGGCTTGTTATGTGAAGAAGTGAGCATGAGACAGAACAATTAAAGTTGCTTAATCGCATATACCACCCCAACGACTTTGAAATAGCCGAGTGATAAGGGTGATATATACTTTTATTTATAGATTGCTACCTCCATTGATAGTTAAATCTTACCTTCAAAACGGCATGAATGGTGAATCCTAATCTTAAAATTAGTTTTAAACTCTCTCTAACACTTGATAGAAGAACAAGAACTCAGGGAAGCAGGAAGTTCATAGATATATAAACTTAAATCCTACTTGATACTCTCCTTAGAGGGTCGTCCATAACACAATATGTAAAACTAATAGCCTATCTTTTTTTTTTTGGGAAAGAGTATCCTTGGTCTTTGGCCCAGACTAATCCCTTGACAAAAAAACCGACTGCGAAAGCATGCAACCCTGAGGTTAAACCCAGTGGCCACAAAGTTGCGAATGCAGGAAATCGAACCCGGGTTGAGCGCTATGAACTCCCAGGTGATTACCGCTACACCACAAGCCTTGTGGTTCTAGTAGCAGTGGCGGATCCAGAAATTTTTCCTAATGGGGGCACCTTTAAAGTAGATTTGAGTCCCACAAAGTCGTTGATATATTTTTAGTTTAATTCCACTGTTTTGAGATATCTTTAAGTTTTTTTGGTTGATTTCAAGAAACTTCTAAGAGTTTTTTTGTTGATTTTTGATAGACTTATTAAGTTTTTTTTATTGATTTCCAGAGTTTTTTGGTCTTTTAGTTGATTTCGAGATAATTTTTTTGATTGATGGGGTCCCAAACAAAAAGTTAATTGGGGGGGGGGGGGGGGGATCTATGATAGAAACTAAAAAAAATTATTTTTTACCTTAGAAAATTCAATTTATTTATTGTTTAATGGGGGCTTTCCCCCATTAGTTGTACACTAAGTAAGCCACTGTCTAGTAGCCTATCTTCCAATAAAAAAAAGTATGCAAACACATGCAAATTAAAGACTCAAAACAAACATATACAAATATGACATAAAACTTACATGTAATAAACTACAAGATGTCTTGCATGTAAATTCTCATGCATATATGTATACTTACACAACACAACACATAAAATATACAAGTATGGGTTTTAAATTACATACAATAAAATACAAGATATTTTCCATGCAACTTATCATCCATGCATGTACATTTATACATCACAACACACAAGACACATGCAAAATACAACACTTAAAACACATAAAAAAAATACTTAAATACACAAAAAATACATGCTACAAGCCAAGAGACTTGATATTTTTGCATGTACATATTCATGCATCAAGTACACATGCACAAGACAACAAAACTACAAAAAAGATTACCCAAAAATAGAATATTCTACAAAAAAAAGTAGAAAATTCAGATTTATTTAAATAATTTTTTTTTAATTTCTTTCAAAATCGGTAACAATACTGATATGATCTCTCTCAGGCAGATTCGAGGGACGATAAACAGGCTCACTCCGGCCATCAAGAAGTCCATAACTCCGGGTCACTCAAGATCAATACCGGTAATGTACAAGCTTTTTAAGAAATCGAATCTTTTAACACTAAAAACACACACATAAAATAACAACATAAACAAACTTTTAAAAACATTAAGGGGCCGTTTACCAAACGCTTACCCGGGTAAGCGCTTATCAAGTTTACCAAGTTATATTACATTAACCGAGGAATATGACAATGACCAATAATCTTACCCGGTAAGAACGAAAGCAATGGCCGAGAGTCGTACCCGGTAAGTGAGGGCAACGACTCTTACCCGGTTAGCGCTTACCGGGTAAATTTTTGCCTACGATACCGTTTTAGTGACTAAAATCTTACGCGATAAGGTAAGTGATAGCGTCGAAATTAACCGGTAAGTACTTACCGGGTAAGTGTTTGGGTAAACAGCCCCTAAACCAATATTAATACTAATGTAATCTTTTTCTCCGACAGCTCTTATGGACGATAAAAAAGAAGGCCCACTCCGGCTTTAACAGTCCGAGCTCCAGGTCACTCAAGATTAACGTAAGTAAATATTGATTCATTGAAAATAAAAGTTTTTAACATAACACGACAGAAAGACGAAACATATAAACACAAACTTTTATGAAATATAAAAATTACAAAATACAAGGGAAGATTACTACATGTCTAACATTACATTATGAAAACCATAAGGATATCCCTTTCGGGAAAGCCCCTAAAGGACTTAAACTAACATTAAAATGAAAGAAAACTTACTTAAAATTATTTTACAAGTCTTCTTAGTTGATGATGAACTTCCTTGGTTGAGGTGCATTGGTATGAATACCAAAAAAGGGACTCTATAGACAACGGTTGGCCATTTCGTTGGTAGGTATACGCAATCATTAAAAATATTGTTTCGTGTGAAACCAAGAGCGGAGTCATGATGTGGATCTACGATGGTCTTCTTAAATGTTATTATGTAACTTGGTCAATTACAAGTATACAACGTTATACAACCCCAAAAGAAACAATCTTTTAAGAACAAGACAATCTTTTAGGACGACAGAAAAGAGGTAACTTTGAAGGCTTGTTATGTGAAGAAGTGAGCATGAGACAGAACAATTAACGTAGCTTAATCGCATATATACTTTTATTTATAGATTGCTACCTCCATTGATAGTTAAATCTTACCTTCAGAACGACATGAATCACCTGAATCCTAATCTAAAATTAGTTTTAAACTCTCTCTAACACTTGATAGAAGAACAAGAACTCAAGGAAGTTCACAGATATATAAACTTAGGTGGCGTTTGTTTTTTAAGTGGTGCTGAAGTTTGAAGTCTGATTTCACTTCTGATTTTTAAGTGGTGGTGCAGAAGTCTGAAATCTGAATAAAAAAGATTGTTTGTTTTTTTATGTAGTGGTGCTGAAATCTGAATAAAAAGTCTGAAAACGTTTGAATATATACTATTGTCTATTTTATCCCTGAAAATGTGATACTATCGAATTTAATTAAATTATACTACCAAAATTAGTCTTCATAACAACTAAAATCAACTGAAATACATTAATTGGTTCATTGGTTCAGATACAATAGAAAACATGAACAAAGTCTTATAACAACTAAAATCAAGCTCCGTTTTGCATAAATTGTGTCGCAATTTCTTCTCTTAAACTAGCCATATATGTTTGGCCAGCGGTACTTCCATTCACTTGAACCTCTTCGGCCTCATCACCACCATCGTCCCCTTGATCATTGGTTTGATCATACTCCATAAAATGAGCTATCCGCGTTGTGCTTTGCTTTAGCATGTGACCCACTAACTCCATAGGCAGCAAAATCGATCTCATCGAAATCCCCATTGTCTGATAACACTCCCTTTTCTTTCTCAAATTTGGAGGGCTCGGCAGACGTTCATCATATTGCAGAGTGTTGGCTACTTTAGCAAAACTTCCATTTGCCAATGTTGTATTGTAGGTCTTGAGATATCACCTTGCTATAGAATATAATAGATATGTGAGAACTCGCACAGCATAACACAATCACTGCAAAGTGAAATGGGTGCAAAATGATAAAAGTTAAAGAAGAAACTTCATCGATATTTGGCTTTATGGACATCTCTCATAACAACACACATGTACTATGATTTGTGATCATTGGATTTACGACATATGGTTGTATTTCAATCATAAAAAATATGCTTATTGCTTAGTGCTTACTTTGAGAAAAGTATTACATATGCTAAGTAGTTACGACTCAAGAACTAATATGATGCAACTATAGATCGCAAAGATATCATTTTATTGCATGGGACTTAGAGGGTGCTGAGGACTACATCTACTAAAAGCTTAGCATACCCACATGTATTTCAACTTTATGTATTCGCCTAAATGCTAATTGGTGTATGTGCTAAAGGTTCTAAAGGGCTCCATTGCGTCTCTACATGGAGGAAATGAAGACCCTTTACAAATTCTGGTCATATTTTCTAAGAGACAAGTTTGTCCCTTCAATGTATAATGAATTCCAGGAGATTTTGCTTTTCATCCAAAAAAAGTTGGATGGCAATTAAACAAAAGAGATGAAGTAAACATCTTTGTTTGGAGTGCCACCATTCTGAGTCAAAATCAAAAGTAAGCAGGAAAGCAATTAAAACAAGAGAGGAAATATGCAGACCTTTGAAACCACTATTACAAGTGTAGACGCTGATTCTTGTTCAAGTTGAGCAATTTAATGGCCAATTTTTGTTGGATCTGCATTGTCAATAAACCTTATCTGATAAAAAAGGCCTCCATAAACATTAACAAATGTATAAATACAGCAAGAACAGAGAGAAGATATCATATATGAAAGATGAATCTTTTATAATAAGAAAACAAGAACAACAAAATTAGGGTAAGAACAACAAAACACCAAAGTTAAACAATGAAACAAACAAACAAACAAGAAACAAATATATGTAGACATGACAATTTCAAACAAACAAGTAATACCCAACAAATGAGAGCATACATATTATGTGTATATGTAATGAAGAGATATTGAGAAAGAGGAACCATATGCAGATTCCACTTTCCAAAAGGTATTCAACCCTGCAAAAAACCAAAAACAAACTCTACTTTCCAAAAGGTATCCAAGACAAGGTATTCAACCCTGCAAAAACCTACAGTCGTAAAAGTATGCTCCGGCCTACATGCTAGAAAACTTGGGTGCAAAAACCTACATCCAATTCTTTTCCTTTCCAAACAAAAGCTTTTTCCATTCAAGAACAAAGACGAAATCCAATAGAAACATAAGATGAAATCCAATAGAAGATATAATCCAACAGAAGCATGAGATCCATAAAATCGAGATGAAATCGACAGAAGCATGAAATCCATAAAATCGAGATGAAATCGACAGAAGCATGAAATCCATAAAATCGAGATGAAATCGACAGAAGCAAATCGGGCGTTGATGTCGACAGAAGCAAACATGATGTAATCAAACCATAAAATCGAGCAAAAACATAAAATCGAACCATAAAATCGAACCTGCAAGTCCCAATTTGAGAAGCGGTCGTTCGATTTGGAGAGAAGAAATCGTCGATTTGGAGAGGAGAAGAGAGTCGTTGAGGGAGTCTAATACGAGAGAAGCGACGATTTGGAAATAAGTGAGAATAAGTAACAACCTAATCACTTTTTCTGTCAGTGTAAATAAAGTGATAAGTGGATCTGAATTAATGGAAAAAACAAACGCACTTATTTTAGGAATGTCTGACCGAATAAGTGATAAGTGTTAATTAAGTACTGATTTTTAAAAAAC
Source organism: Arctium minus (assembly GCA_954870635.1). NCBI lineage: Eukaryota > Viridiplantae > Streptophyta > Magnoliopsida > Asterales > Asteraceae > Arctium > Arctium minus. The sequence continues at coordinate 63,365,036 of OX941085.1, forward strand.
AAACAGGCCCTTAAATCCTATTCGCTACTCTCCTTAGAGGGTCGTCCATAACACAATATGTAAAACTAGTAGCCTATCTTTCAATGAAAAAAGTATGCAAACACATGCAAATTAAAGACTCAAAACAAACATATACAAATATGACATAAAACTCACATGCAATAAACCACAATATGTCTTGCATGTAAATTCTCATGCATATATGTATACTTACACAACACATAAAATATACAAGTATGGGTTTTAAATTACATACAATAAAATACAAGATTTTTTCCATGCAACTTATCATCCATGCACATGTACATTTATACATCACAACATACAAGACACATGCAAAATACAACACTTAAAACACATAAAAAAAATACTTAAATACACAAAAAATACATGCTACAAGCCAAGAGACTTGATATTTTTGCATGTACATTTTCATGCATCAAGTACAAATGCACAAGACAACAAAACTACAAAAAAGACTATCCAAAAATAGTATATTCTACAAAAAAAAGTAGAAACTTTGGATTTATTTAAATAATAATATATTTTTTTAAATTTCTTTCAAAACCGGTAACAATACTGATATGATCTCTTTTTCCGGCAGATTTGAGGAACGATAAACAGGCTCACTCTGGCCATCAAGAAGTCCATAACTCCGGGTCACTCAAGATCAATACCAGTAATGTACAAGCTTTTTAAGAAATCGAATTTTTTAACACTAAAAACACACACATAAAATAACAATATAAAAAAACTTTTAAAAACATTAAACCAATATTAATACTAACGTAATATTTTTCTCCGACAACTCTTATGGACAATAAAAAAAGAAGGCTCACTCCGGCCTTAACAGTCTGGGCTCCAGGTCACTCAAGATTAACGTAAGTAAATATTGATTCATTGAAAATAAAAGTTTTTAACATAACACGACAGAAAGACGAAACATATAAACACAAACTTTTATTGAAATATAAAAATTAAAAAATACAAGGGAAAATTACTACATGTCTAACATTACATTATGAAAACCATAAGGAATTCCCTTTCGGGAAAGCCCCTAAAGGACTTAAACTAAAATTAAAATGAAAGAAAACTTACTTAAAATTATTTTACAAGTCTTCTTAGTTGATGATCAACTTCCTTGGATGAATTTCTTCAAAGTTGGAGCATGAACATGAGAGTAGGAGAGTGTAGAGAGAGAGAGAGAGAGTTAGTGGAAAAGTATGGAAGTGAGGAGATTCTCACATGATGGGGTGATCACATGAGAGAAATGAGAGAGATGAGATGAGGCAATATTTGATGATTGATGGTGTGGTAGAGAGGTGTAGGTGTGTGTGTGTGTGTGTTTTGGTCTTGTGAATGAGGCTTCTTTAAATAGGAGTTTCAAAATGATGAGCTTTATCTAAAAGGCTCCATGTGATGACACGTATTAAATACGTGTTGAAAAGTCTTGACTAACTTCTATGTGTAAAACTGTCTTGTTACGTGGATGAATCGTCTGCTACGTGTTGCTACTGAGTCTGAAAGTTCTGCTAAAGTTGTTTTTTTTTCGTTTTCTGTTTGCTGAAGATTCGTCATATTTTATCTTGGTAGGTTTCGAGATTGTGTCGGGCAACAGATTCGAAAGAATAGCCACTGTCTGAGTAGTAGCCATCTTGATCTTGGTTTGGCGAGCTCGAACGGTCTTCAAGAACTTTTTCTTCTGTATATTTAGGGACAAAGTCTCTATTACTTCTTTTATAATCTTATTGATTTCATTCTTGACCTTATTTTTTCGTCTTTTTATTTTCTTTTTTGAAATTTTCTTTTTTGGAGAGGATTGGGACGGATCAGTGGTCTGCTCTATCTGGTCTGGTATGGTTTGGCAAGATGGGATAGAATCTAAATGGTGTATTTCTTGGGTCTGGTTATGAATGGATATGTTTGTATTGGAAAAAGAAGGTAAAGGGTCTAGGTTTGAAGGAGATGAGTTGTATTTTACAAGGAAATCAAAATGTTTTTCGGGTTCTCCAAGAGAATCCCATATATCTTTATTTTTAGAGGTATGAGCCTGAGTAGAGGAATCAAGAGTCCTTTGTGTCTCTTGAGGTTTTGGCAATCCCATAGCCGTCTCTGGATTTGATAAGTCTTTACCAGCCACCGGTGGAGCTGGACTAGCCATTGAATTCTTAGGCTCAATGGTACCTTTATTGATATTCGTTGGAGAATGCCCACCCATCTTAATCTTCTGATTATGGCCAGAAGATGAGCCTTGGTCCTGGCTAAGGGTAAAGGAAAGTAATTGTCTTTCTAAGGCAGAAACTTGTTTTTGAAGGCAAAGTTTCTCGTTTCTTAACTTGGCATTGTCATCATTGATGATTTTGAAATTTTTGGTCATAGTTTCACAATGATCACATGTAACACCCGTAATTTCAGTAAGTATAGGGGCACCCAGGCGTCTTTGTACCTTGTGTTCGGTGGGATTCATGTTGGAAAAACACTACTAAAAGTCCCAAAGAGTGTCGAGGGCCTTAGTGTCGAAAAAGATCGGATTTTCGGGCTTCGGGGAGTCTGGGCGAAAGTGACAGCGAAAGTGACATGTGTCACTCTCGCGGAGGGCCTTATAGCCGCGGTACATTCCCAGCGAGAGTGACTCGCGAGAGTGACCATGTCACTTTCGCTTGGCACAATCGCGATCGACACCAGATTGGTTTAAAACCCTGATTTTCAGCCCTAATTCATTTGTTCTTCTCCCAACTCATTTCCTCTCTACCTCAAGACGAAAACCCTTCTCTCTTTATGGATCTTGGAGCATTCAAGACCTTGAATTTGAAGACCTAATGTGACCTATCACATTTTGGTTAATATTTGGAAGCAAGTTAGAACCCCATCTCATCTTCCACCTTTCATGGACTTCTAAGAGTTCATCAAACCTTCTCCACCCTTTTTGAAGATCTGAAGGGTGATGCTCATAGTGGTGACCTAGAGAAGTATAGTTGATGGATTCGATCTATGGTAAAGGTAATATTCTTTTTTCTTCATATATGGAAATTAGGGTTTTGGGTATAAGTTGAGGTTTTCATGTTTAATGTTTGGAGGAAAGATTCTTTATGGTTGAATGTGAGTATTTATGGTTGAAAACTTATGGATGTAGGTTTTTTGGAAGATTTGGCTTGTGGATTCAAGTTTATTCAAAGGAGCTCAAAGTGGGGTAAAACCTAGATTTAGCCTAAATCTAGCGAGGTGAGTTCAAGTTGATTTGTGAAAACATGTACATGTTAAAATGTTTATTTTAAAGTGTTTGTGTTTTACATTAAATTGTTAACTGCTGATAAGTTTTGGTTACTTGGATATATTTAACTTTACAAACTTGTGTAACACCCATCTTTGTGATTTTTGGGCATTAGATAAATAAATCATTTTGATATGTTTCCTTGATGATATAATTTATAAATGAAGGTCATTTTATATAATTGTCCATTTGGTGCATACGATTTTATAAACCGTTAGAAAATGCATATTATTGTACTATGAGTCATTTTGGCAACATGAAGAGAACAAGTTCATTTGGAGAATGTTTTGTTTCAACCAATGAAAAGTTTTGGGTTAATTATACTTTTGGTCGTGGTGTCTACATCACCGTCGGTTAAACGTGTTTTAATGTTTACAAATGCTTTCGTTGGAGGTTTACATAAATTGTTGGGCCTTTGGCTCAGTTTTGACTAAATTGAGTCTTGAGTACATTTGTCCGGAATTAATAACCATTGTGGGGTTTTGAGTATGATGGTGCATATTTCGTGTCATTTGAGAGTTACATGTTTTGGGAGCTTTGGTCTTTCAATTGGAGTCATGTAACGTTAGACAGTGTTGTATTGGATCCATAGGCACGTAAGTCTGTCTGTTTTGTAAGACCTGAGATTTTGGTTACATTTATTGACCACTTGGGTTCTCTAGCGAGTAGGCAATAGGTGGCGCGATGCTGCTGAGTTGAAACTCGTCTAGACTGGATAGGCACCCATGTCCGTAAGTCCTCGGGGTGGAACTCGACGCAGTATGGCGAGAGGCATAAACGGGCTGAGGATTGTGATGTCTGGCATGGCATGGGAACTAGGTCCGGGATATGTGGTGAAATCCAGTAACATCACGGGTGACCCCATTTACGTGTTCTCGTCACCCAAGATGGAAACGGGTCTCCCCCGTCGTCGTCCATTAGCATTTTAAATGTTAACGTCATACTTTATTATCATTGGTTGTGTGGTCGACGGTAAATGATGGCCTTAATTTTGGGTTTCCCCCACGTATATTAAGGTTTGAATGAAATACGTCATCTCCACGTTTCGATATTTGATTTCGTCCCATTTTATGGTTGTGTGAGTTTTGGGTCTAATGTCCGTGTTCACGGCGATATTTATTTATATGGGTTTTCATCTATGGTTTTATGAGTTGTGTGTCATGTTACACCCTTGTTGGGTATTTTGAGAGATAACATTTTACTCGCATTTTATAAAATTTGAAGTTCTCTCTTTATTCTCATTTTGAGCAAGTTTTGGGTTAAATCTAAATTTACGAAAGAACGCTTTATGTTTGGATTTTCGCCTTTAAAACACGATGGTTTGGTTAACGATTAACTCGGTGTCTCTTTCGTTTAAAATGCATAAGTTTTAGTAAACGAGTCGTTTTCATAAGTGAAGCATATCATCTTGAAGTATTATGATTTTAATTGCATATCTCCTTTTTAAACGATTTATTTATATAAGTTGAAAACTCTTGATCTCACTAGACGTTAAGCATAACATTTTTATTTGTCGGCATGTGCATCAGGTTCCAGTTGGGGAGTTGGTTCTAGCAGTACTATGAAGAGTTGAGTCTTAGCTTTACACAAGTGTAAGTAGTTGGTGAAGTCTTCTGCAGTTTGGAGATAGTGACTGTTTTGGGTTTTAGTAGCACCCGTCCTTATTATAGACTGTTTGTATAAAATGAAATGTGTGTTTTGAGGTTAAATCTTAAATTGTGATTGTAGATGAACCATTTATTGATGTATTTAGAAAATTTTAAATTAGTTGTTATTTCCAGATTTGAGGGTGTTACATCACAAAATAAAGTATGGGTATGGTTAGGGTTTTTGGTTACTGAAAAATCTAGAGGGGGTTCTGTATAGTTCTTGAGAGAAGGGGAACCGAAAAAGTTCTTTCCTAGGCGTTCTCTGGCTGCAGAGATCACTTCTTCATAACTGTTAAAACCTTTGTATATAGGACTTAGATATCCTTGAGTCGCATCAAGAACTTCGATCCATGTATGGAAGAAACCTGTCTTTCTACCCTTAAAAACAACCTAAAATTTAAAGCGTTTAGTAGTTTGGCTAAAGTGTTCTGACAAAGAATTTAAACAAGCTATAAAATATTTAACATCTTTTGGGTTTCTACCAAAAACAACCCAAAGATTGTCTACCAAACAACGTTCTTCTTTGCTTAGGGATATGTGGTTCTGCTTTCTGAAAGAGATATTGCTGTTAGGAAAAACAAATAATTCGTTATTTCCAAATCTAAGTCGTTCTTCGTAATACGGTATGTTCTAGCTAGTGGAAGTCTTTCTAAAATGGGTCTTGGTGCAGTATTGTTTCCCGGAGGAAACTCTTGTATTAGTGGTCTAGACATTTGCAAAAATAAAAAAAATGTTAATAAAGTTAATTTAAATTGTCTTATAAAAACATCCTCATTCGTCTCTGCATATTTTTCAAGTTATGATCATAAGTAATTTCTTCTATGTGGACAAAGTCTAAATCGTGATCTGAATCGGTGTCAAAATTCTTCAATTTTTTTTGTAAATTCATTTACTAATTCCGAATCAGAATCACTATTTTTGTTTTGCTCAAAAACTGTTTCTTCTATTGAAATTATACTATAAATAGACTCGGTATCGAAAATATACTCATCAACAGGAATAAGGTCTCCATTAACACATTCTATCAAAGTACTTTTTCTATCAAAATTATTTATTCTCTTAGGACAAGTCTTTGCTAAATGCTCATTACTACTGCAAACATAACAACTAAGTTTATTTCTATAATTTCTCTGAGGTTTAAACTTTCTGACATGCTTCTGCTCATTGAGATAAGGCTTCCTTTTATCTGATTTTCTCAAAAAATATCTCTTTTTAGGAGGCCTTTTAAAGTGCTTGTATTTTTTTTCTTGGGTTTAGAGCATGAAGCTCCATAAGTCGGAGTAGTGTACATATCTCTACAAAACTTATAGTCTGTCTGTTTAAGTTGTTTCTGAATCTGGAGCTCAATGCGTTTTTCTTCTAACGTCTTAGTGACAAACTGTGCTCTTTGAGCTATCGACCATAAACTATTTGGATTTTCTTTGACAGAAGGCAAATTATTCCATTTTTCATGAATCTCTAGTTCTCATGAATCTCTAGTCCGAGTGGTCCAGGCAGTTTATGAAACAACTTGTTTCCTAAGTCTTGGTTAAAAGTATTTCCAACTATTGCAGTCAGATAGACATAATGATTTAAAAACTGCTTAACTTTCTTAACGCTAGTCCAGTGATAAAGACTTAGTTGTTCTAATTCTCTCATGGTTGTCTTTTGAACATTCATATGTTCTGAGTTAGGGTCTGCTCCTGTTGCTAAAATTTGTATTTGATTGATAAAATTATAGGGATTACTACCTAAGGCCTTTAGATTACTGTATTCTACTATACAGTCTCTTTTGAAAGCTTCCCACATTGCTTTCGTACTTTCTCCTAAAAAGGTTTCTAAATATCTAAACATTTCTTCAGGTTCCATGTCTTGATTCTGTCTATAATAGTGAGCTATAAGGGTGCTTTTCCAAACTTCATTCACGTTTGTCCAAATCTTAGGGTCATGCGCAATTAAATTTAATATATACCCTTCGGACCCGGACTGAAAATTAATTGGTTGTTCTAAAGGTTTTTCTAAACCTTTGGCAACGTATCTAGTATCAACTGGAGGGTCTCTATAGTCTGCATAGGAAGCCCTAGGAGGAAAACTAGTATAAGTAAATGTTCTGGGGAACAGTTCTATCAAAGGGAGTTCTGGCTGTTGACCGGTAGCTTTCGCCTTCGTCATCTACTAATTCTTTTTGGTAGCTAATGTCCGTAATATTAGACTCTAGTTCTTCTTGCAAAAACCCAACTCTGATATTTTTGTCTTTGTCATAAAAAATGTATTCTTGATCAAAAATCTGTTTGGACAAATATAATTGATCTTCTAATTTTAAAAGCTCTTCGTCATTTAAAAACATATTTAATTCTTTTGGATAAATAATTTTACGAGACTCATTACTAACCAATTCAAGATGTACTAAATCATTATTTGTATCGGTTTCTTGAACCGAGACAGATGTATAATTAGTGAATCTTAAACTAGTTTTGCCTTTTCTATCGGTATACATTAAAGCGTCTTGAGGCGTCAAAACTTTTTCTGTTTTTTCTTCAAATTCACTCAAATTCCAATCTAAACCGACCAAATCATCAGTAGAAAATTCTTTTGGTTTAACCATTTTTATGCCTTTGCTACTAATTAAATTTACAACTTTGTCAGTATAAACTTTATATTTGGTTTTTGCAGAAAAAGAGCATCTTCCTAAAATTCCTAACGCAACCAATAAATTATCACCATATTCTACATCTTCATAACCTTTGGTCTGAATGCCAATTTTGATATGGTTAACAAAATCTTTTGTCGTTAAAAAAATGTCTGGACTACAATAAATGATGCATTTATTATTGTTTAAATCAATTTCAGTACTAACAATCATTCCTTTTGCGATATTAGAAATTCTATTATCAAAAACAGTGACTAAGACTTTACTACCCAAATGTTTTCTCATTAGGCCTCTAACGCCTATAATGATTAAACCAAGATGTATGAACTTGAAATATTTTTTAAACAATTGTCTGTGAGCGTCTTTTGAAACAACGTCTAAAATTTTTGACTGATCTTTTATACACTTGGTAGCTAATTATCGTATACTGCACAACGTGGGCACATTACTACCCAGTGAGAGCACAAGTATATACCTTCATTGGAATCGCTACAAGTAATATAATGGTACAAGTACCGAGTATCGTATCCACATGAACTGACTTACTGAGAAACAGAGATTTTCACGAACTTCTTGCACAAGTTTCGAGTGTGAGAAAAATATTTGTTTGGTGGTTGATTAATGCTAAGAGTACGGAATAAAATTTATAATTAAATAATGGGTACGGGTGTAAGCTTTTCTTGAGATGGGCGTAGTAACAAATGGTTAGGCCTTTTGTAGTACGTAATGTCTATAAAAATCCCGATCTCTCGAAAGTGAATTTTTAAAGACCGGTCCTACAAAATGCCCATAAAGTGTCCATCGTTACCAACTCTTAATCTTACCGATTTAATTACGTTGATAAAAATCAACTTCTACCGGTGCGGAGATTTACACCCAAATCTCTTTGTGATATAAATCTCCTCCGATGTTTGAACTGTAATAAATCATGCAAAACCTGTATCTCTACGTAGTTATCAAAGACTCTCTCAAATCTTTGTGCATCCCTTAAGCCGTATTTCGAATCCGCCCCTCTCGAGGTCTAGATTTAATATTAACACTTCAAAGTGATCGGCTTATCAGTGTTAAGTTTAAGTCTCGACTTAAGTGACCAAGCTTAAGATCTAGTAACGATGGCCACACCCAAGTGTTGCCTACTAGTCTCAAGATGGCTTACACCCTTACCCAAAAGATGGTTATGTTATTCCCAATATTCAAGTTCTAATTGCTACTATGATCAAGAACAACAATCAAGATAAGAATTTAGTAAGTCATATGTCATTGATCTCCAAACATCAAGATTACAATCTCTCTCACTTTCTCTCACTACATTCACTCTCTCTCTCTAGAATGATATTCTATTCTCTTCTTCTCTGATTCGTGTATATCTGATTACAAAGACAAGGATACAAGGTATTTATACCCTCTACCAATTACAAAGAAACAAAAACACAATTACATTGACTTTGACTTTATTAACAAAATGACTTTGACTTTCAATGAGAGTTGACTTTCAGCCTTTGACTTCTTGTACTTTGGTCTTCAATCTTTATGATCTTGAATCTAACAAATCTGTGCTCTAACAGGACGTACCGCTGGCACTCCCCCGCTAGCGATTGTGACCTTGGTCACTCTCGCATGGCACTATCGCCTGGAGTGTACCGTGGGTGGTACTAACCCTGCGAGAATGGCACGGCGACAGTGACAAACTGTCGCCCCGACCTTCTCGAGTCCTGAAAACGACCTTTAGAGTCCAAGACACCCCTAACTTGATCCACAACTCGAAAATGAACCTTACCAAAGAATTAAACCCATAAGTAAAGGATTTAGGAGGAAAAGACGTGAACTAGAATTTACCAAAAATCTGGGTGTTACAATCATAGACCTAGATCAAGATTATGAAAATTTTCAGACTCATGATCTTCAAATGTTAAATCCAAAGATTTTGTATAACAAAGGCTTTTTTGAGACTTCAACCCAGAGAGATTGTAATCTTGATGTTTGGAGATCAATGACATATGACTTACTAAATTCTTATCTTGATTGTTGTTCTTGATCATAGTAGCAATTAGAACTTGAATATTGGGAATAACACGTCCCATGGGCACAATCGCCTTCGGCCCCTGGTTGCTTTAAATCTCGAATTTTCAGCCCCTTTCATTTGTTATCTTCACCCACTTCACTCATCTCCCCCAAGAACCGAACCCTTACCCTAAAAGTCGGATTTTGGAGTCTCTAAGGTGCCTTCCCGTGTTTTGTAAGGAGATTCTTCACATTTTAAGTGGGTTTTTGGAAGCAAGGGTGTGAAGCTCTCATTTCAAGAATTTCTAAGTTTCTAGGGTTTCGTTAAACTATCTCCCATATTTTGAAGAACTTGAGTTTGATGTCATATTAGTAACCCTAGAAGTATATTGTTGGTGGATACAAGTGGTGGATAAGGTAACATTCTCTTTTTCTTCTCCTAAGAAATTAGGGTTTTGTAGTTCTCATCTCCTTTTCATTTATGGGAACTTGGTTTAACCTAAAATGTTTGTAACTAAGGTTTGTGGTGGAAAACTTGGAGGTAGAGGAAGAATCAAATCTTGTCTAAGGAACTCAAGTTGTGGGTAAAACCTAGATTTAGTCTAAATCTAGCAAGGTGAGTTCTAGTTGCTTTACAAAACTATATACATGTCAAAATATAAATGTTTTGGGTTTTAAACATACAATTATGTGCTCATTTTATATTCAATGGGTTTTGATGGTTTTGGGATTCTTGAGCATATTGCGTTGCTAAATGTTTATAAATAATTTACAAAGTGATATTGGGCGTTTTGGCCACCAAAGTGGATGTTGATCCATTAGTAAGCATTTTATTGGATTTTTGAAGGATTTGAATAACATATTTCATTGCTTTCTAAATGTGCAATTTGGGTTACAAATGGGTTTTTATGGATTGATTTTAAGAGTTGGAAACTTATAGGTAATTATTTGGTTACGGTTTATTTGGTGATTTTACCAAACTAACGAGTTTTGGATGTTGGAACTTAATGACTTTTACTTGGGTTATTGGGAACGGTCATTCTTGACTATATGAAAATTGGTTAATTATAAACCTTACAATTTGGGCCTTCGGCCAACCATACTTTGGAAAATGTCATTTTTGGAAAAGTTGGACTTTGGCTCATGTAGCCATAATGAGTTTATTATTTTGCCAACGTCTTATGATGTATTATGGCTTGTTTATTACTCAAATGAGTTTTGAGACGTTTTCCGGTTTAAATGGCTCAATGTAGAGTTTATATGAAAAATGCAATTATTGCATAATTGTTGATTATTACATGTGTGAGTGCGTAGTCATTCATTTGGGTCATGTAATGTTTTAGACTGTAATGCATCGGATCCGTAAGCATATGAGTCATTATGTTCATAATGGAGTTTCTTTGATGTCCATTTTGAGTCTAGTGAGTGGTCCCAAGTCATGTTTTTATGTAAGTTTGCGGTGGTGCTCTTGGAGAGCCGTATACGGAGCTAAGTCTTGTGGTGGTGCCCATGGTGAGCAAAATACTCTGACTTATGACTTTTGTGGTGACACTCATCTAGAGGTCGCGTAGACATTAGGGTCATTTGGGCATCTTGCGGTGGTTGCTCAGAGGAGCTGTATACAGGGATCTATGACCCAAAGTGAATCTCGTAAACGTTGATAAATGGTTTAACTATGTGTTCCAACACTGTAACACCCGAAAATTTACAAGGTAAGTATTTATTTCCTTAAATATGTTAACTGTATTTATTTGAAAATACGAGACTTTATATATGCATGTGGTCATTGTTATTATGCTATGATGTTACTTGGTTAGTATAAACGTTATACCTGCTTAAATCTTGTGCTCGTTATCGTTTTCGGTTGAGTTTCGGGCTGTTTCGTGTGCCCCGCGATTGTGCCCTGGGCACTATTGCGGAGGGCACTATCGCCGAATGTGTACCGAGTTTTCGAGGTTGGTCGCGATTGTGCCACGCGATTGTGCCATGGCACTATCGCGGAGGGCACTATCGCGCGGTTTGTACCGTAGGTATTCGGGTGCTCGCGATTGTGACTCGCGATAGTGCCAATGGCACTATCGCCGGGCACTATCGCCATCGGGGTGCAGTGCTTTAAATGAACCCTTATCAGATTTTAACCTCATTTCTCTCAAACCCTCTCTTCTCTTTGGCGATTTTGGAGACTTCCAACCCGAATTTTCCTCTCAAAACCCTAACCCTCATAAATACAACTCTTCTTGGTGGTTAGGTTTTCACATTTGCAATAACTTCTCTCAAGGACAATTTCTAGGGTTTATAAAGCTCAACTTCTCCACTTCAAGTCTCATCTCCTCAAATCTAGGGTTTTCATCTTTTCTAGGTTTTGGTACAAAACCTAGATTGTGAGTTTACTAACCTTTGTTAAAACTAGATACACATCATAATCTTCTATTTGCTACTTTATCTCTATGTGTTCAAGTATTTGGGTTTTCTTGGTGAAATTGGTTGGAAATGTGTATATTAGTGATGTGCCATGATTTATATTATAGGTACCATTATTTGGGGCTTTTCTCATGAATACCTAATACATGTACCATGATATGTTAAATGTATGCGTGTATGGGTATTTTGATGATTCTAGTTGGAATACCACTTTGGTAACATATTTATATGCATGATGAGTATAATTGTCATTTGAGTCTTTTGTTAGACTTCATGAGGATAGGATGGTAATATTATACCTATAGTCGGTATGGAAATATGTTGGGTTGAAATACACCTAAAGGACCTCCTGTATGCATTATGTCGGACGAACCAAGTCCGTTCATAAGGAGGATGTAGTCTTGGGAGCCACTGTGATGGTATGTGCCTAGACCTCTGTCATTCGGGGAATTTCCTTAGCGGTAATCCTCGGGTGTGCCGGGCCTTGTGGGTGTTCCTTGTTAAGGGCATCAAGGTATATCGACTCTTGGGGTGGGCTTGATTGGTGCTTTGGGTCTCCCCTAATGACTCCACATATATTGGACACTGGTTAACTGCTGATAAGAATTTATGACTGCTCATGCATGCTTATTCTTGTTCAACTCACTAGGCTTTTTTGGCCTAACACTTGTTTGGTGTCGATGTGTATCTCAGGTTCTAGCGGTGCCGGTCCTAAGCAGGTTTAATGGCTTTGGGGTGAGAGCTTGGGGATTTTGCACATGGACGTATTACCCTTTTGAAAATGAACCGTTTGGGTTTATAGATGCCAACCCTTTTGTAATCTCTTTTCTAGTGTAGAAATTAGATTAGTTGGTTGTTATTTATTGTCCGTTAGATTACATTTGTAATTAAACAGGTTGTATTTACATTTCCCCATTTTTGGGAGGCTCTTGCTATGGCAATTTTCGTATACCTCATGTCCGTTTTTCGGATTTTTTGTTATCCCTATTTTTAGGGTGTTACAAGTTGGTATCAGAGCTTTAGTTTAAGTGAACTAGGTATTGTTTAGCATATCTAGACTTAAGCTTTTGACTTTATGACTTCACTGTCCACTTGGGGTAGGAATCCTAGGTGAGGAGAGCGTTAGGATTACGGAATTACTGTAATTGAAAGTTGTAATGATTGTGACAAGAATCCTTGTGTATGGTTCGTTCATAATTTCACTTATCTACTGCTATTATGAATGCATTGTTATGTAAGCATATTTGGTTTACTATTATTATGATAATTGATGAAAGTAGTAGTACGTACAATGAGTTCAACTCGCTTAGTCTTTTCTCATTCTATTTCTCATACGTGTATGGCAGATTGTGATGGTAAACACTCGAAGTAGGTTGCCAGACATGCCAGAGGGTCAACCAGAGGTGGAATCTACAGTTGTACGACCCCCTGTGGGGACAACCTCCGATGAAATTCCCATACCCAGAATCTTAGCTGGAGGGCCTGAGCATATTCCGTGCCGGAACCTCAATACAGGTAATGCCATCATGGAGGAAGTTACCATGGAGACCCGACTTCGGGATAGCTTGATGTTGGCCATGAATGCGGCCATGGCTCAACAACAGTTGGCCATGACTTCGGCCATGGCTCAACAGCAAGAGTTTTTCATGAAGCTCTTAGAGGATCGAGACGCCAGCAACCGTCAACCTGAGACTATGGTTGAAAACATTATTGTGGGGTCGGGTGGACCAAATGTAGTAACGGTTGAGGAACCATCCGCTGAGGGGATCAGGACGAAGACTAAGGGGTGCACCTACAAGGCGTTTCTGGGGTGTCACCCTAAGGAGTTTGCGGGTTCAGATAACCCGGTTGCTTGTATGTACTGGCTCAAGGAGATAGAGATGGCCCTTGAGTCCAGTGAATGTGATCCCTCTCAACGGGTCAAGTTTGCTTCTCAGCTACTTCGGGGAGAGGCTGTAATTTGGTGGAATCTCACTAGATCCACCCTCACTTCGGAAGTTCTAGCTAAGCTAACTTGGTCGGTGTTCAAGGAGAAAATCATGGACAAGTATTGCAGCGAACGTTCATTGGATAAGCTGGAGCGGGAGTTCCGAAATTTGAAGAAGGGGACTCTGTCTATTGCGGGATACTCCAAGATCTTTTTGGAGAAATTAAACTTAGTGGGACATCTGGTCCCCGATGAAAATTCGAAGATTAAGGCATATCAGCAAGGTTTACCGGCCGGGATGCGAACGGCGGTAAGAAATGCTAAGTGTTGGACCTTGCAAGAGGTCATTGAAGAGTCTTTGCTCACCGAGGATGACATTAATGCTGAGAAGGAAGAAAGAAGTCAAGCGGGAGAGAAACGGAAGTGGGAAGGGCCATCTGGGCCCGTTCGCCAATCAAGACCCTTTGCAAGTGGAAGAGCGGGTGATCAACGTTGTGAGGATCGGTGGTGCCACAAGTGCGGGTCAAAACACTCGGGACCATGCACTACCAGAACTCACTCCGGGCCAGCCGGGTGTACCAAGTGTGGTAAGAAGAACCACACAACTCGAGAGTGTTCCCTCCGTGTGCTATGAGTGCGGAGAACCGGGACATATGAAGAGGAGTTGCCCAAAGCTAGTGGGAGGAAACGGTGGAAATTCTGTGGGTTTGACGGCTAGAGTCGAGCAACCACCAAGGGCACCGAGTCGATCTTTCCGGATGACTACCGAGGAATCCAAGGAGACCGCCGATGTTGTTTCGGGTACGTTTCTAATAAACTCCTTGCCAGTCCGTGTTTTGTTTGATTCGGGTGCTACATGTTCTTTTGTGTCGGATACCTTCTGTAAGCAATTCACTATTCCCATTAGTGTTCTTCCTGATGCGTTAGTAGTAGAAGTAGCAAACGGAGATCAAGTAATCATTCGAGATCGTTTTTGTGATTGCACTTTAGAGATAGATAGGAATCCTTTTTGGGTAGACTTGCTACCTATGACTATAGGTGGGTTTGACATGGTTATAGGCATGGACTGGTTAGTAAGACATAAGGCGGACATCTTTTGCTCTAAAAAGATGATCCAAGTGCCATCGCCGGAAAATGGTGTGGTTACCATTTATGGAGAGAAAGGAAAGAGGAATAACCCCATTATTTCATCTCTTAAGGCTCGCAAGTTCCTAGCGAAGGGTTACCCTTCGTATTTGGCCTATGTGGTGGACGCAAAGAAAGAAAAGAAGTCGGTAGAAGATGTGGAGGTAGTGCAAGATTTTCCGGACGTCTTTCCGGAAGACTTACCCGGATTGCCACCAGAACGACAAGTAGAATTTCAGATCGACCTCACTCCGGGAGCGGCTCCGATAGCCCGAGCTCCATATCGTTTGACACCGACGGAAATGAAAGAAATGATGTCACAACTGCAAGAGTTGTTGGAGAAGGGCTTCATCCGGCCGAGTTCGTCACCATGGGGAGCACCGGTGTTGTTCATGAAGAAGAAGGACGGGTCTATGAGGATGTGCATAGATTATCAGGAATTGAATAAAGTCACGGTAAATAACAAATATCCCTTACCTCGTATCGACGATCTTTTTGATCAACTTCAAGGCGCGGGATGCTTCTCTAAGATTGATCTTCGATTCGGTTATCATCAGGTGAGAGTGAAGAAGGAGGACATTCCGAAGACGGCTTTCCGGACGCAATACGGTCATTACGAGTTTTTGGTGATGCCTTTCGGTTTAACCAACGCACCGGCCGTGTTCATGGATTTGATGAACCGCGCGTGTCACCCATTATTGGATAAATTTGTGATCGTTTTCATCGACGATATTCTAATTTATTCAAAGGATGAGTCCAAGTATGGGAAGCATTTGCGGGAAGTATTGGAAGTTCTAAGAAGGGAGAAGTTGTTCGCGAAATTCTCTAAGTGTGAATTCTGGCTCCAAAAGGTGCAATTCTTGGGGCATGTGGTATCAAAGGACGGCGTGAAGGTGGACCCGGCAAAGATCAATGCAATGATGAGTTGGGAGCCTCCAACAAGTCCGACAGAGATTCGAAGCTTCTTGGGTTTGGCGGGTTACTATCGGCGCTTCATTCAAGACTTTTCTATGATAGCTACACCACTCACTTCTCTTACAAGGAAGAACGTCAAGTTTCTTTGGACCGACGCACAAGAACAAGCCTTTCAGACGCTCAAGAGGAAGTTGTGCGAAGCTCCGATATTGTCCTTACCCGAGGGATTGGAAGATTTTGTTGTGTTTAGTGATGCTTTCAAGATGGGGCTTGGGTGTGTCCTAATGCAAAGGGGGAAAGTAATATCCTACGCATCGCGGAAATTAAAGGATCATGAGAAGAACTATCCGACTCATGATTTGGAGTTGGCGGCGGTAGTTTTCGCGTTAAAGTTGTGGCGACATTACTTGTACGGGACGAAATGTACCCTTTTCACCGATCACAAGAGTCTCAAATACATCTTCGATCAAAAGGAACTCAACATGCGGCAAAGGAGGTGGCTTGAGCTCTTGAAAGATTATGATTGTGATTTACTCTATCATCCCGGTAAGGCCAACGTGGTGGCGGATGCGTTGAGTCGAAGGAGTCATGATGGAGGTGTCAAAATGTCCCTTACAAGAATTGATGTGGTGTCGAGTTTGTTGGAGAGCATAAGAACGAGCCAAGTGGAGGCGCTTAAAGAGGAGAACCTCAAGGTCGAGGTTATGTCCAAGCAGAAGGAACTCTTAACGGAAGATGGTCGTGGACTCAAACTCTTCCAAGGACGGATTTGGGTGCCAAAGATTGGGGGAAACCGTGACTTACTTCTCGAGGAAGCACATAAGTCGAAATATTCTATACATCCCGGTAGTACAAAGATGTATAGAGACTTAAAGTTGAATTATTGGTGGCCGGTGATGAAGATAGACGTGGCTAGCTATGTGGAGAAGTGTGTCACGTGCCTTCAAGTCAAAGCGGAGCATCAAAGACCGTATGGAAGTTTGCAACCATTTTCCATTCCCGAGTGGAAGTGGGACAACATCACCATGGATTTCGTAACAAAGCTACCGAAGACCTTGCGTGGTCACGATACCATTTGGGTGATCGTGGATCGGTTGACCAAGAGCGCGCATTTTCTTGCAATGTGGGAAACCTTGCCAATGGAGAGGTTGGCTAAGCTGTACATCGATGAGGTGGTGTCAAGACACGGAGTTCCACAATCCATAGTATTGGATCGGGATAGTCGCTTCACTTCGAACTTTTGGGCTAGCTTGCAAAAGGAGTTGGGCACTAGACTGAATCTGAGCACGACATATCATCCTCAAACGGATGGTCAAAGCGAGAGGACGATCCAGACGTTAGAAGATATGTTGAGATCATGTGTTATAGACTTCGGGGGAAGTTGGGACTCACATCTACCTTTGGTAGAGTTCGCCTACAACAACAGTTACCATTCTAGTATCGGAATGGCACCGTTCGAGGCTTTGTATGGGCGGAAGTGCAGAACTCCAGTTTGTTGGTTAGAAGCGGGCGAGAAGCAATTCGCCGGGCCAGAAATTGTTCAAGAGACGGCTGACAAGGTGAAAGAGATTCGCGAGAGACTAAAGGCGGCGCAAGACCGACAAAAGAGCTACGCGGACAAGAAGAGAAGACCGGTTGAGTTCCAAGTGGGCGACCGGGTCATGTTGAAGGTGTCTCCATGGAAGGGGATCATACGTTTCGGGAAACGTGGGAAGCTTAGTCCTCGTTTCCTTGGACCTTTCGTCATCTTGGAGAAAATTGGTTTACAAGCCTACCGATTGGATTTACCACCGGAAATGGATGGAATACATCCTACATTTCACGTGTGTTACCTTCGGAAGTGTCTGTCCTAAGAGGAAAGCGTGATTCCTTTGTCGGAAATCCGGGTAGACAATGGAAACCGATGTGTGGAAGAGCCGGAGTCGATTTTAGAATCGAAAGTGAAGAAGTTGTGACATAAAGACGTAATCATGGTTAAAGTCCAATGGAAGCATCATAGGGGTGCTAACATTACTTGGGAGTCCAAAGATGATATGAAGAAGCGGTACCCTCACTTGTTTAATTTAAGATGAGATTTCGGGGACGAAATCCCAATTAGGTGGGGAAGATTGTAACACCCGGAAATTTCCAAGGTAAGTATTTATTTCCTTAAATATGTTAACTGTATTTATTTGAGAATACGAGACTTTATATATGCATGTGGTCATTGTTATTATGCTATGATGTTACTTGGTTAGTATAAACGTTATACCTGCTTAAATCTTGTAATCGTTATCGTTTTCGGTTGAGTTTCGGGCTGTTTCGTGTGCCCCGTGATTATTCCCTGGGCACTATCGCGGAGGGCACTATTGCCGAATGTGTACCGAGTGTTCGAGGTTGGTCGCGATTGTGCCACGCGATTGTGCCATGGCACTATCGCGGAGGGCACTATCGCGCGGTTTGTACCGTAGGTATTCGGGTGCTCGCGATTGTGACTCGCGATAATGCCAATGGCACTATCGCCGGCACTGTCGCCATCGGGGTGCAGTGCTTTAAATGAACCCTTATCAGATTTTAACCTCATTTCTCTCAAACCCTCTCTTCTCTTTGGCGATTTTGGAGACTTCCAAACCGAATTTTCCTCTCAAAACCCTAACCCTCATAAATACAACTCTTCTTGGTGGTTGGGTTTTCACATTTGCAATAACTTCTCTCAAGGACAATTTCTAGGGCTTATAAAGCTCAACTTCTCCACTCCAAGTCTCATTTCCTCAAATCTAGGGTTTTCATCTTTTCTAGGTTTTGGTACAAAACCTAGATTGTGAGTTTACTAACATTTGTTAAAACTAGATACACATCATAATCTTCTATTTGCTACTTTATCTCTATGTGTTCAAGTATTTGGGTTTTCTTGGTGAAATTAGTTGGAAATGTGTATATTAGTGATGTGCCATAATTTATATTATAGGTAAGGTTCTAAATGGCGTGAGGCGTGGCGTGGCGGCGAGGCCAAGCCTCAAGCCTCAAGCCTTAGGAGCCACGGCGAAGCCATGGCGTTTTCAAGGCGTGACTTATGGCGCCAAATTTCTAATTCATATATAATATTATATATAAAAACGTATGTTTTGTAGTGTTATTCAATGAGTCAATAATAATAAGCAAGTTAAATTAGGTTATATACTAAAAACTTGCTAATAAGACATTAAAAACGTAAATAAAAATCAAATATATCATTACGATAACTGCGTATTAGGCCTTGGCGTGCCACCGGCTTAACGTGGCGTGACACACAAGCCTTGGTGCCATGGCATGCCATGGCGGCTGTGCGGCGAGTTTTTTAGAATAGTGATTATAGGTACCATTATTTGGGGCTTTTCTCATGAATACATAATACATGTACCTTGATATGTTAAATGTATGCGTGTATGGGTATTTTGATGATTCTAGTTGGAATACCACTCTGGTAACATATTTATATGCATGATGAGTATAATTTTCATTTGAGTCTTTTGTTGGACTTCATGAGGATAGGATGGTAATATTATACCCGTAGTCAGTATGGAAATATGTTGGGTTGAAATACACCTAAAGGACCTCCTATATGCATTATGTCGGACGAACCAAGTCAGTTCACAAGGAGGATGTAGTCTTGGGCGCCACTGTGATGGTATGTGCCAGACTTCCGCCATTCGGGGAATTTCCTTAGTGGTAGTCCTCGGGTGTGCCGGGCCTTGCGGGTGTTCCTTGTTAAGGGCATCAAGGTATATCGACTCTTGGGGTGGGCTTGATTGGTGCTTTGGGTCTCCCCTAATGACTCCACATATATTGGACACTGGTTAACTGCTGATAAGAATTTATGACTGCTCATGCATGCTTATTCTTGTTCAACTCACTAGGCTTTTTGGCCTAACACTTGTTTGGTGTCGATGTGTATCTCAGGTTCTAGCGGCGCCGGTCCTAAGCAGGTTTAATGGCTTTGGGGGTGAGAGCTTGGGGATTTTGCACATGGACGTATTACCCTTTTGAAAATGAACCGTTTGGGTTTATAGATGCCAACCCTTTTGTAATCTCTTTTCTAGTGTAGAAATTAGATTAGTTGGTTGTTATTTATTGTCCGTTAGATTACATTTGTAATTAAACAGGTTGTATTTACATTTCCCCATTTTTGGGAGGCTCTTGCTATGACAATTTTCGTATACCTCATGTCCGTTTTTCGGATTTTTTGTTATCCCTATTTTTAGGGTGTTACAAACACATTCGATGGAATCAGGTATCTCCCGTCACCGAAAGACGTTCTTTTCGGGTATTCCCTTAGCTGCACATTCGGTGTTAAAAACGTACCATCTTATTTATATAAATAACATTTTAATGAAATAACTCGTGAGTGCGTTTTGGGGAAATTGAATGGTGAACATTATTTAAAAAGGGATGTTTGGTATTGAGAATATTACGGTTTGGAATCAAAGTTTTTTTTTTTATAACTAATATTTTAGGGACGGTCGTTTTTAGAATAAAGTATTCTTTTTAAACTTTGTATGATTATATGATGAAAACTGTTTTTAACTCACTAGGCGTTAAGTCTAACACTTTTTCTTATCGACATGTATATCAGGTCTTACATGGATCTGAGAGACGTTTAGAGCTTGGTAGAAGTTCTGGAAGGATGGCTTAGTGACGTCATCCAGTTTTGAGAAGATAGCAGATTCGGTGGTTTTAGTAGCACCCGTTAGACTTTGTTCCCATTTGGGGACTAGATAGTCCCGTTTGAACTTTGATACATGTTATGGTGTTTATTGCCCTTGTAACTTTAGATATTTGTTATTCCAAGTGTTAAATTTAAGTCTTTTAGAAGTTTTAAATTATCTGTTATTTTCAAATTAGGGGTGTTACAATGATCTCTTCTAAACAAGTGTCATAAGTCTCTTTTTTGGATAAAATTTTTTCAAAGATTTTTGGGTCTAACATGTATGGATTTTCTAGGTTATTCTAAAATATTTTGAGAAAATCTATTTGGAGACATTTTTTACGTCTTTAAATCTAAGAAAAGTATACTGCTTTGGAGGCTTATTTTTTGGAATCGAACTTTTCGTATTGGTTTCCAAAGAGAGAGAATTGATCTGGTATGTCAAAGCTTTAATATCGTCTAAATCAGAAAAATTTGAACACTTGTGCTGATTTAACTTTTGTGTAAAATTGTCTAGAGTATTTTGCAAATCTTTGACTTGAAACTTTTCTATTTGATGTCGATGAAGATTTTCTAAAATCTAACTATTTTGCTCTTTTAAATAATCTAAATTAGTATGCAAAACTTTTATTTCTTTATTTAAAACGGAAATCGTCTCTTCAAGACGTAAAAGTCTTTTTTCAAAATTCTCAGCTAAATTTATCAACAAGTTTAAAACTGTATTTTGAACTAGTTCTGCAGAGTAAAAACTGTGCTGGTGGTCTTTTTCGAAATTACACTTGAGTTTGCTTTTATCAAACAAAGTGACAGATCTTTTATTTTGAACAGAAAGTTCAAGACCGAGATAATCTAATTTTTTATTTTCCAGTTTTTCGAAAATATTAAAACAAATAGTACAGATAAAAAACGAGATACAAATAACAGATAACAGATAATAGAAATAAACAAAAAGGAGACAAAAGATGAAAAAGAGAATAAACAAGACCAGACTTGTTTGCTTTCCCAAAAACAATAATTCCATGTGTATAACAACAATGATTATGAAAATAGTAATATGTTAAAAAACAGTGAATAATTTATCACCAAACTTTTTACCAAATGTGAATATTTTACATTTACATTTTTATTTAGCTTATCTACTGGTTTTATATTTTTATTTAGCTTATATTTTACATAAATGCCCCTTCTATTTCTTTTAGGTCATTTACATGTTTATTTAGCTTTTCTACCAAATGTGAATAATTTATCACCAAACTTAACATCTAACTGCTAGTTTATTAGCCAACAACTAGTTTTTCGGCTAACATTTTTTTACAACGGCGAAATTATATTAAAAGCTAGCAAGAAGCTAGAACAAACAATTACATACATGAAATAGTCAGGAAAGGGTTATGAAGCCAACCTACCTAATAAATTTTAAACTTGCTACTCCTACTAGAAACCCAAAATAAGCATGAGTCACAATCCTGTCAAAGATATCCGTTTTCTTCATATTGGTCTCGCCAAAAATGGTCACATTCCGAAACGATCATATGTACCAAAGCACAGTAAGAATAACGACATCAAAGCACATCTTCTCCCAACTCTTCAACCGCAAATTAGAAAACCATGTAATCCAAGTCGCATAGGAGCTGGGATATCCAAATGCCACCATCTACTAGTCTGTCTCCAAATCTCGGTCGCCAAAGAGCACGAGAAAAACAAATGAACACATGACTTCAAACCTACTGGTAGCTAATTATTGTGCACTGTATAACGTGGGCACAGTACTTCCCAGTGAGGTCACAAGTATATACCACCAGTTGGATCTCTACAAGTAATATAATGGTACAAGTACCGAGTATCGTATCCACAGGGACTGACTTACTAAGAGGTAGAGATTTTCATGAACTTCTTGCACAAGTTTCGAGTTGTGAGAAAAATATTTGTTTGGTGGTTGATTAATTCTAAGAGTACGAAATAAAATTTATAATTAAAGAATAGGTACGGGTGTAAGCTTTTCTTGAGATGGGCTTAGTAACAAATGGTTAGGCCTTTTGTAGTACGAAATGTCTATAAAAATCTCAATCTCTCGAAAGTGAATTTTTAAAGACCGGTCCTACAAAATGCCCCTAAAGTGTCCATCGTTACCAACTCTTAATCTTACCGATTTAACTACGTTGAAATAAATCAAGTTCTATCGGTATGGAGATTTACACCCAAATCTCTTTGTGATATAAATCTCCTCCTACGTTTGAACCGTAATAAATCATGCAAAACACGTATCTCTACGTGATTATCAAAGACCCTCTCAAATATTTGTGCATCTCTTAAGCCGTATTTCGAATTCGCCCCTCTCGGGGTCTAGATTTAATATTAACATTTCAAAGTGATCGACTTATCAGCGTTGAATTTAAGTCTCGACTTAAGTGACCAAGCTTAAGAGCTAGTAACGATGGCCACACCCAAGTGTTGCCTACTAGTCTCAAGTTGGCCCACACCCTTACCTAAAAGATGGTTAGTTCATAATAATAAAAAATATAATAATAAAAGACATAATAATAAAAAAAACATAATAATAAAGGGCATATAAAGTTAAAGGATAATAACCATTGGGTAAAAGAGTACAATGATTAGCAAGATTCCTCCATCTAGCATCCATCTTCTAATTTCCAACTAATTTCCCTCCATTATTTATGCAATACCCCCAGAATACGAATACATAGCCAATACCGTATTTATCCTCGGGTGCCCTCGGTGGGCAGACAATGCCCACAGTCCCACAAAAACGAGATTTTCTTGACAAAACTGCATCATTTGGTGTTTTCATCATATTTGCAAGCTTTAAAGACCAAAGGAAATAGATGGAAACAAAAATGGCTAGAAAGCTAAATAAAATGAAGGAAAAGAGTAACAAATAACACTAAAAAATGAGGGTTATCACCTACATTACATAACGGACAAAACAAAGAGCCATCAATCCCTATCCTATCCAAATTATCACGAGTGGCTATCCTATTCAAACCCAAACGTTAACCAAAAACAATAATCGTAATAGGAACTAACCGGTTCCATCTAGTACTAATCAAGTCCACATCCAACAATATGGAATCAATGTAGTTCCTAGTAGAGGCAACTGTTGGGTCATCTGAAGATTTGAAGATGACCTCCTAATCTTCCATCTTATATCATCCTACTTAGAATATGTTTGAGGTTCTTTTAGCATCTTGGTTTTTATACAAATGTTCGGTGAAGTCGAAGATCAACCGAAGAAGACAAAGAAGGAGAATATCTCTCAAAGCGGATTGAAGATAGACTCCTCAGCCTAAAGCTAAGTATGCTCACTTGATTAACACCATTGGCCAGGATGGTGCCGATCTCAGTCTTCAGGAGCCGAAGACCTCTTCGGCTGAAGACCTCTTCGGCCGAAGACATCTTCAGAAGCCGAAGACTTCTTAGTCTTAGGAGCCGAAGACCCCTCAGTCTTAAGAGCCAAAAACCTCTCAGTCTTCAGGAGCCCGAAGATCTCTTCGGCAACCAAAGACGTCTTAATCTTCAAGGCCTGAAGATTTCTTCAACACATTGTACTTTTCACAAAGTATATTGTGTTATCTTGCATATCGACATGGACCTCATCTGGAGATCAGATAAAGCAAGTTTTGTCTACTACACCATTTTAAGGAAAGGTCTCTACCATCCTTCTGCAGGTCAACACTTGAAGCCAAAAACACCTGAAGACAAAAGGTACATCCTGTACCTTGTACCTTGCTGAAGACCTGTGTACTTCCTTGCTGAAGACCTGTGTCCTTCCTTGCTGAAGACCTGTGTCCATCCTTTGCTCAACAGGTGTCCCATGCATTTAATGCATGAGGCACTATAAATATGGAGGATGGTTCAACATGCAAGATTACCAGCTCTCAAGCATTCAAGCTCTCTAAGTGCACTGGCATTCTCTCTCTAAGAAGTTCTTATTGTTTTCTAAGTGTTTTACAATTGTTCTTCATTTCTCTTAGTGTAAGATTGTTTGAATAGATTTCATCTATTCTCTTCCGCAACAATCAAAAGTTTTCTATGTGTAATTCTTGATTTCAAATCAATAAGAATTAAAGTAAGTGAAAAACTGTGTGTATTGTATTCAACCCCCCTTCTACAATACTTTTCTTCTTTACTATCTGCTATTTGGGACCAACAAGTGGTATCAGAGCGGTTTAGTTTAACACAATAAACTAGATCCGTGATGGCAACCTCTTCTTCTTCTTTAAAAAATGATTCTTCTCAAAACTTCAATGCTGGTTCATACGACAATGGCTCTATAGCCAAACCACCAAGGTTTAACCCCAATAACTTTTTCTTGTGGAAAAGTCGTATGATACTCTTTCTAGAAGGAGTTGACAGCAGATATCCAACTATTTTACATGAAGGTCCTTTTATTCCTAGAGTTTGGGACCGATATAATGCAGACAAGGGAAAAGCTGATGAGGACTCTTCTGAAGAAGAAAGAACTTCAGCTAATGGGAGATACATTCTAAAGGACCCCATTAAATACAATGATGAAGACAGACGTCTTATAGCTCTTGATACTAAAGTCAGAGCCATCATTGCCCTCTCTCTGCCTGATGAGGTCTATCATTCTCTTGTTAACCTTTCTACTGCAAAAGAAATGTGGTCCACTCTGTGTGTTCTTTATGAAGGTACGTCTGAGGTGAAAAAGAGCAAAAAGATTGCTCTTGTAAGAAAGTATGAACTCTTCTCTCATGAGAAGGGTGAGTCTCTCTCAGACTACTACAATCGCTTTAACAGTCTTCTCAATGATCTTAAACTTGTGGGTCGCATATATGACAATGAGGAAGTCTTGTGCAAGTTCATGGACTGTCTTCCTGAGTTTTGGGAAAACATCTGTACTTGTATCAAGTCTACCAAGGATCTTGACTCTATGCCTCTCACTGCCTTGTATGGCACCCTCTTCAACTATGAACAGTCTAAACTGCTTAGGAAGTCATTCACAAAAGACATCAAAGGCTCTTCTCTAGCCCTTGTCGGTGAATCTTCCAAAAGTACTGTGTGTGTCCCTAGGATCACCTATCCTTCTGACTCTGACAACGATAGTCAAGAGGACCCCAATGACCCTTCAGAAGCCTATCTCAGTGAGGCTGATGATGAAGGAGAGGAGACCTCTGTGGCTCAGTTGTCAGATGGTGTTGCCATGCTGGCTGGCTTTTCTAAAGGCAAACCTCACTTCCCTTCTAGAAAACCCAGGTTTTCTAGAAAACCCTCCTCTACTTTTTCAAAAAATGTTTCCTCTGACAAATCAAATGAGGAATGTTACAGGTGTGGGAGGAAGGGACACTTTGCTTCTGAATGCAGAAGCAGGTCCTCTGATAAGTCTAGACTGCCCTCCTCCAACCGTACATCCTCTAGGTTTGTCAGAACCAAGTCTGATTCCCTTCAACCCTCTTTTCAAAAATCAAAAACTTCTGCTCCTTCAAACTCTGACCGTGCTGAAAAGTACAAGGCCAAATACAAGAGAGAGAAGGAAAGGAATGCTCTTCTAGCCAACAAAGGAAAAGGTCTTCTCGCCGAATCTCATGATTGGGCAGATGAACCAACTTCCGAAAGTGATAAGGAAATGGCCAATCTCTGCTTTATGGCTAAAATAGATGATGCTGATGATGGTGAAACCCCTTCCACCTCCATGGCTCTTGTGTCTGCTGAGTGCTCC
Source organism: Arctium minus (assembly GCA_954870635.1). Lineage (NCBI taxonomy): Eukaryota > Viridiplantae > Streptophyta > Magnoliopsida > Asterales > Asteraceae > Arctium > Arctium minus. The sequence goes on from OX941085.1 coordinate 63,391,335, forward strand.
ACATCATCTTCTCAGGTACATCCATTTTTCTCTCTCTCTGATGCTGAGAAAATTGAAGCCTTTGACTCTTTGACCATTGACTTCTATGAAGCCAAGGATGCAAAGAAGAAGGCAAATGCTCAGATAAAATCTCTTTCTTCTCAACTGCAAATCTGTCTTTCTCAACTAAAACACTTTGATAAAATCAAGGTTGAGCTTGAGGATTTGAAAACTATAAATTTTACTCTTGCTAAAGAGAAAAATAAACTTCTTAAAAAGTTTAAAAAGGAGCAAGAAACTGTGAAAAAGTGGACAAGCTCGTCCAAAAATTTAGAAAGGATTTTTCAGGATCAAATATCTTGTGATGACAAGTCTGGACTAGGCTTCGGGAAATACGACCTTGAACCTCCTTCTGACACTCATGCTCCTTTCTCTCTTCTCTCATTCTATGAATCCTCTGAAGAGAACTATGACAACTCTGAACCTTTGGACTCTTCTGATCCCTCTAAAGATCTCAAGTTTGGAATGTTCATCAAAGCTAAGAGCATTGATTCACCCAATGAAAGTGAGGAAACCCAAGACTCAAATGACCCTTCTAAACCCATTACTGAGTCTATGTGTTCCTTAAAAATAAATGAGCCTTCCTCTTCTGAACCCAAACCTTCTTCTTCTAAGCCTTCTTCAAACAAAATCTCTTTCTCCAAAAAGGGAAAATCTATTGCCAATCTTCCTCACCAAAAGAAACTTCCCAAGAAAAACTCAAAGAAACCATCTTCTCTTCCAATCCCCAGAGCTGTGATGTTAAATAAGCTAAATTCCAAGACACCCTCTTCTATTCCTTCAACTGAATCTGGCAAAGGTATCTTGGGTCCTAAGCCTCTTGACTTTCCTCTAACCTCCAAGGCCATGAAAGTCAATGTGACCAGTCATCACAAGGAATCTGGTCAAAGCTCCAAAAAGGTTTTTACATATAGAAAATGTTATAACTGTGGTAATACCTCTCACCTTGCTAAGAATTGTCCTCTGGAGAGAATTGATAAAAATGATTCCAAGGATACTTCTTCTCCTTCTAACTCAAAAGGACCCATTTCCAAATGGGTACCAAAGAACTGATTTTCTTGTGATTGCAGGGTCTAGGGCACCAACAAATCTGGTATCTCGACAGCGGGTGCTCAAGACATATGACCGGCAACAAATCTCTCCTTGTTGACTTCGTGCCTACCAAAGGTCCTTCTGTCACCTTTGGTGATAACTCTAAAGGAAGGACTAAAGGTTATGGAACACTCTCAAATGGTTCCATCACCTTTAATAAAGTAGCTTATGTTGAAGGCTTGATGCACAATCTCCTAAGCATAAGCCAACTGTGTGATCTGGGGTACAAGGTGATGTTTGAATTATCTTCATGCATCATTTTCAACGAAAAGATGGAAACTGTACTCTCTGGCTACCGCAAAGAAAATGTCTATGTCATAGACATGGGACATAGCTCATCCTTCGGAACAAACATCTGTTTTGTCTCTGAAAACTCTGCCAAAAGATGTTGGCTTTGGCACAAGCGTCTTTCTCACCTCAACTTCAAGACTTTGAATGTCCTTTCAAACCAGGAGCTTGTTACGGGCATGCCAAAGGTATCCTTTGTGAAAGAAAAGTTGTGTGCTGCATGTGAGAAAGGGAAACTCACAAAATCTTCCTTCAAGTCCAAGCAATGCTTCTCCATCACTCAGCCTCTTCAGATGCTCCACATGGATCTGTGTGGACCAGTCAGTACTCCAAGCCTTGGTGGTAGAAGGTACATTCTGGTTATTATTGATGAATTCACTCGCTACACTTGGGTATTTTTTCTCAGGTATAAAAGTGACACTACTGAAGAAATCATAAAGTTCATCAAAAGGTCTGAAGTGTTGAATGGGCAGCTGGTAATATCTGTAAGAAGTGACAACGGAACAGAATTCAAGAACAGTATGTTGGATGACTTTTTCAATGAAAAAGGCATCTCTCAGAACTTCTCTGCCGTCAGAACTCCGCAACAGAACGGTGTAGTGGAGAGAAAGAACAGAACGCTATGTGAAGCTGCCCGATCCATGTTGAGTGAATCTCACCTCCCTACCTACTTTTGGGCCGAAGCAATCAACACTGCATGCTTTACCCAAAATAGGTCCATCATTGTGAAAAGACACAATAAGACTCCTTATGAAGTCTTTTATGGTAGAAAACCCAACATTGGTTTTCTTCATGTCTTTGGGTGTGTCTGCTACATTCTCAATGATAGAGAAAATTTGGGAAAATTTGATCCCAAAGCTGACGAAGGAATCTTCGTGGGATATTCTCTCACTTCCAAAGCTTTCAGAGTCTACAATCTCCGACGGAAGTGCATTGTTGAATCCATCCATGTCAAGTTTGATGACCTCAAGATATCATCACTCTCTTGTGATGATGAAGAATTGAACAGATGGATGTCCTCCTGTGTTGATGATGGTCCTCTTCCAACATCATCAGACATTCCCTACACAGTTCCCACTTCTCTCTACCAAAACAATGAACCCTCTACATCTCATAACCCCTCTTCTCATCAAGAGAATGATCCTCAGCCTACCCAACCTCAACATACACTCCAAATCATCCCAGTCTCTCCATCTAACATCCACTCCTCACCTATACAAGCCGATCCTTCATCCATCTCTCCTCAAAATTTCCCTTCCAACTCTCCTCTACAAATCTCTTACCCTCCTCCTTTACCTCCTGCCCTCAAGTGGACAAAAGATCACCCCATTGATCAAATCATTGGTGATCAACAGGCTGGTGTACAGACTCGAAGAGGTGTTGGTAACATTTGTCTCTATGTTAACTTCCTTTCTCTCTTTGAACCAAAGAAAGTTGACGAAGCTCTAGCTGATCCATGTTGGATCACTGCCATGCAAGAAGAACTTTCTCAGTTCGAAAGAAACAAAGTCTGGAGATTGGTTCCGCGTCCTTCCAGAAAAACCATCATAAAAACCAAGTGGGTCTTTCGGAACAAAATGGATGAAGAAGGCACGGTGATCAGAAACAAGGCCCGACTGGTTGCACAAGGATATAGGCAAGAGGAAGGAATTGACTATGATGAAACATTTGCTCCAGTTGCCAGACTTGAAGCCATCAGAATCTTCCTTGCTCATGCTGCCTACAAGAACTTCAGAGTCTTCCAGATGGATGTCAAGAGTGCCTTTCTGAATGGGGAGCTAGCTGAAGAAGTCTATGTGAAACAGCCCCCTGGCTTTGAAGATCCAGTCCATCCTGACTATGTGTACAGGTTAGACAAAGCTCTCTATGGTCTAAAGCAGGCTCCTCGTTCCTGGTATGACACTCTTGCTGACTTTCTCCTAAAGAACAAGTATACAAGAGGTAAAATTGACAACACTTTGTTCATCAAGCAAACCTCAAGTAATCTTATTCTTGTTCAAATTTATGTGGATGATATCATTTTTGGTGCCACTGATGAGTCACTGTGTGATGAGTTTGCCTCTCTCATGAAAAGCCAATATGAGATGAGTATGATGGGGGAGCTTACCTTTTTCTTAGGACTTCAAGTTAAACAATCTTCAGAAGGAATCTTTATAAATCAAAGCAAATACATACGTGATCTTTTGAAAAAGTTCAATTTTGAAAACTCCTCTCCCATGAAAACTCCTATGGCACCACCTTTGAAACTCCATGCTGATCCGGATGGTGTATCTGTGGATATCACCAGCTACCGAGGCATGATCGGCTCTCTTCTTTATCTTACTGCGAGTAGACCAGATATTATGTTTGCTACTTGCCTGTGTGCGCGTTACCAAGCCAATCCGAAGGAATCTCACTTGGCTGCGGTTAAACGCATTTTTCGGTATCTGAAAGGTACCATGAATCTGGGTCTTTGGTATCCCAAAGACTCAGGTTTTGATCTAATGGGGTATTCAGATTCTGATTTTGCAGGCTCTAAGATTGACAGAAAGAGCACCACTGGCAGCTGTCAACTCCTTGGTGGCAAGCTTGTTAGTTGGTCTAGCAAGAAGCAGCACTCAGTCTCAACCTCTACCGCTGAGGCTGAGTACGTAGCTGCTGGAAGTTGCTGTGCTCAAATCCTTTGGATGAAGAACCAACTGAGAGACTACAATCAACTGTACTCTCATATCCCGATTCTGTGTGACAACTCAAGTGCGATCGCAATCGCAAACAATCCGGTGCTGCACTCTCGTTCCAAGCACATCGACATCCGGTATCATTTCATCCGGGATCACATCTCCAAAGGTGATGTCGAACTCCATTTCATCCCTACCGACCTCCAACTGGCGGATCTCTTCACCAAGCCTCTTGACGAAGCTAGGTTCAAGTTCCTCATCGGAGAACTCGGTATGTTAAATGCCGATTTTTAATTCAAAATAAAAAAAAAAAAAAATTGAGAGTTAGAAAAGAAAAGAAATTAAAAAAAAAAAAATATGAGAGAGAAAGAAAAGAAAAGAAATCAAAAAAAAAAAAAAAAATAAAAAATAAAAAAAAATTGTTTTGTGTTTTCGGTAACTCTCTCTCTCTACCCTCTCATTCGGTCTCCCTCTCTCTCTAAACCCTCTCTTTCGGCTCTCTCTCCTCCCTCCCCTCTCCCACCGAACCTCTCTCCTCCCTCCTCCCTTCGGCTTTCTCTCTTCCCTCCCTCTCTTCCCCCTAGCCGAACTAACCCCCTCCCTCTCCCTCTTCGGCCCTTCCCCCTTCGGCCTCCCACACCCACCGAACCTCCCCCCTTCGGCCTCCCACACCCACCGAACCCCTCCCCCCTTTCGGCCTCTCACACCCACCGAACCCCTCTCCCTCTTCGGCCCTTCCCCCCTTCGGCCTCCCACACCCACCGAACCCCTCCCCCCTTCGGCCTCCCACACCCACCGAAACCCCCTTCTTCGGCCTACCCTAACCACCGAAACCCCTCGCCACCGAAGCCACCGAACACCCCCTTATTCCTCCATTTTCCCTCGCCAAGCCACCGATATCCTCAACCCCCCCCCCCCACACCCACATTCGGCCGACCCCCATCCCACCCCACCCTCTTTTCCTTTTTTATCTTTTCCTTTTTCTCTTCTTTTCCTTTTTTTTTTTCCAAGATTTACCTACCCATCCTATCCCACCCCTCCTTTTTCTTACACCTCCTACTCCCTCTTCTTTCCTTCCAAATCCTTCCATAATCTCCTACCTATCTTCCCTATTTCCCATATTTTCTCCATATATCCCATCAAATCTTCTCTTTTCTTCCTATCCCTATAATATCTTCCTTATTTACCTCTCTCTTTCAAATTCAAAATTACCTCCTCCCTTCTATAAATACTAACCCACTTTCATTTTTTTTACCATCCCTCCTACTTCTCTCATGGCATCTTCCACCTCTCCTTCCTCCAAGGCTCCCAAGAAGAACATGCCCCCTCCTCCTCCCACTTCTCTTTCGGATCTCGTCTTCAATCCATGCAACCATGTTGCACGATTGGAGTGTGATCCCACTCATAAGGAATTTAATCCTATTTCTTCCTTTCTTCAAAAATCACCTCTTCGGTTTGCGTTGACGAAAAACCCGCCAAAAATGAGCAAAATGCTCATTGGGAATTTTTGGCTCACATGTGTTTACGATGCAACAACCAACAAAGTCTCCGCTTCCATTCTTTCGGAACCAACGTCTCCGGACATCACCTTCGGTGTCGAAGACGTTAGGCGGGCCCTTGCTCTTCCATCCTACGATTGTTATGACGCATTTCCTCTTGGCACCGAACATGATGAGGTGGTTGCGGCCTTGAACTATATTCATGGCGAAAATGATCGAGGTCGTGGCACTCTTCTCCGCCGGCATATGGGAGGTATCTGGAACTTCTTTTTCTCTCATATTATTTTTTGCCTGAGTAAGAAGACAAGTGGACATGATCAATGTCCATCCTACCTTACTCAACTAGCCCATGCTATCATGTTCCAGCGTAAAATCGATTACGCTCAGTATTTTTTTCACGAGTTGATCTCTGTCATTACACCGCCTAAGCGACCACATGTTGCTTACCCGCGGTTCATTTGGCTTATAATCAACAACTTACTTGCTGATGCAATTGAGGCGGACCATCGGGTCGTTTATGACTATCATTCCCCGCTTGTGACAAGACCCCTTCTCAAACGGGGTCCCTTGGCGACTGATAATCCTCTCCTTCCAGGTATGGTCTCCTTCATCAACTCTCCCGATCTACAGTGGGGAGATGCCAAGGACACTCCGGTGTCCAAAGGTCCCTCCTCTGTAGTGGACCCCTCTTCCCTCTCCCTCGTGACGCCTGCTAGCACTCACTCCTCACAGGCTACAGGCACCGCCGCACTTGCCCAAATGACCATACCACCGAAAGGACCTTCGGTGGTTACCCAGGTCAACCTCCACACCTCAAAGCGGCGGCACTCTACCTCTTCCCCTCCCTCTTCTCCCAAAAGAAAGAGGGAGGTTTCTAGGGCCAACCCACATACTCCACCCACCGATTCTTCAAAATCGGCCGGTGTTGAAATTGTCCCATCCGGGCCCGGGGAATCTGCTACACCTACTGCCACCTCCTCTGTATCCTCTCCAAAGGATGCATGTGAGACTTTCGGGGACCCTCACCTTCCCTCTTCCCCCTCCTCCTTCGGGGATGAGGATGACTTGGTCTTCTCCCCGGACCAAGGCTCTGACTTCTCACTGCACGGCCTATCACCCGACCATTTCATGGTCGACACTTTTGCACGACCCGGTGAAACTCTGGTCTTACCCAAGGCCAGTGTTGAGGGTATTTCACGGTATTTGGCTTACTTGCAACAGGGTCAAGACAAAGTGACAACTCAAGCAGGCCCCTCTACCTCCGCCTACCGCTCTCCTCCACATTCTCCAGAGAGCTCCTCTTCTCCTATGGCTACCTCCGCTGACGGTAGCTCCTCCGATGACTTATCTCCATCACCACGATCACCTGCTACTGATGCTCTCCTCCAGAGAAATGCATTCTACGACGAACCATCTCGGCTTCTTCCTCTTCCTCATCATCCACCGACGCCTTCGCGGTGTCAGGCATCAGCTGCAGCAGCACGCGACACTCCTCATGTTCCTGTCATTCCCCCAGAAATCCTAGCAGATATTCAGGAAGCTAACAAACAACATCGTCTCATTGGTGCTCAGCTTCGCGAACATCAGACCGTTCTGGGCTCCCTCGTGAGAGTCTCTTGCGAAAAATTGTTATCTCTTGAGACCTCAGTTGCCGCTCTTCAAGCGGCCTCTGATGCTCGTGATGCGGAGGTCCGGCGTCTTCAGGCAGCTTCGCAGACTCACAGTGCCATTTCCACTCAGATTCTTCAGTCTATTCTGTCTCTACATCAGCGGTTGGATTTTTTTTTGGTTACTCCCCCGACTGCCGCTGAGGGGGAGAAACACCTGGTGGTTCAAGACTCTTCAGACAGCGGCCGTCAGGGTCCCACTCCTGTTGTTTCTACTGATGCTCCAACTGAGGGGGAGCTGCTTCCAAGACAAGGGATAGACAAAGGAAAGAAAAAGCTATCTGCTGATGAAGAGGTCATGCTTTCCCAACAACAAAAGGCTTCTGCTATAAAAGCCTTTGTTTGTGAAGCTGATCGACTAAAACTTCAACCTCCTTCTAAAGTTGACATCCAGCAAGTAGCTGAGCTTGATTCTGATGACATTCTATGGTACCGAAAATCTTTGATGGAACGAAAGTTGAAATCTAAAATTGTTGAAGTAAAGTTTGGCACCTCCAAACGATCAGAGATAGATATCAGAATTGTCATCAGCAGAGAAGACGGATCTCAGCAGGCTACCAAATTCTGCGACTTGGACGACTACGGACTTTCTGAATGGTATGAAATTTCTGAACTTTTATCCAAGTCACTTAGTCGACACAAGCCTTCGGTCAAAAGGTCTCTGAACACTCTTCTGGAGAAAATGAAGAACATTGGCAAGAAATACAAGCATTCTCATGATGAAGAAGTTCAAGTTGAGATTCTAAAGCAGATGTGTCTCTCCTCCCCTCCACAAATCTCTCATTCTGACAAACAACACATCTTCAAGGATCTCGCTGCCAAAAGAATGACTCCTAATTCTCAAAATCTGAATCTGAAGATACCAGGTGGTCCGCCCTTGGGTCCAGGCACTGTGACAGGGCGTCCATACAAAGGAGTCTATTTCTTGAATGAGACGGAAACTAAGAGATTCTTCAGACATGAAGAAATATCTATCGCTCACACCGAGTTTCTGGTAGCCATTCTCTCTCTTATCCCCGTTAATTCTCAAGCTGCATTTCTTCGACATGACATTATGGGTGAACTTCATAAAAGACAGAAGAAGGAATGAAGCAATGCTCTATCTTACCTATGTACTTGTAATTTTTGCTTTGTTAAGTCATATTTAATACAAGTGCATTTCTCTTATTTAGTTTGTACTTATATACTTCATTCTTTTATTCTTTTGTAAACGTGGGATATTCTTATAAATCCTTATACAAAAAAAAAAAAAAAAAAAAAAATCTATGTGAAAAGAACCCAAAAAGAGTAAAAATGGGTCAAAATGAATTTATTCAGTACTCTCTTTGTTTTATTCTTTAGTATGGATGTCATCCTCAAATAGGGGGAGATTGTTGGGTCATCTGAAGATTTGAAGATGACCTCCTAATCTTCCATCTTATATCATCCTACTTAGAATATGTTTGAGGTTCTTTTAGCATCTTGGTTTTTATACAAATGTTCGGTGAAGTCGAAGATCAACCGAAGAAGACAAAGAAGGAGAATATCTCTCAAAGCGGATTGAAGATAGACTCCTCAGCCTAAAGCTAAGTATGCTCACTTGATTAACACCATTGGCCAGGATGGTGCCGATCTCAGTCTTCAGGAGCCGAAGACCTCTTCGGCTGAAGACCTCTTCGGCCGAAGACATCTTCAGAAGCCGAAGACTTTTTAGTCTTAGGAGCCGAAGACCCCTCAGTCTTAAGAGCCAAAAACCTCTCAGTCTTCAGGAGCCCGAAGATCTCTTCGGCAACCAAAGACGTCTTAATCTTCAAGGCCTGAAGATTTCTTCAACACATTGTACTTTTCACAAAGTATATTGTGTTATCTTGCATATCGACATGGACCTCATCTGGAGATCAGATAAAGCAAGTTTTGTCTACTACACCATTTTAAGGAAAGGTCTCTACCATCCTTCTGCAGGTCAACACTTGAAGCCAAAAACACCTGAAGACAAAAGGTACATCCTGTACCTTGTACCTTGCTGAAGACCTGTGTACTTCCTTGCTGAAGACCTGTGTCCTTCCTTGCTGAAGACCTGTGTCCATCCTTTGCTCAACAGGTGTCCCATGCATTTAATGCATGAGGCACTATAAATATGGAGGATGGTTCAACATGCAAGATTACCAGCTCTCAAGCATTCAAGCTCTCTAAGTGCACTGGCATTCTCTCTCTAAGAAGTTCTTATTGTTTTCTAAGTGTTTTACAATTGTTCTTCATTTCTCTTAGTGTAAGATTGTTTGAATAGATTTCATCTATTCTCTTCCGCAACAATCAAAAGTTTTCTATGTGTAATTCTTGATTTCAAATCAATAAGAATTAAAGTAAGTGAAAAACTGTGTGTATTGTATTCAACCCCCCTTCTACAATACTTTTCTTCTTTACTATCTGCTATTTGGGACCAACAGCAACATTAAAAGAACCTATCCATTCGATGAGCACACCGCCCGATCTTTCTGATGAGAAATCACAAACTACTGCAACTTATCCCTCAGGCGAAAAATTGCTCCAATTCTTCTCCTCCCTCGGCTCCCTATGAAAATAACCAAAATAATCCTCGTTCATTACCCGCTCTTTGACTATAACCTCTTTATCAAGCTCTAGATGGAATGGGAAATATTAGTTATGAGAGATTTTAATGAAGTTCGGGTAGAGGGTGAGAGGCATGAGTAGGTGTTTAATTCTCAGGCGGAGATATTTAATTCCTTTATACGAGAAGCGGAGTTATTCGATATCCCACTTGGTGGGTATAATTTTACGTGTTCCAAACAAATAGGCGTCTAAAATGAGCAAGTTGGATAGGTTCTTGGTGTCAAACGGGATTATGAAGACCATGCCTAATATTAGTGGTCTAATACTTGGTCGTAAATTGTCGGACCACCGTCCGATTCTCCTAAAGGAATCGGTTGTTGACTTTGGGCCAACTTCTTTTCATATGTTCCATTCTTGGTTTGACATGGACAGTTTTGTCCAAATTGCGCCAATTCTACTCCCCCCGGTTCCCTATGAAAATAATCTAACCAATCCTTGTTCATTACTCGCTCTTTGACCATAACCTCTTTAACAACATTCATAATTTTACATAGAACGGGAAAATCACTAATTAGAGAATGAACACAAACCTGACGAGTGGCCAACGACGAACGCATTTAGGGTTAGGAGAGAGCAGTTGCAGGCATGGCGAGTGATGCGCGACAAGAGAAGGAGTGGTATATTGAAAACTGAGCTTTAAACTTCAAAAAAACTTGTAATCAATTAAAATTTTAATGAATAAATAATTAAATAAATCGGTACGATACGTCACTACCATGATACACAACTTCTAATACCACGTGCCAATCAAGTTTGTATACTTGATACGATACTATCAACCGATACCAATTTAATTGTTGCGAACCGATATATTTGTTGGCTGGTTTGGTTTGGTACGGAATTTTGACACCCTACTCTTTTTTTCTTACCGTAAATGATCCTCATTCCACATATCACTCGCTATAAATACCATTCATTGTTTTTATGTTTAAATGACTCTCGAAGTTGTATATTTTGTATTTCTACACATGACTGGACCCAGTAAGGGCTAGGGGGTCCCGTGCCCCCCACTCTATATGTAGATATAGTAGACGTTTTTACGAGCCTTAAAGGTGCATCTGTCATGATACGATATGTGCTACGAAAGTAACAAAACTAGAGGGGGTGTAGTGAAAATTAAAAAACTAGAGGGGGTACACTCAAAAACCAAAAATTAAAACTCATGGCTTCTCTCGCTCGATTCAATCTGAAATCGACTCTGTGCCTACACGAAGACTGCCGCTAGCCTGCACACACACCTCTCGCGACGACCACAGACAAATTGTTCGATTTCAGGTTTGTTCTTAGATTGCTTTTGTTTCTTTCTTGTTTAATTAGTTAGTTGCTTAGATTAGCTTTTAGATTTCAAATGTTGGGTTTTATATTTTGGTAGATTAATTTGCTGATTTGGGGACATGGAGAGTTGGGGTTTCAAAATTTTGATTTTATTTCAAAGGTTTCCACTTGGGGCTTTATCTGCGTCTATGCACTGCACTTGTGAATTTAACATTACTGTTTAGTGGGCTTCTGATTAGAATTTCTGTAGTTCTTTTTTAAAACAATTGGCAAAAAAGAAAAAAAGAAGTGAAAGAAACGAAGAATTTTATTAGTAAATCTCGAACAATTTGTTAAAGGGGTATACAAGATGGTTTTAGCCTACCCAATTGCAGAAGATTGGTTTTCCAATTCATAAGTGATGTCTACACACACACACACACATATATATATATATATATATATATATATTGTAATTTTGATTTCTTGTTGTAGGTTTGTAATTCCTATAATAATTTTGTGCTTTGATATAAGCATTTGCTAATCTGTACTGTTATTTTGCTAGAAAATGGGAACTCGTAGAGAATAATTTTAGTATGTAATTACTATTATTTCATATAAGCATTTGCTAATTTGTTCTATTTATCGGTTTCAAAAGAAGAAAACTCGTAGAGAAAGACTTCAAGATTTAATTATTCTTATTTTTGATGATATAATACTTGTTAGTTGTTACGTGCCCCCCAGTCTATGAATTTCCCAGATCCGCCATGTTAGCAATAAATTCATGGTCCTTAGACGATCACAATGTTAGGGACCGGAATGAGGAAACTTTGTGGAGGAACAACAAAAACTAATCTAAAGAAGTTGCTTATACGTTGAAGATTTGTTTGTATTTAGCTACATAACCCATAAGCATTTGGATTATTATGATTCAGTTTGTTTATTTTTGATGACTTAAGTCATAAATACATGTTTGCTTATATGGCACATTTTGACTGCTGTTTGTGATTCTTCACAACATGGATGCATCATGTATACTGGGCCTCTCTTTATAAAAGGTTCCATTGTAGCTAGTTTGCAATCATTTGAGCAGTTATTGAATAAATTACCATTGAATGATTCTGTATGGCTACAATGGCTTTGGTTATCTTCATATTCTTTAATCATTTGAAAGCCTTTCATATCATAAAGTTGGCATGGGACAAATGTTATAATTTATAGTATAATTGTCCAACATATTAATGTTAGATTACTAGATTAGTGGCTAATCAGTACTATTTACCGTTCATTGTAAGTATGGTTGAGTGTGTTAAGCATGTGTCTACTTGCAGGAAGCGTATATGGCTATCTATTATAACAGTATATCTCTGTAACTTTTGACCTATGCACAAAGTTCACATCACATCTTCAATAAACATTATTAACATGTCTTTATGTTGTTGCCGGTTTACTGCCACCATATGCTATTGGATGATGCAAGTTTTGGCTCTTGATTTTTTATACAAATCTCTTTTCTAAATCCGAACATAGTATTGTATTTTGTGAATCTTTTAGGAAGCTTTCCCCCCATATGTGGATCATCTATATCAGTATGCAAAGTGGCAACTTTTATCAGTATAAAAACACTGTTTTTTCAGTCATTACGGGTTCTTATAATGCTGCATAACACCAGTTGTTGAGAGGCCTGTTACTAAGTGAGGTTATATATGACCATGGGAAACAATATGAATGCAGTTATTCAAGTTCGATCACTAAGACGGCTAGTCTGTACCACTTAGGTTGGTAGTTTTGGTTAAAGATCATTTGGGTCAAAGTGTAATTTAAATTTTATAAATTTTTGGTACAAAATTTACAATAAAATTTATTACGTTTGCAGGTATGGTCGGAGGATGGTGATGGTTGGTGCTGTGTTCAGACTTCAGGTGAAGCTAATAGGTACTAGCTAAACCATTTCGCTCGTTTATACATGTTGTTTTTCCATTTTCTGGTTTACTTAGTGGTTGTTTGTTTTTAAAAAATAAACCTCTTAATGGCTCTTAAGTCTGAATCGTTCAGACCTTTTTAGATTTAGACTTTGTTCTTTTTCCAGTTTTCAGAACCTCTTAACTCTTAAATACATCTGAAATAAGAAGAAGTGGTGAGCTAACTTCTTAAAACCTCTTATCGCCACCTCAATTCATATGCTCTTCTTTCTCTCAAGACGTTACAGAAACATACTGTCTTATTGATTCATATTTCAGACTTCTGCACCACCTCTTATTAATCAAAAGTAAAATAAAACTTCAGACTTTAGACCTCTTAAAAAACAAACGACACCTTATACTTTGGGATACTCCACGTTCAGATTCCTTATTGAAACTAATTCCATTGGCATTTCTTAAAGTGTATTCTACATGTCCATATATATCATGTTCAAACATTACATGTACACTTTATTTGTGATAGAATGTGAATCAAAATGTCACAATTTCTAATATGTTCGACACCATAACTTTACTAACAAAATTCTTTGGTAAGTTCATTTCTTTTGAGGACCAGTTATGTGAAACTTCAACATTGCTTTTGAGGTTCAAAACCCAATCCAATCAAACCTGCACGATTTGGGATGGGTTGGGGTATACTATACCTTAGAAAAGTTTTGAACGGGTTGGGATTTTCTAGACCGAGTAGTCGGGTTGAGTTGTGCAAACGCCCTCAACCCGGTCAACCTAACCCTTGTGCACCCAATTTAACAAGTATGATATGGATAAACGATGTTTTTTTATCACCCATTATCAGTTAAATATATATATATATATATATTTATATATACACACATGCATATATATAATATAAAATTAATATTATAATAAAAACCTATCTATAATGCCATAAGCCTTGTGCATTGTGATAATGTGAGGAGTGGAACAAACAATCACAGGCTTCTGTCGTCTTTCTTCTTAAAACAAGTAAATGACCCACCATCTTCTATCTTAAAAGAAAGACAACACGAAGAAATTCTCTATATTATCATATTTTTGTGGTTGAAAAAATGACGATATATTTATATTTGAAAGAACATTGCAATGTTTGTTAGAACAAATTAGATGTAGAAAGATAGAAAGTTTATGAATTTATATTTTTGATGGTTAACAATATTATTTGCAATTTAAAATGGAGATCTTTTATCGTTTATCAATGACCCACTCCGTTATTCATTATTCTAATGGGTAGATACTAGATATGAGTAAGAGTTTCGTAACATGATAATTATCCGTTATTTTAAATGAATAGGGTAACAGAAGAACCCTTGTCGGATTTATACCTGCCCATCGTCCGCCGTCATCAAAACTACGAAATAGATCACTGATTAAAGAAAGCAAATATGCAAGGACTTCATGTCACCCAATTTATTCAAAGCTTTTACTCTCTTCTGCTGCTCCAAAAATGGTTGGGGCCGATAATTTCTTTTCGCAAAACACAAATTTCATAACAAGAAAAGTTGTTTCATGATTGGAAGTTTCTCATGGTGTAGCATGATTCGATGCCTACACTTCAGAAGAATCCACCATGGACTTTCCTTTCTCAATGTTCTGCTGCAACCGTCGTATCATAGACATAGTTTGTTCTCTGCTTCCAAGTTGAAATACCCAGATGAAGATCGGAACTCTAGATCATTTCCCTCCAATACTCCATCGAACAATTCAGAAGTATCGCACTTGGTTTCTGCATCCGTTAACAGGGTGACAACAGGCAATCAATGTTATGGAAAGGAATTAGATGAGGTGAAGTCATGGAACAGGATGATCACTGACTATATCCGTCACGGTGATCTTCATTCGGCTCACAATGTGTTTGAAAACATGTCAGTTAGGACTACTGTCACGTGGAATTCGATGCTAGCTGGATATACAAAAATAGCAGGGAGAATCGAAGATGCTCGCCAACTGTTTGATAAAATCCCTGAACCAGATATTGTTTCGTATAACACAATGTTGAATTGTTATATGCATAATTGTGGTATCAAGGCCGCTCAGGCTTTCTTTGACCAAATGTTGTTTCGAGATACAGCGTCTTGGAATACAATGGTATCGGGTTTCTGTCAAAATGGGATGATAGATCAAGCTTATCAATTGTTTCAAGTAATGCCTGAGAAAAACAATGTCTCATGGAATCTGATGATTTCGGGTTATGCTGGTATCAGGGATTTGATATCTGCTGAAAAGTTGTTTAGGAATGCTCCTTCTCAATGTGTGGTTGCATGGACTGCGATGGTAACCGGTTACATGAAGTCTAGGAAGGTTGATTTGGCAGAGAAAGTATTTGATGAAATGCCTGAGAAAAATCTGGTGACATGGAATACAATGGTGTCGGGTTATGTAGAAAATGGACGAGCAGATGATGGTTTGAAACTTTTTAGGAAGATGGTTGAAACCGGGGTTATGCCCAATCCATCAACCTTAAGCAGCGTACTACTCGGTTGTAGTAATCTATCTTCGCTAAAATTAGGTAAGCAAGTACATCAATTCGTGAACAAATCTCCACTTTCTTCGCACACCATGGTGAATACGTCTTTGGTTAGCATGTACTGCAAGTGTGGGGACTTAGATGGTGCATGGAAGTTGTTTCTTGAGATTTCACATAAAGATATTGTCACTTGGAATGCTATGATTTCAGGGTACGCTCAACATGGTGCAGGCGAAAAAGCTCTTCGGTTATTCGATACTATGAAAAAAGAGGGAATGAGACCTGATTGGATCACTTTCATAGGAGTTCTATCGGCTTGTAACCATGGTGGATTGGTTGATCTTGGGATTCAATACTTCGATTCACTGCAGAGAGACTACAAGATAAAAGCCAAACCAGATCACTTCACTTGTATGGTTGATCTTCTTGGTCGTGCAGGTAAGCTTGTCGAAGCTTTAGATTTGATAAAAAGTATGCCTTTTAAGCCCCACCCAGCGATATTTGGAACCCTTTTAGGTGCTTGCAGGGTCCACAAGAACATAGAGCTAGCTGAATTTGCCGCTAGGAATTTGCTTGATTGTGACCCTTCAAATGCAGCTGGTTATGTTCAACTGGCTAATGTTTATGCAGCCATGAGGAAATGGGACCTTGTTTCCAAAGTCAGAAGATTGATGAAAGATCATAAAGTGATTAAATTTCCAGGGTATAGTTGGATTGAAATAAAGCATTATGTGCACGAGTTTAGATCATCTGATAGACTTCATCCTGAATTGGACTTGATTCATGAAAAGTTGAACCATTTGGAGAAGAAAATGAGACTTGCAGGCTATGTCCCTGTTCTTGAATTTGCATTACATGATGTGGGTGATCAACAAAAGGAAAAGCTTCTGCTATGGCACAGTGAGAAGTTGGCAATTGCTTATGGTTTAATTAGAATGCCAGCAGGGGTTCCGATTCGGGTTTTCAAGAACCTAAGGGTTTGTGGGGATTGCCATGAGGCCACGAAATTTATATCAGCGCTAGAGGAAAGGGAAATCATTGTGAGAGATAATTCAAGGTTTCATCATTTTCAAAACGGAAAATGCTCTTGTGGTGATTATTGGTGAACTTGATTTCTATGACCATGCTGTTTTAAAGCCAAGGATAGTTTTAAGCCATTGTGCTGCCTGCATCACTTTCAGCCTTTCCAACCACCGGAGTTTCAAACATGAACACAATTCGACCATGGTAAATGGGAGAGTTTTTTTACCGCAGATTCAAGAAAACCGGTGTTTGTTTTGTGTCCCAAAATGTGACTGACTGCCTTCCACTTTTTTCTTGTGTTTTCCAAACACGATTGGTCAAGGTAACAATGGTCCATTTGATTGCATACTACAAAAGAACACATCTTTTGTGACACTATTGGGACAACATTGCTCGTTGCAGACCTACGCAACAATCCTTAATTATTAGTGGCTAAAGTTTTTTTAACGATGAAAAAAGGTGTCACTAGTTTTTGCTTTCTGAAGTTCATTTATTGCGTTTAAAATTGCCAACAACGAACCCGGTTGACCTTTTGGGTGATGATTGTAACAATGGCCCGAGTCAGCGCATAGCTAAGCTGCCTGCGGTTGCAAGAAACTGCTAGCTAGTGGTGTGACTGCTAAGCCAGCAGCCAAGCTTCCTTCCAAGCCGCTTCCCCTTGCTCAGGTTGGTAAATTTATATTTTCAATCTTTTAATTTGTTTACATTTGTATGCAAAATAGAAAATTTTGCAGGTTCAGTCTTAGGTGGAAATGATGCATACGATGAATTTTGACGCCCACAAGTGTTTATGCATATGTTTGGCAAAATGCGCATACGTGCACTCATTTAAAATTCGAATTATGGGGTCTTTAGCAAGTGAATGACATTTGGATTATTATAGTTATAGAATTAGTATTGAACCATCATAATTTGGAAAATCTAAATTAGAAATTTTAACATGGGTTTCTGAACAAACATTGACAGCAATGATGGTAAAGAGCAGGTATAGAGATAACATGTGTTTGTATGTATGGATTTGGTTTGCAGATGGTTTAAAAGCTTATTATATATTGGAGTTAATGTCATTTTTCAAATCGTTGTTATGCTTATGCACTTTTCTTCAATTTCTTTACAGGGAAGGGTACACATTGTTCATGGAAAAGGTAACGATCTTCTCAAGCAATCTATTTCGCGTCCATTTGATTGATCGATCGATCAATTGGTACGTCTTTTTTATTATGTCATTTAGATTTAAACCCGGATGTTCTGCTAAATTTTGGATACTATGATCAAGTTTGAGCCAAAAACCTGGGAATATAACTTCTCCTGTTTGTTTGTTTGTAAATGGAGTTGGATCGCTTGTTCAAGTGAACTCTTCCGTTCATTTCAACAACTTGGGGGTGTTTACTTGCAACTTAATAGAGCTTAATGTTTCATCCGGCTTATTCGCACAGCTCTTTTATGCTGTTACTTGCGGCTTATTCGCACAACAAGTGACTTAATCGCACAATTAGTTTTGTAGTGTTGTCCCCATTCAGCCAAAAAAAAGACATTTTTGCCCTTCATTTTTTTAAAACGCGCAATACAAAAGAACTCTCCCTTCCTTCTAGATTCAAAACCCTAGATTTAAAACACGCCTACTTTGTGTGAAGTTCGTGTAGTTTGGCCTCATATGAAGTTCCTGTAGTTTTACCCTAGATTTCAAAACACGTCTTCTTTCCTCCTTTTTTTAAGTTCCAGGTATTGTTTGATTTCGATTTCGTTTTTAAATTTCCAATTTTCGTTTGATTTCTGAAGTTTTTCAAGTTCGATTTCATTTTCGTGTTCATTTGTGAAGTTCCAGATTTTGTTTTCGGTTTTGAAGTTTCTGAGGTTCAATTTCGATTTTCCTGAATTTCTGTTTCGTTTTCGATTTCGTTTTTGAAGTTCCAGGTTTTGTTTCGTTTCGATTTCGGTTTTGAAGTTCTAGGTTTTGTTTCATTTCGATTTCGGTTTTGAAGTTCCATTCTTTGTTTGATTTAATTACGATTTCATTTTCGTTTGATTCTGAAGTTTTTCAAGTTCGATTTTGTTTTTGTTTGTGAAGTTCCAGAGTTCATTTGAAGTTCGGACCTCATCTAAAGTTCGATTTCGTTTTCTTTTTTGAAGTTTCTGAAGTTCGATTGTTCATTGCTTGTTCACTGATGGGTAAAACAGTAATTTGTATAACTCAGACCGTTGATTTAGTAAAAGAAAGTAAACAACAATAGATTTTTTTATCCAGACAGATAAATTTATCCATACAGGAATTAATAGAAAATTTGGCAAATAACCTGCATAAATAAAAAAATTTATGATGCAAATAATTTGATTAAATGAGAATGTTTATTTAATTTTGGAAAATGAGTTGTTTATATAATTAGTGAATTGTTGGTTGGAATTGCAATTCTCTTGCTTTTGGAATTTAGAATGATGTGTATATAATAATTGAGGTTGAACTTTCCTTATATCTAACACTTTGACTGATATGGGAGTGCTAGTTGGATGCGCTTTGCCCATATTAAATTGTCTGATTATTTTTTAGACATATGCGATCGGTGAATTAATATTTCACAAACTCGGTGTCCTAGCTCAAATAGCTAGACAAAACCAAGTTTTCCTAATATTTTCCATCTCAAATTTAGATTTCAAGTAGCTTGTGGTTTCTCTTATTTCATCAAGAGTGCCTATTATGTTCATAACATCGACATATAAAGCTACTTTGAAAATCTGGAACTTGTTTCCTAAATAAATACGCAAGGGCACAGTTCAATGTTCATATATATATATATATATATATCATTTCCCAATCAAGTATTCACTTAGGCGGGTATACCACATCTGTATAGATTGCTTTAATTTATAAAGTGAGCGTTTTAATTTAATTGCAAATGCATTTCGTGATTTAGAATTACTTGATTTTGGTAA
This sequence comes from Arctium minus, assembly GCA_954870635.1. Taxonomy (NCBI): domain Eukaryota; kingdom Viridiplantae; phylum Streptophyta; class Magnoliopsida; order Asterales; family Asteraceae; genus Arctium; species Arctium minus. Next base: position 63,410,838 of record OX941085.1, read on the forward strand.
TGTAACATCATCAAACACTTTTATATATCTCCAAATCTAGATCCCCGTAGAGATATGTGGTAACCACATTCATGAGCTGCATTTCCAGTCATTCGGAAACTACTAGGCTAATTAATTAGCAGAACATTATAACGTTCATCATGGGAGAGTAAGTATTCTCGTGGTCAATCCAGGGCGTTGTGAGAAACCTTATGCCAAAGGAGAGCCTCATACATTATGACTTAATTATTCTCATTACGCTTTATGACAAATGATTTATCTTTACACTTGGTGGGTTAGCACTACCAAAACAAATACTTGTTCATTTGTCAACAACTAGTTTTTCGGCTAACATTTTTTTACAACGGCGAAATTATATTAAAAGCTAGCAAGAAGCTAGAACAAACAATTACATACATTAAATAGTCACGAGAGGGTTATGAAGCCAACCTACCTAATAAATTTTAAACTTGCTACTCCTACTAGAAACCCAAAATAAGCATGAGTCACAATCCTGTCAAAGATATCCGTTTTCTTCATATTGGTCTCGCCAAAAATGGTCACATTCCGAAACGATCATATGTACCAAAGCACAGTAAGAATAACGGCATCAAAGCACATCTTCTCCCCAACTCTTCAACCGCAAATTAGAAAACCATGTAATCCAAGTCGCATAGGAGATGGGATATCCAAATGCCACCATCTACTAGTCTGTCTCCAAATCTCGGTCGCCAAAGAGCACGAGAAAAACAAATGAACACATGACTTCAAACCTACTGGTAGCTAATTATTGTGCACTGTATAACGTGGGCACAGTACTTCCCAGTGAGGTCACAAGTATATACCACCAGTTGGATCTCTACAAGTAATATAATGGTACAAGTACCGAGTATCGTATCCACAGGGACTGACTTACTAAGAGGTAGAGATTTTCATGAACTTCTTGCACAAGTTTCGAGTTGTGAGAAAAATATTTGTTTGGTGGTTGATTAATTCTAAGAGTACGAAATAAAATTTATAATTAAAGAATGGGTACGGGTGTAAGCTTTTCTTGAGATGGGCTTAGTAACAAATGGTTAGACCTTTTGTAGTACGAAATGTCTATAAAAATCCCAATCTCTCGAAAGTGAATTTTTAAAAACCGGTCCTACAAAATGCCCCTAAAGTGTCCATCGTTACCAACTCTTAATCTTACCGATTTAATTACGTTGAAATAAATCAAGTTCTACCGGTATGGAGATTTATTGCAAATGCATTTCGTGATTTAGAATTACTTGATTTTGGTAATGTAACATCATCAAACACTTTTATATATCTCCGAATCTAGATCCCCGTAGAGATATGTGGTAACCACATTCATGAGCTGCATTTCCAGTCCTTCGGAAACTACTAGGCTAATTAATTAGCAGAACATTATAACGTTCATCACGGGAGAGTAAGTCTTCTCGTGGTCAATCCAGGGCGTTGTGAGAAACCTTATGCCAAAGGAGAGCTTCATACATTATGACTTAATTATTCTCATTACGCTTTATGACAAATGATTTATCTTTACACTTGGTGGGTTAGCACTACCAAACCAAATACCTGTTCATTTGTCAAATAATATAATTCATATGGATTGCTTTTTTTCATGTAGGCCAATTTGCTATTTGTTGACATTCTTCAACTGAGCATGGTTCGATGTCAATGTGCTCTATCATCTCATGAGCAATAGTGTATATGAATATATCATCAATGAGTATGTATGATTTTTTCATCGACTCATATGCACTTACATAATTCATTTGAGATTTCTTTGATCTCTGGAATCAATATTAACTTCGGAGCGTCCTCCATAGATGATTCATAGACATAATTATAATTAGAGACAATCTCATGAGAGGTTTATGTATTGATGATAAATAGTTGTGTCTTACTCTTCTCTTCTTTTAGATGAGTATCTATCAAACCAAATAGCTTCCCCCGTTTCCCTTTGGGAGCTACGACCTCAACTACACATCCACCATGTGTGATTGCAATGTACTTTCCAGTGACGTTGTGCCCTTGCTTGGGGACTTTTGACCTTGCGAGTATATTTGCATCTCGTATATGTGATCTTGTCACTTTTGGAATAACATTAAACGCATCAGGTATCGAGTCTGATTCGTTTGACTTCAACATTACGTTGTGAAGTTTTGGGGATCAAAATGAGACAAAGTGAGAATATTCAATGACACTTCCTGTCGTTCCTATATAAAATCCTTTTTCATATCTCTCTTAACGACGGGAAGACTGTCTCATCAAAGTGACAACCCGCAAATCTAGCGATAAAGAGATCACTAGTCAAGGATTTTAATTAGCGGATAATTGTTGGGGATTCATATCCAACATATACCAAATCGTCTTTAAGGACCCATTTTGATGCGTTGTGGGGATGCAATTGGCACATATACTACACAACCAAACATGCGTAAATGTAAAATATCAGACTTATATCTAGTAACCAACTGGTACGCATGAGGCTCTTAGCTAGTAGTGGGTCTAAAAACGAAAAAACTACATATAATAATTGCACAACCCTAGGGAGATGTGGGTAAATTGGTGTGCATTACCAATACCCTAGATACCATCAATATTCTTTTGATAACAACTTCTATGAGATCATTTTATATATACACATGGGTAATAAGAAATTCTACATTAATCTCAATATATATAATCATCAAATCCTTATGATGTAAATTCTCCAGAATTCCAAGTCATGTAGACTTGATGAGATAATCAGGGGTGGTGAACCCTTAAACGTATAACTAGTGCTAGGAGTGCAACATTTTATGTGGACAGTAATACGACATGCGTTCATCGTGTCGAAATCGGAACCGTAAAGTACTTTAATGATCCGTATTTTGGATGTTTATGTTCATAAATATCATCTTGTATTCGTTGTAAGAATGAAATATTTTTGTATTACGTCCTTAGCTTTAGGATGGTCTCATTTCTGTCTTGGCTAAGGATCAGGGAATACAAAAGTTTTAGGTATTTGAGAGGGCATATTATGATGATGATGTTGTTTCTTATGCTGCATAAGTCAATAGTTGCAATTTGCCTCATTTTGTCTTTCATTTGAAAGAGAATGTGTCTGTATTTTGTGATACACGATCACTATGTCATGACCATGGTATATATGTTGAAACTTATGTGTTATTGTCTCAAAGTTCTTTATTGGTGACAAAATATGATTTAAGATATAGATAATCCACTAATTTGACACGTTATTTTCTCTAATATATGTTCCTTTTATATCATTAGAGTTAATGTACATATACCAATTTCCATTCTTATATTATGATTTCCAGTTGATACAAATATCTTAACAAGGTTTCTATTAATATAGTGTTTTAGTGATTATTAATCTTGTACCAACAAGAAAATGACAGTACATCGTCTAAGTATTATGATAGGAGAAAAATAAATATTAGTTTATCTCTTTATATTAGGGAAAAGTCCAAAAAAACCCAACGGACTTTTCTTTTTGGAATGATTAAGTCCCTGGACAAAATTTTGGAACAAATAAGTCACTGGACTTTTAAAAACCTATTAATTAAATCCTTAGACTTTCTAATACCTGTTAGATACATCCTTATGACCTTTAAAACCGATTAATGTGTTAAAATAATACCAAAATGTGATTGTACCAATTTCTTTTTAAAAGAACAAGAATTATGTGGCCTAGAATCGTTGAGCAAATCTCAAACATGTGGTCCCAAAATTAAAGTTGCACATTTGAGCGATTTCATATACCAATCCCTATGATCAATGCTCTGTACCATCATCACCATATAAACCCCATCTTCACCTTTTATCTGTGACAGATCCAATTAAACATAGGATCTAGGGAAGATGGGAAAACATTTTGAACAATTAACCCCCTAGACATTTTTTGAACAAAAAAAACTTTCATTTATAAAATGAAACGAATATTCCACTTTCGCTACTCTTCCAAAAACATACAAAAGTTGTACGCATAAATAGATGTATACAAAAGTTGGGTATAATTTACCAAAAGTTGAATCAAAATATATCAAAAAGTGAGCCAAAAAATACCAACATTTGAGTCAAATATACCACAAATTACGCCTAAATATACCACAAATTGCGCCTAAATATTCCGAAGTTGCGTTAAAATATACCAAAGTAACGCCAAAAAATTTATGTTAAGGTCATGGCATGATTAAATCGCATCATTCATTTCTGGTGGAGATACAATCGTTTGACTTTCTTGTAACCCTTCTTGATGTCCAACAACAACAGTCTCAACTTCATCATGGTCTTCATTGTTTACAACAACATCATTTGAAATTGAATACGGTAGGACGCCTTCGGGCCATGCTGGTTGTGGCACACCTGATGATGTCTTTAATGATGAAGATAAAATGTAAGCAATAGTCATTAAAAATGTTATTTGAATATGAAAAATAAATAATGACTTACCCCAATCATTGCTTCTCCGGTGATTGGATTATAAGAAACACCTATATAAGATGGTATCCTCCCACCTCTATTGCCTCTTCCACCTTTATTGCCCCTTCTTGTTGTAATCGGTTTTGGAATGTTGACTCTTGGTCTACCTTTTGGCTTAACGGGTTTAGGTGGTGGGTCCTTTTTCTCATTCTTGCAAGTCCTCGCATTATGCCCTGTTTCTAGGCAATTGCTACATGTCATTGCCTTCCCAGATTGAGTTACTCTTGTACTTTAGCTCTCAGATTCAAATCTTTTTCTTTTTATAGATGGTCTACCAGGCATTCTTCTCTCCTTAGGTGGGTTTGGTTTGATGTAAGGTGTTGGAGTCCACATGTTGCTCCCATTCAATGGTCTTATGGCATTCTCATAAGCCATTTTGAAGAGATTCTTAGTAAACCATTTACTAACATAATCCTCTGGATCCTTATTGATAAAGTGTATGGCAGCTATGGAATGTACACAAGGAATACCTGATATGTCCCACAGTCTACAACTGCATCTTCTAGCATCTAAATCCACCACCATTGCTTCATAACCATTTCGTGTTTCAAACACATTTCCACCACTAGGGATAACATACCAATATCTACATACAAAGATAATACATTAGCATACAAGACCATATTACCATCATAGATAAACATACCTGTGATTCTCTCCCCATTTTTTTAACTTTTTCCTTATGGTCGGACAAACAACTGATTCCCATTCTTGTGCTTTGCTTAACATTATGTAATGTCTCTCCATAACAAATATCCTTATCTCCTCCAACATTGTGATTATGGGTTTTCTTCTTGCATCAACAATTATTGAATTAAATGACTCGCAAATCCCATTTTCTACATCTTCATAAGCTCTACCGGGTTGAAAAAAATGCTCTACACCAGGTATTAGGGTCTCTTTCAATCAAATGATTGTATGCATCAACATTTAGTGTCCTAAACTTTTCCATGTGTGACATGAAATCTGCTTCGAAAGTGGATGTAGCTGCGGCCCAAAAAATGTTCCTGTACTCAACACCATTAAACCTTTTATGGAAATTACCATATATGTGTCTTGCACATTGCCTATGCTCTGCATATGGTGCCAAGTCTTTTACAGCTTCAACAATGCCCTGTTGCATAAAAAGAATGATAGTGAATAAACTTGTACATTGATATAAAACATACACTTGTTAATAGTTCAAACATACCTTGTGTTGATCAGACACGATGGTAAGCCCTGCTCCTTCGATAACACCAATATCTTCTATTAATAGTTCAATGAACCACTTCCAGTTCTCTTTGTTCTCGACGTCTACTACAGCCCAAGCTACATAAGCATTCAACATTGTAACTAGTTAAGCAAATAATAAAAACAGTCGACAGTAATATAACAAGAATAGTTTAGATATACATACCTATAGGGTAAATCTGATTATTTCCATCTCGACCAATAGCCGATATTAACTCTCCTTTGCATGCCCCCTTTAAAAAACAACCTTCTAGTCCAATAACCTTCCTACATCCGCTAATCCACCCATCTCTTAATGCTTTAAAGCATACATAAAATCTCCTAAATTCATTACTTCCGTCTGCCATTAAATTTACGTCCATCTTAACTGTAGATCCTGGATTGGCCCTCTTAATTTCATGTCCATAATCCCAAAGCTTTCCATAATGTTCTGTCAAAGAGCCTTCAATTTCAAGAAGTGCCTTAGACTTGGCTCGGATGCATTGGCCCTTGCTAACTTTGACCATGAACTTCTTTAAAATATCATCTTGCATATCTTTAATTTTTATGAATGGCCTTTCGATGAGTTCCCTGACATAATGCTTTGCAATCCAATTTGGTGTCACTAAGGATCCAAAACTATAGTCTCTACTACATATATGCTTACGATTAATGGTTTTAATCTAAATGACTTTTCTTCTTGCATCCAAGATGCCCACAATCTAAAAGGACATGTGCGCTCTTTCTGACCTTTTCCACATGTAACAAGTAGCCTCTCTGAATCATTTTTCACATACTCAAGTTGGTAGCCATTTGCCACAACATAGTTTGTCAAACACTCCTTTAGTTGACCAGGATTCTCATACCTCTCACCAAGTATGGGCTTCATCAGCTTCCATGGAATATTAGGATCATGTATCGGATATTGGACACCTTTTTGTATAGCTTGATCTCCAACATCATCATCTTCTTCGTCCACGTCTAACTCAACATTGTTAATCTTCTTTATAGTACAAAGCTTATTTAAAAACCGATCATCAATTGTTTTGTTTAAGTTGGTTATATCATCTTCATCTTCAAGGTCCCAGGATAAGGAATCTGACATACATTCACTTGAACAATCACTTATATCATAGCTAGGATCATCACTTGCATCATCACTATAATCGGATGCCATCCTGTAAATAAGAATAACATGACCTCATCACGATTCACATATACAATTAGAAAACGTCACCATTTTATGCAAAAATATACAATTTAACATTCATTACAAGTACACAAAAAGGTACATTCTGTAACTCTCAAACCAACAGTTCTATATTGGTTGGGAAACATGTTAGGGGTGAGTTACAACGTTTAACAAATGACTATCGTTAGGATAGAAATATTAATGCAAGAGTGGTTTGTAAATAATGATATCAACAAAATTATTATTAGCCTTACTGCCTAACAAAATAGCCAATAAAAATGACAATGTGTCATAAGAACAATAAGGTTGACATATCACTCTTTGGTTCATACCCAAGCACATAGAAGCATGAATATCACCATAACACAACTGTAACATAAATTAATCCCCTCTTGTTTGAGATCATACTTGTCCTTGCTGATCCCTAGTACCCACTTTTAGTTGAGCACAATCACTCAGAAAGGTTCTTAATTGCCATTTCAAAAGGCTTCATCTTGTTGTTCCACTCAAAAGGCTTCTCCTTGCACTTATATAAGCCTGTCATGTCTCATGGTATACCAATAGTTCTCTATTTGTGCCATGTACCAGTTTCCATTGTGCACAAACCAAAGAAATATGATAAGAACAAATATTCATGGTGCTCAATGAACTTTTAACCCAATACTATCATGAAAGTTATCGTATCAAAACAGAGGTTACCATATCGTATCATGAAAGTTATTGTATCAAAACATATTGCATAAAAGTTAAGAATTTTTTTTATCGTATCCAAACCTGCAACAGACGCGGTGGTGTACGGACGGGAACTGGTGGTGTACGGCGGCGGGGACGACTGTGGGGTGCGGCGGCGACGGCGGTGACTGTGGTGTGCAGCGGCGACGGAGGCGACTGTGGTGTGCAGCGGCAATGGTGGTCTGGCGTGATGAGGACGATGGAACGATGAAGAATATTGGAGCGTCGTTTCAATATCATAGTTTTAGGTTTTTTTTTTAAATATACTTTTACCTGCTATACAAGTTACAGGTTACCATATTAAATTAATAAGGATTTATTTGATATATCTGAATAATCTAAGGATTTAATTAATAGGTTTTTAAAAGTCTTGTGACTTATTTGTTCCAAAATTTTGTCCAAGGACTTGATCATTCCAAAAAGAAAAGTCCGTTGGGTTTTTTTTAGACTTTTCCCTTTATATTATGTGGGAGGTCTAAAAAAAACATTCAAGTTATCCTCAATACATTCTTACCCGAAACAAAGAATATTGAAAGTTTTATACTTGTTTTTGATGTATTTCTTTACATCTATAATGGTTATAAGATCAGGTGTATATATGCAAATGCAATGAATTTGATAGTTAAAATACAATTCAAAAAAACTTATACTAAACCAACCGTAGATATAATATGGTTGGTTTTCTAATTGTTCTATTTTCTACTGGGAATTCTTTCCCGACTCTTGCCATGTACTTGACCCTTTCCACAACCTGTCCACATGGTGTATAATTGTCATATGTGTGTAGATCAATATGTTTAACTCACCGTCCTTTAGAGTTTTTTCTACCTCCAATGCTTGCCTTATTGACTTCGAGAATTTTCTTTATCCATGTATGTCTAGCGTTGTTAAAAAAAACCTTGTTACATCTTTTAGGCACTTGCCACTACTAAACAAAAGACTTTTTCCAGCGGAAGTCAAACGGGTCAAACCCCGTTGACTTTCGCCGGAAATCCGTCGGAAATTTAGTTTTATTTTATTTTTTAAAAAAATCAATTATTTTCGGAGGATTTCCGACGGTATATAATTTTTTTTTCATATTAACTATAACTAATTAATTATTTTCAGCGGATTTTAATTAATTAAATTAATTAATCAAAATCCGTCGAAAATAATTAATAAATTATTTTTTTAAAAGAATTAAAAAATAAAAATAAAAATCCGCCGAAAATCCGTCGGAAAAATTATAAAAATTCCGGCGGATTTTCGGCAGATATTTTGTATTTTAAAAAAAATTAAAAAAATGGATCCGTCAAAAATCCGCCGAAAACCCGAGATTTTTTTTCTTTTTTCTCTTTATAGAGAATAAAAAAAAATCGGCCGAAAATCCGTCGAAAATTCTTCAGAAAAATTAAAAAAATTCCGGCGGATTTTCGGCGTATATTTTGTATTTAAAATAATAATAATAATAATAATAATAATAATAATAATAATAATAATAATAATGGATTCGCCGAAAATCCTTCGAAAATCCCAAAAATTATTTTTTTAAAAGAAAATTAAAAAATTCCGTCGACAATCCGTCGGAAATGGATCCACTTGCGCTTTAATGGATCCAGTTGGGCTTTAATGGATCCACTTGGGCTTTAATAGATTCACATTAGCTTTAATGGATCAAGTTGAGCTTTAATGGTTCCATTTGGGGCTTTAATGGATCCAGTTGGGGTTTTAATAGACCCATTTGGGCTTTAATGGATCCAGTTGGGCTTTAATTGACCCATTTGGGCTTTAATGTACACAGTTGGACTTTAATAGATCTGGTTGGGCTTTAACGGATCTAGTTGAGCTTTAACGTACCCAGTTGGGCTCTAATGGTAAAGCTTAATGTACCATTATTTAATGCGAATTACTTAAAATTTCGTAAAAACAACCATTAAAGCTTTATGCACTACTTTTTAATGTTATTTATTAATTTTCAGTTTTTATCTCTAACCATTTCAACTCCTCTGAAATCACTCCCCGCATAATTAAATACATGATCCATTAAAGCCAACCGGATCACTTCCAACATAAAATTAAGATAATCATTGAAATCTAACAGAATATTTAATGTTTATTTTATAAAAAAATATATATTATTAAATCTAAAATAAATTACATTATTATTAAACTAAACTAAAATTATAATTAAAAATTAAATATATTTTTTATAAAAAACATTATCGCCTTTTCAAAATACACAAAAACATATTATAAAATCGATAAAGACAAAAAATAGAACGAAACATTAAGATCTATATGTATCGTGTTGCATTATGCGGATACGTTTCTAGTATTAAATTAGAACTCATTAATTTAAAATTTTAATTAATTTTTTATTATTTATAATAATATATTTTTTATTCTAAAAACTTCCCCCTTTTATTTTTGTCTCCCGACCCTTCCCAAATCCACCCCAATTTATCCCCTAAAAAAATTAGAACCCACCCCCCTTTTTGCAAATAGTGTTAAATTGGTGGACTTTCTGCAATATTTGGAAAATATAAATTGGTTTTCTCAGCTGAAAATCAAACATGTTAGCTCATTGTATTCATTTTTTCTTTATTGCTTTCTCTCTCGTTTTCTCTCTCTAGGATTAGGGTTTTCAGATCTTAAATCATCTTCAAATCTTTTGAAGATTAGTTAGGGTATTTCATTTGTTTGTAATAATTGTTGAAATAGTTTGAGTATGGAATTCTAAGATGGTATCAGAGCTATGGTAGGGGCTTCTTCATCTCCTTTGAGATTGAATCGGTAAATATAGATTTGAATAAAATTAAACATCTAAAATAATTTATGAAAGGGGCGTGAACATAAATAATGCAATATTGGCCTAAATAAATAAATAAATAACGTTGACCAATTAAATTAACCAACAAAGTAACTATAATGTGTATGTACATGATAATTTATAAAATGAAACATTATATAATCAAAATATATATGTATGTTATTGAGGAGATCTATTGATTATAAAATATACCATATTATAGTATTATTTGTTATGGAAAGAAAATCAATTTCATAAAAAATAAACAACTATAAACTAGTTATCAATTAAGAAGTAAATTTATAACAAACTAATAAGATATAATTATTATTAATATTAATAAGTAGATTTACAACAAACTAAAAAAATATATAAAATGATTAATTACTAGCTCATATCAATAATTAGATTTTTTTTAACGAATAATAAAATATTCAATTAATAAAGATAATATTAAATAAAAATAAATTAATCCATCATTGCAAATTACTTCTAAGCTTAAAACAAAAAAATAAGGATAAATTTCATATATTAAAGGCTAGGTTTTATTTATTTATTTATTTTGTAGCAGTAATAAAAAATACCATATTAACTAATCCATCTACCAATAAGTGATAAAGAAGAAAAACGAAAATTGCTGATAACAATATAGTATTAAGTCCAAAAAACAACACACACACACACACATATATATATATATATATATGAACAATTTCATGTATTTTGTTTTTAAATTGAATGCATCATGCTATCACATATTATGCAACTTTTATAAGCATAAAAAACAATATGTGAATTACGATTTCATAAGATTGACAAATCATACTTTGCGTCTATAACATAAAGTACAATAGAGTGATAATATAGTTTAAACATATAGAGGAAAATCTTATTCTTAGAAATTATCATATTTGTTCATAGCATAAAACATAATATGGTGAAGATTTAAAACTTAAACATATAAAATTTACCTCAAATATCGAATTTTAGCTTGATTTCGCGATTACTTCGTTGTAGGGAACGTACGTACGTGCTGATAACGTGTTATAGGAAAAACATGACAGAACAACAATAAATAGAGAGAATGAAGTATGTAATTCTCATTAATCATAAATCCTTTAAATACGGAGGAATTTACAGAGAAAATCAAACATTCATTATGATAAATTCTAATATTAAAAAATATTTCTTTCAATCACATTTTTGATGATGTCATATCATCCTTCTAACATTGTCTATATAATTGGTGAATTGTTGGTTGGAAATGCAATTCTCTTGCTTTTGGAATTTAGAATGATGTGTATATAATCATTGATGAATTGGTTGGTCCAATTTAAGAAATTTATATTTGTTTCTTCAGTGAACCTTTATCATTCTGCATTGCGTCAAGATTACATTTATTTAAGAGTAAACTACGTACCCGTGGTTTATAACTATTTTCGGTTTTAAAATCGCTTTTTTCGTCATTATGGTTTCCATTTTCGTTCCTGAAACTAACACCATTAGAAATTTATATTTTTTGACTTCTGGATTTCACAATTTGCAAATAAAAATCATAAAACCAGTTGGGTTTTTTGGCTTTTTGGTTCACAACAATGGCGAAGATAATGTTCAGAATTTGAAGCATCTCCTCTAAAATGAATATCAAGTTGTTAGCTATGTTTATTATGGTATCCATGCATCAATTTTCAAACGAGATTAACACTTCACTACTACTACTCTAGTTGCATAACCTTAAATGAGTTTAGAGCTTCAACTTTAATTCCCTTTTCTTGAATAGATTTCTTGTACTAAACCCATATAGGTCCTTAATTTGTTTAGCAATTATTGATCTTGGTTGAGTTACGTAATAAATAATTACTCTGTTGTTTCAAAATTTGAGGTTGTAACTTGAAAGATCAAACTCCTCTTAAAGGCATTAATGATCAAAGAAAGTTTATTGGTATTATTCTCGGTATTTTCTCCTTGTCCAATACATAAGACCCTAAGCCTCTATATATACATTACAAATAGATAAACATATGGTAACTCAATAAACATGAGATATGAGATATCTTCTAGACTATTAGGAGATATGGGATTATCTTCTAGACTATTAGGAGATATCCAAAATCAATCATAATCTCTTGGTTAATACCCCCCCCCCCCCCCGCGCAGTTGAAGCCGGGGATCCTCGAAGGCTGAGACTGGATCGAAACTCTTCAAACAAAACACGTGGAAGTCCTTTTGTAAAAATATCAGCGAACTAGTAACGAGATGGCACATGAAGAATACGGACTTGACCTCGTGCCACCTTTTCTCGGACGAAATGAATATCAACCTCCACATGTTTAGTGCGTTGGTGCTGACCGGGTTACCCGAAAGATAAATGGCGCTGATATTGTCACAATAGACCTAGGTCGCCTTTAAGATTGGACAATGGAGCTCAAGTAAGAGGTTACGTAACCAACATGTCTCAGCCACAACATTTGCAACTGCTCTATATTCTGCCTCCGCGCTGGAACGGGAAATAGTTGCTTGGCGCTTTGAAGACCATGACAAGAGAGAATCACCGAGGAAGACACAATAACCCGATGTGGATCGGCGAGTGTCGGGACAACTGGCCAAATCGGCATCGATGTATGCCACAAGTGTCGACATGTCTGATGTAACACCGTAAATTTCCAACGAGTAAAGGCCACTCCGAGACCATCTTATGGTTTACGAGCATAGACCTTGGAAAGGAAATAACCTACTTTGAATCTTCGAAGCAAGGAGAGAGTTTCGGTTGAAAAACGGAGATTTTCGGGCGTCGGCAGGTCCTCGGCGACATTGCCCGCGATTGTGCCTCAGGGCACTCTCACGTGGCAAGGTCGCGGCCACGGGACCACCCGCGGTACAATCCTGGCGACCTTGCCAGCGATTGTGCCACGGGGCAAGGTCGCGGACGACCCCCAGGCTGTTTAAAAATCTGATTTTTTCACCCCATTTCACTTATTCTTCACCCTCTCTTCTCTTTTCTCTCCTAAGACGAATTCTTTGGGCTATTTAGGGTTTTCAACGATTGGAAACCCCAATCCTTGAAGTTTATGGAGAACCCTCATCACTAAGTTAAAGGTTTGATAAGAAAGCTTGGAAACCTCATCTTCTTCTTCATCCTCACCATTTATCTAGGGTTGTCACCAAACCCTTTTCATCATTTGAAGATTGGAAGCTTATGGTTCGTTTTGGTGACCTACAAGTGTTTTGGTTGGTGGATTCAAACTATTAGTTGAGGTAATCTTCTCCTTCTTCAAGTATGGAAAATTAGGGTTTTGGGTATAAGATGAAATGTTCGTATAAATACTTGGGGATCAATTTTAAGGGTTGAATATGATTATTTATGGTTGGAAATGTATGGATCTAGGTTTTGGAAGAATCGTGCTTGTGGATTCAAGTTTCTTCAAGGAAGCTCTAAGTGGGGTAAAATCTAGATTTAGCCTAAATCTAGCGAGGTGATTTCAAGTTGATTTGTGAAAACGGTGTACATGCCAAAATATTTATTTTAAAGTGTTTGTGTTTTACATTAAATTGTTAACTGCTGATAAATTTTGACTATTTTGAAATGTTTAGTTTTATGAACATGTTGAGACACCCATTTTGGGATCTTTGGGTATTTTGGTAAACAAATCATGTTGAAATGTTTCTTCGATGATTTTACATATATAATTGGAGCTCAATTGACGTAAGTGTCATTTTGTGTATTTGATCTTTTAAACCTTTTTCAGAAAATGCATATTATTATGTTATGAGGCCTTTTGAAAACATAAGGGTATTAGTTCATTTGGGAAATGGTTTGTCTCAACCAACGATGAGATTTTAGTTAATTATACTTTTGGTCGTGTTTGCATATTAGTGGGTCAAACGTGTTTCAATATTTATCGGCTTTCATTTGGGTATTCACGTAAACTGTTGGTTCGTTGGCTCGGTTTTGACTAAATGGAGTCTTGAGGACATTTGTCCGGTTTAAAAACAGTTGTGGAGTTTTTGGAGCATGATGGCGATTATTTCATGCCATTGGGAGTTACATGTTTTGGGAGCTTTGGTCTTTCAATTGGAGTCATGTAATGTTAGACAGTGTTGTAATGGATCCATAGGCACGTAAGTCTGTCTGTTTTGTAAGGCCTGAGGGTTTGGGTTACATTTAGTGACCGCTTGGGTTTGCTAGCGAGTAGGCAATAGGTGGCTCGATCCTCCGAGTTGTAACTCGTCTAGATTGGATAAGCACCCATGTCTGTAAGTCTTTGAGGTGGAACTCGACGGAGTATGGCCAGAGGCATAATCGGTCCGAGGTTGTGATGTCGGTGGTGGCATGGGAACTAGGATGTCGGGATGTGTGGTGAAATTCAATAACATCACGGGTGGCCCCATTCACGTGTTCTCGCCACCCAAGATGGAAATGTTTAGATGACATGCGAGAAAGTTGTATGGGCGGCCTACTTGCATGTTCCTCTATTCTCAATGTATACGGGTCTCTCCGTCGTATATCCGTGGTATTTTTTTTAAAAGTTAATGTCGTATTTTTACCAACTTTGGTTTGTGTGGTCGACGATAAATGATGGCCTTAATATTGGGTCTTTCCCACGTATATTATGGTTTGAATGGAATGCGTCATTTCCATGTTTCGGTACTTGTTTTCGTCCATTTTATGGTCGTGTGAGTTTGGGTCTAATGTCCATGTTCACGGCAATATTTATTTATATAGATTTTCATCTATGGTTTATGAGTTGTGTATCATGTTCCACCCTTGTTGGGTATTCCGAGGTATAACATTTTACCCGCGTTTTATAAAATTGAGAGTCCTCTCTTTATTCTCATTTTGAGCAAGTTCTGGGTTAAATCTAAGTTTACGAAAGAACGTTTTATATTGGAATCCTAGTCTGTAAAACAGTTTGGTTTGGTTAAATGATTAACTCGGTGTCTCTATCGTTTAAAATGCATATTTATTGGTAAACGAGTTGTTTTCATAAGCGGAGCATATCATTTTGAAAGATTATGATTTTAATGGCATTCTTCTTTCTTTAAACGATTCATTTGTATATGTTGAAAACTCTTGAGCTCACTAGGTGTTAAGCCTAACCTTTTATTTGTCGACATGTGCATCAGGTTCCAGTTGGGTTTGGTTCTAGCAGCTATGAAGAGTTGAGCCTTAGCTTTGTGCAAGTGTAAGTAGTTGGTGAAGTCTTCCGCAACTTGGAGATAGTGACTTTTATTGGGTTTAGTAGCACCCGTCCTTATTTTAGATTGTATGTATAGAATAAATGTGTGTATTGAGGTTAAATCCTAAATTGTGATTGTAGATGAATCATTTATTGGTGTATTTAGAAAATTTTAAATTAGTTGCTATTTCCAGATTTGAGGGTGTTACATCTGAAGGGGTCAACTAGAGTCCAAGATGTATCGTGCCTCTAATATAGCGTAATATACGCCGTAATGCTTGAAAATGAGATTCTCGTGGATCATGCATAAAGAGACAAACTTGTTGGACTACGTAAGAGATGTCTGGACATGTAAAAAGTCAAGTATTGAAGAGCACCGACCAAACTTCGATATAGAGTAGGATCAACAACAGGAGGTCCCGATGACGAACGGAGCTTGGCGTTTGTGTCTACTGGGGTGTGTGTGGGATTACACGATGACATGTTAGCACGTGCCAATATCTCAGAAGCATACTTAGATTGAGAAAGAAATAAGCCATCTTTGTTATGATCAACTTTGATGCCTAAAAAATAATGGAGTGTACCAAGGTCTTTCATAGCAAACTCCGAGCTCAAACTAGAGATGATATCTTTTCGGAGCGCATTCGAGGAGGCAGTTAAGACAATATCATCGACGTATAACAACAAATAAGCCATATCGTTGCCCTTCGGTAAATAAATAATGAGTTATCAGATCGACTGTGAGAAAATCCAATAGTAGAAATGAAACTAGCAAACCGATTGTACCACGCACGGGGAGCTTGCTTCAACCCATACAAGGATTTCTTCAAGCGACAAACGTGGTTAGGATAACGGGCATTCCTGAATCCCGACGGTTGATGCATGAACACGGTTTCGTCAAGGTGTCCATGGAGGAAAGCATTCTTAACATCAAGCTGGTGGATACCCCACTTTTTAGAAAGAGCAAGATTGAGAATTGTGCGAATCGTTGTTGGTTTAACCACCGGACTAAAAGTCTCGTGACAATCTATCCCAATCTGTTGTGACCTGCCATTGACAACAAGTCGAGCCTTATGGCGCTCGAGTACCTCGTTAGATAGGAATTTATGTGTAAAAACCCACCTGCAACGTGTAACATTAACCGTCGAAGGTCGAGGTACAAGTTCCCAAGTTTCATTTTTAAGAAGCGCATCAAACTCATCTTTCATAGCACTCGCCCAGTTACGGTCACGAAGGGCATCTAGATGAGACAAAGGGAGAGGAGAAATAGAGGGGCCAATTATGTTAAGAGCATACTTAGGATTCGGTTTAGTGATACTCGCTTTGCTTCGGGTTGTCATTGGATGGGTAGGTGGAGGAGTAGCAATCTGGATGGGAATAGAAGCTGGAACAGACGACGAAGTGGAACATGTATGAATCGATGTAGGCGAGGTGGTGGGTATCGAGGTGGATGAAGGTGGTGATGAGATAGAGGTTGTCAATGATCAACCATGATGCGGTGGGGAGGCCAGGGAAGTATATGGAGGCATAGGCTGATGAAATATAGGGTGAAGAGATGGTGTGTCTAAGAAATCGTAATCGGTAGACGAAGAGGGCGAACGGGAAAAAGGGAAAACCGTTTCGTCAAAACTGACATGTTGGGAGATGATAAACCGATTAGAGGTCATGTCAAAACAATGATACCCACGGTGGTTTTGTGGATATCCCATGAAGACGCACGACCGAGAGCGAGATTCAAGTTTGTGAATAGTGGATGCGGGATTGTGCGGGAAACATAGACACCCAAAAACTCGAAGATGTGAATAGGTTGGAGTTTTGTTAAAAATACACGTGGTAGGAGAGTTGTATGAGAGTCGTTTACTTGGGAGAATATTATGGAGATAGGTGGCGGTTTGGAGGGCGTATGGCTAAAATTTGGATGGAGTATGTGAGTGAAGAAGGAGAGTCCGAGCAAAGGTGGTAAACTGAAGATGAAGGAGGCAGTGGAGGTGGATCGATACCCGTCATCTTGAACGAGTCTTTATTAGGGTCAAGAGGGTAGTAGGGAATGCTCTGATACCATATTATTCTCGGTATTTTCTTTTTGTCCAATACAGAAGACCCTAAGCCTCTATATTACAAATAGATAAACATATGGTAACTCAATAAATATGAGATATGGGATATCTTCTAGACTATTAGGAGATATGGGATTATCTTCTAGACTATTAGGAGATATCCAAAATCAATCATAATCTCTTGGTTAATAATTGGGTTTTTGCATCTTGTTCTTGGTATTTCTTATTTCTCATTTGCTGGGTTTGAAGGAATTTCTTTTATCTTTTTTGCAAGGTAATAGGAGATGGAGTAGAGTTTCATTGGAGATGGTAGAGAAGTGTTGTCAAATGATAGACTGTAACTTATAGAGAGTAGAGAAAAGAGATAAAGTAATATAATATTTTATATATAATCTAATATATATCTTTTTAAAATAATTGACGAGAAACTAAAAAAAGATAAAATACTAAAATACCCCCTCCATCTGACGGACATTTTTAACGTTGTAAGTTTCATGGACCAAAAGGAAATAAAATGGAAATTATAAGGACGAAAAAAGCAATTTTCATACCATAGGGACGAAAATAGTTATAAAAAAACCACGGGATGAAAATGGTAGTTTACTCTTTATTTAAAATACTTATTTAGATGAAATGTACTCATTATTACAAGAATTTTATGTCAAAGTTTACTTAAATCCACCGTTCATTCTTGAGTTTTATACTGACTTTTTAGCAATGGGTACTAAAATACTTGTAATCTACTTTCTTTTTGTTGTAGACTCCAGAGTATAGGCTCATAGTTGTACCTCTCTATAGCGTCAACATGTAATCGTAGTGGTAAAAAATAAAAAAATTAGATTTTTACCTATTGCGACGACTTGTCGTCGCTATAGGTAAAATTTAAAATTAAGTTTTTTAGTTACTACAACGATATGTCGTCGCTATAGGTCAAAAAATAAAAAATTTAATTACACACCTAGCGACTACACAGGTCGTTGTTATAGGTAGAAAACCAATTTTTAATTTGCAATTTCCAACCCCAAATTAAATTATTCCAATTCCACTAAAATTTATAGCATGAGTAGCACAATTATGTTCTTGATAAATTCTAAAGATTCATCTTCATCAAACAAGATCAATATTTATACGATCAAATGAATTGAAAAAGGCCAAAAACACTATCGAATTTCAAAGTGCTAAGAAACTTCTTCCCCTACACATTGTGAATACACCAAATCAAACAAAACCAATCATCCATCAAACTTGCGTTCCCCAAGTGTTATGAAATGCGGAATTCTAATAGCAAATGAAAACATATAAAGTAAACTTCCATATATATCCAAGAGCTACAATGAAAAAATGGATCATCCTAGTCTGCATATTGAATCAAGCTATTCTGAGATGGTTTCGATGATATATATATAGGGAGATCAGTGCCACTTGGATTAATTGTAGATAGGCAAGAGATTCCAATGAGGGAGTGGCATGGAGTTCTTTCTGTTTGAGACAAGATTTGATATATAGCTTCCACCAACTGTTTTAATTAGTTTCGTCTATGAATACACAACAAATTAGCGATTTCAGGATCATGCATATTGTAGGAAGGAACTGCTCTAGCTATCTGAAAGTGGCTTCAAAAGTCAACGATTAAATAAATGGTCACTCACTGCTTCTAGAATAATTGCAGTTTAATTAATTATAATGTCAATGTATTCCTGCATTTCATGAAATATTAAAAAATTAAACATTATTCAATTTAAAATACGTATGTCATGAAAGCTTACCTCCAGGAACTTTTCTCGTTCGTGCCTCTTAATTAGATGTGTAGACAGCAACATCCATCATAACAAGAAAAAGTTTGACCACAAAGAACCTAATTACAGTCAAACGTAATTAAGCATTTTAGCTCATCAACAACATAAATTCTACATCTCATTAATAAACTCGTTGCAAAACATCAATGATATTAATTTTGGTCCACAAGAGTCCTATATTTTTGTCATCATCGAGGGGTATCTAACCAATAATCGAATGTTGCGGTTATTTTGGATAAAGCCAACAGCCCATAATGACAGCACGCATGATACCATTATCCATTCTACAAGATTAAATTTGCAATTATTTTGAATCTAAAGTAAAGCATGCCTTGGACAACTCACCATACCCATTTCAAATCAGGCCTAAATAGTCATGGCATGTTCTAATTCAACATTAGAAATTTGCCATTTTTCACCTAAAGTACCTAAAAGCATACTGAAATTCTTCAATTCTGGACAACTCAACATACTTATATCAAAATTGGGCTGAAAGATTCTTGGCATGCTCTAATTAATCATAAGAAGACTGCCATTTCAGAATGCTCTAATTCATCATAAGAAGATTCATGCATGGCATGCTCTAATTAATCATAAGAAGCTTTTTCATTCTACATGGCTCCAAAGAAGAGTTAGATATCAAGACACCAATTTAATGAAAGGAGCATCAAGATAAAAATAAACCAAAACGAATTACATGTAAGCAAAATTTTTAGTGAATGCAAACCATGTAGCAGTGTTGAAATATACTTTATGCTTGAGGTTTAAAAGAACTGAATTAGTGTTTCTTCATGCATCTACACGTGAGAAGGGTGCAGAGCACACAAGGATGAATGGGTCAGTTTTTCATTGTCGTGTCTTCTAATGATTTATATCATTAAATTAGAGCGAACTCATGATACACTATTCAAAAGTGAGAATACATTGTGTGTTTTGCACATGACCACTTAATGACTGCATTTCAACAATGATCATGTGAAAAAGAATCAAAATTATTCTCATTTCAACTGATACTTGTATGCTTTTAGTAATTTTCATGACCATATTCCATCCAGTTATGCATGATCAACTTAAAAAAACCTCATTAATTAGGGTATCCCAAGTTAATCACTAACCTTTTGACTGTGCCGTTATACGTAAGGGATTCAAAAGTTTCAGGCTTGTATTGTGCCAGGGTATAATTTATATCAACGTCGAGAGCAACTATATTTTTCATATTCACAACCCTGGTACAGAAAATATGTTTGCCGATATCAATCTTTTGCCCTCCTTCAGGAGATGCCCACACATATGAAACCAGAGACTTTTAACAACCAATAGGTCCTTGTATATCTCCTATGTAACTCTATCCCTAGAAGCATCCATTTTGTAGCTTGCTCCTATCTGAAATAGGCATGGTTTAAACAAAAATATGGTAAATTATCAAAGGGTGGCATCACGTGATCAGAATAACATTTCTAATATTGGTAAATTAGAAGTGTCGCATAATTCTTAGGCTACTATACATCAGCAAAGATATATAATCAACAAGAAACATGCATGATTCAAGAATATAACATAATTAAGAAAAAAATCAACCTAATTAATACTAGCTGAAGTTAACTACATTCATGATTCTCTAAGTCACTTATGTGTTATCTTTGCAAATAATAAAGAGTGACCAACTTTGCCCACCATTTGCATGGCTTTCTGTTGAAAATAAACAAACAAATAAAGAAAGTGTCATGTCTCAAAAATGTATATTCATATAGGTGGAGTAAAGAAATGTAAAAAATAAAATAAAAAATACCCATGTCATCAAACAAAAACATTAGTGCAATATCCTTATCCCACTGAGGCCATGTCTTAATTGGATTAGCTCTTAACAATGAAACATGTTCTACAGCCACCCTTTTGATTAGATAACAACATTGATGACTTTATGAGAAGGAATTTATCAAAAAAACTGTGTTAAGCCACAAATCAAAATCATTTAAAAATGTCCAAAACAACCGTTTAAAATTGTATACCTTTTTAAACGGTTTAAAAAAACCCGTGTAAAATGTGTATTGTTTTACATAAGCCGCTGCACATAGGACTCGATCTCAGAACCACAACCATGCAAACCCACGACACTTACCATTCCGCTACATCTTCTTCTGTGTTTATAGAAGCACCTTTAATTCTTTTATTCATTTTCTGTCCAGCTTTGTACTCCCAACTTCAGATTCGGCCCTGATTTACTCCAAATTACCAAAAACTCAAAACACAAACATTGTAGATCTGTGTGTTTGGTTTCCAGATCGTCTTGAATCACTCAAATCGGAGATCGGACGAGTGAGATATGATCAAAATTCCACAATTGCGCAAATCTGTAAAAAATTACCGTTTTGTTCTTTTTCGCTCCAAATTGTTCCGAACCTATCAAAATATAAAAACGCATTAATTTAGTTTGGTTTTACCATTATGGTGCATTAAAAAGAGATGATTGACAAGAAAATAAAGTGGAATTTAACTACCGATCATAATGATATTCAGTTAATACATACCTAGCAATATTTAATATATTTCAATTGATCGATATTAGTTCCCTAATTTGTGTGTAGAGAATGAATAAAGAAGATGGGGAGACCTTTTAAGCAAAAAAACGGCGGCCATGAATATATAAAAAAACCCTAAAACTTTAAAGGTCTTTTTAAACGGTTTTGTGATAGTGAAAGCGTTTGAAAAAATGTTTGGCCTTTTTAAACGGTTGTTTCTAGAGAACCGTTTAAAAAGATGTATGTATTTTAAACGGTTGTATGCAAAAACCGTGTAAAAAAGCTAGACGGCTTTTTAAACGATTTTGTTCAATTATCCGTGTGAAATACGTATCCCTTTTTAAACGGTTTTTTATAACAACCGTTTAAAAAGGGCATATGACTTTTTTAAACGGCACTACAACCGCAGAACCGTTTAAAAAAGTCTTAAAAAAACGTGGCCACCTTTTTAAACGGTTTTTTCGAATTTTTTTAAAAACCATTTAAAAATGTGCGTTTAAAAAATTCATTTTTATAGTAGTGTTTGGTGATGGGGTCGGAATTAAAGTCATGGTCATGTAGTTGTGGCAAGGTAATTTATATATTTGTTTGCCATAACTTTTTTCTTCTATAACCACCACTATACTGATTCCGGGTATTGGTACTTTTTTAAAAATCCATTTTTGTAGCGAAATAATAAATCAATTAGCAAAAATATAATAATTAGGCATTAACTAACATATTCTAACCCTTACCAATTAACAAAATGAAATTGACAATCGGGCATCAACCGATATAAACTCTAACCCTAACAATTAAAAAAAATAACAATTAGACACCAGTTAATAAACCCTAACCATAACAATTAGGTGTTAACTAAAACTTAACAAATATACGTCAAATAGCAAATCATAACCCTAACAATTAATATGAAAAACAAAATAATATAAAAATTGACAATGGAATTGGGTTTAAATTTTTTATGGGGACATCCTTATTTTTATTGTGGGTCGAAACAAAATATATATAATTATAAAAATTAAAATTTATAATGCAAAAACCATAATTTTTAGAAGTTTATGGTAGGTCCGCCAATGGAGACATCACAACTAAGAACCTATATGTAGATCGTGAGAGAGAAATGCATACGTAGATATAGAGCTCCGATGGTGGCCGACTTGCTTTGACGAGGGTGGGATGGTAAGCATGGTGCAATGGTGGAGAGATCGTGGTGTTTGAAGGCGGGAGAAGGAGCACAGATCGTGGAGGAGTGACACCGTGTTAAAATAAGGAGAGCCAGTATAAGTTAGGTAAAAAAAGAATGTTGTTCTAGCGACTAAGTACGTTACACCCTACAGCGACCGCAAATCATGTCTTTAGGATAGATATATTTTTTCAAGAAAAAGATACGTGTTCCAATATATCAAAGAATTAAAATTAAGCCTCTTTTTTAGAAAGGCAAGCAAATATTTAGCAACCAACAAAAGTAACAAACATAGTTCGAACGAGGGGTCTGCAAGACGCATAACCAAACGAAACCAAATCATCCAAAATGATAGACAAGAGGCCCTGAACAACCAAAGGACTAGAGTGAAACACCCAAACCAAAACCGAAAATACAACCCAAGCAACCGAAACACAACCAAAATAAACACAAAAATACATCAAACAGAAGACGAATATGGAATTGCATCCAAAGCCAATCCAGACAACAAGACCCGACAGCCGCCTCCAAGCAAACTCGAACCAATTAGCAATTAAGTCCGTTGCCGCTACACCAATCCGACCAAGGAAGATTAAAGTTCTTAGCATGCTTAGATATCCAATTATAGGACAAAAGTTGGATATGGTATAAACAATCAATTTGAAGGTGATAAATTTCCTCCAAAAATCCGGTTGCTTCAGTAAAGCCAAATAGAGTATAAATGCTCCATACCACCCCTTTCCATAAGGGCCAACGAGAACTCATGATGTCAATAGAGTCCGAACCAAGAAGATCACCCAAAGAGATTGACGGCGTTATGGACCAACCCCACCATCTAAAGATTTGGGTCCACAAATGAAAGCTTTTCGGACAATGGACAAAGCAATGCTCGATGGCTTCCATATCCTCCTCACAATAAGGACAAAGAAGGGAATAAAGATCGATCCCTTTGTCATGAAGAACCGCACGAATCAGGACCTATCTCCATCTTACTCGCCAAATGGAGATGCGAACTTTCCTTCGGATGATAGAGCATCATTAAGTTTCAATAATCTGCTTTGAGGCCTGCAAAAATTTATCATCAACAAACCCCCTTAAAGTACTAACCGAAAAATCATCATCCTCCCTCAACCACCATACCCACGAATCCCTCTCATGAACCCACAATGAGACATTACGAAGCAAGAAATTTAACTCCTCTACATCACCACTCGTCCTACCTCTCGGAGTCCTCGTCCAATTCCAAGACCCACCCCAAATGTTATCAACAAGATCCATACGATTATGCACCAACGCCCCTTCACTCTTTCTAGCCTATATAACCGTGGGAATTTTTCGCTAAGCGCCCTAACTACTTATCTCTCCAAAAAGAAGTATCCATCCCATTACCCATCCCATTACCCACCCTTTTTCCAAAGGAGTTGGCAAATGCAATACCAAGGTTATCTGGATCGTGAACCACTCCAATCACACCACCAGGGACGTCCCTGGGGAGGGCGCCCGCCCTCCAGGGCCCAAACAAAATAGGGGCCCAATTTTTTTTTTACTATATACTATATATTAGTAGTTAAAAAATTGTAAATAAAAAGACAAAAAAATTTAGTATATAATAGGACACAAAAAGAATTTAACATTATATGAAGGGCCCAAACATATATTAATTAATAACATTAGACAAGAAAATTTGTAAAAAGTTATTTAGAGCATCTCCAATGGAGGTTCTTATAAAAACCTCATTTTTACATTTTTTGTTGTCACCTCACTTCCAACTCATCAAAACTAGAACTCACATAAAATGCTACAATGGTAGTTCTTACAATATCCTCTTTGTGGTCCCATATAATACTTATATAAGGGTTTGTTTGGCAATTGCTGAATGGTTTGGTGCAGAATGATTAAGTGGTCAGAATGATTAAGAGACTCTTATGATATAGTGCAAAATGAAATATGATTGTTTGGTAATTGTTCATAATGAAATCAGGGCGCTTAATGGTTAAGGGAGGCCCATGAACAAAATCATTCAGAGGGTAAACATGATTCACCTCTTAATGATTCAGATGTTGCCTCTTAATGGAACCATTAAGAGGTAAACAAACAACCCCTAAGTTAAATATATAATGTTAATGATTATAAAGTCAAGAAAATAAAAAGAAAAACTAGTAATATGTCACTTCACACCAAACATCAAAGTAAGAACCAAGGTTCTTATTTAAGAACCTAAAAGAGTTTGGGTTCTTATAAGAACTCTCTAGAATGGTAGTTCTTACAAGCCACTATATTTTTTGTTTATAAGAACCTTGTATTGGAGATGTTGGAGATGTTCTTAATCTTTCATTTTATATTATTGCTTATTATTTCTCTAAGGTTTTTTTTATCTAGTACTAATATCTAAAAACTATTTTTGCCTATAATCCTTGATATATACTCCATTACTCATCTTCTACATATTTTTTTCATTATTCCATCCGCATGAATTTTATTATTGTGTTAGAATATAGTAGATTTCTTGTTATTAACTAAGAAAACTCCTACATTTTGAACACAATTACCAAACTATATGAGACGACCCAACATATATCTATATTTAGGATTTCAAAAATACATCATTTTTCATATATTATTGACTCTTTATTATCTAATATTAGGTGCATGAATCGTAAGTGCTCTCTTATCTCTAAAACAAGAATAAGATTTCAATCTATAACCAACATTGACTTTTGATTCTATCTTAAAAAGTTTGTTTCATCCCTAAGAGTTTAAAATGATTAAAAACATTAACATTAGGTAACATGTGTAATAGCTACTAATGGTCAATGTAGTGACGTCAAATGATTTCAATCTATATATTAAAGGTATATCATAAAATGCTTTTTGTTAAAAAGGAAACAATTTTGTAATTGAGAAAATTACGGGTTAAAGGCCAACATCATCATTTAAGGCCAACATCATCATTTCCCATAATTGTTTATCAATCAATGATTCCCCTCTTTAATTTGACAACCTGTATTACTTTTTTCTTTTGTAATTGTTTGCCTATTTAAAAGGCTCTTCTCCCTTCTTTGAATTATAAGAATAAGAATACAATGAAAAGCCCTTTGTTTATCAGTGTTAATATGGTATCAGAGCGGGTTTGCTCATCATATACCGTTTAATTTCTCCTTTCAGCCTTCTTATCCAAACCGAGCTACCATGTCCGAAGACGGCAGCTCGGGTTCCGACTTATCACTACAACTCGCAAATCTGCTAAAAAATGGCCTCAATCCCCAGCCTCAAAACCCAAAACTATCCGATAATCTCCACATCAATCTCAAACTCAACAGTCAAAACTACGCGCTATGGACTCGAATGATCCGAGGTGTCTCAGATCCACCCAATCAGAACAGTGAAGAATATGAGCAATGGGAACAAGAAGACTTAATTGTTTTCTCATGGCTCATCCAAAATATCGAACCCGTACTCGCAGGCAACCTAATCGAATATCCCACCGCAAAAATGTTGTGGGATGCTCTGGTGGTCACTTACAGCACGGGAGAGACAAATTGCAGACTTTCAATCTTCATGTCAAGGCCAATGACATCAAACAAAATGACAACTCTCTTGAAGAATTCTGGATCACACTACAAAGGATATGGGGAGAAATCGACAGAATTGATCCAAATCCCATGAAATGTCCAGAAGACATCAAGACTTACTCGAAACTTAGGTCAGAACAAAAACTTTTCCAATTTCTAAATGTTATAGACCGGAGATATGAACCCATTAAAAGGGAAATATTCCGGTCGGAACCTCTCCCTTCTGCGGAGGCAGCATACGCCGCTGCTCGTAAAGAAGCCGCTCACCAGAATATTGGGAGCAACTAGCAATGACACACAGGGCATAGCGGTGGGTTTAGTTGCCTCTGAAACAGAAGGATTAGGGCTCGTTACAAAGGGGCACCGTCGGCTTGAAGGGAAAAGAAATGGACCGTCGGGCAAATATGATAAAACACACCTGAAATGCGATCACTACGGTATGACGAGACATACCAAAGAGCAGTGTTACCCACTCGTTGGCTACCCCGATTGATGGAACAATGGTCACAAGAAGGGCACCAAGAATCTCGGATCGAAAAAAGGCAAATCCTCTGCTGATCGGAAAAATCCCACCGGATTTGGGGGGGTGGCGGCGACGGCGGTACATAATGAAGAAGAAGATGAATCCATGAACACAGGTACTGGGGGTGAGAGAAATGAAGTCTCGAAACCCCCCCCCCCCCCCAAATTTATTTCACACATAAAGACTCCTTTATTTATTTTATAAAGGAAAGTCTAAAAAATTGCAAAAAGGACCCTTTCACTTTGAACCCCAAGATATTTAATTCATAAATATCTAAAGGGAACAAAAAAAGTATGATACTAGTGGAGAAATTAATATGGCAGCAAGTCATGAGGGAAATAATAGTTTATGGATATTTGATTGTGGTGCTACTGACACCATGACTTTTGAATTGTCGGATTTATGTTCAATATCAAAACCTCAAAAATCTCAAATTCAAACAGCTAATGGAGGAATAATTCCAGTGAAAGGGGGAGGGACTATTGAAATTTCTACAACCTTGAAATTATCAAATTGTCTTTACGTTCCATCCTTATCACATAAATTGTTATCCACCAGCCATGTTACAAAAGAACTAAATTGTACGGTTCTAATGCACCCTACCTTTTGTATCTTACAGGACATCACGGGAATGATCATTGGACGTGGCACTGAACGCCAAGGATTATATTATGTGGATGAAGTGACTCGACTGGGTACTGTGATGTTGGCTCATGGAACTACGAATAGAGAAGCCTGGCTGTGGCACAGAAGGTTGGGACACCCATCCACCGGTTATTTACATCATGTTTTCCCCAAGTTATTTCCTTCAAATAAAGTTTTTAGTTGTGAAACTGGTATTTTGGCCAAAAGCCATAGACATGCTTTCAAATCAAATAATACTAAGATGGATCTTCCTTTTTCGTTGATTCATTCGGATGTGTGGGGACCAACAAAAATAAATGGAGGACAAAAGTTTCGGTATTTTTTGCTTTTTGTTGATGATTGCACACGCATGACTTGGACTTATTTTTTGACAAATAAATCTGAAGTGTTTGATAAATTTTCCATGTTTTATAACATGATTAAAACTCAATTCAAAAGAGACATACAAATTTTACGATCTGATAACGGGGGAGAATTTGTTAACACCTCCATGAAAGTTTTTTTTATCAAAAAAGGGGAATAATTCATCAAACCTCATGTTCTCATACTCCTGAACAAAACGGTGTTGCCGAACGGAAGAATCACATTCTTTTAGAAATAACTCGCGCCCTCCTAATCGAATCCAAAGTCCCAAGATCTTTTTGGCCTGAAGCTCTTGCCACAACAACCTACCTTATAAACCGACTTCCGACTAAAGCTCTTGACCTCAAAACTCCTCTCCAAATACTATCAGAATTCACCAAGCTTCCGTCCACCCTTACCCTTCAACCTCGTATCTTTGGTTGCTCTGTTTTTGTCCATATACCTAAAATAGAATGCACTAAACTTGACCCATGTGCTGAGAAACGTGTCTTCGTGGGGTATGGAATCAACCAAAAAGGATATCGGTGTTATAGTCCAAAAAGACGTCACATGTTCACCACCATGAACTGTGATTTTCTTGAAACTGAATACTTCTACAACACACAACAAACTGGTCAGGAGGAGAGCAAGTGTAATGACACGCTGAGCTGGTTGGAAAGGATGCCATCATCAGTAGACGTTAATCACAGTACCCAAGCTGAGTCACCACTTCAAGCCGCAACTCCTTCACAATCCACAACGCCAACAATCAGTGTTACTGAACATGATCTTCCCAATCTGGTGTCCGAGGTAAGCTCACCCCAAACCCAAACTCATGAGACTGTTGATAGTTCAGATTCATCTAATAATAATAATCATGAGATAGAACAGGGTAGCCCAGTACAAGATGAACAAGAACCTCAAACACAAACACAAATCGGGCCAACGGGAAAATATGCTCTTCCTCCTAGGGCTAATAGAGGAGTTCCTCCAAAAAGATATTCCCCTGAAAAAGAAGATCGGAATTCTAGGTATCCTATGGCAAACATAGCCAAAGGAAACTTATCAAAAGAAGCGAAAGCTTTTGCTGTCTCGTTATGTTCTGAAGAAATCCCAACCACCATCGAACAAGCCTTAGCATCGGAGGACTGGAGAAAGGCAATCAAAACAGAGATGGAGGCACTAAAAAAGAACAATACATGGGAAAAGTGTTCCCTTTCGTTCGGGAAGAAACCGGTGGGGTGTCGTTGGGTTTTCACTGTAAAACACAAACCAGATGGAACCATTGAAAGATACAAAGCTCGTTTAGTAGCCAAAGGGTATACTCAGACATATGGGATTGATTACTCTGAGACTTTTTCTCCAGTAGCCAAAATTGATATGATCAGGGCTCTTTTTTCAATAGCGGCAAATAAAGGATGGCCACTCCATCAGTTCGATGTAAAAAATGCTTGTCTACACGGAGAGCTTAAAGAAGAAGTCTATATGGAAGCACCTCCTGGTTTCATAGGAAACTTTAAACCAGGTGAAGTTTGTCGTCTGAAGAAAACCCTCTATGGATTGAAACAATCCCCCCGGGCTTGGTTTGGCAAATTCACTTTAGCCATGAAAAGGTATGGCTTTAGACAAAGTAACACAGATCACACTCTGTTTCTCAAACGACGAGGCAAACTCACAACCTGCTTAATTATCTATGTCGATGATATGATAATTACAGGGAATGATGGAGAAGAAATGTCAAAGATAAAAACAAACCTATTCATGGGCAGACTTAAATATTTCCTTGGGATTGAAGTATTAAGATCAAAACAGGGGATTTTTATTTGTCAAAAAAAATATATTCTTGACCTACTTTCAGAAACAGGAATGATCGATTGCAAACCATCGGATACCCCTATGGTTGCAAACCAAAAACTTTATATGGAAGAAGGAGCCGAGTTGGCAGACAAAGGAACATATCAACGAATTGTGGGAAAATTGATTTATCTCTCACATACCCGTCCAGATATAGCGTATGTTGTAGGAGTAGTAAGCCAATTTATGCATCAACCTCAAGTTACCCATATGCAGACAATATGGAGAATTATCAGATATCTTAAAGGAACATCCGGTCATGGAGTTTTATTCAAATCAAATGGGCACTTAAAAACTCAAGTATATACGGATGCAGATTAGGCAGGAGATAAAGGAAATCGAAGATCAACATCCGGTTACTTCACTCTCGTTGGAGGGAACCTTGTCACATGCAGAAGTAAAAAACAAAAGGTGGTAGCTCTTTCAAGTGCTGAAGCTGAATTCAGAGGCATAACACGAGGGCTAGCGGAGGTTTTATGGATTCGTAAACTTCTGAGAGAAGTGGGTTTCCCCCCCAAAAGAAACTAGCAGAATCATGTGTGATAATGAAATCGCCATCAAAATATCAGAGAACCCGGTCCAACATGATCGAACAAAGCATGTAGAAGTGGATAGACACTTCATTAAAGAAAAATTGGAAGCAAAGATCATTGAAATACCATTTGTTCGATCAGAAGATCAACCGGCCGATATTCTGACAAAAGCAGTTAACGAAAGAATCTTCAACGATTGTTTGGTCAAGTTGAATTGTGGAGATCCCACTATTCAACTTGAGGGGGAGTGTTAAAAAGGAAACAATTTTGTAATTGAGAAAATTACGGGTTAAAGGCCAACATCATCATTTCAGGCCAACATCATCATTTCCCATAATTGTTTATCAATTAACGATTCCCCTCTTTAATTTGACAGCCTGCATTTCTTTTTTCTTTTGTAACTGTTTGCCTATTTAAAAAGCTCTTATCCCTTCTCTGAATTATAAGAATATCAAAAAAATATATATATTCTTGACCTACTTTCAGAAACAGGAATGATCGATTGCAAACCATCGGATACCCCTATGGTTGCAAACCAAAAACTTTATATGGAAGAAGGAGCCGAGTTGGCAGACAAAGGAACATATCAACGAATTGTGGGAAAATTGATTTATCTCTCACATACCCGTCCAGATATAGCGTATGCTGTAGGAGTAGTAAGCCAATTTATGCATCAACCTCAAGTTACCCATATGCAGACAATATGGAGAATTATCAGATATCTTAAAGGAACATCCGGTCATAGAGTTTTATTCAAATCAAATGGGCACTTAAAAACTCAAGTATATACGGATGCAGATTGGGCAGGAGATAAAGGAAATCGAAGATCAACATCCGGTTACTTCACTCTCGTTGGAGGGAACCTTGTCACATGGAGAAGTAAAAAACAAAAGGTGGTAGCTCTTTCAAGTGCTGAAGCTGAATTCAGAAGCATAGCACGAGGGCTAGCGGAGGTTTTATGGATTCGTAAACTTCTGAGAGAAGTGGGTTTCCCCCCGAAAGAAACTAGCAGAATCATGTGTGATAATGAAGCCGCCATCAAAATATCAGAGAACCCGGTCCAACATGATCGAACAAAGCATGTAGAAGTGGATAGACACTTCATTAAAGAAAAATTGGAAGCAAAGATCATTGAAATACCATTTGTTCGATCAGAAGATCAACCGGCCGATATTCTGACAAAAGCAGTTAACGAAAGAATCTTCAACGATTGTTTGGTCAAGTTGAATTGTGGAGATCCCACTATTCAACTTGAGGGGGAGTGTTAAAAAGGAAACAATTTTGTAATTGAGAAAATTACGGGTTAAAGGCCAACATCATCATTTCAGGCCAACATCATCATTTCCCATAATTGTTTATCAATTAACGATTCCCCTCTTTAATTTGACAGCCTGCATTTCTTTTTTCTTTTGTAACTGTTTGCCTATTTAAAAAGCTCTTCTCCCTTCTCTGAATTATAAGAATATCAAAAAAATATATATATTCTTGACCTACTTTCAGAAACAGGAATGATCGATTGCAAACCATCGGATACCCCTATGGTTGCAAACCAAAAACTTTATATGGAAGAAGGAGCCGAGTTGGCAGACAAAGGAACATATCAACGAATTGTGGGAAAATTGATTTATCTCTCACATACCCGTCCAGATATAGCGTATGCTGTAGGAGTAGTAAGCCAATTTATGCATCAACCTCAAGTTACCCATATGCAGACAATATGGAGAATTATCAGATATCTTAAAGGAACATCCGGTCATAGAGTTTTATTCAAATCAAATGGGCACTTAAAAACTCAAGTATATACGGATGCAGATTGGGCAGGAGATAAAGGAAATCGAAGATCAACATCCGGTTACTTCACTCTCGTT
The DNA here is from genome assembly GCA_954870635.1 of Arctium minus. NCBI lineage: Eukaryota > Viridiplantae > Streptophyta > Magnoliopsida > Asterales > Asteraceae > Arctium > Arctium minus. The sequence goes on from OX941085.1 coordinate 63,443,310, forward strand.
GGAGGGAACCTTGTCACATGGAGAAGTAAAAAACAAAAGGTGGTAGCTCTTTCAAGTGCTGAAGCTGAATTCAGAGGCATAGCACGAGGGCTAGCGGAGGTTTTATGGATTCGTAAACTTCTGAGAGAAGTGGGTTTCCCCCCGAAAGAAACTAGCAGAATCATGTGTGATAATGAAGCCGCCATCAAAATATCAGAGAACCCGGTCCAACATGATCGAACAAAGCATGTAGAAGTGGATAGACACTTCATTAAAGAAAAATTGGAAGCAAAGATCATTGAAATACCATTTGTTCGATCAGAAGATCAACCGGCCGATATTCTGACAAAAGCAGTTAACGAAAGAATCTTCAACGATTGTTTGGTCAAGTTGAATTGTGGAGATCCCACTATTCAACTTGAGGGGGAGTGTTAAAAAGGAAACAATTTTGTAATTGAGAAAATTACGGGTTAAAGGCCAACATCATCATTTCAGGCCAACATCATCATTTCCCATAATTGTTTATCAATTAACGATTCCCCTCTTTAATTTGACAGCCTGCATTTCTTTTTTCTTTTGTAACTGTTTGCCTATTTAAAAAGCTCTTCTCCCTTCTCTGAATTATAAGAATATCAAAAAAATATATATATTCTTGACCTACTTTCAGAAACAGGAATGATCGATTGCAAACCATCGGATACCCCTATGGTTGCACACCAAAAACTTTATATGGAAGAAGGAGCCGAGTTGGCAGACAAAGGAACATATCAACGAATTGTGGGAAAATTGATTTATCTCTCACATACCCGTCCAGATATAGCGTATGCTGTAGGAGTAGTAAGCCAATTTATGCATCAACCTCAAGTTACCCATATGCAGACAATATGGAGAATTATCAGATATCTTAAAGGAACATCCGGTCATAGAGTTTTATTCAAATCAAATGGGCACTTAAAAACTCAAGTATATACGGATGCAGAATGGGCAGGAGATAAAGGAAATCGAAGATCAACATCCGGTTACTTCACTCTCGTTGGAGGGAACCTTGTCACATGGAGAAGTAAAAAACAAAAGGTGGTAGCTCTTTCAAGTGCTGAAGCTGAATTCAGAGGCATAGCACGAGGGCTAGCGGAGGTTTTATGGATTCGTAAACTTCTGAGAGAAGTGGGTTTCCCCCCGAAAGAAACTAGCAGAATCATGTGTGATAATGAAGCCGCCATCAAAATATCAGAGAACCCGGTCCAACATGATCGAACAAAGCATGTAGAAGTGGATAGACACTTCATTAAAGAAAAATTGGAAGCAAAGATCATTGAAATACCATTTGTTCGATCAGAAGATCAACCGGCCGATATTCTGACAAAAGCAGTTAACGAAAGAATCTTCAACGATTGTTTGGTCAAGTTGAATTGTGGAGATCCCACTATTCAACTTGAGGGGGAGTGTTAAAAAGGAAACAATTTTGTAATTGAGAAAATTACGGGTTAAAGGCCAACATCATCATTTCAGGCCAACATCATCATTTCCCATAATTGTTTATCAATTAACGATTCCCCTCTTTAATTTGACAGCCTGCATTTCTTTTTTCTTTTGTAACTGTTTGCCTATTTAAAAAGCTCTTATCCCTTCTCTGAATTATAAGAATATCAAAAAAATATATATATTCTTGACCTACTTTCAGAAACAGGAATGATCGATTGCAAACCATCGGATACCCCTATGGTTGCAAACCAAAAACTTTATATGGAAGAAGGAGCCGAGTTGGCAGACAAAGGAACATATCAACGAATTGTGGGAAAATTGATTTATCTCTCACATACCCGTCCAGATATAGCGTATGCTGTAGGAGTAGTAAGCCAATTTATGCATCAACCTCAAGTTACCCATATGCAGACAATATGGAGAATTATCAGATATCTTAAAGGAACATCCGGTCATAGAGTTTTATTCAAATCAAATGGGCACTTAAAAACTCAAGTATATACGGATGCAGATTGGGCAGGAGATAAAGGAAATCGAAGATCAACATCCGGTTACTTCACTCTCGTTGGAGGGAACCTTGTCACATGGAGAAGTAAAAAACAAAAGGTGGTAGCTCTTTCAAGTGCTGAAGCTGAATTAAGAAGCATAGCACGAGGGCTAGCGGAGGTTTTATGGATTCGTAAACTTCTGAGAGAAGTGGGTTTCCCCCCGAAAGAAACTAGCAGAATCATGTGTGATAATGAAGCCGCCATCAAAATATCAGAGAACCCGGTCCAACATGATCGAACAAAGCATGTAGAAGTGGATAGACACTTCATTAAAGAAAAATTGGAAGCAAAGATCATTGAAATACCATTTGTTCGATCAGAAGATCAACCGGCCGATATTCTGACAAAAGCAGTTAACGAAAGAATCTTCAACGATTGTTTGGTCAAGTTGAATTGTGGAGATCCCACTATTCAACTTGAGGGGGAGTGTTAAAAAGGAAACAATTTTGTAATTGAGAAAATTACGGGTTAAAGGCCAACATCATCATTTCAGGCCAACATCATCATTTCCCATTATTGTTTATCAATTAACGATTCCCCTCTTTAATTTGACAGCCTGCATTTCTTTTTTCTTTTGTAACTGTTTGCCTATTTAAAAAGCTCTTCTCCCTTCTCTGAATTATAAGAATATCAAAAAAATATATATATTCTTGACCTACTTTCAGAAACAGGAATGATCGATTGCAAACCATCGGATACCCCTATGGTTGCAAACCAAAAACTTTATATGGAAGAAGGAGCCGAGTTGGCAGACAAAGGAACATATCAACGAATTGTGGGGAAATTGATTTATCTCTCACATACCCGTCCAGATATAGTGTATGCTGTAGGAGTAGTAAGCCAATTTATGCATCAACCTCAAGTTACCCATATGCAGACAATATGGAGAATTATCAGATATCTTAAAGGAACATCCGGTCATAGAGTTTTATTCAAATCAAATGGGCACTTAAAAACTCAAGTATATACGGATGCAGATTGGGCAGGAGATAAAGGAAATCGAAGATCAACATCCGGTTACTTCACTCTCGTTGGAGGGAACCTTGTCACATGGAGAAGTAAAAAACAAAAGGTGGTAGCTCTTTCAAGTGCTGAAGCTGAATTCAGAGGCATAGCACGAGGGCTAGCGGAGGTTTTATGGATTCGTAAACTTCTGAGAGAAGTGGGTTTCCCCCCGAAAGAAACTAGCAGAATCATGTGTGATAATGAAGTCGCCATCAAAATATCAGAGAACCCGGTCCAACATGATCGAACAAAGCATGTAGAAGTGGATAGACACTTCATTAAAGAAAAATTGGAAGCAAAGATCATTGAAATACCATTTGTTCGATCAGAAGATCAACCGGCCGATATTCTGACAAAACAGTTAACAAAAGAATCTTCAACGATTGTTTGGTCAAGTTGAATTGTGGAGATCCCACTATTCAACTTGAGGGGGAGTGTTAAAAAGGAAACAATTTTGTAATTGAGAAAATTACGGGTTAAAGGCCAACATCATCATTTCAGGCCAACATCATCATTTCCCATAATTGTTTATCAATCAACGATTCTCCTCTTTAATTTGACAACCTGTATTTCTTTTTTCTTTTGTAACTGTTTGCCTATTTAAAAAGCTCTTCTCCCTTCTCTGAATTATAAGAATATCAAAAAAATATATATATTCTTGACCTACTTTCAGAAACAGGAATGATTGATTGCAAACCATCGGATACCCCTATGGTTGCAAACCAAAAACTTTATATGGAAGAAGGAGCCGAGTTGGCAGACAAAGGAACATATCAACGAATTGTGGGAAAATTGATTTATCTCTCACATACCCGTCCAGATATAGCGTATGTTGTAGGAGTAGTAAGCCAATTTATGCATCAACCTCAAGTTACCCATATGCACGCAATATGGAGAATTATCAGATATCTTAAAGGAACATCCGGTCATGGAGTTTTATTCAAATCAAATGGGCACTTAAAAACTCAAGTATATACGGATGCAGATTGGGCAGGAGATAAAGGAAATCGAAGATCAACATCCGGTTACTTCACTCTCGTTGGAGGGAACCTTGTCATATGGAGAAGTAAAAAATAAAAGGTGGTAGCTCTTTCAAGTTCTGAAGCTGAATTCAGAGGCATAGCACGAGGGCTAGCGGAGGTTTTATGGATTCGTAAACTTCTGAGAGAAGTGGGTTTCCCCCTGAAAGAAACTAACAGAATCATGTGTGATAATGAAGCCGCCATCAAAATATCAGAGAACCCGGTTTAACATGATCGAACAAAGCATGTAGAAGTGGATAGACACTTCATTAAAGAAAAATTGGAAACAAAGATCATTGAAATACCATTTGTTCGATCAGAAGATCAACCGGCCGATATTCTGACAAAAGCAGTTAACGAAAGAATCTTCAACGATTGTTTGGTCAAGTTGAATTGTGGAGATCCCACTATTCAACTTGAGGGGGAGTGTTAAAAAGGAAACAATTTTGTAATTTAGAAAATTACGGGTTAAAGGCCAACATCATCATTTCCCATAATTGTTTATCAATCAACGATTCCCCTCTTTAATTTGACAACCTGTATATCTTTTTTTCTTTTGTAATTGTTTGCCTATTTAAAAAGCTCTTCTCCCTTCTCTGAATTATAAGAACTAGAAGCGTACTCGCGCAATGCAGCGAAATACATCACGATTTTAATGTTTATTTTTATTTTTTGTTTTTTATTGATTTACAGTACGATTTTGGATGATTTTTATTGAGTGATAATGATTTTTTTATATATAAATTTGTTTAATTTAGGCTTAACAATATAATGTTTTTTATATAAAAAAAAAATTAAGTAGTTTGTTAAAATTCATTAATTATCTTATATATTTTAAATTTTTTATATTTAAATTGAGATGTTTATCCTGTTTTGATTATGTTTATCAGAATTCAAATTTCATAATTTTAGGATTTGGGGATTAGAGATAAGGATTTTGGGGGATAAAAATGAAATTTATTAATTAGGGTTAAAAGTATTTAAAAGTAGTACATATTGTTTCATTAATTGTTTTTTAAGAGATTTTAAGTAAATTAGCATTAAATAATAGTACATAATGTTTAATACATCACGATTTTAATGTTTATTTTTATTTTTTGTTTTTTATTGATTTACAGTACGATTTTGGATGGTTTTTATTGAGTGATAATGGTTTTTTATATATAAATTTGTTTAATTTAGGCTTAACAATATAATGTTTTTTATATAAAAAAAATTAAGTAGTTTGTTAAAATTCATTAATTATCTTATATATTTTAAATTTTTTATATTTAAATTGAGATGTTTATCCTGTTTTGATTATGTTTATCAGAATTCAAATTTCATAATTTTAGGGTTTGGGGATTAGAGATAAGGATTTTGGGGGATAAAAATGAAATATATTAATTAGGGTTAAAAGCTTTACAGGTAGTACATTAGGCTTTAGTAGTTATTTTTAAGAGATTTTAAGTAGATAACTTTAAATGATAGTACATAAAGCTTAGTGAGTTGTAATTAAGAGTTTTTTATGTCATCTTTATAATATAGTATAGATAAGAATACAATGAAAAGCCCTTTGTTTACCGGTGTTAATACTTTTGATGGTGGAACTGATTGACGATGTTATGTAAAAATGATATGGTAGATAATATTAATTTAGAAATGATTATTGATTAATCTTGTGCTACGAATACCGAGAAAATCGATTTTATATGAATTATTAGTATTTTTTGAATTCAATGTTATTTTTGATGATATAAACAATATATTGAAAATAATTTCGCAGTTATCGAGGGCCCATTTTTACATCTCGCCCAGGGTCTAAAAAATGTCTGCACACCACCCAGCCCCTAGAAACCCGAGTCGTCTATTTTGTACAGAATTCGCCTCACTCCGTCCACCAAGACCCCATCCTCCCCGTAGAAGCTTTTAATTACCCTAACCCAAAGCACGTTGGAAATAACAAATAATCTCCACCACCATTTCCCTAAAAGCCACCTTCAACTAATATTGGGTTGATTTTTTCTTAATTATGTTCTATTCTTGAATCATGTTTCTTGTTGATTATATATCTTTGTTGATGTAGCATAATAATTATGCAATGACTTACCTTTTAATATTAGAAATGTTATTGTGATCATATGATGCCTCTTTCAGATAGGAGCAAGTTATAAAACGGATGCTCATAGGGATAGATTTACATGTGTGTAGGCATCTTCTGAAGGAGGGCAAAAGATTGATATCGGCAAACATATTTTCGGTAACAGGGATGTGAATATGAAAAATATAGTTTCTCTCGACGTTGATATGAATTATACCCTGACATAGTACAAGCCTAAAACTTTTGAATCCCTTACGTATAACGGCACAATCAAAAGGTTAGTAATTAACTTGGGAAGCCTAATGAGGTTTTTTAAGTTGATCATGCATAACTGGATGGAATATGGTCGTGAAAATTATTTAAAGCAGATATAAGTATAAGTTGAAATGAGAATAATGTTGGTTCTTCACACGATCACTGATTAAATGAAGTCATTAAATGGTCATGTGCAAAATACACAATGTATTCTCACTTTTGAATAGTTTATCATGAGTTGGCGTTAATTTAATGATATATAGAGGGTTTAATAATCATTATAAGATAGGAAAATAAAAACTGACCCATTCATCCTTGTCTGCTTTATACCCTTCTCACGTGTAGATGCATGAAGAAACACTTCACTTCTTTTAAACCTCAAGCATAAAGTATCTTTCAACACTTCTACATGGTTTGCAATCACTCAACATTTTGCTTACTTGTAATTCATCTTGGTTTATTTTTATCTTGATGGTCCTTTCTTTAAAATGGTATCTTGATATCTAACTCTTCTTTGGAGCCATGTATCATGAAAAAGCTTCTTATGATTAATTAGAGCATGCCATGCATGAATCTTCTTGTGATTAATTAGAGCATGACATGAATCTTTCAGAATTTTGATATAAGGATGTTGAGTTGTCGATCTCAATTAGAACATGTGATAAGTGAATAATTTATCACATTTTCTAACATTTTTTTAATTAGGAATTTCTCTTTATTTTAGTTTCCCAAACACCAAATTGAGTCTTTTATTCTAGTTTTTGCTATTTATTGTGTTTGGAGCTAAGTAAGAGAAATTTACGTTGTTTGCTAATTTGGAGTACAAGTTGCTAATATTTTGATGCTACAACAGCATGGGACAACTGTCAAGACTATTAACTCCATAATCTTTTTGGTTAAGGTAACGACCTTTAGAGATGGACGACTTATTCAGTTGAAAATGGAGCAAAGAGCAAGAAAATATAAATGATGAATATTTCTCTTATTGCTTTAAGGAATCTTATTCCATGTAATTGACATTAGATTCTTTACTTTTGCTTTTGCAACATGTGACTTTGTAATTTTAGATGTCTTTTTATTTTGTTGTATAGTAAGCTTTTCCTAGTATAAATAGGAGATCTCTCTTTCTAGGTTAGATAGCTCATTCAACTATTCTAACTCGCTACTTTAAATCTTGAGTGAATTGCAAATTTGGCCCTGTGGTTTGTTGTTTTTCTCATATTTGGTCCCTATAAATTTTTTATTGCAAGAAAATCCTTGTGGTATGCAAAAGTGCTCGGATTTGGTCCTGTGTCTAACGTCCGTTAGTTTGCAGTTATTAAATCCCTACATGTGCCCCTTGCACATGAGGGCATTTTAGTCCTTTGACTTATTTTTTTGTTTTTCACTAAAATAATAGACCACAGGACCGAATTTGCAATTTACTTTATCTAATATTATAATACTATATATATATACATCTAACCTACACATTTCAAGAAAATAGATGAAACCAAAATCAAAATACAGTAATTTGAACATAAACATCATAAGAACATCAATAAAATCTTAATATATATGATAAATTTATACAATCTTTAAAATCAAAACCCTAAAATTGAGATGGAGAACATCAATAAAATCCGAATATAAATGATAAATTTATACAATCTTTAAAATCAAAACCCTAAAATTGAGATGGAGATCAAATTGGTTCCTCTTCCTTGCTGCCAAACAAACCAAACAAACAAACCACAAATCTAATCCTTAAACTGAGATGGAGATCATATCCTCTTCCTTGATGCCAAACAAACAAACCATAAATCTAACCCTAAATTTGAGATAGGGATGGCAAAAAAAAAGCCGAACCCAACGGTGAAAACCGAAAACCGAACATTTCGGGTCGGGTTCGGGGATGTCTTAACGGGAACGGGGTGGGGATCGGGGATGTTATCGGGGACTTTAACGGGGATGGGGATGCTACTCACCGTCCCGCCCCCCCCCCCCTCTCTCTCTCTCTATATATATATATATAGGGGCAGGTTCAAACGAGAAGCTAAACATTTTGCGAGAAGGCGAGAAGTGTTTAATCATATATGATACACAAGCTTAATCATATATGATTAAACACATGTTATTTTGACAATACATAGATGTTTAATCATACATGATTAAACACATTTACAAGTCGTGTAATCATATATGATTAAACACTTCTCGCCTTCTCGCAAAATGTTTAACTTCTCGCATGATCCTCCCTCTCTCTCTCTCTATATATATAGATTTCAAACTTGTCAAAGTTACTGGGCCTTATATTAATATATCTAGAAGCCCATATATGTTAGAACTTAGAAGCAACCCAAATTCAAACCCAAAGGCCAAATCCCAAATCGTCTCTACTCTCTAATCGATCGGACGACAATCACGACATCTCAAAATCAAATCCCAAATCGTCTCAAGTCTCACCTCTTGCCCTCTCGGTATCTTGATCCAGTCCTCACTCCTCACATCCTGAAGGCTTCACGCAGACGCATGTCTCAAACCCTCAATCCTTGCCTCTCGACATCTCAATCCTCACAGTGACGTAGTGACACATGTCTCACTCATCGACCCTCGCATCATTCACGCAGCTCTGAAATATAAATCCTCACATCGTTCACGCAGGTGACAAGTCTTCAGTCTTCACATTTCATGCCTCTCTCTTTGATGTAATTATATTTATGTATATATGGTTTTTATTGTCTGATACCAAAAATGTCTTCAGTCTTGTGACTGAGTCTTTCTGGAATAGCTGAATGGGAAATATATAATATGTTCTTTTATCTTGGAATAGACACCGAATTAGGGTTTTATTTATGTGAATTTTCTTGTTTGTTAGACTAAAAGATGTGAATTTTCGATACAAGTCTCACAACAAATTTATGGAAACTTGGGGTTTGATTTTTATAAATTAAAGGATTGATTCAATTCTTGCTTATCTATATTATTGTAAGTTGAAGCCTCATCCCAAGATAATGATCATCCTTCATTAACTTGGAGCGCCTATCTTGGTGGTTTCCTTTACTGTGTTGTTTTGCAGGAGTTGGTTTTGACTTTAATCATAGTTATTTCATCTTACATAGTCTAATTTCACTTTCTAGATTATGACATAAAATACTATTCTTTCCCCCAATTATCTTGGATCTTAGTTCAACCAGTGATGATTTTTTTCAAGGGGACTGTATGTCTGACCAAACCAAGTAGAGCATAAGAGGGAAACTAGGTAACGGTGATTTTTTGTATTTCGGGTTCGGGTATAACCAGTGGGTAATGATGATTTTTTGTCCTTAACGGGTTCCCCAATGGGGAACGGGGAAACCGCGGGGACCCGATGGGGATCCACGATAAGATCCCCGACGAGGATTGGGACGGTCATGGGGATTGGTTTGGTTATCGGTTTCGGGGACGTGGACACTAATAACCGACCTGAAATCGACCCATTGCCATTCCTAATTTGAGATGGGGATCAAACCGCTTCCTCTTCTTTGCGGTCAAACAAACCAGATATGAGAGGGGACACCAGAGACAAGGGGGATGCCATAGATGGGGAGATGACGGAGACGATAGGGAACTAGAACAAAGAAGGCGATGGAGAACATACCGAGTACAATCAACCCGATGCAGAATTGATCGAGAGCAAGAAGTGATGGTGTAGTCAGTTATGGTGGAGAAGAGATCGAGCAGTCACGGTGGTATGGTTTGGAGAAGAGATGGTTGTGAAAGGAAAAGACAGGGTAGAGAGAGGGGGGGGGGATGGTCGGTGGTAAAGATATAGGGTGGTCGGTGGTAGAGAGAGGTGGGTGGCCGATGCTAGAGAGAGGGGACAGTCGGTGGTTGAAAGGGTATTGTTGTTTGAAGACTATTTCCATGGAGTTTAAGGGTTGCAGACGTCCACAAATATATATATATATATAGGTCCCCTTCTTAACCAATTATCAATCAATCAGATTCATCCTAAATTGTATGTCAATGTACACGCCTAATAATTAATACATGGGTAATATTGGTATTTTGTTGTTTCACGCCTAATAAATATGTTTCCATATTTTAAGGAAATCTCTAATTTGATAATTATCTCTTTATTTATTAAATAGAATACTTTAAAAATGGAAATTGTAACTTATCTCTAATTTGGCAGTTATCCTTTTCCATATTTTAAGCAAATTTTAACAAGCCAATGCCTATCTTTTTTTATGCATTGAATAGTTTTTTTTCAATTCCAAACCGTTGTTGAATAAACCCGTTGAACACAAGGCTTCATATATGCACACAATGGTATAAGGCAAATTGTTATGGTCCTTTAGGAACACAAGGCTTCATATCTGTTTATTTCTGCAGTTGTTGTGCATATATGCACTGTATGCAAGTATGCACATATGCACTGTATGCACATGATTAGTAGCATACCATCTCTGGTGAGCCAACCCAGATTGCATCTTGTTGGATCAAATAATTGTATTCAAGATTAATGTTAAAGTTAAGGGTTTAAAATGCAATTGTGATAAAGTTAATTAGAGGGTTTATTATGTAATAATCTAATAGTTGTTAACTATTGGGCCTCAAGCCCGTTAAGCTTTTAGCTAAGCCCGTTAGGCCTAAAGCCTGGGTATTTAATGTTTTGGTTTATTAGATTTTAGGTAAGAATCCTCATATTTACAATAATCATAATAGAGTAAGGTGAAGTTTTCTCTGTATTCAAAGGGTATCAAGAACACTCAAGGGTTTCATTGTTTATTCAAGGGATTGGTACGTTATTATTAATCTTTATATCTCTTGATTATTATTGTGTTGCTTGATTACTTGATTGATTGTTAACCAACTAGATAAAACTGGGATAACAATTGGTATCAGAGCCTAAAGAATCAATTTTTTTTGTGATATTACTGTTCATCGAAAAATACTGTTCATCGAGTTACTATTCATGCGAAGTACTGTTCATCCTATTTCATGAATCTGTTATTGCATCCGGTCGATTAGTATTTGTGTTTGTGTTTCTTTCGATCGAAGAATTGCTTATTTGTTGGTTTAATTGTGTATCGGTCGAATTAATTTTCTGGGTTTGGTTTCGGTCGAACCCCAGATATTCTTCGTGTTCTTCAGCCATTCATTGTGTTCATCGATATTATTGTTTGACCGATACCTATTCGACCTGAGCCTTCGACCGGATAGTTGTATCTCCGGTCATTCCCTTCGACCGAATAGTTGTGACCTCCGGTCTTTCCTTCGACCGGACCTTAGTATTCTCCGGTCTTCCCTTCGACCTGATACCTGTTATTTCGGTCTTGGCATTCGACCGATACTAGCCGACCCCGGTCTTACCATTCGATCGGATACCCGTTACTCCGGTCTTGCCATTCGACCGGATACTCGTATTCCCGGTCTTGCCATTCGACCGGATACTTGTTACTCCGGTCTTACCATTCGACCGGGTACTTGCATACTCCGGTCTTTCCTTCGACCGGTACAGTTCATTCTTCGAAGCACATTTTCCAGTCCTAGACAAATTTTTGCAAGCTGCAACAGGGCCTCTAAAAGCCTAATTTTTTTTGTCTAGCGGGACCCCCGTGCTAAGTCTGCGAAGGGGGACAAAATTTTTGTGCTTGATCAAAATCTTCTTAATTTTTCAGTATTTTATTCATAGATATTAGTGTTTTATACTGTGTGCGAGGACTGCATTTGATTATTTTTGGAAATTTATTTTTCTGAAAATTTTTGAGTGTGGTTGTTATTTTGATTCTAACGATCTCATCTAGTTGGTTGTCTTGATATTGAAAAGACTATTTACTAACAGTACAGCTAAGATGTCGAATCAGCTTCTCTCGATGGGCTCTCAAGTCAAACCTCCTGTCCTCGTGGCTAATGAGTATCGGCAATGGAAGACCAGAATGATTCAGTTCCTGAATCACAAAAACAAAGAATTCATGAAAATAATCATTGAAGGTCCTAAACCTCCAATGATCACAGTAAAGGGTCAACCTGCTACAGATTCCTCTCCTGAAATCCCTGACAGAGAGATTCCTAAACCTGTTCAGTTCTTCACTGAAAAGCAGAAAGACCAACTCAAGCTAGAAGAAGAGGCTCTAATCTATCTGACGATGGCAATTCCAAACGACATCTACAATCGTGTCGACAGTCAGAGCACTGCAAAAGGAATCTGGGATGAACTAGCAAGGCAGTTTGAAGGAAGTGAAGCCTCTATTCAAGCTAAGCAGATGCTGTGCATAAATGCTTACGAGGGATTTCATGCAAAAGAAGGAGAGCTGCTTTTAGATACCTACAATAGGTACAACATTATCCTCAATGACTTGCGGAGGAACAACATCGCCAAATCTGCTTCTGAGATAAACTACAAGTTCATCAAGAATCTGAATCCAGAATGGAAGAACTTTGCTATCAACCTCCAGATGTCGAAGAATATGGCTCAAGAAAATGTCACCGATATCTTCTCTACTCTTGCTCAACATGAGGATGAGGTGAGATCCATTAACAATGAGTCGAATCATCTGAAGGATTCTGTGGCTCTCATAGCCGGCAAAGGTTCTGTATCCTCTGCAAGGTCGAAGAAAAAGGCATCTAAAGCTCTAGTTACCGAAGTTACTGACTCTGACTCTGATTCAAGTGATGAAGAACTGGAAGTTGATTCAGATCCTGATATTCAAAAGTTCTCTGAAGACTTGGCTCTCATTACACGACGATTCAAGAAGAGCTTTGGCAAGAAAAGATTTTACTCAAAGCCAGAGTATGATGGATACAAGAAAGAGAAGTCTGAGATGCGATACAAGCCGAGGCATGGAAAGAGAGAGGAAGGACGAGAAGATCGGAAGGAAGATAGAAGAGAAGGAAAGAGAGAGGAGAAGCGAGAAGAGCGAAAGGATGAACCAGGAAGATGCTACAACTGTGGAAAATTTGGGCACTTCTCAAGGGACTGCAAATTCAAGAAAGTGAAGAACTCAGAGTACTACTCAAGAAAGTCACTAATTGCCAAGAAAGCTGAAGAAGGAAAAGTACTAATGGCTGAAGAAGAGAACTGGCTGTTCCAAAGTTCTGATGACGAGGAGCAAGCACATTTCACCCAAGTTTCTTACATGGCAAAGCTGGAAGGTGACGATGAAGACTCTGAGACACAATCCGAAGAAGCAAACTCTGAGGTAAGTGAAAATTCTGAACTTATTGAATCTTTAATGGCCCAAATACATGGCATGAAAGATGAATTTGCTTTACTGAAAGGCAAACTTAGCTCTGCACATCAATCTGTTTTAAGCTTTCGTGATGAAAATGCTATTTTAAAAGTTGTTGTGGAAGAAAAGGAAAAGAAAAAAGATGATTTAAAAGCTGAAAAAGAGTCTTTAAAAGAAAAAATATCTGGTTTAGAAACAGATCTTGTGAATCTTAATGCTGAAAAGGGTGAGTTTCAAATCAAATTTGAAGTTTGTTATAAAGAAAGAAATGAAGCTTACACCAAAATAAAGCAACTGGAGGACATTAACATGAAACGAGGTCAGACTGAACAGACATTAAATCTGTTGACCAATAAACTCCAAGACGAAAGGTTTTACAAACTTAAACCAGGTTTGGGTGTGCCAATTAATGAAATTTTGAAAAAGGCACCGGAGCACCTATATAATTTTGATAAATTTGGCTCCGCAATAAAACCCATTCCTGACATTCGCGCTACTTTTGTTGAAGCAAGTTCTCCTAAACCTTCTGAAGAGACCAAAGGTCAAGAAGAAATGAGAAAGAACAAGTCTGGTGACACTGATTCTCAAAATCTTTTTAAATCTGTTGGTTTTACATATGGTGATTTGAACGAAAGCTATGCAACTCGAAAGATCGAATTTACTGAGTTTGAATCACTATTTACCACACCTTCTAAAGAATCAGTGAGCACCAACACAGTTCTACCTGAGACTGCATGCAAAATTGATGAGTATGAATCGGATGTTGATCCATCTACTATGCCATCAGTCTCAACTCCCATTGCTTCTAAACCTTTACTTCCTGAAGAGGTTGAAGAAGTTGCTTCTACCGCGGATGAATCTTGTGTTCAAAATGATCAAACGGAGTTTATTGAGTCCATGACTGAAGAGATATTCTCTGATATGATGAATGCATCAGACTCTGATCCTGTTTCTGATTTAAAGGGATCAAATTCTGTGGATGGTAATACATCTGAATTGATGAAGAAAATTGATATGTTGCAACAATCTCTTGATGAGGTTGAAGATGAAAACTTTGATCTCAAACATAAACTTGAAAAGTCTTTAAAAATAAATCAAGAGCTTTGCACTGAGATCAACGATTTGAAAATTACTTTGTTTAAAAATGCTTCAAATGAAAAACAGATGTTAAATGATCCAAGCTGGAAGGTAAGAACCAATCCAGAATTTGATGCTCCTGCAAAACCTACAGTTGCTTACTCTGATTGTCCTGAATATCCTCCAAGTATTTTTGAAAAGGGTGAGACTTCAAAGAGCACTAGAAAAGAACCACCTTCTAAGTTAGAGACTAACAAGGTTCCTGTTTCTGTTTCAGATATAAGAGGAAATGGAGTTGGGAAGAGTAAGAAGAATAAAGATCTTAGTTTGAATGAAAAGAATAGTTTGAATTCTAGTAGTTGTCCTACAGACAGTGTTATTTTGAATAGTACTTCTTTTGATAAACATGAATGTAAGATTTGTTCCGATAAATCTAAGTTTATGAATTTTGCTCGAAAGAATCTTTACTGCAAACACTGTTGGGATAATTCATTCAAATACTACTCCCCTCCTAAGTCCAAAAAGAGTAAAAGCAAAGCTAAGTTGAACTCTAAGTCTAATTCTAATTCTGATTCTTCTACACAACCAAAAGTGTATCGTACTAAGGTTGCCAATCCTACTTCTAAAAAGCACTTTCAGGAATTGAATGTTAAGATGGTTTGGAAATGGGTTCCAAAACCGCGTTATGAATGGAGAGTAAAAGTCAAACCTGAGGATATTCCTGAATTGCTTGATGCTAACCGCGAAAGACCCATCTTGATATGGGTGCCTAAGCAAAACTAATTGTCTCTTTTGCAGGCCTGTCGATTGTGGGTAATAGATTCCGGATGTTCACGCCACATGACAGGATTCAAGCACCTCTTGCATAACTATGTGGAGGAGCCTGCCGGAGCAGTTAGATTTGCCAATTCTGAAGCCGAAGGCCACGTCAGAGGATATGGAATGCTCGATAACGGTGTTGTGAAGATTCAAAAAGTGCTATATGTTGAAGGACTTGATCACAATCTGTTCAGTACCAGTCACTTCTGTGACATGCAATATCAAGTCCGCTTCACAACCACTCATTGCTATCTAGAAGATCACGATGGTTACGAAGTCTTCAAAGCTGAGCGCCATGGAAATCTATACTATGTAGATTTCCCTACACTGTCTGCCACACGTCCAGTATGTCTACTAGCCAAAGCTTCTAAAGCACAATCATGGACGTGGCATCGACGCTTGTCTCATCAAAATTTCCGATCTATAGCGAAGCTACAAAGACAAGGTCTGGTCAAAGGTCTACCAGAAATGAGGTTCGAAAAAGACTCACTCTGTTCCGCATGTGAGTTGGGCAAAATGAAGCGTAGCTCCTTCAAGTCCAAAGCTGAATCATCGACCTCATCAGCACTGGAACTTCTTCATATGGACCTTTGTGGCCCAATGCGCACAGCATCTATCAACGGAAAGAAGTATGTGTTGGTAATGATAGATGACTACTCAAGGTATACATGGCTCGAGTTTCTTCGCAACAAGTCAGATGCTCCAGAGTTGATTATCGCTTTCATCAAGCGTATTCAAGTACGTCTTCAACTGCCAGTAAGAACCATTCACAGTGATAATGGCACGGAGTTCAAGAATGACACCCTGAAGAGTCATCTTACTTCCGTGGGTATTTCACACAACTTCTCCGCAGCCTACACTCCACAGCAAAACGGCATTGTTGAACGGAAGAATCGCACTCTGGTTGAAGAAACTCGTACTATGCTTGCTTACTCAGATCTACCCATGTACCTTTGGGCCGAGGCAGTCGCTACAGCATGTTTTACACAGAACCGTACCATTGTGGTCAAGCGCTTTAATAAGACAGCATATGAGTTAATCAACAATCGTACACCTAACATCAAGTTCCTTCGTGTTTTTGGTTGCAGGTGTTACATCCTAAAAGAGCGTCAAGGATTATCAAAGTTTGATAAGAAAGCAGATGAAGGATATCTCGTTGGATACTCTCTGACATCCAAAGCTTATCGAATTTACATTATTCGAACAAAGACGGTTGTTGAGAGCATGAATGTCTCCTTTGATGAGAATTCAACAAGGACTTCTGGACACAACAGTTCAGAACTCGGTCTTAATGACAAAGCTTCTATTCAAGCAAGAATAGAACCAGCTATAACAGGATCATCTTCTTCAAACTCTAACTCTACTTCATCTGAGTTAGATTTATTGTTTATTGATGCCTTTGATGATATATGTGCAGATTTTGAAAAAGGCATATCAACATCAATAACAAGTGGAACAAACTCGGAGGTCCCTACTATATCTGAAGACATGCCTGGACCTTCCGACGAAGTCACTGACACTTCAACTCCATCAGGAACAACTACACCATTAGTTTCTGACTCTACTAATACTGAATCTGTCTCTACAGATAGTTCATCTGGAAATGAAGTCCCGAGCACTTCAACCGCTAGTCCAGAAGCTTCAGTGTCAGAAACACCAGTACAAGATGTCCCGAGTACATCTGTGGAGCAACCTGCCGTGCAAGATGACAACGATGCGTCCAATACGCAACAAGCAGTTGATGCACTACCAAGCACACATCGTTGGACTAAGGATCATCCCCTGGAAAACGTGATAGGTGACGTACAATCTGGTGTCACAACAAGATCTGCAACAGCTAACTTCTGCATGTTTTCAAGCTTCCTCAGTTCCTTAGAGCCAAAGAAAGCGGCTGAAGCTCTACGTGATCCTTTCTGGATTTCTGCTATGCAAGACGAGCTTCTACAATTCGAAAGGAACAAGGTATGGCGCTTGATCCCACTACCTAAAGGTAAATCCGTTATTGGAACAAAGTGGGTGTTCAGAAATAAGAAAGACGAAGCTGGAGTAGTCGTGAGAAACAAAGCTCGATTGGTCGCCAAAGGGTATTGTCAACAAGAGGGCATTGACTATGATGAAACATTCGCCCCGGTTGCAAGGATCGAAGCCATCAGAATCTTTCTAGCATATGCAGCGCACAAAAACTTTACAGTCTATCAGATGGATGTAAAGTCGGCTTTCCTGAACGGCGTTCTGCATGAGGAGGTCTATGTGGCTCAACCTGAAGGTTTCGTTGATTCTCATCACCCTGATCATGTCTATGTTTTAGACAAAGCGCTTTATGGTCTTAAACAAGCACCGCGAGCCTGGTATGAAACTCTCACTAAATTTCTACTTGATTCTGGTTTCAAGAAAGGTACAGTAGATACAACCTTATTTCTTAAAAGGCAAGGTGATGACTTGATTCTTATTCAGATTTATGTTGACGACATAATATTTGGGTCGACAAATCCAAAATTTTGTAAGAACTTTTCAAAGATAATGGAAACAAAGTTTGAGATGTCGATGATGGGTGAATTAAATTTCTTTCTTGGTCTACAAGTAAAGCAATTACCCGAAGGCATATTTATTAATCAAGCTAAATATATAAAAGATATTTTGAAAAAGTTCAATATGTCAGATAGTTCAGTCATGAAAACACCAATGGCTACTGGTACACTCTTAGACGCGGATCCCTCCGGGAAGTCTGTTGATCAAAAGGTGTATCGTAGCATGATTGGATCTTTACTTTATCTGACTGCCAGTCGCCCGGATATAATGTTTGCCACATGTTTTTGTGCGAGATATCAGTCTAATCCTAAAGAGTCGCACTTAACTGCTGTTAAGCGAATCCTTAAATATCTCAAAGGTTCTCCTAATCTAGGCCTTTGGTATCCAAAGGATTCTCGTTTTGAACTAACTGCCTTTACAGATGCTGATCATGCAGGTTGTAAGCTAGACCGGAAAAGCACCTCTGGATCATGTCAATTCATAGGTGACAAACTTGTGAGTTGGACTTCAAAGAAACAAAATTGTGTTTCAACATCCACTGCCGAGGCTGAGTATGTAGCTGCTGCTAGCTGCTGTTCTCAAGTCCTCTGGATGAAGACACAGTTAAGGGACTTTGGATACAACTACAAGCGCATTCCGATTTATTGTGATTCCAAGAGTGCAATATCTATAACTGCTAATCCGGTACAGCACTCGAAGACCAAGCATATAGATGTACGCTATCATTTCATCAAGGATCATGTAGAAAAAGGTAATATTGAAATGCACTTTGTTCAAACTGACTTCCAGTTAGCTGATCTTTTCACCAAGCCATTGGATGAAAAGCGATTTCAATTTCTCATCAGCAAACTTGGTATGTTGAACATGTCTTAGACCTTACTCATGATTCTAGGGGGAGTATTCTATGTTTTTATCTTGTGTGTTATTTTTAAACTGTTGCTAACGAGAGAGGAATCATTTTCATAAATGATTACCCTTATTTCTTTTATGCAGGTTTGGTCAAGTGACAATGGCTTCTAATCACATCGGATTAGAACCCGCACTTCAGTGCCTTATTTTTCTGTTTTTTTTTTCTTCTTTTCTTAATCTTAAAAAAAAAAAAAAAAAAAAAAAATCTGATCGTGTGTTCTTAAAGATAAATACTTGCGTTTTATCTTGTCAATATACTTTGTCAAGTATTCATACACATAACGGTTCAGAACATTCTATTTTGACTTTGTTATTACCATGTATCAAAAGTTAAATCTTTCTATGGTAATACTCACGTTCTTTGTATTCACTGTTGATTGAATCAAACGTCATTTCATGTGCTTTCATTGAAAATATGTTTATATATTGTTCATATAAACAACATTCGTTTTAGATTCTTCAACATATTGTTCTTCATGACAAAACTCCTATGAGCTTAATTGAAACTTCTTAAGAGCTTAAATCGTCAAACTCTTTTAGTTTGAGGGGGAGTATTGCATCGTCAAACATCTTATGTTTTGACATCTCCGAATATTTTATTCTTCATGTAACAAGTGGTATTTGTGCTTACATGTACAATAGCCTGTTGAACAGCATGTTCTTTTTAGGAAAATAAATGGGATTCAGTGTGAGAACTTATCAGAACTTCCATGGATTCACGATAACCAGTGTTTCCTACCCAGGAAGTATTCCCTGAGTGATTGAGGGGAGAAGGGTAAAAAGAATTGAGTGATGGTTTGTGAAGAGGTAAAATGAAAAAGAGAGATTGGTTAGAAGTGAGAATTAAAAGAAAGAGGGTAAGAGAACAGAGTAAAAGAATATTAAACTCTGCACCAAACTTCTTTCTGAGCCGGGCAGCCACATAATCTGATTGGTTCACATTCTTTGGTGACCATCATTGAAATAGGCACCTAGCCCATGCTATCTCTTGCATACAACCCCACCAGCTACTCATTCTTTTCTCAAAAAGAGAATGTTTCACATTTTCTGGGGACGCAGCACATACGCTATTGGTTCTTCATTTGGAAGATACTAATATTGAAAAAGAAGGAAAGTTGCCCCACCTTCGAACCCTTTCTCATGCACATTGAGTCTTTGTATAATTTGTTGTTGTCTCAACAAGTTTACATACTTTGAGCCTAAAATGAATAGCAAACATCTGTGCTTAATTCTTTCATACACATGCACAAGCACACAGAAATATGTTTTCTGTCAGAACGTTCATAGATAACCATGTGTTATTCGATGATTGAATGGAAGACCTGGGGAGTCTACATCAAACCAGCTCCTTATATAGTAACTTTGTGTTACTCAGTGACTTTGTGTCATTGACAGGCATTCTAACTGAGTCATTTGTTGATTCAGGGTTACACTTATTAACTGTTTGAATTTGAAAAGATTTGAATGGTTACTACTTTTTATTTGAATCTGAAAAGATTGAGATAATCACTCTTTCCATCTGGGAAGACTGCTCTTATTTCATACAGGGCTCGTTACATGATGAAGACTATGCTTACATGATGATCATACACAAAGGGGGAGATTGTCTTGAAAATGGGGAGATTGTTTTGCCAAGTTTTGATGATGTTGATTCTCACCACTCATCAAAAAGGGGGAGAAGATATAAAAAAGGGGGGAGAAGATACGAAAAGGGAGAATTATCAAAGAAGGAGAATATAATCTAAAGACTGCTGAAGATTTTCAAAGATATCAAAGTTTCAAAGATTTTAAAGATTTTAAAGATATCAAGTTTTGAAGCGATCAACGACATATCTGAAGAAAAGAAAAGACCAGTGAAGACCCGAAGACAATTGCAAATTTTTTTTAATCTTGAATCCAAAGGGGGAGATTGTTGGATCAAATAATTGTATTCAAGATTAATGTTAAAGTTAAGGGTTTAAACTGCAATTGTGATAAAGTTAATTAGAGGGTTTATTATGTAATAATCTAATAGTTGTTAACTATTGGGCCTCAAGCCCGTTAAGCTTTTAGCTAAGCCCGTTAGGCCTAAAGCCTGGGTATTTAATGTTTTGGTTTATTAGATTTTAGGTAAGAATCCTCATATTTACAATAATCATAATAGAGTAAGGTGAAGTTTTCTCTGTATTCAAAGGGTATCAAGAACACTCAAGGGTGTCATTGTTTATTCAAGGGATTGGTACGTTATTATTAATCTTTATATCTCTTGATTATTATTGTGTTGCTTGATTACTTGATTGATTGTTAACCAACTAGATAAAACTGGGATAACACATCTCAACCCAATCGCAATATGTTGGTCCCGGAGGTGCTTAACAAGTTTGTAGAAGGGGGGGGGGGGTTGAATACAAACACATAAACTAAAGTTTAATAAATTGTTTATTGATAAATCAAACACAATTTACAAGTTTGTTGCGGAATAAGAGTAAGACAGACTCAATCTAAACAAACTTAAGAAACACAAAGATGGTTGCACAAGAATATAGAGAAAGGGGGGTTTTAGAAGTATAGAAAACAAAGGTTTCTATCTTGGTTCAAGAATAGAGCACCCCCTCAGATGGAGAGGTGATCTTTCTATTTATACCCTATGCATTAAATGCATGGCAGGGTACTTTACACGTGTCATTCAGTGATTGGCTTTGGTAGTCTGACTTTTGGGAGACATGCTTTCGACCGTATCATGAACAGTGTAGTTGACAGAGTTGTTGTATGATTGTGGCAGAGATATGTCCGTTCTGACACATCGTACTGGTTGTGCAAGGTAAGACAAAAGGAAACTTGAGGCATAAGTTTTGTGATCGATTGATCGCTGAATATCTCTTTCTTCAGAGATATAAAGAGGTTCAGCTATCGCTGAAGCTTTTCCTCATGTTCCTTCGCGTATAAGTAGAGTTGTCTTTGCTTCACTGATATCCGCATCAGGTCACTATTAGACTTCTCTTTGTTCAGTGGCTTTGTCTTCGATTCAGCTATGAACATATGTTGACGCGAGACTTGTCTTTAGGGATTACGTTACTGTTTACATCAGAACTATCAGCGATAACTAAACAGACTCAGTTTGATCACTGATAGTGAAACACTAATACATAGAAATGTTTATAAGAGATACTATCAGCGATAACTGAACAGAATCAGTCTGATCGCTGATGGTGAAACACTAATACATATTAAAACGTAATTTTCACTAAGTGAAGAGGGTAGTTATCAAATCACTGAGAGAGCTTGGATCAACAATCTCCCCCTATTTGATAATGACAAAGTAACTGAAGAAAATTACTTTATGGATCAAAATAAAGGAATAAATAGGACTCATAATATACATGTCCCAATTACTATTTTGAGGGATCTTTTACAGTACTGATAGAGTTAAGTACATCACTGAAATTTCCATTAATTCAGAGAATAAATTACAAGATATGAAAATTACAAGTACAAGTGAAGAACTAACTACTGTAAGTTTAACTAATAGATTACAAGAAATAAGAAACTAATCTATCAACTATCTAAAGAAGATTTTGGAGGATTAATCATATACTCAGGTATTTCTTCTCCTTTCTGCCTTCGATCTGAAGATTCTTGAGAAATGATTTCCTTGATCGGTTCAGCAGAGGGAGAGTAGTCACACCATAAGCACAAGAGATCCTTGAGATGGCTGAGGGGACAAATAGGAATTTCAGAGACTCTCTGAAATCTGAGTTCTTCCTCATCATCTCTGAAGAAGATTCCAAAAGGTTCTTTAAGTACTTGTCCTGCAACATATGGTCCACCAGGGGGCAGAGATAGATCAAGAACTGAAAGATCAGGAGGAGGACCGAACAGAGCTTCTCTTGAGAACTTGATGGAGGTTTCATTTCTTATCACTGCGACATTTTCATAGGAGGAGGATACAGGCTTCCTTTGTAATTGCCTTGGTTTGGAAGGAAGAGCAGATGGTACTTTCAACACAGTGGAGACTCTGTTGATGAGGGCTTCCAAGATGCCTTCGACATAGCCTCTGCTGGTTGATTTGGATTTCTTCAGTGCTTCTTTGAACTCTAGCCATTCTATATAACCTAAGCTTTCCAGCTTTGACACGAACATGGCCTTACAACTTCCATCCTCTCTGGTAATCTCCATAGTGACAGAAACTCGATCCTTCTTCTTTTTACTTGAGATGACAACTGCTATGATCTTCATTGGGTCAGAGCGATAGTCGATTTTGCTTTTACACCATTCGACTTAGCTATCGCTGACCCTTTGTTCTTTTGAGCGCTCCTCTTCAATCTCTTTCAAAAGAGCAGCCTAGACTTCAACTTGTTTCTTCTTTAGCTTTTTGTCTTTGACTTGAGAGGACTGAATCTTGAGAGCAAGAGAGGCATCTCTTTGACAATCAGCTATCAGCTTCTCAGCCCTGACAGATTCTTCGATTTCAGCTTTAGTCAGGAACTCTAGATCTGTTGATTAAGAATGGATCTTCAGTCGTTGATTCTCTAGATGAGAAATCATCTCTGTTCGTCTCTTCATCTCTTCCTCTGACCAGTGAGATGGTCTGGAGGGCCTCCCTGAATGTTGCAGGGACTCTTCTTCCTCATCAATCTCTCTTACAGAGATTGGGATTATTTGTTCATCAGCTACAGCGGCTGGGATTATTTGAAGTTCTTTACCCTTAAGCAGGGGAGAGAACTGTCTGGTCAGAAAATGAAAAGAAAGTTAGTTTATTTTAGGGGAAGGAGAACGATAAAGGCTTAGAAAGAAGCAGGGGTGGGGATTTTATAGAAGGATATTGGAACAAGAGAAAGTCATACCTGAGAAGGATTCTCCTCAGATGGTGAAACAATCTTCAGGCTTCCCTCAGCAGCAGCATCCTTGGATTTGCTTTGGGAAGGGGTTACTGAGGATGTTCCATGGCTCCCCCCTGATGTGACAACTTCTTTCGAAGTTATCGCTGATGGAGTGACAGCTGAAGAACACCATAAAGACTGGTCTTCTTCATCATCATCATCATCATCTTGATGAGGGTGTTGTTCCTATTGATCTTCAAGATCAAGTGCTTCATCTTCATCGTCCTCTTCTTCATCTTCTTCGATTAGATCTTCGAGATAAGGAGGGGCTTTAGCAGCAACTATCTCCCCCTCAACATGAGAGGGAGTTTCCTTTTGTTGGTCTTCAGCAGCAGCCTCTATCTCCTTATTTTCTTCAGCTTCTTTCTCCCCCTCTTTGTCATTATCACGCAGGGAGAGATCTTTGGAAGGAGATGGAGGTCGTGCGGTGGCCAACTTCTGGATTTCAGCCTCCATACTTGACAGACGTCCTTCAAACACAGGGATGTCTAACGTATCCTGATGAATAAACTCAACGGCAATGTTCAGAGAGGTACGATCGTTCTCTGTGAATGAGGGAGTAGGAGTCGGAGCTGGTGCCTTCAGGTGGGTCAGGATTTGTTGAAGAAGAACTTTACAGGAATCAAACTTTGCAGACAAGACATCAAACTGTCGCTTGGAATCCTCCTTCACTTGGTCAATCGTGGCTTGAAGAGCGGATATTTGAGAGGATTCAGCTTTGTACGAGCACGTAGCTGTCAATGTCTTTAGCTCTTCACCAGCGGTATTGACTGCGCTGGTGGTGCCATTGATGGCTGTCGTGAGAGAATCCACCTTGATTCCCAAACTGTTGACATTGGCATCAACAGTGGCCATATTAGGACCTGAAAGAAACGTTAGTTGCTGAGAAACAGGCTTATATGGAGAGTTGGGAGTAGTGTTTAGGGTTATAGGTTTACCTGAGTTATCAAACAATTTGTAGAATTGTAGAGATTCGTCAAACGTTTGATTATCAGGTGCTAGGGTTCCAAACGGTGGCTGTGTAGAAATAGATGGAGGGTTAGAGACCAAAGAAATAGAAGGATTAGAGATGGGGATAGAAGAAGTAGGGAGAGGAGTAGTTACCTCAGTTTGTTGCTGAACTGAGATTGTAGGTTGCGTCACTGTTGTTGTGACAGCGACCGAGATCGCTGGCACGGTTGATGATGTAGGTGTTGAGGATGTGGAGGAGATGACCACAAGATCATCCAAGGAAGTTTGTCGAGAAACGTCCTCAGGCCTTGAACTAGCGGCGATGGTCTCCTTAGTCACTTTGGCCTTCTTCGAAGGACCAAGGGAACTAACAGATGGTCGTTTGGAGGAGGTGGTAAGGGCAGGGATAGCAGAATAAGGAACCTCCTGTGTGGCCGCTGAAGAAGAAGAAGTGTGGAGAGAGAGTCGAGAATGAATGGTATAGATACTTACCTCCTTTGCCAGCGGTTTGACC
Source organism: Arctium minus (assembly GCA_954870635.1). Classification (NCBI taxonomy): domain Eukaryota; kingdom Viridiplantae; phylum Streptophyta; class Magnoliopsida; order Asterales; family Asteraceae; genus Arctium; species Arctium minus. The sequence goes on from OX941085.1 coordinate 63,468,535, forward strand.
TCCAGTGAACGCTGACCCACTTTGGCGAAGGAGCCATCAGCAGTAGTGGGTTAAGTGTTGGCGTAGAGGAACTTCAGATATGCACAGATAAACCGTACATATGGGATCTTGGGATCCCTCTCCGTCTTCTCTATCTTTGACCTTAGGTCGTCAAATATAGCGGTGGCAAAGTCGAAATTTTTGCCAGCGATGACCGAGTATGCCATCTGGAGCTGTACCTTGCTGGCCTGATCAAGAGAACCACTTTTCCCACTCATGCATTGAATGACGTGAGAAAAGATGAAGTTCAGCTGAGAAGGCATGTTCGCCTTTTTGATGAGTGTCAACTTCTTGTTGGGAATTGTGGAGCGGGGCTTGTTGTCCCAGCAGTACTCCATATCATCCAAAAACAGGATGAGCTCAGCGTCAGTAGGTAGAGCTTCAAAGCCACTCTTAGGTTTGTTAGGAAACCTGAGAGCCTTCCTTAGGCTGAAAGCGGTCATCATTCCTTTGCCGAGGTCAGTGTAGAAGGAAATTGCAGGGACCTGATTACCTTTCTTGTTGGTGATGGTCGATTCTTCAGCTGTGAACCAAAATTGTTGAAGGAGAGTTTTGGAGGGTTTTGGATCAACAGTGAGAGCATAAGCAATGGATGATTGCTGCAGGAATTTGGCAGCATCCACCAAGTGTGGGTATTTGATTCCATCAAAGTCGAGGCGTCCAAGATGGTTGTTCTTGGGGACTTCAGATTCAGAGATGGCGAACTTGACGTTCTTGGCGGGAACAAGTGCTGACTGTGCCATTTCTGAATAAGGAAATAATTAAAGAATAGAAGGGAAGGATTAAAGTCTAAAAATAAAGAAGTTTTTACCAGATTAAGATAAAAACAAAAATATTTGAAGATTAAGAAATTGTTCTTAGTTTAAGAAGGAAGAACAATGAGAAAACCAAAGGTTTTGAAGGAATAAAATCAAAAAGAATGATTTTAGAGAGTAGAAATCTTATAAAAATCCATAATGATGGAACATAAGTAGGATTAAGTAACAAGATTTACGTAGAAGGAAGATCAAAATAACCTGTTAATCCTTAAGGAAGAAGATGCAAATGATTTGAAAAATGTTCTTGCAAATGCTTGAGAGAGTTCTTACTTGACAAAGAATTTCCAGAAAGCGTAAAAGATAAGAATGAAAAGAAACATTCCTTTTATACGTAGAGAGTAGGAGAGAGAAAGAGGCGGGAATACAAATGTTCATCATGACATGGACACGTCCCACGAAGTTGATTGGATAGAAGGGCAACGGACGAACGTGTCAGAAAAAGGCATGTCGTGGATTGTCGGTTCAAATGACATCATAGGAGAGAGAAAAACGTTTCATTTCCCCTTTTTGAAATTATCTCTGAAGAAAAGTCAGAGATAGGTTTTCCTTTGAAAGAATCCCTGATGAAAATTCAGAGAATGATTTTTGTATATTAGAAGGATCACTGAAGAGAAAACTCAGTGATAGATTTTGTTTTTCAAAAAGCTTTTAATCATTTGAAGAAAGCTTCAGTGATCAAAGTTTTATTTAAAACATCTTACTGACTGAAGATTCAGTGATTTGGAGTAAGAGAACATACCTGAGAGTCAGAGTTTTAATCAGAGATTGAGTGATAAAGGGGAACTTATGATCACTGACTTAATGCATGAACGCTGAAGATTTAATCTTCGAGATTCAGCATTCCAAGCTCACTGATGAGAAAGTTGAACCTTGTCTCATCAAGAGGTTTGGTGAATAAATCAGCAAGCTGATAGTCAGTGGGAATAAAATGGAGTTCAATATCACCATTCATCACATGATCTCTGATAAAATGATATCTGATCTCTATGTGTTTTGTCTTTGAATGTAGTACTGGATTGTTTGCTATAGCGATAGCAATAGATTGGAATCTTTGATAGCTGAAGGTCATAGTCCAATAGTTGATATCTCATCCATAAGACATGAGCACAACAACTTCCAGCGGCTACGTATTCAGCTTCAGCTGTGGAAGTGGACACTGAATTTTGCTTTTTGCTTGTCCAGCTTACCAGCTTTCCTCCTAGGAGTTGACATCCACCAGTGGTACTCTTTCTATCAAGTTTACAACCTGCAAAATCACTATCAGAATATCCTTTAAGATCGAACCCTGAGTCTTTGGGATACCAAAGACCGAGGTTAGGAGTTCCTTTTAGATATCTGAAAATTCGCTTGACAGCGATCAGATGGGATTCCTTGGGTTCAGATTGATAGTGTGCACATAAACAAGTAGAGTACATAATGTCAGGTCGGCTCGCTGTAAGATACAGCAGGGATCCTATCATTCCTCTATAGGCAGTGACATTAACAGGTTTTCCAGATGGATCTTTGTTAAGTGTCAGAGGAAGTGCCATAGGGGTTTTCATCGCTGAAGTTTGTGTTAGATCAAACTTCTTCAGCATATCTTTAACATACTTACCTTGGCTGATAAAAGTACCTTTGTCAGATTGTTTAATCTGAAGACCAAGAAAATATGTCAGCTCACCCATCATACTCATTTTGTATTCTTTCTTCATTCTTTCAGCGAAGCGAGTACACAACAATGGGTTAGTATAACCAAATATGATGTCATCAACATATATTTGTACAAGAATAATATGACCTTTTATCTTTCTGAAAAACAATGTATTATCAATTTTGCCACGTTCAAAATTTTCAGAGATAAGAAAAGATGAGAGAGTGTCATACCAAGCACGAGGGGCTTGTTTGAGACCATAGAGAGCCTTATCTAATTTATAAACATAATTTGGATACTTAGGGTCATAGAACCCTGGAGGTTGTTCTACATAGACTTCTTCATTCAGCTTTCCATTTAGGAATGCTGATTTTACATCCATTTGATAAACAATGAAGTCTTTATAGACTGCATAAGCTAAGAATAGTCGAATTGCTTCGAGCCTAGCCACAGGGGCAAAGGTTTCATCATTGTCTATATGCCTTCCTCTTGTCTGTATCCCTGAGCAACAAGTCGAGCCTTGTTGTGGGTTACAGTTCCATGTTCATCTAACTTGTTTCTAAACACCCATTTGGTACCTATTACAGTTTTGTCAGATGGTCTAGGAACAAGATTCCAAACTTTGTTACGAGTAAACTCAGTCAGCTCTTCTTGCATAGCGCTGACCCAGTTTGGATCTCTGAGGGCATCATCAACTTTCTTTGGTTCCATTAAAGAAATAAAGTTGACAAAGAGACATATATTACCTGAACTTCGTCGTGTCTGAATACCTGCATCGGGATCACCAAGAATTTGATCTATGGGGTGATCTCTGGTCCATCGCTAAGCGTAAGCATGATCGCTTACTTCAGAGATTGAATCAACAATTGGAATGTTCACTAATGATGATGCTTGAGGCTCATCAGCTATCAAGTGTTGAGTGTCAGATATAATATTGTTTTCTGAGAGGTGTTCAGATGAAGATGGTTCCGAGGGAAGAAGTGTGTTTAGAGGCTCTGCTGAGATCCATGAGTTGGATTCAGCGTTAGAAGGTATGATGTTTGGATCATCATTAACAACTGGATGATCTGAATGCTGATGGTTTGAGAAGAAATGTTCTGTTTCTCTGTAGTGAGAGAACATCCGAGCATTTAACTCTTCATTGTTAGTGATTGGTTTAGAGTTCGCTGAGCGAGTTTCATCAAAGGTGACATGAATTGTTTCTTCCACAGATTGTCTTCTCTTGTTGAACACTCTGTAGGCTTTGGAGATGGAGGAATATCCAAGAAATATTCCATCATCAGCTTTTGGGTTGAACTTTCCAAGCTGATCTTTGTTTTTTAAGATAAAGCACTGACAACCAAAGATATGAAGAAAACTGATAGATGGTTTTCTTCCATGAAAAAGTTCATAAGCTGTCTTTCCAAATCTCTTTACGATCAGCGATCTGTTTTGAGTAAAACAAGCAGTGTTAACAGCTTCAGCCCAAAATTGAGTAGGGAGGTGAGAATCGCTGAGCATTGATCTAGCAGCTTCAATGATCGTTCGATTTCTTCTTTCAACGACTCCGTTTTGCTGAGGTGTTCTTACTGAGGAGAAATTATGAGAAATTCCCTTGTTCTCAAAGAAATTGTTCAGAGAACTGTTTTTGAATTCAGTTCCATGATCACTTCTTATAGAGCGAACAGTAAGATTATTCAGCACTTCCATCTTTTTAACAAAAGATATTAGTTCTTCTGGAGTATCACTCTTGCAGCGAAGAAAGATAACCCAGGTGTAGCGAGAGTATTCATCTACAATGACAAGCGTGTATTTCTTTCCAGCTATTGATTGGATATTGACAGGACCAAACATATCCATATGTAAGAGCTGAAGAGGACTTGTCACTGAGGAAACTTATTTAGACTTGAAACTAGCTTTTGTCTGTTTTCCTTTTTCACATGCCGAACAGAGAGATTCTTTAGCATATGAGTGCTGAGGAAGACCAGAAACCAGTTCCTTAGAAGAGAGAGAATTCAGGGTTTTGAAATTTAGATGAGAAAGTCTTTTGTGCCATAGCCAGTTGACATCAGAAGAGGCTTTAGAAAGAAAACATAAGTTTTCAGTGGTAGTAGAGTCCATATCTATTACATAGACATTTTCTCTGCGATAACCACTGAGAGCAAGTTTTCCTTTCTCATTCACCACTGAACATGCTTTCTTAGAAAAGCATACTTCGTAGTCTTTGTCACATAGCTGACTGATGCTTAGAAGATTATGCTTCAGTCCATCTACATAAGCGACTCTTCTGAAGGTAGTTGTCCCATTGCTGAGGACACCAAAACCTCGGGTATAGCCTTTTCCATTTCCACCAAAGGTCACAGAGGGACCTTTCTCTTCCTTGTATTCAGTGAGCAGGTCTTTTTGTCCAGTCATATGACGAGAACATTCACTATCGAGATACCAGATGCCCTTTGATCCCTGCACACATAAGGAAGATTAAGCGTTGTTTGGTACCCACTTTTCAATGGGTCCTTTTGGGTTAGTGGAGATGGAAGGTTCAACAATCTTCACAGCAGATGAAGATTCAGCTTCAGTGGTAATCTTCACTTTGGTTAATTTCTTAACCTTAGTGGTATTCTTCACCTTGGTTGATTTTTTTAGCTTTGGTGACCTTCTCAGCCTTAGAGGCATTTATCTTCACTTTAGCTGTTTTATCAGCTTTGGTGGCAGTTGGACATTTGCTTGCAATATGGTCAGTAAAACCACAGTGATAGCATTTTCTATATTTGAAAGTGGTTTTAGGACTAGAAGTAGAAGGTTTTGAGAATTTAAGATGCTTTTCTCATGAGATCTGGGAGGAATTTTTATTTCTTCAGATCTCTTAGGCTTAAGGTCAATCTTTAGCTTTGGAGGACAAAGATCAAAGATATCTATCACAGAGCTAGAAGATTGATTTGCTGAAGGTTTAGAAGGAACCTTCAGCTTTGCTTTCCTGGTAGCCTTTTGAGGATGAAGAATGGATTCTCCTTTATCCGCAGACTTAGAGCCTTTGGATATTTCTTCAGGGATGGTTTTAGAAGAAGAAGGATAAAATTGATTATAAGAAGTGTCAGAGATAGAAGTGACAAACGTTCCAAACTTAAGCATGGAACTTTCTTCTTTAGGCTCATCCTGTGGTTTCCAACAACCAAGACCAGTTCTATCACTTTCAGGAGTTTGAGCATTTATTATCTCAGAGATCTTTGTTGATGATTTGCACCATTTTTCAACATGAGCCTTTTCTGCTTTTAGAGCAGCGATGGCTTGTTCGCGTTCAATGCTGATGATTTCATTTATAATGACTTGATCTTTCAACTTTTCTTCTAAAAGATTCAGTTCTTTGATCTTTTCATGACATTTCTCTAACTGTTCAGCTAAGTCAACATTTTTGTTCTCAGCTAGAGTTTTGTCGTTTAGAGCATTATAAAGATCAATAGTCAGCACACCAACAGCGCAACTTCTCTCAGCTTCAGGTAGAGAGGGATTAGTAGAGATAGATACCTGAGATGATATATATCTCATAGAAGTTTCAGCTAGTTCTTCCACTTCTTCTTTAATCTCAGCCATAAGGCAGAGATTAGCGACTTCTTCTTCATCAGAACTTGATTCTTCTGATTCAGCCCAGTCATGTTCTTCAGCAATGAGACCTTTACCTTTTCTCTTGTAGCTTTTCAGCTTTTGATATTTCTCTTTCAGCTTTAGGTACTTGTCATCGCTGGATCTTCTTGAGGTAGAAGGTTTGAAGACTTTTTTTGACCTGCACTCACTTGCAAAGTATCCAATCTTTTCACAGTTATAGCAAGTAGCAGAAGCCTTATCAACACGGGTTGATTTTGGCTCGTCAGTAAGAGAGAGAGAGAGAGAGAGGCTTATTTCTTTTGAAATTGCTCTTTCTTGCAAATCTCTTAAAAGAGTTTGTCAAGAGTGCTAAGGAGTCATCAAACTCTGAAAGATCAGGGTTTGATAGATCCTCAGATTCAGAATCTAACTCAGTGATAGTGAGAGTAGATCGCTGAGATGGAATTATTTCTGAAGAGACTAAAGCAACAGGAGTGCTTTTGGAGTCTTTAGAATCTTTTATAAGATTCTTCTTCATAAGGTTTGATTGGTCATAGTTAAGCAATATTCCATATAAGGTGCTGAGTGAAAGAGAATATAAGTCTTTTGTCAGATTAAGACATATTGAATAACTGTCCCAGCTTTCAGGAAGACATTCTAGGAATTTGGTCAAGACCTCAGAATTAGAATAGGTCCTACCAACAGTTCTTAGATCTATGATTAAACAGTTAAATCGCTGATGAACATCAGAGAGAGATTCATTCTTACCAGCGATGAAACTTTCATACTGTCTTACCAAGTTAATCTTTCGAGTCTCTTGGATTTCAGTGGTGACTTCGTATTGAACACAAATGGTTTCCCACATTTCTTTATAAGTTTTAAGATGCATGATGGAATGGAAAACTTCATCAGGCAGAGCCATTGAGATAATGGTTTTTGCCCTTGCATCTATACCAACCTTCTTTTTGTCTTCATCACTCCACTGTCTTATCTCCTTAACTACATAGCGTTCAGGGACAGCAGGAGTGGTGGCACTAGCTGAAACTGCAGCTATAATTCTGACAGGTTCATAGGGTCCACTTTCTATATACTCAGGTATAGTAGGATCTACACCTTCAAGAAATAGCATCATTCGATTTTTCCATAGAGAAAAGTTATCTCTGCTAAATCGAGGAGGTTTAGAAAGTGAACCATTATCATAGTAGTTAGTGTTTGTGTTAAGTGCCATTTGAGAATAGCAAAGAAGAGAATAAAGCAAGATCTTGTTTATCAGATTAAACAGTCTGCTCTGATACCACTTGTTGGTCCCGGAGGTGCTTAACAAGTTTGTAGAAGGGGGGGGGGGGTTGAATACAAACACATAAATTAAAGTTTAATAAATTGTTTATTGATAAATCAAACACAATTTACAAGTTTGTTGCGGAATAAGAGTAAGACAGACTCAATCTAAACAAACTTAAGAAACACAAAGATGGTTGCACAAGAATATAGAGAAAGGGGGGTTTTAGAAGTATAGAAAACAAAGGTTTCTATCTTGGTTCAAGAATAGAGCACCCCCTCAGATGGAGAGGTGATATTTCTATTTATACCCTATGCATTAAATGCATGGCAGGGTACTTTACACGTGTCATTCAGTGATTGGCTTTGGTAGTCTGACTTTTGGGAGACATGCTTTTGACCGTATCATGAACAGTGTAGTTGACAGAGTTGTTGTATGATTGTGGCAGAGATATGTCCGTTCTGACACATCGTACTGGTTGTGCAAGGTAAGACAAAAGGAAACTTGAGGCATAAGTTTTGTGATCGATTGATCGCTGAATATCTCTTTCTTCAGAGATATAAAGAGGTTCAGCTATCGCTGAAGCTTTTCCTCATGTTCCTTCGCGTATAAGTAGAGTTGTCTTTGCTTCACTGATATCCGCATCAGGTCACTATTAGACTTCTCTTTGTTCAGTGGCTTCGTCTTCGATTCAGCTATGAACATATGTTGACGCGAGACTTGTCTTTAGGGATTACGTTACTGTTTACATCAGAACTATCAGCGATAACTAAACAGACTCAGTTTGATCACTGATAGTGAAACACTAATACATAGAAATGTTTATAAGATATACTATCAGCGATAACTGAACATACTCAGTCTGATCGCTGATGGTGAAACACTAATACATATTAAAACGTAATTTTCACTAAGTATAGAAGAGGGTCGTTATCAAATCACTGAGAGAGCTTGGATCAACACAATATTTACTACCACATGAGTTATTAAAAACCCTAACAACATGATCACCGTCGTTAAACCCATCGGTCTGAATGAGGCTGTCGTCCAACATTAACCCACCAGAGGAACACCAAACGTCGGTGAGGAGCATAAGGGGACAAATTGAATTGGAAGTGACGTCGTATTCGACAGAATGAGCAGTGCAATCGCTTTTTAAGATGTAATCGTTGGGATTGTTTTGACATTTTCCGGTGGGTAGGGAGATGTTGGAAGGACCGAAGTCAGTGCGGTCGTAGATGATGACATGGTCGGTGGGGAGGAGTGAAATGTGCATGGCGGAGATGCCGATGGATGGTTGGAGGAGGGACCAAGTGCCGACGACAAGTGGGATGGTGAAGAAGAGGTAGAGGAGGGAAGATAAAAGGATAACGAGAGAAGCCATGGTTGTGTTGCTGTTTTTTGTGGTGATATCTCAATCGGTTTAGGAAGTCCCTAATTTTTCTTCTTCTTTTTTGGTAACCCGTGGTGTTGCCTTGGATGTTAGGAGTGTTATCTTACTTATTTACCCTTGTGCTCATATGCATCTACTTTTCCAACCCGTGTAATTTAGACTTTCTAAAATAAAAATTCTGATTTATTATGAACCATAGATGTAAACAATCAACGGTTGAGATCGGTTAACACGGTTAATACCAATGGCTTGGTTAACAAATGAATATGGCTTGGTTAACAAATGAATGGGACTCTCTCTCTCTCTCTCTCTCTATATATATATATATATATATAATGTTTGCTTTTAACTATTTTGAGTAAATTGCAATCTTGGTCCTGTGTTTGTTGTTTTTAATGAAAAACACAAAAAATAAGTAAATGGACCAAAATACCCTCATGTGCAAGTCACATGGGGGGTTTAACGGAGGCAACCTAACGGTGTTACTCCATAGAAACCAAATCCGAGCACTTTTGCATATTACAGGGATTCTCTTGCAATAAAAATTTTATAGGGACCAAATATGAGAAAAACAACAAACCACAGGACCAAATTTGCAATTCACTCTTAAATCTTTTTAATATTAAGTTTGCAATCTTTTGGTACCTTACTATTCAGTGTCACAGTATCTGATTACTTTCTTGCAACATCTTTACATTTCTTGTCATTTACAGTTCAGTCTTAAATTTATGCTTTACATTTTTGTCCTTTATATTTACGCATTATAATTCCTGTCATTTACATTTATGCACTTAATTTAAGCCTCTCCAATAATGTCGTACACCTTGTGTAAAACGATGATGGATAAGTCCCTAGCTTGGATGTAAGAGACAGTTGGGAGATAAAAACCTATGTAATAGTGGATAATTGCTTTCAATACTAGCTATCAACTTCACTATTCACTCCTTGTTTCTGAGTTTCATCCAAGTACTTTTTGATGGGGTGACATACATTGTTTTACTTGGATGAGTTGGACTTTGATTGCAAGATAACGTAAACTTCAGAACACTGAGGTGTTATAGAGGGTTGTAATGAATAACTTCAATCTTAATTGATTGTGAACTATATGGTGAGAACAACAATGTCAATGTGACATCAGTTGGGTTACCTAATTAGGCGTTGCTGCAGGTAATCTATCCTAATATGAACCTTGTAAAATGGTTGTGATCCGATAGTGAGATTGAGAACTAGTGTCGTAACAACAGTTTCCCAGTCATAGTTGCTTACAACTCCGACTAGAGCTTACACCCTTGCTTTCTTTTATTCTGTTTTAAGTACTTTAATTTACTGTTAACTCACTCAAAGATCATTTGTAAAACTCGAAATATTGGTAAGTAAAAAGACATCATTCCTTGTTTTAATCACATTTTTTAGTATTGTAAATGATTTACCAACTTGCCTTTGTATCTTAAATCGATCCATGCAAGAAAACCTAAAAAACCAATTTCGATACCAACGGGTCGAGAGTTCCCGGGGCATAGTCGCGGTGTCACAGTCGTGGCCGAGACATGGCTCTCGGTACAATCTGGGCGACAGTGCCCGACGATTGTGCCCGAGTCACTGTCGAGGTGGCATTATCATGGGAGTTGTACCACCGGGCCCCTTCAGCGGGCGACTATGCTTGGCGATTATGCCAGTGACATAGTCAGGGGGGGGGGCAAAGTCGCCGACGGGCCTGACCCCTTTTAATCTCTTGTCCTCTTCACTCTTCTCATTCAAGACTTCAACAACCGCAATTCCAAAACTCTCTCTACTTATCTAACCCTCATAAATTTCGATTTGGAGCATTCAAGTCTCAATCACCCACTTTTATTTCAAGGTTTGGTGTAACCGTCAAGTGTTGGAAGTAGGAGCTAAGATCCTTCATCCTCATTGTTATCTCCTACAAGAAAGTTCTAAGGTTTTGGGTTTTCATCAAAACCCATTGTTGTGAGTCTTCCTTACTCTTCTATGAACTATATACACATCTAAAATCTTTCATCCTAGTCTCTTGAACTCTCTCTACATTATTTGGCACTTATTTGGTTATTTTACTTTTAGGCAAAAACTAGGGTTTTGACATATTTGAGATATTTAGAGATATGATGATATCATGTGGTTATTTACTTGCAAATAATGATGTCTTGGAGTTGTATGGAGTATTGGAAACCCAAATAAGTTAGCTATTAAAATGGGTTTGTAAGTGATAAATGAATTTGAGTACTTACTATTTACTTGATGTTGATGTCATTGTATGTATTGGGTAATCCTTGTGGCATGCTCTAAATAATGGAAATGTAAGTCAAATGTGAAATGAGATTCTATGCATAAGTTTTCGGTTTAACTTATAATAGTAATGTGATCCATGTGACTCATATGTGTTGGGTTTGATATTAAAGGTTGTTTAACGTCTTTGCAAAATATGAGTCATCGGAGATGGTGAGGTCCCAAGGTAAAGATCTCGATAGGGTTGAACTTGGGATTCTTTAGGCTAAATACTTGGATATAGTTGATGTTCTAATGGCTAAAAACTTCGATACAGTTGATGCCCGTAAATATCTATCTTTGATTAGTATGCCGCATGTGTTGTGGCCTTGTTAGATATGAATTGTATTCAAGATTAAATAGAGGGTCTAAAATGTAAAGTTTGTAAAGTGTGTGGTATTATTTGTAATTGTGATGTAGTGTTGACTATTTGCTAAAGGTCATGTTGACCATATAAATAGCAATGTCAAAGAGTTTTAGACATAGAACACACGCGCATAATCAGAGTAAGATTACACGTTGAAAAACACACACATACACAGTGCTTAGAGTCTAATTCAAGTAACAGGGATATGGCTCATTGTAGATTGTGTGATTAATAAACAAACTTGTTCTTGATAATATGTGTTTTGATTAGTATTGCTTGAAATCTGGGATCACATTTGCTATCAGAGCTAAATTCGATAAATTGAAAGTTTTTGAGAGTTCGTATACTGTTCTTGAGTCTTGATTGAATTTTTGAGTATAAAAGAGTTTTTGATAAAATTTTTGATTGGATTTTGGTCGAATTATGTTTTAGATTAAGTTTGTGTGAGTGAATTACATTGGAAAATCAATTTGGATCATCAAATTTTGATTTTTGAAAGTGTTTGTTCGAACGAAGTCGTAGTTATTGTTTGATTATTGATTTTGATGATTAAGTGAATTTTTGGATTAATCAATGGATTTGGATTGTTCTTGATACTATCTTGATCATTTTTGTGAGTTTACAACATCTGAATCGAAGAATTAAGTGGAAAATTGGACTAGAAATTAAGTTTTAGGACCGAACCTTCAAGAACTCGCAAGATCTATTCTTTTCGTATGAAGAACTCGCAGGCTTAATTTTCGCATAAAGAATTCGTAGATTTCTCTTTAAAATTCATTTAAGTGTAGAATTCGCACATCTGCGGTGAAAGAAAAGAGAGAATTCGCATAAAATTGATTGGATTTTTTTTTCTAAGTGCAGAACTCATATACTCTTATATACGAAAGCATGAATTCGCGTATGTCCCTGGTGCGAAAAGTTTGGTTTTAAAATTCTAAGGAAAGAATTCGCACGCACCTTCATGCGAATTGCATAGAACTCGCACATAGGTAGATACGAATTCTGAGGATTTCGCAGACAAGCCTTATACGAATTCTATAAGATTTCGCATAACATTTTGATTTTTTTTTCTTAAGTTTAGATTTCGTATGAGATGCGAAAAGTTTTTGATTCTGAAAATTTTATAAGTAAAGAATTCACATCATCTTATTATACGAAATCTGTGTGCGAAAAGTTTTGTGCGAAAAGTTCAGTTCTAAATTTCTTTAAGGATGGAATTCGCATAAGAGACTAGTACGAATTGCAAGGAATTCGCATATAGCTTTATACGAATTCTTAGAATTCGCATACCGGCTCATGCGAATTGTGGTAGTTTGAGTATCTCTTTTGTGCGAATTGTGGACTTGTGCGAATTTTAACTTTTTCTATACGAATTTTGTCACTAAATTTCATGCGAATTGCTTCAATTTGCATGCGAATTGCTTCAATTTGCATGCGAATTGCTCTCTGAATTTTTGCATGCGAATTCTATACTTAGGAATTTTTGGAAAATTCATTTTCTGAAATTTTTTAAGTCTTGCATCTATTATTTCAATTTGTCGGACTAACGATCATTTCTAGCTTATTTTTAAACAGATATCAAGATGCCATATACTGATGAAAAAGGACGTATTGTTTTGACCAAGAGAGACTGTGCTATCGCTTATATGCCTGAGATTCCAGCACCTGAAGCAGAAAACAAGAATATGAAAATTCAGAATGCATCTCTTCTTGATCAAATTAATAAACTGAAAGAAAATTCTAAACATTTAGAAAAGAATGTTATTTGCTCCGACTGTGTAGCTAACTCCAAAATAAATTTTGCAGGGATCATTGAATCTAAAGAGAGAGGGATTTCAAATCTGCAAACAAAGTTGAAGAAGTTTCAAGGACTAAATGCAAATTCTACATGCTCAAAGAAGGAGTTTATGCAAAAAGAGCTTGATGATCTCAGACGAAGAGCAAACATTGATGGAGAGACTTGTGACGGGCTGAGAAAGACAAATTCACAAATCTTTGCTGAAAGAGATCACTTGAAAGATAAAGTTTTTAGTCTTGAGGTTGAGATTAACATGATGAAAAAAAAGTACAACTCAAGAGATAAAGAGAAGACAAAGAAAATTGAGAAGAAAAGAAAGGATTTGGAAAAAGACAATGCTGAACTTCAAAAGAAGATTGATGAACTGAAAGATCATATTTCTCAAGATGAAAAGAAGTTTGAGAAAGAAAGAAAATAATTTGCTCAAAAGTTTTCAGAGTTTTCAAGAAAGGCATTTGAAGAAAAGAAATCCATTGAACTGAAATGTCTTAAACTTTCTCAACAAGTGTCAGACTTTGAGAAAGTTATTATCATGGAGAGAGATAAGTTTGAAAAAGAAAAGAAGAAAACTGAATAGAAGAATGTTGGTATATTTAAAGAAATATCTGGTCAAAGAAAATCTGTGGAGAAAGACTTTGAAGAAGGAAGAAAAGTGTTTGAGGCTGAGATAAAGAAGCTGACAGGAAAACTATCTGAACTGTCATCAACTGTTCTGAAGGAGAAGAAGACGAAGTCTGAATTACACAAGAAGTTTGATCTACTTTCAAAGGAAAGAAACAGTTTGTCAATCAAGATCAAAGAACTTGAAGAGATCATGTTCAAGGTGAAGCTGACTGAGCAAAAAAAATGCAAGAATCAATTGTTCAATCACCAAGAGATGATCCAGCTGCATCAGAATGTTCATTTAAATCAGCTGCAAGTTCAATTTTTTACAAATGTTTCTAATAATCCTTTGTTTGATGAAAATGATAATCTTACTTCTAAACATAAAGAACAAATTCGTCCTTCTAACCTTTTCTGTGACAAATCTATTGATGGTTCAGGTAATATCAAGAAGAACAAGTCTCAGCAGAAAATGTTTTGGAGAAGGAAATATGAGAAAGAAAAATAAAAGTGGATTTGGAGAGTGAAAGGATCCGCAGATGATAAGAAGGATCAGAAATCATTTGTGCATACACATATTGCAAAGAAGAACAATGCTCCTAAAGGTAAAACTTTTGGTAAACTTGATCTTGTATATACTGTCAATCAATTGATCAGTTTAGCACAAAAGAAAATTAATTGTTCTTACTGTGGTACAAATGATTTTGTTAGAAAATATTATGTGGATAACTGGTATGGTTCTTACTACATCTCTCCTAATAGAATTGCAACTAACAAATCTAGACCCAAATACCAGTGGGTACCAAAAGCTAAACCTGTGTTGCATGCATCTAAATACTAATAGAAGATGAACAATGACTTCAAATCATGTACATACCAGGACTCGATCTTCAAAGATCAAATGATGACTTCTAGACAAAGCAGTCTAGGACTCGTTCCTCAATGTCAAGATGAATGACTTCTAAACACATCAGTTTAGGACTCGTTCTTCAATGATAAAGATGGAACGTTTGACTTCTGAATTCACTTCAATTCTAGTAATTCAGAACCCGGTTTAATGATTAAGGATTATGCATATGTTAAAGGGGAGCTTACATGTTTTATATTTTTACTGATATATTTTCTGATTTTTCAGGGGGAGATTAAATGATAAATTCATTATTACATTTTAGACGGAATTACTATTCTCACCAGAGAATATGTAACGATGGCTTATGAATAACTCAGTTCAGAACCCGTACTCAAAAGTTTTTCTTCTTAAGGATGCTTAATAGATAACATCTTTAAAGAAGTTTTTGTTTTGAGGGGGAGTTTATGAAATTTTCACTGTCATATCTTTTAGGGGGAGAAGATAAAATAAAATTATACTTTAACTGTCATATTTTTCTGATGACTTGATTTGTTTTTACAGATATCGAGGGTGAGCATATCTGAAGTTTTTGTCAAGGATGCTTAAATGATAATATTCATTTTAGGGGTAGTTAAAAATTTCTACGCTAAAGGTATACTTTTCTAAATTCTTAAACTCTATCACTTGTTGAAAGAAGAACAACTTTCGCTTGTGAAAATCATTTTCTTATATGTTCAAACCACTTTGCGTTCTCAAATGTTTTATGAATTGAGAAGTGTGATTTTAAATGTTTTTGGATACTTTCATGATTATCTGACCGTGTGTTTCCAAAAGATTAATACTTGTGTATTATCTTGTCTATATACTGTCAAGTATTCATACACACATTGGTTCAGTACATTATTTTTTACTTTGTTATTACCATGTCTCAAAAGATAAATCTTTCGATGGTAATACTCTCGTTTGAAATTCTAATTTGTTTGAGATCAGACGTCATTTCTTACTATAAATGTGCTTTCATTGATAATATGTTTATATCTCATTCATATAAACAACTACTCGTTCTTTGATACCCCAAATTATTTTTTTTCTTCATGATATTTGATCTGATTAAGTCATTGTCAGATTCTCAACACCATGAAATTGAATGATCATAAATATTCAAAGTTTTGAGAGATCTTAAATGTTTCAATTGCTCAAATTTCATTCTTATTATTCATGAGCATACATTTTCTAATGGTGATATCTTGTGCTTAATTGTGAAGATAATCATTGAGCAACACATTATTTTAGGATAAATACATGGGATTCAGTGTGAGTGCTTAAATGACTTCCATGGATTCACGATAACCAGTGTTTCCTACCCCGGAAGTAATCCTTGAGTGATTGAGGGGAGAGGGGTCAAAAGATTGAGAGTGGGTGTGTGCTGAGGTAAAATGGAAATGAGAGATTGGTTAGAAGCGAGCTCAAATGTTTAAAAGAAAGAGGGTGAGAGAACAGAGTAAAAGAATATCAAACTCTGCACCAAAACTTTTTCTGAGCAGGGCAACTACATAATCTGTTGGTTCACATTTCTTTGTGACCTTCATTGAAATAGGCAACTAGCCCATGTCAACTCTTGTATAAAACCCCACCTGTTACTCATTCTTTTTTTAACAAAAGAATGTTTCATTTTTCAAGGGGAAGCCACAAATATTCTATTTGATCTTCATTTGGAAGACTCGAATATTGAAAAAGAAGGACAGTTGCCCTACTTTCGACCCTTTCTCATGCACATTGTGTATGTGTATAACTGTTGTTGTCTCAATGGTTTACATAATTTTGAGCCTTATTAAAGCAATCATTGTGCTACTTCTTTCATACACAAGCACGTACAGACAACAAATTTGTTTTTCTGTCAGAACGTCCATAGATTAACCTTGTGTTCTTCAATGATTGAATGGAAGTCCTGGTGAGTTTACATCACTCAAGCTCCTTATATAGTACATCCGTTGTATTCAGTAACTTTGTGTTACTGACAGGCATTATAACTGTTTCATGTGTTGATTCAGGGTTACCACTCATAATTTGTCTGAATTTGAAAAGATTCGGATAAATACATTTATGAATTGATGGCATAAACTTTCTATCAGATCAGTTTGAGGGAGATTGCTTATTTTCCTGTATGGGGGAGATAGTTCACATTTACCAAAAGGGGAGATTGTTATTCATGGAGACTGTGCTTATCTGATTATTTGGGGGAGATCATTCAAAGACAGAGCTGACCTTGAAATGTTTTGATGATTCTGATTCTCATAATTCATCAAAAAGGGGGAGATAGTTCAAGATTTCAACGTCAGATTAAGTTCAAAGCGAAAGCAACGTCAAGTGAGATGAAATGAAAGGGGAAGAAATTAAAGTCAGATGGTTGATTGATTCAAAGAAGGAGTTAAAGTCAAGAAATGTGGAGCTTATCTGGAACTGTATTTTTACTCAAATGGGAAGATTAAAAGGAACCCAAAGAAGGAGATTAATTTGAAAGCGCTATTAATGTCAGAGATTGAAGAAAGTATTAAAGTTCTACTCAAAGGTGTTAATCCAAAGGGGGAGATTCATTTTAAGTGCTATCAAAGACTAATCAAAATGATAAAGATTTGAAGACGTCAAAGCTGTGAAAGACTGTTTGTTGAAGATTTTTCTGAGAAAAGAAGACCTGAAGATAATTGTCAACTTTTTTTAATCTTGAATCCAAAGGGGGAGATTGTTAGATATGAATTGTATTCAAGATTAAATAGAGGGTCTAAAATGTAAAGTTTATAAAGTGTGTGGTATTATTTGTAATTGTGATGTAGTGTTGACTATTTGCTAAAGGTCATGTTGACCATATAAATAGCAATGTCAAAGAGTTTTAGACATAGAACACATGCGCATAATCAAAGTAAGATTACATGTTGAAAAACACACACATACACAATGCTTAGAGTCTAATTCAAGAAATAGGGATATGGCTCATTGTAGATTGTGTGATTAATAAACAAAATTGTTCTTGATAATCTGTGTTTTGATTAGTATTGCTTGAAATCTGGGATCACAGGCCTACTTTTGTGTTTCGTCACAACTTATGGCGAACGGGTCTCCCTCGTCCTTCATGAGGGTATAATCGTGCATTGGAGTTTTAAAAATAGATGTTCTAATAATGTTGGGATTGCTTGAGATATTGTTATTGCATTGTCTTTTATAATCTTTTACTTACCGATTGTTCTCACTAGGCTCCAAACCTAACACTTTTTTTAAATTGATGTGTATAGTAGGTTCTTTTAGCCGTGGGGAGGCGAAGATTTGAGTGGGGAGTTGAGTCCCTTCGTGGACAATCTTTTGGAGATATAGAAATTGTTGGGACATAGAGCGTGCATAACACTTGTCAATACTTTTGGGGAATGATGACGACACCCGTTTGTAATCTAAGCTAGAAGAGTTTAGATTAGTAGGTTATCGATCTTTATTTCCATTATTCTTCTAATATTGTAAACGCTTTTACTCTTCCCCTTTTTGGGCGATTTCATTTATGGATGTCAATCTTATGTCACTTTTCCAGGTTTAAATTCCTTCCGATTTATAAACGTCATATTGCCGATTTTTTTTAAGTTTTAAATTTACTCGAATTTTTAGGGCGTTGCATCATTCCTTCCAAACCTCCTTTGAAATTACTTTTTAAGCTTAACTTGATATTGCTCATGTTCTAATTGTCTCTGTGAGATCTATATTCGATACTTAGTACCACTTTATTACTTATTTAAACGATTGGTTTAACATGTATACTTGCATGATATTCCATTTATGATTTTCGGGTTACTTAATCAGCCGACCAATATGCCATGACTATTTAGGCTTGATTTGAAATGGGTATGTTGACTTGTCCAATTTTGGTAGGCATAATTTACTTTAGATTAAAAATAATAGCAAATTCGATCTTGTAGAATGGATAATATGGGTGATCACAACAATAGCGATTGCATTCCCAATTCACATAAATGAAAGGCAATATTAGAATACAAAGGTTCCATATACCCGATTGCATTAAAACATTTTAACATTTTAAATCAATTTATCCACGCTTTGGGAGGAAGGTAGTATTGACTTCCGTTCCTATTTTGATACTATTATAAAAAGTACTCAATTTGAAATTTTGATCAGTAGCCCATTATCCATCTCATGCCCAACTTTATGAGTATATAAAACTTTGATCAACATCTAAGAATTTAAGTACTAGACCCAATGTTGGAATGCAATGGACCAAAAATAATGTCCACTCAAATGCAAACTTTCAACGTCAATTTAGTTTGTTCGGGCTGCGTCAATCAAGGGTACACACTGGTTCAAAAACAAAGGGAAAACTTCCTGAAGATCAACTTCATGAAGAAAAATAGGTTAGTTCTATAAATGCATAAGTGGAAAACTTTTTGAAACGAGCGGAAAAGGATGGAATAAAAATTAAAGGGAACTACAAACATCACACAAAACAGAAGATAAGCATATATAGCAATTGAAAATTCATGATAAATGGATAGCAATGATCATAAAACCATTAATGACAAAGCAAACAAAAACCAAGAGGAAAATCATCTTATATATAGTTAAAATCTTAGATAAATCTCCCAATTGAGCAACCAAATTCTAAGATAAATAAGATTTTTTACTGCAGTAATCCTATACAAAGAATGGCATGCATTTGTGTAGTTACGATATGAATCCGTGCCATAACAACCACGCTTCCCACCTTTGCCAATTAATCCATCCGTCGGCTGACACAAAGCCATCTATATAAAAACAAGAACTTTCGAGCATCAACATCAAGTCCCAAACAAACGTGAAGATCATTTAGCCAAATATCAAAGCTGAGAGAGCTTAAAATAGAGCATAAAGCTTTATATTTTCCAAGATATCTTGCTTTGGTTAATATAGTTCAAAGGCCTAGACCAAACTGTTAATTAATGCATCCACAATATAATAAAATACAACAAAATAAAAAGAACCTAAATTAAAAATGTAAATACAACTTTAATATAGTAGAAGAAAAGCAAAATTTCTACATGTGAGTTTGCATATGTCCTGAAAGTGTCACCATAGATAGAATCAATATTGAAATGAGATCTCGAAGAAAAAACTAAGTATCAGTAGACTATAAAAAATAGTGTAGATACCAATTATATGTACAAGTGACATGAAAGAATGCTAATTAATCATGTCATCCAATAAGTTTCCACACATATTTAATGAGCATGTGCTTGAAAGTCAAATCATTCAAAATATTTGGTGCTTCCTGTGGGTCTACCTTTAAAAAAGTGTGGATGGAACATCTTTGGTAGAATGCATATAATATGGAAGACCGTGAATATAAAAATGCTTAAAAAAGAAGAGACCCAACAAATGTAGCATGAAGATTCTCAAGAAGTCTGCCATATTTATGACACAAAAGCATGAAGAAAATTGAATAAACATTAGGAATATCTAGATTTGAAATTGAAAAAAGTACTCACTTGTACCTCATGCCAAACCGGGAAAAAGAGAAGTAGCATCATTTCTTAGAATTACCCACTAAACAAATTTGAAGACCCCGAAATACATAGATTTGTGTAAGAATAAACACTTTCCATTTGTACTAATTGCTAAAAACATTGATGTAATTATCAAATTACTTTCAGAAATCTTAATTCGTCGTCAGTTAAAAATTTATTCCAATTGTCAATGAAGAAGTCAAAAACTCCAACTTTTTTGTGCAAACCGTGTATGAAATTACAAACCATAAGTCCATAAGGTTCATAGAAAATAACCACAAAAAAGATTACCTAAAAAATAACAAAGATACATCACAAAATAAGCAAAAATCAAGCTTGTTTTATCAAAATTTTCACATGAAGTAGGAAAAAAATTCATCTTTTTGTGTAAACTGGGTATGAAAGTATAAACCATAAGGTTCATACAAACTAACCACATACAAAACAATTAGCTAAAAGATACAACCCAAATAAGCAAAAACAAGCCTTGTTTTATCCAAATTTTCACATGAAGCAGCTACCACAAGAACTTTAATCCCAAATTTTTTGAATGTCAACTATTGTATATTTTCTGATGTATCTAAAAAAGACATGGCATTCTTCCAAATTGTCAAATGCATTGACGTTAAAGTTCCTTTTCATTTTTCCAGCGACCTATAACGTACATAAGACAATATTTGATGTCATAAATTGGCAGGATCCAATGGGAAAATGGAATGTAAAATTATTATTGTAATCTAGAAAATAATAGTTTTATTCTAATAACTCGTATACTTGGTACAAAAGAGGGATAATTGGAGATCGGAAGGCAACATATAAAAAATGATCAATATATGAACATGGACGTACGTGTTGCGTTGCGTGGTAGATCCAATAATTTAGATGATTTGGGGCACATCTAAGGGTGTAGAGAATTTCAAAGTCGAATAACCCATCGAAACCAAACGGCTTTTGGTTATTTAGTTTTCAGGTTAAACGGTTCATTTTACGATCATTTTTTTTACTATTTTGGATAAACTGAATAGGAAATTATACCATTATTTTATTTATTTTACTTGTATATAAGCTTACTCATCATCGACGACTCTCGTAGATGAGGAGAATTGAGGGTACAAAACAAAAAATATGGGGGCCTAAAGTGAATAAAGAGAAAATCTACAATAAATATCTAAATTTCCTTAAAATTTGGTTTTCACATGTCCTTCCCCCCACTCCCAAACGACTGTGTCCGCCCTGTAGGTGTTTGAAAACATCAATCCTGTAGTATCTATTAGTTTCTAACAATAAAGGGAAAAATCAATAGAGAATTGTGTTGGGTTACGGGATCTCAAGCACAACGGAAAATAAAACCGTAACCCTTCAAGGACCCATATGAACCGGAATTAATCGGGTGTTTCGAAATTATACCTCACAGTTAACGAGACTTTGAATCACAACAACAAACGAAGGTTGATGCCTCCACGGTATCCACGCGAACAATCCGAATCCTTTGCCTTTCTCGTGATGCTAGTCACAGTTTCAAAACTTAGAAAGAAAAGGGAGCAATAGTTGTAGGTGATTTTTGAGAGAGAATTGCAAGACTCAAAAACTTGCGTACAATGTCATACATTATATATGAGTATGAGAGATATGACATAACCACCACCATCCCTACACCATACTTGAGTGTAAGACTTTCCATACACCATCACTCCCTTACAAAGGTCATCCTTATTCAACTTTATTTATGTCCAATATAAATAATATCTAATTTTATTTAATCAGATTAAATCAATACAAATCAAATATAATAATTAAACATTTTAATTATTGAAACTCCTTATTCGAATATGTTCAAAGCATGTGACCCAATGGGTTCTTGACATGTTGTAATAAATATAAATCTCGTATTTATAATTATAAACGATGAGTGATATCTTGCAATATATCACCGTCACCCAAATGACGAGAATTGGTGATACAACAAATTATCGGTTTGTAGTCAATTTTAGTTTATACATTTAATTCTTTTGTTCTTGATGTCCATATTGAACACGAGACATTGAATGTGTCATTCTCGTTATGTCCAATCTCTAGTTTCTTGATTCCTTAATATACTAATAAAAACAGAAATTGATATCTCATATCATTTATCTGAGCATGCATGCATTTCTTTAGTATATATTTATCAAGGGCCCAGAGACATCACTCCCGTCATAAAGGAGAGACAAATCATATCTCGATGAATGTTAGTTCTACCATGTGATTAATTTATAACATACCCAACAATAATTCTGTCACCCAGTTACGGAATGATTAGAACAAATGTCAAAATATATTACTCACACATAACAAACTCCATATTTCTCAAGTCAAAGAATTACATGTACATTGACCACATGAGAAACACTTATGACACTCACATGACATCCAATGAAGTGTTCTCATAGCGAGTCACGTCCGATACACAAAATCTCCATTTTGTACCCATATGCAGATTCAATATCTCTATATGAATTTGTACATATGCTAGTCATTATCATATTACTTCAGCCTTAAAACCCAAAATAATATTTAACTAGGGACATTTAGAATACATTATTCTAAGGTTATTTATTATGAATAATTAAAAACATAGAATATAACATAGACATAATAAATTGGGCAATGACTTTTATTTATTTATTAATTTAATGAAACAAAACTCAAAATTACAATCATCGTATGATTAACTTTTGGGCATTCACTAACAATCTCCCATTTGAACTAAAGCCAATCATCTATGCATTGTATACCAATGGATCTACAGTGGCCATCATGCTTCTACTGTGTTAACGGCTTGGTTAGTGGATCAACAACATTTTTGTCAGTTGACACTCTACTTATACTAACATCGCCTCTTTCAATAATCTCTCTAATGAGATGATATCTTCTAAGAATATGTTTGGTTCTTTGGTGAGATCTAGGTTCCTTGGCCTGTGATAGCTCCATTGTTGTCGCATAACAACTCTATAGGACAATCACTGCTAGGAACAACTCCAAGTTGAGAAATAAATATCTTGATCCAAACGGCTTCCTTAGCTACATCTGATGTTGCGATGTACTCTGCTTCCGTTGTAGAATAAGCTACTGTTGCTTGCTTGGAACTCTTCCAGCTCACAACACCACCATTAAGACAAAACACATAACCCAACTGCGATCGAAAATCTT